>JASERS010000003.1:66630467-69030467 GCA_036711965.1 Onthophagus sagittarius
AATCTGGTCATCGCCTGACAAAAGGAGCTGATCAGTGTAATACAGTAGATTTGTCTCGACCGAGCGACCATATAAAACCGTGTTGTGCTGTGGTTAATAAAGGGCGTACAATGAAGAAAATTCTTCCATATACAATTTTTTCTAAGATTTTGCCCATGATACATAAAAGAGAGATGGGACGGTAATTGCCAACTTTACTTCGGTCCCCATACTTAAATATCGGTACCACCCTAGCCTGCTTCCACAGACTTGGGAATTGACCACAAGAAATTGACAGATTATAAATTTTTAGTAAAGGTTTTGATAACGCTTCCCAGCATTTATTTATTATAATAGACGGGACTCCATCAGGGCCAGGACCTTTATTCGGTGCAACCTCTCGCAATGCTTGCTGAACCTCGGACAGTTCCAGCATTTTAATCGAGATATTGGTGCAAGACGATTCCCTCCCCACGTCGGCTGCGGGCTTACCCGGCACTGTGAACAGGGAACTAAAATAGCTAGAGAACAAAGAACAAATGTCTACCGCGCTGGCAGCGACGTCGCCATCGAGTTTAACAACAGCGGGAATGCCGTTGCCACCTTTTCTTCTCTTTACATAGGTCCAAAATTGTTTAGCGTCATTGACAATATTAGACTCAACATTATCGAGATAGTTCTTATGATCTCTGTCGATTAAGAATTTTGCCCGGCCTCTCAGCAAAGAAAAGGTAAGGTAGTCCAGGCAGTTCCCATATCGTTTCCACCTTCTATGCGCCTTAATCTTTTCACGAATTACTCTAACCGTATCACGAGTAAACCAGACAGGATATCCCCTGAAGGGAGTTCGTAAACGAGGGACATACTGATTAATAGCCACATTTAAGTGTAAATAAAGCTCGTCCACCGCCAATGGGCTGGGAGTGGACGAATTCCGATTCTGAATGCAGAATGACATCCCACTGGATACCGTTAAGATATTTGCAAATATCGACAAAGGACGCTTTTTTAAAGTTTAGACAAGTGGATGAACATTGCGTAAGATTTTTATGGTACATTACATTGCAAGTGAATTCTAGAGTGGTGTGTGCTACATCTTCATCAACCAAAGGGGTCATACAACGTTGAAAGTTAGTTACATCCAAAAAACGCGCAAATATAAGATCTAAGGTGTGGTCGGACGAATTCAGGAAGTGATTATATGATTTAGCTCACACAGCGATATAGAATCTATAAAGTTAACAGAACGAGGGGAGACGGCAGAAGATGCAGTACAAATACAAGAAATATCGCACGTCCAAGAAATGTCGGGCAAGTTAAAATCCCCACATATTACAAATTTGTCATCGGGATGTTGTCTCCCTATAGCAATCAATTGACTAGTGAACTCATACAGCTTTAGGGCGCTGCCCGGAGGAATATAAGCGCAACATACATGAATATTTAGGGTCCCACAGTTGATAGTTACGCTGACTCCTCGACATCAGTAAACCAATTAGGTTGAGCAAAACTGTTCAGGGCGCTCACAACCCCGATCAACACCCCGCCGCCCCTTCGCGTAACAAGATCATCGGACCCGCGGTCGTTTCTATATACACTGAATGCGGATGGTAGAACCTCGCTTGAATAAATGCCGGAATGCAACCACGTTTCGGTAATACACAATACATCAACATCAGCGTTAAGCGCATTAGCGTAAAACTGCTCTAATTTAGTGCGTAATCCGCGTACATTTTGATAAAAGAACTTAAAATTATACATTGCTAGATACAATAAGTACAGAAAAGAGTTTCAAGATCATAAATTACAACCGCAGTCGTCGGCACACCTTATAACTATCACACGAGACGCATCAGACTTTCTAACGAAGATCTTGCAATCCCGCGTCCAAGTGAAACGGTAACCCTTCTCTCGAGCAGCGGCCCTCGTAGCGGCAAAAAGCTTCTTGTTAGCAGGGGTCAGATGGTCATTGACGAACAGCCGATCAGAAACATCTTCTATTGTAAGACCAGGCGTTGAACCTGCAGGAGCTGACCGTTTCATTTTAATGGTTGCCGCCAAGAAGTTGTCACGCTTCAACCTGCTACAAAACTTTACAATTATAGCCCTGGGTCGAGAGTTCGCTTTATCAGCATGCGGAACGCGATGCAGGGCATCAATATCAGTAACAGTTACTGGTGCACCGATATGGTCTCCAATTTTGCGTAAAATTGATAATACGTTCTCATTGTCCTTTTCCGGAATGCCCTGAATTTCAATATTGTTTCTGCGGGTATGCTGCTCAGCGTCGGATACACGTAATGACAATTCCGCAACACTATCCCTCAACTGACAATTATCTGCATGCAATTTATCTATAAGTTTCGTTTTGTTTGTTAGTTCTACCATTTTCAATTCGAAATCCGAAATACGATCGCTACAAAAGTTGACCGATTTTACCAACTCGTCGTACTTAGATGTAAGGCCACGCAGCTCTGAACGCATCCCCTGGATGATGCTGTAGACGCTTTCGAGCGTGATGGGGGGAGAGCCACCAGGCTGAGGCTGCGAGGTCGACGATCGTCGTGGAGGGGTTTTCGGCCGGCAGTTCGGGCACAGCCAGGACGCGCCCGGCATCGAGAGCGCAGTTGCTGACGCCTTATCGATGTCGACGCACTTCGGATGAAACCAAGCGCTGCATTCAGAGCAAAGGAGGCTAGGTGTATTTCTTCCGACCACCTGACGGCAGAGGCTACATGCAGACGGCATACTGACCACTTTTTATCGGAGTAAGAGAGAACAACAAACGATATCCACACAAAAATAAGTTAATTTTCCAATCAACTAGCACACTCAGTAAAGGTCGACCGCTTAAATTCTCTCAAGCAGTAATGGGTCCGATTTTAACACAAAAATCGCGAATAAAAACGAACTAAAAACCACTGTAAAGAGTGAAAACAGCACGGAGACCAATCTTACGTGTACAATACTTGAGAGCAAAAGTGTACAATACTCTCAAAAAGCTTGAACTGTTTCCAGAAGACTAAATACTGTCAAAGAAAAACTGGATCTTCTTTCAGAATACTTGATATTGCTTTCAAAAGACTTGATAGTAGTGCTAGAAGACTTGAAATGCTGCCAAATGTCTTCAACGGCTTCCAAAAGGCTTCGAGAAGACTTGATACTGTTCGCGGAAGACTGGATCTTCTTCGAGAAGACTTGAAATACTTCCAAATGACTTGATACTTCTTTTAGAAAGCTTGCAATGTTTTCAGAAGACTCAATACTACTTCCGGAATTCTTGATAGTGCTTCCAAAAGACTTGAAATACTTTCAAAAGACTTGAAATATTTCCAGAAGGTTAGAACTACTTTCAGAAGACTTGATACTGTCTGTTCGCGGAAGAGTTCATCTTCTTCGAGAAGGCTTGATACGGCTTCTAAATAACTCGAAATGCTTTCAGAAGACTTGATACTGTCCCTGAAAGACTGAATCATCTTCTAGAAGGTTTAACATTGCTTTCAAAAGACTTCATGCTGCTTTTAGAAGATTTAGAATGCTGCCAAATTCATCAAAAGCTTCCAGATGACTTAAAATACTTCCAGAAGACTTGATACTGTCTCTGTAAGGTAGGATTCTTCTAGAAGATTTAATATTGTTTCCAAAAGACTTGAAATATTTCCAGAAGACTTGATACTGTTCGCGGTAGACTTGATATTGCTTCCAAACGAATTCATACTGCTTCTAAAAGAGTTGAAATACATCCAGAAGACTTGAAATACTTCCAGAACGTTTGAATGCTTCCAGAACAGTTGATACTCTCCTTGGAAGATTGTATCTTTTTCTAGAAGGCTTAATAGTGCTTCTAAAAGACATAATACTGCTTTTAGAAGGCTACCAAATGTATTCAAATGCTGCCAGAAAACATTAAATACTTTCACAAGACTTGACACTCCTTCTGGAAGGCTTGATACTGCTTCGAAAAGACTTGAAATACTCCCAGAAGGCTTGAACTGCTATCAGAAAACTTGATCCTGTTCCCGGGAGATTGGATCTACTTCTAGAATAATTGATATTGCTTGCGACCCAACGTGTAATCACGTTGGGTCGCCCCCCGTCCTTCAGAGGGTACGTTAAGCCGTCGGTCCCGGCAACCAATCGTTCATCTCTGGCTGTCGTTATCACTATGTGTGTAAAGGGTTTGAACAAAAATGGCTGAATGCGCGTTAGCGCCCTGGAGGCCACCGGCACCTCGTAGGACCCCACGAGGATGTGGTGGTATCCTGGAGCGGCACCTGACAGGGGCGAACCCACACCGGGCCTGTGCCATAGCACGCCCGGTTTGGTGAGGGGTCGGTCAGGAAGCGGAATCAGCCAAAAATCGAGTTAAATACTCGCATTTAACATCTCAAACCTCTTAGAGGGAGCCAGTGTACAAGGGGCCCGTTGTGGCCTAGGTGCCGCGTATAGAATACGCACTCCTCACTACATACATACATACATACTTGATATTGCTTCTAAAAGACTTGAAATGCTTTCAGAAGACTAGAAATACTTGCAGAATGCTTGAACTGCGTCCAGCACACTTGACACTGTCCCTAGAAGATCGAATTATCTTCTAGAAGGCTTCATATTGCTTTCAAAAGACTTGATACTACTTTTAGAAGACTTGCAATGCTGCTAAATGTCTTCAAAAGCTTCCAGAAGAGTTAAAATGCTTCCAGAAGATTTGAAATACTGCGAGGTGGCTTGAACTGCTTCCAGAAGACTTGATACTGTCTTTTGATGTTCTTTCATACTGTTCATGTGAAATTGAACTAAAATTAGAACTAACACTAGAACTATCACTACAACTATCAGTAGGAGTTTTTTAAAACACTTTTCAAAAGGCGCACGGCAAAACCTGAAAGTCTCCAGTTTTAGATCTAGTATTAGTCCTAGTGATAGTTCTAGTGTTAGTACTAGTGTTAATTATAATTTTAGTTCAAAAAAATATAATAAATCCCATCAATATCGCGGGCCGAATTCATGCTATTGGCAGCGGGCAGCACTTTGGGAACCCCTGATCTAGAGGCAGTATCCAGTCATCTGATAGAAAATCAACTTTTCTAGATGCAGTATCAAGTGTTTTGAAAGCATCTCAAATTTTCCAACAGCAACATCAAGTCTTCTGGAAACACTGTAAGTCTTCTAGATGTAATATGAAGTCATCTGGAAGCATTGGTCTTTAGGAAGTCTTCAGGAATCATTCTAAGTCGTCTGGAACCATTCTAAGTCTTCTAAAAGCAGTAACCTTTCTTCTGGTAGCAAATTAAGTCTTCTAAATGCAATATCAAGTATTCTGGAAGCATTGCAAGTCATCGGGAAACATTGTAAGTTGTCTGGAAGCATTGTAAGTCGTCTGGAAACATTTTCAGTCTTCTAGAAGCAATTTCAGTTTTCTGGAAACATTTCAAGTTTTCTGGCAGCAACATCAAGTTTCTAGAAAGAGTATCAAATCATCTAGAGTTACTGCCTCCAGTCTCCTGGTAGCAAATTAAGTCTTCTAGATGCAATAACAAGCCTTCTGGAAGCATCACAAGTCTTTTAACAGCAACATCAAGTCTTCTGAAAGCATTGTAAGACGTCTAGTAGCAGTATCACTCTTCTGGAAACATTTCAAGTCTTCTGAAAGCAATATCAACTTTTTTAGAAACAGTATCAAGTTATCTAGAGACTGCATCCTCTCTTCTGGTAGCAAATCAAGTCATTTATAGATGCAATATTAGTCTTCTTCGAATACATCGAATTTGAACCACCTACATATGTATACAACAGGATCTTGTTGCAGTAACAAGTCTTCTGGAAGCATCACAAGTCTTTTAACAGCAACATCAAGTCTTCTGAAAGCATTGTAAGACGTCTAGTAGCAGTATCAGTCTTCTGGAAACATTTCAAGTCTTCTGAAAGCAATATCAACTTTTTTAGAAACAGTATCAAGTTATCTAGAGACTGCATCCTCTCTTCTGGTAGCAAATCAAGTCATTTAGATGCAATATTAGTCTTCTTCGAATACATCGAATTTGAACCTCTTACACTTAGCAGCAGAAGTCTGCGTACAAAAAACTTCTAACACTTTAACTGAAAAAATAAGGGTCATGATCTAATGTGATAAACTTCAATTTTTTTTTTATTTTGTGTATTAACTACATATAATTCTATTAAAAAAATATGCATCAATAAAACAGAAATATTAGTTACAAAAAAAATTAAAATTAAAAATTCTCCAAATAATGCGTATGCAAAAATCTGCGTACAAATAAAGACGCCTTCTCCAAAATATACTTATTTACTTAAATACTTAGTTGGCGATGTACGCTTTCCGATTTAAATAAAGGATAATCGGTGTCAATTATATTAGCAGAGGCTTAGAAGCTAAAAGTTAGAATGGACACGAAAGGAAAGGAAATTGAATTGGGAGAGAGAAAAATTATTGTAAAGTTATGGAAAGAGAGAAAATCTTTTCGAAAAATAGGAGAAACTGTCGGCAGGTCACACTCTTCCATTCAAAGAGTAATTAATAATTATAAAGACACTGAAGATTACCTCTCACGTCCGCGATCTGGTAGACCACCCCTTTTAACAAACCGAGAGAAGCGAAAAATTGTACAGCAGGTTAGAAAAGAACCTAGGCTGACGGCAAAAAAAATAGTAGAAAATGTACAAGAAGAATTTCATAAAACTATCAGCAAAGATACGGTGAGAAGGACGTTAAAAAAAGCTAAGAATCACAGTCGCGTTGCACGAAAAAAACCATTTGTGTGAGAGGTCAATCGTCAGAAGCGGATCGCCTTTGCAAAAAAACTCTTAGACAAGCCCATTGAATTCTGGGAGAAAGTTCTCTTTACAGATGAGAGCAAATTTTGCATTTTCGGCATTAAGGGTAAACAACTTGTATGGAGAAAACCTAATACTGCCCTTAATCCCGAAAATTTGAAAGCGACTGTAAAACACGGAGGTGGTGGAGTTATGGTTTGGGGGTGTATGTGCACCAAAGGGGTGGGAAGGTTGGTTTTCATAACATCGACAATGGACCATAAAATGTATATAGACATTTTAAAAGAAAATTTGAAGCCTAGCATCGAAAACTTGGGCTTGGGGCCCGAATACTTTTTTCAACAAGATAATGACCCCAAACATTGCGCCCACAACACTAAGCTTTGGCTACTATACAATACACCAATGCAATTTAAAACACCTCCACAATCGCCGGACTTGAATCCCATCGAACACCTCTGGGATTTACTGGAACGCAGGATTCGGCAACACAACATAACGTCGAAGGAAACGTTAAAAAATGTTATGATTGAGGAATGGGCCAAAATCAGTTCGGACGAAACGAAGAAATTAGTGCACTGTATGCCTAAACGTTTAAGGGAGGTTATTAAACGGAAAGGTTATCCGACCTCATATTAATATAGAAACAATGATCTCATTTATGAATTTTTTGTAGAATTTTTAGTTTTGATTTTTTTTCTGTAACTACTGTTTCTGTTTTGTTGAAGCATATTTTGTTAATAGAATTATATGTAGTTAATATACAAAATAAAAAAAAATCAAGTTTATCACATTAGATTATGACTCTTATTTTTTCAATTAAAGTATTACAAGTTTTTTGTACGCAGACTTCTGCTGCTGACTGTACATATGTATACAACAGGATCTTGTTGATCGTCGTAAGGACGAATTATCTTCTATCTTTAATTACTTTAATTTTTAATTAAAATTTAGGGAATTTGCTTAATTGATCTTTTATATTGTTTCAAATAGCCCTTTATTGGAATTTTAAATATATTTCGTATTTTGATAAACGTCAACTTTTTAAATGTCAACAATTCTTAGCGGCAAATTTAAAAACTTAACACGAATTAGAACCTACACTCTATAAATTCAAATACTTATTCAGATAATAATTG
Organism: Onthophagus sagittarius; assembly: GCA_036711965.1. Lineage (NCBI taxonomy): Eukaryota > Metazoa > Arthropoda > Insecta > Coleoptera > Scarabaeidae > Onthophagus > Onthophagus sagittarius. The sequence goes on from JASERS010000003.1 coordinate 66,638,381, forward strand.
TTATTGCTGTTTCTCATCATTCCCAATATTAATATCAAAATTTTTAGTTAAATACAGTTAATTAATTTATTTCAATTTAGACACTAGTGCCCTCTCACCGTGAAATTGCGAGATAAAATCTATTGTTATTATACCAACTGATCAAAGCCATCCCAAGTTCTCTTTCAAAGATATTTGAAGCTGGTTTAGTCTGATTTTGAACCTATTATTACCAATTGAGACTATTATTACTATTTTGTGTTTTGAGCGTGAAGAGGAGAGCACACAAAATTTGTCCCGGAGCAGAGTAAAAATTCCAAACAAAAGTTAGGTTATGAGTCAACAATGATAGTGACATAACCTCAAAATCAGTGAAGCCATTGTTTGAACAATTTAAATAGAAGAAAAGAAGATTTTTGAAATAAAATTAATTACCTAATATTGAATAACAAGATAAGTAACGAGTTCCCGATCCAAGTAATCCAGTCCACTATTCCAAAGAAGTATTCCGTTTAATTCAAGAATCCTTTGTTCCCCATCCATGAAGAGTCCAAGCATCCTGAATCAAGATCTATCTACAAGAATAAGCTAAGTGTTCATTTTTAATTTTCATTATTATTCGTTATTCAAAAATGATTTAAACAATTCGCTTACCTTAAATATAATTAGTTTGACTTCGTATAACCTGAGTAAAAAAATATTTATTTATTGATTTCACCTAAAAAACTGTTATATTTTGGCGATACAGTAATTAACGAATTGAATTCACAACAAAGAATACCCAATGGATAGGTATTTACAATATGGGTATTTATTCTGGTATTCACCCCAGTTTGTGTGGGTACTTTTATTCAGTCTACACTTATTTATATAACTTTTAATTGTAGTTTAGTTGTGTGTAGTGTCTTAAAAAGAAAGATATATTAAAAATGCCAAAAGTTAAGGGGAAGACGTGGAGTTTTTTTGAAACTCTAGAAGAGGGAGGTGTTGTATGCAAGTTTTGCAATCATAAATATAAACACGGAAATGTTAACAAAATGAGAACGCACATTGTTAAAAATTGTTTACAATGTCCACCGTACTTAAAAAATGTTCTTAGAATCCCTAGTTTGGTGAAAAATATAGATAAACCAATACATTCGCAAGAAAATAATTTAGTGACAGTTTTGCCTGGATCTAGTTCTTCTGAAAGACCTGGAAGTTCTATGTCAACATTATCGACATCATCAGGAGTTACACCATTTTTCGACTCAATGGATCCTAAAGTAAATGTATGTTTTACTATAACCTTACTATCAAAATTCACAATAATGATTTTCTTTTGATGTAGGAAAAACTCAATCAATATCTGGCTAAAGCTATTTTCATTAGCGGCGCATCATTTTCATTGTTAGAACATCCTTTATGGGTCGAGTTTTTTAAAGCTATTCGTCCTGAATTCGTACCTCCCTCTCGAAATCGTTTAGCAGGAACATATTTAGATTCACAATATGCCGAAATAAAAAATAACGTTAATTCTGCTGTTAATAATTCCAAGTACTTACACTTACAATGTGATGGTTGGTCTAATTTGCGCGACCATTCCGTTATAAATTTTTGGGTATCCACCCCTGCTCCACTTTTCGTCGATTTTATTTTTTCGGGGGAAAAGCCACATACAGCAACATATTTGTACGAACAAATTGAAGCAGTAATGAAAAAGTATAACACCGAAAAATTTTTAGTAATCATTGGTGATAATGCGGCGAATATGAGAGCAAGTTTTAGGTTACTGCAAAAAAAGTATCCTCATATAGTACCATTGGGATGTTTGGCACATTTGTTACATTTATTATGTGGCGATATTCTTAATAATTCATCGATTCAAAAGAAAATGGCAGATGTGATTCAACTCATAATAAATATTAAAAACAACCATGTGCTTCAAGAAACTTTTGATCAAATAGGGAGAGAAAAAGGTGTTACATTCGCTCTTAAATTACCAGTAATAAATCGATGGGGTAGTTACTTGGATTGTTTGAAAAGTGCGATTATTAACAAAAATGTTATCCAAACTTTAGCATTAACTGACAAAACAATAATCACATTAGAAATAAAGAAAAAAATTCTTGATCATATGTTTTGGAATCACATCCAAAATATGACATCGTTGTTAGAACCCATAATAAGCTTATTAATAAAAGTGCAATCTAATGAACCTCAAATACACATCGTTTATAAGGAACTAACAAAACTGGAGTCGATATTAATAAAGAACATTAATAACATCAATTTTGAAGATTCCGAGAAAGATAATATTATTAAAAACATCATGGATAGAAAAAAATCTGCACTAAACGACATACATTTTGCCGCAGATTTATTAAATCCATCAACTCAGGGATGCAATTTAAATCCTACTCAGTTATTAGACGCAATGATGTTCATATATAGTGTGGGAAAACATTCCCGTATAAATGAAATAAAATTAAGAACTGAATTGGCAAATTTTCGTGATAAACAAGATATATGGGCAAAACCCATTTTATGGGAGGGACATGATTTAATGTCGCCACTTTTATGGTGGAGAGGTTTAAGGGGGACCTGCGAATTGGCGGATATCTCCATTCGGATATTAAGTGCACCCATAACATCAGCCGCAACAGAACGAATTTTTAGTGCGTTTAATTGGGTGCAATGCAAAAAAAGAAATCGGTTAACAACAACAAATGCTGCTAAATTAACATACTTAACTTATAATTATAAGTTATTGAATATGAATAAAGGTAAAAATATAACTGATTTGGAAGAAAATGATGAAGTAGATATTGAAGATGAAGAATTAATGATTGATGATATATCATCTGACGTATCTGATGTGATTTAGATTATGATTTAAAATAATTCTACTTTGATTAATATTATGTATTATTTAGAGTTATTTTGATTCATTTTTATATACATAAGCATCGTTATTGCTTTTTGTTAAAGAAGAAGTCGTATAATTGAATTAAATTTGTTTACTTTTTAATTGGTCTTTGTATTTGTATTAAATTTTATAAATACCTCTAAATACCCACCTTGGGTTTTTGCCCTTGATAATAAATATCCAGTTATTTAGCAACACTTCTCATGCTTACCTGAGTTAAAAGAAAAATTGACAACACAATACATAGTTTTTAAAAGTTTGAATTTGATTATTTGTTTTATTAAAACGTTTGAATATTTATCTCTTAATTATTTATTAATTTTTGATTTGATTCATTTGAAATTGATTAAAAAATAAAATAGAAACAAGAGTCAGGTTCTAGTAGCTTTTAACTCTCTTTTAACAATTGTTGGATATTATGCTAGCGAAAAATATAAGTTATTGATTGATTGAAGGGACGTGTGTTGGAGTATGAGCATTAGCCCTTCTTCTCCAGTTTCTTTGTTGACACTGTTATTCCAGTAATTCACTATTTACTAGTTTTTTCACTACTTGCCAGTTTGTTACTACTTTACTCTGTGCTGATGTGGTTGAATAAATTATGAATCTGAATTTCAAGGATATAAGGACCCTCGCCCATGGCGACTTTTTGTAGCGATGCAGTATCGCATGTTTGTATCGATACAGTCAGTAGCATCACACCGCGCTTCAGTCGCGCTGAAAACGTGTTTCATTAACAGCAAAAAATTTGCCTCCGATCACTACAGTTTTAAGATGGATTAGGTTGAGGCTACACAAGCATATTTTTCTATATTTGTTTTTTGAACAAATACAGAATCAAATATTTCATTAATTTCTTCCCAAGCCTTTCTTTTTGCAACTTATTTGAAACTTCAGGAAGGCGCAAGTTCCACATTACAGGACGGTTTTGAATTGCTATAATAACTGGTCCTGTATCAAAAGACTCCATTCTACGTGACAGAAAATGTATAATGACGGACATCAATTATTCTGTAGCGCGTTAGTCGCATCAAATTTGATGATAACGCGCGTTTCATAAACACGCGGCAGCCGCATCAAATTTGATGCGACTAACGCGCGAAAGCGTCGCTACAAAAAGTCGCCGTGGGCGAGGGCCCTAATCCACCTTCATTAATAAAATCATATAGAACATATGGTGCTACATGGATTTTTTTTCTCATGTTGAACTAATTGCCATCATCAATGCTGACCAGCTGCAGTAGGTGTCTGCAAAAATTTTATCTTGATCGCAAGAACTACTACAGATCTGAGATTCCCAAAAATATTAAAAAGTGCCTTATGGCTCCTCACTCAATTCACGACAGATAATCCATAATCTATTTAGCATAGTGTCCAATATGCTAAATAGGCTGCTTTTAGATCATCTCTTTGAAACTCTCGCAGATCTTTGAAACTTTTGAAGCTCTGAGATTCCTAAGAATATTAAAAAGTGCCTGATGACTCCTCACTCTTCATGATAGATAATCCATGATCTATTTAGCTTTTTGTCCAATATGCTGAATAAGCTGCTCCTAGATCATCTCATCATCTCTTTGAAACTCTCAGACCAGATCATTCAAAACTTTCGCATTTTACGATTTTAGAGAGTTGGTTTTTTGGCATAATCTTTTCATTTCGCTAGGATCCTTTTGCACTCCTTCTCAAGCTGAACTAATGGCCAGCATCAAAGAGACTTTTAAATCGTCAGAGGCTAGTAAAGACGTGAAGTTATAAAGTGGATACTTTCCCTTAAATATTAATTTTATCGTATTATCATAGCTGTGGTTGGTTCAGTTTTATTACATCAAAAAATTCATGATTCAGGTCTCCATATTGTCTACATTAACAATTTGGATTGGACTTTAATCCAATTCTATACATATGTGAAGGAATTTTATATATATAAAATTCGATATTTCATTATTTTCGATATTTATTTTCGTTGTTCATACCATTTTGTATTAATTGTAAATAAAATATTTTGTCAATACTACCAAAAATCTTCCACCATTCTTCGAAGTAGTTGCCAACGTCAAAGTCTCGACATACTCTCATCTGAAAACTGTTTCGATTTGTACGAGAACGGTGGAAACCTCTTCGTACGTAAGTAATGTTGAACCAACAACTTTCTTTAGATAATAAGAATATAATGAAAATGAAATATATCAACTTCTCACTCGCTTCTTTTATTTGCTTTTATAAAAAGGATTATAAAAATTATTATTTTTAAATTGAACAAATTTCCTTAAACTACTTACAGTCAAATTAGAAAAGTCTAATAAAATGTAAAAATTTCCAGTGTTCACAGAATTACACAGAATTAAAAATTACGGATACAATATAGATAACACGAAAACACAGAAAATGTAAATGAGACGAAAATGTAACATGTGTCAAAACGATAAAAGATTAAAAACCTGTATGGGGTTCAAGGTTAAAGGTTAAAATATTATAAAATGCTACGAGATGACATTCTTGTAAAGAGCGAATATAAATATTATATAATTTTCTTCTAATCTTTTTCTATGATGATTTTAAGTACGTAAAGATAGGTATATACTTAAATTCGAGTTGGTCGTTGAGCAACTTGGTGTCTTTCCGATTATTGTGCCGATATATTTCCATCATTTCTAGAAGGTCCATAAAAAATTTTTTTCACATTTGTGAATCAATTTGACTCCCTCGAAATCCATAATATGGTCTGTTTCGTTAATGTGCTTGTAGATGTTGAAATTTTCTTTTTTCTTATGTTCCTTTAAGCGCATCTCTAGTTGGCGTCCCTTTTGTCCTATATATGAAGATTGACATTGTGTACAATTGACTTTGTAAATGCCGCTCTATTGCAAAATATTGTTGTTGGTGTTTAGGTGGGATCTTTGTCGCCTGATAAGTGATGGAGTTGTATGGGGCAGCTCTGCATATTGTTTCTTTAGTTTGTGTTATGTAAAGGGGGTCTCTTTGTTTTTTAATCTTATTAAATAGGTTGTCTATTAATTTTGGGGGGTACCCGTTATCTAAAGCTGATTGTTGTATAAAATTAAGTTCAGTAGTGAGATTTTCATTTGATAGTGGGTTTTAGGGCTGTATTGATATAATAATGGAAACTAGAAAGCTTTTGAGATAGAGGGTGTGCTGAATTGTAAGGTATTATTGTAGGTATCATGGAAGGTTTTCTAAAAATATTATACTCAATATTTCCAGAGGAATGGTCGAGGAAATTAATGTTTTTACCAATTTCGATTTCTAGAGTAAATTTTAGGTTCTTGTATAAATTGTTCAGATAATTGTGAAAATTATCTAATTGTTTTTGGTCCCTAAATTGGACCACTAAATACCGGTATCAGGACGACAAAGGAAATTATCAAAAAATGTAAAGAAGTTTTGATTCAACTTTCACCACATCTTAACATATCACCAAACAACACATATATCGTACAAAAATTCATACATATGAATCCAAACATTCCCAGATTATATTCACTACCTAAAATACACAAACAAGGCATGCCAATACGTCCGATCACAGCATACATGAACTCCCCTACATCAAAAATTGCACAATTTTTATTGAATATTTTTCGACAAATCGATTTCAAACCTGAATACAGTATCATGAACTCAAGACAATTTATTGAAAGAACTATTGATATCAACACAACAAATACAAAACTAATTTGTTTCGACGTTATCAATTTATATTCGAACGTTCCGATAGAATATACTTTGAGTTTAACAGATATAATTTTTAAAAACCATTTTAAAAATGATAAAACTGTCCTCCGGATTAGTTTATTATTACAACATGTAGTCTCTCAAAATTATTGCTGTTTTAATGAGGAATACTACGAGATAACCGATGGTCTAACAATGGGTATGCCCCTTTCCGGTATTTTGTCTAATATATTCCTAGATCATATCGAAAAACAATACATAATATCACAAAAAAACCCATCTAAACACCACATTGTCAAATGGATAAGATATGTAGACGCTATTTTTTGCATATGGAGCTACCGCTCCATATACAAAAAAATTGTCTAATTGTTTTTGGTTACCACCAAAAACAATTAGACAATTTTCACAATTATCTGAACAATTTATATAAGAACATAAAATTTACTCTAGAAATCGAAATTGATAAAAACATTAATTTCCTCGACCTAAAACTCGACCATTCCTCTGGAAATATTGAGTATAATATTTTTAGAAAACCTTCCATGATACCTACAATAATACCTTACAATTCAGCACACCCTCTATCTCAAAAGCTTTCTAGTTTCCGTTATTATATCAATAGAGCCCTAAACTACCCACTATCAAATGAAAATCTCACTACTGAACTTAATTTTATACAACAATTGGCTTTAGATAACGGGTACCCCCCAAAATTAATAGACAACCTATTTAATAAGATTAAAAAACAAAGAGACCCCCTTTACATAACACAAACTAAAGAAACAATATACAGAGCTGCCCCATACAACTCCAGCACTTATCAGGCGACAAAGATCTTTGCTAAGTATAACATAACTTTAGCTTTTAATAACAAAAACTCTATACTCAAAATCTTATCTAACCACCACCTAAAGACCAACAACAATATTTTACAACAGAGCGGCATTTACAAAGTCAATTGTACACAATGCCAATCTTTATATATAGGACAAACGGGACGCCAACTAGAGATGCGCTTAAAGGAACATAAGAAAAAAGAAAATTCCAACATCTACAAGCACATTAACGAAACAGACCATATTATGGATTTCAAGGGAGTCAAATTGATTCACAAATGTGAAAAAAATTTTCGTATGGATCTTCTAGAAATGATGGAAATATATCGGCACAATAATCGGAAAGACACCAAGTTGCTCAACGACCAACTCGAATTTAAGTATATACCTATCTTTACGTACTTAAAATCAACATAGAAAAAGATTAGAAGAAAATTATATAATATTTATATTCGCTCTTTACAAGGATGCCAACTCGTAGCATTTTATAATATTTTAACCTTTAACCTTGAACCCCATACAGGTTTTTAATCTTTTATCGTTTTGACACATGTTACGTTTTAGTCTTATTTACATTTTCTGTTTTCGTATTATCTATATTGTATCCGTAATTTTTAACTCTGTGCAATTCTGTGAACACATGAAATTTTTACGTTTTATTAGACTTTTCTAATTTGACTGTAAGTAGTTTAAGGAAATTTGTTCAATTTAAAAATAATAATTTTTATAATCCTTTTTATAAAAGATTCGGCTGATGATGGCTTTATAAGCCGAAACTAGTACCGAACAAATAAAAGAAGCGAGTGAGAAGTTGATTTATTTCATTTTCATTATGTTCTTATTAAATTAATCTCGCAACATGAATTCCTACACCCAAAATTCTTTAGATAAGTCTTGACGGAAGGAATACCAGCCTTCCTATTTTCTCCAGAAGTGCTTTACCGCAGGAGGACTGAGTCGCCACGGAGTACCATCATTACTCAGAATATCAGCTATGTGTTTCCATACTTTAGAAGTAGCAGAAACTGATTGGTACCGCAATCGCATTATAGGCATTTACAAAGGCCATGGGACAGAGGTCCGAACGGCATGAAATCCTGATCGAAAATATTTCTTTTGCTGTTAGCAATTAGATATCATTATGAAACTTGGCATACCATTAAATGACCAAAAGGGCAATATTGTTGTCAATTTTAACTAAATTCGTCAACTGGAAATAGTATTATTGTTGTAGTATTTTCTTTATATACATGTTCATTTTCTTTTCTTATAAATTAGTCCTTCAAAGTTGATTACTGAAAACGTTGTATAAAACGTTAAATATATATTTTTTTGTTTCACATTTTTTCTTGAATTTACGTGACTGGAAGTTGCTAAAGACATACCTTGTTTTATAAAAAAAATATATAGTAGCGAAAAATTTGGTACATATTTGGCAAATCGACACAATGTAAAAAAAGAAGCCTATCTTTTGAGTGTAGTAGCTTTATACCACTTCCGGTTATATTGGAAATGACTGCTTTCGTTGTTAGATACATTAATATTATAAAAATTTGACGCAAAAAATCTGTTGTATCGTTTACAACTTTAGGAAAAAAAATTTGAAATGTCAGATCAGCTTCTGTATAATATGCTGTATCATCTTCGGTTCAAATAAAAGTAATATTAATAATAAACTCAATACAATACAGAATGGAAGTAACACAGAAAAAATATAAAAATGTGGCAGAACATTACAGTCTAATACAATCTATTAAAATTTAGAAAAATGTAATGAAGCTTTGTTATTTTAAAGCAATAGCAATATACGATAGAAATAGAGAATCATCTCTTCCCTCAGGTTTATTTTGAAAATTTTCGTTATAAGTAGCAGGACTTCCAATATCATCAAACCCTCATTTACCTACATTTGAAGGTTTCAATATTTTTCCATAGGAGTTATTCAATAAGCTCTGTAAACCAATGTCGCAAACTGTTTCAGTGATTTTCATTCCTTCTGGGTATGTCTCTTTCTTATATTTTAAACGTTACCGCATATATTTAAACATTTTCCGGTGATTAATATATCAGTATCGTTCGCAAAATTTATTGTTAAAATATTATTATTATTGTGGGAACTACTACCTTTTATTTCATGTATATCATTGATGTAAATAACAAAAAGTAAAGAACACAAAATACTCCCTTGTGGTACACCTTTAAATAATATAACATTGCTGGACTGTTCAGAAGCACCAGCGACGTTTAAATGGACTAACTGTTTTCTATTAGAGAGATAAGATGTGAACCAGGACAATATACAAGGGTCAGTTGCATACCTGCGTGCAAAGATTTTCGATGGTAACTGCCACTTATTAAGTTTGTTATTCTAGACTCCTTGGGCTAAATAAAAGGATGTTTCTCGTCCCGGTCCAGTGATGCAAATTGAACGCGGCCTATCACCTGAAGGAATATTTCACCATCGAGAAATGCAGTAAGCCTGCATAACAAGGTGGACTTTTTGCATAACCAAATCCATCAGTTTAAAACACTGTGTAATATAAAGATAATATAAACTCTGTATATTATCTTAAAGGCTGCTAACTTATTAGCAGCATAAGCTATTATGTCTCCAGAGTCATTCTCAGCAATTTGAAGTCTGCTAACTTTTTGGCAGCATGAGCTGTTATATCTCCAAAGCCTTGCTTATCAGTTTGACGTCTGATAACTTGTTGACTGCATGAGCCATTACTATTCTACAGACTGTCTCTAATAATAATGTCTCTAAAAACGTGCTCATCAGCTTGAAGTCTGCTAACTTATTGGCAACATGAGCTATTACTGATCCAAACATTGTACGTTATCTTAAAGACTTCATAATAGTATGATATATTATGACTTCAAAATCCTGATGAATTGTTGATTGAGCATGGGCAAGTGATAATTAATTGCGAACTAGTACTGTATTTTGATAGAGCTCGAACAGTAGAAATAAAAAACAAATTTTTTTGATATGACCTAAGCTAAATTTAAGTAGTAAGTGTCAGTTGTGTATTAATACGGGATTATTAAAATCTACAACCTCTGATCACCGATATCCATTTGTTCGAAAATGTCTGTAATTCGTCTAATAAGTTGCTTATAAAATAAATTGATATGAATTATAGGTTATAGAAAACTTGCTAATGTTAGACTTATCGGCTGAATCTCGGAAAGAAACCGTCTAATGGCTTGATAATCATAGATATGATAATATGTACTGTTTTGCCATTAATTCTTTATTTCTCTCGAGTAACTACTAGGGCTAGGCAATTCCCCAATTATTTAAACGCAACATTCTGTAAGCATAAAACAATTTTCGATACTTCGGCACTTTCAACATTTCGATACTTTTGATACTTTGCTGTATCGATACTATCAACAAGTATCGATACTTTTCTCAGTACTACTTTTCTCCCTTGTTGACCCTTCGTTTGTTCTATTCAAATTATTCTTGTCTTTGTTCATGTAACATAATTTCTTTGTACCTTGTGGCATGTTATACAACAGTAATTCCACGGGTACTTTATCTTGACTTTTTGGTATTGATGTTTCGTTCTTTGTTTATTTATAGTTTTGTAATATGAGGGGGGTTTTGTTCTGTATTTTTCTTTTAAGTAGATTGTATTTTATATTTTTTGTAGACCTCATTTCGTTGGTTTAGCGTTGTTGAGATGATTTCATCCTTTGCCAGTTTTGGAAATCTTAAATCATCCACTGTGCGTGCCGAGATCTTCTTTGTCCTTGTTCATATTTTGCAAAATACAGAGATATAACAATAACTAGTCATAGTCTCTCTAGTTAGTTCCTTCCAATAACTAGTCTTCTTTAAACTCGGGACGCTTCCTATCTCTGGGTGAAATACCTTTTTCAATGAAAGGATGATGCCCATTACAAAAAATAAGCAAATATTGGTTTATCTTATTTACTGTATTTTTCTATTTCATTGCATGCTGGGCATCTAACTTTCGGTTTGCAAATTTCTGCTGTATGTCAAAAATTGCAGCATTTAAAGCATTGTACTACTGAAAAAAATGTAAATGTGAGGTAACAGAAGTACACAAAATAAAGATATAAATGTGGATGTGGTTAACCCTCTGAACGTAACAACTACAGATGCCGTTTATATAGCATCATCCATTGTCCACGTTATTTTCCCATTTTCATCTTCTTTTTTTCTTTTTAATCTATGAAGATCTAACATCTCTTTATCTTTTTTGGATTTTATGATCTCCATTAGTTCTTTTTTTGAAACATTAATATCAATTTGCCTAAATATTCCTTTGCAAGTTAGTTTTGTTATTTTAAAGCAACAGCAATATACGATAGAAATAGAAATAGAGAATAATCTCTTCCCTCAGGTTTATTTTGAAATTTTTCGTTATAAGTAGCAGGACTTCCAATACCATCAAACCCTCATTTACAATGCAACGTAAAATTACATTTTATTTCTGATCCTACATTTGAAGGTTTCAATATTTTTCCATAGGAGTTATTTAATAAGCTCTGTAAACCAATGTCGCAAACTGTTTCAGTGATTTTCATTCCTTCTGGGTATGTCTCTTTCTTATATTTTAAACGTTACCGCATATATTTAAACCTTTTCCGGTGATTAATATATTAGTATCGTTCGCAAAATTTATTGTTAAAATATTATTATTATTGTGGGAACTACTACCTTTTATTTCATGTATATCATTGATGTAAATAACAAAAAGTAAAGGACACAAAATACTCCCTTGTGGTACACCTTTAAATAATATAACATTGCTGGACTGTACAGAAGCACCAGCGACGTTTAAATGGACTAACTGTTTTCTATTAGAGAGATAAGATGTGAACCAGGACAATATACAAGGGTCAGTTGCATATCTGCGTGCAAAGATTTTCGATGGTAACTGCCACTTATTAAGTTTGTTATTCTAAACTCCTTGGGCTAAATAAAGGATGTTTCTCGTCCCAGTCCAGTGATGCAAATTGAACGCGGCCTATCACCCGAAGGAATATTTCACCATCGAGAAATGCAGTAAGCCTGCATAACAAGGTGGACTTTTTAATTGTTTAACCAAATACATCAGTTTATAACACTGTGTAATATAAAGATAATATAAACTCTGTATATTATCTTAAAGGCTGCTAATTTATTAGCAGCATAAGCTATTATGTCTCCAGATCATTCTCAGCAATTTGAAGTCTGCCAACTTTTTGGCAGCATGAGCTGTTATATCTCCAAAGCCTTGCTTATCAGTTTGATGTCTGATAACTTGTTGACTGTATGAGCCATTACTATTCTACAGACTGCCTCTAATAATAATAATCTCTAATAATAATGTCTCTAAAAACGTGCTCATCAGTTTGAAGTCTGCTAACTTATTGGCAACATGAGCTATTACTGATCCAAACATTGTACATTATCTTAAAGACTTCATAATAGTATGATATATTATGACTTCAAAATCCTGTTGATTGAGCATGGGCAAGTGATAATTAATTGCGAACTAGTACTGTATTTTGATAGAGCTCGAACAGTAGAAATAAAAAACAAAATTTTTTGATATAACCTTAGCTAACTTTAAGTAGTAAGTGTCAGTTGTGTATTAATACGGGATTATATGAAAAAAATCTACAACATCTGATCACTGCACGATATCCCTATAACCAATTATAGGTTATAGGGAACTTGCTAATGTTAGACTTATCGGCTGCATCTCGGAAAGAAACCGTCTAATGGCTTGATAATCATATATATGATAATATGTACTGTTTTGCCATTAATTCTTTATTTCTCTCGAGTAACTACTAGGGCTGGGCGATTCCCCGATTATTTTAATGCAACATTCTGTAACATAAAACAATTTTCGATACTTCGGCACTTTCAACATTTCGATACTTTTATTACTTTGCTGTATCGATACTTTTCTCCCTTGTTGACCCTTCGTTTGTTGTATTCAAATTATTCTTGTCTTTGTTCATGTAACATAATTTCTTTGTACCTTGTGGCATGTTTTAAATGTTATACAACAGTAATTCCACGGGTACTTTATCTTGACTTTTTGGTATTGATGTTTCGTTCTTTGACTATTTATAGTTTTGTAATATGAGGGGGGTTTTGTTCTGTATTTTTCTTTTAAGTAGATTGTATTTTATATTTTTTGTAGACCTCATTTCGTTGGTTTAGCGTTGTTGAGATGATTTCATCCTTTGCCAGTTTTGGAAATCTTAAATCATCCACTGTGCGTGCCGAGATCTTGTTTGTCCTTGTTCATATTTTGCAAAATACAGAGATATAACAATAACTAGTCATAGTCTCTCTGATTAGTTCCTTCCAATAACTAGTCTTCTTTAAACTCGGGACGCTTCCTATCTCTGGGTGAAATACCTTTTTCAATGAAAGGATGATGCCCATTACAAAAAATAAGAAAATATTGGTTTATCTTATTTACTGTATTTTTCTATTTCATTGCATGTTGGGCATCTAACTTTCGGTTTGCAAAATTATCTTTTTTGGATTTTATGATCTCCATTAGTTCTTCTTTTAAAACATTAATATCAATTTGCCTAATTATTCCTTTGCAAGTTATTTTATGGTTTGGAATGTATGTTCTCCATTTTATTTCTGATAATATTTCAGCCCTTACTTTTAAATTCAATTTCCAATTTATTCCTCTCTTCTCCATTTTTTTAACTTCCCATATTTCATTTAAAAAAATACCGACTTGAATGTCTCTAATACCTGTTACAGACCCCAGAGATGACTCTATAATTATTCTCTATAATTAAAAATAACTCTACAATTCTCTCTCTATGACTCTCTAATTAAAAATACATAGGATACGATAAAGGAACATGTTAGGACTAAATGTGCAGCTTTAAAGTTTCTGGGTTAAAAAACTTATTTGATACAAATTTTTAAAAAACGCCCTTTAATTTGGCATTTATTGGAAATATGTTGGATATGCGGAATCGTATATTACAGACAATTTTTTTAAATGCAAAAATAAACAAATTTTATACGCAATAATTTTATTTATAACTTCAATAATAACTGTTGTAAACGTATAACATAAAAAATATATTTATAAAAGTGCAATTATATAAATACTATACACTATTTCATTCTTTTTTGTTGGTAGTAACAGGTGTTCAAAAAATATTGTCCAAACTCTCCTTCAGCTGCAAACTTAAAAAGTAACGATTTCTTTCACTATTCAGTACTACACAGTCGGTAATCATTTTTTGAACATTCGTTACAAAAGGAATGCAAGAACTGTTGAAATTAAAATGTATAATATGATTAAGAAATAGTAAGAAGGCAAAAAAATTATGTCTAAAAAAATCTTATTTTTTGTATACAGCTGCTAAATATAAATACTTTTTAATTTGCATATAATACTATTAATAACGTGTATTACTTTCATACGTTAATATTACTAATTTTTTTTTATAAGAATGATTAAGAGAAATAGGAATAGTAGTAAAAAGTACAATTAATCGATAGCGTTTTATAATAATAGCCCTGTTTAGCACCCTATGTATTCCTTTGGCATAAAGCTACATTTTCCTTTAAAAAGTGACGGAGGAAGAAATGTGTACTAATTAATTTTAATTTATTGTTCAAAACTATTTTGTAGAATTCAGAGAAGAAATGCTGGACAATTTCGTTTTTTTATCATCTCTTAGGCACTCATTTTTTTTATTAAAAAAATTTCAGTCCACTTTTTCCTCATTGTTTCTTTTCTGCACTATCAAAAAATAGTTGAAAAAGCAAACATTATTATTATTTCATTAAAGGCACCTATTATAAATCCACGAAAAAGATATATTATTGACTACGTTCCATTTTGGTTTTGATTATTCCATTTAATTAACTTTTTGTGGCCGGTTGATTTACGTTATTATTAGTTTTTGTTTTATTTTTCGGTACAAACAATTAATATACCACCGCTTTTTTCGATTTTTTACAATATTTTTCTTAATATTAGTGTAATAATAATAATAATAATAACAGAGACATAAAATATTTGTCCATGATTGTTAGAAAATGCACTCATTTGATTACAATATTCGTGGAAATAACTTTGAATACTACGATTTTTTGGGGTTGCTTTCATAAATATATACTTTTTTTCAGTCTAAATTAAAAGATTTTTTTATAGGAACAAAATAAATTATTGAGAGTATTAAAAAAATTCTCTAAAGCCGCCATACTAATAATTATTCCCTCCTTGTGATTAAAAGGGATTATAAATAATTAATTTATTAATTAATACAATTTTGTTGGTATACAAAGAAAAATAATAAATTAAGTTGTAGGCATTAAAGTGATGCTTTTTTGATATCGTTATGTAAAAACGATTAGGGATAACATTACAATTTAGTGCCTATGTAAGGTGTTTCTCAAGTTCACTTCATACTTTAAAATTTAAGTAGTCTACCTATACCAACTTTAAAGTTTTTAAGTTTGTTTACTTTTAATAAGTTGTCAACATATACAGTAAGTCCCTAGGTTGGGTTCTAAAGAACAATTCTTAAACCTGGGCAAAACCTAAATAAAAATGGAAAGCTATAGACCAACATATCTTATGATTACTGCGTATACAAATTACTAACATATTATTCATAACAAAAAGTGGCTTTTGATGTTTATACCTAAATTGATAAATATTCGATATGACCTTGAAGTAGAACTGAACCAACCACAGAAAATATGATAAAATTAATATTTATGGGACACCTTATTATTTATGGGACATCTATATGGTGCTGTATGATTTTATTAATGAAGGTAGAGCATATCTTTGAATCAATATTATTGTCCATGTTATGTATACAACTCTATAACATTATACAGGGTGTATTATCAGGTATGAGAAGAAAACATTAGAATAGGTATAGTACTCCCCGCTATTTATTCTGCAATTCTTTTAACCATAATGTATATAGTTGTAGTTTTGTTTTACTTGCGGAAATTACTCAAAACGATGTTTTAAAACACCTTTACATTTTTAAAAATCGCCCTCTTGACATTTGTTAGAAATGATGTTTACGAAAACGATTATTTTCTGCAAAAAGAACATTATTTAAGAAGCGAAACTTTACGGGATTATAAAGGGACGTTTTAGGACTAATTATACCAAGTTTAAAGTTTGTGGTTTGAATACCTCATTTTATATGATTTTTTTTAATCGCTCTTTAAATTTCACATTTTCTGGAAATTACACTAACGAAAAAAATTATTTTTTGGAAAATGAACAAGATTTAAGAAACAAAACTGTGCATTTTGAACGTTTTAAAACACCTAGATTAAAGATTTTGGATTGAAAAACTTGTTTAATACAGGATGGATTATTTTCTGCAAAATGAACAGGATTTAAGAAACGAAGCTTTGTGCATTTAAGTTCTGAATTCAAAAAATTTTGAACGTTTTAGGACTAATTACACCAAGTTTAAAGTTTTTGGATTGAAAAACTTATTTTATACAGGATGTTCCGAAATTGGCGGATAATTTATACGTAGCGATATTATTCGAAAATTTTAATGTTAAAATGTTGTATCATGCTTTGTATAGTTTCAGGAATTACTTAAAAGACACGAAAATATGTGGCAACATTGCATTTCTACACTATTGCTGTAATATTTTCTGAAAATCAATCTATAAATACATTTTCTCGTCACAATCCATCTTAAAGTACTAGTCAAAATTACAACATGGATGTATGTTAATTAAGGTATGTTGGAAACAAACTTTAAAACTGAAATAAAATAACTCTAATAACAGAAATCAATTTGAACATCTTTATACAATAAATTACAGCCGGTTTCATCAATAATTGTATATTAATGATTAATAATGGATAAAATATCCAAAATTTGACAATCTCGTGAAGACTTATGAAGCATGGTACATAAGGTACACATTTTAAGATTAAGATTATTCGCTCACAACTTATTTGATACACTAATCATTGATGCCTAACATACTTCTAAATCGAGTTCTTAGTTCATTCCTGCAGTGAAAGCGGGGAATCTCACGAACACGAAAAATTTATTCGGAATGCCAAATATTGAATGAGAGATGGTCGGAACTTTATTTTTTTACCAACCTTGATGAAAAGTTGTATTTGATATGTAGAGTACAATTTAAAAAGACACAAAAATATAAAGTACTTCATAAAAAGAAGTGCTCATACTTCTTTATATCATTAAAAGAGTTAAAGAAAAACAACAATTTAAAAACTTAATTTAAATGCAATTAAGGAAGAAATCGGAATTCGTGAAGAAATGCTTATTAAATTTTCTGAACTGATATCTCTCATAGAAGATTAATTGTTAATTAATTGTCAATTGTTAAGAAAATTAAAATATTGGTTCATTTTAGTAATGATTTGATACATAGTAGGCCAAAGTGAGAGATGTGATGATGTCATGACTTTTATTGCATGTATATATGATGTATACTAAGTAATATGATTAAATGCAGTACTGCCTAATTCTTAGAGTGATCTAATACAATTTAAAAATCGTCGAAAAGCTGTTGAATAGTGAAAATGGGTTTTAAATCATTTCCAAAATAGGGAATCTATTAGAAAAACAAAACAGTACATTATAGAAAGATAGTGCACGAGAATCGTATTATAAGTACAGGAAGAATTGTGCCAAAGCAGATTTTTAATGCAACTGATGGGTGATTGATTATTTAGAAAATCAAGGCTAACCCAAAATTATTCCCAAAAATTCTGCAAAATTGGCTGTCGAGATCAAAAAAAGAGTTAGGAAAATTTTGCAATGCTGAAACTGTTCGACGAGTACTTTTCCAACATCATATCCGCGGGCAAGTAGCAAGTAAAAAGCCCTTTATGAATAAAAAAAAATCTATAATGTAAATATTTCGAAGTGTCTAGAGTTTTGGAATGATGTAATTTTTGGATGACGAGTCAAAATTTTACATTTTTGGCTTGGATCGTTTGTACCAAATACATACAAAAACCAAATACGGAATTGAAAAAGCAAAATTGAAAAGGTACAGTTAAACATGGTGGTGGAAACGGCGTAAGAAATTTAGTTTTTATTGGTGAAATACTGGATAAAAACTATCTTCAAATTCAATATTATGGATCAGGAACATCATCCATAACACAAATTTAAAATAATACAGTCGTAGATTATTTGGAAATGTCCCCCTCATTTAATGGCACCACCAGGACAATCGACTGATATGAATTCCATCCAACAAAGAAAACTTATATAAAAGCGCTACTTGAATATTCGCCATAAGTAACCAAAAAAGTGGTCGAAAAACACCAAATATTAAATCAGCCAAAAATCAATAGCAGATTATCATTTTGATATCTGAATTCAACTGTATCAAATAAATTTTGCCATAAAGTTGAATAAAACACAATCTTTTCTAATTTGTATATACAGGTGTCCCACGTAAGCGGCAAAATACATAAACGGTTTTAAGAAACTGAGATACAAAGTTCTTCTTTAGACAAAAGTTGCAAAAAATTTACTGCACTATCAACGGAAAATATTTTTTATATAGAGGGTGAATTATTAATTTCCCGGCAGACGATAGTCACTAAACCGTTTGGGAAAATAAAAAGGTTTTATTCAAAAGTTGTTTGACTTATCACTTTCTCTATTGTCTAAAATCATTTTCACTTTGTACAGGTTGTTCTATTTAGGTATTACGGACAGTAGGTCAATTTTTTTTAATGAAATACCATATGTTACTCTCTTTTAGTTTATAGTTCCTTAGATATTCAATTGTTTCTCCAAAATGTGCCCATTACAGAATTTTACTAAAAATATGTAAAAACTAGTTATTTCAGATTTTGAATTTAAATTATGCCAGATAATAGGTACAAGACAGAATCCAAAGATATTAGATACACTATACAGCGTGTTCGTAAAGTTTAGTTACGTGTGATGTTTTTCAAATGGCTTTTTCTTGTTTTTTTAAATGGAACAATTTGTATATTGTATGCTATGTATATATGTTATCTGTCTAACTTTAATAGTTTTTATTATATAGTCTATTCCACGACTATATAATTTATATTTTTGAAAAGGTAATTTTATGCACTCCTCGAATTTGCAAAAATATAGATAGTGTTCCATTAAAAAAAAATATTTTTATATCAATAACTATAGTCCATTCTACGACCATTGAATCGCACGTCATCAACGCGTCACAGCGTTGCTTTATTGACCAATAATTTATGAATTTTAATTGTAATAAATACTGATTGTAATAAATGCGGATACTTAATTTCCTATTTTTTAATATAAGCTTTAGTTGATTTCGTAATGATCAAATACGATATCTCATACAAATTTAAAAACGAAAAATAAAAATAAAACGTACTCTAAATTAAATGAATAAAGCAAAATGCCATCTTGCCGTTCACTTTATGAACACGTGGAATCTGTTTGAACATTAAACTTCAATATAGCAATTTTAAGATTATGTTATTGGCAACAACCGTAAACTATATATATAAAAAAGCGGTTTAAAGAGATTAACGGATTGCAAATTGGGTGCGTTATCCATTCATCCATCGAGGTGCTAAAAACGGTTGGCAACACCGCAACTCAGTGTGTGTGGTCGTGTTTTCGGTATGACGTACGACTCAATGGTCGTGGAATAGACTATACAAAATTTATTAATTTGTCAACCGTACATCTTAAAATCTATAACTTAGGAATTATAAACTCCATAAGTTACTAACAGGGTAGGTTTAATGATTATCGTCTGCCGGGATAGTAATAATAATGTATAATATACAGGATGATTCAAAAAAAACCGCTGACAGATTTCCAGGGCAAGTAATACATGAAAAATGAAGAGGAAATGTGAAATGAATAACATTCTACAACATATTAATATAAAGAGATATACAGGTGAGTCAATAGTGCGAGGACGGAAGATTGTGGCCTTACTGTTGAAAATAATGAAAATGTTTTTGTGTCATCATAGATTATAAGCAAGGCTGCATCGACTAAAATTATTTTCAATTATTATGTTTCACAATTCCAGAACCCTAGTCAACTTCATTTTTTTAAATAGAACCGTATACATCTTTTTACATATGTTGATTACCTGTCTAAAATGCTATAAATGCGTATCTTGTTTTCAAATTTGG
Source organism: Onthophagus sagittarius (assembly GCA_036711965.1). NCBI lineage: Eukaryota > Metazoa > Arthropoda > Insecta > Coleoptera > Scarabaeidae > Onthophagus > Onthophagus sagittarius. The sequence goes on from JASERS010000003.1 coordinate 66,658,966, forward strand.
AATGCAAGGTTGCCAAGTTATTAATCATTTTGTGCAAATTTTTGAAAAATATTGTGGTGACTTAAAATTCATTATCACCATTATTATTAAATATTGAAGATTGCAATTTGGCATATCGATAAACAAAGCTTTGATCTTTGAAACCCCACTAATACAATTTGATAATTTTATACAGGATGGTTACCAGAACCGGTTAATTTATGAAATGTTTGATGGACAATAACTTTAATGTTTTAAATAGAACACCTTATATTTTTTCAATGCCTCAGGAGGTTTTATTAAACATCTTTCATTTTTGTTAAGCATACGGTACGTACATCTAACATGTGTACTTTTTGAGATAATTACACTATTTCAAAAATGTCGGCATAAACTTGATTTTTTCACAAGAAATAAACTATGAAGAAGACATTTTTAAACAAATGCCAGTAAGTTTATTTCGTAAAAGTTGGAAAAGTATGGATCTGTGCACAGACAATAGTATTAAGAAAACAACTTTTCAAAAATTTTATTTAAGTATGTTACAAAAATCCTATCATAGTGGGGAGGCGTACCATCGTGCTGAGACCACATTCTTTGTCAAGCAAGTTAATCTATTGACGGTTGCCTCGAATAAATACGATCTGATCAAATAAAATTCCAGAATCCCTACCCAGATAGTTTAGCACCATTGTTGTTAGTGGGCTACTTCTCACATAAATTTACTGTTGACCATATCGTAGTATTGAAGATTAAGGCGGTTAACATAGTTATTTTTACAAAACATCGCTTATTTGCTGTATAGAATTATAAATTAGTATAAATTTAGATTATCGTAAAAATTACATTGTTGTTGATATTTTTCTAATACCCATTTCGCAAATTCTAGTCTTTTTTGAACTGAATATGCACACATGTGTACTTCTTCATATTTTACAAAATAGACGCACTTGCATTTGTTTAAAAATGTCTTCGTCATAGTTTATTTCTTGTGACAAAATCAAGTTTATGCCGACATTTTTGAAATAGTGTAATTATCTCAAAAAGTACACGTTAGATATACCATATGCTTAACAAAAATGAAATGTAATTAATAAAGCCTTCTCAGGCATTGAAAAAATACAGGGTGTTCCATTTAAAATAACAAAGTTATGGTTCCTCAAACATTCCAGAAATTAACCGGTTCTAGTAAGCAGCCTGTATAATATTACCCATAGTATTAGTGGCGTTCGAAAGACCCAAGCTTTGTTTATCGCCAAATTACAATCTTCAATATTTAATAATAATACTGATAGCGAATTTTAAGTGATCACATGATTCTTCAAAAATTTTCACAAAAGGATTAATAACTTGGCAACCTTGCATTCAAAATTTGAAAACAAGATATGCACTTATAGCATTTAAGACAATTAATCTGCATATGTGAAAAGATACATAGGGTTCCATTTAAAAAAATGAAGTTGAATACGGGCCTGGAATAGTGAAACACCCTGTATAGCTGAAAATAATTTTAATCGATGCAGCTTTGATAATAATGTGTGATGATATAAAAACATTATTTTTATTTTCAACGGTAAAGCCACAATTTTCCGTCCCCGCACTATTGACTCACCCTGTATATAGGATACGAGATATACAGGCTGGATCTGAATGACGTACCCAATGTTCAGGGTACTTAGGGCCACTTTTACCACCTCTTGATAAATTTATATAACAGTTAAAAACCGGCTCATAACCAATGGGAGCGCTTAAAATCGATATAACCACCGCTAGTTTATTTAACTAGAGGTTGGTAAAAGCGAGCCTTAATTAAATATATAATACGACGAAAAAGGTGGAAAATTTTTTATGAAAACTGACATTTACACGTCAAAAATATTTCAGGATAAATTGTGAACGCTACTCAGATATTTTTGATCTGAAAAAATTCCTTGAAACTTTCGGCTAACAACCCTATATTCCAACAGTTAGGGTTTGCTTAATTATTTCTTTTTATCAGAAATTATGAACTTTTTGAAAAACTCAACGAGACAAAAAAGTTTTAGAATACTTTTGTCTATCTCACTGAAAATTTTCCAATGCATTCATTATTACCATACAAGAAATGAATGGGGGTAGGTATGTTTAGTAATTTGTAAGATAATATTGAAAGTACAAATAGGGTCGAACGTGTCTTATTATGAGCTAAACTTACACCTCAAATTTCATTTTCCTGGTGTTTATACATTTAGAGATAAATGAATTAAATCAAAAAAAAATTTTTTTTGGCTATCTTTGGAAGGGCGCACCTCCTCAGTGGAGCTGAAGTCCCCTATGGTTTATATAAGAACTAAAGTACCCTTAAAATTAGCTAAAGAATCACCCTCTGAAATTTGGGAACATCATTCAAATATACCTTGTATATAGGGGTTCTATAGGTTCTAAGTTTGTAGAATTCTGTCAGCGGTTTTTTTTCCTTGTATAATGACCTACCGGCATAAACAAAGTTATTTTAAATGGAATGATATACATAGTTTTTGTTACATATTCTGATTCTACATACAAAAACATATTGGCTTTGATAAGATATGTTGATGCCTACAGCTTTTGGTTTATGAATTAATTTAGTTAAAAGCTTTTTTAACAATAAACACTGTATCGTTGTAGTATTTACATTTTTCAACATTCTGTATAAGATAGACCGATGTAAAAGTACAGTTGGCATAACTGTACTTTATTTAGAGACATCCAAGCAGTAACTGTGACAAATTTTCACTTTCTAACTCGATCAGTCTCCGAGAAATTCAGAATTAAAAGACGCAGGTATCAACATATTTTGATGTGTAAAATCAGAACATACAATAAAAACTATATCATTCTATTGAAAATAACAGATGTTTATTTAAACAAATGTCTATGTCGTTATCGAACGGCCTGTATATGCAAAAACACTTTCCGCTTATAGTGTGGTCAATTTCCTACAACATTTGACTAAAGAACTTTGTATCCCGACTCCTTAATGTTATTTATATACTTGCCGCTTACGTGGGATACCTGTATGTAGTTAAAAACCAATTAGTTTAATAAATGAACAACTTTACTTGATTTTAAAGTATTATTCTTAATTATTAGATTCAAATTTTGTCTAAAAATTCTATTTTCAATTCACTACTCTTTAAATTTTAAGCAATACAATAAACTGTGGACCACAGTAAATTGACATTTCTTGGAAACGACATTAAAGAAAACAACTATTTTATTTGAAACGAACACGATTTAAGAAAGACAGCTTCATGCAAATATAAAGGAACGTTTTAGGAATAATTATACCAACTTTAAAGTTTTTGGATTGATAAACTTAAAAAAAAAGATGTTCTCCAAAACTAGCAGGTTTTAAATCCTGAAACAATGTTAAGAATTTATAGGAATTCCTCTCAACTACCCAAACAAAAACCCTAATTTTGTAATGAAATTGCAGACAAGTACTAAGAACTGATCACATTGATGTTGAGAAAGTGGTAATACATTGAAATACAGTTCGAATACTCTGATGAAGAAGTTAAATATGCAGGAAGGTGTGGAGAAGTAAATATTGCGTGGAACGGATGGATTTGCCAAGAGATATTAAGATTCGAGATGATATTAATGACAATGTCGTGTATTGTTAGCGTTACTACTTTGATAAAGATAGTACTTAAATTTAGCAAGGTGTGGTTTAGATGAATTAAATCCAGAATAGGTATTGATATAATACCTATTTATTAAATTATTAGATAAATAATTTAATACCTATAAAAATAAGCAATATAAGCTTTTTTTAAAATTGGTCGAAATATGCAATATATTCCGGAAATATGGACAATATTATGCGATAAAACCAAAAAAAAATGTGTACTTGCATGAGCAAGAATTATAAAAATACTACTTTTAATAGTGTTTTAAGTTTTTCTAGTAGGACTTTAACAAGTTCAGATATACATAGTACAAACTGATTTGGTAACCTGTATATTTGAAATAAAGTAAAACCAGAACTAACAGAAGACCTAGAAGTGGAATATTATTAGATTTAACTCTAGAACTAGCAACATTCAGCTTTCGATGTACATCTCTCAAGATGGCTAAACCCGGATCATTCTAGTTCTAGGTGTAGTGTCAGTTCTAGTTTTATTTCAGTTCAAATATACAGGGTTGGGTTGGATTTACCCGTGCATTTGAAGACATTTTTTTAACGAAAACTTCTATAATGAATAGTTTCTGAAATGTAGTAGTATACAAACTGATTTGACAATCCTGTATATTTCAATTGAAGAAATACTAGAACTAACCTAGATGTGGAAAATTCTAGAGTTGTCTAGTGTTAGTTCTAGTTTTATATCCTTAGATCTAACTCTAGAACTAGCAACATTAGAATTTAGCCGTACATCTCCCAAGACAGCTAAATTCAGATGATTCTAGTTCTAGTGTCAAATCTGGTTTTATTTCAGTTCAAATATACAAGGTTTGGTTTGGTTTAGCTGTGTATCTGAGGAGATTTTTTTAACAAAGGCCAAAGGCAATGAATAGTTTCTGAAATGAAGTAGTATACAAACTGATTTGACAGTCGTCCAAGCCAGCCCTGGGGTGCCAAATATCTTAGGACGACACTGTATATGGTAAATTGAAATCATTCAATTTTTTTTTGGTAAATTTATATTCTCCCTCGCACTAAAGGCAGCTTTAAAGCATATAAATACGGTATCTACTTATATCCACAGAAAATGTAGTTTGGCTTCATGTTAAATCAAACAGATTACATTTTGAGTACTTTAAATATGAACTCAAACCCATAATTCCACTTTTTCAAATAATTTTACTAATATTGCAAATTATATTAGCTATTTTTTATTGACACGAAAAATTATGTGTCAAAAATATATAACTTTTTTGTCAAAATCTTAAGTAAGATAATGAACTTGAGAAACAAAGATGTATTGTTGCATCAAATAAATACCATTACAATCAATTATTTATATCAAGAAAAAAATTAACAGTTTTAAAAGTAAATAACAACGTCAACAACAAAATCAAAAAAAAATTAAATTAAATAAAAAAGAAGTAAACATTAAAAAATAAACAGGTTTAAATACTGTTTTTTCTTTCGTTTGTGACTAATTAATTGTAACTAATTAGTAAATTTTAAAAAATCTACACAGATACTTACATTTTAATCGCCCCATAAATTTATTTTCATCCCTATTCGAGTTACTCCTACAAATTAACTATTTTCGTTGAATTTCATTTTACTCAGTAATAATTTTATAGGAAGATTTAAAAATGCTCGCCGTACCTCAAGAAAAAGCTTTCGGCCTCCTCTTCAAACTGGCGTACTTTTGCCTCTCATCGACGGCACTCCGCACAACTTCAAACGGCATCACCGAATTTTGATTAATCTCCTCCGTTTCATCCGAAGGAAAATCCTCGAAACTCATGTTGCTAAAACCCGCTTGGTGATGACTTTTCGATGAGGACTTATTATTAATCTTTTTCACTTTAATCGCCTTTTTGGACGCCTTTAATTTTTGGTGCGAATCGTCCGGAGGGGGTGTACCCTCGTCGATTAAGCAATATTTAGTTTTTTTCGATTCCTTTTTTTTCAAATCTTTTTTATACTTATAATAAATTTGATTATCATGTTTGTCTTCGTCGATTTTATTGGAGACGTTTCGTTGCTCTTGAAACATGACGCGAGGTTTAAATTCGAATTTACCGATTTCAAAGTCATTTTCGAAACGGTTTATTTGAGGTAATTTAACGTTCTCGTAAATGATCTCGTTTTGATTTTGTTTGTTTTCGGGGAAATAAACGAAGTGTTCCGTTTTGTTGTTCGCGGTGGTTATTGGGGTTGAAGGGAAACTGTTTGGGTGGAGATTATTTGAATTGACCGTGACCGTTCCGAATTTTGAGGTGCTTTGAACGACGACGTTAAAATCGTTTAGGAATGGGTTTAAGTTTTTTGTTGTTGATTTATTCGGGGTGCTTTGAAAGATTGGAGTTTCTAATTTGGGGGTTTCGTCGCTTTCGTTTAGCTTGATTTTAACCGATTTTTTGTTGGTGTTGAAAGGGGCCATTGCGAAAACGTCGTTTTTTTCGTCGAAGGAATTCGGGGGGTTTATCCACAAATTCGTTGGTCTCACAACGACGTTTTTCTTTTCGATTTGGGACCATTTCATTTCGCAATCTGAGTCGAGCTCGTCGTCTAAGAGGAGTGGTTTTTCCCCGTATTGGTGCCCAACGAATAGCATGTCTTCTTCGTCTTGGATTTTGTTTTTTTCTTCCTCTTTTAATTTGACTCTTACGATTCGGCTCGTTGCGTCTTCTTCGTGAGTCGCCATGCTTTCGCATTCGGCGTGGTACGCTGATGACCCGCAAGTTCTAATACTTTCGCTTATCGTCTCGCTGATTGCGTCATTTTTTAACACTTTTACTTCCGCTTCTTCCCCGTCTTCAGCAGCCCTTAAATCGCTCGCTGAACCAATCGAATCATCCGAATCGATTACATCAACTGAAGACGACCTCTTTTTCTCCTCCAATTTCTTCTTATTTTTCTCTTTCAGACTTTTCAACTCAATATTTTTATAAATACTTTTTATTTTGCGCTTCTTCTTCAATTTATCCGACTTACTCCCGCTCTCCTCATTCGAGCTATCCCCGGATGTGACGCAATAACCGCTTTGAGTTAATTTTTCGTACTTAGATCGATCCTCCAACGGCGCTTTAATAAAGGGGGGCGACGTTGCGAGCTCCACATCCGGGTTTTCTTCCGGATCCGTGCTATTAATCAGCGGATCCTCCCCTTCAGAAGAGAAATTTTCGTGCTCGTTTGGGTGAATTTGAATTTGAACTGGTGAGGACTCAAATAATGTTAATTTGCTTGATTGAGACGCTGAAATTTAATTTTAAGAGTCGGTATTTTTTCAATTCAATCAACAAGCACATCACAACCACCAAAAATTAAAATTACATTGTTAGTATCAAAAAAAATAAAAAAAACAACAAACAAAGCTTCTAAAAATAAGGCTGTAATATACAGAAAGTGGGTTAAAAACTAAAAGCGTGCTGTAACAAAAAAATCTAATTAAAAAAGAGGATTAGATAATCAATTAATTAATTAAAAAAGAAAAGTGTCTCAAGAAAAAAATTACCCACCACCTGTATATATGGAACAGCCATTTTTAGAAGATATAGTCGAGGAAACAGGAGAGAGAAAAATAAAGAATTTTTATAAACTGAAAGCAACACTTTATTGCTTACAATAATTTTCACACAAGTAGAGTCACATTTTTCCTTATTTTTTTTTAAATAATGTTTCCATGTTTACATCGTCATTTATATATCCCGAATTAAAACGGAAATAATCAATAATCAGGGGGAAAGAAAAATAATATCTTTGAATTAATTAAATGAAAGGGAAAAAAATATCACAATCAATCATTAATAAATTAATTAATTATTGAGTTAAAATAAAAACGGTTAATGTTTAATGTCTTTTTGGATTTGAAAGAAAAGAAATTCTAAAAATGCTGTTCCACAAGAATTAAAATAAACAAACAATCTAGAAATAAAATTAATAAAAGGATAATTAAAAACAAATTAGAAGAAATATAGGAGAGCGGAGAACAAGAAGAAAATAATTGGAATTATGAAGTGATGAGCACCTTTTTTAAATTTTTTATTTTTTTATCACAGCCATTTAATTTAATCATAAATGTTATTTTTTCTTCAAACGTTTTCTTCAAAAAAAGATAATTAATTAAAGTTAACTTTTAGGGTACGTTCTGAATTGCTAATAAAATTTAAAGTTGGTAGCAATGTTTTATGTCATAATTCTTTATAACAAATTTAATTATTAAGTTAACCTTTTTAACTTAATTATTAAAGCAAAACTAGAAAATGTTTAAAATATTTTTTTAGTTTAAGAAAAATCGTCACAAAAATTCTCAGTACATCTTGTCAATTGTCACTCGAGTGACAGATTCTAAAATTTTAAAATCAAATTTCGAACAATAAAAGGTTCAATTGATATAAGTTTTAGATATCTGATGGTGAAAAAGTTGTCGGTGATTATGATAGTGAAAAGTAATTACCTGAAATTAATTCTCTGAGTGCACTAAATCACAATTTCAAACTCAACAATCAACCTTTCGCAACGCTCACCGAACTCTCACTGCGGGTTGAGCACCCTCTTTTGTTAAAGAGTAATTTTATTACCGACATCGTAATGTCATATCAGTGACGAAATTTTTTTTTCTTTTATAACAAATTTAATTATTAAGTTAACTATTTTAACCCTCTATTGCATAATGTTCCCTTTCGGGAACACAACATTCTAAGCCAATAAAGTGGCCATATGTTGTATTAAGCGGCGAAACTGATAGGTACATTATGAATATCTAGTATAGTTTTCTACCTTTCGTAAATTTTTTGTTCGAGAGGTGGTGTTTGTGTTGGTGTGTTGCATTTATATACAATTCGCGTCGAATCAATGGCCACTTGATCATTTTGTTGATTGATTTTAGAAGATCAAATCTAGTTTCTAGGGTTATTTTCTGGTAAGTATGTATTTTTTATACTTAGTTTCAAGTGTTAGGAGTAGAATAATGCATAATTCGATATATTTCGTTCCTTCCTTTTTTTGCAGCAGGTCATAACTTGTTTGTTCCCATTTGGGAACATTATGCTCAAAGTGTTAAAGTGTGCAATTATTTCTTATTTCTACACACAGACGATCCACAATGGATTTTCCGGGCGATTTTCCAACAATTAGACCAAGCGCTTTTTATGGAAGAAAAAAAGTTCAAGTTGATGCAATTCGAGATATTCCTTCAGATAGCGAGGATTCTGAGCTATCAGATGATGATGAAGGTAAATTTTATGCCAGTAAAAATAGTTTGGTCTTGATGTTCATATGCATATTTTTCTCTGCAGTGGAAGTGCAGGTTCCTCACGACTTAGATGATGACGAGATTGAATCCCAGGATATTGAGGACCCAGACGACATACCTTTGACGCAGTTATTTGATCTTCCCCCAAATACGAGATTTTTCTTTTCAAATGTTGAAAATGTTACTTGGAAATCTTCAAAAACTAATAGAGATCCACAGGGTAATAAGTTTTTTGGAGAATGCGATCTTCCAGAATATATTTTAGAATTACAAAGTGCATATAGTCTATTCAAATTCTTTATGTCTGATGATTTTATATCTATGGTGGTTGAGCAAACATGTTTGTACAGCACACGAAGAAGACCTGACAGGCCTTTGAGAACTGATGCTAAAGAAATTGAGCAGTTTTTGGGGATAGTTATATGGATGTCTTTGATAAGGCAGCACTCAACGCGTAGGTACTGGTCGGCCAATACTAGAACACCACAAATAGCAGACATCATGCCTCTCAATAGATTTGAGGAGCTGAAACGTTTTTTGCATTTCTCAGATAATACCTTAGCCACTGGAAGCACACATAAAAATATGCCGGTATTGAATCAAATAAAGAAATCCTGCCAAAAAATCCCTTTTGAGGAAAATTTATCCTGTGATGAACAAATTATTCCATTCAAGGGAAGAACATCTTTAAAGACATATAATCCCAAAAAGCCACACAAATGGGGTTACAAAATGTATGTCTTATCAGGAGTAAGTGGCTTCAGTACAAATTTTGAGCTTTGCAATAGTAAAGCTGACAAAAATCTATTGCCAGGGGAACCAAATCTTGGAGCTGCCACCAATATCATCGTCCGTTTATGTAGACCAATTCCGAGAGACAAAAATCATAAGGTTTACTATGACAATTATTTTTCTGGTATAAATTTGTTATCCTATCTGGGAAAATTAGGCATACAAAGTGTGGCAACAATAAGATCTAATCGGCTGAAGGGCCTAAAAATGGTTAGTGAAAAAGAAATGAAAAAAAGGGACGAGGCTCACACATTGAGAAAACTGCAAATGTTGCTGGAGTAGATGTTCATGTTGTGCAGTGGTATGATAATCGATTAGTTACATTAGTTTCTACATTCTCTGGTACATTTCCACTTACCAAAGTAAAGCGTTTTTTCAAGTCGGAGAATTGCAAGAAAGAAATTGATCGTCTCGACATTGTTTCAATCTACAACATGCACATGGGAGGGGTAGATTTACAGGATTCTCTATTAGGATTGTATCCCATAAAATTGAAGAGCCGCAAATGGTATATGCGCATATTTTGCCACATGCTTGACGTTGTGGTAGTAAATTCATGGTTACTTTCAAGAAGAATCAATAAACAACTAAACAAGAATGAGAAGGTTTCTCTATTGGAATTCAAAACAATACTAGCACAAGATCTATGTCTAGTGGGAAAAATAAAGGCAAAAAAGAGAGGCCGACCTAACAGTAGTGGCGCCAATACGCCCATCGACTCGCCCATTCCTTTCACATCTAAAAGAAAATGTTTGGAACCACGTCCAACAAGAAGCATAAGATTGGATAATACTGGACATTGGCCTTTACAGACAGAAAACCGAGAAAGATGCAAAAAACCTAACTGCAAGGGTAAATCCAGAACAATGTGCGAAAAATGTGGAATACATTTGTGTTTAAATAAAGTAAATAATTGCTTCAAGTCATTTCACACCATGTAAAAAAAATGTACTTTGAGCCCACAATGTGCCCATTTGGGAACACATTTTTTTTTCTCTACAAATACAAATTTTGAAAAAAAAAACTCATAGGTGTCTTATTTCTATGCACATTTATCACAAAAAATGCAAAAAAAATTTTTTTTCAAACTATAAAATAAATTATGCAATAGAGGGTTAACTTAATTATTGAAGCAAAACTAGAAAATTTTTAAAATTTTATTCCAGTTCTAATATACATTGGCACAGAAAAGTCTACATACCCCCTCGTAAAACTCTGTTTTGAGTAACTTATACAAGTTGGAACTATAACGCATATTATATGTATTATAAATGTAAGCATAATAAAGGAAACTGAAGACTTAATTGCGCTTTGAACAACATTTTATTAACAATAATAAATAAAATTAATTTTTTAAACACAGAAAAGTCTACATACGGCTAGTTTTTAAATACTAGAAACTTGAAGTATATAAGCGTTGATGAAGAACAGTGCTGCCAACTGTTGCGTGGAGTTGTAAAATATTGATGTCAAAAGTGTGCTTGCCATAATATTTGTATTTTATTATTTATTGTTAAAAATATGAGTGCTAAAGGAAAAGAAATTAGTTTAGAAGTACGTCAACTGATAATTAAACATCGAAATGAGAGAAAATCTCTTCGACAAATCGGAGAAATGGTTGGAAGATCAAAAGCCAGCGTTCAGACAGTTTTAAAAAACTATTTGGAAACGAACAGTTTACAAAGTAAAATAAGATGCGGAAGACCTTCGAAAGTAACTCCACGTATAAAACGTTACATTTTGGGAGAAATATCTCAAAATCCAAGAACCAGCGCTGTAGAAGTTGCAAAGAGCTTGGAACATAATGATATAGTTTCGGTTCATCCGGAAACGGTTCGAAGCGTTCTGAGAAAAAATAATTTTCACAGCCGGGTACCCAGGAAGAAGCCGTTTATTCGTGAAGTAAATAGAAAAAAACGTATAGACTTCGCGAATAAATACAAAGATGAAGATGATAGTTTCTGGAACAATGTTTTATTCAGCGATGCAAGTAAATTTAATTTATTCGGATCGGATGGAAAGCAAAGGATATGGCGCAAAAAAAAAATGAAGAGCTATTACCGAAAAATTGAATACCGACAGTGAAACACGGCGGCGGCAATGTAATGGTTTGGGGTTGCATGTCGGCGGCTGGGGTAGGAAATTTAACATTAATAGAATCGACAATGGATCGGTACATATACTTGAATCTTCTAAAAGAAAATTTAAAACAATCTGCAGCAAAATTGGATTTGTCTAAGGTTTGGTATTTTCAACAAGACAACGACCCTAAACATACCGCCCACATTGTAAAGGAATGGTTGTTATACAATGTGCCCCGGCAACTTCATTCACCACCCCAGTCGCCTGATTTGAACCCGATAGAACACTTGTGGGACGAATTAGAGCGTCGTATAAGAAAAAAAATTATTAAAAATAAGCAAGATCTCAAAAACGCTTTAATTGAAGAGTGGGACAACATTTCAGTTGAAACTACAAAAAAATTGGTGTTTTCGATGAGAAGTAGATTGAATGCTGTACTTCAGAGTGAAGGTGGACCTACCAAATATTAACAATTAAATTTATTTATGTTTTTAATTAAGATTAAACTAGCCGTATGTAGACTTTTCTGTAGTATACGGAGCAGCAAGAAAGATGCTCTTACGGAGCATTCCAATAAAAAGCTTTTATTCCAAAATTTTATAAGGTTTAACTTTTTTACCTAGTTACTTTTGGAAGGAGTTACGGAGGAAAAGAGGGCGAAATGTCTTCAAAACGCATTGAAGAAAGAAATTTATTTTTATACAGTGACGACGACGAAGACAAGGATTTATTATTGGACAACACAATAGAAGAATACGAAGATCAAGAAGATGAAAATGAAGAAGATGATTTGACAGAGAGAACTGACAATTCTGATACAGCACAAAAATTTCAGATTGCGATTGTTCTGGTTATTCAGTTGATTCTGATGCTTTTTTTACATTAAAAAATGGCACAATCTCTATCTGGAAAAAGCGACCTGAAAATAGAAAACGGGAATCATTAAAAATGCATTTGCCTGCACCAAAAAAATCAACCGCAAACTTAAAGCATGCATCTGATATTTGGAAGTTCTTTTTTGACGATAAGATGATTCATGAAATAGTTCAATGTACAAACAAACAGATAAGTACCATTTTAGAAAACTATTCTCGTGAAAGAGATGCTCATCATACCAATTATGCAGAAGTACGAGCATTATTCGGTTTAGTCTACCTGGCAGGAGTGTTGAAATCAAACCGATTAAATATAAAAGAATTATTTAACACTCAGGGAACCGGGGGACCTGAAATGTTTCGAATAGTTATGTCAATAAATAGATTCTCGTTTTTGCTACGAAACTTGAGATTTGACAACATTGCAACTCGCGAGTAGGGTATCCAAATGGAGGACATGTCCTCCATTCCCTATTGTATGTCCTCCTTTACGTTACGGTGACAGCGCGGCGGCGATGAACTGCGTTGCGTATTAAGTTGAACAACCAACGAACGGTGCTAACGCGTTGCTTCTTTTTACAGCCCCACCTGCGCCACACGCAGGTGGCGTCCCCACTCCCACTACTACGTACTCGTGTTTCGACAAGTTGCGAGCAATACGCGATTATGCGAAGCGGCGTTTGTCAGTTTTTCAATGAGTCATGCAAACAACTGATTCGTCTTTGGGCGCGCGACGAATTACGTGAATTATTTAACATAGTGAAAGGGCTTGTATTGTGCTTTTGCTAATTATGAGTAAGCGAAAGTGTAAGTTTACGGAAGTATTAAGAGTCAAATATCCGTGTTTTGTCCAGGGACGAGACGAGTTTGATGCCAAATGTTCCATTTGCGACTGTCATGTGGATGTAAGCAACAAGGGTACCATGGCTTTGGAAAGGCACGTAGCTACGGAAAAGCATAACAAGATGATACGAGCAGCCGGGTCGTCTTCCAAGGTAACCAACTATTTTCAATCTTCTACTTCAATGACTCACAAAAATGCTCATGCTGCTGAGGGAACACTAACCTTCCATACTATAAGCACCATCAGTCGTACAATTCCATGGAATGTACGGCTAGCTTAACAAGAAAAATTTTTGCCGATCTGAAACAGCAAAAAATTTTAAATGCGGAAAAACTAAGACGGAAGCTATAATAAATCGAGTTGTTGCTCCACATGCCATCATGAGTATTCTTGAATCTTTGAAGAAAATTTCATGTATTTCTATTGCCACGGATGCCAGCAATCATGGTGCGGAAAAACTGTTTCCTATTTTGATTCAATATTTCAACTGGACTGGAAGTGGAATCGAAATAAAAATTATCTATTTGCAAAGTTTACCAATCGAAACTTCTTTATTGATTGCAAATCTTATATACGCAACGCTTAATACACATGATTTGACCTCAAAATGTGTGGCATTGGTGATAATGCAAATGTAAATTTTGGGAGTTTGAACCGAAATCCAGGTCGAAATGTCTTTACTCGCCTTAAGGAAACCAAACCTCATAGGAGTTGGCTGCCCAGCACACATTATACATAACAGCCTTCGCAATGGCGTGGATTTAATGAAACTCGATATTGAGTCAATAATAATGAAAATATTTAATTATTTTTCTATTTACACGGTAAGAACAGAAACATTAAAAGAATTTTGCAACTACGTCGAAATTAATTACCAGCCACTGCTAAGGCACAGCAAGACAAGGTGGCTTAGCCTGTTTCCGTGCGTAGAAAGAATTTTGAAACTCTATCCAGCATTAAAGGAATATTTCTTGAGCCAAAGCGCAACACCATACCTGATAAAGACATTTTTCGAAAGCACAACTTCAGAAGCTTATTTAATGTCCACGCATTCGCTTATGTCTGTTTATCAAGCGAATTTGGCGAAGGTTGAAGAAGAACACAATTCCCTTTTGGAAATTTCAAAAATACTTCAATCTGTACTGGAAATGCTTCGAAATAGAAGAAACAACAATTTTTTGCCACTCAGCGTAAGACAGCTGCTTCGTAATAACGAAGAGGCCGAGTCCATTTCCAACGAATTTTTCAGTGTTTACAAAGCTTGTGAAGATTACCTGATGGAATGGATAAAACCCTGGGAAGATTTCAAATGTTTTGAGTGGATGACGTCGCTGAAAGAGAACGAAAACCTAAAATATGACGATTTGGTTCCAAGCATTGAGTTCTTGAGCGCCAGAGGTGTAGAGATTGACGATGTTAAACTACATGATCAGTTTTGTAACCTGATTTCATTTCTTAAATCGAAATCACCCGACGACGAATACTATGATTTAAAGTTACACGAACAGTGGACAATCTACTTTAAAAATGTTAAAAGCATTGAATGTTTCTCAGAACTGCTAAAAATTTGCGAGTTTTATTTTTGTATTGGCGCACATAACGCGAATGTGGAAAGAGTGTTTTCGCTGATTAATATTCAGTGGAGGAAGGATAGAAACAAACTAAGTGTTGAGTCAGTTAAATCTTTGATTCTTGTTCAATACAACTTTAAAAACATGTCATGTGAAAATTTTTATAATTATTTGTTAAAAAATCAAGATCTTCTTGCAAAAATTGGCAATTCTGCCAAATATGATTAAAATAAAGTAGATTATATAAAAAAATCGTTTAATTGTAAAATGTCCTTCTTTATGAAAAAAAGTCTTCCTTTTTAAACTCATCGGTCTTCCTTTACAAAATTATCATCTGGCAACCCTACTCGCGAGGAGCGTAAGAAATTTGATAAATTAGCTGCAATTCGCGAAATATTCCACCAATTTGTTGAAAATTGCAAAAATGGTTATAGTCCCTCTCATCAGATGACTATAGATGAGAAGTTGGAGGGTTTTCGAGGAAGTTGCGGATTCAAGCAATATATCCCTACTAAACCAAATAAATACGGAATAAAAATGTTTGCCTTAGTTGATGCGAAACGATATTACACATCAAATTTGGAAATTTATTGCGGGAAGCAACCAATCGCTAGCACATACAACGTTAGTAACTCTCCTGTCGATCTCGTACTGAGACTCTGTGAGCCAATAAAGGGCAGTGGGAGACATGTTACCAGAGATAATTGGTTTACAAGTATAGTGTTGCTTGAAAAACTTAAAAAACAAAATTTAACTTTATTAGGTACAATAAGGAAAAACAGAAAAGGTCTACCATTTGAGTTTACACAACCATGTAAAACTAGACCGATAGGTTCAAGTTTATTTGGCTACAACGAAAACGCTATTCTCGTGTCTTATAAAGCAAAAAAAAATAAAAATGTTTTATTGGTCTCAAGCAGACCTCATCACGACAACAGCATTGACACGAATACCGGGAAACCAGCTATAATTATAGACTATAACAACACAAAAGGTGGCGTGGATACAGTTGATAAACTTTGTGAAAGTTATAACTGCGCTAGGAATACTCGAAGGTGGCCAATGGTAGTTTTTTATTCTTTGTTAAATATTGGCGCAATTAATGCAATGATAATTTATAATACAAACAATAAAGATAAAAAACAGCCTAGAAGAGAGTTTCTTCGGCAGTTATCCATGGAATTGGTGAATGACCATCTGCGAGTACGGGCCCAAATACAAAATATTCCAGTGCGGTTGAAATTCAGCATCAAGCAATATCTTCATAAACATGAACCTACGCCATTGACGGCGGTTGGAACAAATCAAGCAGCTACACGTGGCCGCTGTGTTTATTGCGATTATAGAAAAAATCGACCAACAAGATACATGTGTAAGAACTGTGAAAAGTTTATGTGTTTAGAATATGCTGTATTTATATGTGTAGATTGTTTAAATGATTTTTAGTTTTCTTTCGTTAAATGCAATTTAGTAATTCTTTTATTTTTCTATTGTTCATATTTTCTACTGTTATTATTTTTTATATTTGTTTTATATTTTTATTACAATTATTTTTCTTTAAAAACATTCGTATTTCATTCAAGCACCATCTCTTGTTTGGTTTTTGAACCCGGACTCACAGTCCGGTGCATGCCCTGTTCACTCTTATACAATATTACCTACTCTTTTTAAATAGTTAAGGTGCCAATCACCTGTGGCACTTTCAACAGTTTGATGTTTGGCGAAATGTCAATAGAACCATCATTGTCATACTATCAAAAAAACAGATCGCATAATATACTCGGGTTTGAGGATTGTGGTGATGGCAGAACAAAAAAGTTCAACATGCAACGGTGTTTATGGCCCGGGGATTGCGGAAAAATTTAGTATTAATTGTACAGCAATAAAAATGTTGATTGATGAGACAAACCGAAAATTTGCGGAAAAAGAAGTTGAGAACAGATAGTTCGGTTTTGATGTTGATGGTTTGTGGAGGAGGTCCCATTGTTTGATGGCCCTGTTCTGTTTAAAGATTTGAGAAATAATTTACTAGAATACGACATTAAGTTTCAATGGAGAATGGGGCAACAAACAGCTTCCTGGCAGGACATTGTTAAGTTATATAATTTAGATGATAGCGACTATGACAGTAGGATGCTGTACAAATTAACAGAGGCACATGTCGTAAAACCAAAGATAAAAAAACTAAAGTCAAACTGAGTGATCCAAGTGATCTCACATAGGGTTTCATCCACAATGAGAGGACTGGTCAAGTTTGGTAAGTTTTTAATTAATCATTATATTAATTTAATGTTGTTTCAAGTATTGTTTTCTATTAATATTAGAAAAAACTGTATATAACTTTTTATACATATTTCTATCATATTTAAAAGTAATTTCTGTAGTTTAGGTACTTGTCTGCCAGATACTGCATTAGACACTGCGGATTTCTTACTACCCTACATGCCGAAGAGGGAAAACCTTTAAAGGGTGCAGTCATAAAGTCGTCGCCCCATTTGGTGTTTTGCGAGGAGAGGCTATCAAGGTCTTAAACTCTATGAAAATTATAAAACCAGGGAACAAACATCTGTCTCCCCTACAATAAAAAATTGGGCAGCAACCTTGAAAGGTTTAAAATATATTTGGGTACAAATGAACCAAAAAATGGGTTTAAATATCTTCTGAGGAAGTTAAACCAAGATCCCGTTGAAAATTTTTTCCTGCATACGAAACCACGGGATCAGGAACATTAATCCGACAGCGGACGCTTTTATAAGAACCAAGAAACGAGAGAAGAAACATGTATATCAGAAGAGGAAGGTGAAGAAGAGACAAAGATCCACGAAAATACGTATAATTTCAACACTTCTCACCTTATTATTCAACATCACTTTTATATGGCAGGCTATTTTGCTGAAGCCATCTTAAAAATTGTTAGAGGCTACAAAATTTGCAAGCAAGAACTTATTTCGACATGTCATAATAATTTTAAAAAGAAAATAGTGGTTAGGTTATTTCACATCAAAATAAACATGAATGATAATTAATACTAATTAGATAATTGTTTTGATGTATTTAGTATAAATACCATGATGTTACTATATATTTTATATAAGATTTATCCCAGAATTGCTGTGCAATATAATTAGTATAAACATTTATTATTTTATCTTATATGTTACAATGCATTAATACAAAAAAATAATGTATTTAACAGTAAAAATAGAACGGCATAAGCATCATGGGCTACAACTTATATAAAATAATATCAATACAGAACGATATTTACAGTAAAATAAAAATCAAATTGAATACTTCCCGCTATACATCGCGCCAAACATCACCGCCATCCGCGACTGGCACCTTAACTAAATACTTAATGTGAGGATTTTATTGAGAGTTGCCTATCTATATATACCTTATCTATGATAACAACACAAAAGGTGGCGTCGATACAGTTGATAAACTTTGTGAAAGTTATAACTGTGCTAGGAATACTCGAATATGGCCAATGGTAGTTTTTTATTCTTTGTTAAATATTGGCACAATTAATGCAATGATAATTTATAATACAAACAATAAAGATAAAAAAACAGCCTAGAAGAGAGTTTCTTCGGCAGTTATCCATGGAATTGGTGAATGACCATCTGCGAGTACGGGCCCAAATACAAAATATTCCTGTGCGGTTGAAATTCAGCATCAAGCAATATCTTCATAAACATGAACCTACGCCATTGACGGCGGTTGGAACAAATCAAGCAGCTACACGTGGTCGCTGTGTTTATTGCGATTATAGAAAAAATCGACCAACAAGATACATGTGTAAGAACTGTGAAAAGTTTATGTGTTTAGAACATGCTGCATTTATATGTACAGATTGTTTAAATGATTTTTAGTTTTCTTTCGTTAAATGCAATTTAGTAATTCTTTTATTTTTCTATTGTTCATATTTTCTATTGTTATTATTTTTTATATTTGTTTATATATTATCTTATTTTGTAAACAAAATATTTTTATTACAATTATTTTTCTTTAATCGTCCTTCTAGTGCCATATATTTGATTCATAGATTGATGTTAACCCTGATGTTTCTTAGCTATTGCGACATATTATGGACTCGCTGCGTGGGGATCAGTATCTGCAGCAGACTGAAAATTTTGACGTTACCCAGCTGTTATGACATCACTTAAATAAAACGTGTCCATAAAGATGTTCATAAAAACAAAACGAAAATGTTGAGTTTCTTCAACAAGAACTATTAAGTTCCTGAGAATAAATCTGGATTCAACATTGAAATGGTAAACTCATATTCAAAAGTTATGCAATCGTTTTTCTAGTGTCATATATTTGATTCGTAGATTGATGTTAACCCTGTCCTTTCTAAGCTATTGAGACATATTATGGACTCGCTGTGTGGGGATCAGTATCTGCAGCAGACTGAAAATTTTGACGTTACCCAGCTGTTATGACATCACTTAAATAAAACGTGTCCATAAAGATGTTCATAAGAACAAAAATGAAAATGTTGAGTTTCTTCAACAAGAACTATTAATTTCCTGAGAATAAATCTGGATTCAACATTGAAATGGTGTACTCATATTCAAAAGTTATGCAATCGTCTTTCTAGTGTCATATATTTGATTCGTAGATTGATGTTAATCCTGATGCCTCTAAGCTATTGCGACATATTATGGGCTCGCTGTGTGGGGATTAGTATTTGCAGCATGCTGAAAATTTTGATGTTACCGAGTTGTTATGACATCATTTGAATAAAACGTGCCATAAAGATGTTCATAAGAACAAAACGAAAATGTTGAGTTTCGTTAATAAGAATAGTGAAGGAAAATGTATTTAGTTTTTCAGAATAAATCTGCAGCAGACCGAAAATATTGACGTTATCCAATCGTTATGACGTCACTTCTATAAAACATGTCCATAAAAATAGAAGTGAGTGAAAAGAATCGAAAGAGGGAGGAACTCTGAAAATACCTCCTCTACATATATCCTGCATCTTTGCTCATACTCCCCTAAGTGAACTAAATCATCAAAAATATTTGAAGTCTGTATCACCTTTCTTGAATAATTCATGATTTTCTAATATTTAAGTGGATGATCGAACACAAATTTTGTATGTATATAATTGTATAAACTGCATCTAGCAACTAAATTAGAAAATAACCAAGGAGCTTCGCAAATTTCACTTCAAAATAAGGATTTACCATAATAAGAGGGCAGCTGTCAATTTTGAATCTGTCATCTTTTGACATTTGACTAGTAAAAATTAAGATATTATTAAAAAAGCAATGATACATGCTTCAACAACGGATTGAAATTGTTAAAATTCACTACTGTTAATTTAATTTTGCAGTCATAGTTCGTAAAACTTTTGAGGCACTTTTGAGTCACTGAGCCACTTTTGAGTCGTCGTGAAGTACCTTCTCGATCATCAATAGTAAAAATATAAGCTTTATTAGCGATTTAATAAAAGGATGTCTAAGAATCTTTCAAATTGGAGATTTAGAATACATTCGATGATAATAATAGTTATAAATTGTGATGAAGAAAATTGTATGCTTAAATTTAAATAAGATTTCGTTTGAAGAAAAATAACGTTGATTGCTGAACATTTTTGTAATAAATTAATAAAGAAGGCAAACTTTAATAAAAAAGTGTTGGAAAATAAAGCAATGTAGATCAGAAGATCTCAAAAAACAAATAATGAAGAAATATTCTTTTTGATAAAGGAAAAAGCTCATCACTTCATATTAAAATAGAGCAAAAAGAAAACTATTTCAATATCAATACAATTACATATTAAATTAAATATACTTAAATTTAGCGTTAAATTCAATATTTTTTTTCTAACAATATCGCTATAGGTATTAATATTTGGGGAAATTATTAACTCAATTGAGTCTGAATAATTCAAAAAATGACCTAAATAATAATTCTTATTTTAATTATTATTATTTTTTAGTAACTAATGGTGCTTTCCAATTATCACACTCTCTTTTTCTTTTATTTTATCACTACTTACTAATGCAAAAAAACATTATTACGATTAATTAATTAATTAATAAACGATATAAAAGAAAATATTTTTATAGTGATGTCGCAATTTTAATAAAATGATTAAATCAAAATGGAAGACAATCAAAAAGGAAGAATCATACAAAAATATTTCTTGAATATCGTTATAACCATTTGGACCAAGTGGAAATTTAATAAAAAAAAATTTTTTACGGAAAAATTACGTATGTTCTTGACTAGCATAAAAAAATGGTCCATATTGTTTAATGTTTAATCGGAATGATCAAATTGTTTAATTTTATCCTTCATTTAGCCAAAATTGAATCGATATTAAGTACCCATCTTTTTTTTTTTGACAAAATATATCCTTGCTTTATCCTATTCTATTTTTTCCCTGGTCTACTCTCTTACGTTTCCAAAAAGGCTATATACATCTAAAAAGCAAGCCTCAACTACGCCTGATTATCTGTAAGCCGTTTCTAACGTTTCAAATTTTATTTTATTCTTGTTTTAGCTCAGGATAAAATATATATTGTCAATAGTTATAATTTTATTTTTTTTTGAATAAGTAGCAATAATAATAATACCATTTAATCATCTACACTGATTATCGGAGAATTGTTTTTTTTTTCGATTACTTAATTGTTATGTTTTAAATTGATAACGTTTGGATATTATTTATTTATAGGTTCATTCGTAAGAATAAATAGACGAACTATTATTGTTTTGGACGAATAAGTCCCTCCCAAAACGTTTCGATTTTAATTTCTATTACGGATTATTATTACCTGAGGACTGTTGTAGACCCGTTGTTTTCGGACGCGATCTTATCGGAAGACTAAATGGCGCTCCGCTAAATGGATCTTCTGAAACGGACATCACTAAACTCTCGCGAGATTTTACACCTTGTATACCTATATCAAAAGTGATAAAAGACAAAATAAATATTAAAAAGTACATTCAAGTTTACACATATCAATTTGGTGTCAGCGTGACGCATATAAAAATACGTTCTGTGTATTCTGTGTATTACATCTTATAAAGAAGGATTTATGACGAAAAGGGTAAACCAATTTGATCACTGATACTATTGCAATCTTGAATAGGACACGGAACTGACACGTCACTAATATGTATAAGTGGACCCTTATATTATTATAAGACAACCAATGATCTAATTAAAACTTACTACTTTGACTTCCACGTCGAATCTTATCAAATTCTTGCCCGAAAAGATGATCTTCCGTCAGCTGACTGAACGGCGGCTCTTCGAACGGATTCCAATCGGCGACATCGGCGGATAATGATCGACTATCTGCTACACCGATATTATGAGATACATCAGTGGTAGAAGCGGAAACTCCTAACGGAACCATGGGCATTTTCGTTAAGTTGTCTCCGGGTGGTGAAGTGACGTCATCTTCTTGTTTTGGTTTTTTTGATGATTCAAAAGGTGCCAAGAATTGTGTTGTTTCCGATGCGTATACTCTATTAATAATAATATTTATTTTTAACCAACATTTTAGAGAAACATTTTATATAATACTAAAGTAGGAGTGTTTCGTAAAATTAATGATTTCCTTTACCATTTAAACAAATTTTAATGCTACAAATTTATAAAAAAAGTAAATGTAGACTTGAAGTACACATGTTTGTCTACAGATTTACACATTTATTATTTTCAAATAATTATGACGCTAACAGTAATGAATTATGAAACTTAGGGTACGTTTACGTTGGAGCTGCAATAAACGTTAAGAGCAGCGCTAAATTCGTTTCTATGGATTTGGATACAGCCACTCGTGCCTTAATTAATTTCTCTATCATTCGCTTCAATATTATTGGTTTTCTATGTTAGTATCGCCGCTCTTATCGTTTATAGCAGCTCCAACATAAACCCACACTTAGCCATAATAAGGGCTTAATACAAATCGTTCTCTAGAAGCAATTTATGACAAATATGTCATTTAATACTCATATGTCTTAGGAAGAGATTCCGTATTCGCAAAAGTACAATAGATGTGTTATTCTTCCATGAATGTCATTCAATTTTTAGTCATTACGATAGACAAGTTGTAAATTAGATAAAATCAACAAAAATCTTAAAGTAAACCTTTGGCAATTACCTTGCATACAGATGGCATTAAATACCGATTAAAAAAATTAATTGCCAATAAATTGTTATGAACAGATTACAAGCACAACATAACTAAAAATTAATTGTATTATCATGTATGTATGGAAAGGTGTCTCCCAAGGAGACACGAGGTGTTCTGAGAAAGATCTCGGATCAGGTGATGATACCGCTTACTCGTGCCTAATGACGAGTATTGGCGGTAGTCAATAACCTGTTATGACAAGCACCGAAATCCTATTTGGTTGAGTTAAACTTTAGCTTGATGACACTCCTCATGTTAAATGACATGAAGTTGGAGCTCAACCCAACCCAACTTAGTACTATCTGAGCTTAGAAGATTTATTATATATTTTATTATTATATTTTATTTATTATTTCTATAGGTTTATACATTTTTGGGTTGGGTCTGAAAATCCTTTGTAATCCCTTTAATACTCCGAAAAATTCCCCAAAATAAACATCGAAAATAAATATTTCCCGAAAATGTCACTATAATATTTTCAAGATGACCACCACTTTAGGTCTACCGGAAGTAGACCTCAACTTCGTTATTTTAAATGGAATGAATGCTATGGCTTTTATTACATCATTCAATTACACGTAAGAAAATATGTTGACTTTAATAACAGTTATTGGTACCTAGCGTTTTTTGTTTTCGAGTTATTTGGATTTTAAGTGTTTTTTGGAAAATATCACCATTCCCTTTTTAAAAGCACATATCTCAGCCAACGTTAATTCAAAAACATTTTGCATTGCTACGATAACTCTTCATATGCTGGTCAAAAATTGAGTTACCGTTTCGCTGTATTCAATTGCGAAAAAGTCGAAAATTTTAAATGGAACGCCCCATACCTTTTTAGCCTATCAGAACGGAAATTTAATTCTCTTACCAAAAATAACCAACAGAAGAACGCATAAATAAAACAATGAAAAACAACAAAATGGCGTAATATTCGACGTAATGATCCCCGCGATATTCCTAGAGAGTTCACTTTAATTGTTATGGGTGCTTTATTGGAAAATATTATTCATCTAAATCAATTGAAACACTCTGACCGAAGAGTTTGGTAAAGCAATAAAATATGACAAAACATTTATTCCATTATCTTAATCTGCTGGTGATAGAAATTTATGGTTTCTTGTTATTTTGATATTTCCAAAGCTAAGATACAGATCTTATCCAAAACTTTTTACATCCGCCATGAATATAAAACGTATTTAAATGTTGGCACTAAAATAATTCTCCAAGATATTCAAAGATATTAACAGAAGTAAGTGATGGCACAACTAAGTAATGACAACAATAGCATAAGTATGGATGAAAGCTATAACATAAGCTGTCAAAACTCCATAGCTTTCTAACATAAAAACCAGAAGCTTTCCAGCATTACATGCTTCCATTAATTTTCAAATATGAGAGCAACTAAAACAAATAGGCACAGGAAAGTTTCTAGATAGTTTGTAGAGAATTAAATTCCTTTAATTTGTTTTTATGATTTTATGTTTTTGATTCTTTTATGTTATTGATATTAATTTTTGTCATTAAGTTGTTGTTTTTCATTGTTTCATTTATTCGGTTTTCTTTTGGTTATTTTTGGTAAGTAACAGCTAGCAATCTAAAGTTTATTCAACCGGAGTTCATTGTAGAAATAATACCAACAATAATTTAAATAAATTAAACAAAAAACTATCAAAGTATCATGGCCTTCTAACAACAACAAGCGGTTTCTAGCATTTTACATATGTTTTTGCTAAATTCCTCAATAGTAAGAAAACTATAACAAATAGGTATAGAAATGTTTATAGATAATTTGTAGAAAATTAAATTCCCTTTCTGATAGGGTATGAAAATATGGGGCGTTCCATTTAAAATTTTCGACTTTCACGCAATTGAATACAGAGAAACGGTAACTCAATTTTTGACCAGCCTGTATAGAATATACTGATACAACAAATGACAATCTATTTAACAGCATATGAAGAGTTATCTTACGAATACAAACCGTTTTTGAATTAACGATTGGCTGAGATATGCGCTCCAAAAAGGCATGGTGATATTTTCCAAAAAACACGTAAAATCAAAATAACTCGAAAACACAAAATGCTACGTACCAGTAACTGTTAGCAAAGTCAACATATTTTCTTATGTGTAATTGCATGGTGTAATAAAAACTATAGCATTCCATTTAAATTGACGAAGTTGAGGTCTTCTTCCGGTAGACCGGAAGTGGTGGCCATCTTGAAAATATTTTAGGTTGAAAGATCAGAATGAGCAACCCATGATACCAAAGTTTCAAGCCTCTACGAGTAGTGGAACCTAAAAAAGTTCTAATGAACCAGTTACGTGAGACACCTGTATAACATAATGTAAACAAATTTGAAATTTCGGCTATCTGCTGATCTACCAATCGAGAACACTCCATTACTATCAAATCGAGATACCACATTACCACAATAGGTGATTGAGTGAGTGGGGGAACAATTTTAAACACATATACTAGACTGAAAATAATGACAATGGAGATGTGCATGTGATTTTTTATGTCTGCTCACAACGTATCCTAAGCGGGTCACACACTCCACTCACGTGAATATTATACATGAATCACGTGACTCGCGCATGATCAGGTGATCACATGTATGAATCATGTTTTATTTAAATGTGTTTTTAAGTACGTAAATACATGTTATAAACTTAGATAAAAGATTTAATTGAAGGAGCATATAGTTTAACAGCTAAAAATTCTTAAAGATATCACTTTATTTA
This sequence comes from Onthophagus sagittarius, assembly GCA_036711965.1. Lineage (NCBI taxonomy): Eukaryota > Metazoa > Arthropoda > Insecta > Coleoptera > Scarabaeidae > Onthophagus > Onthophagus sagittarius. The sequence continues at coordinate 66,684,922 of JASERS010000003.1, forward strand.
ATAGAATAAAGGAGATATTTTCGATAGAACATTAAGGAAATACTGGATTGGCCGTGGTCATCTCCTCCGTATAAAAATGGATAAAATGCAACTACTGCAGTTTCAGCCGCTGGAATTTGCTACTTTGGAAAATAATCAGAATTAAAGTAATTATCGCCAAACGCGAAGAGATCATGCGGGAGAAAATGCTCTTAATTCGTATCTACGGCATCCTGCGAATCCAAAAATATATCAATACAATCGTTGTACTTTCTATTAATACTCGTTAAAATTTGAGGCTCTACAGTATGTTACTTTGGAAAATAATGAGAAGTAATGTAACTATCATCGAGCACGTAGAGATGATGCTGCAGAAAATACGTTTAATAACATCTCCGGCTTCATTCGGCCCCAAAAATGTACCATTTCAATCTTCATTCTTTGTACTGTTTATAATCAGTTGTCAACATTTCAGCCTCTACAGTGTGCTACTTTGAAAAATAGTAAGAAGCAAAGTAACTATCACCGAGCGCGCAAAGAATATGAGGCAGAATATACTTTTAACATACATCTCAGCCGCTAACACGCGCTATTTTAGAAAATAATGAAAATTAAAATATTTGTCACCGAATGTACAGAGATCTTGCAGCGGAAAAGATCATTTTGGGCAGTGTTTATTGTTATCACATATTCTGATAAATAAGTCCTTAAAATGTTATACTTTACAAAAAAAATCTAAAAAATATAAATATTATACAGGATGACACAAAAGTCTGGAATATAGCAAGTAACTCCGCTGTTTTTACCTTTAACAAAAAGTCTTTTTAATAAAAATGTTTAGATTTATTTTAAGCATATTTCGTATAAGTTTGATTGTTTGTATTGTTTATAGTTTGGTTACAATGGTAACTAATTTTTTTGTTTGAAGTGGGACGAAATTTTTTTTCTTATATTTTTGATAGAGCATATTTTTCTCTATGTGTTGAGCATATTATATCATAATGTTACATAATGAAAAAAAATCAGGTAAATTAATTTTTTTTTAATTATTAGTCGAACATTTTAATCAAAGTAGGCGCTGAAACAGCATTAATTATCTAAATTCAATTGTTATCGCCACGTTAACGCTTACTTCGATTCTTTTTACTGTATTAATTTAAGTACAACGCTGTTTCAGTGCCAACTTTGATTAAAATGACTGACTTATTAGTTATAAAAAACTCAAGTTATCAGATTTCTTTCATTATGTCACCTTATAACATAATATTCTCAACACATAGAGAAAAATATGCTCTATCAATGAGATAAAAAAATTAAAATATACCTAAATTTATAAGATAGATTTTTTGTCAAAAGTAAATATAGCGAAGTTATTTGTTATATTCCAGACTTTTGTGTCACCATGTATATGATTTTTTCAACAAATATAATACCCACAATGTTGGGGTGATTAATTAAGCAACGAGATCCATGTAAAACTAGTTTACTAATTTACTACGCCTATAAATATTGAGACGTTGACAATATAGTTCGAAGAAAAGCAAAACCACATCTATCGATGAGTGGTATATTTACAAACTATTAAGGTAAGACAACTATTGAACATATTACTCTAACAAATTATAATCGTTCAAAAGTTTTCATAAGAAAACCTTTTAAAATGTGATGGAAATAAGAACAAATGAACAAGTTAATATTTACTGACATTTACTAAACAGTTTATAGCTAAATTTCAAAATGACGCCAATTTCATTTCCTTATTCGGAATTATGTCAGAGTTTCTTTGATTGTGATCATGATGTTGATAGCGTAGTTATGTGAGAAGATGAAAGACAAATATTGCAATTTGACTGATGCCCAAATCACACTCATTAAGAAGAAATTTCAAAAAGGGTTTTTGTCTAAATTTAATGAAAAGTGGCAGCAATATTCGCGTATAAAAGAAAGGTTTTTAAAACAGAATAAAAAATGGTTGGAAGGTGCTTTCAGTGTTGATATAAAAGTGCTTATATCAAAATTATTATTAATGCCTAGAGGACGCCGGAATGTTATGTAAAGCGATATAAGGTAAAAGAAATGTGAGAGACAGAGAGTGAAAAAAAGTGTACGTGCTGCTGAGAAGTTAACGCATAAAACAGAATCTGGCAGTGTTATAGATAGCCAACAAGCCCTAGAATTATTAGTAAATTTGCACCTAACTAAACGTCAGTATGAAGGAAAACGAATTTTATTAAAGGAAAGTGGGAATAATATATTTCCTTCATATATAATAAAGTGTTGGCCGAAAAAAAAGCCTCTTATCCTGGTAAAATGGAAATTACAGAAAGTGATACATATATACAATTGCAGTCACTTTTAAATCACACTGCACAGCGACTTCTATACAGCAATTTGATGACATCGGCCAATTTACTGAAAACAGTTTTACATTAATAAGTGGGGTTGTGATGGTGCATTTGGCTAAAGTGAGTATAAACAATGTCTCTCAACGAACTCAGAAATGACAAATGCAAATTTATTTATGATATCTATGGTCTCATTACAATTAAAATCTGCATTAGATCAAACTCATATCATTTGGAATAAACCGCGTCCCGCTTTTACGCGATATTACTGTCCTATAAAATTTGAGTTCGCCAAAGAGATTTCTGAAAAGATAAATATCGAAGTAGCGGGTATTGAACGTCAGAAGGGAGCAGTTTTTCCAACAGAAATTAGTATTCTTAGGCGTCAATTTACAGCAACTCATAAGTTACATTTTACAATGCACGATACTAAGTAAGTCTAGTAGTAACGGGTACTCGTCGTTCGTCGTCGAGATGTTACATATGCAAAGCTACACTGAAAGAAATGAACAATTTGTCATGCATTGAAGAAAAAATTGCTTCAGAGACATACTTAAAACATGGCCTGTCAACGATCCATGCAAGAATAAAATTTATGGAATGCATCTTACACATAGGATATAGAATACCTTTTAAAAAATGGTCAGCTATCACAAATGACGAGAAAACAATGAAAGAAAATAGAAAAAAGAACATTCAGGAAGAATTTAAAGAAAGAAGTGGCCTCAAAGATGATTTTGTTAAGCAGGGAAATGGAACAAGCAACGATGACAATATTGCAAGAAGATTTTTTCAAAATCATAATTAAGCATAATTATAAACGCTGCTTTACCAATAGGGTTATTGTCTGAGGAAGCACAAGAGACTCAAAATAGAAACTACAAGAAATTTCGCTATCATGATTCACGCAAAATAATTCATATAGCGACTAATGAGGATATTATGCATATGCTTTTGTTAACATCAGAGTCTGTTATTTCAAATTTAAGAAAACTGTAACATAAAAGTTGCTAGTTGTTCATATAAAGTAGGACTTTAAATAGCAATATATGCTTAATATTTTGTAGAAACCTTTATAATATCGAAAAATTATCAAATACCAAACTACAATCAAATATATCTTTCCTACTAATAGTTATGGATTTTTTTTCCGGAAACGATTCTTAACCACTGTGCGCCGTCCTAAACCTAAGCGACTAATAAAACTAATAGGGCTACAGCCCTGGAGGCACGCCTGTTTCTGTAATGAAATGCATGGTGTTCCCATCATACATGTACGCAGTGTCTTGTAGTGTGAATTGAATACGGAACTTAATATATTATTTACCGTCTTAAAAAATACTAAATTACCAAATTTCATGTTTATAATGTAAGAGAAATCGAAATTATTCAAGAAAAACGAAATTAAAGTATTAACTTTAACCATCTGTATCTTCGTTATTATTAACAATTGGACTAAGAAATAAATGGGTTAAATCGTAATAATTTTATGCAAGGAATTCTGTGTCCCATTAGTAATGGACCATCCTGTATATTTATTTACATCCTGTATAATCGGTGGAGAAATCGGTGGGTTAAATCGTAATAATTTTATGTAAGGAATTCAGTGTTGCTCTGTGCCCCATTAGTAATGGACCATCCTGTATATTTATTTACATCCTGTATAATCGGTGGAGTAGCTTGTGGGCGAGGGGCTGAATATGAAATAATAACACGAAATCGTTCATTTTGGAAGATTGTATTGCCTCGCCCGCAAACGATCTCGCAATTTAAAACGAAATACCGTATTAATATTTCATATTCAGCACCTCGCCTGCAAGCGACCTCGGCGGTTTAAAGGAAATCGTTGCTTTTACATCCTAGTTAATATATAAGGTATTTAACCTTAATATACAGTGCACTCCGCTTAATTGGGACACATCGGGTCTTATTCAATCTGTCCCAATTATCCGATAGTAAAAAAAACGGTTATAGAAAAGACTACGTATTTTTATCTACATGATAAAAAGTAATTATTCCTCATTGTCTGTTTGCATAAAAAAAACGTCTTAAAAATACGTATAGGATTATAGATTTCTTCGTCGCTACTTTCTTAAACTTCATTATTAGAGATCAGTTTTGTAGATACAATTTCATCAACAACATCACTCTCGTAATCTTCGGAATTATTGCAACAGTCCAAATTTGCGACTATTTCTAGAGAATCATTAACGTTGTTGACTTGCCAAAGTACAGCGTCATTTATGATTTCACTTGAAGTGACCATTTGTTCAGAAAGTTGCATGTCACTGGGGTATTTGAAGCCACAATGGTTAAAACAATTGCGTATACATTCACTACTAATATTTTTCCAACTGTCTGCTAGTGTGAGCTCGATGATGATGTCAAGGAAAATTCTTCTATTTTTTTAATGATGTGAAGCACTAAAGCTTTACGATAGTGGAATTTTAAGTTTTTGATAACACCCATATCCATAGGTTGTATTAATGAAGTTGTATTAGAAAGCAGGAATTCTAATTGTATATTTTTCAAGTTGTTTATATGAGGATGAGCAGGGCATTGTATTGTTATCGAGCAACAATACAATTTTTCTAGATTTTTTTCCAGTTATTGGTCCCATTTCGTCAACCATTGTTTAAAAATATTTGCAGTCATCCAGGCCTTTTTATTTGAATGATATTCTACCGGCATACTATTTATTGACATCCCCTTGAAACATCGAGGCTTTGCCGTTTTACCGATAACCTCTTTCAGTGCCGGATATATTGGCGCAACATAGAACAGTTATGCGGTCCATAGCTCTTTTAAATCCGATTAATGTCCCATTCCTGTAATATAGTGATCCATCTGGTGTTGCACGGTAGAACAGACCAGTTTCATCGGCATTGAAGATGTTATCTGAACTGAACAACTTTTGCAGTTCTGGAAGTTTTTCCTTTTTCCATTTATAAGCGGCGACCACATTTGCGCTACCCTTCTCCCCATGTGCTTTTTTAAATTTTATGTTGCACCTTGCCTTCCACCGTGAAAACCAACCTTCCGTTGCTTTAAAACCTTGATGATCTAATTTTTTCGCCAATTCTTCTGCTTTTAATTTCAGCGTTGGGTCACTAACACTAACCCCTTTTTGGGTTATCGCAGAAAACCAACCATTGAGAGCATCATCAACTTCTGGTTCTTTTCCCTCTCGCTTCCTTTTACGCGTTTCCGCTTGGTTTTCAGTATTAATCCATTGTTTTTCAAGCTCATCTTTTTGTTTTATTAATCGGCTGGTCGTTGACTTTGGAAGGCCCACTGTTTTTTCTAATTGGCGTAGAGGCGTATTGGGTGGCTGGTTTTCAATTTGTCGGAGTACATTGATTTTTTCTTTTAATGTTAAGTCTTTGCATGGCATTTTAGTGCTTAAGTCACTACGTGTTCACAATAAGAAGTGTAACGTTGAACTGAGTGGAAAACACGAGGCGTAAACAGAACCGTCACTTAGGTGTCTAGACGTAATCGGGCTAGGCGTTCATGTGCAGATTGCCCCTTTAAATTGGAGTTTATTTACGTTTTTTTATAATAAATTTCTGAACGTGTTTACATTCTCTCAACTCCAATTTAAAAGGCTCCATCAGGGCTCAATAGACACCAGAAATGAAGGTTACTGAAACGCCGATGAAAAACAGCAAAGGTTCCGACAAAGCTGACGCTTCTGTATATAGCGCCAGGCGTAGCGCCTCAAAGACGCGACGAACTGGACCGATTAAACTGAGGATTGTCCCCAATAACCGGAGTTAAATTACATATGAAAAGTATCGGCCTTTTTAATTTTGTCCCGATTAAGCGGTTGTCCCTATTAACCGGTGTATCAATTAAGCGGAGTGCACTGTATACTATATTATTATTATATATAAGGTCGCTTGAACATCTAAGCCCTCTCATCAACATCAAGGTCATAACTGTATATTTTTGCACTTTTGGCAATCTCAGAGAATTGAAAGGCGGAAAATCTTGAGATTTTTTTCATTTATAAAACAAAACATATTTTTTTTAGGAATAAAACGACTTGAACATTTCAATTCGTTTTTGAGATATCAACTTTTGAACTCAACACAAATAATTTGCAGGATTTTATAAAATTAAAAATTTCCTTAATCGTTTTTAAGAAAATCGATTTCTTAAGATATCATTTTTCTTAAGAACTTTTTTGTCAATTACAAAGAAAAGTATGTTCTTTTCTGAATACTTGAATATCTCAATTCGTGTTAAATCAAATTCGTGTAAAAAGAAAATTTTAGGTGTAATCAAAATCAATAATTCTTACTTGTTAAAAGCTGTTGTATCACTCATATTGCGTCTATGGCCTTTAGAAATAACATGAGACGGAGAACTTGGAGGTGTATCCGACGAACTAACAATACATTGGCTAGAAGATTCAATCAAACTATGCTTCTGATGCTGTTGTTGGCCCCTAACGTGTGCCATCAAATTACGATCGGGCGATATCGGAGATGAAATCACCTGTCCTTGTCCTTCCACCTCAAATTCCACCGGATTCTTAACCGGAACTGATGGCGACGCGTTCGAATCATCTCGAAAGGGATCTGGGTAAATGGAAGACTGGAATAGGTTCTCAAAGTTGTTTCGATCTTGGGGACGATCCTCTTGGTTTGGTGATGGGAAGAATTGTGGCGGGGCAGGAAAAGCGGAAATTGCTGATGGTTGTTGCTGTTGTTGGGGAAAACTTATGTAATTAGATGTCGAGGAGGAATTGGGGTTGAAGTTTTGTATTGGGGTTAATTTGGAATGAGTAACGGGGCTTTGGGATTTTTTAACAGTCGTCGGACTCGGACTAAGTGTTAATGGGATGTTGTTTAAGGTTAATGGTTGAGTGGAGTTACCCTTTGGTCGTTGACGCGGCATCACACTTGTTCCTTCTACAATCGGGGTACCACCAGCGTTTGGTTTCGTTGGGAGTTTTATTTGAGTCTTCTTCGCTTCCGATTCAAACAATGGAAATGGTAATTCATCTAGCGACGGTGTAGGAACGTTCTTAAAATATGTTAAAAATTAATTAAAAGGGAGGTTGGATTTAAAAAGATTATTTACCAATAAATTTACTACGCAATTTTCTTTTCCTAAAAGTGGAAAAGCAATGCTTGATACTTGATAAATATCTGGTCTGCGATCAGGGTCTGGTTCTAACATGTACCCTACAAAAATTGAATAAAAATATAATTTAATAAATAAAATTTTATGCGACTTACGAATTAATTGATGTAATCCTCGTGAATACCGAGAATTATCTGGAATGTAAAAGACGCCACTTTGAATGGCTAAACTACTCTCGGCGAAAGGTAACGTGAAGAAACATAGTTTATAAAGTAAGCAACCCAGAGCCTAAAAAATAAATTATTTCTTATTATGAATTAAGATTGAACCAAAAACAGTACCCATATATCAGATTTGGTTGTGATTGGTTTTCCAGAGTACATATCGACCATTTCCGGAGCTCTATAACTAAGCGTTGTGTATCTTTTAATTTCTTCTTCAACCGCCGCGGCTCCTTGCACCGCCGGATTTAAAATACGACCCGTGGCCGAACCAAAATCACATATCACATAATTACCATTATCACCAATCAAGATATTTTCTACCTAAAATTATATTATAAGTTTAAAAAAATTTCGTCAAATCATAGTAATCATGACAGCCATTGATTCAAAAAAATATGTCAATTCACTAAAAATTGCTAAAAAGCAAAATTTTAAGTTTATTGTTAAAACTTCATAAAATCACCATAACCACAGTAACAATGGCAACCATTGATCCAAAGAAAACAGCAATATTTTGTAAAATCGCCTTGTAAGTCTGTAACCACCGCAATTACTTGAAAGTCATAGAAATGTAGGTCGATTCTTAAAAAGTAGAAGTTATTAAATTTCTTTACTACGGCAATTACTTTTTAATCTACAGAATCTTGCCATTCAAATGCGTTATACTGAATTAGTGTCAAAATAATAATATTGATTCAATGAATTTGATGTTTATACAGGGTGAGTCAATAGTGTGGGGACGGAAAATTCTAGCTTTACCGTTGAAAATTTAGAAAAATTTATTTTTTGTCATCATACATTACTATCGAAGCTGCATGATTACAATTATTTTCAGCTATACAGGGTGTTTCACTATTTCAGGCCCGTATTCAACTTCATTTTTTTAAACGCAACCCTATGTATACTTTCACATATGTTGATTAGTTGTCTTAAATGCTGTAAATGCATATCTTGTTTTCAAATTTTGAATGCAATGTTGCCAAGTTATTAATCATTTTGTGAAAATTTTGGATGAATCATGTAGTCACTTAAAATTCGTTATAAGCATCATTATTAAATATTGAAGGATGTAATTTGGCATATCGATAAACAAAGCTTAGGTCTTTCGAGCGCCACTAATAGTATTGGATAATATTATATAGGGTAGTTACTAGAACCGGTTAATTTATGGAATGTTTGAGGAACCATAACTTTGTTATTTTAAATGGGATACTCTATATTTTTTCAATGCCTCAGAAGGTTTTATTAATTACCTTTTATTTTTGTTAAGCATATGGTATATCTAACACTGTGTACTTTTTGAGATAATTACACTATTTCAAAAATGTCGGCTTAAACTTGATTTTTTCACAAGAAATAAACTATGAAGAAGACATTTTAAAACAAATGCAAGTGCGTCTACGTTGTAAATATGAAGAAGTATACATGTGTACATATTCAGTTCAAAAAAGACTAGAATTTTCGAAATGGGTATTAGAAAAAGATCAACAATTACGATATTACACCTTAATCTTCATTACTACGATATTGTCAACAGTAAATTTATATGAGAAGTAGCCCACTAACAACAATGGTCCTAAACTAACTAGGGAAGGGATTTTATAATCTTATTTGATCAGATCGCATTTCTTCGAGGCAACCGTCAATGGATAATCTTTTTGAATTTCTTAGAAAATCAATTGCCAAAACTTTTAGAAGATGTTTTACGAGACATTTGACAAAGAATGTGGTGTTAGCACGATGATATACCTCCCCACTATGATAGGATTTTTGCAATATATTTAAATAGAATTTTTGAAAAGTTGTTTTCTTAATACTATTGTCTGTGCACAGATCCATACTTTTCCATGAGAGTGGGAGACAAGAGTGGATAGTAATGTTATTTTTTAAAAGAGTAAGTGTTTTTTGTTGATATAATTCCTGTATTGTAGCGACGGACCTGAAGACGAGAGAAGCTGTCTCGAAACCGGTAGTCAAGAACAAAATATAATTTTTCTTCAGAAAAACAATTACTGGTTTTTATTTCTACATTACTTGCATTTGTTTAAAAATGTCTTCTTCATAGTTTATTTCTTGTGAAAAAATCAAGTTTATGCCGATATTTTTGAAATAGTGTAATTAACTCAGAAAGTACACATGTTAGATATACCATATGCTTAACAAAAATGAAAGGTAATTAATAAAGCCTTATAAGGCATTGAAAAAATATAGGATGTTCCATTTAAAATAACAAAGTTATAGTCCCTTAAACATTCCGTAAATTGACCGGTTCTGGTAACCATCCTATATAATGTTATCAAATAGTATTAGTGCGGTTTCAAAGACCAAAGTTTTATTTATCGATATGCCAAATTGCAATCTTCAATATTTAATAATTATGGTGATAATGAATTTTAGGTCATCACAAGATTTTTCAAAAATTTTCACAAAATGATAATAACTTGCATTCAAAATTTGAAAACAAGATACGCATTTATAGCATTTAAAATAGGTAATCAACATATCTAAAAAGATGTATAGGGATGATGTATTTCCATTTAAAAAAAATGAAGTTAAGTAGGGTTCTGGAATTGTGAAACACCCTGTATAGTTGAAAATAATTTTAGTCAACAGATCGTTGGTTCACAGGATATTCAATTGTAAAGAAACTGCTAAGAGAGTACCGCCTTACTGTGGTTGGTACAATTAGAGCCAATAGAAGAGAACTACCTCTTGAAATAACACAAGTTAAAAACAGGAAAGTATTCTTCGTTATTCGCATTTAGTAATGATATGACTGCAGTTTCATATATACCCAAAAAAGAAAAGAATGTGCTTGTAGTTTTAACAATGCACCGAGACGATCATATCGATGAAGCTACCGGTGATCGGAAAAAGCCCGAAATAATTACTTTCTATAATAGCACAAAAAATGGAGTAGATGTTGTTGATCGAATGATCACATCATACAATGTTGCAAGAAACACAAAGCGCTGGCCAATGGTAATTTTCTATAACCTCCCCAATATAGCAGCAATTAACGCTTTTGTTATCTACAAAGGCAACATACCAGATGGTGAATTTGCTAAAACTCGCAGACTGTTTCAAAAAAATCTTGGTATGGAGTTAGTGAAAAATAACATGCAAAGAAGAGCCGTTAATAAGGAAACTGTAAATATTGCAAAAGACAACTCGTTATTTTTGCAAAATTTGTAAATGTTGGGAAATATGGAAACCACAGTTTGAAACCCTCCAGTTTGTGCATAGAATATTATTGTTTAGTTAAGACATTTTTTTATAACACTTTATACATTTTTAAATAAATATTATTATAGATCGATTTTCTTTTCCTTTATTTAGGCATTGTTTCCAAATTTTGAAAAATATGTGATTAAATTGTAAGCATTTTCTTTAAATCAAATTAACATAAAACGTAAGTTTGGAATTGGCCCTGTATTAGGCTATTATATAGTACAAGCATCATATAAAACATATTTATGAGAAATTAGCACTGGAGGACACGTTGGCGTCCTTTAGAGTTTTTTCTATTTTGGACTCCACAGACCACACCCGATCAAAAGTGTTAAGAAAGCGCGCCCGACAGACGGAGGGTTAAGCAGATTGGCCTGCATCACTTGATATGGACGATTGCATTTGACGAGTCCGCGATGAGTCGGAGCGCTGGTTGGAACAAAGCTAATGACTGTACCATTGTATAGGCTATCTTTTACTCTTTACTCTGACTGTATCGAACCAGTGACGTCAATCTGCGGGGTAATATTCGATACTACAGAGGCATAGGGAATTAGGTAACCTTATGTTCTATAGACCTTGATTGAAAACAAAAAATGAGGTTATGTCAAAACACTCGAAACCTAAATAATAACTTTGTTATGAAATATTCATCAGATCATCATGGTAACCATTGATACAATAAATTAATTAAATTATGACTATGTTAGTAACAATTAATGGAATCATTATAAACATTGTACATTACGTAACCATAGTAACCATGGCAACCTCTAAATGAATGAATAAAAAGGAGGTTATGTCAAAAAATCAAAACCTAAATTATGACTTTACTATGAAATATTTATCAAATCATCAAATCACCATTCATAGAAAAATACCTAAATTATGACTTTATTATTAGGAATTTGACATATTAAAATATTTTAGATGATCGATTCGGCTTTGTCAAGTATGGCAACGAATATAGAGATCTTTTCCCCATCAAATCAGGCGTACCACAGGGTAGTGTCCTGGGACCCGTGCTCTATTCCCTATACACTGCAGATCTACCAAATACAAGTAAAACAAAAACTGCGACCTTTGCAGATGATACAGCAATAATAGCATTTCATGCAAACCCGAAAATAGCGGCCACATATGTACAGACGCATCTAAACAAAATCGACAGTTGGTTAAAAAAATGGAAATTAAAAGCGAACAATCATAAATCTGTTAACGTCATCTTTACAACAAGAAAAGAACATTCTCCTCCAGTTGAGCTGAATGGATGCCAAATCGTTCAATCAGACTCTGTGAAATATCTAGGTATACATTTAAATAAACGTCTTACGTGACAGAAACATATATTTACTAAAAGAAAACAGCAGGGAATAAAACAGCGAGAAATGTATTGGCTCATAGGAAAAGATTCAAAACTAAATATTGAGAATAAAAAATTGCTTTATAAAACCATTCTGAAACCAATATAGACGTATGGCATACAGTTATGGGGAACAGTAGGCAATTCAAATTTGGAAATACTGCAAAGATTTCAAAACAAAGTGTTACGAATAATAACTAATGCACCATGGTATGTCACTAATAGTACACTTGGAAATGATCTACAAATACCTACAGTAAAAATGGAAGCTAAAAAATATTCTGTAAGGTACAAAGGAACAATAACTCGAAAACAAAAAACGGTAGGTACCCACAACTGTTATCAAAGTCAACATATTTTCTTACGTATAATTGAATAGTATAATAAAAACTATAGCATTCCATTTAAAATAACGAAGTTGAGGTCTACTTCCGGTAGATCGGAAGTTGTGGCCATCTTGAAAATATTTTAGATTAATAGATCGGAATGAACAACCCATGTTACCAAAATTTCAAGCCTCTACGAATAGTGTAATCTAAAAAAGTTCTAATGAACCAGTTACGTGAGACACCCTGTATACATAACACTTACTTATTGTCAATATAGACAGATTGTACAGGGTGGGAAAATTATGGTGTTATTATAGGGTATCTCTGAAACTATAAGAGATATGAAAAAAATAGGTACCATGTCCCGATTTCGTTTTTCGAGAAATAGTTTTAATGTTAATTAACACTAACAAGTAAACTCTTGTTACCATGGTAACTAAGTTGCATATGACGTTTTTCACGCCTACTATTATAATTAATTTTCATCTTTTTCCTTTAATATCTTTGATTTGAAAAATAACGCTTATTTTCCGCAATAACACCATACATGCGATACATCATTGGAAAGCTAGAAATGTGCTCTTTTTAATAACACCATAATTTACTATTGGTTGTATTTAAAAAAACACAACTTTGTGTTATATCTCAAAAATTATCAACTTTATTTAAAATTTTTCAATGGCATTACATTCTACTCAAAAAAGTGTCTTAAGAATGTATTAGCTACGTTTCTTCAATTTCAAAAATAAACGAGATAGGAGCATTTTTTGAAATGGCGAAAATATGACTTTTTGGCTATAACTTAAAAACAAAAGAAGATAGAGGTTTTGTTTTTGCGGGGTTGAATATTTCTCAAAAAAAGAGATCGGGACATGGCATCTATTTTTTTCGTATCTCTTATAGTTTCAGAGATACCCTATAATAACACCAAAATTTGCCCACCCTGTACAGTTTAAACAATAAAGAAAAAAACATTCATCAGATCATCATGGTAACCATTGATACAATAAATTAATTAAATTATGACTACAGGTAGCCCTCCTCTAACACGGTATCTTATAACACGGTTTCGCTATAACACGATTCGTAAATTGCGGGAAACCTCCTACAACACGTTTTCGCTATAACGCGATGAGAAAACTGCAAATCCTTTGTACATACAACACTGTATGTATTTATACAGACCGGGTAAAGTGCCCGACGCGGCTCTGCGAGCCACGTGCACGATGTCACTTCCAAATTGCTGGAAGAGCAAGACGGTTGTTCCTCTTATCGGGCCCTATGTCCCCCGTAGGACATTGGGGTACGCCCAGTTAGGGTGGGAACACACGATTGCTGCTTAATAATTAGGCAACGCCTACGATAGTTCTGGTTTAAAATGCGTGTGTTTTTTCCTCGAAGAGTCAGTCAGTCAGTTTTCCGTGTGGTTTTCGTACGTTCTTTACTTTCATCTCCGTGGCCTGAAAACAAAAGTGTCTCACGCTGCTACTCGGTAGTCTACGTCGCGCCACGGTGTGTTAAAGAACAATTTTTTTATCTTTAAGACATTAAGCTTCAGCCCCAAGCAAGGTAAAGATAAAACAACGTTCAAGAGAAAATTCATTTCTTTGGAAGTAAAGATTCAAATCTTGGATCGTCTATCGAAAGGAGAAAAAGCATCCCACATTGGGAAAAACCTTAATTTGAACGAAGCAACAATTAGAACAATCAAGAAAAATGAAAAAGAAATCAGTGCAGTTGCCGCAGGATCTTCGACATCCGCAAAACGTTCAGCCCGCCCCAGACCAGCAATAATTGAGAAAATGGAAAAGGCCCTCAGCATTTGGATTGACGATTGCTGTCAAAAAAAATTCCATTAGATGGCAATATTATAAAACAAAAAGGATTAAAAATTTACAACCATCTCAAACAACAAGGAGAATCCTCTGTCAATCCAGATTTTGTGGCGAGTAAAGGTTGGTTCGAGAAATTCAAAAAGCGTTTTGCGATTCATAGCATAAGAATCCAAGGAGAGTCTGCGTCGGCTGATCATGAAGCTGCTAGGACGTATCCAGAAAAAATTCAAAACATTATAGCCGAGCAAGGATACACAGCAGATCAAGTTTTCAATGCCGACGAAACTGGGCTTTGGTGGAAAAAAATGCCCAGTAAAACTTTCATATCGAAGACAGAAAAAACTGCACCCGGATTTAAGGTGTCCAAAGATCGTTTAACGCTCCTTTTGTGCAGTAATGCATCGGGGGACTTCATGACAAAACCGATGCTAGTGTACAGATCTTTGAATCCTCGTGCACTAAAAAACGTGAATAAAAACACCTTGCCGGTATACTGGACAGCAAATTCGAGAGCTTGGGTAACAGGACATTTATTTAGAGATTGGTTTTTGAATTGTTTTGTGCCAAGCGTTGAGCGGTATTTAAAGCGAAAAAATTTGAGCTGCAAGGCGTTGTTGCTATTAGATAATGCTCCATGCCACCCACAAGATTTAACACATCCCAACATCAAAATAATGTTTTTACCACCGAACACTACTTCGTTGCTTCAACCACTGGATCAAGGTATTATTTACACCTTTAAAACATATTACATAAGAAGATCGTTACAGTGGATTTTAGACGCAAACGATTCGCAATCAATTAGCGTAATGGAAGCATGGAAGAAATTTTCCATCAAGCACTGCATCGATATCATATCTTTGTCACTGAATGAAATAAAAACATCAACATTAAATGCGTGTTGGAAGAAGATATGGCCCTCTGCAATTGAAACGGAAAACATACGTGAAACATTAGAAAATGAAATTGGTGCGATATTAGAAGTCGCTAAATCAATCGGAGGCGAAGGTTTTGTGGATATGGCTTCCAAAGACATTGAAGATTTATTAGTGGAAGAAGAAGTTGACGAAGCGGAATTAGTCGAAATGGCATCCCTAGATGCAAATCAAATCGATTTTGAGGACGCTAGCTCTGACGAAGATTGTGCAGTCAAGAATTTAACATTAAAAAAATTACAAGAAGGCCTATGCTTAGCGGAAAATCTGGAATCATTTTTCTTGAATGAAGACCCTTCGACGGAAAGAAGTCGAAAATTCAAAAGGGAGCTGCAAAACTGTTTAGCTCCATACCGGGAAATTTACAATGATCTAATAAGAACCAGCAAGCAAAGTTCCATTACAGATTTTTTTAAGAGGGGAAAACATACAAAAACTTTAAATAACGAAAAAAGTTCAGAAAGTGAAGGCGATGTCGTTCCACCGAAAAAACGTTCTCGGTTGATTATACTGAGCAGTGACGACGAGTAAATTCATTAAATTATGGTTGCGTTAGATTAAAATATTTTTTTTATACTTTGTGTTGTACATACATTTATATTTTTAATAAAAATTACGTTGTTTATGTCGAATTAAGAAAAATATTTGTTTTTAATAAGTTTTTGGAACGTAACCCCCCTTTTTGCACTAGCTCTGGGTCTCATGCAACACGGTTTCACACAACACGGCATTTTCTAGGAACCTAACTACCGTGTTATAGGAGGGTTGCCTGTATATTATTAATAATGAATGAAATCATTATAAACATTGTACATTACATAACCATGGTAACCATGGCAACCACTTAATGAATGAATAAAAAGGAGGTTATGTCAAAAAATCAAAACCTAAATTATGACTTTACTATGAAATATTTATCAAATCATCAAATCACCATTCATAGAAAAATACCTAAATTATGACTTTATTAATAAAAATTCCTTGAATCATGGCCAACCATTGCAATAAAAAATTAAGGTTTCGTTGACTCACTCAAAACCTAAATTATGACTTTATTATTAGGAATTTGACATATTAAAATATTTTTAACATAAATTTACCTTTAGATCTCGATGAATGATTGGAGTTTGGCAGTGGTGTAACCTACAAACAGCTTCGCATGTGTCACAAAAAATAGTTAAAACCTCTTGTTCGGTAAAATTGGCCTTTCCCCTTGATTTCATCAAACCCAACACGCTATTTTGACAATAAGGCATTAACAAAAGCACTTCATATACCCCGCCCCCTGTTGCTGTTAAACTACCATCTACATAACCGATAATATTTTTATGACCACTTAAATTACTCTAAAAGGAAACGGTAATTAACCGAAAATAATTGAAAAATAACTCTAACTTACAGCTATTTGAATTTCACGTTTGGCGACGTTAAGGTCTTGTTCATTGTTGACATACATTCGTTTCAAGGCATATTTGCTGCCATTGTTTCCCTTTACAAGAAAAACTATGGCAAATCCACCTGAACGACACACAAAAACGGATAAGAAATTTTTTTATGTAATTGAAAAATGAGGTTACCTTCTGCGAGAACTTCTTCAACTGTCACCGTATGTCTTCCAACCGTAAACACTTTTCCGACGAAATTATTGACCTCTTTGCCCGTCGTGTCTATTTTCGTTTCAATTTTGGAGAACAACTTTTTCATTTTGAGTGGGTAACAGATAACGAACTGGTCATTAGAATGAATTGAAGAAATGTAATTTATGCGCGTATCACTTCGTGTTTTTTCGTTATCCTATTATTATTACTTTTACGGGCGGAAGTCGAGGCGACGAGTTACATAATTTTATGGGACACCGACCGTTTTTCTCAACGTTTATAGCGAATTATTAAGAATCTTTTTGCATGTAGGTGAGCGATGTTAGTATCGATAATGACATTTCTGAGGTGGAATTGGAAAGTGACATTTGACATTTATCAACGTGAAGTTGGATACGAACAATTTTTATAAAATTAAAGATTATTGTTAATCTATTAATGTTTATTTGTAATGTTAGGTAATAATTATTATTAAAAATAAGTATTACATTATTAATAAATAAACTTCAATAAAAATTGTTTTATTGAATAAGTAATATTTTACTGATTTTAGAACGTACCCTAACCATGGTTACGTTCTTGTATTATTTATTTAAATTGTTGAACTAATTTATTTAAAGAATTTGCGGCTTCTTTAATGTTGTTGTTTGAAATGTGCATATTTTCGCGATATTTATTTGATGATAAATAAAATTTCTTTTGCAATGTAGAAACTATAACAGGCATTTGCTTATAATAAATTTTCTCATCTTCTAAATAAGTTTGATATATTGCAACACATTTTGTGGTTCTTTGAAGTAAACTAACGATATCTTCTCTTCTCCCATACATTAGTAGATTTTTGCAAAGTTCGCTAACTAACCAAGTTCCATCAATAGTATCTCTTATACTCACGTTTCCTGTAAAATAAAATGTAAATTAAACAAATCAATAAGAAAAAAAAAGATATTTTACCCTCAACAGTTGAGTAATAAATAATTGTATCCGATGGTAAATTATAAATAGGAAATACCAATTCAGTCGTTTCATGTTGTATCATGTTCGTCTTTATATTATCATCCGTTCCTTTGCATGCTTGAAAAATGAACAATTTTGGTTTATTTTTGAATGGGATTGAAAGGGGCTGAATTATGTCCATTACTTGAATTTGGCCATCCCTCGTGTATAAAATATTATTTTGATCACCATGCGACAAAAATACAACGATTAGGGAGTTTGATTGTTCTGTTTCGTAATCCTCTGCGTACACTAAGTGAATAAAAAAAACAAAGAAAATCATAAATAATTAATATAGAAGATTAAAATTATTATCCATGTAGCCAAATTAATTAAAAAAACTTCTTATTTGTAAATTTTTGAAACTAATTCAAAACTAGTTTAAACATTTTTGGAGTATACTTAATAAATTTGTAATTTGTTTTTAATTAATTTGCTAATTTATGTAATACAGCAGAATCTATACAGGATGTTTCCAAATTGATGCAAAAGATTTTAAGACGTGCTTTTTCAACAAAAAGTAACGGGGGCTTCTTACACTTAACTTTTTGTTCAAAACTATTACTAATAGTGATTTTTTTTGACGATTTTTATAAACCTAATGTGTTATTACAAGAGCAAGAAAATCCAACATTATGGTACATTGCATTAGAACAGATTGTTATTTTGATTATTATTTATTTAACCTTTCGTTGACAATTTTTGCAATCGTTGTTTACTCGCTGGAAAATTACAGTCCAGCACCTAAGCAAGATATTCGTTACCATCGATAGATTGAAAACATTTCAATCTTTCTTGCATATCATTTGGCAACAGAAGGCCTCTCGCATTAGTGACTTAATCTCATCATTCAACCATGCAGTCTATACTTTGTAGATCACGGTAGATCACAACGCGCCTGGAAGCAGCCTGACGTCGCAACTGCAACGCACAGTAAATCAAGTCATAGTTCGAAAATTGAAGTGAAGACAACTGACCATGCGTAAGAATATTATCCGAATGAGACATGATAATAATATCGAGGAGACTATGAAAGGATAACGAGTGATGACTTGGCAGAGGGGGTAAGACTGATAGATTTATTGACGAAGTTATAAATTGTACTTTTTCACAACGTGCATCATTTTTTAATAAGCAGATGTTGAAATCACCCATTAGAAGGATTTTATCAAAATAAAATGAATGGTTCTCAGGGATCTTCTCAGCCTGATCAAAATAATTGGCGAAAGAAAGACAATAAAAGCGCCAAGCAAAACCGTATTACCAGCACATTTTATCTCCACAAGTAGGAACTCGACACTTGCGTTGACCAGTCAGAAGTCTCAATATGGGCGCAAAGTCAAAGACTAGTCAGAAAATTGTATACATTTCTCCTTTTCCTTTGTATAAAACGAATTATACTCATACCTCGCTATAAGGCCCTTCTTTATACACCGATACGATGTTTCGATTTACGACCAAACTTGAGTACTACACTCAAAACAATCTAATTATTTTTGTCTCGATAGAATATCTTCGGAAGAACAATTTGAGTCAAAAATAAATAACTACCGTTTACTCACCATTGTATTAGACCTGTCTGAAAATATAAAAATTAAATATCTTGGCTTTTCTTGGTTGCTTTTCTAGGTGAACAAGCATGCTAATACTGCTTGCAGATGACTTGATACTGATCCAGAAGACTTAAAATGCTTCCAGAAGATTTGATTTGCTTCCAGAAGATTTGATTTGCTTCCAGAATATTTGATATAATATTTGAACGTTTGATATTTCATCTAGAAGACTTAAAATGCTTCCAAATGATTTGATACTGGTTCTAGAAGATTAAAATAGTTTCAAAAATCGTGATATTATCTCTGGAAAACTTGAAATGCTTCCAGAAGACTTGACAGTGCTTCTAAAAGATTTGATACTGCTTTTAAAAAATTTGAAATGTTTCCAGAAGTCTTGATATTCCCTCTGGAAGAGCCGAAATGCTCCTAGAAGACTTGGTACTGCTTCTAGAAGACTTATAATGCTTCCAGAAGATTTGATTTGCTTCCAGAATATTTAACATTCTATCCAGAAGACTTAAAATGCTTCCAGAAGATTTGATTTGCTTTCAGTATATTTGATATTTCATCCAGAAGACTTACAATGCTTCGAAATGACTTGATACTGCTTCTGGCAGACTAAAATACTTTCAAAAATCGTGATATTATCTCTGGAAAACTTGAAATGCTTCCAGAAGACTTGACACTGCTTCTAAAAGATTTGATATTGCTTCTAGAAAATTTGAAATGTTTCCAGAAGTCTTGATATTCCCTCTGGAAAAGCCGAAATGCTCCTAGAAGATTTGATATTGTTTCAAAAAGACTTGGTACTGCTTCTAGAAGACTTATAATGCTTCCAGAAGATTTGATTTGCTTCCAGAACATTTGACATTCTATACAGAAGACCTGAAATGCTTTCAGAAGACTTGATACTGCTTCTAAAAGACTGATGCTTGATACTGATTTTTACAAAAGACGTGATATTCCCTTTGGAAAAGTTAAAATGCTCCCAGAAGACTTGATAT
The DNA here is from genome assembly GCA_036711965.1 of Onthophagus sagittarius. Classification (NCBI taxonomy): domain Eukaryota; kingdom Metazoa; phylum Arthropoda; class Insecta; order Coleoptera; family Scarabaeidae; genus Onthophagus; species Onthophagus sagittarius. The sequence continues at coordinate 66,705,408 of JASERS010000003.1, forward strand.
TGCTTCAAGAAGTCTTGATATTGAAGAGGCGTTTATATAACTTCTAAGAGACTTTTTACAAAGGCAATGTTTATGGCGGCAGTTGCTCGTCCACTTTGGGATTTTTATGGAAAAGCGAATTTTAATGAAAGATTAGGAATATGCTGAAAATCTCAAAGCGCTATCGTTTTTTGTTTTTCCGGTAGACGCCAAAAGTGAAAATATCGTAAAACCGGCAATTGCTATTATCTAGGTTATTATTATTGGTAGAGGATTACACAAAAGGATTACATTATGGACACTTTTTTACAAACGATTTGATGACGTAGTTGAAAATTTTTTTAATCCCTTACTAAATTAGTTATTTTTTATAGGGTTCGACGGATAAAAAAGCTAAAAATAAGCTTTTTTTATAAAATTATCAAATTACCTATTCAGTGATATATTTGTGTGCTTAGGTTTGTACATGCAATTACTTTCATTTCCTTAATAAATGACGGCCATGAAAAAAAATAAAGCATCCTAAAACTTATTTTTGCAACTAAAACCACATTTGATAAACTTCCGGTGTACAAAGATGGCTGAAATGAAAACGAAGACTTTATGAGTAGATAAGAATATTGAAGGTAAAGACTGATGATTCGAATACTGCAAGTAAAATAGAATCTCAGCTTGTGTATCACCCGAATCTAAACGGAATCTTTTCCTTCAGAGGCAACATCAAGTCTTCTGGAAGCATTTCAAGCCTTCTAGAAGCAGTATCAAGTCTTCTGGAAGCACTGCAAGTCTTCTGAAAATATTTCAAATCTTCTGGAAGCAGTATTAAATATTCCAGGGGCAGTATCAATCTTGTGGAAGCATTTCAAGTCTTCTGGAATGCTTCCAGAAAATTTAGTACTGCTTTTAAAAGACTTAATATTGCTTCCAGAAGAGTTGTAAAACTTTCAAAAACTTGATGCTACTTCTAGAAAATTTTGAAATACTTGCACAAGACTTGATGAACTTCTGGCGGGAAACATTTTTATTACAAAAAAATATGATACACTTAATAAACCATTTGAATTTGCTTCGAAAGTATCCAATATTATTGGACGAAATGCAAAATCTTGACGTAAGTAGTCTTAAATCTGATAATTAAAAGCAAAATACTGCTGTAATTGGCATTGTATACCTTATTCATTTTCATCAACAATTTAGGCAACAAAGGCATTGGAAGAAACCCTTGGAGGAATAAACTTTGAACTCCTATTAAGTGAAGACTGGGCGAATATGCTTTATTTGCAATAGAAATCCTTTTGCCAGCAGTGTTTACAGCTTTACAAGCAGTATCTAATATGTAACTGGCATTTTTTGAATTTCTGACATAAAGATTTTTTATTTCGCCAACAATATTTAATATTTTCGAAGCAAATTTAAATTTTATTAACAATTTCTTATCTTTTGCAATAAATATATCTATTGCCAGCAGTATTTGGTTTTTAATTATTAGTTTTAGGGCATATGTCAAGATTTTGCATTTTGTTCAGTAGAATTCGGTATTTTCGAAAAAAATTCAAATGATTTATTAAGTCTCTTCCATTTCAAGTTTTCTTGAAGCAATACCAAGTTTTTCAACTCTTCTGGAAACAATATAAAGTCTTCTAGAAGCATTATGAAGTCGTCTAGATGCGGTATCAAGTTTTCTGAAAGCATTACAAGTCTTTTAGAAGCATTTCAAGTCTTCTAGAAACAGTATCAAGTATTTAGAAAGCATTTCTGGTCTTCTAGAAGCAGTATCAAGTCTTCTGGGAGCATTACAAGTCTTTTGAAAATATTTCAAACCTTCTGGAAGCAATGGCAAGTCTTCTAGAAGCAGTATTAAGTCTTCCAGGGCCAGTATCAATCTTGTGCAAGCATTTCAAGTCTTCTGAAAACAGTATCAAGTCATGTAGAAGCACTATTAAGTCTTCTGGAAGCAGTAGCAAGTCTCCTAGAAGCAGTATCATGTCTCAAATTAAAATGTGTTTTCTTCAAAAGATATCAAATATCTGCTGTAAATGAGCAGATATTGCGACTGAATTGGGAAGAAGAAACTCAATAGTACATTAAAATTTAAAAAAATAATTGAAGATGATAACTTCAATCAAAATAAAAGCATTCAGCGGTTATATGTTTGTGTGCTCCGCAACCCATACAGCACAAAATATTTTTTTTCTGAAAAAACACCCTTCAAAATCTTTTGCATCAATTTACAATCACCTGTATACTTAATTATTGCAATATTAACTTACTTTTACAAATTTCTTGAATTTCATTACGCCCACAGTCTCTATGGATTGATTGCATTTTGACGTTAAAACCCAACTTCAAGAAAGTCTCATTCAATTTAGCTTCATCCTTGAATGTCCCCGTACGTTTAGGAAGATCGTCATCGAAAAATTCGTGATTAAAAATAATAACCAACCCTTGATCACCACCGGGTCTAGAGTATTCATAAAAATCACAGTGAGCGTTTCCATTGTCTCGAAACGTCTCGTGGGGTATTTCGTATCCTTATCAATAAAGAAAATTAGATGTTTTTTTAATGTTTGGGAAGTTAAGAATGAGGATAAAAATATAACATCTTACGTTGCCTTAGATCTCTCTCAAGAGGTGTTGGTAGCTCTAACGTTAATGGCGATTTCGGTGGAACGTGATTGTCTAAAATTTTTAATTAAAATTGATTTTTAATTAAGATTAATTTTTAGATATTGTGTTGTTTTACCAGATTCTTCAGGAATGTTTTGTTTTGGTGGTACAGTTAAACCTGAATCGGTGGTTATATGATGATTTTGGAACGACTCCATTTTTATTCAATTAATAAAGTTAACAAATTGGAGACGTAGTGACAAATCAACTCCTCCTTAAAATTTATCTTATCATTTTTATCCTTAAAAGCTTGTTTGCATCATTATATTTGTACCTTACTTATAATAATTGGTTTTAATGTGTGGGTTTTGTTATTATATAATGAAGAGAAATGTTGGGATAACTTAAAGTAAGAGGGAGTTAATGAGAATTAAATACAACAATATTAAATATTGAGATTTTTTAAATATTTACCTGCTTAGAACACAAGCAACTCAATAACTGAATGATGTCATGGTGTAATCTTATCTGTTTATTTATTTGGGCGTTAAATTCTATTGATATCTTTTTCTAAAAACAGTTCTTTGTGTTACTAGATAGTTTACTGATATTATATTTTTGAAATGTTATTAAATCTTAAAATACTACAATGGATCCGCGATAGTCCGCCCTGCATTTACCAATTACCTCAAGATCCACTCCGAAGTGAAAGATGAGTGACGTAAACAAAAAGGAAATCAAAACTAATATGTTTAACAGTATATTTAAATTGATAGAAACAAAACGGTGGGTAATTTGAGTAATTTCGGAACACCATATCTCAAAAGAACTTCAGTTTTCAAATTTATAACGATTGTCTCTGCAGTGGCAGTTCGCAAAGATCGTATTATAACAAATTTACTAAAATAATCGCTCATGACGAGTAAATATTAAATCCCATGTTTAGACTTGGGTAAAGGTCCGATCAAACTCGTTGAAATTATTTGCCATGGTCTATTACAAATTGGCTGCGATGTGAATTGTCCGAGAGGTCTGTTATTGGGATGTTTATAAGCAGCACAAATTTTGTAAAATGACGCAATCTTGGCGACATCATATCTCATTTTAGGCCAAACGTATCTTTGAGTAAATCTTCCCATAGTTTTAAACACACCCATATGTGTCGCTTATTATAATTTACGCTTATCTTTAGGTACAACTAGCTTCCACGGTTCTTAATCCGTCAGCTGATTTGATGTTACATATTTGTATAACAGATCATTTTCCACTCTGTACTAAAGATACTTTTTTGGTCGTTGATAAATTTCCTATCTCAAATTCAAGTGCCATAAGTAGTACTAAAATCTTGCCAACCTTCCAGAGGACAAATAACAGCTTCCACAGAACGAGAGAGGGTATCGGGTACAACATTTTCAACCCCTTTACTATGTTTAATTTCATAGTCAAATTGTTGTAGTCGTACAACCAAACGAGCTATTCTCCCCGTAGGTTCTTTCAGTTTTAACAACAACCATAGTAAAGAATAGTGATCCATAACCACTGTAAAAGGAACACCTTCCAAGCACGCTCTCATTTTTTCCACCGCCTAGAGTAGTTTCTTTCCGCCTTTGAAAGCGTCCTGCCGAGATAAGCCACCACATTCTCTCCATTCTCACCAAGCTACGAAAGTAGGGCTCAAAGTCCAATTAAAGAGCTACGTGTAGTCAGGACCACACAATATCGGCGCTGATACTTCCTTTAACAAGGTAAACGCATAATCACATTCTTTGAATCATTCCACTTTCGCTTTCTTTTTCAGGAGATTTGTTATAGGTATTAACATAGTTCCACCAGGAAAATGTACCGGCCTTTGGAAGAGGTATCTTCAGCATCGGCTCAACTTTGTTGGGATCAATGTGAAGACCGCATTTATTCACAGTATAACCCAAATAATGAAGTTCTGATCTTCCCAGTTGACACTTCGCCCAATTATAATCTGTACCACGAGAAGTGAAGGTGACTTATAGCCTAAACGTGTACGGAACAGACGCGCGCGTTAGAAATCATTTCACGCTAACAAACGACAACGCGCGAGCATAATATTTGTAACGTATGCGCAAAATTTCTACGGAAATCGATGAGTCACATTCACTTCTCGTGGTACAGACTATAACTCGAAATCCCGCTTCCAAAAACTTCAAAAAAACTTTCAAAAAAAAGTGATGGGAATACCGCTCGGAATATAGAAAGGGATAAACGTTCGGAATAGCAACACTTCGTTCCTCGTTCCTCAAATAGCGTACCATCACTACAAATATGTAGGGTATATTAATTACGATCAGAAATGGGTGTTTTAAAAATCGTGCTGGATGTTACATTCCATTAGAATAACTCTGCAAAACATCGTTCCTCAAATAGCGTACCATCTTGCAGTAATGGTATATATGTAACTCGTTACGTTTTGTAACGGGTAGTTTAAAATCGTGTGGAATCAGTACGCTCCTCAAAAATACCGCTCTAAAATACCGTTCCTCAAATACCGTCCCATCACTAATAAGTACTGAATTTTGATTGGGTTATTCTCAGTTTTGGAATGTAAACGTACACCACATATTTATGAAGGGATATCTCATCCACCCATGTTCCACGGAAGTAGAAGTAAAAAAAACAGCCTTAAAATCTACACTGATGGTTCGAACAGACGGAAAGGAGCTGGACCTGGAATTTTCTTGCACGACCTTCGACTTGGCGTATCTACCCTACTAGGTAAAAGTAGATCCAGCTTGGAAGGTAAGACTTTTACAATTTAAACTGACATTAGACAATATATTTTAGCCATGAGTAGAATAACAATTACCTCGGGGCTTGTTATGAACTGTCATCTAATATTGGAGAAGGCCGCAGAGCGAAACTGTGTTATACCTCAATTGACATATACAGGGTTGGCAAATCAATTTTTTCTTCCAAAACATTGGGGTGCTGTTCAAACGTCTTAGTGACTATCACGATATCGTCCAGAAAAATAAAAACTTTGGGTTCCCTTGTGTGTAAAAGCTACTATACTCTGTTTTTAAACTAGGAGGAGCATTTTAAATTTCTCACCAGATTGACCTTGTACGTGATTGGTTAAAAGCGAGGAAGGTTTACACACAGGCAATTTTTATTTCTTGTTGACAACGATTTTTAGTTTGGAGGTTAAGTTATATATTCGGACGATTCGTATCGCTATTGTCAATTTTGTGTTCTTAAACCTTTTTGCGTGTAATACTTCAATTTAATCGAGTGAAATCTGTTCTTTTTAGAACAAAATATGGTTCATGAGCCTAATACTAGTTCACAACAAGTTTCGCCTCCGAAAAAACGTAAATTGTTGGATTTGGCTTTGCTTGAAAAGCAAAGTATTCTAAATCTTTACAAGCAATACATTACTGGCGAAAGCCCAATGAAAATGACTGCTATTGTTGATAAAATTGTGGAGGCTGCTGGTAAGCTAAACATTAACAATTGGAAAAATTGTGTCCCTCACGTAATCAAAGAGGACGAGAAAATGAATGATTTGGACGGAATTATAGACAAAGTTGTCGAACCATTATTAATTTGTGTAGATGGCGATAGTGATACCAGCATGGCTGAGACTTCAGACGAGGATGATATTTAGACCACAAAATTGGAATACTTGAGCTTTCCGTTTTGCAATTAGTTTTATATTATATACTTTTGTAAAACTATGTTTTAAAATAAATACACTCATAACTTCATTGTTAACTTGTATGTTTAGAGTTGATGATAACAATTAAACGATAAATAAATACAATAAGGCAATAAAATAAATAATAATAATCGTTAATTTAAATTTACCGCTAAAAATATCTAGGGATATTTTCTGGTGATATTTCCTAGTGTAAATCTGACTTTCGGATTCACTCCTCCTAGTTTAAAAACAGAGTATAGTGGGGTGAATTTCCTAATATTATATTCCATGTCATAGATGTTGTTGGTCTTCTTCCTATACATGTATGGGATAGCAGGTTTAAGCTTACTATACATTTCTACGATTACAGGACGACATTTTAATAACAAACATAAGATAAATATTTCTGAAATCTGCTCTGTTTATGATGGAGCATTTCATTATGCTCTTAAATAAGCATCATTAAGCACCAATAAGGCTTTTGGTTAGAAACCTGACGCATAAATGTTTTGTTCTTATCTCAATGGATGTTTCTCCCGCTTTGTTTGAAAGGCCATTTGTGGATGACGATCCAAGTGCTCCAAGGATGGATGGGTATGCCTCGTTACACATCAGATTTAATTTATTCATTACTATTTTAGGTGCAGTTAATAAAATCGTTAGCCATATTCGAGTTTCGATCTGATGATAGCCCTAAAATACCCCATCTAGTATTTGCTAGAGATTTTATCTAATTAATGCCTCCAATGCATGCTTTCTGGTAAATTAACTCTTTGTTTTCATTGGTGTGTTGTCGTATTTTATCAAAGGTCGGGAATATGGGTCCGATTCATTTTGGTTAGAGTTACAAGCCTTTGAAAATTTTACACAGTTTAATAGGAAAGCTTCGGAACAATCGCAATAATAATTATGAAATACAAATACAAAGCTGGCTGTGATAACAAAACTGAGTTCTTTATGTCAAACATTTCAATTTACTCTATTCTGTGTGTTACAAAGTTTATAATTGTCAGAGTATTGATCGAAAACTTCGTATGTTTCCAAATAGACATCAACCTGTCCATACAGTGTTTAGTGCACCATTTTGCAGACTGAGAGAAACAGGTAAACCAGCTCCACCACATTCCGTTCATCCCCATGAAGTGTATGTATAAAATGAAGAACATGTAATTGATTTAGTACTTGACGACCCTTCAATTAGTACTCGGCGTATAGCGAGTATGCGAGTAATATCCCAAAGTTTTGTATGGCGTGTATTGAATCTAGAAATGTTACATCCGTTTCATCGCCAAAATGTTCAAGCATTATACAGTGGAAATACTGAGCAATGCTTACCATTTTACCACTGGATTATTCAGCAACATGCTCAAAATAATAACTTCATTTCCCAAGTTCTGTGGTCTGATGAAGCGTGTTTCACTAGGGACGGCATAAATAATTATCATAACGAACATGTGTGGTCCTTGCACAATCCACGTGCAATTAGATCAGGAAGATTTCAGTAACGATTTAGTGTAAACGTTTGAGGTGGCATTTTTAACAATTCTTTGCTACTTGTATGGGTGATAAATGAACGTTTAAATGGAGATATGTACAGAAATTGCTTGGAAAATAACCTTTTCGGTTTTATCGACGACGTACCACATAACATCGTCCAAAATATGTGGTATCAGCACGATGGTGCACCACCACATCGAGGAAGAATAGTCATTGCTTGGTTATATGAACATTTTGCAAGCAAATGGATTGGCAATGAAGGTCCAGTAGTCTGGCCACCACGATCCTCTGATCTAAATCCGCAGGATTATTATTTCTGGAGACACATGAAGCAGCTTGTGTACCATGTAGCAATTACTGCACGTTAGCAACTACTGGACAGAATTCAAGATGCAGCTAATAACATACGGAATGATCCAAATATCATACGTCGGGTGACAGAATCTTTACTTCGTCGATGTGAGGCGTGCATTCAAGCTGAAGGCGGACATTTCGAACAATTTTTGTAATTTTTAAACTTATTTTTTATGTTACATTTTCATTTATCTATCAAACGGTGTAAAATTTTCAAAGGCTTGTAACAATAACCAAAATGAATCGGACACATATTCATATAACATCTTTTCCTTAGAATCGCATCACCTTTCATTTGCCAAAGTTTGTCATAGAGCTAATGAATCACCCTGTATACATTCCACCCATTTTTGAATCAAAAGTTTGACTACAAATTTATTGGTAGCCTTTTTATTGTGGAATTCGTCGAAGTCTCTTAGTTGTTCACCGTTTTTATCGATGGATTAAATACAGGCGATGAATGGTGGACTTTTTGTGAAACTTCTTGTTTCTTCTCAATTGTCAATCTTTTATTCTTGAGAACCTTTGTCCATATTTCAGAAGATTTAATAATAATAATAATAATAATCTTTATTATCCCAACGGATTACAATCCAGTGTAGAGATAATCATATAAAATAACAGAAAAACGATCGATTCTAACAAAAAGAAAAAGGGAAAAAAGAAAACAAGAATAAAGTGTCACTCAACTGAATTTGCGGCACACATTAGTTTGTTTATTGGTGAGTTTAGACCCATATTAGTGTTAGCGCTATTGGGCGTATAGGCACTATAAACTCGCGCACTTATCCGCGGCACCCTAACATTTAATTGAGCTAAAATTTCCGATGCAACTAGCAAACCCGACATCACATCCTACACAAACCTCGCACACAGCAATCTTCTACGCTCTTCAAGGCTCTGCAGGCCGTAACGCTGTAGTAGATTCGCGTAGTTAACTTCCCCTCTAGGTGGATAATATCCAAAATCGAGATAGTGGATAAACTTAACAAATTTTTTTTGCACTTTCTCGATGGTAGCGATGTGCGTTAAATAAGATAGGGTTCACACAATGCAGCAATATTCAAGTTTGCTACGCACCAGCGTAAAATAAAGATCTATAATTGTTTTCAAATTACTGAACTCCAAAGTATTTCTCCTGATAAATCCCAACTTTCTGAGGGCACCACCCGATGATCTGTCAATGTGTTCATTGAACGACAATGTGCTGTCAAACCATACCACAAGATCTTTTGTTATTGAGATACGTGATAAGTGCTTCACTCCAAGCATATAATCAAAAAGTATGGTATTGCGTTTATGGCTGTATGTCATCACCTGACATTTAAGAATGTTTAGAGTTAGCTTGTCCAAACACCATACATAAAGTTTGTTCAAATCTATCGGGAGTGACGCACACTGCTGCTCACAATTAACAGATCTAAATAGTTTCAGGTCGTCCGCATATAAAAGTGAATTAGTGTTGAAAATCGTTGGCAAATCATTTATGTAGATGTTGAACAACAAAGGGCCAACTATAGATCCTTGGGGCACGCCACTAGTAACATGAATTTGCCTAGACTTCAAACCACTTAACTCAACGTATTGCCTGCGATCCGTTATACACGAAACCAGAAGTCGCGTGAGAAAGTGATCACATCCAAATCTCTCCAACTTTTCACGCAACAAACCATGGTCCAAGCAATCAAAAGCACGAGAAAAGTCAGTATATATCATGTCCACCTGCCCTCGACAGTCTAGTGCATTCGATACATACTAAGTGAAACTAAGTAGGTTGGTTGCTGTGGATTTACCTTTGCAAAACCCATGCTGTTGGTCAGATATGCGAGCTTTAGTATAAAATTCGATTTTGCGTGTCACGATCTGATCAAATAGCTTGGAGAAATTATTTATGATGGCTATACGGTGATAATTGGTTACGCAGCATTTATCACCTTTCTTAAAAACAGGACAAACTCTACTTAATTTCCAGATTTTCGGGAATTCAGCATTTTTGATTATTAGGTTGAAAATATGCTGCAGAGGCTATAATAATACAGGCGCACAGTCTTTGACTATATATGCGGGGATACCATCTGGACCAGTCGTAGTTTTTGCCTTAAACTACTTAAATGCCTCCATCATCTCATCATTAGTAACTTCTGAGATGCCGAAAGAGACACCATCCCAGCCATTTCCAATTTGAGCATTGTCAAGATTGATATCTAAACCATGAAGGTACATTCCTTCAAAATGATCGGCAAACATATTGACCACAGTCTGTAGATCAGAAATAATTTCGTCATCGTGTTTAAGAATATTTGGCGAGACAGTACTATTTCTTGTCGTATTAATGAATCTCCAAAAACTCTTTGGGTCTACTTTTATATTCTGCTCCAGGGACCTTACGTATTGCCGACGATCTACACGTATATGTGATTTACAGTCCCGGCGGAACCGAATATATCGTGTTCGATAAAAAGAATTATTATTTCGTTTAGACATTTTGTGGTAATGTTTTTTTAGTTTAAGCATTCGTTTTAGATTAGGAGAGTACCACAAAGGATATTTAGCCTTTATGTGTTTTCCGTTGGTTTTTGGAACATAATTATCTAATACGCTATATAATGTTGTATAGAAAACATCACAGGAGACTTCAACTGATGACAAAGATAGCAAGTAATTCCAGTTTATACTCAACATTGCACTGTATAGATCGGGCAGGTTTGCTCTTTTGAAACAATACTGGGCATCTCGGTATATATTTCGAACCGTTGAAAACTGAGGTGCAGGCATATTTAGAGCTCTCAACAACGCTGGATGGTAATTGTCTTCGCGAACCAAAACTTTATACAAAAAATTTATACAAAAGCAGCGTTCTATTACCTTCCTTATCACAAAAAAGCCCAATTTTATAATCTTACGTGTTCCTATCAGAAAATTTTCATTAAATCTATGTGTATCATTTCTTTCTAGGTATTCAAACAGGTCTGTTGTTATCAGATTCGTACTAATTATATCATCCATTGCGACACCTTTTAATACGTGTTTCTAGTCGTTCTTTGACAATGAATATTGTCTTGCTTGTCTTTGTTTATCAATAAGGGGATCAAACACAAATTAACAGAAAAGATTAAATCTTACCACATTACTGAATACAGGAATTACCACTTGCTTGCTACACAGGTTGTCAATCAATTTGTAAAAAAAACCTATTTATAACGTTCAAATAATCTTTGACGTTTATGTGTTGACATTAAATTTTTTTACTGCCAACCTCGAAAAAATTAAAATTACTAAGTAATAAAATTTAAGTAATCAATCGAATTATTTCATGTTTTTAATTAATTAATTATGCTTTTATGTAAATATTTGAAATAAGAAAATCTAATTTGATTAATTAACTTTAAACTGTAAAATTTTATTCTTACCTTTTAAAACGTCGCTAAATCTTAAATTTGTTTTAATATTTTATGCAGAAAATTATAAATTGAGGTTAATTCCTGTATCAATACGATTTTAAAGCAGGTATACTTTATGTAATTAGGAGCATTTAAGAATCTGGAATGAAAGAAAAAATATTAAGATGTAAACGTAACCTCAAAGTTGTGTTTTGTTCATAACTTTAATATGATTATGTTTTAAACTAAAAAAGGTTGTTAAATAAGTGCAATTAACTTACGTTTAATTATTTTTTTAGTAAAATCGGTTTATTTTTGATTATTTTAGGTAAAAAACGTGTTTATAACGTTTAAATAACCTTTGACGTTTGTCTTACGATTAAAACTAATTTACTGCCAACCTCGAAAAAATTTAAATTATTTATTAAGTAATTAATCGAATTATTTAATGCTTTTAATTAATTAATTACGGTTTTATGTAAATATTTGAAATGAGAAAATTTAATTTGATATATCTATTAATAAAATTGATTTTAAACTTTTAAAATTTTATTCTTACTTTTTGAAATGACACTAAATCTTAGTTTTTTTTTAATATTTTAAACAAAAAATTATAACTTGAGGTTAATTCCTGCATAAATATGATTTTAAACTAAACTAAATTACTTAAAACTAAATTACTTTACGTAATTAGGAGTATTTAAGAATATGTAAACGTAACCTCAAAGTTGTATTTTGTTCATAACTTTAATATGATTGTTTTAAACTAAAAAAGGTTGTTAAATAAGTGCAATTAACTTAAATTTACTTATTTTTTTAGTAAAATCGGTTTGTTTTTGATTATTTTAAGTAGAAAACGTGATTATAACTTTTAAATAAACTTTGACGTTTATATCTTGTGATTAAAACTGATTTACTGCCAACCTCGAAAAAATTAAAATTATTTATTAAGTAATTAATCGAATTATTTAATGTTTTTAATTAATTAATTACGCTTTTATGTAAATATTTGAAATGAGAAAATCTAATTTAATATATCTATTAATAAAATTGACTTTAAACTGTAAAACTTTATTCTTACCTTTTAAAATGTCACTAAATCTTAAACTTTTTTTAAATATTTTATGCAGAAAATTGTAAATTGAGGTTAATTCCTGCATCAATACGATTTTAAAGCAGGTATACTTTATGTAATTAGGAGCATTTAAGAATCTGGAATGAAAGAAAAAATATTAAGATGTAAACGTAACCTCAAAGTTGTGTTTTGTTAATAACTTTAATATGATGTTTAAACTAAATTATGTTTTAAACTAAAAAAGGTTGTTAAATAAGTGCAATTAACTTACGTTTACTTATTTTTTTAGTAAAATCGGTTTGTTTTTGATTATTTTAGGTAAAAAACGTGTTTATAACGTTTAAATAACCTTTGACGTTTGTCTTACGATTAAAACTAATTTACTGCCAACCTCGAAAAAATTTAAATTATTTATTAAGTAATTAATCGAATTATTTAATGCTTTTAATTAATTAATTACGGTTTTATGTAAATATTTGAAATGAGAAAATTTAATTTGATATATCTATTAATAAAATTGATTTTAAACTTTTAAAATTTTATTCTTACTTTTTGAAATGACACTAAATCTTAGTTTTTTTTTAAATATTTTAAACAAAAAATTATAACTTGAGGTTAATTCCTGCATAAATATGATTTTAAACTAAACTAAATTACTTAAAACTAAATTACTTTACGTAATTAGGAGTATTTAAGAATATGTAAACGTAACCTCAAAGTTGTATTTTGTTCATAACTTTAATATGATTGTTTTAAACTAAAAAAGTTGTTAAATAAGTGCAATTAACTTACGTTTAGTTATTTTTTTAGTAAAATCGGTTTGTTTTTGATTATTTTAAGTAAAAAACGTATTTATAACGTTTAAGTAATATTTGACGTTTATGTCTTGCGATTAAAACTTTTTTACTGCCAACCTCGAAAAACATAAAAATTATTTATTGAGTAGTTAATCGAATTATTTCACGTTTTTAATTAATTAATCACGATTTTACGTAAATATTTGAAATGAGAAAATCAAATTTGATATATTTATTAATAAACTTTATTTTAAATTATAAAATTTTATTCTTACCTTTTGAAATGTCACTAAATCTTAATTTTTTTGTATTTAAATCAAAAAAATTATAAATTGAAATTCATTTTTGATTAAATATGATTTTAAACCAGGTATACTTTATGTAATTAGCAGTGCTTAAGTATCTCGAATGAAAGAAATATTTTAAGATGTAAGTGTAACCCCAAAGTTGTTTTTTGTTGATAACATTAATACTTTCATATTTTGAACTAACAAAAGTTGTTAAATAAGTGCAATTAACTTACGTTTACTTATTTTTTCAGAAAAATCGGTTGGTTTTTGATAATTTTAAGTAAAAAACGTATTTATAACGTTTAAATTAAATAATTTTTGACGTTTATGTCTTGCGATTAAAACTGTTTTACTACCAACCTCAAAAAAATTATTTTTTTTATTAAGTAATTAATAGAATTATTAACAAAATTGATTTTGAAATATCACTAAATATTAAAATAATTTTTTAATTTTAAACAAAAAATTATAAACTAAGGTTAATTCCTGTTTAACAAATAAAATTATTGCGTATAAATTTGTTTATTTTTGCATAAAAAAATTTTTACAATATATTATTTCACTATTTATTAATCTTAATAGATGTCGCTCTCAAATTTAACCATTAATCTTATTTATTAATTTATTATAAAAAAATCAAGAATTAACCTTACTTATTTTTTTTTATTGATTTAAAAAATATCTTTTAATATCATTAATATAAACAAATCCCAACTTTATATTTTGGCACCTATATACATACAAAGAAAAGTAATTATCTATTTTCTCCACTTTATTCTATAACAATCTTTCTTATATTCCATTTTCGATCATTTTTTTTCCTTCAGTCGTGTATCTCGAGGATATCACTCAGCGCCTTTAAGTTGCGTTGATCCACGAGCGGTTTTAAATCGATCCTATTCATCAACGCCACACACATCCTCAACGTCGACCATATCGTTTCGGACATTTGAGTTTTTTCCCCGGAATTAGTAACATCTTTCCCTCTGGCTTGTTGATTTAACGCTATCAAAAAATGTTCGGCTGCTTCCCTTTACAACAAAACAATCATATAGATAAAATTAAATTTTGATATATTACTTACTTATACGCGCTTAAATTAATGCAAGTAATCCCAACGTTATATCTCGCTCTAATAAATCCGGGAACTAACGCTAAAGCTCTATGGTACGCGTCAACAGCTTGTTCTGGCATACTTCCATTAGCTAAAGTTGCGCCTAACCTATTCCATAATCTAGCATCCTACACGAATAATTTATTATTAATTATTTTGTTAAAGTTGAATGATCACTTACATCCGGTTTTACGTTTAAAGCAGCTTTAAAACAATCCGCGGCTTTTTCATATTCGCCAGATAAATTAAACAAAACCCCCAAACCACATTGAACCTCATAATCAACGTTTGTGGGGTTTCTTTGTGCCGCCTTTATATAAAGTTCTTGTACAATCTTGTTATGATTCCTATTAAAAGATTGGTTAAAAATATTATTCTCTATTGTTTCGATGTGTTTGATTGGTACAAATGTGTTAGCCTGTGTTAAGGTCATCTATAAACTAACAAAGAAAATTGCAAGAAAAGCCCTTTGGTGAGAGAGGTGAGTTTCCGAAAGCTAAATTGGAAAATACCTAATGATGAATATACAGGGGTGATTTATATATAGTATGTAATATTTTGGATTGTGATGCAAAATAAAATTTTAAACAAAAATATAAACATAACATTTTGCGTTAGTTTATGAATTATACAAGTTTTATACAGGATGTTAATGAATAACATGTGCATATTTCAGGGGGCGGTAGTACTCGATAAAATAGGGAAAAATGCCAATAAATATGTGGTCAAAAATGCGTCATGTGGTCATTACAGAGTGGTAAAGTTTCAATTTATTTTTTTAATTTTACGGTTATTTCCGGTGTTTTTTTGAACAATTATTTCAAATTTGGTATACACCGAATGTTTACGAATCTCTACAATACAATGACAAAATAAGACACTCACAAAGATTTGATGCACTGTAGACTAGCAAATAAACTCGATATTCTAATAATAAAAACTAAGCTTCTGTTCGCCATAGTGATAAGTTCCTCTACGTGATCGAGGAATACCGGCTCCAAGGTTATAGATATCTTGGATATTCATATACAAACCATTTTTGAGAAGTTTTTAGGTTCAACCAACGTCTTTTTATGGTTTTGGGTAAAATTTTAAAAATACGGAAATGATGGAATAGCCATGTGTTTGACGAATATTAGTCCATTTTTTTTTCTGAGTAGGCGGCGCTTACATAATTATAATTTCTGAATTGCCCATTTAGTTCTGAAACTTTTTTATCTCTTATAAGATTTTGATTACGTAAGTAGTTAAGCCAGAAAAAAGGAATTTATAAGTATCTGCAACCCTTATTTACGTCATTTTGAATACAAAATCATTATGTGTTGATTTTTTCCTCATAATTCTTATTCATAATCAACTGTACAGGCAAGGACTATTGATTCCAATTCCCCTCAGAGAAATCAATACCAATTACGATAAGATTTTGTAATTGATATGACGTAAAAAAGGATTGCAGATGTTCTAAAAATCCAATTTTCTCGTAGTCTCCTGTTGACAGACTAAGTACTGCGGTACTCTGGCTCCTTTTTATAGTAGGTCGTCTTGGTCATAGGTGATAGCGATTGGTCTGGGGTGGGGTGGTGGGGGTTTTTATGTCCGACGTGACGTGAGTCGTGGGTGGTGGGGGGAGGTCATTGACCTGTCGTACGGCGATTAACGGTCGTGGGGATTTTCCACCGGATATGGCTTTGGTGACGTCATCCATGGGAGAGAAGGGGCCACTGACCCGCTGTCCGGTGATTGCTGTACCTGGGCTGCTCCCACTGGACGCTTCAGGTATGATAGGCAGCTCGGCGTCCTGCTGTTCCGAATTGGATGGTCCTTGCCTCAGGCAAGCAGCCCTGGGCCTGGAGTGCTCTAGGACCGTCCTCCACGCTGCTGACAAGTGTAAGGCATCATCCCTCTTATTGAGGGTGCCGTTCTTCGCTATTTCAATGGATTTCCGGATCAATCTGGTTCTCCAATGCGGAACGTTGGCTACCTGCTTGCAACCCTCGAAATTGATGGTATGGCCTGTGTCCAGATGTTGGCGGAAGAGAGCAGAAGTGAGCTGTTTGTTTCGGATGCTCAGCTTGTGTTCTTCTACTCTGGCAGCTATTCTTCTGTTGGTCTGTCCCACGTAGTTCTTGTCGCATGAGCCGCAGGGGATGGAATAAACTCCTAGATTTTCCAATTTTATTTGGTCTTTTGGATTCCTGAGAGAAGCTCCTAGAGTCTTGCCGGGTCTGTAGGTGGTACTGATATCGTGTTTCCGTAGAAGTCTTCCTATGCGATCAGTTGTTCCTTTGATGTAAGTCAACAGGAAACTACGAGAAAGCACTGAAGATTTGGTTGATCCGAGGATGATACCTCGGATCAACCAAAACACATACTTCTCCATCCGTGAAGCATTACGAATATATATATATATATATATATATATATATATATTCCGGTCTACCGGAAGTAGACCTCAACTTCGTTATTTTAAATGGAATGCTATGTTGACTGTGATAACAGTTGAAGGTGCCTACCGTTTTTTGTTTTCGAGTTATTTTGATTTTAAGTGTTTTTTGGCAAATATCACCATGCTCTTTACAAGCCCATATCTCCACCAACATTAACTCAAAAACGTTTTGCATTGGTACGATAACTCTACATATGCAGTTAAATAGATTGTCATTTGTTGTATCAGTATATCTTATACAGGCTGGTCAAAAATTCAATTGCCGTTTCTCTGTATTCAATTGCGTGAAAGTCGAAAATTTTAAATGGAACGCCCCATATTTTCATACCTTATCAGAAAGGGAATTTAATTCTCTACAAATTATCTATAAATATTCCTATACATATTTGTTATAATTTTCTTGCTATTGAGGAATTTATCAAAATCATAGGTAAAATGCTAGAAACCGTCTGTTTTTGTTACAAGGCCATGACATTTTGACAGTTATTTGTTTAATTTATTTAAATTATTATTAGTATTATTTCTACAATGAACTGTGATTGAATAAACTTTAGATTGCTAGCTGTAATTTACCAAAAATAACCAAAAGAAAACCGAATAAATGAAACAATGAAAAACAACAATTTAATGACAAAAATTAAAATCAATAACATAAAAGAATGAAAATCTTAAAATTACAAAAATAAATTATGGGAATTTAATTCTCTACAAAGTGTTTAGATACTTTCCTATGCCTATTTGTTGTAGTTGCCCTCATATTTGGAAATTAATGGACGCATGCAATGCTGGAATGCTTCTTGTTTTTGTGTTAGAAAGCCATGGAGTTTTGATAGCTTTTCAACCATATTTATGTTATTGTTGTCATTACTTAGTTGTGTCATCACTTACTGCTGTTAATGTCTTTGAATATCATGGCGAATTATTCTCACGCCAACATTTTAAATTCGTCTTATATTCACGGCGGGTGTAATAAAGTTTTGGATAATATAAGAGACGTATCTCTTAGTTTTGGAAAAATCAAAATAACAAGAAACCATAAATTGCTATCACCAGTAGCTTAAGATAATAGAATAAATGTTTTGTCATATTTTATTGCTTTACCAAATTCTTCGGTAAGAGGTGCTTCGGTCGATTTAGATGAATAATATTTTACAAGAAAGCACCGTTAATAAATAAACTGAACTCTCTAGGAATATCTCGCCCATCATTACGTCGAATATTACGCCATATTATTGTTTTTCATTGTTTCATTTATGCGTTCTTCTGCTGGTTATTTTTGGTTAATAAAAGCTAACAAACTAAAATTTATTTAATCGCAGATCATTCTATAAATAATACCAATGATAATTTAAATAAATTAAACGATAAACTGTTAAAATATCATAGCCTTCTAAAAAAACACGAACGGCTTCCAGCATTTTCTGTAAGATTTTGATAAAATACTCAATATGAAGAAAACTATAATAAATAGGTATAGCAATGTTTATAGATAATTTGTAGAGAATTAAATTCCCGTTTTGATAGGCTAAAAAGATATGGAGCGTTCCATTTAAAATTTTCGACTTTCTCGCAATTGAATACAATGAAACGGTAATTCAATTTTTGACCACGCTGTATAAGGTACAATGATATAACAAGTGACAATCTATTTAACAGCATATGACGAGTTATTGTACCAATGCTAAACGTTTTTGAATTAACGTTGGCTGAGAGATGGGCTTGTAAAAACCATGGTGATATTTGCCAAAAAACACTTAAAATCAAAATAACTCGAAAACAAAAAACGGTAGGTACCAACAAGTGTTATCAAAGTCAACATATTTTCTTACCTATAATTCAATGGTGTAATAAAAACTATAGCATTCCATTTAAAATAACGAAGTTGAGGTCTACATCCGGTAGACCGGAAGTGGTGGCCATCATGAAAATATTTTAGATTAATAGATCGGAATGAACAATTCATGTTACCAAAATTTCATGCTCTACGAATTGTGTAACCTAAAAAAGTTCTAATGAACCACTTACGTAAGGCACCTGTATATACAGTATGTTCTACAGGAGTAGAACCGTAGTAGGGAATAGTGAAGAGAAAGGTAGGTAGTGCATTGAGGTGATAGCTGATGCGATGAGGGTAAATGCGAAACGGAGGATTGCTAGTCCCGTGAACTGTGGCACCCAAAAACACACTTTTTCAATGTGCAGAATTTAAAGAAATAAGGTAAAAGTGTAGAACAAATTGGGACGAAGAGCTAGATAGCGGAAATATTGAAGAGATATTGAGCTCAAAGTTAAAGTAGAATGCTATCGTTGCGACTATCATAAGATATAAACAGAGGATATAGCACCAAAAAGAGGCTCATGGGACAAAAAAAAAATCAGAATATAATGGAAATCCTTTGATTTGGTTTCACGATACTGACTTGACACGAGATCGAGATATAGTGACGAAAAAGCTTGGCGGTCCCCACGCTGAAGAGAGGAGGAAAGAAAGTATAGGGGGAAACCTCTCCGTGCAGGTATCCTGTACCTAGGTTCAAGTTCGTTGTCCGAACAGGTTATCTAGGAAACTATAAGAGCTATAAAAAAAGAAGTTTACATATTATGATCTCTTTTTTAAGTAAATTCCAATGCCGCTGTCGTCTTTTGTTTTTCCCCTAAAGGCCCTAAAATTGAAAATATCGTAAAACAAGGCAATTTTTTTATGGAAACAATAGTTGATTTTTAGCTTAAAAACTAATATTTTTGAAGTATTCAATTTGAAAATTCCTTGTAGCATTGTTTTAATAGCGTTTGGGAAATAAATCGTCATCTGCGATGTTCGGAAATTTTGTAAAAGAACATCATTTTTAGCGATTGGGTTGATAAATAAATAATAGACCTCTTGCTCAGTTAAAAATTAAATATACTTAGGACCGGTTCCGACAAAAGAATTTTTATCATCCTCAGCTAAATCTACAAGCGAATGTTTAAAATGAACACAAACGAAAAAAAATATATATATATATATAAATAAACTTACAGTCAATAATTTAAAAAGTCTTACACATTAAAACGATAAAATTAAGTATAAATTTAAAATACAAAAGTAAAAAGGACAACACTGAACGATACGACAAGTTAAAATGAAGTGAATACGCTTGAGTAAAACAAGTTTAAAGGAATGCAAAAGAGAAAAATGTATATAAAAAAATATATTTTCTTTTGAAGATATTAGAATTGTAAGCATGAATACAACGGTTTATAGATTGAATATAGTTGATCATTCATTAATTTCTGATTTTTGTATTTATGTCTGTCTATCTCAAGTTGTTCCAATAGATCTAATTTTATACCTTTCTTACGATTGTGTATAAGGAAAACATTATCATAATCGATGTTGTGATTATGTTCTATTTTATGTTGGTAAACATTAGATGAAGTGGTATTTCTATGTTCATAAACCCTCTTAGTAAGTTTTCTACCTGTTTGACCTATATATATATAGTGTCACAATCGTTGCATATGATAGAATATACACCACTTTTGTTTAACATTTGTTCTTTGCTTTTGATGTTCGATAGCAAATCTATTATTTTATAATTGCTCTTAAAGCTAATATTAATGTTATTATGCCTAAGAATTTTTTTAATTTTTTAATTTATTTCATTGTATGGCAGAGAATCATAAGTTGTGCATTCATTATTATCAGAACTGTATAAAGGGTCTAACTTTATTATGGTGTTGTAGAGTATTTTATTAGTAATATCTGGAGGATAATCATTTTCTATGGATAAAGATTTTATAAAATTAAATTCATGTTGAATAGAGTTTTTATTAATGGGATATCTAAGCATTCTGTAAATGTGTGATTGTAAAGCAGAAAGTTAACCATAAACTTTTATTTGGGTGATGAGAGTCTTAAGGTATAATGGTGTTTAAGCTAGTCGATTTTCTGTATATATCAAAATTGCATATACAGAAAATCTATATATGTATTGTATTCATGCTTAAAATTCTAATATCTTCAAAAGAAAATATATTTTTTATATACATTTTTCTCTTTTGCATTCCTTTAAACTTGTTTTACTCAAGCGTATTCATATCGTTCAGTGTTGTCCTTTTTACTTTTGTATTTTAAATTTATACTTAATTTTATCGTTTTAATGTGTAAGACTTTTTAAATTATTGACTGTAAGTTTATTTATATATGTATATATTTTCGTTTGTGTTCATTTTAAACATTCGCTTGTAGATTTAGCTGAGGATGATAAAAATTTTTTTGTCGAAACCGGTCCTAAGTATATTTAATTTTTAACTGAGCAAGAGGTCTATTATTTATTTATCAACCCAATCAAAGAATTTTACTCAGTAATTATGGATTTATTAAATTATAATTTTTAGCATTATTCCAAAATAATAAGAAATAAATATATCAAACCCTATATTTTTGAAATCAGAAAAATATAACGACTTTAATAAGCTAAAAACAGTAATTGTTTCCATTAAAAAAAGAGAGGAATTTTGTCATATTTCAAAATCTATAAATGAAAAAAATTTTTTCTCCTCATCATCAAATTCTTTGTAATAAAGTGTCAATTACCAAGATAATTGCACTTGCTGGTTTTTGGCAAATTTTGGCCTCTAAGGGAGGTTTTTGACATTGGAATTTATTTAAAAAAAAAAGGTCATTTTTGTCGTTTATCTCATCCTTTTAGTAACTTTGTTAAGTCAGACTAGCAGACTATCAAACGTTACAGTTATGGAAAATAATTGAAATTAAAATTGGTTGCTAATAACAAATTAGATAAAAGCAAATAGAGAATGTTTACCATGTTCATTTATCGATTTTTTTTTTGTAGAATTATATTATTTAATGCGGAGCATAAGGAGAAGAACAGGAAAGCGCCCCAATATCCAGAAGGACTATGGATCCCTATGGGTTCCACAAGGAAGAATTATGCAAAGCGATTGGCGTTCTAGGAATGGGCAGAAGGATGAAATGACGAAACAAAGATTTAGATGGTCACTATCCCGAATATTTTCCAACCCGTCATTATCCAGCCACTTAATATCTTACGCTGGATGATAACTCATGCCTGAGGTTGGATTGGCTCGAGTTCTATTGGGATTATTTCTAATACTAACCAATCCACCATCAAGCATGAGTTATCTTGAATATTCATTAGATATCATGTTTTTAAATATCATTCCCATGTGAAAATCAAATAACAAAGAATCTAATGATTATTAGAAATGATGGAATGGTATAAAAATGATACTACACCATCCCAACATAACTTACAACTATAGTAGGCTCTATTTGGAATTCAAAAAGAAAGCTAAAATTTTAAGATAAATGTAAATCAAATAGTAGGGTTGATAATAGAAATGATACCAACCCAACCAAAGGAATAACATTAAAAACCATTCTTCCCAAAAGTGTCTTATGAATTTTTAAATTTTACTTTTTGGTTACAACAAAAAGGCATAGAAAGATATCTTGGAAAAATATGCCGGAACATGGCGCCTATTTGTTTCCTCTCCCTTACAGTTTCTGAGACAGCCTATAATAACACAATACACAAATTTTCTCACCCTGTATAAACAGACAAAGAAACAAAAAAATTAACAAAAATATTGTTCGTATTTTCTGTTTAAAACTGTGAATCAAAAATATTACACGCAAGTTCAAAATCACCTGTACAGTATGTTTAATGTGTGTAATGAAGAAAATAAGTGGTGAAGTTTATGTTGAAAGAAACAGGAAGCGAAGCGTCCCACCAAAGCCACTAACTTACGGATTCAACAAGCTTGTAACTTGCCCAGATATTGAAAAATCCGGCGCGACTAAATCTTGATACTTCGGGTTTACTTTCAGCCATGTAACCAACGATTGGCAAGCCTGGTTATAGTAACTTTCATTTGTAAAACTCACCGCCAACGCCATTAAAGCGGCCAAATTCGAAGGATCCACCGCTATACATTGCTTTAAAGCCGCTATCGCTTTAGGATCCTAAACAAAACAATTAAACGTAACATTTTAAATAAACTTATTAAAGCAAAGTCCTTACTTGCTCATTTTCAGCTTGAGTAGTTCCTAATAAAAGCCAACCTTCGCTGTTTTCAGGTTCCTTTTTAACGGCCGCTTCAAAGCAAAGAACAGCACTGGGTAAATCGCCTTTATCTAGCATCTCTTTGCCTCGTTCTAAAGGATTTTCGATATCAGATAATGGATTTTCATCCGAAAATTTGTATTCTTTGTATGGATCGTAGAATTCATCGTTAAATTCGTTCGCCCATGGATGATCTGTTTCTGTATCGGCCAATTTTTTCCATTCTTCTTGTAAATTATCCCAAAATTTATTATTATATCCATCTTCTGTAACAAATACTTATTTTATTTACAAACTAAAAATTAATATTAAAAATTTTTGAAACTGTCAAAAAATTGTTTGACTCTTGTTACTATGGAAACGAGCTAAAAGGTGCTTTAAAAATCGATTAAATTCCATTTTAAGCACATTATTATTACTTTACGCATTACTGCCAATAATTAGGTATTTTACGAATTGAAAATAACTTCAAAATAACGATTTTACAAATCAAAACAGATAATTTTTTTTTTTTTTTCAAAAAAAAATGTCGGCCATCTAGCGGAAATATCGTAAACTCAACGGCAATTTGATTTGTAACTATATTCGTTATATGTACATAACCTTAAAAATTCGAATTTTTAAATGTCATTAAATTTATTTAAAATTGTGGTTTAAATGGACCAAACTGGATCTACAAGGTTTGCACAACGTTGGTAAGTGCCTTTAAATTATAACAAAAATGTTTCCTTTACTTACCATTAGTTTTGGTATGTTCTTCCGCCCAAGCTTGTGCCAATCCATCAGGATCCTCTTTAGCACTTTGCCCTAGAAATTCTTGACTCCAAGCAGCCGCCTCGTCCTGTAGTTGTGGTTCCTGCAAGTTCATTTCACCATTACCCACCTGCTTCATAAATTTCAAGAACTGCACAAATTGTTCAATGTAAAAACTCCACTTTCACTAAAAATCATCTTTGTACCTTGGAGTATTCAAACCGGGGATCATTTCCCATTTTCTCCGCTAACTCGGACGCGTTTTGTTGTGCCTCAACGTTCTCCAAATGCTCTTGGAAATATTCTTCAGTCCAATTAGGCGGCATTTCAAAGATTTGAGGTCCCTCTTGCGCCACTTCATTCCAAATCCTGTCGTGATCAGGATGTTGCTAAAAATTGAAATAAAATTATTTTATTTTACCATAAAATTAGAATTTATTACATTAAATTGTCTGCTATCTTCGAGATATTGTAACGCCCATGCATCATCGTTTAAATGGTCTTTAACTGCTGAAGCTGGTATTGGAGGTATTGCAGCTCTTTGGGACTCGATTTCATGCATTTCTCGCATCAAATCTAAGTAATTAATAATCATCGAAAAATCAAAAACATTTCGTACAGTCCTTACCGTCCATTCGAAACGTTTGGGGCGCAGCCCTCGTTTCCGCCAAAAACTGCTCCACCAGTTGATCGGAACTCGCCGGGAAAGCATGGCCATGAGTTTCCGCGAACGCCCTGTCCCTGGTAAAATGCGAGGTGAGATGGACGAGGGCGTTAGGGCCCCCGCATTCCGCGTCCGTTAACTTCCTTAGAGCCATTTCACACGTTTGATCTCGTCACAATCACCGTGTTAAAGTGCAACTCATCGCTTCGATGACACTTGACTTTGCGATAAGAATTACGATAAAAAAAATAAGGTTGACGACCTTGAAACATAACCTAATTTATGGTTTTCTTGACGTATTTGATAGAACTTTAATATAGGAATATTTAATATTCAAATGTTGGTATTGCGTCTTATTTACTTAAATTAATAATGATTTAATTATTATTAATTAAAATTGTGATTAATTAATAAAATAAAGAACGCGGAATTTAATAATAAATCTATTTCGTTGTATTAAACTTGGTACGATTTTGATTTGGGGATATTTAACTTTAAAAGTTGTGTTTACAATTTTTTGACACATTATCATAACCTCAAAAAAAGGTAAATTAATTAATTTCAATTTTATTTACTTTTATTAGGAATATAATATCTATTATTGCAATAACTAACACTATCCCTAATCTTCTTCCCACGCAGCTTAACCGATTTTGATAAAAGTGGATCTCTTAGGTGTATTCCACAATCTGGGGGAACCCAACCTCGAACTACAACCTCTTTATCTAACTCTGGAGTGATTGCAATCCATCCACTACTCGATAAAACTATATCATCGCAAGAAGTCTCTTTACCAACACCTTTAACAGTGAAAGTTTTCGATTTCGTTAAACCGGGCCATTTTTCCAATCTATCTAAGTCATTAGTGGGAACCCCAAAGAAATCGGTGCTCAAAAAATCTTGGTAAATTTCATCTGCATCTTTTGTATGACAAATCGTTAATGGAAGTTGAGATGAGCAAAACACAGTAAATTTTGTGGTTTGTTCACCTTTTAAATAATCCAAACGGCTTAATCCTCCAATAAAGATTGTAGTTTCAGGTGGGATTAAAAAAGTTTTCGGTCTAATTAATGTTTTTGGAAGAGTTCGAACTAATTCTTCTGTTGTTAATAAGTGTAACACCTACAAAAAAGCAAAATAATTAAACAATGCCAAAAGTAGTTTCAAGAAGTATTGCATGTCTCGATTCTCGAGATGAAGAAGAATGCGACGAAAAACCTTTAAACATCTATTATTGCTTATGTGGGCAAATGACGCTAATTTTAGACTGTTCCATTGAAAAGTTACCATTAAGAAAACGGGATGGTGCTCGCGTACTCGATGGTTCAACTCACGCCCATAAAATAATTGTTGATACCGACGAAGTAGTTTACATAAAACGTCCTGAAGGAATTGAAGCTCAACACCGATTCAAATGCAAAAAATGCGCCCTTTTATTATATTATAAACACCAACAAAACAGCCATGTTAGCTTCATTGTAAAAGGGGCTTTGATTAAGTCAACAAATGAAGGCCCTATTACAGATATTTACAATCAAGTGACTACGGAAAATAAACCGAAAAAGGTTATGGTTACAAAACATACAAAAAATATGGGTAAATTTAGTTCAGTGACTGTTTCTACAATCGATGAGGAAGAGGATGAGATTGAAGCAAGGGAAGTTGCAGATAGCTATGCGAATAATGCAAGAATTATTGAGAAGCAACTTGAGAGGAAAGGAATGAGCAAAAGGAAACAAGAAGGAAGACAAATTCAGGATATGAAGAGGGTTCGAGGGACTTTAATTGATAAATAAAAATAATTTTTTGTTTGTATATGTTAGATTAATGGTTTATAATAAATTTAAATAAATTAATTCATATTATTGTTTGAAGTTTTACTTCACACTAAAAGGTTAAATGTAATGCTGGAAAGTGATATTTACTAACATCTATTTTATTAACACATTGTTGTTATGATAATCTGTGTTTATTGCAATTTATAATAAGATAGGAATTGTATCTGGAAGACTGGAAATGCTTCAGAAAACTCAATACAGCCTTCTAGAAGACTTGAAATGCTTCCAGAAGTTTTGATATTTCCTCTGGAAGATTTGAAATGCTTCTGGAAGACTCAATACTGTCTCTGAAAGATTTGATATTGCCTCTGGAAGATTTGGAATGCTTCTAGAAGACTCAATACTGCCTCTGGAATATTTAATACTGCCACTGGAAGTTTTAAAACGCTTCCAGAAGACGTAATATTGCTTCTAGAAGACTTAATATTGTCTCTACAAGACTTGAAATGCTTTCAGAAGACTCGATACTGTCTCTGGAAAACATGAAATATTTCCAGAAGACGTAATACTTTTCTAGATGAGTTGATATTGGCTCTACAAGAATTGAAATGCTTTCACAAGACTTGAAATACTTCCAAAATACTTGATACTGCCTCTGGAAGATTTGAAATGATTCCAGAAGACGTAATATTGCTTCTAGAAGAATTAAAATTCTTTCAGAAGACTCTATACTGTCTCCGGAAGATTTGATATTGACTCTGAAAGATTTGAAATGCTTCTAGAAGACTCGATACTGCCTTTGGAAAACATGAAATGCTTCCAGAATGACGTAATACTGTTTCTAGAAGAGTTGATATTGACTCTACAAGAATTGAAACGCTTCCACAAGACTTGAAATACTTCCAAAAGACTTCATATTGCCTCTGGAAGATTTGAACTGCTTCTAGAAGACTCGATACTGCCTCTGGAAAATTTAATATTGTCCGTGGAAGACTGAAAATGCTTCCAGAAGACGTAATACTGTCTCCGGAAGAATTGATATTGCCTCTGAAAGATCTGAAATGTTTCTAGAACACTCGATACTGCCTCTGGAATATTTAATATTGCCACTGGAAGACTAAAACGATTCCAGAAGACATAATATTGCTTCTAGAAGACTTGATATTGCGTCTACAAGACTTGAACTGCTTCCAGAAGACTCGATACTGCCTCTGGAAAACATGAAATGCTTCCAGAAGACGTAATACTGCTTCTAGAAGATTTGATATTGGCTCTTACAAGGCTTGAAATGCTTCTAAAAGACTCGATACTGGTTGTGGAAGATTTGATATTCCGCCTCTGGAAAACATGAATTGTTTCCAGAAGACGTAATATTGCTTCTAGCAGACTTGTTATTGCCTCTACAAGAATTGAAACGCTTCCAGAAGACTTAATACTGGCTCTGGAAGATTTGATATTGCCTCTGCAAGATTTGAAATGCGACCAGAAGGTAATACTGCTTCTAGAAGACTTGAAATATTTTTAGAAGACTTTATATTAATTCTGGAAGAGTGAAACTGCTTCTAGAACATTCCTTTGGCAGATTAGATATTGCCTCTGGAAACTTGAAATTCTTCCAAAAGACATAATACTGCTTCTAGAAGATTTGAAATGCTTACAGAAGACTTGATACTGCCTCTGGAAGATTTTAAATGCTTCCAAAAGACTTGATACTACTTGTAATACTGCTGACAAAATCTCATGAAGTAAGCTTACATAGGTGATTGAAGTATTTTAATTTTTTTAAGATATCGAATGAAATGGGACAGATTCATTATAATTATTCATGAATCTTCGAAATAAGTTAATATCGAAAATTGAAAGTATATGATGAGATTGTATCAATTATTTTGATAATTATATCACCTGAGCTTTCTATTATATAACATACGACAATATCTTGATTTACTCACAAAATATCGAAGAAATACACTCGAATTCTCCTCAAAACTGTTTATGTTTATTCCAAAGTAAGATAATATCATAAATTGGAAATACATCATATAATTTTAAAATTCCTGTCAGATTATTTACCTTATTATGCAGTCCACTCGTAAAAATGTTAAACAATCTTATGTTGTACGCTAAAAATGCAGTTTTTCTACATTTATGTCAAGTAGATTATTAGACATCTCCGATCTATACAAATTTGGGCAGGTCCACTGAATAACTGTTCATTAGGAGTACAGGTAGAAGGCAAAGAGTGATATTTTCGTTTTATGGTCGTAATTTCGATTTCGGCCAAAATATAGCCGAAACTTTACTTTACTTTTTGCATTTTTACAAGCAAACAGATCACTCGAAACTAACTACAGAAAATAGTACCACGAGATTATTTGGATCAAAAGATTAAGATTGGTTGAAAAAAGTAAATGGAAAAAGTGTTTTGTTTGGTAGCAACCATTCAAAGTTTTTACAAAAAATATATATTCAGTGTCTATTCGTTTAATTAAATAGTTGCCTAAAGCTTTAATTTTCATGATCCACTATAAAAACATCTAAACGTTTTGGGTATATCAGAGGCCTATCTACATGGACCTATTAACGTTTCTGCACACAACAAACACGTTCGAAGCAGTCGTAAAATGAAGAATCATCTGTTGTGGTGGGTAAAGTGGGGAAATCAAATTGAAATCGCGCATCTCCAAAATTTTACGTAAAATGAGATATTTGTTTTATGTTTAACACCATTTCAGCATGTATTTGTTAGATTATTGATGCATGATAAATTAATATAAATAAAATTAATTGCTTTACCTGTTCTGATTGAATAACTCCTGGAGTATCATAACACCATTTACTCCCAGCAAAATTTCTATCATTTTCATCAATTCCAATATTTTCTCCACCAGCCCCTTCTTTCACAGTAACCGAAAAAATATCATCCCCTTCCATTGGTTGTTTATAAAGAAAACTTTGTCCAACATGTCCCACTAACTTAGCATACTTAGGATTTTTAGTTTTCCTGAGCTGTTCCATCCGTAAAAACGTCTCTTCAGACAAATATTGGTTCTCCTTCCTTAACCGTTTGTTACGTATAAAACTTTTATAACCGGACGGCCGATTAATAGGAAACTTTAACAAATTCAAAGTCGTCCCGGGCCACTGACTAATCGTAGCCCTTTGCACCATATCAACCGCGTTTACTTTACAATAATCCGACTGCAACATCGCATTAAACAAACTTGATTTACCCACATTAGTACATCCAATTAAAAAAACGTCTCCTCTATACTCCCAAAACCTTTGTAATTTACTTATTAAATTTTCAACTCCAAAACCTGTCGCTGCTGAGATTAACGCGACATGGGCGATATCTTTGGTGCCAAATCCGTGGATTTTTAAATTGTTTCTCAGATTCATTTCGATTCTTTCCAAGAATTTTTTTCCATCTTGAGGTAATAAATCGATTTTGTTTCCAACGACGAAAATGGGGCGTCCCCGCCCGATTAAATCTGCCGCCCCTGGCCAAATCGAACAAGGAAAATCCAATAAATCAACAATTAAAATTATTAAAGCCCTATCATGGTGCTGAATTGCGCTTAAAATTTTTGGATAATCGTTCGGTGAAACTCTAACTTGTAAAGCAAGGTTATGTTCGCGCAAAAAATAACATCTCTGACAAATCATACTTTTTAAACTCACCCCATTAAAACGATTTGAGTTTTTAAATATTTCCGATGGGATATAACCAGGAATTTTTATGTCTTTGCAATGTAAATGAGCCCCACATCCACCGCAAGGAGTTTTGCTTATTCTCGAGGTAGGATCTGGAGTTCCGTAATTAATTTCAACATTTTTTATAATTTCTTCTGTGACATTTTCTGTTACATCATCTTTCGCGTAATTTTCATAATTAACCATCCAATTTTTATATCTCATTTCAATTTCTTTTTGTGCCATCAAAGCTGGATCATCTTCTTTTGGTAATTCCTTTAATTTTACATCAGAGAAATTTATATTTAAGTCTGAGGTGTTATAAGGAAGTTGAAAAGGCTCCTTTTCCACCTCAATATTTTGATCATCGCTTAAATTATTTGAATTCACTTCCATTTCAGGATTCATAAATTTTAAACTTAACGGTACTGGTTGAATTTTTTGCGATTTAATGAAATCATTTTGTTCAATGGTTTTTTGTTTCCTTATAAAAGCTAACTTACGATGATAACTTAATTTAACGTTTTGATTTTCTATGTAATCGCTGTAAAGTAAAGACTTTTCATACTTCTTTAATAAATCGTTAAGTCTTTTATTTTCGATTTCTTGTTTTGGTTGGATTCTTGTTGATAAATAGCGAATGCTCGATGTTCTTAAATATTGTATTGTAATTAAAATTAAATCCTTTTTATAAAACATTTCAAAATAATAATCTTTTTGGTTTAGCACAAAGTGAGGTTAGGTGTGATGCAAAAGTGAGGTTAAGTTAACGCAATTTGCTTTGATTTTTATTAAAATGATTAGGATTTGATTATTTTTGAGAAAAAGTTGCAAAATTATTATAAAAATCAAAATAAATTCGTTTTAATAATAAATAAAAATTTAAAAATCAATTTTTTTTTGTAAATTTTTAATTTTACCCGTAAAGTGCCATCTATTGAGTGTTTCAATAACATTTTATTAATTTAGAGTTTTTGCGTAATTAAAAAAACCTTTTCTTTGTTTGTTCGTTTGCGATACTCATACATAATGGGTAAAAAATTTCTAATAAAAAAATTTGTTTATTTAGAGATTAGATAAGTTAAGGAAAATCCTGTAAACATTTTGTTAGTTCTAACATAGATTTATACGTGTATAACTTACACTTAAAATCGTTTAGAACCACTTTGTTAAAATTAAGATTAATTAATTAATCTTATTAAAAACGAAACAACATAAAAATTATTATCAGTCCCCTATCGGCGAAATCATTGAACTTGACCCGTGACTATATTCGTTGCTATGTGAACTTGTCATATCTGTTTGTGATCCAAAATTATCCGAAATATTTCGGATAAAACTCCGGCGCGCTTAAATAAATGAGAAGATGCGAAAGAAAAAGCTGTAGAAGATGCGAACGAAAAGTTTCCTTCTATTTTTATGTAGCGTAGTCACCGTGTTAGTGTTGATTATCCTTGGACAACAAAAACCGGCCTCTTTGCAGGATATCATCAATACCACTCATCAACAAATTAAGAACTTTACAAAGGTATAGTAATAAACTTTAATATTAAGAATAGTTTTGTTTGATAAAAAATTTTTTTAAGGATACCTTAAGAGATCGGGACTCAAAAACATTTGTGTCCGATTTGAAGTATCTCACGCCTATAGGATTATCGGAGAATGCTCGATTATATCCTCAGAATGTGTGGCCAAACAGCTCTTTACCTGTATTTGTTACCTATGTTATGGAGGGGCAAGAAAGTCAGGCTGTTGGGATGATCAATAACATAACAAGAATATTACCGAACAACACCATACTTGTATATAATTTAGGATTAGGAAATTATGGTTTAAGAACTGTGAGTTACAAAAAAATAGTGTCCGACCGAAATATCGGTTTTGGCCAGTTTCGGTCTAAAATAGAAATTTCGGCAAAGTTTTGATTTCGGCCGTAGTTTGGCTGAAATATGATCGAAATCGAAACGTCATAAAGTTTAATTCCTATCTGTTTGAACCAAAAATCAGTGGTTATATACTAAGGTTGTACCAATTAATTGGCGACTAATTGGAAGATCTGATTATTCGGCCAATTTAGTTGGGGATTAAACAATAAAAGTATCAATTAGTCGGTATTTAGTATAAAACTGCAAATAATATACCAAAGTACCAAATTTTAAGTATTTATTCATTATAAAATGAAAAATTGCTATTTTATTATTATTGATACTTTTAGAATACCTATACACACGATTTCTTTCTCGACATTGCTCAGAAGCGTAAAATTCTCGTTATGAAAATAACACTTTCCCACAAATACTTGTATTACAAAAGAAAACCTAATACATTAAAATTGGTACAGGATTATGTAGCATATAGGTGGAATTGAGAGAGAGTTCAAATTTTTTTACAAAAAAGATGAAAAAAGAAGAAATACAAAGTTATGATGAATAAAGACAATAACTAGGATTTTGTAGAATTTGTTACAATGATGAACGATGAAACTGAAGAAGATGAAGAAAGAAGATTTCAGTTCACAACGTGTAAAAACATGAAGATTTATACTAACGCGTTACTGAAGGCGAGAAAAAGATAGATTGCACTCAAGACGACGATGACGACCAAGAAATCATAAAACCGATGAAGGTAATGAAGATAAAAAAGAAGCCGAAGAAATTATATGAAGAAACTGAAGAACCAAGTAGTGAAAACGACGTAGACGATACGGAAGATAACACCAAATGATGAGAAAAATGTGGATAAGAAACAATTCAATGTCGTTCGGTGATGTAGAACATTCTTTAAATACATCTTCTGGCGAATATGAAGTGCAAGTGACCGATTGGATAGGCGATTTTGAAGAAATGGCTCACACAATTTACAAAACTCGCTGGCTTCACTCACTCGCTTTAGCAAATATTGCGTTTGTTAAACAAAATTTGTCTTTTCATAACTGGCTACGTAAATAACTATTATATGTCAAGAAATCAGTTACTAGTTTATCAAAAGTGAGGGGGGAATAACTTAATGACACAAATTGAAAAAACTTTGAAATGTGAGTATTTCAAAAAGATTAGTAGTGCTTTACTACTTTGCATGAAATGTTCTTAAATAAAAAATGAAAAAAAAAGATGAAACCATACAAGAGTATTTTTTAAAAATGAAGGCTATGGCTGGTAGAGGAAATGGTAGATGATGATGCGGTAATGGAATATGTTATTGATTGTATTATCGATGATGTAAACAATAAAGCAGTTCTTTATAGCGCAGGAATTATTAAAGAATTCAAAGAAAAGTTACAAATCTATGAAATGATTAGGAAGAAGAGTGATGCCGTTAAACGATTCGAGAATAATTCAAAGAAATTTAACAGAAAAATACAACAAAAATCAGTAACCAGTAATACATAAAGTACCAAAACAGATAGCTTATCAGGTGCAAAAACAATAATCGCAACAATTGGTTTTGTACCAATTGTGGTGATGTTGGTCACAAATCCAATAACTATCCAAAGAAAGAAAGAGAAACGAAATGCTTTAAATACCACAATTATGGGCATAAAGTGAGGGAATACAATAAGGAGAAGAGATTTGAAGCAAATTATACCGAAAAGGAAATAGGAAAGAATTATGAAGAAGTGATTTTAATTTTAATCTTATTTACATCAATGAATACTTCCGATTGAACCTATCATGGTGTGAAGAAAAGTTTATAACACTTACCAGAATTGGAAAGAACAACATTAAAACTTTGGGTCAGTTTGTGTGTAATATTGTTATAGATGGTGATGTGTATCAAACTACAATACATATAGTGCCTGAAATTACTCTTTGTTGATGTTTTGCTCTCACAATACTTCTGGTATTGATTAACCAGTCTGGAATCTATAGCACAAAGATACAGAAAACATTTGAAGTTATGCAAATAACTGTTGATGACGACACGATAGATAATTTAACTGACAAGGGGACCTTATTTTGTTCATATTTGCAGGGATTGAAGATTACTTGAACATCACTTTCCTGAAGCAGTACGATGCAATGCTCAAAAGTATTCAAGAAAATTGACTTCAAAGAACTCGAAATATTTTGCAACAGTAGAAGTATGATATATTTTAATTTTCGTCTAATACATCAATTAGCCCAGAGGACTGTAAGTTTGGCTGTCAACACTGAGGTTACGGGTTCAATCGCCATTGTACGTCAGTTTTGTTTTTAATTCTTATTTTATTTATTTAACAAAAACGGGTAATATTGACAATAAAAGCTAAAATACTTAATAAAAATATTAATTTGTTGATAATAATCACGCTTGGATAAAGGAGGAAGAATAATAACAAAAAGGTAAAAAGGAGCGGACTTGAACCTACAACATCAGTGTTGACAACCGAACTCATCATCATCATATCATATTTCTACTTTCGCGAAATATTTTGAGTACTTTGAAGGCGATTTTCTCGAGTATTTCTGAGCATTGCATCGTACTGCTTCAGGAAAATGATATTGGAGTACTGATCTTCAATCCCTGCAAATATGAACAAAATCGGTGATGCCGAACCCGTATATCCCGAAATATCGCCTGGAAGATCGTGTAACGACTGAAATGCAAACAAATATTGAAGACCAATTAGACAGATTGCAAAAATCAAAGATAGTTTGAGAAGATATTCAGAGAGTCTACATCGGCTTTTGACTCCTGCTGGTTAATATAAATTTCTTCGAGGTTCCAGAGGTTTATTAACAATACTTTCAGAGGTTTGATAAGGCATGGAATGATTCTGACATACATAGATGATGTTCTAATTTTTTGCTGAAAATAAGATGTAGGCTCTGGATAGATTGAGAAGCCTATTAAAAGATGCTGAAGATCATGGATTAATTGAAAAAAAATGTCAATTCTTGAAGTCAAAAATAGAATATCAGGGTTATGAAATAATTAGTAGAAGTATTTATTTTCTCGGAGAGATGATCTCTGAGAAAAATGTAAGCGATAACGAAATTTCCAGATCCTAGAAATGTGAAACAACTCCAATCATTCTTTGATCTTGCTGGTTATTTTCAAAATTCGTTAAAAATTATTCAGTGATAGCCAAGCCGTTAAGCGATTTGATGAAAGGGAATTTGGTTTGGAATAATTCAGAAGGAGGCCTTTGAAAAACTGAATACCATATTGTCGGACCGCCCCGTTCTTAAAATCTACCAAAGTAACGCCAACAACAGATTAACCTTGTGATTCCTCAACATTTGAATTTCGTGCAATATTAAAGCAGGAAAGCGGAGATGATCAAAAGTTACATACTGTTTACTATACGAGTCGAAAGACTGCACCCATTTGACCAATGTATTCTAGTTACGAGTTAGAGATTGAAGGCGTTAAAAAGTTCATTTACTAAAACATTACAGAAACAGGAGCTGTGTACTAGAGTTGTAAGATGGGCACTTTTGCTGCAGAAATTTCGGTATATCATTCGTCATTGGTCGGTACACCCAGTGATGTTAACTCCTATTAAAGGTATAAGAGATCGAATTGAAAATGCGCAAAAATCAGATGATAAGCTGAAGCTAATGTTTGATTTACTTGAAAATGGTCTAAAATATGAGAACTATGCTATTGAAGATAAAATGTTATACAAGTATGAAAATCGTCAACGATTACTGGTGGTAGCAAAAACCTTATAGTATGAGATCATCAAGAAATATCACGGTGACAATGGACACTTAGATTTAAAGAAAATGATTGACATCCTTAACACGTTCACACCGGGGTGACCCAGCTGTGGGTCACACTTGAATGTTCCGTGGGACGGCGTGACCCACCGGTGGGTCACACTTGACTGTTCCGTGGGATGACGTGCATCACAGATATCACTTGTTTTCAGAAAATTAGTCGTGAAAAAAAATACGTTGATTTTATTTTTTCTGAACATTATTTTTATTTTCTTAACAATTATTTATTTATACCTATGCAACTTTTTAAAACATTCTAAGCATAATACAGGGTGACCCTTACAACGCGTACAATATGTCGTTACTTTTTTTCGCAGCATATAATCTACCTTGTATTTTTGATAATTGTTTATAGCATTCTTTACATCTTTTCCTTGTGCTTCTGGAAGCCCCTTTGAATGATTGTAGAAAATGTGTACGTTTTCTTGACAGACTTCCCTTTTTTATTTCAGCCTCTTCGATTTCTCTGGAATGATCTTTGATCAAAAGATGATCGATAATTTGTTCTCGACATTTTAAAATTGGAATATTTTTAGTTCCCCATTTTTTATGGATATACCATGCATTTACCAGGCAAGTTCCGCATATTATTTCTATCATAATTTTTCTGTACCATTTTACCGTTCTTCGAAGAGAACTGTAGTAAGATGACATTTGATCAGATATATCGACACCCTTTTTCACATTATTATAAGAAAAAACAATATCTGGTTTGGATTTATTATTTGGCCCCTGAATAATTGTACAGTTATGGTTCTGATAAGTTGTTATCATACATACGGGTCTTTTGTCGGTCCATTTCATAAATTTTACTCCACTGCGATTTTCAAAACTCATAATGCTACCCCGAACTTGCTTTTGCTTTGATTGTGGTGGTAGAAATTTTTTGTTTGTTTTTATTGTTCCATAAATGAATGTTTTTTTTTGCATTAATTCCTCGGCCAAAGGGATACTGGTATAAAAATTATCTGTAAATAGTGTGCGGCCTTCAAATAATAAATCTCTTATCAATTTTATGACTACGTCATGAGAATGTGTCTTGGTGATTGATTCTGCATTTTCCCTGTATAAATCTCGATATTATAGGTATAACCTTCAGGAAGGCACAATTTGTATGTCTTTATACCATACTTATAACGCTTTCCTGGAATGTACTGGCGAAAACTAAGACGCCCTCTCCACGGAATCATACTTTCGTCAATAACAATGTTTTTTCCAGGTTTAATACTGGTTTTAAATGTGTGCATAAATAGCTTCAAGTACATTTCTTATTTTATCTAATCGATCTTCTGCTCTAGCCGTGGTATTGTCGGAGAAGTGTAAATATTTAAGAATAGATATAAATCGGTCGCGTTTCATCGCATTTTTAATACGAGCGTTTTCATATATGTCATTTTTTGACCAGTATAATCTAATTTCTGGTACCTGTACTATACCCATAATTAGTAAGATGCCAAAAAAAACATTTATTTCATCTTTTGTAACAGGTTTCCAGGCCCGTTGGTGATTTGTGCTGTTACATGCAGAATTATTTATGCATTGGGTAGCGTATTTATTTGTCATCAATGTCTTCAATGATTATTTCAAGTATATGATCCGTGACGAATAATTTATATAACGAAACAGGATTCTTCCGCATACCAATTTATTCCTAGCTGTCTTCCCGTTATTTTCTTCCATTCATTATCACCATCGTCACTCTCTAAATTGGATTCAAAATCTTCTTCCTCCAAGGAATGGTCATTCAGTTCATTACCCTAATATTTTGCTATCGTTGCTTGCCTCATCTGAAGAGCTCGACACTATTCTATATCTTCGCATATTTTTTCTCTCTCCAATAATAGATTCTTCAGACGAACCACATTCTTCCATATCAATTTTATCTATTATTTATATGGGCAGAAATTAAAAAAAAATGCTAACCGCCTCTGTAGAAGAAAAGATAATTTTACCTACCTTTACACTTGATGCAAGAAATATGCACTCAAAAAAACACTATATCAGAACTGTTGCAATCTCGCATTTAGCGCGTTTGAAGCCTCGAAATGTTGTGATCTCGCGTTGAGCACGTTCGAACTCGCAACAATGTTGTCCCGCCCCACGAAGCGAAACGAGATAAGACGGTCCCGCCTCACGCGAAAAAACGTAGATTTTCGCCCCGGCGTGAACGTGTTAAACAAGAATTTTCGATATCAAAACATATATATACATACAAAAGAAAATAAAAAATTGTCTTACGAATGTATCATGGTGAAAAAGGGCAATCCTGAAGATTTTTTATATTTAATCGAAAAAGGAATCACGCCACTGGAAATTTATCATATTGTTTTTAGTAAATTCACTTAGTTATATCCAATTAAAACGGTGAAATGTAGGGATGTTATAAGCAAAATAAAGGTCAAAGGAATATTTTTGGCAATTCGAGAAGGATAATATCCAATACAGGAGCATTTGGTAGAAAGTCCGAGTTGTACTACAGCATCAGCAGATCATTTGAATCCATATCCACTAGGAAAGGCCGAGATGTGGGTTGAGAGAGAGCCAAACAAACGGAGACAAGAAAGACAATTGAAGCAGTATGAACACAATATGAGTGTAAGAAGACGAATGAAAAGACCTAAAGACGAACTGTTGTAAAATAAGTGTGTTGAGTTCTGTATTTAGGTTTATGAAAACGGTGTGTTAAAATAAGTTGAAAGATTTAATCTAACATGATACACTAACGTTATAACTAACACTAGAACTTGAAACATTTGGGGTTAGTCGTATCTCTCTGAAATGGAACCGAACTCTTAAATGGAAGAGACGTACAGCTAAATTCTATTGTTTCTCGTTCTAGGTCTAGTGTTAATCCTGAAGCTAGGTTGTAGGCCTAGTATTAATTATACTTTTAGTTCCAGAAGAATTTAAAACAATCTAGAGCTAAACAAAAAGTAAAACTAGAAGTTCTTCTCTAGTTCTTATAATGCTGTTTTGTTATCCAATTTCATGGTTCAAAATATATAATTATAAATAAAGACCGGATTTATAGAAAATATGCTTATGCTCAAAATTAAAGGCATTACAAATATATTTAAATATCTTTACGAATCAGTTAAAAATAAGTGAAATAAGACCAGGTTAGTTATGCCTTTTTTGAATTTTCATGCCTATTATTTTTTTCATGCCTATTTAAAGCCTTTTTCCAACGTTTTGACGTCTTTTCCCCAAAAATTGGTTGAATTATGAAAAAATATTTCGCTGCGCCTCTGTACATTTCCTCGTTGTGCCGTCTAACGTAAGATCCGCGTTTTTCATCGATCCGAATTTAAGCTTTGGAATTCCCCGTTGTGCCGTGTCGTCTTACACGGGATTCCCCGTATGTGGTTAGACTTGCGTCGAGTCTTCAATTCATTTAGTTGTATTAAAGTTACTCGAGTGACAGTGTGAAGTTCTTGCGAAGTACAATGCCGAAACAAACGCCAACCGTAGAAGAATGGATTAAAGATTGCAAGGAATTGAAATATGAACGCAATCGTTTATTTTGCCAAGCCTGTAAAAATTGGAAATTATAAAGAATAGTATGTCCCAAAATTCACTAGAAATAAAATTCACTATTGATTCAATGTAGTACTTCGATCACTAAAATTAATAGAACAATATATTGATTGTTTAATAATTATGGAAGATATTATAAAATACTGACGTTATTAAATTACTGTTAACAGATTAATTGTGACAAGAAATACTACATAATTCAGCATGTCAAAACATCATTGCATCAGGAAAAATTAAAACTGACTAAAAGTCAATCAAAAAAACAACAAACTATAGGTACAGCTATACAATCTGTGGCATCAACATCCGGCTACACTGAACAATCAAAATTCAATTTTGATCTTTGCAAAGCTTTGATAAAAGCAAACATACCAATCCATAAAGTGACAAATAAATATTTCAAAACTTTTTTACAAACATATTGTACAATGCATATTCCCGATGAAAGCCATCTCCACAAAAATTATATTACTTCAGTCTACAAAGAAGTTATTCAAGAAATAAAAAATATTATTGGTAACAATTATATTTGGATAAGTGTAGACCAAACAACTGATGTATGTGGACGATACGTGGCAAATTTAATACTTGGAGTATTAAGTGATGAAAATTTTTCAAAAAGTTTTCTAATAAGTACCAAAGAATTAAGTAAA
Source organism: Onthophagus sagittarius (assembly GCA_036711965.1). Lineage (NCBI taxonomy): Eukaryota > Metazoa > Arthropoda > Insecta > Coleoptera > Scarabaeidae > Onthophagus > Onthophagus sagittarius. The sequence goes on from JASERS010000003.1 coordinate 66,745,495, forward strand.
ACAAATAATAACACGGTAACAAGATTTATTCACGACGAATTAACGCATTTTTTCTTACCGGAGCCGGTATCGAATGATAAAATTTTACTGATGGTGTCAGACGCAGCGGCATACATGGTAAAAGCTGCGTCTAATATGAAGATTTTTTACCCTAATTTAATTCATTGTACTTGCTTAGCACACGGGCTTAATCGAGTAGCAGAAACTATAAGGTTACAGTTCCCATTAGTTAATAAATTAATAAAAAGCGGTAAACAAATATTTGTTAAAGCCCCTTTAAGGGTAGAATTGTTTAGAGAGAGGTTACCAAATACCCCATTGCCACCACAACCAGTTCTAACAAGATGGGGAACATGGTTAGATGCCGCTATATACTACACAAACGCCTTAGATCATTTTAAATAATTAATAAATGAATTTCCGGCTACAAGTAGTAAAGCAATACAAGATTGCCAGGCCGTCCTAAAAGAAGTGGAGCTACAAAATAATTTGGCATTTATAAAAAGCAATTACAGTTATATAAATGAATCTATAATATCATTTGAAAAACAGGATTTACCTTTAGTGACTGCAGTAGAAATGATTAAAAAGTTTCAAGACAGCACGTATAGCGTACCAGGACATATTGGTCAAATAATTACGAATAAATTTAATGACGTTCTGTGTAAAAATGAAGGATTTGCCACATTACAAAAAATTGCATCAATTTTAAGTGGTGAAATTGTTACTGGATTTATTATGGATCCAGTAACAATTTCCAGTAACAACATTAATTACAAAGTTCAAGTATGCACCAATTAGATGTGGACGTGGAGAGAAGTTTTTTGGCTTACAAGAATACGTTAAGTGAGATTTAATAATTAGTTGTTTTCGTGATTAGGGGTTTAATAATTATATATTAATAATTATATATGAATGTTTAGTTTAACGATGTATTTTTTAATGAAAACGTTATTAAAATACATTATTAATTAGGTATAGCAATTTTTTCGATTTCTAATTTTTATGCCTTTTTAATGCTTTTTTTGCCAAAATTTCATGCCTTTTTAAGTGCTTTTTTCCGTCTTTTTTGTGCCTTTTAATCCCGTCTTTAATTATAAATGTTCAATCCAAGTTGAGATTAATGAACTTATTTATTAAATGTAATTGGTGCTACATATATGTTTCAAGAGCAATATCTCGAGCACGATTTTAAAGAAACGTGAATTATTAGTATGAACCAAACATAACGAAAATTATTATAATTATGAAAAATTAAATTATAAATTAAATAATTACCGTCAATGGTTTGTATTGTTGTACATTATAAAAAAAAGAAAGGAACAATAGGATCTCACCAAAATTAATGAAATCAAATCAAAAATTAAAATAACTGTAAAATAAAAAGCGGTTTCTCGGAAAAAGGAACATGGCACCTACTTTTTTCGTATCTCTTATAGCTTTTGGGATAGCCTATAATAACGCCAAAATTTGCCCACATTTTGTGCGTGGTCGTGGTATGAATCGTATGGAATCTTTGTGTTGTTTTTCGGTAAATGTCAAATGTGATTTTATTGCTTCTCTAGTCAATGTGAAATCTAGGAAGTTTAGTTTGGTGTTTTTCTCCATTTCTAGTGTGAATTTTATGTTTTTATGGAGATTATTAATGTATTTATGTAGTTCACCGATCATTTTTGTATTATTTATACACTACACTCTAAAATTATCGCACCACCTAAATTATGCATTAAATTAAAAGGTATTTTGTTTTTGAATCAACGGATGGATGATTTTGATGATTCTTCATAGTATAGGTTGATTTTTAAGGAAGAAATGTATTGATGGTTTCTAACAATCGTCAAAGTTTTACCCATATATGGGGTGTAAAAAGAAATTTATGTTTTTTCTTCTAATTTTGCAACACTCTGTGGAATTTATCAGAAAGAACCGCAACATTTCATTTACATTACGTTAGAATGGCAACCCTTCTCTACATATTCGTTCAAGAATCATCTCGATGTCTTTTTTATCAAGGAAGATACACAAGTTTAAATGTAACGAATCTATATTAACATTTTAAACAAGTAGGTGAAAACTAAAAAACAGTACATAATCCTTAATCAATTCTCTCAAAATCACCTAACAACGTCTATTTGCGCCTCTATTACGAATCACTTCTTGACAGTGACGAGATGGTGGATGTCGTCGGTCCCTTAACTAACGATTAATATTATCCCATAAATTCTCTATTGGATTAAGGCTGCGTTAAACGTCATGAAAATTAGGTACTTAAACATGGGTGCAGTAGTTCCAAGTTTTAGGGCACAAAAAAGGAACTAATGCAAGAATTTTACCATAGGGTTAAAATGGACATATAGGGCTTTGTAGTAAATATCCCCAAAGACATATATTTTTATTGTTATTAATGAAAAAATCCACAAAGTTGGGTGTATTTTTGGCCAGATTGCATCGTTTATACCGAGTAAACTAATTCACAAATTATTTCGAAAATACACTCACTGTGAGCAGAACATTCCCCAGAAATAGTTTAAGATCAGAACGACACCTCTTATTACGTTAATTTCTAGAAAACTTGGAATTACGTACTTACATGTAAACTATATGGGATAATAAATAAACCGGTTATATTCGGTTATATTTTAATAGATGTCCAGGTGTTTTAAAGTAATATATTTTAATGATTACCATGAAATTTTAGTAGATTATCATTCTGTTAAGTTCCCATTAGATTAAATATTGTTTTAAACTAAAAATTAAGGTAGAAAATAAATTAGTCGAAGGGAATTTATGACGAGAAAAAAAATTACAATGCGTGGGAGGTGGACATTTCGAATCGTTAAATCTCAAAGATTTTTTGATTAAAACTTAATCACATATTTTAATCGATCAAAAAAATTGTATCTCAAGATCTAATTGAGATATCGCAAAAGCAATTTGAAGCTAATTTATTCATTATTTAGAGCCCCAAAGATGGTTATTTCGAATCCTTAAATCTCAAAGTTACGATTTTTTGATTAAAACTTAATCATATATTTGATTAAAAAAAGAATAATCGAGTTAAAAAAATCGTACCTCTAGATCTAATTGAGATATCGTAATGAAATAAAAAGCAATTTGAAGCAAATTTATTCATTATTTAGATCCCCAAAGATGGTTATTTCGAATCCTTAAATCTCAAAGTTACGATTTTTTGATTAAAACTTAATCATATATTTGATTAAAAAAAGAATAATCGAGTTAAAAAAATCGTACCTCAAGATCTAATTGAGATATCGTAATGAAATAAAAAGCAATTTGAAGCAAATTTATTCATTATTTAGATCCCCAAAGATGGTTATTTCGAATCCTTAAATCTCAAAGTTACGATTTTTTGATTTAAAATTAATCATATATTTGATTAAAAAAAAATAATCGAGTTAAAAAAATCGTACCTCAAGATCTAATTGAAATATCGCAATGAAATAAAAAGCAATTTAAAGCAAATTTATTCATTATTTAGATCCCCAAATGTGGTTATTTCGAATCCTTAAATCTCAAAGTTACGATTATTTGGTTAAAACTTAATATCATATATGTATTTGATTAAAAAAAATAATTGATTTAAAAAAATCGTATCTTAAGATCTAATTGAGATATCGCAATGAAATAAAAAGCAATTTGAAGCTAATTTATTCATTATTTAGATCCCCAAAGATGGTTATTTCGAATCCTTAAATCTCAAAGTTACGATTTTTTGATTAAAACTTAATCATATATTTGATTAAAAAAGAATAATCGAGTTAAAAAAATCGTACCTCAAGATCTAATTGAGATATCGCAATGAAATAAAAAGCAATTTGAAGCAAATTTATTCATTATTTAGATCCCCAAAGATGGTTATTTCGAATCCTTAAATCTCAAAGTTACGATTTTTTGATTTAAACTTAATCATATATTTGATTAAAAAAAAAATAATCGAGTTAAAAAAATCGTACCTCAAGATCTAATTGAAATACGCAATGAAATAAAAAGCAATTTAAAGCAAATTTATTCATTATTTAAATCCTCAAATGTGGTTATTTCGAATCCTTAAATCTCAAAGTTACGATTATTTGGTTAAAACTTAATATCATATATGTATTTGATTAAAAAAAATAATTGATTTAAAAAAATCGTATCTTAAGATCTAATTGAGATATCGCAATGAAATAAAAAGCAATTTGAAGCAAATTTATTCATTATTTAGATCCCCAAAGATGCTTATTTCGAATCCTTAAATCTCAAAGTTACGATTTTTTGATTTAAACTTAATCATATATTTGATTAAAAAAAGAATAATCGAGTTAAAAAAATCGTACCTCAAGATCTAATTGAGATATCGCAATGAAATAAAAAGCAATTTGAAGCAAATTTATTCATTATTTAGATCCCCAAAGATGGTTATTTCGAATCCTTAAATCTCAAAGTTACGATTTTTTGATTAAAACTTAATCATATATTTGATTAAAAAAAGAATAATCGAGTTAAAAAAATCGTACCTCAAGATCTAATTGAGATATCGCAATGAAATAAAAAGCAATTTGAAGCAAATTTATTCATTATTTAGATCCCCAAAGATGGTTATTTCGAATCCTTAAATCTCAAAGTTACGATTTTTTGATTAAAACTTAATCATATATTTGATTAAAAAAAGAATAATCGAGTTAAAAAAATCGTACCTCAAGATCTAATTGAGATATCGCAATGAAATAAAAAGCAATTTGAAACAAATTTATTCATTATTTAGATCTCAAAAGATGGTTATTTCGAATCCTTAAATCTCAAAGTTACGATTTTTTGATTAAAACTTAATCATATATTTGATTAAAAAAAGAATAATCGAGTTAAAAAAATCGTACCTCAAGATCTAATTGAAATATCGCAATGAAAGAAAAAGCAATTTAAAGCAAATTTATTCATTATTTAGATCCCCAAATGTGGTTATTTCGAATCCTTAAATCTTAAAGTTACGATTATTTGGTTAAGACTTAATATCATATATGTATTTGATTAAAAAAAATAATTGATTTAAAAAAATCGTATCTTAAGATCTAATTGAGATATCGCAATGAAATAAAAAGCAATTTAAAGCAAATTTATTCATTATTTAGATCCCAAAATATGGTTATTTCGAATCCTTAAATCTCAAAGTTACGATTTTTTGATTAAAACTTAATGATATATGTATTTGATTAAAAAAAAGAATCCTTGCGAATTGTTTGGGCATATCACGACTGATTAAATAGTCTCGCATCTCGCTTGATACAAGTAATTGTGGGGAAAGAATCGCTTAAAGATACGAATTTTATTTATTTCTTCAAATCTGGCGTGGCGCGACATCTGTTAACGACAAGATCTCGAGTCAAAGCGATCTCGAGATTTAGAAGTCATCTCAAGAACGTTCAACGTTTAACGCGGCCTTAAGATGAGGGTTACTGGGTGGCCAGTCCATGGTTTGTATACCAACTTCATCCAAATAGGCACGGACCGTACGGGCAACATGAGGTCTTGCATTATCATGCATAATAAAAAAAATATTTCCTATGTAAGGAGCAAAGGGTACCACGTGTTCCGATAAAATGTCTGTAATATACCTTTCACCTGTTAATGATATTCTTCGCAAAGAAACAAGGTCTGTTCGTGTTGTAAGCGAAATTTCACCCAAAACCATTACAGATCCTGCATTACCTAAAGTTGTCAGTCGTATGTTGCACTGCGCATAGCGTTCATTGGCCGTCGAATTACTCTTAGGGCCACTTTTACCACCTCTTGATAAATTTATCTAATAGTTAAAAACCGGCTCATAATCATTGGGAGCGCGTAAAATCGATATAACCACCGCTAGATAGTTTAACTGGAGATTGGTAAAAGTGGGTCTTATACGTCTAACTGAGCTGTATAAACAAAACCTTGATTCATCTGTGAACAGTACTTGTTCCCAGTCATCAGCATTCCAGTCAAGATGTTTTCTGGTAAATTGCAATCTCCTTCTACGATGATTTGCTTTTAAATTTGGCGCTTTGGCAGGAATTCGAATATTATGATCATCTGCTACTTGTATCTGAAAGTCAAACTTAACAAATGTGTATCTTCCTTGATAAAAGAGATATCGAGATGATTCCTGAACGAAAATGTAGAGAAGGGTTGCCATTCTCACGTAATGTAAATGGAATGTTGCGGTTCTTTCTGATAAATTCCATAGGGTGTTGCAAAATTAGTAGAAAAACATACATTTCTTTTTACACCACGCATATGGGCAAAACGTTGATAATTGTCAGAAACCATCAACACATTTCTTCCTTAAAAATCAATCTATACCGTGAAGAAGGAATTATCAAAATCCATCCGTTGATTAAAAAAAATATATAGTTTTAGACTTAATGCATAATTTTGGTGGTGCGATAATTTTGGAGAGTGGTGTATTTGTTATAATCAGTCGACATAGCGTATACCTGTAATTATATTTTTGAAGTATGGGTTTCTTGGATTTATGATAAGGTCTTCTTCCACTTTGATACGAGAAATGTCTGAGATGAGGCCACTAAGTGGGGATCCCATTGGTGTATAAATTCGTGACATCGAATGAGAACATTAGTGATTTTTCTTGTGTGTTGGATTTTTGGAGTTTATCTATTAAGGTTTGCCTATTGTTGATACTAAATTTAGGTTACAATTAGATATGGTCTTTAAAAATTTTTGTTAGATGGATTATTAGAGGGTAGATTCCCTTATGTAACTTTAACAATTAATATAGTCTGGGTGTCTTTGGCTTCATTGGTGTTAGATTGTATGTGTTGGGTGTAAACTTTATTAGGGTTTTATTACATTCTTTAATTATTCTTTTTTTTATGTGGAAGGAATTCGTTGGATCTTTCTTAATCTGCGTATGGTTGTTAGTTTTTTAGGAAATCTTTAGTTTTTGCTATGCAAACTTCCTTATTCATTATCACTAGTCCCGCATTTTTATCGCCGTGGAAAACAGTTAAGTTATTGTGTTTGATCTTGTTCTTTATTTTCTTTATTATGGCTACCTCTTTCAATGTTCCTTTATTTATTCTTTTTTCCCCAGTTGGTTCGATTCTTCTTTCTGTAAATAAATTATATATATTGAATATATTGCAATTCCTTCCTTAAATTCTTCTCGTGTTCATCTTTTTGATTATTGCTTTAAATTATATAGCTATTGTTGTTAAATTTCGTGTTTTTGCTATAGCATATTTTCCTCCTTTCTCCAAAATGGTTAGTTCTTGTTGTGTAAAAACAGTATTCGACATATTGATTCCGGGTCGTGGCGATAGGAGGAAATTTTCTTTTCCATAATTACCTTCCTTCTCTATCCTCTTTTTGCTGTTTCTAAGTTGTTGTAGCTTTTTATCTTTGTTTCGTCGTTCCTGTGTTATTTTAATATTGATATTATCAATTGTGTCTACGATGATATTCTCCATTTCCAGATATTCAAGTTTCTTGGTCAGTTCCTGGCCCAAATAATAGGTGTGGTTGTCTAGTTTTGTAATTTTTGAGTATGTATCTCTTTTCTGATATGTTTCATTTCAGCATTTGGATTTCATTTGATTTTAGGTGTTTAAAAAATATATATTTTTTTTTTATTGTTTGTGAATGCTGGTATTAGTTTTTCTTGAAGGCATGTTCGCAAAAAAAACGTATACATATACGTGTTTTTTTGCGATTTGAATTATCTCTTCAACTTAATTGTTTTACTTCTAAATATTTGTACTAAAACGGCTGTACTAACTTTTTTAATGTATATGTTCATTCTTTTTTAACCCTCGCAGTACTGACGTTTCGCCAACCGTTGCGGACGGTGTCTGGGTCAACCGAGACCCGAACAGTTTTTGTTTACGTAGAATATAAAAAATGAAGCTTTTGCCATTATGATTTTGACTAATTTTATTTTAAAGGTGAACTATTATTAGGGATATAAAATAATACATAAAAATAAAATTTTAAAAAAATTACATAAAAAATATTTATTCTAAATCATTACAATCTGTACACAAAATATTTTTTGTACATGTTGAATGTATATTACATACATATTTATGACAAACATCACATTTTGATTTATATTTATTGTCATTTCCAATACACAAGCTACATCTTGAGCGTTTTTCTAATGTTGTACTCATTTGTTTATTTATTTTTCGGCCTGTACTTTCGATGGCGTCCACAATGTGTCTCGAAAATACTACTGCATTGGTTTCAAATGCTCTAGCTCTAGAATCTATGTTTGCAGCAACTAACTGTTCAGACAAATTTTCTATAAATTGTTTTCTTCTTGATTTTATGTTACCAGTTGCCCAATCCGGATTTTTGAGTTGCCATAGTACAAATGCATTATAGGCTGCAATATCTATATAATGTAAAAAAAGCGACAGAGGCCAACGTCGTGTACATCTCCGGCAAGTGTATTCTCTTAGAATTTTATCTAAAACATCCACTCCACTTTTTGTTGAATTGTAATAATTGATAATATTAGGTTTGTAATTATTATTTTCGTCAGAAATAGCATGTTCTCGATGAACGCTCGAAAGTAAAACTACGCATTTTCTTGGTTTTGGGATATACGACACAAGTGTTAGATTTTCAGAAAATATAAAATCGGAAGAGAATTGAGCTCTTCCGGATATTGTTATCAAAGATTTTGGTAAATCCTTTCTATTTTCCCGCTATAAATATGTTATCTTTGAGTAAATCCTCTGCAAGTGAGATATCCGTAAAAAAATTGTCGGTTGTGATAGTTCGATTAGATCCCTTCCAAAACTCTGAAAGAACTCTAACTACTCGTTGTCCTTGTCCTTTCTCCGGTGTGTTTCCGCATTTTCCTAAATACACTTCAAAATTACAACAATAATATGTAGTAGCGTCACATAGGGCCCATAATTTCAGCCCATATTTCCCCGGCTTGCTCGGCATATACACCTTGAATGGACATCTTCCTCGAAATGTTACTAATTGTTCATCAATAGTGCCTACATTAGACGCTCGGTAATTATCTCTGCAATTTCTTGTTAAAATATTTGTAATGGTTCTCAAAGCTGCCAACTTATCGGTCATTTTTCTTTCTTCTCGTGTCTGAAAGTCGTCAAAACGCAAAAATCGTAAAATGTTTGTAAATCTATCACGAGACATAGATGCTCGATAAATTTGTCGACTATAAGCAATCTTTTTCTTCCATAGATCTTTTTTACTTTCACGTGATTCCCGAAAACGGCCAGTAATTAGTAAAATCCCAAAAAATGCCTTCAATTCAACACGGTCTACCGGCTTCCATATATTATTTGAAAACATTTCATAATATTTAACCGCTTTTTCATTTGTATAAGTAATTATAATGTCCATGATTTCATCATTTATAAATAAATCAAAACATTGTTCCATGGTTTCTACACCCTCAGAATTTGCTGTGAGTGTAGCATCATATTTACCAAATTCTGCATCTCTGTTTGTGGGGGAAATATATCTCCATGTTCGTCCACAAACATTTTGGTCTTTACAGTGTGACATATTATTACTATTTTCACCACTAAACTCATCACTTTCATAATCCTCTTCTTCTGGTACTGCATCACTAAAAGTCAATGACGCACATTCATCATCAGAAGACACTTCATTGTTATAATCATCATTATTATTTACAAAATTAGCAAACATTTTATTTTTCGATGTAGATCGTTGCTCTAAAATACACCTTCTGTGAACTAAATCAAGAATTTAATGGCAATTGTATTGTCGCTATAGCCTCTTACACAGACAGACGCCTGGCGCTGTAAAGAAACGGTCGAGACATATTTTTTCGTCGTTTTTTCGTCGGGACGTCCGTTTGACGCCGATCTAACTTAACGCACTCCTTGAGTAACGACAAATCTATTTATTACAATTTCTCGCAAAAATTTATTTGGGTCCAAATAGACCCAGGCACCGGCATACGAGGGTTAAATAAGGTATACGATTTGTACAAGGTGATACAATTTATTTTATTGCTAGTTTTTACCTGGTTTCGGTATTACATACCATCATCAGAAAACGCCTATATAAAAGTAATTTACAATTAGTTATATTAAGAAGTTTCATATTCTATTCGCTTAATTAATCTTGCGTCGTGTAATACTTAAAATAAACAACCACAAATTTTCATTAAACGTGTTTTACACTCAAATGCTTACAACAGGACATACACAAAACATCGTAAACTTTGTATCTGTTGTGGCTCGTCTTTTAAGTAATTTGGAACGGGTTTTTCAAAATAATGTATAGCGGTGAGGTGATGCGGTTGTCAACACACTTGAAATCCCCTTTTTATTTTAGAGTTTATTTTAATTTTTGACTTGATTTCATTAATTTTGGTAAACGAAAAGAATAATTTTAATGAAATCCCATTGTTCCTTTCTTTTTTTATAATGTACAACAATATAAACAATTGACGGTAATCATGAAAAATTAAATAATTTTTCATGATTATAATAATTTTTGTTACTATATTTTTTTTTATTTTATACGAATGTTTTTCGTCTTGAATTAAATGTTTATTTAATAATTTTTTGTACTTTTATTAACAAGACGATAATATATAGTATTTTACGCAATGTTACTACCGGTTTCGGTTACGTTTAAACCATCTTCAGGAATATATTTTAAAGAAAATTGTTGATGTTATTGACATTTTATTTTGTGATTAATGTCATGTTGTGTCAATGTGAAAAATTAAAATAGGATTAAAATAAAATAAAATTAAAATTGAATATTTCCCAAACCAAAAGTTCAAATATCTATTGTAAATTTGGGAAGGGAAATATGGGAAATGTTATTGCGGTTTGAGTTCATTGTATATGTTAGGGTTTTTTAATTTTATTTTTATTTTTAGGTGGAGTAAAAGGATTTTTCAAATACATATATAAAGGTTTTTCTGTGTAGTTAATTTGGTCATTCAAACATAAAATTTGTGGATGATTATGTTTAAATTTTCTAATTTCATAAAGTTCAAGTATTTCCAAAAGGTTACTTTTATTTTTCTTATGAAGTAATGTTGTGTTTTTTGTTTCATTAAATTAATAATGGAGTTTACAAATTAGAATGTGATACGTGTAAAGCCATTTACATTGGTGAAACAGGGAGATGCTTAAAAACTTGTATAAAAGAACATAGAACACAACAGAGATCTAACTTTGGAAGACATATAATATTTAACAAAGAACACCAATTTAATGTTCAATTTATTATTTTTTTAATTTTTTAAATTTTTTATTTATTATTTAATTAACCAAATAAACAAAATAAAATGTCAATAACATCAACAATTTTCTTTAAAATATATTCCTGAAGATGGTTTAAACGTAACCGAAACCGGTAGTAACATTGTGTAAAATACTATATATTATCGTCTTGTTAATAAAAGTACAAACAATTATTAAATAAACAATTTTTGTTACGTTTGATTCATACAAATAATTCACATTTCTTTATAGTTGTGTCTGAGACGAGATATTGCTCTCGAAACGTATATGTAACACCGACCACATTTAGGGCCACTTTTACCACCTCTTGATAAATTTATCTAATAGTTAAAAATAATAGTTAATTTAACTGAAGGTTGGTAATAAATATTTTTATTGATCTCAACTTGGATTTTATTCCACAATTATACTTTCTAATTCTTGGTTTAGTGTTAGTTCGTTTTAGTAGTTCGTTTTAGTTCTAGTTTTCGTTCGATATAAGTACACAATAATCTAAAACCAAATAACAGCTAAAAATAGAACTAATACCAACATTACAGCTAAAACTACACCTAGACTAAAAATATTTGAGTTTAATATGGGTTAGTACACACGTCTCTTAGAATAATTAATCCGAAATATTTACCTTAAAAAATTTCAATTTAGAAAAAAGTCCAATTTATACATAAAAATAGGCCGAATTTCGATTTCGGCTCAAAATTGAGTTTCGGTCGGACACTACAAAAAAATCATAATCAAAAATGATTTATTAAAATATTTTTTAGATGTTAAATTATTGTAACAACACTCGATGTCAAGTAATAACATTTAGTTTAAATAATTACCCCTCCCATGTCCAAGAAGACAGTCTTCACGCGTACCGCCCCTTAATTATTCAGGATGCTTTGCAAAGAACGGGTGCTGTATTCTTTTTGGAATGTAACAGACGTTTCCGTAAAAGCGTCTCCGCCGAAAAACTCACAAAACTTTTTGAAACCACCATAAAAGGCGATGGAGTTCAAGCTTGGCCGATGGTCTCAAAGATCCCAGTTTCAAGTGTGACTCACAAAAAAATGTTTGAGTACTTCCACACGGACGCGGAAAGTTTTCTCTTCGTCCCTATGATGTCTGGCGAAATTTTCCTCATTTTCAACACTGAAAACAACCACAAGCAAGTTATGTTACCCTGGGTACAATGCGCGATCACTCAAGATTGTATAATTCCGATTGGGGCGCAATCTGGAGGATGTCGATTTGATAAGAAACCCCAATATAGATACTCGGGTTGTCACAGTTATGATACTTCCGCTTTAAATATCGTGCTTGGACTGAGATTCAAATTGGACGGGAGTCGGTATTGTTATAAAGGCAGCAAAATGTTTACCACCGTTCTTTTAGAAGAGGCTAACGCAGTGCTCAAGGGCTTAGAACAAAATACCACGACGGAAGGACGTACTTCGATAGTCGACGCTTTTTGATCGCAACAGCTCGATTTGTATCACTTTGACCAAAACGATTTGTGATATTAGTTTTGTAATAATTTAATGTGAAAATTAAACATTTTCTTCTATGTAATCATTTTCTTTATTTAATCGTATAACAGTTTTCTTGAATACCTCTCAAATTCAATTATTTTTTTGTGATTAAAGAACTTTAAAAGACACTAATATTTAGTAAGCTTAAAATCTTTATTGTAAAATGCATTTTTAATTTAAATCAATAAATTAAGTTTTGAATTGAATTTTGACACTCTTAACTTAATTCAGCACCATCTGTTGTGGCGTAGAAAAGGTAACTTTATGTCATTTTTTTTTTAATCGCATTTGTTTATTGAAGAAGCCAAAACTTTTTAGTGTACAACAGAGTAGAATACGAAGATGAAGAATATTATTTGAAGGTGAAAACTGATGATTTAATACTAAAAAATACATTGCTGATAATGAGCAATGGATTTAGTGGACGGTAAGATGCCTTTTTTACCAATTTCTTAGCAGTATGAGCTATTATGTATCTAAACTCCTTCTTTTCATTTAGAAACGCTGTTAACTTGCTGCTTGAGATACGTTTCCAATCATTTTAAATTCTGACAATTTGTTGATAGCGTTAATTTTTTGCTGATCCAAACAGTATACATTGTTTTAAAGACCGCCAACTTGTTGGTAGCATGATCTATTATTGTTCCAAATTGTATACCATGTCCTAAAGACGGCTAACTTGTTGACAGTATGCACTATTACTGCTCCAAATATGATACATTAGCTGTACGTGTTGAAGATCAAAATCAAGAATAGCTATAATTCTTTATAGCGTGTAGTCCGTAAATATCTGGGCTAGGATCGAAGAAATGGTGGTCACCTGTTTCCTCGATCCATTGGGGTTTCGAAGATTTGCCGGTAAGTATCATTAAAACTGAAGAAGAAAAAGATCTTTGCTTGTTAGTTCGCATTCGCGAAATTAGAATTAAAAAATCCAGTTAGGCATCCGCTTTATCTAAATTCACATCCGTAACATCACTAATAATAATTTACTATTTATTTTAATTTTATAACAGTCTTATTTGTTTCGGAACATGACAAATAGATCTAAATACTCTGTTAATTCTGCCATTCTGTCAAACACGAGTAATTAATAATCAAAGAGTCACGTGAATTGTCGTGAGTCACGTAATTCATGTATGATATTCACGTGAGTCTAGATAATGAGCAGGCGTGAATGGGCATAAAAAGTCACTCATAGACACATCTAATACATAGATGGCGGTCCTGGATATAATGTTTTTAAATCTCTAGCTCAGCACTTATCATCTTGATGGGCAATATATGTTTAATACCTATATACAGGATGTCTGATAAAAACTCCCCAAGCCTTCATATTCCGATTTTCTGGAACCTGATACCAAATGAAATGGTATTGGTTATTTATGTACCAAATCAGCAAAAGTGGTTCTTTATGGAATGAATCTGAGGTTATAAGGCGAATTCAATTAAAACACTTCGCTGGCTCTTAACCACTTCACAGTCGGAGATTTTTGAGAAAAATGGTAAAAAAATTGTTACTTTTTTTGTTTTAATTTGACCACATTCATTAATAGTATTAATTAATTACAATAAATTTACTCAGTAAGTAATTTTAGTGTGATACATTTTGAAACATTCAATACACAATCCGAACAGTAGTATCTTGTCTCCTTTCGCATTTTTTACCGTTTGCATTTTTCCGTGAACAACATACTTTGCATTGTTGAGTAGGTCTCTCTTTGTTTGCAGTAGATGGTATTACTTCTATAAAATGTCTACCACTCAAACATAATGTTGATGGTGATACTGATGGACATCCAGAAGTCTGTTGGGATTTACCATATTTTACAATAATTTGCCCTACGAGATCTAATCTAAACTGTAAATGAGTTTTTGAGCGTCCCTGCTTTCTATATAAACAAAGGAATTCCATATTGTCTGATCGAAAAGATGTAGAAACATTTTATAATAATATTTCTTCCCACGCTTTTTGATGATAGGATAATTAGTTAGGTGTTGGTCAACTCTATCAACACCACCCATAGAATTGTTATAATCATTTACAGTTTTAGGAATATTTTTAGAGTCCCGTGTTCGTTGAATTTGTATTATTTCTGGGTTATGAATTGTTGACAACAAGGCGACGTCCTTTTTGTCTTTCCACTTCATAACACAGACCTTTCCTCTTTGATACGCCACTATTTCTCCCTTTTTAAATCTTTGGACACCTCTTTTCTGTTCAATTTCAACGTTCCAAATAAATCGGTTTTGTGTCACAAAAGAATATCCACAAGTATCGGAAGAAACTTTTTATGTAGGTGCTCAATGATTGGCCATAACTTATTCAGCTTGGGATTTGGATGCGTTTCGGGATTATAAGTTGAATTATCATTATAATATATAATAATAATATATTTATTAGTGTTAACACCAAATTGGTTTACACAAGTCATATAAAGTGAATACAGGTGGTGAGACGAGAAATATACAAACATACAAAAAATATACGCAATATATATACACTCTAAAAGGACAAGGTTCATCGTCGACCGTCGGGAGGGTGCACTATAAAGTCATCAGCATCATAAAAGGCTTTATCCAATAGATAATTTTTAATTAACAGGCAAAACTTGTTGTAAGGTAGATCACGAATGCTGCATGGTAGTGCATTGAAAAATCTAATGCTGTAGTGGTTAACCGCATCGTTATGCCTTGTCAGCCTTAGGTATTCCGGTCGAATATCATTTGCAAAACGAGTGTCGTAGGCGTGGACGAGCTCGCGCGCGGCAACCTCTCTATTTCTGTGTTGAAATTTGACTGATTCTAAAATAAAAAGACTAGGTAAAGTTAAAATCCTTAGCTGACTGCAGGCCCGTCTACAGTCGTCTCCGTAGTTCAGTCCAGCAATAACACGGATCGCCCTCCTCTGGACGGCAAACAACAGTTTAGAGGCAGGGGAGTGACCCCAAAGCAGCAAACCATATAAAAGCTGAGACTGTAGAAATGAAAAATAGCATGTTCTTAGTACGTGCATGGACACCACGCTGGACAGACGGCGTAACAGAAAAACTACCGAACTCAAGCGTTTCCCGAGTGATTCAACGTGGCTGTGCCAAGTTAGCTCTGAATCAATCAGAACACCAAGAAATCTACTGGAGACTGTAGGGGAATCATTGGTACGTAGGGTGAACGTCATGTTTATAGTTTTTGACTGGTTCAGTACGAGTCGATTATCATTGAACCATTTTGCCGCCTTAGATGTAAGGTCGGACTGCCGTGCTATGGCGGCATCCCGTGTAGGAGGTTTCGATATCAGGGTGGTGTCATCCGCGTATACAGTAAACAGACGCACCATCATTCAGGGAACCAGGAAGGTCGTTAATGTAAATTAAAAAAAGGAGGGGTCCCAGGATCGAACCCTGAGAAACCCCACAAAGAAGTTGGCCGGGATTAGAC
Source organism: Onthophagus sagittarius (assembly GCA_036711965.1). Taxonomy (NCBI): domain Eukaryota; kingdom Metazoa; phylum Arthropoda; class Insecta; order Coleoptera; family Scarabaeidae; genus Onthophagus; species Onthophagus sagittarius. The sequence continues at coordinate 66,761,717 of JASERS010000003.1, forward strand.
AGATCATTTCCCACTTTGACGGACTGAAGCCTGTCGGCCAGATAAGAACTCAAAAGTCTACAACTCAACGGAGAAATATTGTACGCATAGAGTTTACTGATTAAGATTTCATGCGAAACGCAATCGAACGCTTTCGATAGATCAACGAAGGTTGCCTCACAATATTGAGAAGTTTTAAAACAATCGATGACGTTATCAACGAACTGAAGAAGAGCTGTTGTTGTTGATCTGCCAGGTCTGGAACCGCACTGGCTGTCGTTTAATAAATTATTAACTTCAAAATACTCCAACAACTGATCTTTCAACAGAACCTCAAAGATTTTGGGAATTACAGGCAATATACTTATAGGTCTGTAATTCCCTGGATGTTTAGAATCACCCTTTTTAAAAATGGGCAGCACAAGCGCTGTTTTAAGAACAGCCGGAAAGTTGCCTTCCTCAATACAGCAATTAAACAGTTTTGTTAATGGCCCCACCAAAGCATCAGTAGCTCTCTTTACGATGGTAGCATTTAATTCGTACAAGTCTAAACATTTAGTTGGTTTCAAACCGCCAATAGCATCCCTTACTTCCATTTGTGATACAGCTCTAAACGAAAAGTAAGTTTTAGAGGGAGGGCTATGAATATGAAGAAGTCTCTCCATCGCATTAACTTTAGATGTCACGTTTCTTAAAATAAGCAAAGGAGCACTCAAGAAGTAATTATTAAATGTTTCAGCTTTAATTTCATGGGAAACCGCTCCCGTCCTTTTACTACATGAGTTGGAAGTAATAACATCCCATACAGCGCGAGAAGAATTTTGGTGGGATAAAATGAATTTATTATTTGCATTGCGTTTAGCTGATTTTAATTCTTTATGGTATTGGTGACGAAAACCATTTCTCAAAGTGCGCAACTCCGGACATTGGGTATGATAATAAAGTTCGTTCAGCTCCTGTAATTTAACACGCATATGTCTAAGCTTATCGGTAAACCACGATATAGATAAAGACCCATTCTTCGCAAAAGAAATCGTTTTAATGGGAAAAGCTGTAACAGCGGCTTTTTTTAGGATAGTCATGAAAACTGACATTTTATTTGCTGAATCAGTGTCGTTGGTATAAATGAAAGCAAAATCTTCAGAAGATATGATATTATAAAAATTGTGTGGGCCACCAACTGTTGTAGGTCTTACCATCCTTTTAATATTTACTTGTGGTTTATGTAGTGGTATAATAAATTCGCTAACAATTCCGAGATGGTCCGAAAACAACAAATCAACTGTTGAACTAGAGATCTCCGTATCTAAATTAGAGAAAATATTATCTAGACAGTTACCAAATCTCGTAGGACCACAAAAGGTAGAAAGGAGACCAAACCCGCGTAAGACATCGCTGACCATACATGCACGCCGATCGTTAGATCCAAAATGGACATTGAAGTCGGCAGTCAATAAAACATTTATATTGTGTGCATCGATGAATTAAAGTATGTTCGAAACTATATTCATAAAAGTATCAAGATCACCAGAAGGAGAGCGATACGCGGTAACAACCGTGATCCCTAAAATAGGAATGACGACAGCAGCAACTTCGCAATGAAACTCCACAGAAAAGCTATCACAATTTAGCGGTATGCCACCGAAATCATCCCTCACGAACACAGCAACACCTCCGTGTATACGCTCGGAACGGGCAAAGTATGAAACGAGAGTATAGCCTGGTATATTAATAGTTAACATTTCCGCCGCAGTCAGCCAGTGTTCACACAAGCACAAGACATGGAATTTATTGTTATTGAGCTGTAAGAAAGATTCTAATAATAAACATTTGTTACGCAGACTTTGTAAATTTATATGCAAAATATGAGCCCTCCCAGCAGTTGACGAAAGTCCCTTAGCGTTACTCAATATAACGCAACAATATCACGCAAGCGTCCAGTTCGGGCAAAACTGTTAAGGGGGACTTACACCTTTTGGAGCCAATTTCGTATCGTCCAATTTCAATTTTATCTATAGTTTCTAAAATCTTTGAAAAAATTATCTATTCTAAATTACTGTACATCTTGAAGCCGCATTTGATTGTTGAGCAGCATGGATTTCTTCCGGGTAGATCTGCTGAAACCAACTTAATGACCTACACCAACTTCATACATAATGCTTTTAACGCATCTGAGCAGGTTGACGCGATCTACACTGACTTCAGCAAAGGTTTTGATAAGATTGACCACAATATATTGATGGACAAGCTTTCACTTTTTGATATTCCCCAAGGTCTCTTAACGTGGGTGAGTTCATATATCACTGATCGTTATCAGGCCGTACATGTTGGCAATTGTGTCTCCCCTTTTCGCCGAATCACATCTGGTGTTCCCCAGGGAAGTCACCTTGGTCCCATCCTCTTCTTGGTATATATTAATGATGTGATGGCCTGCTTTGAGCACGCAAGATTTTTACTTTACGCAGATGACTGTAAAATCTATCTGAACATAAAGCGTAACTCTGATTGTCTTAAACTTCAGAGTGATCTGAACCGGTTTTACAACTACTGTTTCAATAACAGTCTTTTCCTAAATTTTAAAGTGTTCTAAAATCTCTTTAGAAAACTTTTTATGTAGGTGCTCAATGATTGGCCGTAACTTATTCAGCTTGGGATTTGGATGCGTTTCGGGATTAAAAGTTGAATTATCATTGAAATGTATACAACGCTTCAATAGACAAAACGTCTATACGACATAATTTTTGCGAAAAATGGTGTCTCAATCATATCTTTTTTAGACCACTACAATTCGATTGTAGGTTTATTTATAATACCTTACAGGATTTGCAGAGCAAGAAACACCATAATTTCAGCATTATCTGTCGGTTTCCACTCCTTCAACAGTGAAAATCTTTGTAAAATTGTATTATTGCATTGAGTTGCATATCGATTAGTCTCAATTGTAATCAGGTCTAAGATTTCTGTGTCCCAAAAAAAATTCAAAATAACGTAATATTATCCCTTCACCATCATTATCAAATTGCAAATTTACACCAGGTGTATTATCGAAAGGGAATCTTGGGGGAGGAGGTGGTAAATTTTCTATATTTATTTCACAAAATTCTGTAAATGGAAGTACATCTTCATTCTTTAAGTCAGAATTATCTTCCGATAATTCTATTAAATCACTTTCGTGGTCTGATTCACTTACCAATATTTCCTCATCACTTTCGTAATCAAACTCAAACATTTTGGGAATCTACCTGTGTCTAAAATGTAAAGATTGCACAAAAAGTAACCACAGTATAACAAGCTATAGTACAAATAAATGTTACACAACACGTATGAAATGCATCAACAAGCCAACTGTACCCCTCCCTCGGGCATATCACTATGTACAAGTTAAAACAAGTTGCCCGAACGAAATTCGGGATCGTCAGTGTATGGAACAATATCACGCAAGCGTCCAGTTTGGGCAAAACTGTTAAGGGGGACTTACACCTTTTGGAGCCAATTTTGGAGGTAATTTTCAACAATTTATTGTAAGAAAACTAGAAAAGATTTCGATACGAAACTTTTTTATGTTTTTGTCAATGAAATGACGTTCACAAACGATTCTTCTTATATGAACATATTAATTTTAAAGACCTGGAGATGGCTTTGACAATACTCCTGTCGGAAGTGAAGGATAAAACGGTGTGCAGGAATGGAACCACCCTAGCTATTTGAAATAAAATATTCAACAAAAATTTTAATTGTTGCTTCATTAGCGAGGTCCCAATCGTTCCCTTTTTCTAAATTTCGATTTTTCGCAAAATGGTGGATATTTTTCTAAAAGTCATTTTCTTATTATGTGTCTCCTTTTATCCTACTTAAAGCTGTAAAAAGTAAACAAAATAAAACTTTTCAAAAATGAACGATCACGACGACTTTGCTAAGTGTAAATTGTAAATGGAAAAAGAAAATTTGTCGCGATACGTTTGGTTGTTCTCGCGTAATCGTGCGCACCAGTTTGAAAAATGTTACTTTTAGGAAATCGCGTTTGAAGTTTTAGAACACGACAACATGTAAATCATGAGACTTACAATTAATCCACAATGCCTGGTCCGTACAGTTCGCCTTCTTCATCACGGAGAAATTCCCGAAGAATCACCTGCTCTTCTCGTTGCTGAATCCTAGCCCTCTTAGCACGGTGGTGCACGCCTCCGCTTGAAACCCCAATGTGATCCCAAGGTGTCCATTACTTTCAATATTCCCTTCTGACCTTCATTGAAGGTTATAATAGCCAAATGAGTTGCGATTTCAACCACGCTCCTCCCGGAATGCAAATGTTTAGGCGCGATCAACCAAATGCAACTATTTAAAGATTCTTTGCCGTTTTGAGTATGAGCCCCAAAACATCGTTCCAGTAAATCATCTGAGGATAAATCTTGATAAATTGGCATTATGACTTTTAAGACTGATGGATTCAGAGGATCTCGCTTATGTTTAAAAGTGGCTAAGGTGCCCTCCACCTCTGCTTGACGCCACTTGCATCAACTATCTGAACCAGGTAGGCATAAAGTGTGGTTCGGATTTTCATTCGACGAGCTGCAATGGTGTAATGACGTGAAAATCGCATCTTTCATTTTTGTGATTGAATCTGAGTTTCTTCGAATCGCGAGGCCATAGAATTTGGTCAACTCTCCGATTATTTTGTCCGTTAGCTTACCCTTCCCTTTTCCGCCAATCCCTTTGTTATTTTTCTTGGCATTTCGTAACCGTGTTCCCATCCGTTTTTCTACACGGCGTACGCATTTTTTTTTCTTCAGGGTCACATCGGTATAAGGATCACAAGAAAGGATTCCATTAAAAGTTTTGCTGTCTTCATCGCCCACATAGGTCACGTATTTCACACCATGCTTTTCCTCTGATCGGCTGAACATTTCGGTTATTCCAACGATTTCCATTTTCCCATCGGCTCCCGAGTGGTTAGTGATACAATTTTCCGCATAACTTTCGTACCATGCGTCAAATTCAGCAACATTTTCAGTTCTTAAGTGTTGATGATTTTTACAAGATTGGCAAAAATTAGATTTTACTATGGAGTCTACGACTTTCTTACTATAGTAGCTAATGAGTGTAGACACACCGAATAAGTATGAAAAACTTCTCTTTTTCCAAGTACCGTCTCCTGATACTGTAAAATGATTTTCTGTTTTTCCATTTGATAGATTTAATTCCTTTTCCTTAACCAATTAACTGTGATTGACGAGTATACTCGTCATGGAGAAGTAGCACGATTTTGTGTATTGACGAGTATACTCGTCATGCGTATAAAGTAGTGACCATTGACTATTTAAGTTGTAATTTTTGAGAAAAACAAAACATATTCTCAAATTTCAAGATGTTTAGATAGAATATTTTGAGGCCATGCCGGAATAAAATAAACAAATAAAAAATATAAATAATTTGAGATGAATTCATGCGTCCCCGTATGCACTGACCGAAACAGTTTACCAGTTCGTATAACGAACTCATTTTGGAGTCATGGGAGAAATGCGTGACGCCGACCAGGCGCTGAGCCTATTGACAGCTCCTGGCCCGAAGTTACCTAGCTATCGAGTGGTGTGAATCATCAAACCCCAAAAAGTGTTTGTCGGTGCATATCTTATCAAGTGTCAGCGGTTCTTATCAAGTAAGTACAGTGCAACGCAAGAATTTCAAATGCGTAAATATTATAAAGTTGTCCAGAAAAGTTCTGTAAATTACTATTTTTTTTATTTTTAGTTCATTTTATCCCCAAAATGAACAGCTATAGCAGCGACGATGACATTGTTTCACCTACAATGAAGCGAAGACGTTTACAACTACTTTCATCGTCTTCTGAGGACGTCAGCGATGAAGACATCGAATCTGATACTGAATTTGATCACAGCATATTTGAATCTACTGACTCCGAGGACGACGAAACTGAAAATGAAAATCAGGATGCAAATGCTACTTGGAATACCACAGGAGGTAACAGAGAACCTTTTCAATTTTCTGCGAATCCTGGCCAGCAAGAAATAATACCAAGACGTTAAGTGTTTGTATTATATGGAAAATTTTCTAGATGACGAGCTTATTAGTATTATAGTAACTCAAACAAATGTATATACTGAACAATTTCTACAAAGCTATCCTAATCTAAAGCCGCGATCAAGGGTGAGGAAATGGTATCCGACTAATAATAATGAAATCAGATGCTTTATCGCGCTCGTGATATTGCAAGGCGTCGTAAGAAAGCCCACTCTTCAAATGTATTTCTCGAACAGGGAATGTATTCGTACGCCGTTTTTTGCTAAAGTGATGTCAGCCGATCGATTTTTATTGTTATGTAAATTCCTTCACTTCGAAGATAACCAACTTCGCGATGAGACAAGGCCAAGAGCAAAAGTGACTAAAATCAAAACGGTGATGGACAATATTGTAAAAAAGAGTAAAACTTTTTATATTAAATATCCATTTGCGGAAAATGGATATTTGTATCGACAAATCACTGCTAATGTGGAAAGGACGGTTATCGTGGAAACAATATATCCCGTCAAAAAGAAGTCGATTCGGAATAAAATTTTTTGTTTTGTGCGAGAGTGAGTCGGGATATATATGGAATTTTTTCATATATACCGGAAAAGATACTGACTATGACCAGCGCTTTCTAGAATTTAACATTTCTGCACGTATTGTGCTTCAGTTATGTAGCGACCTTTTAGATCGGGGATATAGACTGTATTTAGACAATTGGTATAGTAGCATTTCATTGATAGAAAAATTATGCATGCATAAGACGGATGTGGTTGGAACCATTCGGAAAAATAGGATTGGTATTTCTTCAGAAGTGATACAAACCCCGATTAGAAAAAGGGAATGCGTTTAAAAATAAAATTATGTTAATGAAATGGAAATATAAAATAAAAGGGAGGTTTATTTAGTAAGTACTGTACATAATGACAACGTAATCGAAACAGAGAAAAGGAAAATAATAACAAAAAAACCGGAACTAGTGATTGATTATAATAAAAAGATGGGTGGAGTGGATATGAGCGATGGAATGAATTATCATAGCGTGCTCTACAGCAAGAAAACGACTCAAGAAGTACTATAAAAAAATATTTGTCCATTTCTTATACATTATTTGTCTGAATGTATTTATATTGTATAAAAAAAACCATGGAACATTATCGCGAATCAACTTTTTGCTACAATTTATTGAAGACACTATTGCGACGTATCCAATTCAAAGAGAAAAATCGACACAAACTCGGCCATTTAGACCTAATGTAAGCCAGTTAGGCGGGAATCATGTTCCGGATTATATACCCGGAACTTCTAAAACAAACAACCCTACGCGAAGGTGTTCACGCTGCTATAAACGTAAGATCAGGAAGGAATCGCGTTACTGGTGTTCCATTTGCAAAGTCCCATTGTGTATAGTACCCTGTTTCGCTGAATACCACTCCACAGCAGGAATTTAAATTTTTACTTTTATATGTATAATGTTTAATTTGTATTGCATTTTTAGTTTAATATGTATGTAACATATGTTTATGTTAACCAAATAAATAAATAGTAGTAATAAAATTGTCAATTTTAGAAAATAAACCCATCTTTTTGATTCAATATCTTACCAGCGCAACTTACTCTGTGATTGACGAGTATACTCGTCATTTATTTATTTATTTATTTATTGCTGCCAGTGGACACAAAACGGGACAAACCCAAAAGATTGTGTCACTACATTGACAAAAACTACTACTATATTACAAATACATTGTGCGGTTAATTACGAATAAATTAACTAAAAACAATAATTATTCTATAAAGCAGAAAATAAAATTAAGAAAAATAAAACATACATTTGTTTACGCTACAGTAATGTTGATCAATGCTTTCTGTAACTCAACGGCAGTTATCAAGCTCTTAAATCTCCTATATGTATTACTAAACACATCTATACCGTTGCCAGTAGTATGGAACCGATTACAAGCAATCGCCATCCGAATCATAGGAGAATTTTGAAATAAATTTGTTCTCGGAATGGGAGTATAAAAAATTGACTCATGCCTTAAAGATCGGGAAGGTATACGTATATTCACACATCCCAATAATACCGAGAAGGCACATCTATTGACAATCTTATGAAATGTTAGAGCATCGTTACAAAAGCGGCGCTGGTGAAGTGGAAGAAGTTGGAAAGAGCTGCACGCAGAATTATAATCTTTATAGCTTAAATTAAATTTATAGGCTAAGTGCTTTAGAAACTTCTTTTGAATTCTTTCAATTCTGTTTATATAAGTGTGATACTGCGGATTCCAAATGGTAGTGCAAAAATTTAGTACATTGAATACGTAAGCAAAATATAAAACTTTTACTGCTTCTACGCTTTTGAAACATTCTGTGGATCTTATGACAAAACCCAACATTCGCAGCGCCTTTCCAACCACTCCATCAACGTGACCAGAAAATGTAAGCTTGTTGTCAAACGTAACACCAAGATCTTTAATTTGAGATGCTCTAGGTAAGACATAGTTTTCCAATTTGTACTCACATAGCTATTAGTTTGATATCATGGTTGAGATATCAAACTAGGAGCTCTCACATCAACGCTACGCGACAATATTGTAATATGATACCTTAATAGTCTTTAAGTAGTGGAAAATCATATCAGGCATAGCGTTGAGTGCCTTTATTTCCGATTTCTGGGAAATCCACCAGACACCGCATCAGTCTGGTGGATTGAGTACACAGAATGAAAAAAATCTGCGAACAATAAGCAGATGGACGAAGGATCGGAAGCTGTGCAATCATCCAGGTGTACCGCAGACGGTATATTATTACTGCCCATTCTTCGTTTTAAGAATGACCAGAAATGTTTGGGATTGTGCGTTATATTTATTTCTGCCTGGCTAACATAATTTTTATAATCCCGATCAATAAGGAATTTTGCTCGCCCTCTCAGCAGAGAAAAGGTAAGATATCAACGTGATTTCCATAACGCTTCCATTTCCTATGCGCCTTCCTCTTTTCATTAATCGCCCGCACAGCACTGAACGAAAACCACACGGAAAAACCACTCTCTCTCTTATGCATTTTGGGAACATGTTTCTCAATACCGCGATGCAAGTGAGCATAAAATGCATCCACAGAATCATTAACATCATCGCACTCCAACTCTCTTTCCCAGTTAACCCCATTAAAATGTGAATTGAGTAAATCAAATTTTGCTTTTCTATAGTTATAGCAAGCGGGAGAGTTATATTTAAAATTTGGAGGTGCGATTACCTGACAGGAAAACACAAGAGTAGTGTGAGATATGTCTTCACGAATTAAAGGGCTATCGCTGAGCGCTATGTCAGAGATAGAACAAAAATTTGCAATAATAAGATCCAAAGTATGGTTGTAGGCATTAAAATGGCGATTAAATTGATTAAGGCCGCAGAGGGACAGGACATCCAGAAAATCACGAGATCGAGCACTACTGCATGATGGTACACAATGACGAAGGCAGAGATCAATCTCCCATTTAATTTCTGGCAAGTTAAAATCGCCACATATAAGAAATTTGTCGTCAGGATATCGCCGTGTGAGTACAGTAAGTTGATCTATGAATGAATAGAGTGCTAAGTTATCATTTGGACGAATATATACACAGCAAACATGTAGCGAAGAACCCCCGGTCTTAAGCGTTACACTCACTACCTCAAGATTCACAAACCAGTCAGCATGGGCTACCGCCGGTATAGCAGTAGATACCCCAATTAAGACACCCCCACCCTTCGAAAGGTCCTCATCGTTGCCGTTTGTCCTGTCGCGCCTGAAAACATTATAAAGATCCGGAGACAGTTCTGCCGAGTATATGCCAGGATGCAACCAGGTTTCGGTTATGCAAACAAGATCAAAATCAAAATTTAATAAGCTAGTGAAAAAAGATTTCAACTTAGTTCTTAGACCACGCACGTTCTGATAGTAAACGCTAATCGAAGACATTGTGAACAGTAACATTTAATTGAATATAAATTTATGAATAATTTAGTGTCGCCAAAACCGATCACATCCTGTCCACATCGGCCTCACTCCTGATGGGCAAAGGACGTGCGTCATCACTTTTTCGGACAAAGATTTGACAGTTGCGAGTCCATACATATTTATAACCCTTATCCTTAGCAAAACCTTCTTGTCTTCCCAAAGACATCCTTGTTCGCAGGCGATAAATGCTCGTTGATAAAACAACGATCAGATACACCACGGATCGCAAGACCCGGCGTAGACCCAGCTGGTGCTGATCTTCTTTTGAGCTTAGCTGCCGCCAAGAAATTGTCCCGCTTGAGACGGCTGCAAAATCGAACCACGATTGTTTTCGGAGACGTCTGCCGACGCGTTACGGTACCCTCGACGCCTGGGCCATGCGGAACACGATGTACAGCATCCACATCTACATTTAAAACCGGAACTCCAAGAAATTCGCCCAGAGACTCTACAACGGCCACCAGATCCTCGCCATCCCTCTCAGGCACACCCTGGACCTCCAAATTACTACGACGGGAATATTGCTCGAGATCTGCCACTCGTCCTGATAATTCTGCAACCCGTTTTTTTAGGTGCAAGTTTTCTTCGTTTAATTTATTGATCATTTTGAGACGCTCGTCAAGACGATTCATGGACGCCTCGAAGTCGGATACGCGCTGGCTACAAAACTGCACAGACTCGACCATCTCTTCATACCTGCTATTCATGGAACGCATATCAGAGCGAATTTCCTTAAACATATTGTAAACAGCATCCAATGTAACAGCTGATGTCGGTTCAGCAGCTTCAGGGGCAGAAGACGGTAAAAAAAGACGAGAGGCTCGGCGATCAACAGGACTGCGACAAGTTAAACATCTCCAAGATGCGCCCGCAACTAAGAGCGCCGCGGCCGACGCTTTACCGAGGTCCACGCATTTGGCGTGAAACCACGTTCTACATACCTCGCACTGCACCCCCGTTGTATTACGCCCCACCTCATTCTTGCACCGCCCACAATAAAATTTGTTCACCGGCATTATGTTTAATTTTATTATAAACCCGTAGGATAACGACTATATAAAACTAATTTATTGAGAAATTGCCAATGATATCTGTATAATCAATCACAAACGAATGGTCGCAATCAACCGCACTACACGGTCAGTGAAAATCACTACTTAAACCACTTCAGAAACTGTGAAAATTAACAAATACACGGAGCACCAACCAGCGTGGTGTCGTCCACGACTCGTCGACCGGATATTGTGGCTCGATTCTGGCGACACAAAACGGTGCGCGCTCTCAGACGAGGGCGTCACAGTTAACTGGTTAAAGATAGCAAAGATCCATTAATTTACAGAATTTATTGACTTTTTGCATACCGATTCCCAGTAAACGAAACACAAAAAGTATTCGGCGGTTTATTTCGAAGGCTTCATTCTGTATTTTTGGGCACGAGTTCACGGAGTTTTCTGCACAGTTGCAGTTTTCTAAAAGTTTGAACCCAAGACCTTGTTTGCCCGTTTGTGAGAAATTGACATTACCATTTAAAACTGAGACAAAGTCTAGGATACAATGAGCGAATCCAGGTGTGAATGGAATTTGTAGAAGATGTTTGTCCCTGAGCTTCAATGCTGATGTGCTGACATATGTCTTATCTTTTCTAATAGTTTTTGGATTCGAAGGCTTGCGTTTTTTGGGTTGAGACGTCCGGTAATTATTTTCACGTGTGCCCTTACGACCCATTTCACAATAAAAACATACACAAAATTATTAAATAACGTACTGAAAACAATAAAGAGAAACACGCGGAAATTCTCACAACAATGAAAATGACTACAACTGACAATGAAGCTGAGGCACTTGATAAATCATTATTTAAAAAGAAGCATGAACATATTGGTGCGTTCAAAGATGGCTAGAATAGACCATGCCGTGGCGTCATCTTTAACGAGTGAATACTCTCAAACCAGAAAGATTTCTGACAAACCCTTTTACAGGGTTATTCCTGAAACCCTTTAGATTGAAAAAAATGCAAAAACAAAAACATCGAGATTTTGAAACCGGCAAGGTGTAAGTCCCCTTAAGTGGTTAAAATGGACAAACATTTTTTTTGTGATTAAATAACTTTAAAAGAAAGTAGTGTTAAATAAGCTTTAAAATCTTTATTGTAAAACGCATTTTTAATTTAAATCAATAAATCACTTTTGAATTTTGACACTCTTAACTTTACACATATACAAACCTATAATTTTTTACCCTACTTAAAATCAAGTAATCACTACATATCTCTTTTTTTCTCTAAGGAAGCTTTACATAAAAATTCCTAAAGGTTATTACACATTTTTTAATTCATTAAATTTTAGTTATAATAAATGCAATTTTTAAAATAACTTCAAGACATTTTTTAATTTAAAATAAGAACCCAATTGATGAGGCACTTAACTTTTCTGTAATCAAGTTAAATCCAATCATTTCCAATTAAAAAATCTTTTTCTTAATCTTCCTTAAAAACTATAATACGTTAGTAGAAAACAAACATTTTTGTTTAAAATGTGAAATTTCTTTTTAATATACATTAACAATCAAATTCAAGTTTAGTCAAAGAAAATCGTCGATGGAAACGACTTGAAACAGCAAATTGCAAGAAGAAAACCGTCCGGGTTCATCCCACGGTACATAAAACCAAAAACTTTGATTTGTCAGAAATTATTATTGTTATAAACCCTTTTAATTTATTAAAAGGATTTAAACCCTTTTTTATTTTATTAAAACAAAGGGTTTCACAAATTACCACAAATTTTTTTTATAATTATTTTTCAACGTGGTGGTACCATATCTGAATCAAAATATAAATAAATTAATTGAGATTTATTTTGGTCAAAATTTACTTACTGTTTGTAGTAGTCAATAGTCGATACAACCGCGAATCAGATTCCCCTTGCGGAAATTCTTCAATTGAAACTAATTGATAATCAGCACCCAAATGTGTCAAGATCTCATCATCAAGAACCTTCTCAACTTCCCCTTCATCGTTACGAATCTCCTTCGACTCATTTTGCGCTACATTTTGTATTAAATCCAAATGTTTCTTTCGCAAATGTTGCAACAACTTCGCCTTACTAGCATATTGTTTATAACAAAACTCACAAGAATGGGGGTGAGTTGTAACGCTTCCCACTGTTTGTGAAAAGGTGGGATTTGGTAAATCCGCCGTGGATGAATGAGTTTTATTGCTTAAGGGTAAAGCAGCCCCAGGATGATTTTTCAAGATGTGAGCTTTCCTTTTGCTCGAGCTTTTATAAACTTTATCGCAGTATTGACAAAAATAATCGCGCGTTGCCCTTAAAATCGGGAGATTTAATTCAGGTACAGAATTTGGGCTAATATCCGGATGTCGTTTCGCCAAGTGATTAACTAACATTCCACGTCGTTTAAATCCAACCATACAAGTATGGCATTTATAAATGAACCGGTGATAATCAGTTGGTTCGACTTTCGGGACGAATTTTGGGGCCGCATTTTCCCTTTCTTCCGAGTGTATCCGTTGACAGTGCTCTTTTAATTTATCTTTGCGTTTGAAATGTTTTCCGCATTCCGCACAACCAAATTCGCGATGATCCGAATGCTTCAATAGATGCATCCGTAATTTATCGAGAGTTGGAAAATGTTTGGAACATTGTTGGCACGCGTGTTTTCTTTCGCAATGCAAAGCTCGAATATGTTTCCTGATAATACTGTACTTAGTAAATAATTTTTGACAATGCGGACAAGTGTATTGGCCGTCAATACAATGCTGTTTAACGTGCAACTTTAATTGTAACACATAAACAAAAGTCTCCTTACAAATCGGACACTCAAACTGTTTTCTACCAACGATGTGGGTTTTTAAATGATACGCCAATGCGCTGTTATTAATAAAACGCCGACTGCATTTATCGCATTGTAAAGGTTTCGATTCTTCGGATCCATGAACTAACATGTGTTTTTGGCGCCTCTCGATTGTGGCGAAACTTTTGCTACAAAGCACGCAATCAAACGACTTTTTACAGCTTTTATTTGAGGTTGCGTGTTTCATGTTTAAGTGGTAATCAAGTTGGGATTCCGAGCCGAACGACATTCCGCAAACTTCGCAGATGTGATTGTTTTGTAAATGTTGGGAGGAATGGGTTTTTAATGCATCTTCCGTTTCGAAAATTAATTTGCATTGCCGACATTTGAATGATCTAAAATCAATTAATCCATATTAATTTAAAATAATTCTTTTAGGATATATCGTTGGCGTTATTATTTAAAACAACAAAGGTCATCAAGTGAAGTAATGTTTTATTGTCTGGGTGTCAATCAAACCTACATCTTTTTCTGTTTTAATGGAAAAAGCAAAATCTATTTTCAATAACCTTAAGGAAACCGATGGAGGGGATAAAACAGGGTTGGTTTATGAGATTTAAGTGAAAATATGTGGTGAAGCAGCAAGGACAGATGTTACAGCTGCATCTGCTTTTCTTAAGGAATTTCAGGTTTATGTAGAACAAGGCAACTATTCCCCAGACTTATGACCGGTTTCTCATACGTATTCACATGTCGATATCGAACCGATATTGTGCTGTTGATCAATAACTCGAGCGATATCCGTCAATTGGGTTTCTGAAAGGGCCAATAGGAGATATCGGACCGATATCGAACCGATAACTATATCGCATACAACAAGTACGCATGCAGACGTCAGTGATGTCAAAGGTGATATGTCATTTGAAAGATTTTTCGTTTCCATCTTTATATTAATTGAATTTAAATAAAACTATGTTTTTTATATGGATTTGTTTTTTATTCTTTGCTCTACCAGTTTCGATTTTTTTAGCTCATCTTCTGGAGCATGTCACGTCAAAATCAACAATTAGAGACGTGAGTTACAAATAATTGTTGATTTTGACGTGAAGCTCCAGAAGATGAGTTAAAAAAACTCGAAACCGGTAGAACAAAGAATAAAAAACAAATCCATCTAAAAAACATAGTTAGTTTTATTTAAATTCAATTAAAAGTGATATATGCATTGGAAATGTTGTGTCTATTATGATAAAATGAGAACCGATTTAGAAAATTTTTATTCGTTTTTGAGATAAAGATTACTAAGTTAACCTATTTTTTTTATTATTTTTTAAAATTAGTAATCTTGTTTTAAAAAACCACGAAAAATCGAATTCTTAAGATATCTTAATGAACTATTCACGATTTGTAGAGGAAAGTGTCTATTTTCCCGTGATGAAAGGGGATCTTGAAAATATTTATTCGTTTTTGAGATATAAATCATTAAATTAAACAACGTGAACATTTACGTTGATAATTAAATTGTATTGCTATCTTAACTTAATTAAAAATCACCAAAAATCGAATTCTTGCTATATTTTAATGAAACATTCAAAATTTATAGAGACAAGTGTCTATTTTATCATGGTGAGAACTAAATTAGAAAATATTTATTTGTTTTTGAGACAAAGATTATTTAAGTTGACCTGATTCTTGATGATTTTTTGAAATTAATAATCTTGCTTTAAAAAATCACGAAAAATCGAATTCTTAACATATCTTAATGAACTATTCATGATTTATAAAGGAAAGTCTCTACTTTCTCGTGATGAAACCGGATCTTGAAAATATTTATTCGTTTTTGAGATATATATATCATTAAATTCAACGTGAACATTTATGGCTATCTCAAGTTAATTAAAAATCACCAAAAACCGAATTCTTGAGATATTTTAATGAAACATTTAAAATTTATAGAGATAAGTGTCTATTTTGTCATAGTGAGAACCAAATTAGAAAATCTTTATTCGTTTTTGAGATACAGATTATTTAAGGTAACCTAATTTTTTATGATTTTTGGAAATTAATAATCTTGTTTTAAAAATCACGAAAAACCGAATTCTTAAGATATCCTAATGAACTATTTATGATTTATAGAGAAAAGTGTCTATTTTCTCGTGATGAAAGCGGATTTTGAAAATATTCATTCTTTTTTGAGATATAAACTATTAAATTCAACGTGACATTTACGGCTATCTCAAGTTAATTAAAAATCACCAAAAATCGAACTCTTGAGATATTTTAATGAAACATTCAACATTTATAGAGATAAGTGTCTATTATGTCACGGTGAGAACCAAATTAGAAAATCTTTATTCGTTTTTGAGATACAGATTATTTAAGGTAACCTAATTTTTTATGATTTTTGGAAATTAATAATCTTGTTTTAAAAATCACGAAAAATCGAATTCTTAAGATATTTTGATGAACTATTTATGATTTATAGAGGAAAGTCCCTACTTTCTCCTGATGAAACCGGATCTTGAAAATATTTATTCGTTTTTAAGATATAAATCATTAAATTCAACGTGAACATTTATGGCTATCTCAAGTTAATTAAAAATCACAAAAAACCGAATTCTTGAGATGTTTTAATGAAACATTTAAAATTTATAGAGGCAGGCGTCTATTTTGTCATGGTGACAACCAAATTAGAAAATCTTTATTCGTTTTTAAGATAAAGATTATTTAAGTCAACCTAATTTTTTATAATTTTTGAAATTTTTAATCTTGTTTTAAAAAAATCACGAAAAATCGAATTCGTAATTAAGATATCTTAATGAACCATTCATGATTTATAGAGGAAAGTGTCTATTTTCTCGTGATGAAAGCAGATCTTGAAAATATTTATTCGTTTTTGAGATATAAATTATTAAATTCAACGTGAACATTTATGGCTATTCTCAAGTTAATAAAAATCACCAAAAACCGAATTCTTGAGATATATTAATGAAACATTCAAAATTTATAGAGGTAAGTGTCTATTTTGTCATGCTGAGAACCAAATTAGAAAATCCTATTCGTTTTTGAGATAAAAATTATTGAAGTTAACTTAATTTTTTTTTGATCTTTTGTAATTAATGATCTTGTTTTAAAAAACCACGAAAAATCGAATTCTTAAGATATCTAAATGAACTATTCATGATTTATAGAGACAGTGTCTATTTTCTTGTGATAAAAGCGGATCTTGAAAATATTTATCCGTTTTTGAGATATAAATCATTAAATTGAACGTGACCATTTATGGCTATCTCAAGTTAATTAAAAATCACCAAAAATCGAATTCTTAAGATATTTTAACGATATTTTCAAAATTTACAGAGGCAAGTGTCTATTTTGTCGTGGTGAGAACAATTAGAAAATCTTTATTCGTTTTTGAGATAAAGATTATTTAAGTTAACCTATTTCTTTTACGATTTTTTTGAAATTAATGATCTTGTTTTAAAAAATCACGAAAAATCGAATTTCTAAGATATCTTAATGAACTATTCATGATTTATAGAGAATAGTGTCTATTTTCTTGTGATAAAAGCGGATCTTGAAAATACTTTTTCGTTTTTGAGATAAAAATCATTAAATTCAACGTGACCATTTATGGCTATCTCAAGTTAATTAAAAATCACCAAAAATCGAATTCTTAAGATATTTTAATGATAAATTCAAAATTTATACTGGCAAGTGTCTATTTTGTCGTGCTGAGAACAATTAGAAAATCTTTATTCGTTTTTGAGATAAAGATTATTTAAGTTAACCTATTTCTTTTACGATTTCTTTGAAATTAATGATCTTGTTTTAAAAAATCACGAAAAATCGAATTTCTAAGATATCTTAATGAACTATTCATGATTTATAGAAAATAGTGTCTATTTTCTTGTGATAAAAGCGGATCTTGAAAATATTTATCCGTTTTTGAGATATAAATCATTAAATTGAACGTGACCATTTATGGCTATCTCAAGTTAATTAGAAATCACCAAAAATCGAATTCTTAAGATATTTTAACGATATTTTCAAAATTTACAGAGGCAAGTGTCTATTTTGTCGTGGTGAGAACAATTAGAAAATCTTTATTCGTTTTTGAGATAAAGATTATTTAAGTTAACCTATTTCTTTTACGATTTTTTTGAAATTAATGATCTTGTTTTAAAAAATCACGAATAATCGAATTTCTAAGATATCTTAATGAACTATTCATGATTTATAGAGACAGTGTCTATTTTCTTGTGATAAAAGCGGATCTTGAAAATATTTATCCGTTTTTGAGATATAAATCATTAAATTCAACGTGAACATTTATGGCTATCTCAAGTTAATTAAAAATCACCAAAAACCGAATTCTTGAGATATTTTAATGAAACATTTAAAATTTATAGAGGCAGGCGTCTATTTTGTCATGGTGAGAACCAAATTAGAAAATCTTTATTCGTTTTTGAGATAAAGATTATTTAAGTTAACCTATTTCTTTTACGATTTTTTTTAAATTAATGATCTTGTTTTAAAAAATCACGAAAAATCGAATTTCTAAGATATCTTAATGAACTATTCATGATTTATAGAGACAGTGTCTATTTTCTTGTGATAAAAGCGGATCTTGGAAATATTTATCCGTTTTTGAGATATAAATCATTAAATTGAACGTGACCATTTATGGCTATCTCAAGTTAATTAAAGATCACCAAAAATCGAATTCTTAAGATATTTTAACGATATTTTCAAAATTTACAGAGGCAAGTGTCTATTTTGTCGTGGTGAGAACAATTAGAAAATCTTTATTCGTTTTTGAGATAAAGATTATTTAAGTTAACCTATTTCTTTTACGATTTTTTTGAAATTAATGATCTTGTTTTAAAAAATCACGAAAAATCGAATTTCTAAGATATCTTAATGAACCATTCATGATTTATAGAGACAGTGTCTATTTTCTTGTGATAAAAGCGGATCTTGAAAATATTTATCCGTTTTTGAGATATAAATCATTAAATTGAACGTGAACATTTATGGCTATCTCAAGTTAATTAAAAATCACCCAAAATCGAATTCTTAAGATATTTTAACGATATATTCAAAATTTGTAGAGGCAAGTGTCTATTTCGTCGTAGTGAGAACAATTAGAAAATCTTTATTCGTTTTTGAGATAAAGATTATTTAAGTTAACCTATTTTTTTATGAATTTTTTGAAATTAATAATCTTTTTTTTAATCCGGAAAAATCGAATTCCTAAGATATCTTAATGAACTATTCATGATTTAGAGAGAATAATGTCTATTTTCTTGTGATCAAAGCGGATCTTGAAAATATTTATTCGACTTGAACATTTATGGCTATCTCAGGTTAATTAAAAATCACTAAAAATCGAATTCTTGAGATATTATAATGAAACATTCAAAATTTATAGAGGTAAGTTTCTATTTTGTCACGGTGAGAACCAAATTAGAAAATCTTTATTCGTTTTTGAGATAAAGATTATTTAAGTTGACCTGACTTTTTTATGATTTTTGAAAATTAATAATAAATATAATTTACCTACAACTGTTCTTTGTGTAATTGAGCCTTTAAAAAGTTTTTTTTTATTTTTGTTAAGAAATTATTTATTTATTTTATTTATTGTGATTTATTATTGGATGCTTCGCTGGGCTTTTCAGTTTTCATCTCAACTATAATAAATAAATAATTTTACGATTATTGTTATTCAAAATTTTTACCGCCACTTATCAACGGGAATAAACAAGTAATCGATTCTTTGAAAAAACTGTCAAAAACCGTTCGATAACTATTGTGTGCAATATCTGTCGATTAGGTCCTACCAGAACACCAATACGCGATATCGATCGATAAAAGATATCGATCCAATAACTGCCGGTCCAATATTTACTCAATACTATAACGTACGAGAAACCGGGCATTAATCTTTAATATTGACGAGACAGGTTTTTATTGGAAAATATTACCAACACGAACTTTTATTTCTGGAGAAGAGCGATCTGCTCCAGGTTTTAAAGTTGCGAAAGAATGAATAACTCTTTTGTTGGGAGCAAATATTTCAGGAACATTGAAACTGAAACCAATGTTAGTGTACCATTCACAGACACCACGTGCTTTAAAAGGTCTCAATAAAGACATTTTATCATTGTTTTGGAAAAAGAACAAAAAAGGTTGGGTAACACAAGCTATTTGCACAGATTGGTATACAAATTATTTTTGTGCTATTATTCTTCGCTTTCGCGAAAAAAATAAATTGACGCCCAAGCTACTTCTTCACATGTACAATGCTCCAGGACATTCTCAAAATCTGGATGAAATTAAAACAGCATCAGCTGTCAAAGTTGTTTACATGCATCCAAATACAACATCACTTTTGCAGCCAATGGATCAGGGGGTAATTGTAACTTTAAAGGCATATCTCCGCAATACTTTGATAGAAATGATAAGAATTTTGGATAATTCTAATAAAACAATCAAAGACTACTGGCGGTCTTTTGGTGGAATTTGGCAAAAACTTCTGCCTGTATTAATAAATGATTTTGAAGAAGTACCACAATAAGAGAATCTTGTTGAAAACATTACTAGGCTTGTAAGAAATAAAATAACAAACAAAATCAGAAACAAATACATAAAATAGCAATAAAAATTGGAAAAGACAATGTAAAGAAGATAAAATTCGAGAAATCTATTAACGTAAGTTTTTAACAAGTATTTAGAAATAGAATAAGTTTAATTTAATGATAATAATGTGAAATATTTGATTTACGGTTGATGGCAAAAAGCTGAAACCGGTAGAAACCGAAATTTAAAAATTAAGTTTATTTCATCGTTCTGACCCTGAACGACGAATTGGCTTATTAAAAAAGGCTGACGGTTCTTATACCGAAAACTTCTTGGAGAGTCTCCTCTCCAAAATGCACCTACATTAATAGTTAATAGAGGTGCAGTTTTCAGGTTCCAGAAGTCCCATGTGTTCACTTCAGGACACCAACCATGAACCTACTGCAGATGATTGGACCTTAACCGAAAAAATTTGCAGGAAGGAAAAAATATTTTAAAATTTTTCGTCGTTAAAAACACCAGGACTAGATGGTATTATACCAGCCCTTTTACAATGGGGCTCGCCTACCTCACCTAGTTGGATTTCTTCAAGCCTGGCTGGCGCTACAATATATACACAAGCGGTGGCGTGAGGTTATTGTGAACTTCATACCAAAATCGGCTAAGTTAGATTATTTTACACCAAAATCATTTAGACCTATCAGCCTCTCCTCCTTTCTTTTGAAAACCTTGAAGAGACTGTGTGATTTCTGTCTTCCAAATACATAAATAAATCTTAATCAACATTTCTAAAACAACTTTCTCTGGTATTAACGATGTGGTTGAATTGAAAACGCTCTCAAACATAGGCCAGTTAAGCTTAGAGCCTGCGATCTCAGTTTTCAAGGAGGAGTTACTTGAGACTGTCCACAAGGGGGTGTACTTCCGCTATTGTTGTGGAATCTCATTCTGGACAGCCTCTTGAAATGCCTCGCTAAAGCCAACTTTACAACAGTTAGTTCTGCAGATGTTTTAACCATCCTTGGGAAAGGTAAGCACATAAATGTACTTTTTGATAGGATGCAAAGACTCAAATTGATTGAGTCTTGGTGTGACCGACAAGATCTCTCTGAAGAATCCTAAAAAAACAGACTTGATTCTTTTCACACGATTGAGGAAGCTTGGCAAGCTCTATTAGCATTTCTTGCTAATACTCCATTAGTTTTGTCAAAAGAAGTCAAATATCTGGGCATTATACTTGACAACAAAATGACATGGAAAGCTGACCTAGACATGCCTAAACAATAGAGGCTGCCTTCTGGATCCACACAGCTGTAATCCGATCTATGCATACATATGGTGCAGTAATTTGGTGTCAAAGACCTTAAAATCCATATCCACGGCTGCACTCAATAAAGTACAGAGGCTTGCGTGTTTGCATGTTACAGGTGCGGTGCGCTGCATTGGAAACATGTTGAACCTAACGCCACTTCATTAGTTCATTCAAGAAGTGGCACTGGTGACCATGTTTCGACTGCGTGTAGCAGGAATTCTAATGTTGGGTTACTTGTCAATTGGAACGTAAAACGGACTTTATACTACTACAACACATTTTTTCTAAGAGTTATGTCACCCATCCAAGTTTCACAGAAGTAGAAGTAAAAAACAGTAAAAAAATCTAGACTGATGGTTCGGCTATATGGGAAGGAGCTAGAGCTGGAGTTTTCTCGCACAACCTCCAACTCCACATATCTACCCCATTAGATAGAGGTACTACCGTCATAACTAACCGTCAATAAACCTCTGAATTTATTGTCAGATCCAACTTGGAAGGTACAACTTTTACAATTTGCATTGACAGTAAACAATCTATATCAGCTCTGAGTAGAAATCAATTACCTCAGGATTTATTATGAATTGTCACCTTACATTAGAGAAGGCTGCAGAACGTAATTGTATTTTACTTCAACGACAAAAGGACATTCGACCAGTTCAAGTAAGAAGCACGCTGATAGACTTGTCAAAAGAGCTACCAGCGAGCTATCTGTTCAACTGAACCGTTAATCACTCCGTCCATATCAACTCAAATTGAGCTTTTTAAAGATTTAACCCACAGAATCTGTTTAGAGAACTGCTGTGCTATCCTTCAGCAAAGACAGCCTTATCTTTCATAAGACTCGGCAGAAACCATGCCGGCAGAAACCATGCCATACGAATTGTAACGAAAATCATTATGGGTCACTGTAAGGTAAACAAGAATCTTTACAACCATAAGCTTACTCCTAGTCCTTTCTGTCGCTTTTATGAAGAGAGTGAGAAGACTGTTCGACACATCTTGTATGACTGCCACACTCTACAAGACCTTAGAATGCGAGACTTTGAAGCTGTATCCTACCCTTCAGAAATTCCTTAGGCTGGTTGATGTAGCCAGAGAGAGTGTAGGAGGAAGTACAAGGGGCCTAGGTGTTGTATGCCATAGCATACCCTCCCCTTTCCTACATACAAGGCAACTAACATTCTTTGGAAGACTAGTGGGCCTTTCTTCTTCTTCACTAATAAAATAATAAAAATAATCATAAATTGTAAATAACCGTGTAGTATATAGCAGTGATGGCCAAACTGTGGCTCGCGAGCCGCATGTGGCTCTTCAATAATATTATTGTGGCTCAACTAACAATTCAAATAATATAAAATCGAAGAAAAAAGATTCCCCGAACATTTGCAGAGTAAACGTCGTTACTTGTGGCAAATAAGGAAGCTATAAATCAATACGTCTGACACAGATTTCGGGGAAGAACCTTTTTACACAATTCACTCGAACTATCGCGATCCTATATGGTGATTGTGTTTGTCAGTCTCTCTTCTTGAATAAAACGGTAGGTAACGATTTAAATAAAATACGTCACATTATATGAATGTTACTAAATGTTATTAATATTTACTATTATAGATAAAATATTAATTTACTAAGATGACGCCTCCAAATAAAGGAAAGCGGAAGTATGCCGACGAAAACCGAAATTTTAATGAGGAATGGGAAGAAGATTATGCTTTTATAGAAAAAAAGGCAAAGCGGTCTGTCTAATTTGTAACTCAACCGTGAACCATTATAAAGTAGGAAATTTAAAACGTCATTCCGAATATATATCTGAATATCCGACAAAATTGGAGTTAACAATTAAAAAACTACAATCGCTAAAGTGTTCAATTAATAATCAGGTCAATTTTATGCCAAAATTTACTTAAGAATCTAAATCTGTAAGAGAGGTTAGTTTTAAAAATAGCGTGGAACATAGCAAGTGCGAAACGACCATATATTGGGAGATATATAGGGAGATTTTATTAAACAAAATATTATTGATACAATTAAATCATTAGATACCAATAATACAAAACTTTTTAAGTTGATAGGTGACATTCAAGTTTCACGACATACAGTAGAACACCAAATTGCAGAAATAACTGTAGATTTATTATCGCAGTTACATAAAGACAAAGAATTGTGTAGCATTTAGTTTGGCGCTTGATGAATCAACGGATATCACCAAGATGGAGTCACGCGAGAAGAATTATTAAATCTCATTACTTTAACAGATTCCACATGTGGTATCGATATTAAAGAAGCTTTTGATGCTGCCGTTAAATATTCCGAAAAACAAATTAATAAGTATAGCCACTGATTGAGCAGCTACAATGGTAGGGAAAAATGTTGGATTAATAGGGCTCCTGAAAAAAGATGAAAATAATCCAGATTGTGAAATGTGTTACAACAATTTAAAAATTGCAGCTTATCGATTACTATCAATATTTGGATCAACATATGATGATACGATTAGAGAGTATAAAAATATTATCGAAATGAACACATTTACAATACAGAATATTCTTACTACTGAGAATGCTACAAGACAAACGGAAAAAACAGCTACTATTTTAGATCATGTTTTAATGAATAAAAACCTCTACTGTGATATAACCCTTACGGATCATGTGATATCAGATCATAAAGTTATGTATATTAAATTAAACAAAGTAATTGAAAAAAAAACTAAAGAAGTTATCAATAAAACTAAATTGCTGAAAGGAAAATGGAAAGAACTAATTCAAGTGAAATTACAACAGGAAGAAATAACTTCCTTTGGAAAATTAGCAGAAATAATAACAAAAACAAAAATTGAGTGTACAAAGGAAAGTAGAATAAAAGTATCCAACAACAACTATTGGATAAATGCTGAGTTTATTGAGAAAATAAAACAGAGAGATAATTCATATAAGCGATGAAAATTAATAAGAAACTCAGAAACCGAAAGACATTTTAAAAATTTAAAGAATGTGGTAAATAATATGAGAAGAAAATTAAAGAAGGAGTATGTGGAAAAAACACTTAATGAGGCTGGAACAAACAGTAAAAAAATGTGGAGGGTCCTGAACGATATATGTTTGAAACGAACAAAAAAAAAGGGCAAAATGGGACAAATGAAAAGTATGACAGGTGCAGTCATTGAAGATGAGCAACAAATAGCTGAGGAATTTAATACTTATTTTTCTGAAATAGGTAAGAATTTAGCCTCAAAAATTAAACCGGTTCTTAATCACCAGTTTAGAGAAGAAGAAACAAAAGAATCCATCTACTTGGAACCAACTGATTTAACAGAAATTAATTCTATCATAAGGGATTTAAATAATAATAGTTCGCCGGGAGAAGATGGTATTACTAAATCTGATATAGTGCTGCTTTTTGAAGTTTTGGGAGATAAAATAGTGAATATCATTAATGATATCCTGGTTACTGGCCTGTTTCCGAATGAATTAAAAACGGCGAAAATATCCCCTATTCATAAAAAAGGAGCAAAAACAGAACTTGGTAACTATAGACCAATTTCAATCTTAAATATATTTTCTAAAATAACAGAAAAAGTTATCAAACACAGGTTAACTAACTTTATACAGAAATTCTTTAACATCGATCCATAGCAATATGGATTTCAAAAGAAGAGTAGTACCTTGGGGGCGACAGGGGATTTACTAGAATATATTACAGAAGAACTCGATAAGAAGAGATATGTTTTGACAGTGTTTATTGACTTACAAAAGGCATTTGATACTGTGGACATAGATATTTTACTCAATAAATTAGAAAAAATGGGAATGTGAGGCATTGCAAAAGACCTCTTCCAGTCATATTCTAAGGACCGGTAAGCATTATACTCAAATCAATAAAACCAAAAGTAAAAAAAAAAAGCCTAAGTATTGGAGTAGCTCAGGGATCAGTACTTGGTCCTTTGCAATATTTATTATACATTCAAAACTTAAAGTATCTACAACTTCAAGCGAGATATTTTGTGTTTGCTGATGACACCGTCTTGGTTATATCATCAAGTAATATAAAGGAACTTGAAAAGGTGGCGAACGACGACTTAAATCTGTATTATACATGGCTGTGCTATAATAAATTATCGGTGAACGTTAATAAAACGGTATATATGATTATTAAACAAAAAAATAAACAAAAAAGTGATATAAATGTGTTTCTCAATGGAGAAAAACTAAAAGAAGTGCACGTACAAATACTTAGGTTTAAATTTGACAAATGATCTCAATTGGAATGTACATGTGAATGCTATCATTAAAAAAATTGTGCCAATGGTTAGTGCAATAAAAAGGTGTACGGATTGCTTAAATAAAAACTCTAGGCGTTTACTCTATAATAGCTTTATACTGCCACAAATTAGATATTTAATTCCCTGCTGGGGAGGTCTTCCGCTTTACCAGTTAAATAAATTACAAAGAACGCAGAATAAAGCAATAAAATCTATCTTTCAGTTGAACTATTGTATGTCAACTGATCTTGTGTATGAAATGGAAAATATATGGAACTTGCAGAAAATTCGGACTTATGAGCAAATAAAATATATATATTCTATAAAAAACAAACTAATAAAGACTAATATAAATACAAAACAAGTTAAGAACTGGCATGAATACAGCACCCGGAATGCAAATGATTTTAGAAATAAATATTGTAGAACAACGACAGCACAGAGATCACCATTATATCTTGGTATTAAAGCATACAACAGTGTTCCGATAATAATAGTGGAGGCAAGGACAATGAAAAAATTAGTTTATAATCTGAAAATGTTTTTGAAGTGAATGAGTGTTGATCTGTTTCTGGTGGGTTTGCATTTTTGATGATTTTTATTTTCGTTTTTTATACATAACCTATTGTGATTTTTTTTGTTTACATATATTTTTTGTGTATTAAGGCTTCGATACCAGTGACATTCACTGTTTTGGAGTCAGTTAAAAATAAAATAAAAAAAAATGTCGAATCATGGTACTCAACAATGAAACTAATTAAATCTAAGTTTCATTCACAATTGACTAACATTTAAAGGAATTAATAAGATGAAAAACAGAAGGAAAGAAATTTTACCTAACACACATAGAGACAGGTATAATTATGAAAAGAAATGATAGCAGCGCTGGGATTCGAACCCAGGTCTCCAGTTTTCCGGACTGTTGCACTAACCTCTATGCTACGCTACAAGGTGGTGGAGGGTTATTAAACAAGTAATCCTTTCAAACCTGTACATTTCTGGACCGATTTAATGTCATTTACATGCACAAGTAAAGGACCAACGTCACAAAGTTTTAAATTCCAGAAAAGGCCGGTATCGCCGAATTAATAAACATTAATTGGAATTTATTTTTTACGTGTAACATATAAATGAAAAACAGAAGGAAAGAAATTTTACCTAACACACGTAGAGACAGGTATAATTATGAAAAGAAATGATAGCAGCGCTGGGATTCGAACCCAGGTCTCCAGTTTGCCGGACTGTTGTCGGTCCAGAAATGTACAGGTTTGAAAGGATTACTTGTTTAATAACCCTCCACCACCTTGTAGCGTAGCATAGAGGTTAGTGCAACAGTCCGGCAACCTGGAGACCTGGGTTCGAATCCCAGCGCTGCTATCATTTCTTTTCATAATTATACCTGTCTCTACGTGTGTTAGGTAAAATTTCTTTCCTTCTGTTTTTCATTTATATGTTACACGTAAAAAATAAATTCCAATTAATGTTTATTAATTCGGCGATACCGGCCTTTTCCGGAATTTAAAACTTTGTGACGTTGGTCCTTTAATTGTGCATGTAAATGACATTAAATCGGTCCAGAAATGTACAGGTTTGAAAGGATTACTTGTTTAATAACCCTCCACCACCTTGTAGCGTAGCATAGAGGTTAGTGCAACAGTCCGGCAACCTGGAGACCTGGGTTCGAATCCCAGCGCTGCTATCATTTCTTTTCATAATTATACCTGTCTCTACGTGTGTAAGGTAAAATTTCTTTCCTTCTGCTTTTCATTTATATGTTACACGTAAAAAATAAATTCCAATTAATGTTTAATTAATAAGATGTTCAACCTGTATTATCAACCAGATTTTCAGAAATTAACTTTTACATCATTTCGCACATTATCAACTAGTAAGAAATAAATCTGAAAAAATTACTATCATTAAATACATTGCGACTTAAAAGATTGTTTTTTTTTCTAAACTCTTGCGCCTCCCAATATTTTCAGGTAGTTTACTACGACTCTTATTACAAAAAGTCTGGCCACCCCTGGTATATAGCATAATTTTCGAATTTATGTCGATTTTAGTTAAAAAAAAAACAGTAATTGGAAATGAACCAAAATTCTTTTCTGGTTTCCAAATTTTATAAAATTTTGGCCCCATCTCTGTTTTAAACTATATTTAAACATTTGGTATCAATATATTATAAATAAGGGCCCAAGATGCAATAACAAATTTAAGAATTTTTAAGCTTAATTATCTTGAATTGAAATTTTCAGACTTGCGTCCAATTTCTAGCAAGGAACACCAATCTTAAAAAAAAATATTTACCTTACTATAATATGTTTTTCTTTATCATCATCCTTCACCCCATCACCACAACCCAAGGCATCTTTTTCTTTCTTCTGAACAATCTTTTTCCGCTTCTTTTTAATTTTAACATCAACTTTATCATCGTGCACATCTAAATGATTCTGCAAAAGCTCTGAAGAAGTAAACTTTTCAGAGCACTCATAGCAGGGCCACAAATTCGTCTCATCAACCGTTTGCGGTAAAACTTTCAAATTGTATTTTCGCGCGTACGATTTACTATAACCAACTCTCAATTCATGTTTTGGTAAAATCGGCTCATAATTAACAAAATATAATAACGATTCATTCTCGACGAGCACCAAGTTTTGCTCTTTAAACGTTACGGCTGGTCGAACGAACCGCATCCAATTCGAATTATTCTCATCGGAAACGTCAATTTTTAAAAGTTGATTTAGCTGGTTTTGAACGAAAAATTCGATTCCAGAATCGCTTGTGATGTTTGATTCGATGTATGTGCCTTCTAATGGGCCGAATTGAGTCAATTTAGGGATTGTTTTTTTGGCGAAAACGCCAACTTCCGTTTCGGAGATGTTTTGGATATTTAAATATGGTTCTGGGAGGGTGGCCCAAGCTCGTGTGGGGACTGGTTTGTCTGAAATTGGGCGAACACAACATAACATTTCTTGTTCTGGATCTGGGCAGCATTCGGTTCTTCTTAAGAATCTCCTACATTCATCATCATTTTTTAGTTTGTCTAATTCGTCAGAGTCGTCTATTTTGTTTCCATTTTTATTGACTTTAACTAAACCGTTCAATAATTGAGTTGGTTCAACTACAATCTCAGAAAATTGTGATTTTAAAACATTATCGTCTAAAGCTAAAAGCTCAGAATCTAATAAAGTATCAGGGGCTAAGTTTTCTAGCAATTGTTGATCGTCGGCTAAGCACCTCTCTACTAAATATTCTTTGGTAACTGTGTATTGGATCCCTGTGTTTTGATCTGTTATTAATAACTCGACTTCTTGCTCATTTCCAACATTTTCTACAACAGTTTGTGAATCAGGGTCTTCAACAGATTCATTTACAAGTAGTTGGGTTTCAACAATCTGTCCGTTGTTGGGTATAGAAAGAATTTCTTGGGATTCATTGTTTGTAACCAAAACTATTGGGTTATTATAAGATATGGAATTCTCCGAGCTGTAAACTGGGCTATATTGGGCCACAGAACACATATTTGGGTCCAATGGGCTAACATGCTGGTCAAATTCAGTAAAATTTTGTTGAACTTCACTTTCTGAGTCCACTTTAAACTCGTTATCTTTAACATAACTAACCTAATTATAACAAAAACAAAGTTTTTGCGTTATTACATCAATTTTATGAGTAATAAATTGTAAAACTTACGATATACAAGACATTTTGATTGTTGGCATCTTGCGAGCTCCATGATGTATCCAAAGACATCCCATTAACCGCCAAAGAAACGGCTTCACGTCCGGATCCATCAATAACGCTTTCCATTTCGATATCTTATCCACTATCAACTATCCGTAGGAGGCATTACATTGAACCTGAGGACATTTAACAGTTTTTAAATCTCACTTGGAGTACTTGGTGGAGGTCTTTCCATTGCAACTCGATAGACGTCAAAATCGGGTTGATTCCGTGAAGTTAAAAACGGTTTTTTATGCACAATATGAATTAAATTAATCGGAACGTTTTATTTTCCATTTTGATTGATAAATAAATAAATAATTAGGTAATTTATTGAGGAGGACTCACCTTTCGGCGGCCATTGTTATTCAAAGGTGATAACAACACAACGGCGCCAAATTTAAAATTATTTATTATTAATTAATGTTGATTTAATTTACATTTTTATAACTAATCCTTAATTCATTGCAGTATTAATTTTAGTAATTGTAGTTTTTTCTAATTATTATTATTTCATTAATTCTTTTTGTGTATGTTGATTTATGTAAAATAGCACCATCTTTCAATAGTTTTAATAATTTGTTCCATTCATATGTATATAAATATGAAAAAAATTAAGGAAAAAATGAAAATTCAAGGTTGTCTACCTAACCCAACCCAACCCGGTACAATATTTAAAATGATCTGAATAATTTTTAACAATAATCCTTATAATTAATAAAATAAATTATGCCCAACTCGTCGTATACACATATGTAGGATTGCATTTGACGAATACACGACGAGTCGGATTGCTTGTTGGAACAAAGCTAACAACTCAAACATGTCAAATTTTTTTCGACGTTGTAGGTTATGTTTACTATACATTTTGAAAATTATTAATTAATTAATTCATAATGGTAAGTATAACTCATAAATATCATAAATCCACAAAAACATTAATTTCTACTCTTTTTTATTAATCAAAATCTAGGCTAGAAACGCAGAAAAAGCAATGTAAGTATTCTAACCTCAAAAATAATCTTAACCTACACCTAAACTTTTTAGGACAACTTTAGCTCGTTGGCGAGCAGCTCAACTTGGTGAGAATGAAAAGCACAAAAAACGAAGACCGTACCTAGCCTCCGAATGCAAAAGTTTGTATGCTTGTGAGAAATGGCGTATGCAAATAATCAGGGAGATTGCGAAAAAAGTGGCCCAAATTCAAAACGCAGGTTTGGGCGAATTTCGCATTCGCGATTTAAACGATGAGATTAACAAGTTATTGCGGGAAAAACGACATTGGGAGGCGCAAATTAAGGAATTAGGGGGCCCTGATTATCAGCGGGTTGGCCCAAGAATGTTGGATCATGAAGGGAAGGAGGTACCTGGAAATCGTGGTTACAAATACTTTGGAGCTGCTAAGGAGTTACCAGGTGAATAACAATTATTTGTTGAGATGAATGTAAAATATATTGACAAGGACAATAAGTTACAACAACTACAAATCCATTTTTTTTTTTTCATGTAAATGTACAGCTTTTTTTTTGTAAAGTTATGTCTTTATATTTTTATATTCTTTGGAGGGATACCATTTTTATTATTTAATTAACTTAAAAACAGAAATAATCTATACACTTCAATAAAAAAGATTTAAGCAGAGTCCAATTTGAAAAAAAAAAAATTACTTTGGGCGCTATAAAGGTTCAAAAACGTTTTAAATCGAACAAGTCTATTTAAATTTTATCTATTCTGAGTTTATTTTAGTTTTAGTCTTAATGTAGTGAAACTTGTTAAATATTTGTTCCTTGTTGTAGGTGTTCGAGAGCTGTTTGAGCAGGAACCCCCGCCACCGCCAAGGAAGACGCGTGCCGAAATGATGAAGGACATCGACGCTGACTATTACGGCTACATGGACGACGACGACGGGATTCTAATACCTTTAGAGATGAACGCTGAGAAAATTTGTACGTCCCATTTAATTAAATTTCGAAAAAAATTAAATAATCATTTTTAGCTATTCAAAAGACTGTCTCGGAATGGAAGGAAAATAAAGATAAACGAATGGAAGGGGGAAATAATGAGGAATCTAGTGAGGAAGAAGAGGATATTTATGCTGTTTCAAAAGTAAGATTATTTCTAATCTAAAATTAATGTATTAATTTTTTTTTCTAAAAGTCTGATGATGAAATGGATACTTCTGATTGGGATGGAAAACAACGTTTTACAGCGCATGTTCCAGTTCCAACTCAACAAGAAGTAGAACAAGCGTTACTCAAACGACGAAAACAAGAATTAATGGAAAAATATGGAGCCCAAGACAGTTTATAATTATAATTTTAATACTTTACCTTTAGGAAATAAAGCTGTTCTTTTTTTAATTTCCAACTTTTAAAATTCCCCTACACAAGAGCATAAATTCTGTTACAATTTCGCACAGTTTTCGTTTATTCGCTTTTTCTCTAAAAATGAAATATTCATTTTAGAAAAATTAAAATTTTTCGTTTGTGTAGTTTTATACCTTAACACGGACTTGATAAACGCTTCTTTCTGGTCCATGGTTACTCGAGGAGACGGGAAACCCTCCTGAGGCAATAATGTGTGCAACCAACGAGCGAGGTTATCACAGTACTTCTTATTCAATACTAAAATGAGGTCGGTAAGTACGTCCGAACAAGTTCGAGGAGCAGCCCCACCTAAGAAAAATATAATTTTAATTAGAAAAAAAACTAGTAAAGGTTAAAGATTATTGGTTGTACACATGATAAATATAATCTTGGATATATTAAAGGATAACACAGCCTTCCTCAACCTGACATCAAGACGAAAAAAAATTTTAATTACTAATAAAAAAAATTTATTCAAAGAAAAAAACGAAATGATATCGTCGGGAAAAACTGAACCAAGTCCAAAATTGCCGTAATAATGCTTATAATTTTAAATTCCATAATGACTAAGTCCATTTTGTAAAAACATTTACAATGATGTAAGTGGACTTAGGCATTTTTTCCAAGATTATAAGATATTTGAAGACGACAGATTTTCGTTAGACATACCATGCCAGATAAAAGAGCTTTTTCTTCCCAATTCAGTCCTAATATCTGCTACAAATGTATTTTGGAGAGCACGTATTTTGAATTGAGACTTGATATTGTATCTAGAAGACCTGATGCTTCCAAAAAACTTGTTGCTGCTTCTAAAAGACTTAATCTGCTTCTAGAAGACTTGATATTGATTCTAGATGACTTGATACTGTTTCCAAAAGATTCGAATTGCT
The DNA here is from genome assembly GCA_036711965.1 of Onthophagus sagittarius. NCBI lineage: Eukaryota > Metazoa > Arthropoda > Insecta > Coleoptera > Scarabaeidae > Onthophagus > Onthophagus sagittarius. The sequence goes on from JASERS010000003.1 coordinate 66,794,672, forward strand.
TGATACCACTTCCCGAAGACTTAATATTGTTTCCAGAAGACTAGAACTGATTCCACACGACTCGATACTGCCTCTGCAAGACTTGAAATACTAGCAGAACAAAGGGCATGACTTTCAATAAGACTGTAAACCACATTATAAAAATCATCTACAACCCCTTTAATCTCGCGGTTGCCAAACCTCTCCAACCAGTTAATTCCACAAAGAGCATTGTTAATCAAGTTGTACTCGGCTTGTTTATAAAAATATTTCATAGAGGGACAATCCCGATTTCATTAACACGAATATTGATAACGACAAGCTCAATGGCAGGGTGGTGCCGATCCAATGTAACAAGCGGGTCAACACATGGTTTAATATCTCGCACAGAATTCGAGTTACATAACACTAGATCCAGTATTCTTAAATTATCATTGTGCAAATGGAAAAAAATTAAATTGAAAAAAATTACAATACAAGCGTCAAGAAACTGTACAAAGCGAGGATCAACACCACCAGAACCCTCAAGAAAGTCGGTCTCAGTTTGCCGCCACGAGATCAAGAGTAAGTTAAAATCGCCGACAACAATAATAATCGTGTTTTCAGACACAGAGTCGCGTATAGAAATCAATTTCTACAGGAACATTATTAAAGGCTTCATTTCTCCAGATGGTAGATAAAGGCAGCACACAAGCAAACCACCAATCGCGCACCTTATATCCACCCACAGATCTTCAGCATCCGAGTTAAAACTAGAACTTGGGGACGCCTGAAAGTTTCTTCGAATGCCGATATGGACCCTGCAGCCATCCTTTTTACGAGAAGTAGACGAAAAGCTATCGCGACGAAAAACACTATAATCCGAAAAGAATTCGGCGTCTGAGATTGACGAATTAAGGGAGGTTTCCGTTAGGCAAGCAACGTCATGAGCAAGACCAGACGAATTAATAAGCGCTGTTGAAGTTTTAGTGCGCAGACCGTTAACGTTTTGATAATAAACGGAGAACGATATTTTGATTATGCAGAACAACAAATTATAGTGGGTGCACAAATTACAGTTTACATAAGTCACGCAAAGATCGAATAATTATGACTCGGGATAGCTCTGCCTTCTGGACGCGAACAACGTCACTCTTGAACCACACAAACTTATATTGTTTTTCAGTCGCGACCGATTTGACTTCTCTAAGAATCTTAGCATTATCCGGGGTTAACTGTTCATTCACATAAACCTTACCAAGACTCGTCACATTGACACCTGAGGACGTCGTTGTTCCAGCCGCACCCTCAGAGAGCCTCCGTGTTGTTGAGCCTTAGCAGCACCCAAAAATCGGTCATGAACGACCCGAGACAGAAACTTTACCACAATATTCTTCGGTCTTCCGACTTGCGTTTGGGTAGAATCATTACCTGGTGTACTCCTAGTCGGTAGACGATGAACGGCGTCAATAGCAGATAAAGAAACCGGACAGATGACAGCCTCACCGATGGCACCGACCACGTCAAACAGAGACTCGGGGTGTTTAATGCCAGATATAACCACATTGTTGCGTCTGGAGTATTGCTCCAGGTTTCCCAAGCGTGTAGTAACCACATCCAAACTATTCTTCAGAGCAACATTTTCGGCAATAATCGCATCTGCTTGCTGCATTTTCACATCTACTTCAGTAATCTTATGCTCGAAATCCGATATCTTGTCGCAATAGAATGTAATGGCACGAAGAACTTCCTCATATTTAGCATTTAAACCCTTTACATCGGCCTGAATCTCCTTGAGTAGGGCAAACACAGTCGCGTTCGTTAACTCATTAGAAGACGAAAATTGCATCACTGAGTGCAACAAAAGAGATATCGCGCCGATGGTGGCGAATTATCGGCGATTATAATGGATCGATCCTCCCCTACTATACAAGAACGATACTTCCAGGCGACTCCTTCATCCCTGTACAGCCCCAGAGGTCAAGCCCACACATTTCAAATGATAAAAGATTTACATTTTCCACTCTCATAAACGAAGACGGGACCAGTACGTAAACAAAACAAAAAAAAAAACTCACGAAGGCGACTCAAGTAAACCACCAACGCCAATAAACCGAACGAAAATGCCGAAATTAACGCAAAATGGCTATCAAACAATCAAGAAAACTTGACCAATATACTCACAACTTCGCAGACCACCCCTCACTACTAAAATTAAACTCACCACGGGCGGAAAACCCACTGAGAACAACTAAAGATCCCGGAGCTCACCGACCACGCGTGTTGTCAACAAACTCTACCTTAACATTCCAGAAGACTATTGCGTCTGAAACACTTCCCCTGGAAGACATGAAATGTTTCCAGATGACTTGATACTGCTTCTAGAAGACTTGAAATCCTACCAGAAGACTTGATATTACGTCTGGATCACTTTAAGTGGTTACAGAAGACTTGATGTTGCCTCTCAACGACTTAAAATGCTTCCAGAAGACGTGATACTGCTTCTAGAAAACTTGAAATGCTTCCAGAACACTTGATTCTGCCTCCGGAAGACTTGAAATGCTTCCAAATGACCTGATACTCCTTTAAGAAGACTTGTAATGTTCCCAGAACACTCGATATTGCCTCCGACAGACTTGAACTTGAGCTGCATTCAGAAAACTTGATACTGCTTCTAGGAAACTTGATACTACTTCCAGAAAACTGGAACTGCTTCCAGAAGTTTCGATATTGCCTCTGGAAGACTTGAAATGCTTCCAGAAAACTCGACTCTGCTTCTAGAAGTCATAAAATGTTTCCAGAAGACTTTATATTGCCTCTGAAACACTTGAAATGCTTCCGGTAGACTTGATATTGCCCCTGGAAGACTTGAAATGCTTACAGATGACTTAATTCTGGTTTTAGAAGACTTGAAATGCTTCTGAAGATTTGATACTACTTCTAGCAGACTTAAAATGCTTCTAGAAGACTTAATATTTCCTCTGGGACGCTCGAAATGGTTCTAAATAACATGAAATGCTTCCAGAAGACTTAATACTGCTTCTAGAAGAGTTGAAATGCTTCCAGAAGACTTAATACTGGTTCTAGAAGATTTGAAATACTTCTAAATATTTGATACAGCTTCTAGGAGACTTGAAATGCTTTCAAAAGATTTGATATTTCCTCTGAAAGGCTTGAAATGCTTCCAGATGACTTGATACTAGTTCTGAAAGATATGGTATTATTTCCAGAAAACTTGAAATGTTTCCAAAAGACATGGTACTGCTTCTAAAAGATTTGAAATGCTGCCAGAACACTTGGTGTTGCCTCTGATAGACATGAAATGTTTCCAGATGAATTGATACTGTTTCTAGAAGATTTGAAATACTGTCAGAACACTTCATACTTCCCCTGGAAGATATGAAATGTTTCCAGACGACTTGATACTGCTTCTAGAAGACTTAAAATGCTTCCAAATGACTTGATAGTGTTTCTAGAAAACTTGATATTGCCTCCAAAAGACTTAAAATGATTTCAAATGATTTGATAGTTCTTCTAGAAGACTTGATATTATTTCCAGAAGACATGATACTGTTTCTAGAAGACTTAAAGTGCTTCTAAAACACTTGATTCTGCTTCATTTACTTCCAATTCAGATCCAGCATCTGCTGTTCACGTTTTTTACAGGTCTTTTTTGGTGAGTCGTTATTCGTCGTATGAGTCTTTTCTGTTTCTTAGATTTATACATTTGTTAAAGGAGAAAAAAGCGGGGTTTGCAAAACATTTTACTTGTATGTAATAACAAGGGGGTGTGCGGCGCTTACAATTAGTTAGGACCTTTGTATATGCTTCTTCTAGAAGTCTGAGAAGTTACGTACTGAGAAGTTACGTACGAGTGTTTCTCCAAATTTTTTACTTAAAAACCTTTTGGATAAGTCAGTTGGTTCTTCTATATTAAATATAGGTACAAACTGAAAAAAATATTTAATTCAAGATCGACGAGGAGAAAGTTCCTCAAGAACTCCTTTGGTGTATAGTAGCAGAGTTTTATTACGAATTCGTTCGTGTTAACTCGGCCCTTAAGAAAAAAACCGTGGTTATTTAAAAATTCTGCAATAGATGGCGCCATACATAAATCTGTTTCAAAAATTTTGCATTAAGCATCACACCAAAATCGACAAAACTTATAGAAGTATGAGTTTTAACCTGTATTTATTTAAAGTTGTGTACCTTAAAGAAAGGTAGGGTGGGCGCCATAAAAATTGTTATTGAAAATTTGACCTCTAATACTGAAAGGTTGAGAACCACTGCCTTAATAACCCAAACTTTATTTGACATTGCAATAAAGTAAGGTGAGCTTAAAAGTGTTTTCTTACCAATATTGATTAGAATTGCTAAAACTAGTGACTGGCCGTATGTTTGCACTACAACCGCTTGATTTGATTCACGACTTTGCGTTATAAAGTGAACTAGGAACCCTGAGCATACTTTTGTGGCGTTCAGTTCGGGCATACTGAGGCACATCACAGCTAAAAAATATTACAATGCAAATTAATCGAGCAGATTAAATCGTTGATTTTAACAAACCACATTGAAAAAGAGCGGTAACGTCAATACCACTTTCAGACTGGACCAGTAAAGGAACCTTTTTGTATACTTGCATCAACATTCGAAAAAAAGCTTCTATCACATCAACCTTCTCAGATAATCGATTATTGTTGGTTAATTGAGCGCACATTTGTAGGGTTATATTACAAAGTTCTTTTAAAAGTTGTTGCATTAACGGAACGTATTTTTTATCGGTACCAAATAAAAACATTACCTAATAAAAAAATCAAATTATTAATCATTTTATTTACATCATTATACAGGGTGATTCAAACAAGTATCAGATATATAAGATGATTTAATCCAATTTAATTTTATCTTGGTAATATATTAAGCAAGCTATACCAAATTTGGTATAGATTATGAGCCTTAAATTTTACTATAACCCTAAAGCAGATAACTTAGCATAATTAATGAATCACCCTGTATTAATCACAATCAATACTTACAGTCTTGGATAATTCTAAAACACTAACTTGGGGAATTTCTCTATAAATATTCACAATTAACTGCAATATATCATTCAGTAAGGGTTTGCAGCCTTCCAATAAAGTGCTTACGACATGTTTTAATAATCCACACAAAACCTAGACACCAAAAATTTTTAATTTGAAACCCCTCCTTTTATAAAAAGATTAATTTTACCTCAATAACTTCGATATTTGTGCTATATTTAGTTCCAATCATACTATACAGCCCCATTGTATTTTGCACAACCAATAATAAAGGTTGTTCTGCACCATCTGAAGTCGTCTCAACATGTAAGGTAGCAAATAACGAACTAATCACTTTTAAGCGAGTCACCAAAATCGTAGCTGTCGAAGAATGCGGCTCATTACTAACCAACGATTGTATCTCTTCGAACGACGGTGATAAAATCACGTTGAGATATTGCATAATGTTGTTTACCGGTAAAATACTCAATATTCTACCAACGCTGTACATCAGTCTCGTTCGTTCAGGTAAACGTAATTGACCACTTTGTAATACAGTTTGACATGTTCCTAGTATATGTTCAGCGTATGGATGTAAATATTTTTGACAGTTCAATGTTAAATCTTTTAAAGCCATTGTAGCACTTAAGGAGACCTCTGTGTTTGATAATCCCGACACCACCAAAGGAATCACATTTCCCAACATTTCGGGGTGATTGGTTAACCACTCAGAATACGCCCCGACCACTTCCAACGAACTTGATAACACTTTAAAGTGAAGATCGGAATAAGGGACTCCTTTTAAAGTACCCATTAATTTTGGCAAGAAGAGATTTTCCATTTCAATGCATTCAGCAACAGCCCCAAAAGCGTGCAAACAGCTTTCAACAATGTTCCAATATTCTCTCGAGACAGAACATTTCACCAACGCCTCGTCTAATTTTGAATTTAAAATATCGAGCATTTCTATGTTTAATACGTTGTAACAGTACATGTACGTGTCTGCTATGTCTTGTCGGTAGCAACGAAAAGTTTCTCTATCTTCAGCAGACCAAGATGGGTTATCATCCGATGAGGGGAACATCGCTTTTCGAAGCATTATGCAAACTAATTCGCGATAATAAGGTTTTATTAAAAGTAAAAGTTCAGCACATTCGGCTGTTCCTAATGCTAAAATATCATCCTTAAAAAAAATAAAATAAAAATCAAATTAAATTTTGGTTTTAAAGTAAAACTTACTTGCAATGTATACCAAACAGCAAAAGTTATAGAACTACTTATTTCATCGACAGGATAAGATCCGGGGAGGTCAGAACATTTTAATAAACAAGTTAAAAGATCCTCTGTTATTTTACATTCCGGAGTATTCCTATTTCTTAAACAACTAATAAATATTTTTGAATGTCCTTCTGCGATTGCAGTTAATAATAAATAAATCGTTGCTAAAATATCCTAAAATAAAATAAGACAGTTTTTATTTACATATTTCACATTATAATAAAGTGAAGTTAGATTTTCTTATTTTAATTCAAATTTTATTGACATCAAGGACGATAAATTTTAAAGAATTGCTACAGCCCTATTCTTTTCGGTTTCCTAATCCTCATCCTTTCTCTGTCTTTCTCTTTTGTTGTTAAATATAGCAATATTAACAAAAAGGAACAACAAAGTTTATAATAGTTAATATAGGATAATGGAACGAATTTGAAACAAACCTGCAAAATAAAAACTTTTTACATCTGAAAAATTTAAACATCTGAGAACAAAAACGAGAATATTAAAACTATTTAAACTATAATCCATGTTAACCAATAATCAATTAATTACTGTAACATAACAGTAAGTGTTTTAAGTGTTTGTTTTTCAACAAGTTATTTTTATTTTTATTGTTCATCTCTGTTAGAGCTTCTGAAGACGACCATAATAGGTCAAAACATGTAAAGCTGCCATTCATAATAAACTACCAATACAAGTACAGATAAAAAATGCTTTTTTTATTTTAATTTTTAATAATAATTAATCAATAATTTAATTATTGATTAACATGGATTATAGCTTAAATTGTTTTAATACTGTTGGTACTACTAAATTAATCCATATCTACAAGAGATTGACGTTCCAATTAAAAAAGATTTTCTAACATATCAAGTTCATTAAAATCTGTAAAACAGAGCTATTAATCCTAAAGTTTATAAATTATAAATTACCAAAACATGTAACACACACACAAACAAAGTTTATACACAATAAGCATATAAATAAAGAAGTCAAGAACCATTGCAGGAAGCTCGACTTTATAAATAGAAAGATCAATTACATTTACAACATTTTAACATCGCAATTGCATTTCATTGAGATTAATGAAATGATAGAACCAGCAAAAACATTTAAGATTAATATTTTTAATACCATGTGGGAAAATAAGGAGAAAAATTAGGATATTTAAGACTTAACAAGAGAAAGGAAGTGTTACAAAACCAATCTAATATCAATAATCTACATCACCATGTTTTCCATCCATGTATAACCAACTCATCAGATTTCCAATTCACTAAAGAAGAACAAGACCTGCTAAATAAGGGACACAAATATGCCCCAACTCTTAACAATTTGAATTTACCTAAATTGGCTATTGAAATTGTAAAAGCCATTAACAAAACTCCTGGGGAAGATGTGTTAAGGAAAGAATTTATAGAGTTACTCAAAACAGAAGAACGCAAAAACAACAGCAATTTCAACAAAAGAAGGAATAGTACAAACGAACCTAATTTAAATGAAAATAAAATCTTACGCAACATCAAACAAAAGATTAAAGCCAATTCACTGATAGTTACCAACGCAGCCAAGAACCTAGGTTTAGTGATCTTAGATAAAATTCTACACATTGAGAAAACTTCATTATTTTTTAACGTAAACAATTTCATAGAGATCAAAAAGCATCCTACATCTGCTTTTCATACTAAAACCAAAAAATTAATTAAAGATACACAAAATTTTCTTAAAGAAAATAACGTCAATGTTTTCAATTGCCTACCAATGAATCCAAAGATTCCTCTACTTTATTCCATGCTTAAATTGCACAAAAATAACTATCCAAAATTTCGACGAAAAACTCGTTTAATCCTCGCGATGTAATTATTAAAACACAACAGGGTTTCATAATTAAATCTGACAACGACAAAACACAGCAAATCAGTGATCTAATTTCTCTAAAAGACCAAAATATAATCGCCGAGTTCTCTGAAACTAAAAACGTTATTCCTTCTACCAAACAAATTCCTTCGGCATCATATTCGGCCGTTATCACATCCGTCGACCTGGAAATTGCATACCAAAAAATTAGCGACGTACTAAATTCACAGAAACTATCACATAGATTCTGCAAAAGAATAATTTCAAAAGCCACTAAGAACCCAACCTACAAGATTAGAATAATTACAGGATGCGTTGATTCGTACCAAAACTCCAAGCGGGTTTACGAGAGTCGTCCTCCACCGCCAATTCCAATTCCATGCAATAAATGCCACGACTTTGCTCACACGACAGATAAATGTAATGCTCCAGTAAAATGCAGCAATTGCTTGGGGCCGTATGGTACCACCAAATGCACCTCCCAACTACCTGAGATGTGCAGATCTTGTGAAATTGAATTTCATAGTGCCTGGTCCATGATATGCAAAAAGCGACCCAAAGCTCCTATATAAGGCGTCCCCAATGTTAGGATTAAATCGGCTAATAAAAAAATCAGATAAAATCATGAACCAAACCACTAAAGAAAGCCGTATTTATAAACCTGTTATGATCCATGACCAAATCATCGATACGTATCTCTCGAAAATCAATTCTCCCAAGCCCCGTGATCGACAAGAGCTCTTAAATTCCATAAAACGTAGATTCATTGAGCATCATCAAATTGACACAATCGTTGCCTTTTCGGGGAACTATATGTATATCATAATGATTGATTTAAAAGATGCTAATAAACCTTCTCCCACCGAACCGATCCACGGCACTCAAACCATGATTTTGCAAGATCAGCAATGACTGAGATTAAGCTACTTTATGCAAACATTAACAGCTACGTTCCAAAAAAAACACCTAATTGGAAACTATATTACTGCAAACCGTATCCATGGTGCGACGTTCGTTGAAACTAAAGCCAAACCTTTAATTAGCTTCAGAAATTGGATAATGATCCAAGAACTGGGAAATATTGTGAACAGGGGGGTCAGAGGCGGAGCGGTGGTTATGGGCGATTCTGTACTATATTGGAAAAGCAAATCCTCCCAGAATTAATTCTCCGTTAAACAACGCCCTCTACTTTACCATTATGATTGGCACAACAAGAGTACACATATTGTTGGCGTATATACATCCTTTCAATAAAATAGAGGAAACAATTTTTAACATGGCTGCAACGTATGATAACTATCTAATACTTGGCGACTTTAACTCCAACCCAGCCAAAAATAGCCATATCAATCAATTTGTGAATATGTCAAATTTTGTGCGCATCGCAACACCTCCAACGTTTATAATGGCAAACAATCCCAACTCCAGGCCTGATCTAATCTTCTGCACAAATAACATAAGACCGCTCATCTCGTCTGTTGATGTCGTTCCAGATCTTTTCTCTGACCATCTGGGTCTTGTGATTTGTATTAATACAACTACTCGAATACCTAAAGTAGTTCCTACTTTGATCAAAAACTATAGGCTTTGTAACATGGAAAGAGTGAAAGCGGGAATAAAGGAGTATGTAAGATCTAACCCTATTATCACTCCCGAGTCGATCGCAACCTTTAATGAACGCTTGAAAAATTTGGTGGATGCAGCGAGCCCTTCCAAGACAAAGAAATACTATAATTTCCCTCTGCCATCATTTATTATCCGCTTAATTAAGGAAAAGAGACGTCTCTACCGCGATTTTAGATTCTATGAGGTCCCTGCTCCGAAGAGAAAGTTCAATGAGCTAAATAAAAATATCCAAAATCTTGTGCAGCAGCATAGAAGCGGAAAATACATCGAGGCCTGTGATAAAATCAACAGAAGTAAGGGTAAAAACTATTGGCAAGAAGTCCGCAAACTTTCCAGATACCAAAAGTCACAAGAAATCACTCTAGCCTGGAAAAAATTGTTAATATCCACGCTGAATATCTTGAGAGGGTGTTTTCATTCAGCAATGAGACCTTGTTCTGCACTCATAACAAAACTATTGTGGACAATTGGTATCAACACGTCTTTCTCAACTTGTCCAAAACGCCTGAGGATGCGATGATGCAGGAGGAAGAATACTTCTCACTACTTAACAGGGGAACCAGCACAGCCCCTGGATATGACAACATTTCAAGGGAAATCTTAAGAAAGCTGGATCTTGATATCCACGTCCATATAAGGAAAATCTACAACTATTGCCTTACCACCCTTCCACAAGTCTGGAAGACCTCCATTATATGCATCCCTAAGAAAGATTCTTCTCTATCCAACCCGGCGAACTTTCGCCCTATATCTTTGTTACCTGTAATGGGGAAGCTTTTCGAGGCTCACCTGAAGAATAAGCTGTTCGATTTTGTTGCAAAGAGGATTCCATCATACCAATTTGGTTTTCAACATGGCAGATCCACTACTCATCTCTTGGCAGTACTCGTCTCAAATTTGCAGGCCGCATGTTATCAAAAACAACATTCCGCCGTAGTGTTCCTGGACGTTCGGCAGGCATTCGACTCCATGTGGCACAGAGGACTACTGTACAAGCTAGCTATGTTGAAAATCCCATTCTATCTCCTCAACCTGTTAAAAGAATTTCTCTCAAATTGTTCCTCATTGGTGAAAATGAAAACTGCTATTCTCATAGTTTCACCGCTCAACAAGGCGTCCCACAGGGCTTTCCCATCTCGCCAGCACAGTACAATGTCTATTGCCATGACATATACAACGTCAACCTAGACGTCTTCGATCTGCAATCCTACGCCCTTCTTTACGCCGACGACACTACTCTCGTTGCTCACGATGTGGACATTCCATCATCAGTCCAGGGCTGCAAACACTTATTCATATCACAGAGGAATGGTACCGAAAATGGCGTATCTTAATAAGCCCCTCCAAAACACAATTCTTCATCGCTTTTCTCTCTACTCGCGTTGCTCCTCCCACAATAACAATCCAAGCTTCTCCTATCACAGCTTCACCAACTTGCAACTGCCTTGGCATTACCTTGGATAGGACTCTTAAATTCGGTGCCCACGTCATTAAGGTTAAAATGAAAGTCAAAACCGTGCCAAACACTTGCGCTCATTAACATATAGAGGCAGAGGAATATCCACCAGATGCGCCACATTCATATATACTTCGATACGCCGTTCTATCATCGAATATGCCTCATCAATTATGACGAAAGCGCCGAGAGGAACACAGCACCATCTGGAGGTAGCAAAGAGAGCAGCCCTGAGAACTATTACCTGCATTAGACACCCTCACAACCCACTCTTTAATCCTTCGAAAGAACTCCTATATGATCTGACAAAGATTCTTCTATTAACTCCCGGCTGCAACTCTTATCACTTAAAGCAACTATAAACTTCCTCATAGACGCCTTGAAAAAGTTTATCATTACTCCCTCCACCCTCACCCACAGTTCCACCACACGGCTCACATTGATTTATAAAATAAACCACAAGTGAGAAGAAAGAAATCCAAACGAAATATATGCATAATCATGGGCAGGAAGACTAAGGTCTATAGCCCTTTTGGACTTGTATAATTGTATTATATATATTATGTTATGTTATTGTTAGTATGTTATTGTTATCATATATACTTGTCTAAATAAATATTGTTCTCTTTCTCTCTCTCGAGTTCTAGAGATATTTTAATGATACATTCAAAATTTATATAGATAAGTATCTATTTTGTCATGCTGAGAACCAAATTAGAAAATCTTTATTCGTTTTTGAGATAAAGATAATTTAAGTTAAACTAATTTTTTTATGATTTTTTTAAATTAATAATCTTGTTTTAAAAAAATCACGAAAAATCGAATTCTTAAGATATCTTAATGAAACATTCATGATTTATAGAGGAAAGTGTCTACTATCTCGTGATGAAACCGGATCTTGAAAATTTTTTCGTTTTTGAGATATAAATCATTAAATTCAACGTGAACATTTATAGCTATCTCAAGTTAATTAAAAATCACCAAAAATCGAATTCTCGAGATATTTTAATGAAACATTCAAAATTTATAGAGGAAAATGTCTATTTTGTCATGGTGAGAACCAAATTAGAAAATCTTTATTCGTTTTTGAGATAAAGATTATTTCAGTTAATCTAATTTTTTATGATTTTTTGAAATTAATAATCTTGTTTTAAAAAATCACGAAAAATCGAATTCTTAAGATACTTTAATGATATATTCAAACTTTGTAGAGGTGTCTATTTTGTCAAGGTGAGAACTAAATTAGAAAATCTTTATTCGTTTTTGAGACAAAGATTATATAAGTTAACCTAATTTTTTATGATTTCTTGAATTTAATAATCTTGTTTTAAAAAATCACGAAAAATCGAATTCTTAAGATATTTTAATTCATTATTCACGATTTATAGAGGAAAGTGTCTACTTTCTCGTGATGAAACCGTATCTTAAAAATATTTATTCGTTTTTGGGGTATAAATCATTAAATTCAACATGAACATTTATGGCTATCTCAAGTTAATTAAAAATCACCAACAATCGAATTCTTGAGATATTTTAATGAAACATTCAAAATTTATAGAGGTAAGTGCTCGTTTTTGAGATAAAAAATATTGAAATTGACCTGGTTTTTTATGATTTTTTAAAATTAATAATATATATAATTTACCCACAACTGTTCTTTGTGTAATTGAGCCTTTAAAATGTTTTCTTATTTGTTAATTATGTTCTTTTACTAATCATTTTCATTATTATTGATTGATTTTCTTTTGTTAATTTTCATTATTATTAATTTCTTGTTCAGCAATTTTTTATTTTTGTTAAGAAATTATTTGTTTATGTTATTTATTGTGTTTTATTACTGAGAGAGAGATGAGAGAAGATGAGATATAGTAAATCTTTCATAAGATGACTTTTACACTAAAATCGCCGAGGTCATTTGGGCGAGATGGTACAATCTTGGAATTATCGTTTTCATGTTCACATCTCAACTCTAGCGCCTCGGCCGCAAGCGACCTCAGCGATTTGAAGCGAAATCCTTCATTATATGTCTTGGTTGAGATACCAAATTTTTCATAAGATGATATTTGCACTCAAATCACTAAAGTCGCTTGCAGGCGAGGCGCTACAATCTTTGAATTGTCAATTTCATGTTGACACATCAACATGATTTTAATTTCGATTTAACACGAAATTGGCTTGATGAAGACACCAAATCTTTCATAAAAAATCATTTATGCTCAAATCACCAATGGTATTCATATTCGGTATTTATATGCCTGGGTGCTCTGCACCTATAAAAAACTTTTGTATGTAGCCTCAATTAGATAAAAACACCGTGTTTTAAAAAATCGATAAACTATAAAAAATAGAAAGATTGGTAACATTTTCAGATGACGTCACATATGTTTATATGATGATAGAGCAATCCTTTAAAATTTACAATCCTTGATACAAAATTATAACAAACTAAAGTTAAATTTTCTCATTTACCTTATTTGGGTCCAAAGCGCTTCTTTCAGCTTCTAAAATCTTACTAAACTTTTCCATCATATCCGCGGTGTGTTTTATAATATGATTCTTATATTTATGTGTGTGTGGATGTTGTATGATTGTTGTCAAAGTTTCTAAAGCAACTTCCGCCAGTTCCATTTCTTCAGAACACATACCTTCTGGGTCAGATCTATGCCTAAACATAATCACATAAAACTTAATAACATTTCATTTAATAAATCGTGGAGTATCTAACCAATAAACAAAACAAGTTAAATCTATTAGTAACTCCATCACATGACTACAATTGTCGATGTTAATCCCACCAATTTGAATCCAAGCACAAGCACATCTCACCGCATTTAAATATGTCGTCAAATTTGAAATATCAAAGCTAAAAAAAAAATTTAATTAAATATAACTTTAATTTTTTTTATTATCCCTTACTTTACGTTAGGAATTGGCTTTAAACACATTTCAACAACTTTTAAGATATCTTTCGAGACATTTAATAAAGCTGTGTTTACTCTATTTTTTTGGCTGGTGGCTAAAGCTGTACTTTGAAACTAAAATATCAAGGAAAATATTCGATTCTTATAATAGTAATTCGATTAAATATTCGATTCTATCTTTATTAATTATTAAATCGTATTACCTCCTCTGGAATAACAGTTAAAATCTCCAATAATATCCAAATAACTCTCTCCGGCTCAACATTGGGTAAATGGTGAGGTTGGAACCCAGCTACGAGTTCCTCGAAAGCTTTTGGCCAGTGTGCTGGGACAGTATGAATAATATAAGCGGATAACTAAAAGGAAAATCTTAAGAACGCTAAAAATTATGTGGAGGAGATTATTTTACAGCTATACATAATCGATTGAGTACGATTTTAGGACCCATCGCAAAGCTAATGATTGAATCCAGTATTTTTTTCTTGAGAATTTCATAATGATCTTGCGGCACTTCGTTCCAGTTCTTCAAAATTTTGGTGTGTAAAGTCGTAGCGCCAAAAAATTGCACTTCAGAGCCCTACAAAAAAGTGAGGTTAGAATCGTCAAAATGAGTTTTAAGGGAGAATAAATGATTAAATAGGTTGTAATCTTACTCTTTGAGGGTGGAGTAAATCCCAAACAAAACTCCAAGCTTGTGGTGAATGTTGTGCCTCTGTTAACCACTGATGAGCCTCTGCCTGTTGACATGCTTCTGTTCTATAAAATAATAATACTGCCTTTTCCAAGTTTTCTGCTGTATATTCCATTATTGTTTTGTGTATGCGACGGGCCGGCCAGACGTATTACGTATTATTGTTACATACAAATAATATTGTTGTAAACTACATCGTAATTAAAAAAAATATGTCGATAACGGTGAGATCTACTCATTGGTCAGCAGGTTAGAAAATCGACTTTATCAGTTCAATGATACGCTAAATCACATAATACTTTGTTTATGATTAAGATAATGATCAGATAATTAAGTTATTTTTTAGAAATTTGTATGTATTTAAAAATAAACTAATTTATTGAAAAATTTGCGAATTGTCAATTGTGTGACCAACTTAATTATCTGTCAAATCAAGACAACCATTACACATTAAAAAATCATCCTGTGATAAATTTAATTATATTCATATTTGATTTTTAATAAATTTTGTTTTAATAAATTTAGATAAGAGAAATTTTAAATAAATTTACTTTTAGCGAAGTAACAACAAAAAGAGAAAACATTATTTTAAGAGTGGCATTACTGGACGTTTCCATTTTGACGTTCCAGAGTCACTTTGAGGTTATCCATACGGGCGGATTAAAATTAATTAAAAAATGCCGTCGGCTGAAGAAGTTAAATCAAGTTGGGCGGATGAGGTCGAATTAGAAGGGGGCTCGTTGCCCCCGCCGACGGAAATTCGCGAAAACGGTTTTAAAATCGTCACCGAGTATAAGTACAACGAAGACGACAAGAAAGTAAAGATCGTTAGAACGTACAAGATCGAAAAACGGAACGTCTCAAAAAGCATTGCTCTGCGGAAAACGTGGAAAAAGTTCGGGGAATCCGTCGATGACAAACCAGGGCCAAATCCCGCAACTACCATTGTTGCTGAAGAGGTTTATATGCAGTACGTTACTAGTAAGGAAGAAGAAAATAAACAGGATGAGGAAAACGCGATTGATAAATTGAAAGGTAAATATTATTGAGAATCGTTTTTATTGTTTTATTAATTTTTTAAATGAAATTTTTTAGCAATGGGTGAAAAAACCGTGGTTAAATGTCGTACTTGTAGCGGAGACCATTGGACTACAAAATGTCCTTTCAGAGATACAGTATTAGCAGGAGGAAAACCAGACGAGAAAAAAGGACCGATTAATACTGCAGCACCAGCTGATAACAACAAATCTAGTGGTTCCAAGTACGTTCCACCAAATCTTCGTGAAGGAGGTGCAAAACGTACAGATAATGCAAATATGGCGCGTCGAGAAGACGCCACTGCAATTCGAATTTCAAATTTGAGTGAATCAACGACCGATATGGATCTGGAAGATTTGGTGAAACCCTTTGGGCCCATTCAGAAACTGTTTCTGGCCAAGGATAAGCAAACTGGACAATGCAAAGGATTCGCCTACATTCATTTCAAGTTTAGGAATGATGCTGCTAAAGCAATTCGTTCTTTACACGGACATGGTTATGATCATCTTATTTTAACGGTTGATTGGTCTAAACCACCAAGTCATCAGAGTTAATTGTAATGGTTGATGGAGATTTTGGTTTTTGTAAGAAAACGCTGAAAAAAAGAATAAATTGGATTAAAAAAGAAATAAATGTATGTCTTTATATTAACTCTTTAGAAAAATAAATAAAGAAAATAGCGACATCTTATGTAGACATTTTTAACTAACTTTAATTTTTGATGAAATTAATGTCTTTATTAAACAAATTGCATTAATTATAATGAGATAATTAATTATCGGTAGTTTAATCTTAAGATAATTTAAGAAATTATTTAGATTATCATTATGTAAGTGCAATAAATTTAATGCACTTTATTAATTTAATTTGCTGTCAATAGATGGACGATTTGCAAAATTTGAAATTAATTATTGGAATATAAAGTTGTTAAATAAAATTGAGTGTGGGTTAATGTTAAAGAAAAATATTAAAATTGGTTAAATTAAATAGTTATAATAAAAATGTAAATAAATATTAAAATTTCTAACCTCAAAAGTTTTTTTTCTGTCACTTTTTTGAAAGCACTTGTTGCTCTTATTCGACTTAAAATTTAAAAGTATTTGCAATGGAATTAAGAGAATCGTTAGAAATAAGAAAACTTTCACCGAAATACCGCTCAAAATTGGTTAGTATACTGCAAAATCAAGACGATTGGAAACTGTTGATGTCAAACATTCCCGAGTTGTTAGGAAAGGATCATTATCAATGTTCCTTGGGCGAGCACAACTTACCCAGATATAATTCTGATCATATCAGGTTAAAAACGAGATTATATATAATTTAAAATGATAAAAATGTTATTTAAAAATTTTAGGATTATTGAACAAGCCAGTAAAGATTCAAATCGGGCTCCAACAGATGTCTTATTTGAGGAATGGGGTAGTTCAGGACGGATTCGCCCCACTTTGGGGCATCTATTCAATTTAGTCCAAACCCTAGAAATGCGCCAAGCCACTGAGTATATCGCATCTTTGTTAAATAAGAACATAACTAGGAGACCTACAATAGGTCCTTCAGCCCCCGTTGTGTTAAACACCGAGGAACTAAGAATCATTGAAAGTGAAACCATTCCCTCTGAAATTCAAAATTTGCAATACCCATCTTTTTCGGGGGAAAACCCAACCCCTTATGAGAATAAAAGTGTAAATATTCCCGATTTATCAAATTTAATGCGAATTAGTAGTCATAATGAACCACAAACCTTACAAAACGGTTCTGATGTGGCGTCATCATCAACTGATGATAACAGCACATCAACCGACCAAAATTATTTACCAGATTTCGATCAGATTAACACAAAAGATGAAAGTGTAATAATTCCAAACTTAGAATATGTAAACTTAAAAAGTTTGTGTTTAGAAGGTACAATAATTGACCCATTTCCAGGGGTACGTCGAGATCGCTCTGATAGTGCCCCTGGAAAATCATTATCTCTAAACACACCTTTAAGACATTTCAATTATCACGTTTTAAAAGAAGCTACCAACAATTTCGATAAAACCCCTTCAACTGTAAAATTAGAAAACGGCGATGTTGGGCGTTTTTTGGGTTCGGGCGGTTATGGTTCTGTTTATTTAGCGTTAGGCTTAAAAGAAGAACCAATAGCCGCTGTTAAAAAGATTACGCTCGATGGGCAAATGTTAAATTTACAAGATCACATATTAAATTCATTCAAAACCGAAGTCGAAAATTTGTACAAATTTAAACACGATAATTTGGTGGGGTTGTTAGGGTATTCTTGCGATGGCCCCAGCATTTGTTTAGTTTACGAATACATCCCTGGTGGAAATTTAAATAATCGATTAAACGCGAACGATGTTGACGAACTTGGGTGGAAAACGAGGATCGAAATCGCTTTTGGGATATCAAAGGCCGTTTGTTATTTGCATATAGCGAATCCGAAGCAGCCGTTTATCCATAGAGATATTAAAACTGCAAATATTTTACTTGATGCTCAAAAGAAACCCAAAGTAATTGGCTTAATTAAAAAAGTAATTGTAACGTTATAAACATTTTTTAAATCATATTTTTTTTAGTTGTGCGATTTTGGAACTGCTCGTTTATCAAAGCATACCACGTCTCATACTGTTAATGTTATTGGAACTGGTCCTTATATGTCTCCGGAAGGAACTAGGTACTTAATTAATTTTTTAGAATAAATTATTTTGAGCCTCAATAAAGTCCCGGTACAAATTGAAATAATTGAAAAAAAATTGAATTATAGTTCTACAAAAAAAAATGTTGATTGATAACAACTAGGGCTGTATGGATTAATCAGTGACTAATCGGAAAAGCCGATTATTCAGTCACTTTTTAGTCCATGATTAGTCTTTAGGCTTCGTGAAGCTTCGTTTTATAGATAGTAAAATAATTAATAATAAATATACTAACTAATACAATTTAAGGCCTCCAAAATTGCCATCACTTCCGCCGTAAAAATGCTGGTGGATGGACGAAGTTTAAACTTAACGTTGTAATCAACAGTGGGAATCGAGAAAGCACAACTTACACCATTATTTGAAGATTTGGAAGTATGATTTCAGCAAACAATACCCTCAAAGAGTCAAAGTAGCTAAAAAAGTCGCACTTTGAAAAATCGCACATCACAATACAGAGAGAGTAGACGGGAAGAGAGGAACTTGAAAGCAATGAAATAGAGAATTGCTAATTTTGTGATTTTAGTCTGCAACGTTTCATGGTTTGAAATTACCAATCAATTCACTGCCTGCTTTGTGGATAAGATTAATTACGTCTGAAGTTAAGTTGAGGTTTAATTAAAATGCCTCGATAGGAGTAAACTTTATGGCCTCTCAACAAATCTGAAGTGCTCTACTCAGAATGACCTGAATATATACAGTGCAACCAAAATCCAAATACGACTTTATCTGCATCCATAGGTGCCGATTTTAAGAAATACAAATAGGTGCTGGGTGTTGAAAAAGAAAACTGAATTTGAAATAAACTTAAACGAAGAATGACAGTTCTTAAAAAAGCCTGAATTGAATATGAAAATGTTGCTGGTTGCACTGAATTGGGAAGAGTAAGCTCAATAGTACAATAAAATTAAAAAAAATAATTAAATACGATAACTTCAATCTAGATAAAACTATTAACAATTTTGTATGGATGCTGTTTTAGAAACAGGGTAAACGGTACAGTTATTGGCCACTTAAGAATACGAAGAGATTTGAAAATTCATAATTCGTATTTATTTACGAATTTATATATTTATTTATTTTATTATTTTCGTTGAGTATGCCAAGGAACTTAAATAGATGCAACCGCAATTACATTTGTTATTATTGAATTTTCGCTTACTCAACAGCTATTTTAAAACTTCAGGAAAATGAACAAAAAAAAAAAAAGAAAATGTAACAGAACACAAAATTGTATAGTTATTGGCCATTTTTTACAATAATTATCCAGGAATATTACAGTAATTGGCATGATGGGCAATTTTCTACACAAGAGATAATTATAATATCTAAACAGTTGTATTTGAGTGCTATGGAATGCACTTACAGTGATACATCTTTTTGCAGCCATCACAGGAATGGTTGGCGATTGCAAATAAAACACTTGAGTTGTGGTTTCTTTGACTCGGTTTCAATGATTTTATCTTTTTAACTTTCAACGCCTTTGCTTCTTCACTTTCTCTTTCCTTTCTTTCATTTTCTTTCTTAGTATTAAGTTCTGCCGAATTTTTTGCTTCCAACATTTCTTCATGATTCAGGCCACACTAAATACTTTTTCTGTCCCCCTTTTTCTGTGGCCCATGATCGATCGAGTAGACATTTTTACAGCCTTTTGGAGCCAGGACCTTGCCACTATTGGGGAATATGAGAAAGCCGGTTTCATCACCGTTAAAAACACGTGAAGGATCTTTTATTACATTTTCTAACGATTTTTCCTCAATATATTTTTGGATGTGTAAACCGTTTCTTGATATCCTTTTCTAACTCGCACGCATTAGCTGAAGTAACAGCTTCAGGAGTGCGTGTAACAACTTCAGGATGCCGTTTCAGAAAAGCCTTTATCCAATTGTCTTCCAGGCCTGTTATCTTTGAAAGGATTTGGACGTGGATATTCTTTTAAAAATTGCTGATTGCTGGAAATGATGTCACCCTTTTTCCTAGGATATCGTTTTTGAGCTAGTTTCGTCAATATTGGAGATGGTCCAAAAGCTCTTTTCCATACAGGATTTTTTAATTTGAATTGTAATGTGACCCGTGGTATGCCATATTTCTTTGCTATACTTCTAATTGAGCCTTGGCCACTTTGACAATCGACCAAAGCTTTCTTTGGTCTTGTAGGACTATAACTTAGAACTTTTGACATTATAAAACTGTAAATAAATAATTGAAAGTAATTGGCCACCTTTTCATGATAGTTATTGGCCCATGGCTAATAACTATTAAAATGAGAAATGGTGGGAAACATAGTTATTCGCCACCTCGGCCAATAATTGTAATTTCTTTAATTCTAAAAGCAGTTATAAGCCACCTGCCTAAATACTATGCCATTTGTAAAACATGCCATAAATCTATAAGCAAATGATTCGCCATACATCAAACTCATCTAAAAATCAGTGATAACGTTGAAAAATTCACTTCAAATGAGCGTAATATCGTTTGCGTCCATTTATCCCATTTCAAGTCGTTTGAAAGTACGTTGTGCGGTAAAACAAACAGTGCAGTTTTGAGGGGATTTAAAAAAAATTGGCACAACCTACGAAAAAATAGTTTATTCCGCTTGAGTCAGTACTACACACCATTTTTTCACTTAAGCTTTAAAGATCGCATCAGCAAGATGATGTCCTCCAGAAGCGATGCACTGATGTAGGCGATTTCCTCTCTAATACGGATCTTCAGTTTTTCCAAATTGTGAGGACAATGTTTAAAAACCTTTTCTTTGAGGTACCCCCGTAGGAAATAATCGCAAATGTTCAAATCCGGTAATTTCGCCGACCAGCCCAGGTTATCCCAGGGAACATTTGCCGCAGTTTTGTCATTGAAATTTGCGGTGTGTGGGCTGTAGCCCAGTCCTGTTTGGAACCAAACATCCTCGAGGTCTTGTATCAAATCTTCTGGAACAATTTCAACTCTTCTAAAATCAGCAGTATCAAGTATTCTAGAAGCATTTCAAGTCTTGTGCAAGCAATATCAAGTTTTTTAGAAACGATTTTAAGTCTTCCAGGGGCATTAGTAAATTTTCTGGAAGCAAAATCAAGTCTTCTAGATGCAGTATCAAGTATTGTGAGCATTGATGAAGAAGTTTAACTCTTCTGGAAACAGTTCTAGTTTTTTTGGAAGCAGTACCAAGTCTTTTAGATGCAGTATTCAAGTTTTCTGTAAGAATTTTAGGTCTTCTGGGAGCAGTCTCAATTCAAAGTACGTACTCTCAAAAAATGTTTACAACAAATACAAAGACTGAATTGGGAAGAAAAGCGCAAAAGTACATTAAAATAAAAATATTAATTAAAAATGGTAGTTCAAATTCCTTACATTTCTTTGTTAATCCTAACAAGTTTTTCATTACTTTGGTGTTATATCTTTTTAAATTTTTTGTTGAAACTTTAAAATTAAATTTGTACAAAGATTTCATTGAGGCAGTGTAATTAATTATTTTTTTTTCTTATAGAGGAGATGTTTCCGTTAAATTAGACACGTTTAGTTTTGGGGTGGTTCTTTTGGAGTTATTAACAGGTTGGCCACCTTTAGATCACAGTAGAAGTAGTTACGATTTAGTAAGAAAAACTTGTAATACACGATTTTTCATTAAGAGCGACCCATATTGTTTTTAACTTTTTTAAATACGAAAAGAGTTGGCTTCACAATTCTTTCATATTTTGAATCGTAAATCTATGCCATTTAATCATTTTATCATCAATGTTTCCAAAGTTTAAAACTAATGTACTATTAGTACATTAGTTTTGCGTAATAATTTAAAATAACTAAGCATTGCATAATGTCCATAAGCGTCTATGCGACGATGTAATGCTCGAAATGAAGAAAATATGGTTGATATTTGAGAAAGTGTCCGATCGCATTCCTTGAACATCAGTGTGATTAGTGTGTGGATAAATTTGATTATCCGGCCGTATCAGATTCCATTCACTCATAAATTGAACTCATCCGACCATTTTAAGCTTCGCACTTTCGCTAATTGGACTTTAGACAAGATACAACGATGACTTTCACAAGAAAATCATCTTTCCGTTACATACATTAAATTCCTGGCCTATGCCAATGAACTAGCAACGTTCGAAAAAGTATTTCAGCAAATTTATTTGCTTGTGTTACAAAAACTTTAATCCAGTTTTATTTATGGAATATGATTTAATGTATTTCAATTAAAGAAATAAAATGCGTCACTCTTAATGAAAAATTCGATATAAATTTTCATTTAATTTTTCTTTTATTTTTAGTTAACGTTTGTTCGTGAATTGTTAAAAGATAATAACGAAAATGTACCAGAAATTTTAGACAAAAAAGCGGGGGATTGGACTTATAAAAACATGAATTTTGGTTTAGAACTGTATAAAATCTGCAAAAAATGCGTTGAGGACTTAAAAGCGGACCGACCGTTCATGATGAACATAAAAGACCAATTAGAAATCTTAGTTGATTTACTCCACGATAAACGAATAATTATACCTCACATTTCTTTTGAATCTCTAACAAAATCAACCAATAATTTTGACGCATCTAACCTAATTTTCCAAGAAGAATCTGAGTTTAATGGTTTAGAATATTTATGCAAAGGTTTATTTGGATCAGAAACGAATGTGATTAAAAAAATCACCATCGATGGTCACTCCCCGATTTACCATGATTTTCATTTATACTCTTTTAAAGAGGAAATTGAAAAAATTTCTCAATTTAAACACGTTAATTTAATCGAATTGTTGGGTTATTGTTGTGAATATCCGCATTATTGCTGTATTTATGAACACATGGATGGGGATAATTTACAAAAAAAACTTCGCGATGAACGAAATAATTTAAGTTGCGCGAATCGATTACAAATTGCGGCACAAATTAGCCGGGGTATTGCTTATTTACACAATTTTGGCCATATTCATCGTGATCTTCGAAGTGTTAATGTTTATTTAAATCAAAAAAATTTTGTGAAGGTAAAGAAAAATTTAATCATATTTTTAAATAAAATAAATTCTTTAAAATTATTATTTCCTTGTTACTTTAGATCCGTACTGGAAGGCTGTTCAAAAATAGTTCTACAAATTCCGTTAGTATATCACGAATTGATCCGTATATGTCACCAGAAGGAATTAGGTAAATTTTGTATACAGGATGGTCCTGATTTTAATTGGAAAACTTTACTAGCACTAAAAAATGTTTTTTCATGCTGGTTATGGAAGTTGCGCATTACTAGGATTTAATACTCACAAAATGAGTATTAAATGACATAAGCAAAATATTATTTACAATAATATTAGAAAAATTCGATATTCTTGCTTCAAAAATTATTAATAATCATTAACAATTGAGAGGATAGAACCATTTTTTAATGGAAAACCTTATATATTTGTACATATTTTAAGAGATATTACTGTTATCTATTCAATGATATACTTGTATATCTAGGTTTAGATATGTAATTACTTAGAAATTACAATTTACAATTTTTAAATTTTTATTCATCTAATTAGAGCGCCATGTAAGAATGGGAAATGTGAAACAGATACAAATTACATGTTATCATAAGCTGAATAAACACAACACAACAAACACACTAAAGGAAATGTTCAACATGAAAACTCAACAAACACATTAGTTGAGAATATAAAAATAATAAATCATAATTTCTCAGTAATTACATGTATAAAAATAGACATACAAGTTAATCACCGAATAGGTAATAGTAATATCTTAAAATATGTACAAATATAGGGTATTCCGTAAAAAAAATTGGGTAAAAAAATTTTATAATCTTATCTCAGAAATTATAAACTTGGCAACATTGTCGATAGAAAAATGATATGTTCGCAAGGTTACGTTACTTATATACGCAATTTTTTGTCCAAATTTTTGTCCATACTTTACGCATGTACTGTATAAAAATCACATCATCATTTTAGAAAGTACTATAATCGTAGTAAACTTTCCCGGTAAAAATCTAAACTACTGTATACAGGGTGAGAAAAGTTGGGTGTTACTATAACTATCTTCAAAACTTTGGCCTTTTGGCTATATCTTAAAAACAAAAGAAGATTGAGGTTTAGTCTTTGAGGGATTGGATTTGCTCGGTAAAAGAAACCGAGTTATGGCACCTATTTTTTTCGTATCTTTTATCATTTTTGAGATATTCGGACATAAAATTTAAACCACCCTCCACAGGTGCACAAATTTGGACATTATTGGAGGCTATATCAAAAACTATTGCAGTTAGAAAAAAACGTATCTCGAATTAAGTGGTAAATGTAATTATGGTAAATGTTGGATAGCTAAATTTAACCAAAGGTGAATAAGCTATTAATTCCTATTCACTAGTCAATCAGAATGCGTAAAATATTTGTAACCATGGTAATAATCCCTTATATAGCTTAAACAGTAGATGGTAGTAACGAGTCTTAGTATAATAAATATATAAATATGTATTTATAAGACTTTTCTGACAATATCTAAACTATGTAGCTGCACCTGAAGACGAATAAGATTAAGTCGAAACCGGTAGTGCTAAGAAAAATAAAGAATTTTTATTAATCCTTCAAACACGACGTGTATTCTATCTACACATGATTCATGTATGATATTCATGTGAGTGATCCGCGTCGGTCTACATCGTGAGGGAGCATAAAAAGACGGTTACGCGCACATCTCTAATTTCAAGTCTTCTGGAACCAATACTAAGTTTCCTAGAACCATTTCAGGACTTCTGGAATCATTTCAAGTTTACTGGAAGTATTTTAAGTGCTTTGGAAGCACTATCAAGTTATCTGCAGGCAATATCAACTCCTCTGAAATCAATATCAAGTCTTCTGGCAGTAATATCAAAGTCTTCTTTCGAAGCATTTCAAATCTTTAGAAAGCATTTCAAGTCTTCTGGAAGCAGTATCAAATCTCCTAGAAAGCATTTCAAGTTTTATGGAAGCAATTCAAGGGTTCTGGAAGCATTTCAAGTTTTCTGGAAGTATTTCAAGTCTTTTGGAAACAGTATCAAGTCAGCTAGAAGCAGTATCATATCCTCTTGAAACAGGATGGAAGCATTTCAAGTTTACTGGACGTATGCCAAGTGTTTTGGAAGCAGTAACAAGTCATCTAGAAGCAATATCAAGCTTTCTGGAATCAGTTCAAGGCTTCCTGCGGCAATATCAACTCTTCTAGAAGCATTTAAACTTTTTTCTGGGAACATTTCAAGTGTTTTGGAAGCATTTCAAGTCTCCTGGAAGTATTTCAAGTTTTATGGAAGCATTTCAAGTATTTGAAAGCATTTCAAGTCTTCTGGAAGCAGTATCAAGTCTCCTAGAAGCATTTCAAGTTTTACGGAAGCAATTTAAGTGTTCTGGAAGCATTTCAGGTTTTATGGAAGTGTTTTAAGTCTTTTGGAAGCATTTCAAGCGTTCTGGAAGCATTTTAAGTTTTCTGGGACTATTTTAAGTGTTTTGTAAACAGTATCAAGTTAGCTAGAAGCAGTATCAAGTCCTCTGGTTACAGTATCAAATCTTCTGTCAGCAATATCAACTGTGCTATAAGCATTTCAAGTCTTCTGAAAACATTTCAAGTCTTTTAGAAGCATTTCAAGTGTTTTGGAAGCATTTCAAGTCTCCTGGAAGTATTTCAAGTTTTATGGAAGCATTTCAAGTATTTGAAAGCATTTCAAGTCTTCTGGAAGCAGTATCAAGTCTCCTAGAAGCATTTCAAGTTTTATGGAAGCAATTTAAGTGTTCTGGAAGCATTTCAAGTTTTATGGAAGTGTTTTAAGTCTTTTGGAAGCATTTCAAGTGTTCTGGAAGCATTTTAAGTTTTCTGGGACTATTTTAAGTGTTTTGTAAACAGTATCAAGTCAGCTAGAAGCAGTATCAAGTCCTCTGGTTACAGTATCAAATCTTCTGTCAGCAATATCAACTGTGCTATAAGCATTTCAAGTCTTCTGAAAACATTTCAATTCTTTTGGAAGCATTTCAAGTGTTTTGGAAGCATTTCAAGTCTCCTGGAAGTATTTCAAGTTTTATGGAAGCATTTCAAGTATTTGAAAGAATTTCAAGTCTTCTGGAAGCAGTATCAAGCCTCCTAGAAGCATTTCAAGTTTTATGGAAGCAAATTAAGTGTTCTGGAAGCATTTCAGGTTTTATGGAAGTGTTTTAAGTCTTTTGGAAGCATTTCAAGTGTTCTGGAAGCATTTTAAGTTTTCTGGGACTATTTTAAGTGTTTTATAAACAGTATCAAGTCAGCTAGAAGCAGTATCAAGTCCTCTGGTTACAGTATCAAATCTTCTGTCAGCAATATCAACTGTGCTATAAGCATTTCAAGTCTTCTAAAAATATTTCAAGTCTTTTGGAAGCATTTCAAGTGGTTTGGAAGCATTAAATACTTCATAATATATTTATATAAATATAATAAATATAAATATAATAAATAGTTCATTAAATACTCAATAAATTTGCTACAAATTGCTTCTTATTTCATTGCAATACCTCAATTAGTTCTTGAGATACAATTTTTTGAAAATTGCTTTATTTTTACATAACGCGTATAATTAGGTTTGCAAAGTTTTATTTAAAAAATCATAACTCGGAGGTTTGAAGATTTGGAGACATTCTTTGGTACATTAATTACTTCATAAATTTACGTCAAATTGCTTCTTATTTCATGGTGGGAATTTGGGAAACAAAATTGTAGGTGTTGTAATTACAGACTAACTATAATTTTTTGCTACTAATTTAGCAAAATTAAAACAGCCCCCTCTTCCTTGATACACTCGAGTCCGAACTGTGCTATCATTTTTTTGTGAGTCTAGTGGGTCTTTCAAAATGTTAATATTTTCCATCAAAAACGCGGAGTAATAAAGTTGTAATTTTTGGAAATTAAAGAAACAAATTTACATTTCAATAGTTACCTGGCGTCCTGTCTGTATCATTAAAAACTGTTAAACTGCATTCACATTTTAACTGTTTGTTATTTTGGTTGGGTTCTTCAACCAATAACTTTTGAAGAACTTTTCAGCGTTCGTAAAACGTTTTAATAGTTATTTTCGTTGTCATTATTGCAAATAGAAAAATTAGCATTTATGATAGATGAATATAAATATTTATGCCATCCATTTTTCTATTCTCCGCCATCCAATGATTGCGGTTTGCTGCTCTATTGTAGCAAAAGTGATAATTTTCAGTTTAAAAAAATTATTGAATCTTGGGTTGGTAATAATAAATAATGCGCAAATATTATTATATAATATTATTAAACATATGCGTTTTAAAAACGATTAAAGATGTTTTTTGGTCGAAAAGTTTTTGTTTCTATTTCGGACATCGCATATAAACTATCCTGTACATTTATAATTAATAATTTATTTAATTTTAATTCAGGGGAGATATTTCGGTTAAATTGGATTCATTCAGTTTTGGCATAATTCTTTTAGAATTATTAACAGGACTCAAACCATTCGATCCTGAAAGAAGCAGTTTTGACTTGGTAAATCACCAAATAAATTTGATGCGACATATTAATTTAATTTTTTTAGTTAACATATGTAAGTGAAGAGATCTTAAAGGGTACTTTTAAATCGATATTAGATAAAAAAGTAGATTCGTGGTCTTTAAACGATATAAACATCGACGAGGAATTATTTAAAATATCCGAATTATGTGTAAAAGAAAAACCACATCGTCCGTTTATGGTTGATCTCAACAAAAAATTAGAGGAATTATTAGGAAGTATAGAACCGGAAGAAGATTTTCGGCCGGCTTTATCATTTTTAATGAATTAAATAAAAAAGCCAATATAAAAGTGATAAGTAAAAAAGTTTAATATAATAGTATGTTATATAGAAATAATTATTTTTTATAAAAAAATATTATATGTTATACAAATACATCTTAAATATTAAGATTTTTTTGCTTTAATTGTTAATTTTTGACTTCAACTTCTTCCTCAATAAACAATCGTACAAAGTGTCCTTCGACTTTTTCGGCGATAATCTCGATAAAATCATCGGTACTGATGCAAACGTTGTCGTGGAAGTTATGTCCATAAGTGCACAAAGCCAAATCCCTGGTTAAATGTCCCTCTTCAACCGTTTGCCGACTACATTTCTCCAACAACTCCGCGAAATGCAACAAATCATAATTCCTATCAATTTTCGCTCGATGT
Organism: Onthophagus sagittarius; assembly: GCA_036711965.1. Classification (NCBI taxonomy): domain Eukaryota; kingdom Metazoa; phylum Arthropoda; class Insecta; order Coleoptera; family Scarabaeidae; genus Onthophagus; species Onthophagus sagittarius. The sequence goes on from JASERS010000003.1 coordinate 66,823,387, forward strand.
TGAAGTCCTCTCGTCCAAGCAAAAATCGTCGATAACGGATTCGTAGAGGTTTTTTCGTGGTTTAAGTGTTTCCTAAACCAAAATAAACTTCTTTAAATACCACATTTTAGATTACGCTATATTTACAATTTTTGATGACCTCTTTAGATAACTTTAAAATCCGTAGCGATAAATATTTATTGACGCATTTTCAAGATTGAGAAATCGAATGATTAATAACGTTGATAAAAAAACTTACTTGTAATGTCTAGAAATAACCCCGTGAGCCGGTTCCGTTAAAATCATTTGCCCATCGTGCGAAAGGAGGCTGTTCATCATCATTCCCATTGAACCAAAACCCTGTCCGACTATGTCGGACAAAACATCCCCGTCATAACTTTTTAAAGCCCATACAAAACCTCCGTTTGAACGGATTGCGTAAGCTGCCATATCGTCTACTAATTTGTGTTCGTATGATAAATTTTTTGCGTCAAATCTTTTCTTGTATTTTCTAAAAAAAAAATATAATAAGTTACTTTAATTTTTTGATTATGTAATGTTAAAATGTTATTGAATCGCTTATTACTGAAACAACCTAAGTCACTTTTTGGCTATTTTAATTTATCCATCTAAATATACAGTTCCGAAATAAAATTCGGATATCCGGCATATTTATCCGGCCATTATATGTAACTATTAGTTTCAAAATCCGTTTTAAATCATGTACAGGTATCCGTTAGCTATATTTTGATGAATTTTTTGTGATTTATAAAGGAGAGTATTTATTATTCTCGGAACAAAACTATAAATGAATATCTCAATTCGCTTTTGAGATAAATTTGTAGCATTTCATAAAATTAAAAATTTCTTAACTATTTTTAAAAAATCGTGAAAAATAGAATTCTTAAGATATCGTGATGACATTTCTTGAGCGTTATAAAGGAAAGTATGTTCTTTCCTCAGAACAAAACCATACATGAATATCTTAATTAGTTTTTGAGCTATTAAGTTCTGAACATAACCTACATTTGTATCATTTCATAAAATTGAAAATATTCTTATTTTTGTAAAAATCGTAAAAAATCGAATTCTTAAGATATCTTGATTAAATTTGTTATATTTTACAAAGAAAAGTATATACTGGTATATACGCATAAAATCGTACTGGTATATTTCAAATCTTTTTGAGATATCTTTTAAGATAAATGTGTAGCATTTCATAAAATTAAACATCTCCTTAATCATTTTGGAAAAATCGTAAAAAATCGAATTTTGAAGATATCTTGATAATATTTTTAGTGATTTATAAAGGGAAGTATGTACTTTCCTCAGAATAAAACCATACCTGTATATCTCGGTTCATTTTTGAGATATCAGGTTTTAAACTCGACTTAAATTTACTATATTTGATAAAATAAAATTTGTTATGATTTACAAAGAAAAGTATATACTTTAATAAGCACAAAACCATACTGGAATATCTCAATTCGTTTTTCAGATATCTTTTGAGAAAAATGTGTAGCATTTCATAAAATTAAAAATATCTTTAAAATTTTTTGAAAAATCGTCGAATATTTGAGATATCTTGATGAAATTGTTAGTGACTTATAAAGAAAGGTGTGTACTTTCCTCAGAATAAAACCATACTTGCATATCTTGGTTCGTTTTTGAGATATCAGCTTTTAAACTCAACTTAAATTTACTGTATTTTATAAAATTAAAAATATTCTTAATCATTTTTGAAAAAATTGTAAAAAATCGAATTCTTAAGATATCTTAATGAAATTTATTATAATTTACAAAGAAAAGTATGTACTTAAATATGCACAAAACCATACTGGAATATCTCAATTCGTTTTTGAGATATCTTTTGAGATAAATGTGTAACATTTCATAAAATTAAACACCTCCTTAATCATGTTTGAAAAATCGTAAAAAATCGCATTTTTAAGATATTCGATGAAATTTTTAGTGGTTTATAAAGGAATGTGTGTACTTTCCTCAGAATAAAACCATATTTGCATATCTCGGTTCGATTTTGAGATATCAGGTTTTAAACTCAAATGTGTAGCATTTCATAAAATTAAAAATATCTTTAAAATTTTTTGAAAAATCGTAAAAAATCGAATATTTAAGATATCTTGATGAAATTGTTAGTGACTTATAAAGAAAGGTATGTACTTTACTCAGAATAAAACCATACTTGCATATCTTGGTTCGGTTTTGAGATATCAGCTTTTAAACTCGACTTAAATTTACTGTATTTCATAAAATTAAAAATATTCTTAATCATTTTTGAAGAAATCGTAAAAAATCGAATTCTTAAGATATCTTGATGAAATTTGTTGTAATTTACAAAGAAAAGTATGTACTTTAATACGCACAAAACCCTGCTGGAATATCTCAATTCGTTTTAGATATATCTTTTGAGATAAATGTGTAGCATTTCATAAAATTAAACATCTTAATCATATTTGAAAAATCGTAGAAAATCGCATATTTAAGATATTCGATGAAATTTTTAGTGGTTTATAAAGGAAAGTGTGTACTTTCCTCAAAATAAAACCATATTTGCATATCTCGATTCGATTTTGAGATATCAGGTTTTAAACTCGACTTAAATTTACTGTATTTCATAAAATTAAAAATATTCTTAATCATTTTTGAAAAAATCGTAAAAAATCGAATTCTTAAGATATCTTGATGAAATTTGTTGTAATTTACAAAGAAAAGTATGTACTTAAATACGCACAAAACCATACAGGAATATCTCAATTCGTTTTTGAGATATCTTTTGAGATAAATGTGTAGCATTTCATAAAATTAAAAACGTCCTTAATTATTTTTAAAAAATTGTAAAAATCAAATTTTTAAGATATCTTGATGAATTTTTTGTGATTTATAAAGGAAAGTGTATACTTTCCTCAGAATAAAACCATACTTGCATACTTACATATCTCGATTAGATTTTGAGATATCAGGTTTTAAACTCAACTTAAATTTTTGTATTTTATAAAATTAAAAATATTCTTAATCATTTTTGAAATATTTTGTTTTGAACTTTCTTTTAGCTTCAATATAAGATATAAATCGTTTTTTAATTTCAAAAATTACGGTTGGTACATTTGTTTTGAAAAATCGATTTTCTGCTTATAAAATATCTGTTTCTTGATATTTTTATGATCCAACTCCAATGTTTTTGTATCTTATTAGAAACTATATTCTTTTAGCTTCAATTTAAGGTATAAATCGTTTTTTAAGCTCAAAAATTACGGTTGGTACGATCGTTAAAAAAAATTATTTTCCACTCATCCAAAAATTTTACACATTCATTTAAAATTACTTTTTCTTGTAATTTTTATTATTCAACCCCAACCTTTTTGTATCTTATCATAAACTATATTCTTTTAGCTTCAATGTAAGATATAAATTGTTAGCATTTCATAAAAATAACAATTTTTTTATCTTTTTTCTTTTAGCATTTCATAAAATTAAACAATAAATATTAAAACAATAAATATAAAAAATTTATTTTAGTTGTTACGTTATGTAATGTCAATTCTCAAATGTCAACCTAAATTACGAAATTATATTTGAATTCAAAAATTTATTTAATATTTATTAATTAAAAATTTTTTTATTCTTTAATAAATCTAAATTATCTTTTAATTATTTTAATTTTTTAAATAAAATTAAATCATAAATATTTTTAAAAATTTTTTTTAGTTGGTAGTAATGAACTTCAAATTTCGCTTGACAGTTGGTTCCTTCATCAAATCAACAAAAAATTACATTAAAAGTTCGTTTCAGTGCAAAACAATAGGTGACTCAAGCAAAAACGAGAACAAGGTGAGTTTATCCTATAAATAACCACTTACTTTTTGTATAACTTGTTAAAAGTGTCCACAAAAACTTGATCATACTTCTTTAAATGCGTGTGTTTGCTCGTAAAGAATAAGGGATACTCCCTCTCCAAAGCAATTTGGAAGCAAGATTCCGCGAATGCCTCAATACTTTCTTGGGTGTTATATGTAAGTAAAGCAACCCCTTTACCTGGCACATCAAATTCGTATTTATAATTTTGCCCAGATTCCGTTGTGTATACTAAAGAGAGCTTCCCCGGTTCGTTTAAAACGATGTCTTTACCCCCATATTGATCCCCGAATGTGTGTCTGCACATTACGATGGGGTTCCTCCAACGTGGCACGAATTTGGTAACCCCTTTACAAATAATCGGCTCCCGAATTTGCGTCCCACTCAAAGCGTTCCTTATCATTACATTAGGACTGGGAAAAACGATCTGTTTTAATTTCTGATCTCGGATTGCTTTTTCGTTCGGGGTGGTCGTTGGGCATTTTATGGCTACTTTATGTTTTTTAATCGCTTGAATCGCCTCGTCCACGATCTCATTTTCGGTGCGATTACGATTTTTTAAACTGCAATCGTAATAATCTCGTTCCAAGTTGACAAAGGGGATTATTAATTTTCGTTTTACACGGTCGAATAGGACTTTGGCCATCTCATCCCCGCCGATTTCCACTACAGGTTTTTCGACGATGATTTTTGAACGTGTTGAATCTGAAAGTTTTAATGAAATTCATTAATATCGATTGGGAGGTAAATGTCAAATCGAGAATCTATGCTACAATCTTTTTAGTGCGCAATTTATTTTTTTTTCGTATTTGGTATGTGACCTTCGAAGTGAGAACGTTTTTAGAGTCGCAAAATTCGGTATCCGGCTGTGGTTGTGGTCGGCGATGGAAGAATGGAGAATGTTAGAGCGAGAGATAAGTTAGTTTTGCGACCGTGTGAAACTGGTTATATCATGCGATGGTCGCGTGGATGTCGAGGAGAGAACCGCTAGACTCGATGTGCACAACCCGAAGAAGAATTAAACGTAAATATATCAGCTTTGTTCGAACAAGCGGCCCAACTCCTCGTGTTCCCCTCAAATCCAATCGCCCACGTCGAGTAATGCGCTAAAATTCGCTAAATTAAAACAATATTTGAGTGTGCGATAGCATTTGTCGAGTGCACGACGAGTCTGGTTGAGTTGAGCAACAAGCATCATCACCCAACAAAAATTTCTCAAATTCATTGAAAATAAAAAACAAAAGAAATCAAATCGAAAAACAAAAAAGAAAAAAAAAATTTAACTTTTATTTAATTAGCAAAGAAATTTAAGTGAAAGTTAAATAAAGAATTATGGTTAAATTAATTTTTTTAAATCTAATCTTAAACTAGTTTCTACCAAAAAAAAATTAACTTACATTTCCTATTATGCGTCGATGAAATATTGATTAAAACTTTCGGCCCATTTTTACGATTAAAATTTTTAATCGTAATATTAAACTTTGCGAACAATTTAGACGATGCCATTTTCCCCAATAAAAAAAATCGCTTTATTCCTCTTTTATTTCTAAATTCACCTCGCGCACGTACCCCACAATAACAAAAAGATAAAATGAAACTTTAACTTGACAGAAACCGTCACTTACTACTTAAAGTTTCTCTTTAAAAGCGTCGTCGTTGCCGGTTTCGTTCGGAATGATTCGAAACGAACCGTTCGCTCGGTATTTATGGGTTCTCCCCGGTTAAAATAGGGCCCCCCTTATCGTTTCGTACTGTTTACACTAGGATGTAAACATAAACAGTAGTAGTAGCATGTGCTTTGTGAAACGGACGCTTTTAACTCCTCCTTGTATGTAATGTAGTCTCTCTCGTATGGTGGTTCTCGATTTTTCGAATGACAATGAACCTAGGGGTCAAACTGCTTAATATAACGTTTATTATCCGTTTTATTTTTTTTATTTTTTATTGAATTGCAAATTCTTGTGAGAAAAAGAAAAAAATTTGCTTTCGCGTAACTGATAACGTTGTTTGCTAAATAAGTTACTATCGATGAACTTTGTAGTTTACGTGGAATTGTTAATGTTTACTTCATGAATATTATGGCAAGGAACAAAGTGCGATTTTAACTTTTTAACTACGCAACAATCTAATATATCATTTGTTACTTAATAGAATTAAAAATCTCATTTATTGATTAGCCAAGATGTTAATTTGACGTTTTAACCCTTGCAGAACTCAAGTTTCGCCAACCGCGGCAGATTGTACCTAGATCAATGAAGACCCGAACAGTTATTGTTTATGTAGACTGTAAAAATGAAGGTTTTGGGTATAAATATCATCTTTTGTATCTCAACCCAACGTATAAAGAGCGATTTCGCCTTAAACCGCCGAGGTCGCTTGCGAGCGAGGCACTAGAATTGATGTGTCAACACAAACTCGACACTTCAAAGGTTGTAGCGCCTCGCCCATAAGTGACTTTGGCAATTTAAGCCGAAACTGTTCATCAAATATTGTAATAAATGTACAAAATCGCTTATATGATGATATTTATCCTCAAATCGACAAGATTGCTTTGTGGCGAGGTGCTACATTTGATGTGCTAACAGGAAATCGATAATTTAAAGATTTTAGCGCCTCGCCCGTCTTATCTTTTGAAACATTTGGTATCTTAACCAAAACATGTAATGAATGATCGGTTGGAAGCGAGGCGCTAGCGTTGATGTGTCAACACGATTGATTTTGGATGCGGATTTAACAGATGCGGAGTTATAAAAAACTTACTAACATTTTAATAGAAATAATGTTTCTTTAGCAATTTTCCTATTTTATATCTGTATGTTACCTCCGCTATTCTATGCAATACCTAGGAAATTTACAGAATACCCAAAACCTTTAGGTAATATATGAAGTGTTATTAATTTTATACTTTGCCTAGGTATTCTATAAAATATCGAACGCCAAGCAGGTAATGTGTGTAAAAGGCGCGAACATGGAACCCGAATATAACAAACCCTCAAGGGACCTGAAAATCAGTTCATTATAAGCAAAAATTTTTTAAAAATCATGAATTAAAGCTATTTAAATTAAATTGACCATTTTAATTTTTATTAAATTAAATGAAATTAAACAATTTGGGAAGAAATTGAAAGAAATCTGTTTGATATCATGGCATCAAGTTGGGTTCTGTTGGGTGCAGCTTCAATTTCATACCATCCCTCATTTTGAATGGTATGAAATTGGAGTTCAACCCGATCGAACTTGATACCCATATTGAATTGAACTTAGATATTTTGTCGTTTTAGATATGATTTTTTGGTATATTAGGGATGGCATGAAGTTGAAACTTGACTCAACCCAATTATAGAAGAACAATCAAACATAAAATATGGAAGACAAAATTAAGAAATATTTCCGAAAATTAAAAATTATTCCAAATTTTGGAAGTATAGCAACCTGTATGTTATGGTTGGGTTGGATTGAGCTTCAACTTTATACGATCCCCCATATTGAATGGTATGAAGTTGGAGTTTACTACAGAAGAATTTTGGATTTGATTTTTTATTATTTGAGAGATGGCATGAAGTTGAAGATTAACACAACTCAACTAAAGAAGGAAAAATTAAAAGATTCCGTGCTCTGTTCTTCTATATTTTGATTGGATTGAGCTAATATCCAGATAATAATTTAAAGTTGGAGCTCAACCCAACTCAACCATAACAAAAAACTTTCATACCATTCCTCATATTGAATGGTGTGAAGTTAGAGCTCAACTCAATCCAACTATAGAAGAACTATTGTCTGGTCACGGAGTGTTAAAACATTATTTTTGTAAAATTAAAAAAATCGCGAAGTTAGGTATTTGGTGTTGCGAAAACATTGACACAGTGGAACATATATTATTTGTTAGTGAAATGTTTGGTAGTGAAAAAAAATGTGGTCGGCTGTTAAACCGAGAATATATAGTGAAAGTGATGTTAGAATCAGAAGATTATGGAATACAGTGCAAGACATGGTGGTAAAAATAATGAAAATTAAAGGAAAGCCATGAAAGGCTCCTGGAAGGAGGTTGAAATGGTGAAAGTGAGATATTAGATATCATAAATTTATATTGATTTTTTATTTCCCGAAGTAATGCCCTGACGGGGCTTAAATTTTACGGTGATATATATTTTTCATCTTTAAAACTGGTGAATTCTTTTCAAAGTTTAGGGTATGGATGCACTAAAACTATCGATTCTACGGGGCACATACGAGTACCAAACGGATAATAGTACAAACATAAGTATGACAGCTTGGAATAATAACAGCATTGTTCTTTTTGTGACACAGTTAACCCAATCTAATAAGTAAATAGATAGATACCAAGCGAGAAAGAATGAACATGTTTCTCAATCTCATATTATTGATCAGTAATACAAAAATATGGGGGGAGTTGATAGAATGGATTAAAACATTGAAAACTACTACAGAATCAGTGTTTGGTCAAAAAATGATGGTAAGTCGTGTTTGCCTTCTGTTTAGATACTCGCCTCCACAATATCTTGCAAATTTATCGTATGCAATCAAGAAACGAAAAAATTGATGTTTTAAAATTTAGGCGAGAAGTTCAAGTTTATTTAAAAAGGTATGGGCAACTAACAGAGAACTTCCAAAGACTTCAAAACCACTAGCAAATAGAACTCATGCTCAAATTCTAATGATTGCCTAAATCATTGGATAATACCAGCTCAAAAACAAAATAATTTGTGCCACAAAAACGTTATAAAAATATGCGAAAAATGTGTTGTTAAGCTACATGATCATTGTTGTAAGAGTTATCATATCAAAAAATTAATACATCATTATTTTTATTTTATTAAATATTTAAACAGCTTGCTTACAAGGTGTTATGATTATGACATACAGTTTTATTTGTTACTTTTTAAATTAATTTTTGTTAACTCGCCACTGGATTAAGTTAAATGCTCAAATCTTGATGCATAGACACATGATATGGATGATATTTGTACAACTTAACACATTAAGGATCGCTCATGAGTTTTCCCATGTTTCCGATGAATAACGAATTATCTCATATTGTATTAACATAAAAGCCATAGGTGAAATTAATAGACATTTTCACGGGGATTTGGATTTTACTCTAGAAAAGGATCGCACTTAAACTTTGAAAGTTATTTATGTTAATACGGTATGTTATTTATAGGATAGGTCATAAATGAAAAAGGACAAAACGATAACTAATTTACTTCCATCCTACTTCACAGCCAGAAACAATGACAGCAGTATATAGCTATCTCAGTCACATTGTTAAAAATGGTCACAATCAAAACTCTTAAGATTTTTTGGATGCCCAGTAGACCAAGCCTCATCTATATTACTATCTTTGTCTAGGGTCAACACGAAATCGATAACTCAAAGGTATAGCGTCTCATTTAAACCGCACGCAACATCAGTTGATGTCGCTTTTTGTCAGTAGATCTTAACCAAGACATGTAATGAACGATATCGCCTCAAGTCCCCGAGATCGCTTGCGGATAAGGCAGTACATTTGATGCAGCAAATGTTAATACTGCATCAGTAAGTAAATGTCATTTTATAAAAGATTTACTGTTGCTGCATCAAATGTAGTGCCTCGTCCGTAAGCGATCTCGGCGACTTTAGGCGATATCGTTCATTACATGTCTTGGTTAAGATCTACTGTCAAAAAGCGACATCAACTGATGTTGCGTGCGGTTTAGATGAGGTGCTACAACCTTTAAATAACGATTTCGTCAATTTTCATTTTTAAAATTAAGTTGGTATTGAAAAGTAACTAGGTCTGCTAATTTTTTAAAACGTAACTAGAAAACTCAAAAAGCTGCATAACTTAGCGGTAAGTAATGAGCTGAAACCACCAAATCTACTTCCTTTTCCAATACCAACCTAACATTTTCTCCCATATTTAAGTTGCAGGGCGTTACAGGGCGGAAACTTTCGCTCTAGAATTGGCATTTCTTTATTACTCAAACAATTAATTAACGTATTAGTGCATAGTGTCCCTTAAGAGGAACGGAAAATTAATGTTTATTCAAACAAACGTGTTTTCAATTTTTTCACAATGCAAACTTTTTTTGCTTTTGGAGATACTAAATAAAATTAACCATACGGTTACTTTTGAAGAGTACATGCTCCCATTATCTCCTCTGAGGAGCGGACCTTTTTTTTGGAATTTCCTTTTTTCAACATTCAGCACCCATACGTATTTTCAAAAACCGGGGCCTATGAAGACTTTGCATACTTTTTGAATGGTGCGTTTATTAGGACAAATAAAGAATTAAAGTTTATGATTCTAAGTCAGTTGAGAAGATTAATTTAATTATTTATGTTCCATAGTTTCATTGTAATAAACTAATCTTGCCTGTTTAAATATTATTCAGAAAGGAATTAAGTTCCAAAATAGTAAAAAGTAAATAGAATTTTTTCATTTACGTTATTAAATATAGTACTTAATCTCATTATCAGTGGTTCCGTTGAATTCCATGACGTTCTTCTGTATAATGCAAGTAGTTTAGACATTAGAATAGTGTTTCACTACACTAGGACTATACTCAAGTTAATTTTTTTGAAATTGGAAGCCTATGAAATTTTGAATGCAAGCTGGTCAAGTTATGAATGATATTGTGACATAACGCTGATACATCCTGCATATATGAAATAGTTACTAACTTTGTCTAACGAACGCAAAATTTGCCAAACGAGCGAGCGAAGCGAGCTTTATAATTTTAACAAAATATTAAAACCCCGCTTTAAAATTAATTTTAAAGCTGGGTTAGCTAAAATTTTGTACTTAACACGTTAAGAAACGACTAATTTTGTTTAACTCACGTAATTTACAAATTCGCTCGCTTGTTTTGGCGAATATTGCGTTCGTTAAACATAATTAGTCTTTTCATAACTGGTTACATAAATAACTATAATCGATGCACCTTTGATGATAACATATGATGACATAAAAACATCTTTGTTATTTTCAAAAATAACGCCACTAACTTTCGTCCTCGTACTTTGATTCAAAATGATTCAATCTAACTCAATTTACATTCTCGATGCATACAGACTGAGTCAAAAACGTCTCCGTACGCTTCACAACTTGTTCAAGATAGGTTTCTAATTTATTTAATATGATATTTATTTTTAATATTTATTTTTATTATGTTATGCTGTAATAAGTAAGAGAACGTGGCTATATTGTACTCGTATAAAAGCATAGTTAAAATAGTTCCTGTATTGTGCTATTAACGTAGCAATTTTTGACTATTCACCGACTTGTAAATCCTCCCATTCTTAAGTGTGTTTAGGATCAAGCTTATTAAATAAATTTAGATTAAATTTGGATGATATTGGATTGTTCAAATATTTTCTAGCTAATGCGTAATGCAGTATATAGGATATAAGACTTCTTCTTGGGAATTCGTTCGTGGAAATCTTGTTACCGTCGTACATTTCTTACTGTTGTACAACACGTGTGCCGCAATCATTTTCTATTGTTTTGGTCAGTGCAGCTGCACTGGTTCGCGGATTTTCCTTAACCTTACGAATAGCGCTGTTATGAATAGCACTCAATTTATTAGGCCTGTCCAAACATGACCTATTTTCACAAGTTTGTTATTCTTTATAGTAGTACTTCGTTATTACATACTGCACGGTTGAATGAAATTCCGTAGCAAGTTTACCTATTCCTCTTAATAATTTTCCTTTTGATTAATAAAAACAAAGAATGTGAAGTAAAGTATGTCACATTCTTTTTATATCTTTACAGGAAATGATAAAGAAGTCAGGAAGTTATAACCAATTATTTTTAACAAAATAAGTAATTTTTCGGTTCCTGTTTGTGATTTATGTTATTTATTGTTTTGTGCATTTATGTTATTTTGCGCCGGTTTTTACACCTTATGAAAGAAAATATTATATTTTATTTATGTATTACAATATCGAATACAATGATATATTTATTTTAAATGTGATAATAGGTGAATTAAACCAGAAATATACGCGGTGTATGCCTTTTTCTGTATTAACATCATGATTTTCGTTGGAAATTGCAATTATTGTATACAAATGTTAATCAAGCCAAGAAAAATATTATGCTAGGTCAGTTTTGTTTACAAACATCAATTATGCTAAGAAAGCCAAGGGTGTTCAATTCTTGGAACCAAATGTGTTCATATTTCGTTATGAACCCGAAAATAATCCAGAAAACAACACCTTCCTCGAAAAAGGTCATTTCGTCTTTGCATTCTTTTTTGATGTTCCAGTTTGAGATGGTAATATTGTAGTCCTATTGGTGAACGTAAACATTACATTTTCTAATTTCCTATTTATTTTTTTTTGCTAAGGATACTTCATTCCCTTATTGATTGTTTTTAAGACAGGATAGCGGAGTATCGTCTTCCTCTTCCATTGTTAAAATAAACGGGATATTTCTATAACATATAGATGATTAAAATCCGTTTAAATATATAGAAGGATCAAATAATTTACTTTAATAAAATCCGTTTAAATATATAGAATGATAAAATAATTTACTTTTTAGAGTTAGCTTAAAGCACAAAGGGCCACTTTTACCACCTTTTGATAAATTTATCTAACAGTTAAAAAGCTTAAAATCGCTTTAACCGCCGCTAGTTAGTTTTACTGGAGGTTGGTAAAAGTGGGACTTAATATTACTGTTCTTCGTTCATTTATTCGGTGCTTTAATGCATATTGCAAGGCTCTGCTAAATGAGGTAAATAACTAGGTAATAAAGTTGGCATAGGTCGCGTAAAGATTGGCATCATATCTACCTACACCTAACTCTTCTTTTACACGGTAGATACGTTCCTTAGAAAACCGTGCAAAAGAAAATCGTGTAAAAAAAGTTATAATAAAATGTATCTGACATTTATAAAAAAAGCTATTAAGTAATAATTATTTATTACTTAAAAAAAATAGTGTACAGTCAAAATTCCAACATAACAATAAAAATGTAAACTAAAATTAGAAATAAAAATCAATTTTGCAAGTCTTCATCGCTACTTGATAACAAACGTGCTAAACGTGCACGTTTACGGACTTGACCAAAAGCGCTATCATCAGCATCATCAGTAGATATGTCGGATATGTCTAGCACAATTGTCGGATTTAATTCAAATAAAGAATTTCGTTCGTTATTAACGGTCTGTTGTTTTTTTTTGTAGTTGTGAAATCGGTTATTAGCTGATGTTTTTTTGGTTTCTCAATAAGATTATATAATTCTTCATATCCAGCTACACATAACTTAAGACTACGTTGAAATTTCAATGCACGCTCCATGTCAGGATCATAAGTAAGAAAATGTTGTTCCATAATTGTAGCAAATTTCAAGCCATCGCGAATTAAATCAGCCGTTAATAACTGAACCTCATCTTCTACCATGTCATTATAGATATCTTTATTTTCACAAATTGTCATAAATTCGATTAAATCATCTTCATCCAAAGGGCTTTCTCGCATCAATTCATTAATATCAGCCGTTTGAATGTTGTTAAAACCGTTGCCACCAATTGTATTTGATAGAGTTATAAATTCAGAACACACAGCTGATTTTTCTACTACAAAACTTCCACTTTTGACGCATGCTGAAACAACAGAAGCAAGTGTAATGCAATCCATAATCGTAAATTTTCTCCATGCTTCCAAAACAGTCAAATTTGTTTCTTCCACTGAATCTAAAATATATTTAAACGTTTGCTTTATGTAGTACATTTTAAATGATGTTATAATGCCCTGATCGAGTGGCTGAATCAGCGAGCTAGTATTAGGTGGTAAAAATAGCGATTGAATATTTGGGTGATCCAACACTAGGTGGCTGGGCGCATTACGCAACGAGCAAAAGTATTTTGAATTCCAAACCTTTTTCTTCCATATATTTCTGGACTTCAGGAGCAAAGCAGTTGTTGAACAAATTTGTAAACAGATTAGCCGTCATCCATGCCTTTTTATTCGCCATGAAATAGACTGAAAGTTGTTTAATGTTCTTAACCCTTAATGCTCGTGGCATAAGAGATTGGCACATAATCTTGTGTTGATTAATAAAGGTTTTAACATTTTATCACCAGATGCGTTACTACATAATAAGATCGTCACTTGATCTTTGGCCACTTTAAAACCACCAGCTGATTTTTCAAATTTTGCTATATAAGTCCTTTCGGGCATTTTCTTCCAAAACAATCTCGTTTTGTCGGCATTAAATATTTGTTCTGGAGTATAACCACCCTCTTCAACGATTTTTGCTACTTTACCTGGAAAGATTTTTGCAGCATTTTCGTCTGCTGATGCTACTTCTCCCTTTATTTGTACGTTGTGAAATGCGTGTTTTTTTATAAAATCTGTCAGCCATCCCTCACTTGCATTAAATGCCAGTTTCTTCGTTACCTGAAGACTTGTTGATGGTTCCATTTCTTGAAGTCGGTTATATATTCTAAGTGCTTTTTCTTTTATATGTTTCCCATCAATAGGTATTCTTTTTGACTGCAATTTTCTATCCGAAACACCATGAATTTTTCCGTTTTTTCTAAGATAGGATTTCGACTATAAGATGATGTTTTGGAGCAGCTTACTTTCGATCCAGAAATTACGGATTGTCGAATGGAATTCTCATTTTTTCTAATTGTTCTTACAGTCGCTTCGTTTAAACCAAAAGCTTTGCCAACAGATGTGGGATCTTCGCCTTTCTTTAGACAGTCTAAGATTTTTATTTTAGTTTTAAGGAAATTGTCTTCGGAAGTTGTTTAGGCATTTTATTAAACAATAAGGGTACTATAAAAAGAATCCAAAATAATATTGCTTATAGAATTTTTCTAAAGCGACAGTCTAATACAATATTACCTTTTTTAGTAGCAAAGAATTATAGAATTAGAACTTTCTAGCTTCATCAATCTCTAAGAAATTCGGGTTTAAAACACAGTATTTATTGCTAAAAAAGTTTCTAATCAGAATTTTAATCAGAATTTTATCAGAATTTCATGTTCTGCTAAAAACTATATCATTCCAATTTAATTACATATGTTTATTTCGGTACGTCATCGTGGAACAGCCTGTATTAATAAAAATATTTTCCATTTATAGTGTGGTAAATTTCCTATAATTTTTGTCTAAAGAAGAATTCTGTATCTAGGCTCTTTAATGCTATTTGTGAAACTTATAGTGCCATAAACCAAATTTTCACAGTCCTCTTCGTTTTTGATATACAGGGTGTTGTTGAAGATATACGATTTTCAGACACCCCCTGCATCTTGATTATCTGGAAACTTAGCAAAAAGTAAAAACGAGTACCAATAGATTTTTTCACGTAGAATTCAATGGTGTATGTAAAAGTTTTCTAGTCATCACGGTTATAAATACAACTTAGATTTTCTTTAATGGAACCATCTATACTTTATATTTTTGTTGAACTATGTTTTTTGCAAGCTTTTCAGGAATATGTAATATTGTATACTTACCTTTATAATTAATCTCGAAAATTAAATAAATTCATTATATTATAAGTAAACTATGATAAATTGTTGCTAGGACACCGGAATAAACAAGGAATTTTTAGAATATTATAACATTTTCATTACAATAATACTTTTACTTAATTATTGACTTACTAAAATAGTTACCTAATAGTGGTAATTTTGGTTTGCAAAAATTGAAATACAATTAAAAACTAAAGATGATGGTAATATGGTTTCAAGTTTAGTACTCAACTTTAATAATGCGTTCAATTCCATTTAATATTGTTATGGGATGTTGCT
The DNA here is from genome assembly GCA_036711965.1 of Onthophagus sagittarius. Lineage (NCBI taxonomy): Eukaryota > Metazoa > Arthropoda > Insecta > Coleoptera > Scarabaeidae > Onthophagus > Onthophagus sagittarius. The sequence goes on from JASERS010000003.1 coordinate 66,839,013, forward strand.
ATAAATGTGAAAAAGCATCACTTACAGCAATTCAATCCATTTTGGCTACTATATGCACGATTCTTTATATATCCCCACAAAAAGATATCTAAAATAGATAAATGGGGAGATCTTGCTGGCCATCACGTTGGACCATGCTGACTATCCATCTTCCAGGAAATGCTGGCAATTTTTCTGGCAAAGCCTCTTGCAAGATGGTCAAGTAGCGATTAATGCAAAGGTTTTCTTCAAATATTTTATGAATAATTCTTGGTCTAATAATAAAGAATGCCACTCTAAACCCAAATTTTCTTTGACACTCCCACTCAATTAAAATATGTTGGTTTTCTTGATGCCAATGCCTATTGTTATGACGATTATAAATTCTGTGCTGGTAAAATAAACCTCATCTGACCAGATAATACACGAACTAAATTCAATATTATTTCGTGCATGGTTCAAATACCAGTTACAGAATTCCAAACGTCGTTCGGCATCTCCCAGATGTATGTGGTGAACTATTTGAAATTACTATTTGAACTTAAAGAAAGTTCGATATTGATTAGAGTATCCATTTTACCAATATAGTATATTGAAATTAAATTAAAAATTGATGAAAATCTGTACTTTTTACTGGCTTATTTCACAAAAATTTCGCTTTACATGTTTCGACTAAAAGTCATCTACACAGGCGTTGTTGTTCAATTAAGAATGTAGTTCAAAATTTTTCATCACAAATTATGTTAAATTTACTCACAATTCGTAAAGAACCTTTCATTGTGAGTAAATTTAACATAATTTGTGATTGAAAATTTTGAACAACATTAATTAATATACATAAACATTAATTTAATTTAATTTCAATGTTTGTTCTTTGTAGGGTTTATACTTATGTTTTTTTAGTATAGCATGGACTGTCGATTTTTTAATTCCAACTTGCAATCCAATTTCCTCACATGATATTTTAGGCGTTGCTTCCACACATCCTAATACAGCAATTGCATTATTGTCTCGATTTTCTGTAATGTATATTTTTGGTCTGGGTTTTAATAAACTGCCAAAATTAATCAAATTGTTCTTCATACCTGGAAAAATTTCTGGATTTGGTTGTGTTCTTTCTGGATATCTGAATTGAAACAAGATACTACTAAAATATTATTGCTAATAAATGTTGTGTACCTATTATATTACTATATATACTATATTATAGAAGTATAATTCGGCAGCTTAATTTAAATTTTCATTCGCATGAATGTAACATGCTAGCATGTCATATTTCTTGTAGTTTTCGTAGCGTTCCATGTCAAGAAGAATAATTAATTCCTTATTGATGGTGATAAAACTTATTGATATTATGTATTTTATTAATTTTCGAGGTTAATTATAAAGGTAAATAATACTCTATTTATACATTTTTGAGAAGCTTGGAAAAATTTTGGTTCAATAAAAAAATAAAAAATGGGTGGTTCCATTTAAAAAAATCTAAGTTGTATTTACTATTCAAAAACCGTGATGACTAGAAAAATTCTACTTTCACCATCGAATTCTACGTGAAAAAGTTTATTCAAACTAGTAATGACGATACCCGAAATAATTTCTACCCGGGTATCACCCGTTACCTGAAAATGACCCGATACCAAGAATGACTCTGGTATCTGTGAATTACCTATTACTTTTACATTACTCGTTCTGTTACTCCTCTATTTACTACACCGACACAGACAGAAATAAATCTAGAGACAATGTAATATGTAAAAAAGTGAAAATGCTACAATTATTTAAATAGGTTAATGTTTTAATTAACCTAAATTCTCAAATGCTAATGAAATATAAATTTAAAAAATCTATGATACTTCTTCATTGTTGCAGAAAGTATTAGTTTCTGTTCGCATTTACAAATAGCAAGGTACTGTTTGTGGAAGGTTTTAGTCTATTTTGGGGACTTTCTTATATATCGCCCTGCAGCGGAAAAATGTTTTTCACTCCCAACTCAAGTAGCAGGTGTACATAAATAATATTTCCCTAATTTGGCTAAATTTGGATACAGGTTTTTATTACTGTCTGAATTTTTCCATTCATCTTCTTCACCTTCATTCCTACCTAGTTAATACTAAATACTAATAATACCTCGGAAATTGTGCAATACTTTTCTCCACAGAAAACAGTGTTGAAAATTTTTAGCAAGTGTAGAATAGGCAAGATATCGCCTATTAATTTCTACTGCACATACTTCAGCGCTAAATGTATTGTGTCACTTCTCTTTGTTACCTTTGGGTCACTCAAAACACCACAAACATACCATTGCAAAGTATTTAGTCGACCTAGCATACTGAAAACTGAGTCCCATCTGGTCTTGCAGTACTGTATCAGTTTCAGTCTATCTTTTTTTAGGTTTTTTGGCAGAGAGTGTTTGTTGTTGAGATATTTCTTCTTCGTCTGATTCAAATTCTTCGAGCTCATCGTCATCCACAAGGAAATTAATTTAGGTAGAGTAAATACATTGGAATATTTATTTGTAAAACTTACCAGCTGTGTTTTTTGGGCATTCAAGCATTGTTTATTCATGTCGTTTCAGTAGCTCGTTTGCTGCCAAAACACTATGATTGAAATGTCCGACTAATCTGCTAGCTGCATGTATACACTTGGCAATAGGATTTGTAGAATCTACAGTATTCAATCCGGTAGTGGTGTTAACTCACAGTTGCAGGGTATGTGCAGCGCAGGGTACATCTATCCATTTGTCATTTATGAAAGAGGCAATATGTCGAATATTAAAACAGTTATCGTGAAAATTGTCAAAAGTTTTTCGTAAATTTGCCAATTGCAAATGGAATTTTTAACTTCAGACGCCAAATAAGATGCAGTGTGAATCTCTTCCAAGAAAATTGTATCTAAAACTGGGGATCTAATTGCCCAGTTAGTAGTTATATACGATGCAGTGAGTGCTAAATATGATGCGTTATTGTTTGATGTCCAAGCATGAGTAGTTAACAAAACATGTGTAGCTTCCTTCAGTTCGTTTATCACTATTTCTTTAATTTCCTTTTCATTGCGTTTCAAATTGTGGACTATAGTTTCATAACAAGGTACTTTATAATCTGACTCTAGGTAATTCATGTGCATTTTCCGATACTACATTAGTAATTAAATTTGTTATCAGGTTCGAGTTTGTTACTCGAACCAGTAATTATAGCCCCATCCTTTTTTTATTTTGTATTTCTTCTTTACCTGGGTTTTGTGTGTTTCCCATGCTTACACTTTCACGCTTATGAACAGAATGAACTCCAGATAAATGTTTGAATCAACGTAAATATATATTGTTCAGAATCAACGTGTTATTATCTGCACCGCCTGTTATCTAGCTGACTGAGCTGATGAACTAAAGGCAGCAGGGCGGCATTGAGCTCATTGCACGAAAAAATCCGATGAAAATTTAAGGCGACGGGTATTATATTGAGTCTCAGGTAATATTCGGGTATCGGGTAATATCCGGATATCCCGGGTATCCCGGTAATCTTCGGATATCGGGTACTAAGCAAAGGTAACCGGACTCGCAATCATTTCGGGTATCTCGGGTACCCGGATATCCGTTGTTATCACTAATTCGAACCCGGTTTTACTTTTTTGCAAAGTTTCCAGATAGCTGAGATACAGGGGGTATCTGAAAATCGTATATTTTCAGAAACTAGGGCTATGAAAATTTGGTTTGTGGCATTATAAGTTCACAAAAAGTAGCTTTGACTCATGAAAACCGCAACTTTCTATCTTTCATAATTACAAAGGTGCCCTGCAAACCCATCGAAATTTGGACATTTGTACTATGCCACATACGTGAGACACCTGTATATAGAACAAACCTGCGTTTGAAAGAAATTCCTAACTTAATTGGTTAGGAGCTATGTATATTTTTGTATATTTTTTGTATACATACAACATATAACAACATTATGTTATATGTTGGGTTGGGTCAATCATCCCGAGAAAGAATGTTGAGTTAGGTTAGTTTTGTTTGCAATATCAATTAACTCAATACAAATATATGAGGAAACTGTTAAATTATTGAACTATTAAAACTGTTTATTTACACAAGGAACAAGCAGTAACGGTTCATTTAAAAAGTGACTCATCTATTCATTATTAGATAATAGCTTTGTTCTAACAAGCGCCCAGACTCGTCGTGTACTCGCCAAATGCAATCGCCCACATCAAATAATGTAATGAAATCCGAGGAATTGTGACAACATTATTTAACATGTGCGATCGCATTTGATGAGTACACGTGTTACATTACTTATTGGAACAAAGCTATAATAAAGATGACACTCCATTATCATCCTAAGAGTTAAAACGCCAATTTTTGAAACTAACAATTTTAAATATGTTGGTTATGTGAGAAAATATGTTTAAAATCGAAAACAACATAATTACAATTTTATTATCTCAAAATGAATCGAGGACAAAATCGCGTTTGATTGCACTTAATAATAACTTTTTTAAGTGATAATTGAGATTAATTTGTCCAATTTAATATTAAAAAAATGAATTTTCCTTTCCTTTGTGAGACTGATTTTAATGACTGCATCAATAAAATCAATCTCATAAAAATCGTTATTATCTTTAATTGAATAATAAACGCTCACACTTTATTTATGATTTAAAAAATCTCGTTGGATGTTTATTTATAAAATATGACCCCAAATATCAATCTAAAAACAAATCGAAAGCGCGATAAGATTTGTTTTTATCTTCAGTTTCAAAACACGAATGATATAAACCTAATAATACACGACATTTCTTTACGACTTTTACGCACGTGATATCGTAAAATTTTATTAATATTAATCTCGTTTTGAATTGATTTAAGTTGATAATTCTTATCAATTTCGTTCAATTTAAATAAAGAGTACGTTTGATTTGTCACGTTTTTTAATTCTCTGCCATTGATTATGAGCCTTATTACTTTATTTTATTGTAAGGCCTCCGTTTTCGTTCAGGGTTATTTATGAAGTAAACGTGAGATGGTCTACGTGAAGAGATGCACGTGCACCAGAACCACACCGGTACCGGGAACAGTGTGAACAAACACTTTTTGAGAGGTTTCGGCTTCAACAAATAAAGAATGAAAGTGGTTAGGGAAGTAATAACCATTTTAATTAAATGTTATCTTGAAGGATTTAGATATTTTAAGAGAATGTTATAAAAAAGATTTGTATTACATAAAAAATTTAATTTTATTTTAGATCGCATACAAATTATAACATTCAAGGACCTCAATTTGAATTCTGTTGTTATCAGGCGTTTAACTCGTGCGCATTTACACACGGTTCTATTTATACGTCTTGGTTTTGAACTGCCACCAACTGAAAACGTGCTACATTCTCGCAACAAACACTCACGATAATCTTTATTAAACAAAACAAAATAATATTAACTCGTTTGAACAAATATACATTTTTACATTCCAACATTATCGACTTATCACAGATTTATTAAAGTTAAATAACCGTAACTTTTGAATGAAAAATGTTTTTTTTTTTAATTCAGTTTGTGTGGACGATCGAAATTTTTTGATCGATATTTTTATGAACGTCTTTTAAGATGTCCCAAAACACTAAACTTAACACGGTGTGAGGACCTAATCTTAAGTAACATGGACCTATTCCTTTGTAAAATCCCCAAAAACCCTCCGATTTCGATACTTTAATGAAACAATCCAAGAAATTTTTGTATAGGAGACCTTTTCCTTTTGCATCAACACCTAAAATAAAATGTTAATGGGTAAAATGGGTGAAAATTGGAGGCAAAATTACCTTGATTGTAAAGTCGGATGCAAACTAAATCGAAAGGGGTGATCATAACGCTTAAGAATAACCCGGAAATCATGCTAGCCATAAATGTTTCAAGAAGGGGGTAATTCGTAAGGAGCTTATATTTTTGGGAGATTTCTTTTGAGTACGTGAACGTTGTTAATTGGGCTGTTGAGCCTAAAAACGAGCGGGGAATAGCCGATGTTGATCCTCTGTATAAACCCTGAATCTATAAAACAAAGAAAATAACAAAAATTTTTATTAAATCAATTTAAGAGATTTACTCCGTGCTCCGCAAAAATCTTTTTGAAAGCTGACCACATCCCCGCGTGATGATGTTGGTACCCAAACGCGATTTGTTCAGCGGCTTGACCCTGAAGATGCGTCTTCACCAGAAAAAATGGGCTAGCAACGAAAGCCCCCACATTTCCGGCCAACCCCCCAGCTAAAACGCTTTTATAAAAAACCGTTTCCCCCTTTTCATTTTTCGTATACCCCTTTTTAATCACGTAATCGTATCCTCCTATTTTTTGAAATAAAATAAACTCCATTTAGGCAACTCAATTAACGCAAACAATAAATTAAATTCAAATTAGAACTAACATTATAATTATTACTAGAATTAAGTTGGCACTTTTCCCTATATTGATAACATTGGGGCGTGACGTCACAAAGAGATTAACTTTCACTCATTTCTATATTAATAATACTAGATTTAGCACTAAAAGCTTTTAGATTTTGCCTTTTTTTGTCAGTTTCTGAATATTAGTATTAGTCTTAGTGTTAGTTCTAATTCTTCGTATTTATAACAAAAAAATTTACCCAATCTGCACGTGTTCAAAATAAATTGAAACCACAAAGCGGGAACGAGACCGGCTTGTAAAGCGTGTAACCCGTCGTGTTTTGCAATTGTATAAGTGGCATGAAAAACATTTCGATAATGTACGGGATGTTCACCGCGTGCTTGTAATTCCCCTTGAAGTTGCATCCGAATTTTAATCACTTCTAAGGGGTTCGAAAAAATCCCCGCCCCGACAGCCGCTAAACCAGCTATTATAAAATCCATTATCAAATACTAAAAACAACGTATTAAACAAAATTGATTTTATTTAAAAAAAAAAACTTCCGCTTACGTGGACATTGAAAAATTTTCAAATTCGTTGATTCTGACTTCTCGATACGGTACACTGTAAAAATAAATAAGAAGCATCGTTCGCGAAAATGAACCGTACCTAAATGCAGCGTGATCCGATTCAGGCGAAAACTTGCTGCGAACTGATGATTCGCAAAACGAGACCCCAAACAAAAACTCGCTTGACAGCGGCGTTTTAAAATTAGCCCCCATGGACTTTTGTACCGGCAGAGAACGATTCGAAACTCCTTCTGTGTATCATCTGGCTTCGCGTTGGAGGTTTTGGGCACGATGCCAAGATTGGGATGTAAATAAATAACAACGTTTCAAAGAAAGGGTAAAATGTGGTGTGATTCTTTAAAAATTCATTGTTGAATCATTTATTTGTTATAATTTAATTCTTAATTTTAATTAAAGAGAGGGTGAGATGGGTGTCAAATCGGAGGGGTGAAAAGCAAGATTAGGTTAACCCCTTGAGATGTTAATTATGCCTAAGATGCAATAATTCGTATTGAATAGAATCGCTTTATTCAACTGCAATACTATCCAACTCAATGTTACCTAATCCAATGATTAGGCAACATGATTGCAAACATACGGCATACTCTTAACAGCAGTTAAGGTCATTTTTTTTAAACGAGCTGATGGATTCATAAGCAAATATATCGATGGTTAGATAATCGGATAATCTGCTGGAACCACACGTAGCAATGGGGAATGTTGATTAGCATTAGTTTGTGTTGTAGGAATGAAAAATAGAAAATCATACCTCAACGTTTTATGACACTTTCGATATAAAAATTGGAGGAATCTCTTTTCGACTAGGTCTAATCTATTCACGTACATGTCATATTTAGGATTCCAGATGACAGAACAATAATTTAAAGCGCTAAATATGTATGCAAAATAGAGAGTTTTATGGAACTGATATCAATGAAATCAGTCGCTGATCTCATGATAAACCCAAGCCTGAAGTCTTGCTGACCATACCGAGTTCATTAAATAAATGTTTGCTATCAAAGGACACTCCCAGATCTCTTATAGTAATCAAAATGTATGGAGTTAGCTGTTTTTGTAAATGTGCAACCATTGAGCAAGGTTGAGGAGAAAAGCAGAACAATCCTTAGAGCCAGAGACATGGCAGAAAAATTACAATTTTTCTGCCATCATCTGCATACATTAAACAATTTGAATGTTAAAGTAGTGAATAACATCATTAATGTAGATGTTGAAGAGCAATGGGCCAAGAATGTTTCCTTGAGGGACACCATCCATGGGACCGAAATCTCGACACACTGCGTTCTATCAACCACATAGGAAGTGAGCCACTTTTGTATGTAGCTGAGCAAACCAACTATCTATCTTATTAAACAAAAGCAGACGACCAACCTTACCGAATGCTTTGCTAAAATAAGTGTATACAAAATCACCTTAGCAGTAATCATCAAAAGAATGCAAAATATAATTAGCATACTCAAGAAGATTAGTCTCTACTAAGCGACCAGCAAGAAAACATGTTATTGATGGTCTAATACATTCTTAACAATATAAAAAATTGAGCTCAAATTAAGCTCTCGAGATCTTTACCGAATATATGTAGTAAAGAGATAGGCTTGTAATTTTTAACGGAACTTCTACTGCCAGATTTGAATATAGGCACTCTTAAAGATCTATTATATAAAAGTGATAAAGGCTCACTAAGAGATTCATAGCGGTGATGATTAGAACAGCAAGTACTGTAAATGTAATAATAATGCAAAAGTAATGAATCAACCCAACAAAAATTTATAGCTGATCTAACCACCCCAGTAATTTTAAGTACAAAGCTGTATGCAATCCAAACACAACTTACAACAATTAAAATTCTGCAAAACGAAATCTCAAACCAATCCAATTCAAAATCAACCTACTCCACGTCTTTCCTAGCAGAACTGTATTTAAAAGTACTTAATCCAGTAATAATTCCGTAATAATAATGTAAAAGTAATGAATTCAACCCAAGAAAAAATTGTGACTGATTTAACCACCCCAGTAATTGTAAATACAAAACTCTATGCAATCCAAATACAACCAATAACAACTGCAATTCTGCAAAATCAATACTCAAATCAAATCAAGAAATCAATCCAACTCAAAACTAACCTAATCCATGCCTTTCCTAGCAAAACTATATTTATAAGTGATGAATCCATCCCAAAAACAACTTAATCCATCCCAAAACAACAAAACCAATTGACTGTAATTTAAAAACACAGTTATTCATAGTTTATCCCAGCAAAATCAAATCGAAAACATCAAAATCCAACCTAGGTACGAGTTATATCAACTGTAATCTTGCAAAATGAAATTCAAACCAACTGAACCTAATTCAAAGACATCATAATTTCATGCAATCCTATGCAATCCAATTTAGATGCATCAAATCCGATCCTACAAAACCAAATCAATTTAATCTACCTAAAAAACCTAGATCCAACTAAAATACAATTTAAACCAACTAAAATCCAATCTAATCCAACACCACCCTAGCAAAATCAAATATAAACATACAAAATCCAACGCAAATACAACATGACATTGATGGATTAGCTTCAATTCTCAAATTTTTTTCTTTGAATTTAACTCAAAGATATCCGAATCCAATTCTATGCAATCCAATCGCCATATAACATAAGTCAAGTCCAATCTGACAAATGCAAGATCAAAGCTATGCAAAACAATCCATATGAAACCTAGACCAATTTCGATCTTACAAAACCAAATCAATTTAATCTAACACAAAAAGTGTCTAATACATCCTGCTCATACCACCTCAGCAAAATTAAATACAGTAATACAAAATCCACCACAAACACAACTTGCTTTAGTTTCAATTATGCTATATCAAATTCAAACCAACTGAATTTAAGTCAAATAGATCTTAGTTAAATTCAATCCCAGTAAAATAGACATAAAGCTAAGTAATCCAATTCAAATACAACATAGATCAAGCCCATTATTACAAGAGCAAGTGCAAACTTAAATAACGACAACCTACATGCAACCTAGATCAACTATGATATCGCAAAACCAAATCAATTTAATCCAACAAAAATAGAATTTAATCCAACACCAACCCATCAAAATGAAATGCAAAAATACAAAATCCAACGCAAATACAACTTGCATCAGCTTCAATTCTGCAAAATCAAAATCAAACCAACTGATTCTAACTCAAAGAGATCCTAATCCAATTCAATTTCAGTAAAATGGCCGTAAACCTATGCAATCCAATTCAAATATTAGATCAAGTCCAATCTGACAAAAAGAAGTGTAAACCTCTACAATCCAATTCATACGTAACCTAGATCAACTCCGATTCTACAAAACTAAATTAATTTAAATGCAAAGTCAAAATCAAACCAACTGAATCTAACTCAAAGAGATCTTAATCCAATTCAATTCCAATAAAATAGACATAAACCTATGCAACCCAATCCAAATATTAAATCAAATCTAATCTGACAAAAAGGAAGTGCAATCCTATACAATCCAATTCATATGTAACTTGCATCAGCTTTAATTCTGCAAAATCAAACCAACTGAATCTAACTCAAAGAGATCCTAATCCAATTAATTTCCAATCCAAATATTAGATCAAATCTGCTAAAAGAATGTGCAAACCTATACAATCCTAATCATATGCAACCTAGAGCAACTCGGATCCTACAAAACCAAATTAATTTGATCCAACTAAAATACAATCTCAACACAAATTACAAGATCCAACACAAATAAACTGTTATTCAAAAAAGAAACCAAAGTAATGATTAATTTAAAAAATAAATCATCTATTTATATTAGATGTAACAAAGTTGGCAGTTGAATTGATTTTTTTGAAACTAACAATTTTAATTTCTAAATTTTTGTCTACACATAGAGCAGTATATGCGGTTTTGTTTTTTTTCTGCATTTAACATCATGTTATATGTTGGAACTGGTTAGAACTTGATCTGTTTCCATAAGACTTAATACTGCTTCCTAAAGACTTAAAATGTTTCCAAAGGAATCAAGTCCTTGGAAGCTCACCTAAACTACTTCTAGGAGATTTGATATTGGTTTAAGAAGACTTGAAATGCTTCGAGAAGATTTGCAATGTTTTCAGAAGATTTGATTCTGCTTCCACAAGACCTGCTACTGCCTCTAAAAGACCAGAAGCGCTTCCAGAAGACTTGATACTCCTTCTAGAAGACTTGATTACGTTCCGAAAAACTGGAAATGTTTGCAGAAGACTTGAAATGCTTTTAACAAGACTTGATATTGCTTCTAGAAAACTTGATTGCTTCGATTGATCAATGAATCGATTGATTGCAATGAGTTGAAATTCTTCCAGAAAACTTGTAATGCGTCGGAAAGGCTTAGTACTGCTTCCAGAAGATAAGCTGTTGCCCTTGGAAGATTTGGCACATCTTCTAGAAGACCTGAAATTCTTTCAGAAACTTTGATACTATTCTTAAGACTTGATGAGGTTCCACAAGACTAATATTGTTGATACTGTTTCCAAAAGAATTAAAATGCTTCTAGACGATTTGATATTGCTTCTGGGAGACTTGATACTGGTTTCTGAAGACTTGCAATGTTTTCAGCAATGTTTTGATACCGCTTATACAAGACATGCTACTGCCTCTAGAAAACCTGAAGAGCTTCCAGAAGACATGCAATGTTTTCAGCAATGTTTTGATGCCGCTTTTACAAGACTTGCTACTGCCTCTAGAAAACTTGAAGAGCTTCCAGAAGACTTCATACTCTTTCCAGAAAACTTGATCACGTTCCAAAGACTTGAGATGTTTGCAGAATACTTGAAATGCTTTTTCAAGATTTGATACTTGCAATGCGCCGAGAAGACTTAATACTGCTTCCAGAAGATAAGCTGTTGCCCTTGGAAGATTTGGCACATCTTCTAGAAGACCTGAAATTCTTTCAGAAACTTTGATACTATTCTTAAGACTTGATGAGGTTCCACAAGACTAATATTGTTGATACTGTTTCCAAAAGAATTAAAATGCTTCTAGACGATTTGATATTGCTTCTGGGAGACTTGATACTGGTTTCTGAAGACTTGCAATGTTTTCAGCAATGTTTTGATACCGCTTATACAAGACATGCTACTGCCTCTAGAAAACCTGAAGAGCTTCCAGAAGACATGCAATGTTTTCAGCAATGTTTTGATGCCGCTTTTACAAGACTTGCTACTGCCTCTAGAAAACTTGAAGAGCTTCCAGAAGACTTCATACTCTTTCCAGAAAACTTGATCACGTTCCAAAGACTTGAGATGTTTGCAGAATACTTGAAATGCTTTTTCAAGATTTGATACTTGCAATGCGCCGAGAAGACTTAATACTGCTTCCAGAAGATAAGCTGTTGCCCTTGGAAGATTTCGCACTGCTTCTAGAAGACCTGAAATTCTTTCAGAAACTTTGATACTATTCTTAAGACTTAGTAAAGTTCCATAAGACTAATATTGTTGATACTGTTTCCAAAAGACTTAAAATGCTTCTAGACGATTTGATATTGCTTCTGGAAGACTCGATACTGGTTTCAGAAGTCTTGAAATGCTCTCAGAAAACTTGCAATGCTTTCAGAAGTATTGATTTTGTTTCCAGAAGTCATGCTACTGCCCCTGGAAGATTTAATGCTGCCTCTAGAACACCTGAAGTGCTTCCAGAAGATTTAATCTCAGTCAATAAGACTGAATACTGCTTCCAAAAGATATGAAATGTTTGCAGAGGACTTGAAATACTATCAGAAGACTTGATACGGCTTCTAGAAGACTTGATATTGCTTCCAAAAGACTTGCAATGCTTCTAAAAGCATTCTACTACTGCCCCTGGAAAGCTTGATACTGCACACTGCTTCTATAAGACTTGATAGTATCCACTATTGTACCCACAAGTATACAAAATTCGTAGTCCCAGCATCTATTCCGATATTAGAGACCCATACGACATATACATCATATACATCAGATCATATACATCATATCATATACATCATATAATCTGATTGTACATATTTAGGAGCTTGAAATTTGCGAGAAAATTGAAATTGAAATAACAGCAGAAAAGACAACAAACTTAATAGCTTCAATGCCACGATTCCTAACGCAGTCGTAGAACCTCAAGCAAGGCGAAAGAAATGCTGAAAATTTGAAAACTCTGATTACATGGACCTTATAATTTATTATCTTTTAAATACCACACTATATGTATATTTTTATCATAATTATTATTGTGTTTTTCTTTAAGTAAAAGAACACAATAATAATAAGTAACACTATTTTCTTAGTTTAGCACCTCATAATATGGTGCTGTATGTAAACTTTTGTCCCTCACTGTATTTCAATTGAAATTATTTTTGACTTAATCTCCATAGCTAACATTGAGACGTAAATAAACAATAATTTAAAGAGAGGGAAATATGTGGTGTGATGGTTTTAAAAATAGAACCTCATTGTTTAAAAATTCGTTTATTTAGAACACCAAAAAATTCTTTGTACGTCGTATCATAGAGAGAGAAAAAATCTTGTTTACTCATGATTTCCATTTAGAATGAACCATTTTTAATTCATCCCAAAACACCAAACACAACACTGTATGAGGTCCAATTCGAACGTATTGGGGTCCTATCCCTTTATAAAATCCTAAAAATCCTTCCGATTTGAATATTTTTTTGACGCAATCTCCGTATCCGCTGTACAAAAGTCCTTTTCCTTTGGCATCAACACCTTGGTTGTATAATCGCGTGCTTATCAAATCGAAAGGGGTGAAAAGCAAGGTTAGGTTAATCCCCCCAATCATACTGGCCATAAAAATTTGCAATAGCGGATTGTCATTGAAATAACCGTATTTCTTTAAGAGTTGCTTTGCGTAATCGAAAGAAACTAATTGTGCGGCAGATCCAACGGCTCCTCTTGGTATTGATGATGTTGATCCTCTAAACAGACCTTTTATCTAAAAAAAGAATCAAAATGTTTTGCTACAAAATCCATAAAAAGGAAACTTACTCCTTGTTGTTTATAGATGTTAATAAATGCTTTTGTAGTAGATTCATGATTATGCTGATGTCCGAACGCGATTTCTTTCGATGATTGGGCTTGAATGTGGGTTTTTACCAAAAAAAATGGACTTCCAGCAATGCTCCCAACCACCCCAGCGAAACTACTCGCTAAAACGCTTTTATAAAAAACTAAATCTCCGTTTTTGTTGCGGATGAGACCCAGTTTTGCGATTATGTCGTAAGTTCCTTTTGAATCAAGCTTAATTAAAATTTTTATTAGACAATATTTAAATTATTACCCAATCTGACTCCGTTTAAAAAGAATTGGAACCATAAAGCTGATACTAACCCAGATTGTAATGCCGCGATTCCGTCGTGCTTCGCTATGACGTAACCAGCGTGTACAAAATTTTTGTACTGTGTTGTATACTTGCCCTTGGCGGCTAATTCGCCTTGAAGCTGCATTCGTATTTTGATTACTTCTAAGGGGTTCGTGAAGAAGCCGGCCCCAACGGCCGCTAAACCTCCCACAGCGAACTCCATGGCGGTTTTAATTAAAACGAGGCTCGAATTTGTTACGAATTCAATCTAAAGCATTAAGTATACAAACATAATAAAGAAATTAAATTAATGTGGAACCTTATCTGTGTAACGATAATGAGGATTTATTACAACATTTGTTTGAATAAATTAAGATTTTTATTTGAGTAGGACTCACCTATTTTGACTAATATAATTTATTAACACCAAACACAAAAATATCTATCAATTCGATAGATAAGAAACTAAAACATTTTCTATACGGTTACATTGATAAATGTTGGGTTAAGTTGGCTTCTTTTTCGTAAATTCGATTCAGCAGGTAGATTTATTTTGAGAGGTCTTTAAAAAGAAAAGAACAACCGAAAGATCCGAAAGTTAGCGGTTATAGGCCCAATTTAAAACTGTTAAGGCCGTTTAAGTTTTTGTTTGTGATTCCCACTCTTTCAATTTCAATTGGAGGCGAGATTAAAATTACGTTTATCATTTAGGTCGTCTTAATCTTATATTGCTATAATTTAGAAAAAAAAAAATAAATCAAAATTAATCACTTTATTTTTATGAATCTCAAAAAATATGAACATACAATGACGTTTGACATGATCAAGTCATAAATATACATTTATACCGAAATAGTTATTCTTAGATAGTCGATGAATGCGAAAATTTTAGTTCATTCGGTGGGTTTGTAAATAACAAGATTGGGACGAAAATTAAAATAGAGCCCCGAAGAAAATGAACGTGGTGAAATATTTTAAAAAGCACAAAAACGAAGTTTGATGAATGACTTTTTTTATAAAAATTATTTATATTAATTTTTTTAAATCTTTTTCTAGCAAATAAACGATGTGGAAATCCTGCAAAGATTGGGCTATAAAATTGAGAAACAAATCGGTGAGGGAACTTACAGCCGAGTGCACATCACCACCGTCAAAACGGATCACGGAGAACAAAAAGTCGCTTGTAAAATTATCAGTAGGAAGTGTGCAGGTGTCGATTTTATCAAAAGATTTTTACCGAGGGAATTAAGGATCATCAGATACATAAAGCATCCCCACATCGTAACCGTTCACGATATCATTGAAATCAACTCGAAAATTTATATTTTTATGGATTATTGTCGAAATGGGGATATGCTGGAGTACATTAAGAGTCACGGACCTTTAACAGAGTCTAAAGCGAAACATTATTTCCGGTGAGTTAAATAATTAATTGTTTCGATCGTTTCGACATGTTGGTTAAAAATAGATGGGAGTAATTTAAAATTGATGCCAAATTCGTTTTAAATGGGTCGGCTATATCTATTTCAACTTGACAATGAAATGACTTTATTTCGTAACAATTAAATCAAAGCGCGTATTAAATAAAAACAGTTTGTGGACTGTTCTTTTAAATTAGTTGGTTAAATTTTATCTCTCAACAGTTCTAGATTGATTACAAGTCTTTATAATTACTAATCATTACGTAGCATATATAATACATTTGGGATCTACCATGCAAGTTTCAAAAATTCAAACAACAATTTTTTACTTGCTTAAAAATAGTATATTTACATGAAACTACTTAGTCAGTAGCGTATCCAGAGAGGGTACACAGCTTAGGAATCACTTATATAACGAATACTAGACTTACAACCTAGCTTTAGAACTTACACTAGACCTAGAACTAGGTTGGCTTGGATTCCGTCTTAAGAGAAGTAGAGCTAAACCCATTTTTTTTTCTTTCGGTCTAGGTCCTGAATCTGAAACCTGAATCTTTCTAGTTCTAGGTCTAGTGTTAGTTCTAGTTTTAATTTTTATATAGCTCCAGATTATTGTAAATTCTTCTGAAACTAAAAGTATAACTAATACTGGACCTACAACCTAGCTGTAGCACTAAAACTTAGTTCGATGCAAGTGTACAACAATCTAGGACTGAATAACAATGAGAAGTAGAGCTAATACTAAAACTAGAACTGACATTAGATCTAGAACTAGAATCATTCTGGTTTAGCCGTACGTCTTTTAAGATGAAACCCACCCCAACCCAACTCCTCCTACCTTTAGAACTTTCTTCTAGAAAAGAACTTTCGTCTAGAGTTCTAAATGTAGTGTTAGTTCTGAAGCTAGGTTGGGTTGGGTTGGGCTCCATCTTAAGAGAAATACGTTAAGATGTCTGTTTATCCTGAATCTTGTTAATTGTAGGTCTAGTGCTAGTTCTAGTCTTAATTCTTATTTAGCTCTGGATTGTCGTAAATTCTTCTGGAACTAAAAGTATATGCTAAATTATGAAAGCACTGGTCATTAGCAATATTAGACCAGTTTCGAGAAATCTGCTCATCATCAGGCGTATTGTTAAGAAGTTAAGAAAAACACACACGCCTAATTTTAAAGAAATGAAAGATTCTTAAGTAACTTGCACAAACCAATAATAACATACAATATAACAAGAAAAATTATTTGTGTTGAGAATATCCTTGGGATCTTATTGTTACGTCTTGCCCAGATAGAGTACCTGTCCATGGCCAGTTGCAAGCGATTCAATTTTCAAATCATGACCTTATCTACTGTGCAATTCAGGTTCGTCGTCTAATTGCTTCTGGACGTAATCTTGCCAATCAGGATTGATTGACTGGTAACCATTGTATCATATAGCGGATGTCGATGATTCAAAGATCGATTATCTCAGTTGTAAAGTCATAGGCTTATTTCAGAAGCATGCATCGCTTAGGCGAAGGAATGTCAGACATTTTCCTACTCCATGCTTTGTGAGGAGATCAGATCACTTATGCGTGAGCGAAATAGGTCTAAAATTTTATATAGGTGTATCACGCATTACGCAACCGCTGCAATCACAAGTGTAAAAATACCCAAACGGTTTACATTTTGCAAGGTTGTCGGGTTCTACGCTCAGAATATTTTGGGGAATGATGAGATCTCTTGGCGTTGTTTATTCTAGTTCTAAATGTCTTCCTCATAAGCAGAGCCACGGCGTGTTCGGGCTGATGTCATCTTTTCTTAAGAGTGGCGAACTATGGGTACTAACATGCTTCTGTCGGGATATATATGTGTTGCAATGGTTGAATGCTGGCCCATGTAAGATTTGGAGGGGTTCTCCGCGATGCAGCCATCAATACGCGTTTGGCCGATTGTCCGACTAAAACTCATCCAGTAGCGTAAAGCATTTATCTGATTCGGGATATTGTTGCTGTGACTGCTACAGACTATAATTTTTCGTAGCCCCTGGTTGACATGAATAAGGTACGAGGAGTTTTGACATATTCGCGTTCTTCCAGCGTGGGAGCGGACGGTATTGGATTGGAGTTATTCCTACCTGTATTGGACATTGTCTTGCATCTCATAACTCACATCATTAACTATTCTCTCGAAGTGTGTCGCTTTCCTTCAGCTTTAAAATTCGCACTTGTGGTACCGATTCCTAAGGTGAGGAATCCTACTTCTTCTGTTCTACACCAGTCGCTCGAGTCAAAGGCACTAGAACGACTGGTGTATTTACAATTATCTCATTATCGTAACTACTGCTCTAATTAAAATCACTGATGATATCAGGCATGCTCAGGATAACCACCAGTTGACCCTGCTGGTTTTATTTGACTGTTTTGCATCCTACTCTCAATTCTTGCTTTTATGGGTTTCTCGCTCTGTGGTTTATGTTGGTTGCAGTTTTATTTCTGTCACCGTTCATTGGCCGTAAGTGCTAATGTAATGATAACTCGACCACTTCCAGGCGACCACAATCCCAAATGGATTGTGGTGTGCCACAGGGCAGTGTACTTGGTACACTACTTTTTTCTATTTTTATTAATAGTATTACCAAAGTTATTTAATAACTTTCTATAACTTTATCTAATAACTTTCACCTTTATGCTGATGATCTGTAAATTTATACCAACACTTCTTGGGAGGACTTTCAGCAAGCAATATATTGCCTTAATCGTGACCCAGAACGTGTACTTATATGGTCGCAGCAGTATGGATTGAGACTGAATGCCCCTAAAACTCGGGCTATTGTATTTGGTTCTCGTCCACTGCTAAATAAAATAAAAATTTCACTGATTGTAAATTGGTACTTGATGGCAACAGTATTGAGTTTTTGAAGGTTGTTAAATATCTCGGTATTTTGATGAACTCTACATTGTCTTGGCGTCCGCAAACTCAAGCTACAAGTAGAAAAGTCTACTTCTGCTTCCACTCAATTCGTAAACTGGGTCCCGGTATTTAGTCCCGTGTTGATCTCGGGATTTTATGAAAGGAATAATAAGTTTGGGACCATTAAGACATCTGGAAATTAAGAAAAATTTAAAATATCCGAAACGATTTTTCTACCACCTGTTGATTTGCAATGAAAATACGCTCAGTACCAAATAAATTAGATTTCTGGAAGCAATGTCAAGTTTTCTAGAAGCAATATCAAGTCTTCTAGAGGCAGTATCAAGTCCTCTATTAGCATTTCAAATCGTTTCGAAACAATTTAAATCTTCTAGAAGTAGTATCAAGTCTTCTGGACACATTTCAAATCTTCTGGAAACAATATTAAGCCCACCAGAGGTAATGTCGAAACTTTTGTAACTATTTTAAATCTTCTAGAAGCAGTATCAAGTCTTCTGGAAACTTTTCAAGACTTCTAGAAACTTTTCAAGTCTTCTAGAAGCATTCCAAATCTTCTAGAAGCAATATTAAGTTTTACAGGAGCAGTATCGAATCTTTTGGGAGCATTTTAAAACATCTAGAAGCAGTATCAAATCTTCTGGAAACCGTATTCAGCATTTCAAATAATTTCGAAGCATTTCAAGTTTTCTAAAAGTAGTATCAAATCTTCTAGAAATATTTCAAGTCTTCTGGAAGCATTGTAAATCGTCTGGACACATTTTTACTCTTCTAGAAGTAGTATCAAGCTTTGGGAAATTTATCAAGTCTTCTGGATGCAATATCAAGTTTTTTAAAACAGTGTCACATCATCATCTAGAGGCAGTATAAAGTCTTCTGGTAACAAATTGTCGAGTTGACAAAAATGCAATATCGAGCCTTCCGGCTGGTCCTCAAGTCCTCTAACATTAGTGTCAAGTATAGAAATATTTCAAGTCTTCTGGAAGCATTTCACGTCTTCTAGATGCAATATCAAGTCATCTGTAAGTATTGTAAATCGTCTGGAAACATTTTTACTCTTCCATCAGTTCTGTAGTATCAGTTTTCTGGAAATATTTCAAGTCTTCTGGAAGCAATATCAAGTTTTTTAGAAACAGTATCAAATCATCTAGAGGCAGCATCCAGTCTCCATGTAGCAAATCAAGTCTTCTAGATGCAATATCAAATCTTCGGGATGCACCTCAAAATCTCTGAAAATAGTATCAAGTCTTCTAGAAATATTTCAAGACTTCTGAAAGCAATATTAAGTTTTTTAGAAACAGTATCAAATTATCTAGAGGCAATATCCAGTCTCCTGATAGCAAATCAAGTCTTCTAGACGCAATATCAAGTCTTCTGGATGCACTTCAAGTTTAGTTGCAGTAACATCAAGTCTTCTGGAAGCATTTCAAGTCTTCTAGGTGAAATGTCAAGTAATCTGGAAATATTGTAAGTCTTCTACAACTAACTACAATGCTTCGAATTGTAGTTAGTTTGAAATCATAGTAAGTCATCTGGAAAGATTTTAAGTCTTATAGAAGCAATATCAGCCTTCTTTCTTTCTAGAGACAGTATCAAGTCATTTAGAGGCGGTACCCAGTCTTTTGGCAGCAAATTATGTCTTTCAGATGCAATATCATGTCTTCTGGAAACATCTTCTTCAAGTTATCTGGAAACATTTCAAGTCTTCTGGATGCAATATCAGGTTATCGGGAAGCATTATAAGTCATCTGGAAACAACTTAAATCTTCTAAAAGCAGTATCAGTTTTCTGGAAACATTTCAAGTCTTCTGGAAGTAACATCCATTTTCCTAGAAACTGTATTAAATCATCTAGAGGCTGTATCCTGTTTTCTGGTGGCAAATCAAGTCTTTTTGTAGTGTCGACGTCGTAAATCGAAGTCTACTTTGGCTTCTAATTGAAATTTGGGGAATCTAGGGAATTTGCTTGATTGATCCTTCATGTTGTTTTATTAAACAACCCTTTTTTGGAATTTTAAATTTGCCGCGTGACTTTTCGAGCCAAAATGGCGGCAAACCGCGGTATTTTGGGAATCTAGGGACTTTATTATACCCATTAATCCATTTTGGCAGATTCTTATAACAGAACTGTAGAAGAAGAAACCACAAGATTGTGTTTGTTGCCTTATTGTTGATTTTCTTATTGGGCGAAATCATTTGCTGGTTTTAATATAACATATATAATAATATTATATGTTAAACATTGAGTCAACATTAGTCCAATATAATAAAGCTTCAAAGAAACAACATTGGATAAATGCAATAAAATTAAGAGGAAAGGATCCGGTACATATAATATTAAATAATATTAATTAGAGAATAAAGCTTTTGTTATTCATGTAAAGAGTTGTTACCAATTGATAATTTAATAACATGCTATGTTTTTCCGATGTGATTTTGTGAAACATTGCAAACGACAAAATTTAATGTGCAATGTTTTGTAAAGATCGATAAAACTACGAATAACAAATTTAATTTTTATTTTCCGCCCGTCACTGTTTTCAGCGCCGTAGGCGACAGTATCCAAAACTAATTACGAATTTCAACCAGACGTTGAGAGTTGCCTATCAATAAAATAGCGCAAAGTTTGTAGCAAAAACTTCAATTTAAAACATGATTAAACCTGCCCAGATGGTCAGGGCTTCTCGTTTGAGTTGAAGCTCATCCTCCGTCCAATTATCCCTACTTCTTAATATGACCTTATAGAGCTGGTTGAAATTAAACACATACTTTCACATGAAATACATCACTCATTAAGAGTTAGACTAGAGTTTTGAAACTTTGTTAAAATAATGCTTTAGTACCAACTAATGAATGATGAATGTTTAGTTGAAAAAAACTTTAAAAAAATTTATCCCCACGCGCAGCTATCCATGAAGTCTTCTACCCATGCTCTGTATTAAGTGGTCGATGTCATCCTGGGGTATTTCGTTTCATGCAACCTCTAGTCTTACATATAGTCGTCGACTCACCATACTCCAGACATGTTCAATTGAAAAATTTGAGCAAAATACGCAATCTAACCTGCTGCTCGAACCTTGTAATCACAGCAGTATTGGGTCTTGTATTATGCTGTTGGAAGGTGGCATTCTGCAACGTCTGCATGAAAGGTCCTAACATCGATTCTAGAAAAAACTCTAAATGCCGTTTTTCCCCTTGATGTCGCCGCACTCTTCTACGACAACCATTCACCCATAAACTAACTCTTAATTCATCACTGAAGGTGATATCATTCCATTGATGTAACCACCCTTGCCGTGCATGACAACATGCAAGTCAAGCTGCTTTCTGGATAGGTGTTAATGGAAGTCAAAGTTCAACAATCGACCTTGTTGTTTGAAATCGATCCCTGGTAGCCACCCGCTTAAGAAGGATTGCTATTACAGATCTAAATTTTCCATGGAAACCTATGGATTGTTAGGAAGAAAATATTGAAAGTTGGAGATAACAATGGTACAGGAAACATAACAGTTGAGTTTTTCGGTGGAATTTTTAATATTTCTTAATTGGTAATAAAGTATTATTTTACCGCAGTTTCGAAATTGTGGTTTGAATTTTAGTTTGTGATGGATTTCATGTGAATGTGAGCATATTTAGTCGGTATAAAATCCGTTTTTATTTCATTTTATAATCAACTGATTTAAACATGGGTGTCTGAGAATTTCGAGGCGTAAAACTCCATGAAAATCAGGCTTTCAGAGATAAGGCTATTAAAGCTAACTCCTTTTGTATGTATAGATGAAATGACTTGAGAGAGTTTCAAGACCAACAGTTGGATTTTTACAATCAGGCAAACGTTATATCAAGACATGCCAATCGCTGATTTTGAAATAGCTATCATATCTATGAGAAATATAATTGGGCTATATGTGGTAAAGACCTCAATTCCTTCAAAGAAGCTTGTAGCATATCTGGTTAATCATGAATGTTTTTTCCTGACCTTGACTATATGAGATTTTTTATGTCTATGTTGTTACGGTAACGACCATGTGAGAGTTGTTCGAGTTCATTATTAGAAAATAATATTTTTGCAATAATACAAATTTATATTTTACTTATTCTCATTAATTTCTTTAATTTTTTCAACGTTATACTTAAACGCATGTTATAATTTAATTCTATTAGGGTCATTTAAAAATATTTTTGCCGCTTTTTTAAAAAGTTTAAGAAGTTTTTTTTTAAACGATTACTTTTTATACAATAACATATATTATTTAAATCGTTCTAAAATTATACTTACAATTTTTTTTGGTTAGATCTTCCGCAATATAAACGTGATGTTGCGCGAGAAAAAACGTTTAGAGCACGTGGCGGAATTTCTTTTAAAAATAGACGCCCACCGAATTTTTTTCGTTCCCTCTTTTCATTTCTGACGCAACATTTAATACAGATTTAATAAAAATAATTTGTTTAGGCAAATGGTGTCCGCCGTAAAATATCTTCACGATTTAGAGATAGCCCATCGTGATTTAAAATGCGAAAACGTCTTCATTACGATCAACAACAACATAAAGCTCGGCGATTTCGGCTTTGCAAGACGTTGCGTCGACGACTGCGGTTGCTACAAGTTCAGCGACACGTTTTGTGGATCGGCCGCATACGCAGCCCCTGAAATTCTACAGGTTTTCTTTATACAATCGATTAAGTCCTATAAAATGAGATTTATTAAGTTTTATGGGGCTAAAATGATTTTTAAAAAAATTAGATTTATTAAAATTTGATTAATTTATTAAAGGGAATAGCTTATGACCCAAAAATGTATGATATGTGGTCGTTGGGTTGTATCTTATACATAATGTTGACCGCTTCGATGCCTTTCGACGATACCAACATAAAGAAGATGTTGAAAACTCAATTAAATCGGTCGCTTTGTATTGCGACGTTTCGACATTGGAGGAAAAGTTGTCATTATCTCAAGCATTTATTAGCGTACGTACTATATAATAACTTATAGATATCTAAACGATTAAAAGTACAACAATAAGGATATTTTTGCCTTTAGATATCTTTTAGAACCAAATCCCCTCCAAAGAGCTACCATAGAGCAAGTTTCAGAATCTCTTTGGTTAAGAGAAAGCGAAAAAAGCTCCTTGTCTTCATCTACGTCTGACACAAAGTTGTTTTAAGGACAAGTTGAAATAAAAAGGAGATTTTTAAATAAAGGCATTATTTAGTACGCGATTGTTTCCCTTTTTATTTATTTTTTTATGATATAAAGTTGTCTAAAGCCGTTTTGGTTAACAAGTAATAATTTAAAATTGAGATCATAACAAAAAAATTTGAAATATTTAATTTACCAACAAAAAAGAAACACATAAAATTCCCTATCTAGCACTATTTTTTGTACTTTAATCTTGACATTATTTTAAAAAATTTATTTTGAATCGTCCGATGTGAAAGTTTCGTCCGTGGCGCTAGATCCAACCGGTGAAGCTAGAGGGCGCGGGCCGAAACGTTTCCGGAGCGCTTGCGCGACATCTATCGGATCGCGATCTTTGGTTTCGGGCAAATACACTCTGCAAAAATTTTTTTTGTATCAAACTTAATCAAAAAAAAATTGATTAATTAATTTTACCTTGTAAATATAAACAACAAAAATGTAATAACAGCAAAAATGTAAAAGGAAGCCGGCCCGATTGTTGATTGCATCAACGGAAACGTCATTCCAATTATAAAATTTCCCCCCCAATTTGCCATACTCCCTAAAGCCATTGCGGTGGGTCTTGGGCCAACTTCGAATAATTCTGAGCCTATAAAATAAGGAATCGGACCCAATCCAATTCCATACGCAAAAACGTAACCTAATACAGCAACGATGCTGATGTAAGGCATCCAAGAAACGGTTGTCTAGAAAGTAATCGAAATTAAATTTGTAATTATTTATTTAATTAAAGCTATTAATACCATGTAAGTGATTGCAACTCCTAAAAGAATTAAAAACAACGCAGAGAGAGACGTGGACAGTTGAAAAACGGATCGACGTTTAAACTTGGACATAATATAAATCGAAACGATGGCCATTCCTAAATTAACGACCCCGGCGGCTACCGTCGCGTATTCGCTGTTTGATTCGGATAATCCGGCGTTTTGAAATATTGATTTGGAATAATAGAAAACGGCGTTGATTCCGCTGAATTGTTGGCCACCCTGCATACTACACACCAATAATAACGGCAATAATAATGAGCGATCACTTAAAACGCCACAAAAGCTAACGGCAGTCTTTTGCTTCTTAACATCCGCAAGTTCAACCTCTAATTCAGTCACTTCCTCTTCTAAATCACAAATTTTTTTATTTCTTATTTTTTCTAAACCTGAAACAAATCAGTTTTCATTTTGAAATGATGAGATCCATAGTTTAACCAGTTGAAAGATTAAATCAATTAAAATAATTTATACTACTGGTTTGGTTTCTGTTTTTATTATTATTGCCTGACATGTTTCGGTATAGGAGCCATCATCGGAGGCATCGTCAGAAATAAGTTAGTGTAAAACAAATTAACATTACAAAATTTGTTGATCATAGAAACTATGATAAAAAATGGTGTGCTGGTTTTATAAATAATAATGGAATGTAAATTATTAGAATGTTGTGGTGGAATATACTTGATGATGGCTCCTATGCCGAAACATGTCAGGCAATAATAATAAAAACTGAAACCAAACCAGTAGGATAAATTATTTTAATTGATTTAAAATCAGTTTTCTTTTTCAAGAAAGGAATTGTATATATAGGGTGGTGGGCCGAATATCTAGAATATAGCCAATAAATTCGCCGTTTTTGATTTTCAAGAAAATTGTGTCAAATAAAAATTTCTTGTTCAAAATTGTGGCACATTTTCTGATGATATCTGCTTGTTCACAATGTTTTAGCTTTTAGCGCTATAGCAACGAACATTGCTGTTAAAAATGGAATGTGGGTTTGTTATTGCATATTTTGTTGCAGGATAATTCCTTTTACTCGATGAACATACCAAATCGTATAAGGTATAAAAAATTTTTGAAATGATGGTAGAAATAAGGTCATTAATAGCTATAAATGTCAAAAAATTGAAGTTGAATAATTATGTACCCTCTAAATGATCATTTACATCCAAACAATTTTGAAGACTACGTCTAGAACTATCCATACTACTCAAAAGAATATCAACTAAGATTTTTTCTATTATTTTGTCCCATAACTGATTATAGTTTGATTCTTACTTGTCGCATGGCTTATTAGGTTTTTCCCATTAGCAAAAGTTAATATCCTGCGAAATATCCAATGTTTCCTTACCCGATATTAAAATAATAAAAATTGCCAGATCATCGAGAGCCATACGTTTTGGAATCATATACCTC
Source organism: Onthophagus sagittarius (assembly GCA_036711965.1). Classification (NCBI taxonomy): domain Eukaryota; kingdom Metazoa; phylum Arthropoda; class Insecta; order Coleoptera; family Scarabaeidae; genus Onthophagus; species Onthophagus sagittarius. Next base: position 66,864,991 of record JASERS010000003.1, read on the forward strand.
AGTACCTGTTCACTCTCTACACATATCCACAACAGAATCTGGTAACTTATTAACAAGTTGCTTCATTTTCTCACTTCCTTCCTTCACAAGCTATTTTGTAAACCAAAGTGTTTCTCCAACAAAAAAATCCAAGTGTTGTATCTTAGGAGAGTAAGAATCAACTGCTTTACGAAAAACCAAAAAAATCACAAAAATTGAGAAAGAACATGCGCTATAACTACCCCAACGTACAGTGCATTTCTTTATATTATATGAACACCACTCCTTAATTTTATTATCGAAGCTACTAGGCATTTAAGGCTGTCAATGGCGTCTACTTTGATTGTAATTTGCTGATTTCTACATTTTCAGAAAACGTATATTTCAAATTTTTTTTCCTATACTATATGATTTCATATATTCATCGCGAATAGGGATTTATCCTCAACATTGCAAACATATGAATATCACATGAAAACACGCCATAATTTATTAAGAACATTTTAACAGTTTGCTTCCAACAAGATTTGATATTGCCTCTGGAATGCAAGAAAGCTTTCTGAAAAAACGCTTCCAGAAAGCCTGATACAGAATTGAACTACTTCCAGAGCTCTTGATGTTGCTTCTGGAAGACTTGGCACTGCTTCTAGAAGATTTGAAATGCTTCCAAAATACTTAATACTGCTTCTAGAAAACTTGAAGTGCTTCCACAACACTTGATGTTAACTCTGGAAGACTTAAAATACTTTCAAAAGCTTGATAATGGTTCTAGAATACTTGATCTTGTTTCCAGAAGACTTGAAATACTTTTAGAAGGATTAAAATGCTTCCAGAGCACTTGATATTGCCTCTGAAAGACATGTTACTGTCTCTGAAAGACTTGATAATGCTTTTAGAAGACTTAAAATACTTCTAGAAGCCTTGATATTACCTCTAGAAGATTTGAAATGCTTTCAGAAGGCTTGATACTGTTTCTAAAAGACATGAAATACTTCCCGAGCACATCACATTGAAAGACCTAAATTACTTCCAGAAGATTTCCTACTATCCCTGGAAGACTGGATGCTGCTTGTAGAATAATTGATATTGCTTCCAAAATACTTGAAACTGCTTCCAGAAGGCTTGATATTGCCTCTAAAAGACATGAAACACTTCCAAAGCACTTGACATTGTTTCTGAAGGACTTGAACTGCTTTCAGAAGATTTCCTACTATCCCTGAAAGACTTGATGCTGCTTATAGAATAATTGAAATGTTTCCAGAAGACTTGATCTGCTCTCAGACGAATTGACACTGCTGCCACAAGACTTGAAATGCTTCCATAAGGCTTGATACTGCTTCTAAAAGACATGAAATATTTTCAAAGTACTTAACAGTGACTCTAGAAGACTTGAACTATCACCAGAAGACTTCCTACTGTCGCTGGAAGACTTGATGTTGCTTCTAGAATACTTCAAATGTTTCCAGAAGACTTGAGATTGCGTCTAAAGATATGAAATACTTCCAGAGCACTGGAAAAGCACTGCTTCTAGAAAGACCTAAATTACTTCCAGAAGATTTCCTACTATCAATGGAAGACTGGATGCTGCTTGTAGAATAATTGATATTGCTTCCAAAATACTTGAAACTGCTTCCAGAAGGCTTGATATTGCCTCTAAAAGACATGAAACACTTCCAAAGCAAGTGACATTGTTTCTGAAGGACTTGAACTGCTTTCAGAAGATTTCCTACTATCCCTGAAAGACTTGATGCTGCTTATAGAATAATTGAAATGTTTCCAGAAGACTTGATCTGCTCTCAGACGAATTGACACTGCTGCCACAAGACTTGAAATGCTTCCAGAAGGCTTGATACTGCTTCTAAAAGACATGAAATATTTTCAAAGTACTTAACATTGACTCTAGAAGACTTGAACTATCACCAGAAGACTTCCTACTATCGCTGGAAGACTTGATGTTGCTTCTAGAATACTTCAAATGTTTCCAGAAGACTTGAGATTGCGTCTAAAGATATGAAATACTTCCAGAGCACTGGAAAAGCACTGCTTCTAGAATGCTTGATATTGCTTCCAAAATACTTGAAATGCTTCCAGAAGACTCGATCTGCTCCCAGATGCCTTGATACTGCTTCTAAAAGACATGAAACATTTTCAAAGCACTTGACATTGACTCTGAAAAATTGACTATCTCCAGAAGACTTCCTACTGTCCCTGGAAGACTTGATGTGCTCTCAGAAGGTGCTGCTTCTAGTATACTTGAAATACTTCCAGAAGAGTTGATATTCCCCTGGAAGATTAGAAATGCTTCGAGAAGACTTGATACTGCTACTAAAAGACTTGAAATGGTTTCTAAAGATTTGAAATGCTTCCAAAGAAGAGTTTTAATGTTTCTGGAGAGTTGATATAACTGTGAGAAGACTTGATACTGATTTGAGAGGAGTTAATACTCTGATGAATTGAAGGGATTTCAATCCCGGTATATCGGGATTGTTCCTATAATAATTAATTTTTCCGAACCCCGGATCCCGTGATAGCTTCTAGATTAATCAGATTACGATCTGGATATTACGATCTCATATTATAGGAGCAATACCGATACGCTTGGATTGTAATCCTTAGTAGCAAGTCTTCTGAAAGCAATTCAAATGTTGCTTTCAGATCCTCCAACCTAATCCTGAAAAATAAAAAGGCGCAGATAGAACATGATTCACGAAAGAAACCAAAATAAAATAGCCAACTATTAGCATGTCATTGGTCAGAGTGTTCAAAAAATCTTCAACAAAAAACAATGTTCCTCAACAAGATGTGAAAGAAGAATACGGAAAAGAACTGAAACATCAACTTGATTGCAAAACAAGATGTAATAGCCTTTTAATAACGTTAAAGCGATATAACAGTCTCAAAAACTACTCATAATGTAGCAATGATTGATTTGCGAATTCCCATTATTAGTGATATGAATTTCAAATTAAGAGAAGTTGGTTTGAATTTTAGATCTAGTCAAACTGATTGTAGACAGTATTTGTCGTCGTTGTTGTTGAAAATGAAGGCGATTTTTCGTTTGTTCACCTGTACAAGAAAATTAATGAGGAGAAATCGAAGTCTTTTGAAGAAACCCCTTAAAACGCATAAAACAACTCCGGGATCCCGGGTTTATACAAAGTGATCCCAAAATTCCCGGGATTGTGTATTTGCTTCGGGATTGTAATCCCTATTTGCGAATGTCCCTAAAAGACTTGATACTGCTTCTAGAATATTTTAACTTGCATCCAGAAGACTTGAAATGCTTCCAGAAGACTGCATATTATTTGAAATGCATTCTGTAAGCTTCATACTGCTTCTAGAATACTTGATATTGCTTCAAGAAAACTTGAAATGCTTCTAAAAGGCTTGATATTGCCTCTAGGAGAGATTTGGAATGCTTCCGGAAGACTGCTTCTAAAAGACTTTTTACTGCCCATGAATGATGCTACTTTTAGGATACTTGATATTGCTTCTAAATACTTTAAATTCTTGCAGAAAGCTTGACATTTCTTGGAAGAGTTGAAATGCTTCCAAAATAGCACCCATAAAAAACTCAATAGTTTTAACAGGATTAAAGTTGCCATTTTTAATTATTTTTTTTAAATTTTAATATTCAGCTACAAACATTATTTTGGAGAGCACGTATTTTGAATTTTTTCGGGCCCAGTTTAGATTTTATTTTGAAGACCCGTCATTCGACGTTAGACTCTTTTCGCATTTCAGTTTTTTTCAGCACTCATACATATTTTCGAAAATCGACGCCTTTGATCGGTTGTGGTATTGGCTTAATTGGCGTCTAAATTTTCAGATAGAAATTCCAAATTCAATAATACATATTAATACAAAAATGAAGAAAAATGAAATAACAGTTAAATTTATGGTAACGTGGTTTGAGATTACTACACTCAGTAGGACACGCTCGTTTAAATATGGGTAATAAATTTTGTTATCCATATACAGTGCCGTCCTAACATATTTGACACCCAAGGGTTGGGTTGAAGGAACGAAACGAGTGCGCTCCTTTTCAAACAAAATTTATAAAAAAGAATCTAGTTCTAGTAGTACTTCAATTGAAATATACAGGGCTTTCAGGAACTATTCATTGTAGAGGCCTTCGTTAAAAAATTTCTTCAAATAACCTGTATATTCCCAAACCTAACAATGATCAAGTAAACAAGAACTTTCAATAGTCCTAGAACTAGACTCATTTGGGTCTAATTTTAGTTTTAGTTTTGTATAATTAAATCTAACTCTAGATCTAGAACTAGAATGAGCCGGATTTAGCCATCATGAGAGATGTACGGCTAAATCCGAATGTTTCTAGTTCCAGATCTAGAATTAGAAAGATTCTAGCTCTAGTGTTAGTTCTAGTTTCGCTTCAATTGAAATATAAAGGGGTGCCAAATCAGTTTGTAAACTATTCTATTTCAAAAATTATTCATTGTAGAGGCCTTTGTTAAAAAAATGTCTTCAGATGCACTGCTAAACCTAACCCTGTACCATATTTTTTTTTGTTCCCAATTATTGTGGTATCATCGTATGACCCTCGTGTAACCGGGAAGTTAACTAATTTTGAAAGGTAATCTTAAGCTTTTGTATAGAGGTCTCTGTCCGAGTTGTATTTTATCGTTCAGGTTTTCTAAATTTCTATTGTCATGTTTCAACCTTTTTATTTCCTAACTTTCGGAGTTTATAACTTTTTTCAACATTGTTTTCTTTATCAAATTCTTGATTATTTTCGAGGATGTGTTTACCAAAATTGGATGTACTATTTCGTAGATGTTCCTTTATTCTTATTTTGATGGCTCTTCCCGTTTCTCCTACGTAGAAGGAGTTCTCCACATGTATTGCAACCAAGGAGATACACTCCGTTGTTTTCTAATTTGTCAATTTTGTCTTTGGTATTGTCCAGGAGGTTTTTTCTGTTGTTATGAGATTTGAAAAATATTTAAACATTGTTTTTGTTAAAAATCTTACCAATTTTATAAGTCAAGTTTCCACAGTATGGTAGTGTTCTATTTGTTAATAATATTATAAGTTTTGTTCTTCTTTTTATCATTAAGTATTGTTAATCTTTTTCGGTATTCCTTAGATATATATTTAATGTAATAATTTACTTAATTAATGTATCAACATGTTGTGTTGTGTATCCGTTGTTTCTGGCTACATTTTTGATTATGTTTATTTCTCTGTTTATGTCCTCGCGATTCATTTTTGTTGAAAAGGCTCTGTGGATGAAAGATTGTAATGCTGCATTCTTGTGAGTGTGGTGGTGGAATGAATCTGTTGGTATAATTATGTCAGTTTGGGTCGGTTTCTTGTAGATATTGTATGTTATTTGTTGTTGGTTTCTTTTAAAAGTCAAATCCAAAAAATTTAATGTTTTATCTCTTTCATTTTCAAATGTTTTGTGTCAATTGTGTTTTAATTATATCTTCTAAAATGTTGATAGTTTCTTCTGTTGGGATGTTAGTTTTTTATAAGTTTGTTATGTCTAGGGATGCCCTTAAATAGTTTTCCGGTATTTCAGTTTTTTGTATGCTGTTGATAAGTTGATAAATTATTTTTATATGTTATATTATTCTTGATAAATCTAACTATATATTTATTTACAACTTTATGAAGTTTTATCAATGAATATAAGATTGGTGTCTTAGGGTTCATTGGGGTCAAGTAGAAGGTGTTGATATTGTTTTACGAAAAATTGTTTCAATTCTTTAATTTCTCTTCTAACTTCGATTTGAAATTGTTTTGTTTTATCGTACTTTATTTCATTGAAGTTGTTGTCTTGAAAGAATTTTAGTGTTTCATTTATGTACCTATGCTTCTTCATTTATTATAACAAGGCTTGCATTCTTGTCGCCTGCTGTAACTAATACGTTATTGTCATTGATTTTCTTTTTTATGTCTTTAAACAATGAATAAAAACAAAAACAGTACTAAAACCATTAATCTTTCTTTTTATTAGTAGTTGTTGTTAAAATCCTCTTTCTTTCTTCGTTTCTCAATACATCTATTATTTCCTTCATAATGTTGTCTTCATGTTCTGTGTTGTTTGCTGCTGCTTTGATTTCAATGGCGAGGTATAGCAAAGATATTGTTTTTTCTTCAAATGTGAATTTGTATCCTTTGTTAAGAACATTGGTTTCTTGGTTGTTGAAAATTATACTTGATACGTTTATGTATCGTGGGTGGAAATTGTGCGTGTTTTCTTGTATTTGTTTATTTTCGCTTTCTTGTTGTTTCCTTTGTTCACGTCGTAATATGTTTATCTTTCCCTTTTTCTTTTTCCAAGCCTGTTCTAAATTGTTGTTATATTCCTTGGCCTTGATTATAATTTCTTATAACGCAATGTTTCAACAACTTGCCGAAACATGTAAGGGAAGAATAAATCAATAAATTTTAACATCAATCACAAGTTAAAAAGAAAATTTCATTTTCACCTGATTTTCTAAATTAAAAAATTGCTTATTTTTATCATTACACTTGGAGCCAATCTCGAAAAAATTAAAATTAAAATTACACAAATTAAAAACGATTTAAATTTATAAAAATGTTGGTGGACAATCATATATTAAAATTGAAACGATGAATTTGGTTTTAAAATGTGGATATGAATTCAACTATTTTTTAATAAATATAGTTTTTAATTTAATATTTATTTAATTATTAGATTGATTGTCATTTCATTGTTCTTCATTTTTATCTTAAATAAATTGCAAATCTTTTGGTGCGAATTTACTTTGCTATGTTTCAATCACATCTTATGACATAAGAATCATTAAAAAATAAATCAATACAAATATTTATGGTCATTTTTAATATTTTAACAAATTATTCGCACATCTTGCAATAATAGTTAGTTATTATACAAGGGAAAAAAGTACTGGCTTTTAAATTCTAGAAATGCCAATTTTTTTTGGTATTTGGACTTTCTATTAATTGAAATGTCACTAAAGACACTACCACAACTGATGATACACCTGTATATACAATTGCTGCGATTTTTTAAATTATTTTAAAAAGAATTAACTTACTATTTAAGGCTAAATTTCTGTTATTCTTAATAACAAATAAATATTTAGGACTTTCCGGCAAAAACGGGATAATCAACGAAGATATAATAACCATAACCAGAAAGAACGATAGTAATATAGGCCACATTGTTTCAGTTCCCAAAACGTTGCGTAGAGAGATTACTTGAGCCAATAAAACTCCAAATGTCACTCCTAAAGGGCATAAAACTCCCATCGCCCCTCTTAAATCAATCGGTGCTAATTCAGTAAGGTACATTGGCATTATACAAGTTATGGAACCTAAGATATTTAAAAAAAAATAATTTAAATTAATAAATTTAATGATCATTTTTTTTATTATTACCTGCTGCAAGTCCAACGATAAATCGGCCAAGAATCAACATCTCGACGGATAAAGCAGCTTTACAGCTTAAAAATAAAACCCCGGAAAATGTTAGGAAAAAACTAGCGACGATTAAACCGCGTTTTCGCCCCATTTTATCAGCCAACCAAGAACCGGTAAGGGACCCAACCGTTCCTCCAACTAAAAAAATTGAGACAACAGCCGACCATAATAACTCCAATTGATTTGGGCCCATTTCGAAACCATAATGTTCGAATATACTTTCGTTACAAAACTTCTTTAGAATCTAAAACAGAATCAAAAAATGTTTTTTATTAAATGAGGGTGAGCGGAAAGGATTTCGTTTTCACTTTACGAATTATTCACTTAATCACTTATTTTCACAAATTATTGTTTGTAATTTTAATCACACTTCACTTTTTATCTCATAATTAAAGTTCTTCGATGTTGAATCTTTATTATTTTTTAATTTTAATTTTTTAAATTAATACGTACGTTTTTCTTCTTGTTTCATTCGTTAAAAGTCTTCTTAGCTTTACGTGATTCTCCTTCACTTGGATTATAATAAATAATCTCTATGAAACACTATCTCACTTCACTTGAACTACACTTGAAACATAAAACTAATAAAACACCCCCGTCTTTTTTTTGTATTTTGAGGGAAATGAAGAGTATATTTTCTTGTATGTGTGGGGAGTGGATAATAATAAGATGGGATTGACTTTCTCGGCGAACTTACTTGGGCAGGTGAGTTAACAACCCCAATATTATAGCCTACGGGCAACGAGGACCCTATCGTGGTCGAAAAACCGGCCAATATCAACAATTTCGTCCAGCCACGACCACCGCACTTTTCGATCGATTTTTTCTCCTCCTAAAAATTAACATGCTAATTACCTCCGTTCGCAAACATTTTAGTCTAAAATCAAAGATCGAATGAGAAAAAGATTTTTCTTCCATAAAAAAAGGCTGAAAAGAAATAATTTGACTTCCCCAATGCTGAAATAAACACAACAGAAAAATTATTATTACCATTAATAAGTTTTCGTATCAATTTACTTGAACTTACTGAAAAGGTAATCAAATTGTGAGGTAGTATTAATTTGAAATTTATGATCGAGACAGGCGCGTGTCAAAAACAATATTTACAACTTTGACGTCACGACGACAATTTTGTATTTACTACTATTTATAGAGTGCAATAAGTGGGTGTAATAGAATCGTTTTGTTCGACATGTAGAGAAGAATGGAGCTATTTTTAGAATTAAATCCCATAAATTGACAATGTGCATATTAAAATATAAATAAAGGGGCTATATAAATTGAATAGAGACGGCTCAATCAACCTCGAAAGATGTATTAATCGATATATTAATATAAACGATGTTTTTTGAGATATCCCAGTTCTGGATTTCTTATTTATATATATCACCTTTGATAATTTCTTTTTCCACAGTTTTATGATCAATTTTAGAACAGTATCTAACACCATTTTGGAAATTTGTTCACCCCTCTTGACATTTTCATTCAAAATTTTAAATTTTATTATTTATTTTTTCTTTTTGAGTTAAACATGAAACGAAATAAAATGTTTCATACAACAAATAATTTTTTTCCAAGGCCATTTTCAATTGCAAGTGTTTGTCAACTTTTATTTAACGAATTACCCGGTTGTTGTTTTTTTCTCTACGTCAATAAGTAGAGATTTTTTTGCTGAATCCATAGAATTCATCACATCATTTTATTTGATTCTCGACTTATAAAAATCGGAACGTATTTATTTTTTAATCTTTATTCCATATATGGTTACTGGTTTAAATTCTACGTCCGCATAGGAAATCTTGGAAACAATAAGAGTTAAAAAAATAGCTTACATATCTCTTTTTTTTAATAAATTAAAATATTGAAAACTCTAATTTATTATCGTCTCTTGTTTTCCCCTAGAAGCCAAAATTAAAAATATCATAAAACCAGTAATTTCCTGATTACCTCGTCATTAGGAGAAATATGAGGCTGATTGCTTGATTAGATTACTAAGTAATGTAACTACAAAACAAATACGACATTCCTTCACCAAAGCCTCGTAATTACACTGCAAAATTTAATCTTTTATTATACAGGATGATCTATTATATACAGGGTGTTTTTGTAAGTCGTGGCATAATTTTAATCACAAATAATAGAGATAAAATGATAACGATTCGTGAACAAATTTTTGATGTAAGTGGATAATTAATGTTCATGTAAGAGAAAAATGTTACAAACTATCACAAAATCCAAAATTATTGTTTTTTGATTTTTTATTATCATCGTTAAGGAGGTAGTCGTAAAAATTTTTTTTTTTCGTACTTAACGATGAAATGAATTTTTATTTTTCGGTTTTTACCGGTTTCAGCTTTTTGCTATCATCAGGAAACTACGTTATGTTGATTTCTCGAAATTTGATTTGTTTTTATTGCTTTCTCCTATCATTATTATTTTTTAACTTTTTTTTGTCACTGGTTTTATTTGTTGTTTTATTTCTTGTAAGTAATTTGCTTTGTAAATTTTATTTATTTCTTGAAGGCGCGAAGCCTTATAAATAAATAAAGTAGTAAAGCAGTAAAATTTACAAAGCAAATTAGTTACAAGAAATAAAACTACAAATGAAAACCAGAAACAAGTGTGAAAAATAATAATGATAGGAAAATCCAATAAAAACAAATAAAAATTCAGTCCATGGTTAAGTACAAAAAAAATCCTTTTTCTACTACTTCCTCTTTAAAATCCAAATGTTTTCTTCTAGTTCGGGTCTTAAATTTCGGGTAAACTAATAATAATAATAATAATCTTTATTGATCTTATTACACAGAAAGTGTTTACATACGTCAGATATTTGTGTACATTAGTAACATACTAAAACTGAAAAACGTTTACAATCTAATCGGGTGCTGTGCTAGTCATGTAAATTTATAATTATAATACTCATCATATGAGTAAAATGCCTGTTGCATCAGAAACATTTTGATTTGTTTTTTAAAGTTATCTAAATTGAGATCGTGTAAGTTTTCAGGCAATTTGTTGTAGAATTTAGGTGCTAAAAATGTAATATATTTTGCGATTTTGTCAATCGGTACAGAAGAGGTCTCATGGCACATCTATTCCTGGTTTCATACTGGTGATCTGAATTGTTTAGAAAAGTCATTTGATTTACTTTACAATACAGAAGTGCCTCATATATGTATATACACGGAAAAGTTAATATTCTCTGTTGAATAAAGATGTTCCTACAGTCATCACTAAATTTTAAGCCACCAATTATTCTAACAGCCCTTCGTTGAAGGGCAAACAATCTTGTCCAGTCAGCTGCCTGACCCTATACTAAAATTGCATATGAAAATAGGGAGTGGCATAATGCAAAATATGCACTTCTAAGTACAGCTACCGAAACGGAGTTGGATAGATTTCGCAAAATATAAATGTTTCGCGACAATTTAGAAGCTAATGCCTCGACGTGACAATTCCATGTTAATTTTTTGTCAAAGTATACTCCGAGAAATTTAGTACTATCAGACAAAGTGAGTTGTTCAATTTCATCGCCATAGGGGCATAAGGAAAACATCATAATTATAGTCTTATCAGAATTTAGTGTAAGATTGTTCACACGAAACCATTCCAACACTCCCGACTGGGCCTCATTAAATTTCTGCAATAAGTTAACCAAAGTATTGTCACTCACTGATATGGTAGTATCATCGGCATAGAGAATGTAATCAACAGTCTTACTTATAGCCGGTAGATCATTTATGTACACCAAGAACAACAGAGGACCCAGCACTGAACCCTGGGGAACACCATGGTCTACCCTCAATCTATCCGATTCGATACCATCAATCATCACTCGCTGATATCTATCATTAAGACAACTGCCAATCAGACTTAAGGCATCATCACGGAAGTTATATGCTTTTAATTTGCCTATTAACCCATCATGAGGCACACAATCAAAGGCCTTCGACGAGTCGCAGAACATTGACACTCTGTGCTCCTTTTTCTCAAATGACTCAACAATCGAATCAACCAGATCCAGTATCGCAAGTGTCGTTGTTTTATTTTTACGAAACCCATATTGAGATTGGGATAGCAAGTTATTATCTTCAAAATATTTACTAATTTGGTTAGTTAAAATTTTTCCATAGATTTTAGATATAATAGGCAGAAGTGATATAGGGCGATAGTTATTAAACTCATCAGGATCACCTTTTTTAAAAATAGGTACAACTATCGCTTCTTTAAGCATATCCGGAAATACTGAGGAAACAATGCACATGTTTAACAATTTGGTAATAGGGATTATAAGGATATCCCTGGTGCGTTTCACAATTTTTACTACATAACTAACAAGTTTTAAGGAAATAAACTTTAAGAACACCCCTGCATAACATTGATCCCGTGGTCGCATATTTTCAAAGGTGATATTATAAATGATGTTTCGGAATAACATTGTCCTGTTTACAAAATGTTATCTTACTAAGAGAAACCATATTGAATTTAAGGACATCTCTTTATCTAACGGAGGGACTCCCTTCCAGCATGATCTTTACCGGAAGGCCAAAGCTGAATTAAATACAAGAACTGAATCTGGTGAGAGAGGTTTAATCTTGAAATAAATAATAAATACTATTATCAAGGAGTCGGAAAATTAATATTGCCCAAAAAAGTGTCTCAGTGCGTGGATGTTTATTACCAGAATATTAATGGTCTTAGGACTAAGATCAATGAATTTTATGTTAATAGTTTCGACTGTACTTACGATGTAATTGCTCTAATTGAAACTAATTTGAGGTCTGATATTGAATCTAGTAAGATAAGTACTGCGTCTTACGGGCTGATTGTAAGTTTGACTTAGTTGGACAAAACCCGGGAGGAGGTGTTTTACTTGCCATAGCGAATCACCATAAAGTTGAGCTTATTGATTCTAGGGATATTCAAATTTTCGTACCACTAATTGATGTTTTAATTTGTAAATGTTTAGTAGTCTTATACGTAGTGGTACTATACATACCTTCTGATGATTTCTTGATGCTTTAGAACAACAGATTTAGAATTTTCCTATCCTTATTCTCGGTGACCTTAATTTACCGGAATACGTTGAATCACCTAATAATAATACGATCAAGTATGGGAAAACAAAGGTGTTCCATGATTTTTGTGCTTGAAACTGTCATAATCGTCTGTTGGACTTGATACTGATTAATAATGAACATCAGCTTGAACTATTTCATGAAGATTTACCCTTTGTTCGTGAGGATTAATATCACCCTGCCTTGGGAATTAATATGAATTTATCAATGGCAAATGCTAGCCTTACAAATTTTCCGTCCATGGAAAGTCGTTATAATTTCAGAAGAGCTAACTTTCCTGAATTATATGATGTGTTACTTAATGTAGATTGGACTTTTTTGAATGTACATGTTGTTGCTGATGATGCATTATAAGCTTCTTACACAAAGATTTATGAAATATTGGATGTATGTGTCCCTTTGAAAATATGAGACCACGGGTGATGTTTTACTGCTTTATTTATTTCTTGAAGGGGCAAAACCTTCAAGAAATAAATAAAATTTTCAAAGCAAATTAGTTACAAGAAATAAAACAACAAATAAAAACCAGAAAAAAAAGTTAAAAAATAGAGAAAACAGTAAAAACAAATCAAATTTCGAGGAATCAATATAACCTCGTTTCCTGGTGATAGCAAAAACCGGTAGAAACCGAAAAATAAAAATTCATTTCATCATTAAGTACGAAAATAAATTTACAACTCCCTCCTTAACAAATACGATGAGAACAAAAAGTCAAAAAACAATAATTTTGGATTTTGTGAGTTTGTAAAATTTTTCTCTTACATTATACATACTTACAATTGTATCCATTTAAATAAAAAATTTGTTCACAAATCATTATCATCTTATCTCTAGTATTTGTGATTAAAATTATGTCACGACTTACAGAAACACCTTATATATAATAGATTAGTTGAGTGTTTTTAGACGAACTGAAAATGTAATGAATTTGATATTTGGTACTTTAATGTAAGATGAAAAGATTTACCCTTTAGGGATAGTGCCATATTTACATCACTTCCTGTTACACCGCAAATTGCTAAAAACATGACTATTTTTTAGAAAATGTTATTTAAAAGCTGTTTGCGTAAAGTTTTGCTTCATTTACAGTAAATGAGAAAAAAAATTAATTCAAATACAAATTTTATAGGGCAAAAAAATAATATTTAATTTTAATATTTATTTAATATTTAAAATATCAATAAACGGGAATCTAGAACTATTATTTAGAGCATGTTAAAGGACGTGTCCTACTTAAATTAAACCTAATTATTTGGTTCTTGTAGACAACCACAAAAATTATTTAGAAAGATTACTTGTTGCTTGGAGAAGACCAAATATTTTTTGGAAAACTGCGTAGTGCTCGCAAAATACTACATCTTACTTTCAGAAGAGAATTTATCGGTTGTAGAAAAGATTATTTGGTGTATACAAAAGACTGTATCTTGCTTACAGAAGACTAAATACTGCTTAGATATACTCTTTATTGCTTGCATAGAGCTGTATACATCAATTCCAACTAATTTCGTTAACACTAATGCAACAAAACATTTGTATGGAAAAATTTTTGAATCTTTTTATAAAGCTTTTTTTTGCGTTTGTAAAGCACTTTCGAAGCATTTAGAATCAATCTTTATGATTTTGACACTCACCATTATTTCTTTCTATTTTGAACTTTTTCTATTTCTTGATATCTTTGAACCATCCCCAAATTAAGCTCATATACATTTTTTTTTCATTTTTAGATCTAATTCGAGTACCGTAGAGGTGTACTCTATTACAATCAATTTTATTAATATCAGTGCGACTTTTTCGAATTCATAAACTTTTGAATCATCTGTAAATCATCACTAATTATTCCTCCACCTCCTTTTGTGTTTATAAAACAATTTCGAAGCATTTAGAATCAATTTTTATGATTTTGACATTCACCAATCAACTTTCTCTATTTCTTGATATCTTTGAATCACCCCTAAATTAAGCCTAAATACTTCCGGTATTTTTTTGCCGCTAAATTAACTTTCAAGTGGTGCTATTATCTAATGAAATCTTTTACCGTATTCATCGGCTTCCAAAAAAATTTTTTTTTCAAAGTGGCCTAAATGATGGTGGTGAAAATCAGTTTTTAATGACATTCGCACATTGCAAAGACCAAGATAAAGTCTAAATATGATGTTTGAACGGAAAACCTTAAAAACGACAGTTTTGGTTATAAACATAGATTGCAACTGGAGAACCAAAATGATAGAAATAAATATCATTGACAACAATTGTTCATAATTATCTCAAAATACATAATCTATTACCATATAAAGTTTAATGACGACATTTCCTTATGTCGTTCAAAATGTTAAAATCGACAATTTTGGCTATAAACATAGGTTGTAATTCGAGAACCAAAATAGACAAAAATAAATGTCATTAAAAAAGTTACAAAATTATCTGCACTTTATTTTTGGTCTGATGATTTATGACCAAGTTACACCATCATATCGCAATCATCTCGAAATGCTCACCGATGAGAAACGAAAGTCCTTTCGCATATTAACTATTTTGTGCAAAAGACTTCCTTCTTGATCTTTAAACTCCCTGTTCACTGCATTTGAACATAGCATCCCGTGCATAGTATCCCGTGGTCTTTCTACTACAGCAAAATCTAAAGTCTCACTCATAAACGCCGGATACGTGAGTGCTCTGGGTGCACAAGCATCCATACAAAATTGTTAATGGTTTTATCTGAATTGAAGTTAGGAAGAAGGCTTAATACTGCTTTTAGAAGACTTGAAATGTTTTCAAAAGACTTGGTATTGTCTTTGGAAGACTCGAAATGCTTCCAAAACACTTGATACTGCTTCTAGAAGACTTGATATTTCTTTCAAAAAACTTGAAAAACTTCCAGAAGATTTGATAGTGCTTCTAAAGACTTGAAATGTTTTCAAAACACTTGATATAGCTTTTGGAAGACTTGAACTGCTTCTAAAAGATTTGAAATGCTTCTACAAGACTTGGTATTATCTCTGGAAGACTTGAAATGCTTCCACAAGACTTGATTCTGCTCCTGCAAGACTTAATACTACTTCTAGAAGACTTGATACTGCTTCTAGAACGCTTAATACTGCTTCTAAAAGACTTGAAATGTTTTCAAAAGACCCTGCATTGTCTCTGGGAGACTTGAAATGCTTCCAGAAGACTTAAGGCTGCTTCTAGTAGATCTGATATTTCGTTCTTGAAAACTTGAAAAACTTGAAATGCTTCCAAAAGATTTCAAATATTTCCAGAAGAACTAATGTTACTAGTAAAACTTTTTAACAACCATTTGAGTTGGCTTCTTTTGATTTTATTTCCAAAATATCAAATACTGTTGGTAAAATACAAAGTCTTCATATCAAAAATTCAAAACCTGCCCTTTCAATAGACTTGATACTGCTTCTAGAAGACTTCAAATGTTCAAGAAATTTAAAACCTGCCAAATAAAGATTAGATTTTTTGTTAATTTGATATTTGTGTTTTGTATTTTATACGGAAATAAAGTCATTATTATTATACTGATTGTAAAAGTCCAAACACTGCTGGCAGAAAAGATTTCCGTTATAAACGAAGCTTAGGGACGTCATTTGAAACTTTTCTCAATTTAGTTTTTATTCAGCACGCCTACATATTTATAAAAACCGGCGCCTATTGAGGTCATAGGCTCATGTTTTCCGTTTATCATCGAAACTAATTTATAATTCACTACGCAAATTATAATTCTCTGTAATAACCACAGGATTGCGTAATGCTCGCAATTTTTTCGTATTCAGGAATAAATTACTTGTTTTCTTTAGTTATCTGGAACTGATTTATGATATAATCTTCTTATTCTCTTTCCCTCTTCAGCTAATGGTTTTATTTACTCTTTCACTGTTGTTCTATTCTACTCTTTTTATGTTATTTCATATGCAGAATTATTCCGTTTTTTTTTCGCAATTACCATATTAAATATTTACTTCAATTAGCTATGCAGGTTGAGTCTTTTTGATAACCTCACCTCTGGCGATAAATCGGCATTTCTTCAACCTTTAAGTTACAGAATAATGTATAATTTTATTTTTCCTTCTTTTTTGTAAATCTCAGTGGCAATATATTTGTCATTATTAAAACGTTGTCTTGCGGTAGAAGACATTCTCACAACTAGATGTAATATATTTACTGCTTTTAATTGCAGACAAAGAATTTGTGTTTTATATGCACGATGATACATAAAAACTATATTGTTCAAGTGCTGTAAGTGGAATATAATGGCTAATCCGCGACCATGTCTGTTTCTGATTATTATGTGTTAGTGTAGTTTGTGCTGATGAAGCTGCCTTATATTTTAAACGCAAATGAAAAAAAAAATGCCAATAAAATGTGTTCTTGGATCAGTGGAGATCCTCGGAGGATCATATAGCATACATTTGCAGTTACCAATAAACCACGCATGTATATTCAAATAACATTTTGTACAAATACAAGACGGTGCCCATAATATACGGAATTATACATAAAATTACGGTCCATAATATATGGAACGTAATTGTCCCTTTTCTTGTTTTTAATATATGCGTATTTACCATAAGCGTAACAAAACTTTATTTTTTTCGAACGAATTCATCATGCCTCATTATCATTCATGTTTCAATAACAACACTTTATTACGACTTTAAATTGCAGAAAATCACTTTTAACACCCTGTGTTAGATGAGTCTGATATTGTATAAAACTGGTATAGTGGGTTTTGTCTTTAAAAACTTTTGTCAATAGAAATTATAAATTAAAATAAATTATAAATACTGTTTTCAGAAGACTTGAAATATTTTCAAAAGACTTGGTATTGTCTTTGGAAGACTCGAAATGCTTCCAAAACACTTGATACTGCTTCTAGAAGGCTTGATATTTCTTTCAGAAAACTTGAAAAACTTCCAGAAGATTTGATAGTGCTTCTAAAGACTTGAAATGTTTTCAAAACACTTGATATTGCTTTTGGAAGACTTGATACTGCTTCTAAATGATTTGAAATGCTTCTACAAGACTTGGTATTATCTCTGGAAGACTTGAAATGCTTCCACAAGACTTGATTCTGCTCGTGCAAGACTTAATACTACTTCTAGAAGACTTAATACTGCATCTAAAAGGCTTGATACTGCTTCTAGAACGCTTAATACTGCTTCTAAAAGACTTGAAATGTTTTCAAAAGACCCTGCATTGTCTCTGGGAGACTTGAAATGCTTCCAGAAGACTTAAGGCTGCTTCTAGTAGATGTGATATTTCGTTCAGAAAACTTGAAATGCTTCCAAAAGATTTCAAACATTTCCAGAAGACCTAATGTTACTAGTAGTAGAACTGATTTATGATATAATCTTCTTATTCTCTTTCCCTCTTCAGCTAATGGTTTTATTTACTCTTTCACTGTTGTTCTATACTACTCTTTATGTTATTTGATATGCAGAATTATTCCGTTTTTTTCTTTTCGCAATTACCATATTAAATATTTACTTCCATTAGCTATGCCGGTTGGGTCTTTTTGATAACCTCACCTCTGGCGATAAATCGGCATTTCCTCAACCTTTAAGTTACAGAATAATGTATAATTTTATTTTCCCTTTTTTTTTGTAAATCTCAGTGGCAATATATTTATCATTATTAAAACGTTGTCTTGCGGTAGAAGACGTTCTCACAGCTAGACATAATATATTTACTGCTTTTAATTGCAGACAAAGAATTTGTGCTTTATATGCACGATGATACATAAAAACTATATTGTTCAAGTGCTGTAAGTGGAATATAATGGCTAATCCGCGACGATGTCTGTTTCTGACCCTGATTAATTTTAACATTATTATGTGTTAGTGTAGTTTGTGCTGATGAAGCTGCCTTATATTTTAAACGTAAATGAAAAAAAATGCCAATAAAATGCTTTCTTGGATCAGTGCAGATCCTCGGAGTATCATATAGCATACATTTGCATTTACCAATAAACCACGCATGCATATTCAAATAACATTTTGTACAAATACAAGACGGTGCCCATAATATACGGAATTATACATAAAATTACGGTCCATAATATATGGAACGTAATTGTCCCTTTTATTGTTTTTAATATATGCGTATTTACCATAAGCGTAACAAAACAATTTTATTTTTTTCGAACGAATTCATCATGCCTCATTGTCATTCATGTTTCAATAACAACACTTTATAACGACTTTAAATTGCAGAAAATCACTTTTAACACCCTCTGTTAGATGAGTCTGATATTGTATAAAACTGGTATAGTGGGTTTTGTCTTTAAAAACTATTGTCAATTGAAATTATAAATTAAAATAAATTATAAATACTGCTTTTAGAAGACTTGAAATGTTTTCAAAAGACTTGGTATTGTCTTTGGAAGACTCGAAATGCTTCTAAAACACTTGATACTGCTTCTAGAAGACTTGATATTTCTTTAGAAACTTGAAAAACTTCCAGAATATTTGATAGTGCTTCTAAAAGACTTGAAATATTTTCAAAACACTTGATATTGCTTTTGGAAGACTTGATACTGCTTCTAAAAGATTTGAAATGCTTCTACAAGACTTGGTATTATCTCTGGAAGACTTCAAATGCTTTCACAAGATTTGATTCTGCTCCTGCAAGACTTAATACTACTTCTAGAAGACTTAATACTGCTTCTAAAAGGCTTTTGAGTTGGCTTTTTTTGATTTTGTTTCCAAAATATCAAATACTGTTGGTAAAATACAAAGTCTTCATATCAAAAATTCAAAACCTGCCTTTCAATAGACTTGATACTGCTTCTAAAAGATTTGAAATGCTTCTACAAGACTTGGTATTATTTCTGGAAGACTTGAAATGCTTCCACAAGACTTGATTCTGCTCCTGCAAGACTTATTACTACTTCTAGAAGACTTAATACTGCTTCTAAAAGGCTTGATACTGCTTCTAGAACGCTTAATACTGCTTCTAAAAGACTTGAAATGTTTTCAAAAGACCCTGTATTGTCTCTGGGAGACTTGAAATGCTTCCAGAAGACTTAAGGCTGCTTCTAGTAGATGTAATATTTCGTTTAGAGAACTTGAAATGCTTCCAAAAGATTTCAAATATTTCCAGAAGACCTAATGTTACTAGTAAAACTTTTTAACAACCATTTGAATTGGCTTCTTTTGATTTTGTTTCCAAAATATCAAATACTGTTGGTAAAATACAAAGTCTTCATATCAAAAATTCAAAATCTGCCCTTTCAATAGACTTGATACTGCTTCTAGAAGACTTCAAATGTTCAAGAAATTTAAAACCTGCCAATTAAAGATTAGATTTTTTGTTAATTTAATAATTGTGTTTTGTATTTTATACGGAAATAAAGTCATTATTGTTATTATTATACTGATTGTAAAAGTACAAACACTGTTGGCAGAAAAGATTTCCGTTATAAACGAAGCTTAGGCACGTCATTTGAAACTTTTCTCAATTTAGTTTTTATTCAGCACGCCTACATATTTATAAAAACTGGCGCCTATTGAGGTCATAGGCTCATGTTTTCCGTTTATCGTCGAAACTAATTTATAATTCACTACGCAAATTAAAATTCTCTGTAATAACCACAGGATTGCGTAATGCTCGTAATTTTTTCATATTCAAGAATAAATTAGTTGTTTTCTTTAGTTATCTGGAACTGATTTATTATATAATCTTCTTATTCTCTTTCCCTCTTCAGCTAATGGTTTTATTTACTCTCTCACTGTTGTTCTATGCTACTCTTTTTATGTTATTTGATATGCAGAATTATTCCGTTTTTTTCTTTTCGCAATTACCATATTAAATATTTACTTCAATTAGCTATGCAGGTTGAGTCTTTTTGATAACCTCACCTCTGGCGATAAATCGGCATTTCCTCAACCTTTAAGTTACAGAATAATGTATAATTTTATTTTCCCTTCTTTTTTGTAAATCTCAGTGGCAATATATTTGTCAT
This sequence comes from Onthophagus sagittarius, assembly GCA_036711965.1. Taxonomy (NCBI): domain Eukaryota; kingdom Metazoa; phylum Arthropoda; class Insecta; order Coleoptera; family Scarabaeidae; genus Onthophagus; species Onthophagus sagittarius. The sequence goes on from JASERS010000003.1 coordinate 66,885,463, forward strand.
TATTAAAACGTTGTCTTGCGGTAGAAGACATTCTCACAACTAGATGTAATATATTTACTGCTTTTAATTGCAGACAAAGAATTTGTGTTTTATATGCACGATGATACATAAAAACTATATTGTTCAAGTGCTGTAAGTGGAATATAATGGCTAATCCGCGACGATGTCTGTTTCTGACCCTGATTAATTTTAACATTATTATGTGTTAGTGTAGTTTGTGCTGATGAAGCTGCCTTATATTTTAAACGTAAATGAAAAAAAAAATGCCAATAAAATGTGTTTTTGGATCAGTGCAGATTCTCGGAGTATCATATAGCATACATTTGCATTTACCAGTAAACCACGCATGTATATTGAAATAACATTTTGTACAAATACAAGACGGTGCCCATAATATACGGAATTATACATAAAATTACGGTACATAATATATGGAACGTAATTGTCCCTTTTCTTGTTTTTAATATATGCGTATTTACCATAAGCGTAACAAAACAACTTTATTTTTTTCGAACGAATTCATCATGCCTCATTGTCATTCATGTTTCAATAACAACACTTTATAACGACTTTAAATTGCAGAAAATCATTTTTAATACCCTCTGTTAGATGAGTCTGATATTGTATAAAACTGGTATAGTGGGTTTTGTCTTTAAAAACTATTGTCATTTGAAATTATAAATTAAAATAAATTATAAATACTGCTTTCAGAAGACTTGAAATGTTTTCAAAAGACTTGGTATTGTCTTTGGAAGACTCGAAATGCTTCTAAAACACTTGATACTGCTTCTAGAAGACTTGATATTTCTTTAGAAACTTGAAAAACTTCCAGAAGATTTGATAGTGCTTCTAAAAGACTTGAAATATTTTCAAAACACTTGATATTGCTTTTGGAAGACTTGATACTGCTTCTAAAAGATTTGAAATGCTTCTACAAGACTTGGTATTATGTCTGGAAGACTTCAAATGCTTCCACAAGATTTGATTCTGCTCCTGCAAGACTTAATACTACTTCTAGAAGACTTAATACTGCTTCTAAAAGGCTTGATACTGCTTCTAGAACGCTTAATACTGCTTCTAAAAGACTTGAAATGTTTTCAAAAGACCCTGCATTGTCTCTGGGAGACTTGAAAGGCTTCCAGAAGACTTAAGGCTGCTTCTAGTAGATGTGATATTTCGTTCAGAAAACTTGAAATGCTTCCAAAAGATTTCAAATATTTCCAGAAGACCTAATGTTACTAGTAAAACTTTTTAACAACCATTTGAGTTGGCTTCTTTTGATTTTTTTTCAAAATATCAAATACTGTTGGTAAAATACAAAGTCTTCATATCAAAAATTCAAAACCTGCCCTTTCAATAGACTTGATACTGCTTCTAGAAGACTTCAACTGTTCAAGAAATTTAAAACCTGCTAATTAAAGATTAGATTTTTTGTTAATTTGATAATTGTGTTTTATATTTTATACGGAAATAAAGTCATTATTATTATTATTATTATACTGATTGTAATAGTCCAAACACTGCTGGCAGAAAAGATTTCCGTTATAAACGAAGCTTAGGCACGGCATTTGAAACTTTTCTCAATTTAGTTTTTATTCAGCACGCCTACATATTTATAAAAACCGGCGCCTATTGAGGTCATAGACTCATGTTTTCCGTTTATCGTCGAAACTAATTTATAATTCACTACGCAAATTATAATTCTCTGTAATAACCACAGGATTGTGTAATGCTCGTATTTTTTTCGTATTCAAGAATAAATTAGTTGTTTTCTTTAGTTATCTGGAACTGATTTATGATATAATCTTCTTATTCTCTTTTCCTCTTCAGCTAATGGTTTTGGTATTTACTCTTTCACTGTTGTTCTATTCTACTCTTTTTATGTTATTTGATATGCAGAATTATTCCATTTTTTTCTTTTCGTAATTACCATATTAAATATTTACTTCAATTAGTTATGCCGGTTGGGTCTTTTTGATAACCTCACCTCTGGCGATAAATCGGCATTTCCTCAACCTTTATAATAATGAATATAATAATGTTCTTCTATTATAATAATGTTTTTGATAATTTTATTTTCCATTCTTTTTTTTGTAAATCTCAGTGGCAATATATTTGTCATTATTAAAACGTTGTCTTGCGGTAGAAGACATTCTCACAGCTAGATGTAATATATTTACTGCTTTTAATTGCAGACAAAGAATTTGTGCTTTATATGCACGATGTAGTTCTAACATAAGAACTATATTGTTCAAGGGCTGTAAGTGGAATATAATGGCTAACCCGCGATGATGTCTGTTTCTGACCCTGATTAATTTTAACATTATTATGTGTTAGTGTAGTTTGTGCTGATGAAGCTCCCTTATATTTTAAACGTAAATGAAAAAATAAAATGCCAATAAAATGTCTTCTTGGATCAGTGGAGATCCTCGGAGTATCATATAGCATACATTTGTATTTACCAATAAACCACGCATGTATATTCAAATAACATTTTGTACAAATACAAGACGGTGCCCATAATATACGGAATTATACATAAAATTACGGTCCATAATATATGGAACGTAATTGTCCCTTTTCTTGTTTTTAATATATGCGTATTTACCATAAGCGTAACAAAACAACTTTATTTTTTTCGAACGAATTCATCATGCCTCATTATCATTCATGTTTCAATGACAACACTTTATAACGACTTTAAATTGCAGAAAATCACTTTTAACACCCTCTGTTAGATGAGTCTGATATTGTATAAAACTGGTATAGTGGGTTTTGTCTTTAAATTGTCAATTGAAATTATAAATTAAGTAAAAAAATTTACATTACGTAACCAAATGCTAATAATATTTAAAAGTTTTCTTAAATATAGTGATGTTATTTGCAAACTAAGTGGTACAAACATGTACACTATTAATAAAAGGTAGATCTTTTCACCTTATATTAAGGTGAATACACTCAACTCATCAACTGTTAAAATTTCTTAGACAGTGTTATGTTATCATAACCTCAGGTATTTTAACAATTTTTATCAAAACTATGCACTTTTATCGACGAATTTTTAATATTTTAGATTATATCTGAATTATTTCAATTAATTCAATAAAACTACACATATGAATAGTAAAAATATCACATTTTTATTATAAAAAATAAATTAATAATTTAATTTAGAACTATTTAATATATACCAAGATCAATATTTTCTCTTAATGCAAACATCTACGATGGTAATTACATCACACAATAGTGGTACAACTGAACACGTGCAAAAAACCGTCCAAAACCACTCGCATTGCCAACCATCAAAAACCAAATAGCTCAAATACAAGCAAGCATTCGCATGGCATAAAACCGCTGTAATAATTTTGGTTAAGTCAAAAAAATACCAAATCTTTCCCGATTTTGTAGTGTTAGTAATTTATAACGAATACATGATTAATTTAAGTTAAGGATACATGTAAATGCGGTAGTGCTGTTAAACATAGTCACCCCAGTCAGAAAAACCAACAATTCAAACGCAATCATTCCTATTGATGCGTAAAGTCCAGCGGTTAACCTACAAATTTAAGTATCAAAAAAATCCGATGAGTCGGCTATTTTGAAAATAATTACGTACAGGAAATAACCTACCTAGGCATTATTATGTGGTCTTTTTCGTGATTAACATTAACTAAGAAACTGCGCGATTATTCAAGAATTATAAAGGAAGATGAAAATATCATCTTTTGTGAATCAATTTTATTTGTTTTAATCACGATTCAAAAAGTTATTTAAAACGTATTGTTTTAACTTTCTTTCAAAAGTAAATGCGTCAGAATGATAAACCTACTGAATCATTGTGAAACATCCTTTGTTTAACAACAATAAATAAATATTGTTTAAAAAATATAATTTTTAACGACTTTTTTATTCAAAAAAAAATATTTTTTAATCAAAAGGACTCACTGATTTTGTAGCACATCGCTGGCCATCGAGTCGTATTTCTCCGTCAAACAAAGCTTGGTGCTCGCTTGGATATTCCATATTAATGTAGAGCAGATGGCAAAGTGGGCAATTAATATTAAAAATTTGGCCGGAATTAAACCGGGGGAATTATACATAACCTACAAAAAAAGCTGTATTGCCACAATGCGTCATAATTTTTTTAATAGGTCAATCACCTCTATGCTCTAGTTACGAACAAATTTATCGGAGCACGATAAAATACCGTTAAAAATAACTAAAATCGATTAATTAACTTTTTTTAAGTTAAACGGATCTTAACAGCTCGACTATGTGGGTAATTTTGGCGAGAATACAAACATGCACGAGCTTTATATGTGTCAGCAAGTTCGTTTATAATCGCGAGATGGCGCTTAACAATATTTTTTTTTTTGTGTTAATTATAGATAATATGATATTAAATCGCATTAAACTTGTAATAATCATTTAGATTTAAAAAATAGTTTATACAATTTATAGAATAGAAAATCGATTACTCATCAAATTGATTAAGAAAATATATAATTATAAAAAAAATTTTGAGCGACATCTCCTACTCAATTGTAGAACTAATCAAAAATTTTGATATTCGGATATTTAAGGTTATGTTGTCTTTTATTATGTCATCTTTGGATAAACCTCGTCAAGATATGCTATGTTGAGGTAGTTCAACTTTAATTAACTATATCTCAAAAACTAATTGAGATAGAATGATGAGATAACGAGCATTTTGAAGCAAATTTAATCCTTAATAATTGTTCTAAAGAATGTTCATCATTATTTGAATAAACTTCGTCAAGATGTTTCAAGATGATCATATCTTCAGAATTGAGATAGGATGATGAGGTAAGGAGCATTTTGAAACAAATTTACTCATTAATAATTGTTTTGAAGAATGTTTCTTGAATCCTATAAATCTTGATTTCATCATTATTTGAATAAATCTCGCCAAAATACTTGAACCATGTTGATATTATTCAATTGCAATTAATCATATCTCAAGAACTAATTGAGATGGAATGATGAGATAAGAAGCATTTTAAAGCAAATTTAATCATTAATAGCTGTGTTAATGAATGTCTTAAATTTTACAAATCTTGATTTCATCATTATTTGAAAAAACCTCGTCAATATGTTTCAGCTATGTTGAGGTAATTTAATTATAATTAATTTTAATTAATCATATCTCAAGAATTAATTGAGATAGAATGATGAGATAAGAAACATTTTGCAGCAAATTTACCGATTAATAATTGTTTAGAAGAACGTTTCTTGAATCTTATAAATCTTGATTTCATCATTATTTGAATAGTTCTCGCCAAAATATTGTAACTATATTGACATTATTCAATTGCAATTAATTATGTCTCAAGAACTAATTGAGGTAGAATGATGAGATAAGAAGCATTTTGAAGCAAATTTAATCATTAATATCTGTGTTAATGAATGCCTTTTAAATCTTACAAATGTTGATTTCATCATTATTTGAATAAATCTGACCAAAATATTGCAACCATGTTGACATTATTCAATTGCAATTAATTATATCTCAAGAACTAATTGAGGTAGGATGATGAGATAATTGTTTTGAAGAATGTTTCTTGAATCCTATAAATCTTGATTTCAACATTATTTGAATAAATCTCGCCAAAATATTTGAACCATGTTGATATTATTCAATTGCAATTAATCATATCTCAAGAACTAATTGAGATGGAATGATGAGATAAGAAGCATTTTGAAGCAAATTTAATCATTAATAGCTGTGTTAATGAATGTCTTTTAAATTTTACAAATCTTGATTTCATCATTATTTGAAAAAACCTCGTCAATATGTTTCAGCTATGTTGAGGTAATTTAATTATAATTAATTTTAATTAATCATATCTCAAGAATTAATTGAGATAGAATGATGAGATAAGAAACATTTTGCAGCAAATTTACCGATTAATAATTGTTTAGAAGAACGTTTCTTGAATCTTATAAATCTTGATTTCATCATTATTTGAATAAATCTCGCCAAAATATTTGAACCATGTTGATATTATTTAATTGCAATTAATCATATCTCAAGAACTAATTGAGATGGAATGATGAGATAAGAAGCATTTTGAAGCAAATTTAATCATTAATAGCTGTGTTAATGAATGTCTTTTAAATTTTACAAATCTTGATTTCATCATTATTTGGAAAAACCTCGTCAATATGTTTCAGCTATGTTGAGGTAATTTAATTATAATTAATTTTAATTAATCATATCTCAAGAATTAATTGAGATAGAATGATGAGATAAGAAACATTTTGCAGCAAATTTACCGATTAATAATTGTTTAGAAGAACGTTTCTTGAATCTTATAAATCTTGATTTCATCATTATTTGAATAGTTCTCGCCAAAATATTGTAACTATATTGACATTATTCAATTGCAATTAATTATACCTCAAGAACTAATTGAGGTAGAATGACGAGATAAGAAGCATTTTGAGGCAAATTTAATCATTAATATCTGTGTTAATGAATGCCTTTTAAATCTTACAAATGTTGATTTCATCATTATTTGAAAAAACCTCGTCAATATGTTTCAGCTATGTTGAGGTAATTTAATTATAATTAATTTTAATTAATCATATCTCAAGAATTAATTGAGATAGAATGATGAGATAAGAAACATTTTGCAGCAAATTTACCGATTAATAATTGTTTAGAAGAACGTTTCTTGAATCTTATAAATCTTGATTTCATCATTATTTGAATAGTTCTCGCCAAAATATTGTAACTATATTGACATTATTCAATTGCAATTAATTATACCTCAAGAACTAATTGAGGTAGAATGACGAGATAAGAAGCATTTTGAGGCAAATTTAATCATTAATATCTGTGTTAATGAATGCCTTTTAAATCTTACAAATGTTGATTTCATCATTATTTGAAAAAACCTCGTCAATATGTTTCAGCTATGTTGAGGTAATTTAATTATAATTAATTTTAATTAATCATATCTCAAGAATTAATTGAGATAGAATGATGAGATAAGAAACATTTTGCAGCAAATTTACCGATTAATAATTGTTTAGAAGAACGTTTCTTGAATCTTATAAATCTTGATTTCATCATTATTTGAATAGTTCTCGCCAAAATATTGTAACTATATTGACATTATTCAATTGCAATTAATTATACCTCAAGAACTAATTGAGGTAGAATGATGAGATAAGAAGCATTTTGAGGCAAATTTAATCATTAATATCTGTGTTAATGAATGCCTTTTAAATCTTACAAATGTTGATTTCATCATTATTTGAATAAATCTGACCAAAATATTGCAACCATGTTGACATTATTCAATTGCAATTAATCATATCTCAAGAACTAATTGAGGTAGGATGATGAGATAAGAAGCATTTTGAAGCAAATTTAATCATTAATAGCTGTGTTAATGAATGACTTCTAAATCTTACAAATCCTGATTTCATCAGTATTTGAATAAACCCCGTCGAGATATTTTAACTATGTTGGGATAATTCAACTTTAATTAATCATATCTCAAGAATCAATTGAGATAGAATGATGAAGTAAGGAGCATTTTGAAGCAAATTTATTCATTAATTATTGTTTTGAAGAATGTTACTCTAATTTTATAAATCTTGCTTTCATCATTATTTGAATAAATCTCGCCAAAATATTGTAACCATGTTGACATTATTCAATTGCAATTAATTAGATCTCAAGAACTAATGGGTTAAACTTCATGCCATTTAATACGAAAAATAGTGTGAAGTTGGAGCAGAATCCAACCCAACGCATAAAATTCTTCAAAAATCATGTACCAATACTACTTTTTACAAAAACACCTCAGGACATACAATAATTTATAAAGAAGTGTAATACAAAAACGTAGTATATAGTAGACTGTAGTAAATTGATTTTAACAACTTTTATAAAAAAATGTTTTATAAAATTTGACGTCATTTCGAACGTTACTTATCGCCGTCTCAAAGTGGTTTAAAAAATGATGTATATTATTGGACATAAGACGTCGCTGACCAACTATATTTTAGCAACTTTAAATAAAAATATCTCAAGAACTAATTGAAATGAAATAATGAGATAAGGAGCGAAAAATCTCGAAGAATACATTGTGTTGTAACTCGTGCTATTTTATTTATAAATTATTGTGGAAATCGTAGTTGGAAGAAAAGAGGAGTTATCAGCAAGTAAAATTGCAAGACGCAAGAAGATGCAATTTCAATTAACTACTTCAATATACCATTTCTCAGTATATTTCAAAGCAATTTTTACTTTGATTTTTGAACATAAACAAATTTTAGATTGACGGCCTAAGAAAAGCGTAATTATTTAAAGAAAATAATGTGTCGGATAGCGACGATGAAGAATGGTACCCGGTGTCAGGTCAAGCACAATCAAGCTCCGAAATGTCTGATTATGCCGAGATAGTGGAAAACGAGGAAAGGCCAGTCGAAGTTGAAGACGAACCCGAAGTATAGTCCGAAAACGAGATTGATGAAGAAACATACACAACGTTGTTCTGGACTATTCTACGCTTTATTCACTAATTCTAAATTCACTGGAAAAGGATGAGGCAACTCCGATATGTGACATTTGGACAGCGCAAACAAGATTAACGCAATATATTCCGGCGAAACATGGCATAAAGGTATGGTGGACATGTGATGCCAAAAATTCATATCTACTTCAGGGACAAATTTATATACTGGAAAAACTCGTGAAAGAGATGGCTATTCTGTATAAAGGCTCAATTAGGAACATCATGATAGATATTTTTTTTACGTTGTCACCATTAGCAAAATTTCTGCTGCCGTGGAACTTGACTATCGCTGAAACTGAGAAGAAATAAAAAGTATGTTTCAATCGAAATCTAGTGTACCATCCATTTTTGATTTTCACCAAAATGTTACAATCTGCTCATGCGTCCCAAAAAAAAAAAACAATGTGGTGGTGCTTTTATCTATAAATCACGATGACACGAATGTAAGGACAACTGTAAAAAAAGCCGAAAATAATTATATACTACAACGAAACAAAAAACGTCGTCGACAAGATGTACCAAATGCTCGAAAGTTACAAAAGTTACATACATTCTACATTACAAAAATAATAAAATGATAAAAGAAGACGAACGAATGGCGGTGTTTTTGCACAAACTCAACAAAGAATTAAGCATGCCTTCAAACAAAGAGAGATCAAAAAATCCTCAAATAATGAGAAATTTCTCGACGAACTATGTTACAAGTCCATCAATATCATCCGGACAAAGACTTGATTCTATAGGTCGAAAAATTTTTATAGGTTTGTGCTATATTTGTAACGGTGCTTTCAAACTACGTCGAAAATACAAAAAGCGTGTGAGGGGTATAAAAATGGTAATAAGAATAGTAATAAAAATTGTAATGGTAATGACTTGCACCAAACATGGTCAATAATAAGTTTGAGTTCTACTCATTTTTCACTGTTTATGCATTTAATTATTATTTAATATTGAAATTTCCATTCCTACACTCATAAAGTTAGCTCGTCTACACGAATACGCAAAACCAGAAAAGAAATTCCTCTGAAGTGCTCGTCTATACGGCTGGGGTACCTGAGTACCCGAGTATATTCAATATATATTATACCGCGAGTATATTGAACAATCGTATAGTCAACTTTCACCTTTGAAAACAAAAATAATAATAAGAAAATGTTACTCAAAGCGCACGTTGATGCAAAATGATCCAAATAACGAGGATTTTTCCGGGCTAACGCGTATTTTCTCGAGAAAATAAAATATTGCATTGAGAATACAAAAATGGGTACCCGGATACCTAGGCATTGACAAGAGGGTTAAATCATTATTATTTGAATTAATCTTGCCAAAATATTTTAGCTGCGTTGACATAATTCAACTGTAATTAATCATATCTCAAGAACGATTTAAGATAGGATGATGACATAAAAAGCATTTTAAAGCGAATTTGATTATTAATAATCCTTTTGAAAAACGTTTTTTTAAATCTTATGGATCGTGATTTCAATGTTATTTGAGTAAACCTCACCAAGATATTTTAGTTGTGTAGAGATAATTCAACTTTAATCAATCATATTTCAAAAATTAATTGAGATAGGAAGCATTTTGAAACAAATTTAGTCATTAATAACTGTTTTACTAACTTTTGTCTTACAAATCTTGATTTCATCATTATTTCAGTCAACCTTGCCAAGATTTCCGTTAATGTAATTTTAATACCTAGAATTTGTTGAATGATTTTATTGAAACTTTCGTCAACGATATCGTTTATTAGGACAAACAAACCATTTAAATAAAATCTAAGTACGTACTTGGTCAATTTTTTATTCTTTCCATTAGTTAGTAGCAATAAATGTGAGGAAATAAACAAGTCAGTTATTAACTGTCAATTTTGCTAATTGTTTGTTCACAATTTCGCTCTGGACTTGGGAACAAATACGTATCTAGTCGATATTTTTAACTACTTTAACAGTGCTAATACAAGTATGGAAGGAAGAAACATTTTTAACTTGCACTGATAGATTGCCAAGATTCTAGAACAACATTTTATTTTAGGATAATCGAATATAGGAAAATGAATAACTGTTAAATATCCAGTGGTTTTTTAAAAAGGAACTTAATATTTTGCTACTGTTTTCGACGTCGTCGTATCGATAGGCACTCTTAGCATTTCTAACTAAAGATAGTGTTTCGTTATTTTTGATTACTGTTAAAAGTAATTTGTCATCACAAAAGTTGAGAACCATTGATTCTAATGGAATAAAATCGTTTTAAAAGAGATTTTATATATTATAGGAATATATACGAAGGTACGATTTCGCCTCAAATCGCCAAGGTCATTTGCGGGCGAGACGCCAGAATTCTCGAAAATGGACGATTTCATATAAACATTTCCAATCTAGTGCTTCACTCGCAAGCGACCTCGGCGATTTGAGGCGAAATGGTTCAGTATATATCCTAGTAAATATATATAGTTTCCTACAAGACGATTTTATTCTCACTCCGCTACACAGTGGTCAATTTTACAAATTTAGGTGGATAAAATACAAAAGTTGGTCATTTCTTTATGGTGTAATAATAGTATAACTAGTTTACTGCATGACTGACATAAGGTACAGGAATAGTTTTTTTCGATTAGAATGGTTTAATTACCACCATCCGGATGTACAATCAAGAAATTATTTGGTGTTCAATTTTGTTAAGATTGTTCAATGCTATATCTTAAATAGTCCATACCTTTAAATATATGTACATGCATTTAGCATGTATAGGTACGCCTATTTACTTCATTAAGCTGTTATTCTTAAAGTTAAAAAATTAACATAATTTCACTTCTATTTAATTTATCTAGCACGGTTCATCATTCCAATACTTTTTTAATTTTGTAACCTGAAGTATTACCTATAAGATGGTACATAAGGCTTTACTTATTTCCACTGACTTTAGAATTAGAGAATATTGACTATCAAATAAAAACAGTGGCATAAATTCAAGAGAAAAACTTTCTATATTTAGATGTTTTCAAAGTAAAGTATGAGTAATATCACTATGGCTTTTTTTATATCTCAATTAGGGTGTATGCACACCATATTTTCCAATGCCAATGAAATGAAATATTAAATTTAAAATTTCAACGTAAGCTATTTTTTTACTTATTTTTTTTTAATGAAAATATTTTAATGCGACATTTTTGCTCTCAAATCTCAGCAATAAGCTATCTTACTGCATAAAGAAAATCAAACATAATAACTGATATTAAAACACAAAATAAAAAAATCATTTGAAATTGGTATATACTTTTGGTAGTTCTTTCAATTTTTCTCAAAAATTACAATTTTAATTTCATAAAATTATTGATCACAGTAAAATCCATTCTAAAATGTTAATGTGGTGAGGCCGTCACTGAAACGACTTCAACCTCTGGTAATTACCGCTGCCACCAGAAACAGTATTTCGCGCTACCTAATTCTTAGTCTGAAGGACTCCTACCTGATCCTATCTATTCAAACAAGATTAAATGGCAAGCGCGCGGTCACTATTTCAGAACCGTGGGTTCTTGCACTAAGGCTCTCAGGAAATGTGAAATAAAACGACAAGTGTTCTAACCACACTTAATCTATATTTACAAAAATAACAAAAAAAGGTAAGATACAAAGTTAATCTTAAAAAAACTACCTACGTGAATACGCGACGTTACTTAAGGAGTCAACACAAAATTAAAAATGAAAATGACCTGTCTGAACCTAACCCTACAGCGAACTCTCGTTGACCGATAAATGATAGGGAGAACTGGCAAACAGACTTACCCCGGACGTGTGTTCCGATCTGGTGGTCTCGGTGATGGGTCGCAAGCTGGATCCTGTTAGAATCTTCTCGAGATAATCCTGGAAGACTTCTTCGACACAAACACACCAAATCCTCAAGTGAACACGGTTTCCGACACGACGCGGACGCCCGAATCAGAAGAAAGTTGCCCTTGAAGCTGGGTCAAAGTTCTCGATTTCGACGGGACTTAGAATTGGCGTTAGAGCGAACCTAAGTTTTGGTCTAACAGAGCGCTGGTTGAGCATTGGTTCGAAATCTTTCTAAGAAGATATCTTTCGAAGTTGAATTGAAACTAAGTTCAGAATTCTCTAATTATGACGTATGCAAGGCCTTAAGTAACCTCGGGTCTTGGAGGGGTGCAAAACCTTCATTAGGCGTCTGGACATCCCCGACACCTGGGGCCAATCCAAAATACGAGGCGGATATTTTACAATAATTTTCTGAGCCAATGAGGGAATTTGTGGAAGGGAAGAATTCCTCGCCCACAAGACCAGAAGATAACATCCGCCACTAACTAATCCCAAAAATCGTCACGTAATTTCCAAACAGTGGAAACCATCAAATTTTTACGTGATCTAACGTCTAAGTTTTTAACGACTTCTTCGTGTCGATTCGCATCTCCCCCATCAAACTGCAGATACATAATTTTTAACAAAATTTAACACGAAGTCTGATCTGTATACCGGACGTCGTTAACTTGAGACGTGATTTTTAGTTTTTAAAATAACGAAAGGCTGCACTCGAGGAATTTCTAATTCGAATGATTATTTCTTAAAACCGTTAAATAATTTTCGAATTATTACATTAACTGTTAAACTGGTTTTTAGCTATTAATTTTATTAACTCTTTAGAATCTTGAAATTGTGAAGTTTAGCTTCTGGTATTCTGTTTTTATGTTTAAATGTGTATTTGATAATTTTCACATTTGAAATTTGTTGCAATAAAAGAACCATTGAAAAGCTATACTAACAAACACATTAATAAACATTAATCCATGAAAATCACAACTTGCTTTAAATTAATCCATTAGAATATTGCATTCAGCCACACAGCATGTTTAAATATGATCTAAATGAATAAACCTGATTACTTTCGATTACGTAATTTGACTGGTATTTAATATCTACATGTTTACATATAAAGGCTTAATAACATTTTCATATACTTTTCTTAAAAATGACAGTTTATATAAAACATTATGGATGGTGTTTAGATAAAGTACCACTTCCGGTTACACTGCTCGAGTGAAGTTTACGATATGGATATTTCTCATAGTTTTAATCACTTATGAAGTATTTGATTTGTTTAATTCGCTTTAAACAACATGTTACATAAAACAAGTTTAATACACTGTCAAATAAAGAACGCTTCCGGTTAAGGAATATGACTCAAACTTAGTATAAATCTTAGATTTTGTTATTAACAGCGATATGCAAAATTTTATTGCTATAACTTACTGGGTTTTCCAGATGTGATTATTGTCCTACTAAATTCGTGAAATTAACCACTGTGCGCCGAGGCGGTACAATCTACAAAAATGGACGATTTTCTGTTTATATTTCAAATACAGTGCCTCTCCCGCAAGCGATCTCGGCGATTTGAGGTGAAATCGTTCCGTATATATCCAAGTAAAAATATAAAATCTTCTATAATATGATGTTATCCTTACTCTACACCGAGGTCGCTTGCGGCCGAGGCGGTACAATCTTCTAAAAATTGACGAGTTTATATAAACAATTCAAATCTGGCGCCTCGCCAATAATAATAGAATTTATTTTTATATTTAAATAAGATGATTTTATTCCCACTCCGCTGAGGTCGTTTGCGGGCGAGGCGCTACAATCTTCCAAAACGGACGATTTTCTTCGATTTGTTGATATTTCAAATACAGCACCTCCCCCTTAAGCGACTTTGACGATTATAGAAATCGTTGCTTATAGAGAGTGTCCCACGTAAGAACCGACACAGAGTAGTGGCATGTAGACCAACCTAAAATATGATGATTTAACGCAACTTGCCTTATACCAAGTCGCACCCATGAGAAGTTACAGGCCTTCAAAGTTGAATCTTAAATTTCGAAAACAATTAATATCTCGGTAGTGGATTAAGTTAGAAAAACCAAATTTGGTATACGTTATGAGTGTACCAAGGGCATTAATCGGTAGAAAGCAGGGATCATTTAAAGCATTTCAAGGGGTTGGTTAGGGATCATGGTACCCTAAAATTTGAAAGACTTTTTTAATCCGTGGGCAGATTTAATATCTTATTATTTTATTTTATGTGGAATTTAATTTTAAAATTTTTTGTACTCTTATTATTTTTTAAAAAACCGAGTCATTTTCTTAAAAAAACCGAATAACTAAAGACGCGTATTTTATAAATTTTAATAAAAAAATGGAAAGTTGAGTTGGATATGAAATTTTACGTCAAATTTGATAACTAGGAAAAAATTATTTGGTTTTAGTAAATTTTTACTGTTTGTATTGAAAATATTAGTAAGTTTTCATTCAGCGCATAAGATGATATGTTATTTAATGTTAAGTTTCTGTGAACGAAACTGCAGAAAAAGTGTTGACGAGTATCGCATGTGATTGCTTGGATAGATTTAAAACAATTTATAGGGAATTTCATTTTAAATTTTTGTTTATGACATTACTTTTAAAAAACTAGTTTTAAACAGTTTTTATAAATAAATAAAGAAGCTACAACAAGTAAAAATAATAAATAACATTGTAGAAGAAATAATTTAATAGAAAATCAAACAATTTAAATAAAAAAAAAACGATTTGGTAACAGTAATTTATAAGTATTGTTCAAAATGGCCACCATTTTCGCTCAAATCATCAATTTTCGGTGATTTTAATTAAGATTGGTAAAATACGTATCTTTAGTTTTTCGGGTTTTTTGTGAAAACGACTAGGTTTTTTTAAAAATAATAAGAGAAAAAAGTTTTAAAATTAAATTGACCATAAAATGTAATAAGAATTTTTTAAATCCGCTAACAGGTTCAATATGTCTTTCAAATTTTAGGCTACCATCATCCCTAACTAACCCCTTGAAATGCTTTAAATGATCCCTACTTTCTACCGATTAATGCCCTTGGTACACTCATAACGTATACCAAATTTGGTTTTTCTAACTTAATCCATTACTGGGATATTATTTTTTTTCGAAATTTAAGACTCAACTTTAAAGACCTATAACTTTTCATGGGTGCAACTTGGTATAAAGCAAGTTGCGTTAAATCATCATATTTTAGGTTGATCTACATGCCCCTGCTCTGTATCTTTTATAGCCCAATTTTTCTCGAAAAGCGATTTTTATAAAATGGTCCGCAGCGTTAGAATTTTTATTCAATCGATTCAAACTTTCCACCACATATTTAAAGGTACATATTAAAGGGAAGTACGTAAGTGATTTTCAAAAAATTGATTTCTGAATTTATTATTAAAAATGAGTATCTAACTTAACTCGCACTCAAAATGTCTAAGGGCCACTTTTACCACCTCTTGATAAATTTATCTAACAGTTAAAAACCGGTTCATAGCAAATGGAAGCGCTTAAAATCGATATAACCATCGCTAGTTAGTTTAACTGGAGGTTGGTAAAAGTGGACCTAAGGCCCACTTTCACCAACCTCCTATTAATTAGTGGCCGGTTTTTAACTGTTAGATAAATTTATCAAGGAGTGGTAAAAGTGGCCCGCCCTAAAATAACTAATTATAAAGTATAAATATTAAGTAAATAACGAAAGCACACATCAAATACTATACTAACAATACATATTTATCGCAGATCATTGTAGAAATAACACCAATAATAATGTATTTAACATTAAATGATAAACTGTCAAAATGTCATGGAATTCTAATAAAAACACGAATGACTTCCAGCATTTTGATAAATTACTCAATATGAAGAAAAATATAATAAATATAATTTGTGGAGAATTATAATCTATTTCTGATAGGCTAAAAAATATAGGGCGTTCTATTTACAAATTTTGACTTTCTCGCAATTGATAATTCAATTTTTGACCATCCTGTATAAGATACATATTTGGCAGCATATGAAGAGTGACCATACCAATGCAAAACGTTTTTGAATGAACGTTGGCTGAGATATGGAAATTTAAAGAGTGTGGTGATATTTGCCAAAAAACAATTAAAATCAAAATGTATAAAGCCTCCTATAAGACGATTTTATTCTCACTCCGTCAAGGTCGCTTGCGGACGAGGCGCTACAATCTTCCAAAATGGACAATTTTAAGTTGATATTTCAAATCAACTTAAAAAAACGCCACACCCGTAAGCGACTTCTACGATTTGATAGGAAATCGAATAGTCTTCTATAAGACCGTTTTTTTCTCATATCGCCGAGGTCGCTTACGGGCAATAATCTTCCAAAATGGACGATTTTAAATAAACATTTCAAATTTAGCGCCTCGCCCGCAAGCGACTTCGGAGATTTGACGCGAAATCGTTCCATATAAATCCTAGTAATTGTATAAAATCTCCAATAAGACGATTATTCTAACTCTAGGACACTTGTGGGCGAGGCGATACAATCTTCGAAAATCGACTATTTTCTGTTGATATTTCAAATACAGCGCCTCGCCCGCAAGCGACCTCGGCGATTTGAGGTGAAATCGTTCTTTGTATATCTTAGTAAATACATAAAGTCTTCTGTAAGACGATTTTATTTCCACTCCGCCGAGGTCCCTTATGGACGAGGCGGTACAATCTTTTAAAGTGGACAATTTTATGTAAAAACATTTCGGGTCTAACACTTCGCCATCAAGTAACCTCGGGGATTTGAGGCGAAATCGTTCCTTATATATCCTTATATATATCTTCAAGAAAAATACATTCATGGAGAAATACCACGTCTATTGCACTTCTACGAATACAAAATCTCTTCCTAAGAAATATAATCATTAAATGACCTTATTCAAATCCCTCTCTTCTAAAGCGCAATTTGTATTAAGCTTTTATTATGGCAAACTTTCAAGGTTATTACTGTTTACTTCACAATTAATTTAGAACACTAAATATGCTATTCTGTGAACTAACATGTATACTTCAAGCCTCAGTATTTACTGTTTTTTATAAATACGTTGCATTAAGTCGTGAATATATAAAAACGAACGTTTTGAAAAAATCTTTTAATCATATTTCAAGAACTAATTGAGATGGGAAGGTGAGATAAGGGGCATTTTGAGGCAAATTTAATCATTAATAGTTATTTTAAAGATAATTTTAATCTTGCAAATCGCATCAATTAAGGTGAATTTAACGATTTCCGTTTCCAGCATTTATTTTTTCAATAAACACACTTTAAAATTATAAGTATATAAAAAAAATTAACTATACTACATTAACCTTAAATTAATATTCTCCAATTTAATCCGACTCGCTACCACTACTTTCAAAATCACCAACATCAATAGAAAACTTATACTCTTGATCGCAACCTAAGTAAGCATCGCTCATAAAGTACAAGGTGTAGTTGTGATGTCCCGGTCGTGGGGCAACAAAATCCAATTTGACGCGCGCTTTTTGTTGCAAAGTAAGCCGTTTGATGGAAAGTAACGAGTTCGTTTTTGGATCTCCAATCACCACCCACCACCCTTCTTCTCTTTTCTTTTAATTAGTAACAAAAAATTTAAATTACTTGAATAATTATAAAGCATAAAATAACTTACTTGAGGGAAAAATGGCGCGATAACCGGCCCGCTCACTTCATCCTCACGTTCTAATTGAACCGCAACTTGAACTGACGATCCTGAATGAATTTTATCTTTGTCTAATACTTCGTAAGTCATCTCAATGTTGGGGTAGCGATTGCAAAATCGTGCGACATCCGCCATTTGGGTGTCGCTTAATTGAAGGAGTTTCGATCTGTCATCATCTTCTAATTCCATTATATCAAAAACGGTTTCTACATTCTATTAGAAAAGATTATTAATAAAAAAATTGACATATTAATTTAAAATACCTTTTCTGTACATCTCTTAATAATATCGTTAGAAAAATGGGGTAATTGTTTCAAATACGAATCTTTACTCCACATTGCTTGGGTAACCATTTGAGCTAATTCCATAGCGGCGACTGCGGGGCTCAACCAACCGTTTGAACTTAACACATCAACGCAAGCTTGAATTAATCTTATCGCTTTGCTCAAAACAGCTTCAGTATCTCCTTGAAGTTCGGCCCCCAATTGAAACCGACAAAGATGCGCTTGCAACAACAAATTTGTTTTAATATGTGGATCGTTGTATTTCGGTTGACCGCCGTTTGCGCTGGTTAATTTATTCGGCAATCTTTGAGCTAAACTAGTTAAAACGTGATCTTCCCGATGACGTACTAAAACATCTTCATATTCAGCCGCTGAAGAAATGATTTCTAAAAGCCCGCGAATTTTCGTTTTACTATTTAACGACAAACTGAAAAGCTCAATCGTTGTGTAATTGATGTAATAATAAGCGGCGATCATCCCTAAATTTAACGGCAAAGAATCCATATCATCCTCAACGCTGATACATTTCGATTGTTCCAAATCAGAAAATGTATTTTCAACTAATTCGGATAAATGGTCGGATAAATGCCGATGGGTCACCCCTTGTAAGTTGTAATAATTCGGGTTTTGAGTTAATCGCCGGTACAAAAACGTCCAGGTCAAATAATCGACGGCATCTTGTTTGTTTTCGATGGTTTTTGTTACGATTTCAGCGTTGAAGTGGTCGTGTAATCGATGATCTAAGTGACTTTCAACCGGCAAGGAATCGTTTAAGAATTTTTTGAAGAAATCTTTTTTCGAGCTTTGGCACATTAAGACGCAACGCGCATCATCATCTTCTAATGGCCTATTCGCTCTGCCCACCATTTGAAGCACATCAGTGATAGGGTAATCTTCGTAAGCGTGAATTTTGCCGTTATAAAATTGCGTGTCCATTATAATAACTAAATAAGCAAAGATGTTTACAGCCCAACATAAATCGCGGGTTACAACGGCGATTTGAACCGCGCCCGAATCAAATAATTGCTCAACCAAACGCAAATCACTCGCAGTTAAACCTTCGTGCATATAAGCGACTCCTTGCGAGAGGGTTTCTTTTAATGTTTTATCACTCATTCGGTCTAAAAATGGTTTTATGTCGTCTTCTTCGGCGTGAAAAAATTTGTTTGGTTGTCCTTCCGCGGATGTGTAGGTTAATAAATCGATTGCTGTTAATCGGGCTTGTTTTCTTGTTGGGACGAAAATTATAACCGGTTTATGGGGGCTATGTCGGGTGATTGCGTTATAAACCGGTTTTGACATCGCGATTAATCTCGAGAGGTTATGAGTGATGTTAACACCATGAACGTGGAGTTGTAACCCAACGGGGCGAACACTCGGGTGGAAATTAAACGTACAATTCGAATTACACCCAAGCCATTGCGCAACATCTCGATAATCAGTCAAAGACCCACTTAGCGCTAAAATTCTTATTTGGCGCTCAATTTGCGATGAGATATATCTCATCCTCGAACAGACTATTTCGATAACCGGGCCGTCTTCTCCTCCGATTAAATGGAGCTCATCCACGATGAATAAATGGATGTTTTGGACGTTTTTTCTTTGTTTCCAACGCCGGGATAAAACATCCCATTTTTCCGCCGTTGTTATAATAATTTGGCCTTTCGCTAACAATTTTAAATCCGTCCCAGTTTCCCCCGTTAATAAAACAACCTTTTTCCCCAATAATTGCCCAAATTTATTGTGCCAATCGGCGAAAATCAACTCGGCCAAAGCATCTTTTGGCACCAAATAAACGCATCGACCTTCGGGATTTTGTTGGAAAAGTCTCAAAACGGCAAATTCGGCTATTACGGTTTTTCCCGATCCGGTCGGCGCCCCAATAAATACATTATCATCGCTGTTATAAACAGCGTTAAAAACTTGGGTTTGTATCGGATTGAATTGGGGGAATTTCTCTAAATACAACGATTCGTATTTTGAGTTTCGTAAAGCTGTTATTGGGAGTGGTTGGAGATCTAATAATTCCGTTGGGGGAAAATTTTTTTCGGGGAGGATTAAGTGTCGAAACGAAACAGGGAGTTGCGTTTCCGCGCCTATCCATCGATCAGAAACGATTCGTAAGAAATATTGAGGCGGGAGTGGTTCGAAAATCGGCACGAAAAATTTCACCAAGTGCTCATCTGCGGCATATTTCGCTTTCAACAAAAAATATTCGTTATGCAAGATAACCTCCGAATCAACATCTTCAACTAAAATCCAAAACGCCTCGGAAGCCCCATGCAATTTTTCATCCCATTGGAAATCTGGCGTAATCGTTAATTCAACTCTTAAAGTCGATCTAGTTATAGGTTGAATATGAGTTGAAAGTTCTAATTTTGGAAATTGATGCACATATTTATGGATAGTTTTCCCCAATTTAGGAACACGGATTAATTCCCCAATTTCATTCGGGCCTAAATCGTACAATCTCTCCCAAGGGAAATTCTTTTTTTCGATCTTTTTAACAATCTCTTCCGGCATTTTTCGAAATTGCCTCAAAGGAGACATCGATTGCCACATTCTTTTATCGATCATTTTACACAAAGACAAAGTTTTATCCGTTAATTGCGCCCAACCTCTATGCAAGACAATCTCAAAAATAGCCCGCATTAATCTCGCGGCAGATTGGGTCACATAAACCATGTCAGACATCAAAGCAAACCCTTCCAATTTTAATTGAGAAATATAAGCTTGTAATAACACGTTTACTTTCGCGGAGGGTTCCTCCATACTTTCTTTAATCGGAATCGGAACTCGTTCCATCAATTTTTGTAGCTCCAATTTCTCCTCTTCGCGCACCGTGATATTTTTAAATTCTCCCGATAAAGAAAACACCCGAAACAATTCGATTTCACTCAACATCGGTTTCAATAATTGATTATAAGTGGACATAGTTTCGTGGGTGCAATAATAATGAGACGCAATTCTTCCTAATTCCGTTATTTGGAATTGGCCAACTTTCCGGTCGTATTTGATTAAACCTGATCGATCTAAATGCAAAGCGGCTGTATGGACGATATCGGCCCTATGCTGTTCTAGAAGTGGGTCTTGTTTGAATTGATCGTGAGAGATTGCGTATAACGTGGGTTGGCGTAACATTCTTATGTAAAGATAGCTGTAACCCAGCCAAGTCACTGCATCTTTAACGCTTTGTATGGATCCTAAAACAATTTCCGCGTTTAACATGTCCGGTAATTTTGAAACTAATTGCGATTCAATTGGAAGTTGTTGGTTTAATAATGAGAGGTAATATTGAAGTTCGCTGTGATTTGTTATTAATATTCCTTCTCCTTTTGTATCATATTGAGGTCTCCCAGCACGGCCTAAAAAAATTAGAAAAATAAAATAAGTTTCTTTAAAATTTATTATAGAAAACAATAATTTTATTTGGTTTAAATAACGTGATTTAACCATTTTGTGCGAGAGAGACTTGAAGATTAAAAATAATAATAGCAACAACGTTCGGGTTGGCTGATGGCGATCACATGACTATTGTTGCTAGAATTTTTGAAATTTTGACCGAAGTATCAGATAAACAAAAAAATAACTGTCAACTTGTTGACAGCATGAGCTATACAGTTCCCAACACTGTATATTATCTTAAAGACTCATATATTTGAAGTATAACATGAGCTGTTATGTCTACAAAGTCTTGCTCGTCTGTTTAGGATCAGCCAACTTGTTGGCAGAATGAGCTATTATGTCTTCAATGTCCTGTGGATCAATTTGAAGTCTGCAAAACTTAGCAGAATGAGCGTTGTCTACAAAATCATGGTCATCCGATTGAAATCTGCCAACTTTTTGGCAGCATGAGCTATTATGCCTCCAAAGTCATGCTCATCAATTGAAAGTTTGCCTATTTGTTGGTAGCATGAGCTATACAGTTCCCAACACTGTATATTATCTTAAAGACTCATATATTTGAAGTATAACATGAGCTGTTATGTCTACAAAGTCCTGCTCGTCTGTTTAGGATCAGCCAACTTGTTGGCAGAATGAGCTATTATGTCTTCAATGTCCTGTGGATCAATTTGAAGTCTGCAAAACTTAGCAGAATGAGCGTTGTCTACAAAATCATGGTCATCCGATTGAAATCTGTCAACTTTTTGGCAGCATGAGCTATTATGCCTCCAAAGTCATGCTCATCAATTGAAAGTTTGCCTATTTGTTGGCAGTATGAGCTATTACTATTCCACACACTATATATTATTTTAAAGATTGCTAACTTTTTGGCAGCATGAGCTATTATGTCTTCAATGTCATGCTCATCAGTTTGAAGTGTGCTAACTTGTTGGCAGCATAAGCTATTACAGTTCCACAGACAATATAGTATTTTAAAGATTTGCTAACTTATTGGCAGTATGAGCTATTACTGTTCCCAGACTATATATTACTTTAAAGATTGCTAACTCGTTGGCAGCTTGAGTTGTTATGTTAACAAAGTCTTGCTCATCTGTTTGAAGTCTGCCAACTTGTTGACAGTATGAGCTATTACTGTTCCATAATCTATATATTATTCTAAAAACTGCCAACTTGTTGGCAGCATAAGCTATTATGTCCCCAATGTCTTACTTATTAGTTTAAAGTTTGCCAACTTGTTGATATCATAAGATCTTATGTCTCCAAAGCTCGAACTGGCAACACTGATATACAGGGTAGTCCGTTACTAATGGGATACAGAGCAACAATGAATTCCTTACGTCAAATTATTAGGATGTAACCCAATTTACCTTAGTCCAATTGTTAATAATAACGTAGATAAAGGTGGTTAAAGTTAATACTTTATTTTCGTTTATCTTAAATAATTTCGCATTCTCTTACATTATGAACATGAAAATTGGTACATTAGCACTTTTTTTGGTACAATGAAGACGATGAATAAGAATTTGGTATTAGTTTTGATCTATCGGCCAGACAGCGCTGTCTACTTTAAAAAGCTCCCTTTTTAAAAAGCGTCACATCTTTTTCATCGTTGAAATTTTTACAACTTACATAACTTAGTCCAGTTCCTCAGATATTTTTACATAAATTTGGTATACCTACCAATATTCCCTAAAGTTGTCTGTTTCCAAGATAATCACCGTTCAAGAGCACACTGCAAAATTTAACTATACTCAGTAAACCTTAATTGGCGGTGAAAAATAATTTATTTATAATTGGACTAAGATAAATTGAGTTAAGTCATAAAATTATTACGATTTCAGTCAATTTATTTTAGTCCAATGGTTAAATAATAACGAAGATAGAGATGGTTAAAGTTAACACATTAGTTTCGTTTTTCGTTTAATTATTAAACGAAAAGTGATTATCTCGGAAACGGAGAGTTTAGAGAAAATTGGTAGGTATACAAAAATAATTTAAAAATATCTGAAGAACTTATTTAAGTTATGTAAATTGTAAAAATTTTAATAATGAAAAAGATATGACCACTTTAAAGTAGCTTTTTAAAGAAGACAGCACCATCTGTCCGATAGATCAAAATTAATACCAAATTATTATTTATCGTCTTAAAAAAATGCTAATGCACCAGTTTTCATGGTCATAATGTAAGAGAAAACGAAATTATCCAAGAAAAACGAAAATAAAGTATAAACTTTAACCATTTATATCTTCGTTATTATTAATAATTGGACTAAGATAAATTGGATTAAATCGTAATAATTCAGTGCAAGGAATTCACTGTTGTTCTGTGCCCCATTACTAATGGACCAGCCTGCATATTAACAAAAATTGCTGGTAATAAAGAAATGAAATTTTGATTTATTTCTGCTCTAAGTTGATACATAAACCGAAACATTCTTTTAAATGAGCAAAAGAATAAAGAATTGGTAATAATCTGATGACGTTTTTCCTATTATCTGGTGAATTTTATTTCCCTCATCTGGCAACACTGCATATAACGTCAGTACGAGGGCCATCAGCCAATCGGAACGAATCTCCCAATACCCAAATCTCACTCGCTTTACGTGCGAGTAATGATGTTAACTAAATAATCATGTTAACTTTTGGTAGAGTTGGACACTATTCGATTAAATAATACTTTAAATGCCATATGACATTCAAATTTGAATACCATATGACATTCAAATTTGAATACGCTTATAAAAACAAAGTTCTTATTCAAGAGATTAGAATTTTTTGTTGATATTCTGTATTCGAATACATGTATTCAAGATGACGAAACGGTGCCAATTTATCTCTGATTATAAAGATGACTAAAGATATTTTACTTTCGCACCTCAAATGGCAAAAATACAGATCAACAAAATTAGAAAACTTTTAAACATTTTTGTTTATAGCACTGTTTCCCGCGATCAGATTTAATTTATGGACTAGCTAATGATTTGACTTGTATAGGTGTCCCACGTAAACGACAAAGTACATAAATGGTATTAAGGAGCTGAGATACAAAATTCGTTTTTAGAGAAAAGTTGTAGGAAATTTAGCGCACTATAAATGGAAAATATTTTTATAAATATAGGATGTTCAAAATATATTGACCTTAAGA
The DNA here is from genome assembly GCA_036711965.1 of Onthophagus sagittarius. Taxonomy (NCBI): domain Eukaryota; kingdom Metazoa; phylum Arthropoda; class Insecta; order Coleoptera; family Scarabaeidae; genus Onthophagus; species Onthophagus sagittarius. Next base: position 66,910,390 of record JASERS010000003.1, read on the forward strand.
CCTACCTAATGCTTTTGATTTTTGGTTATTTTAGTTAGAAACTTTTTTTAGCAATAAACACTGAGTCCTTTAAATCTGAATCTCAAAGACTGATCGAGCTAGAAAGATAAACTAGTTAAATTTATTAAATTTATCATAGTTGTTGCTTGAATGTCCTTAAGTAGAGTGAATTGAAAATACAAATATACTTGAATTGGTAGGTACGTAGGTGGTGATATAAACTGGGGTCGTAATTCTTTTTTATTTTTTCTAATTGTACTGAATAAGCTGATGTGAGTTTATTTTTTCGTAAAGTTGGTCATAAATCCATACACGTGAAGTAGCTATCTATTGTGCCATTTTTACCAATATTATAAATTGATTCGCATAGTTTTTGCATTACAGATCCAGATGTTTACTATAAATGGTCCATCTGGCCGTTTCCCTACGTATTCCCTACTTATTTCCTACTTACTACCAATATTTTTTAAGTAATATGAAAATATTACATGTTAAAAACACTCAGTATCGATAAGAGCATACATTTCTATCATGTATATTTGGCTTACATGGTAAGTACTGCCATAATCTACATCCACCTCGAAAGGTTAACTTTTGATGTACTGTAAGAAAAGGAGGACGTATATATGACGTTATTGTTGACGAACAACTCGAGAAGTTTCCTTATAAACGCTAATTTCTCTACCTTCTTTCTTATTTCCCTTATCAACGCATTATCAAAAAATGTTTTGATTTCGTTGAAAATTGTTTCAACGGATAAAAGTGTTTATGTCATACAACTTCATCTTTACTGAAGAAAAATGGTCATCCTAAAATTTCAACTTCATCATCCGAGATTTATTGTAAAAGAATTAAATCATTTTCATCAAGTACCATAATTTAAAATTAACTATATAAATGTGTTCTTCTTCAATTTACAGTGAGTGTCAAAAAAAAGTAAACAGCTGTTGTTTTTCTATTAAAAGGTTAATAAAAATGCAGTTAATAACGAAAATCAAAAAGTTTTATTGCAGTCTTCACAACTCATCTATACTATATTTAAATCAATAGAAACATGAAAAAAAAACAAATCATTACCCGTAATAATTCAGATTATTGTAAATATCTACCGAATTTACGCGTCAAAAGAAAGTAAACAGAATTCGGAACTAATAGGTGTTCAGTACAAAAATAAATATAATATTAACTTTTAATACTTGGTTTGAGCTCCTTTGGCCTTCAACACCTCCCTTAATCTCCTTGGCATGGATTCCACCAAGTTTTTTGTAATATTTTGAGGGAATTTCATCCATTCTTCAGTTAAAGCTTTTTTAAGGTCGTCTTTATTTGAAATTGTCCTTTCTTTGATCTTCCTGTCAAGGTGATCCCACAGATGTTCTATAGGATTAAGGTCTGGGGACTGCGGTGGTTGATCAAGGGTTTTAGGGACTCAGTATAGCATCCATTCCTTCACAATTTTGGAAGTGTGCTTTGGATCGTTATCCTGTTGGAAGATCCAGTTCTCTGATAAGCCCAATTCATTAATTGTCGGGGAAATATTGTTCTTTAAAATGGTTAAATAGTCCATTTTATTCATTGTTGATTCAATAAAAACTAGATTACCGACCCCTGACGCCGCCATACAGCCCCAGACCATAACCGAGCCTCCACCGTGTTTGATGGTATTGGTAACAAATTTCTCTTTGAAGGCCTCATTTTTTGGCCGCCATATCTTTGGTGGTTTTCTTTTACCAAAAATTTGAAATTTACTTTCATCACTAAATAATATATTTTTCCAAAAATCTGGAGCTTCGTTCTGATATTTTTTTGCGAAATCAAGACGTTTCTGTTTATTTATTTTCGATATGTAAGGCTTTTTACGGGGTGTTCTTCCATGCAGGCCACTTCTATGGAGTGGTCTTCGTATGGTACTGGAACTTATGGTTGTGTTTGCTATCCGCGATATGTCGTTTGCTATTTTAACCGCACTTGAACATGGATTATTCTTCACTTCTCTTACCACTGCTCTAGCCTGTGCTTCTGTAAGGCGCTTTGGTCGTCCAACGCGTTGTAAATCGGCTACAGTATGATGTTTTGCGTATTTATCCAAATTTTTTTTTATTGTGCAGTGATTTCGTCCCATTATTTTAGCTATTTCGCGTAAGGATTTACCTTTTTTATTTAAACTTAATATAATTTTACGCGTTTCTATACTTGTTTGTTTTCCCATGATGATTTTTGGTATTTATAATTAATTTCGACGTTCAAGCACTTGCTGTTTCTTCTAAAATGTTCTAAAGTTGTCCTGGGAGGGGTTTATAAGTATTTATACGAAAATTGTGGTACTTCCCCTAAATCTAAAATGAATTTACAACAACCGGACCGGCTGTTTACTTTCTTTTGACGCGTAAAAATCGGGGTATTTTTACTCTAAAGGGGATTTACCATATTTGTGGGGTTTTTTGCTTAACTATTTTTTACGATAGGATTGCTCACAAATAAATTCGTAAATTTTGGTATATAAATTTTTATTGTAAGTTAACAGAATCGTAGTAAAAAGGGTTTTTAGAAGTAAAAGAAAGTAAACACTAGCTGTTTACTTTCTTTTGACGCTCACAGTATATATGACGTTATTGTTGACGAACAACTCGAGAAGTTTCCTTATAAACGCTAATTTCTCTACCTTCTTTCTTATTTCCCTTATCAACGCATTATCAAAAAATTGTTTCAACGGATAAAAGAGTTTATGTCATACAACTTCATCTTTACTGAAGAAAAATGGTCATCCTAAAATTTCAACTTCATCATCCGAGATTTATTGTAAAAGAATTAAATCATTTTCATCAAGTACCATAATTTAAAATTAACTATATAAATGAGTTTTTCTTCAATTTAGTTCCCTCTCGAATACGTTAATAATCAGTTTACATATAAGCCGTTATTATTTAATATTTTATTACTAAGATTACTAATATCTTAAAATAATAATCTTATTATTTTACGTTTCTTAATTATTCGCCTTTAAAATGAGGGGTAAAATGTTCTAAATTCGATAAAGGTATGTTTTATTTTAATAAAATTACGCAAGTTTTCGTTCGAATGTTTCGAGAAAACGAGTTTCTTTATTGGAAGGTTTGAGTTTAAAAACCAAAAAACGATTTAAACCAGTTTTTTTGTAAATTCACCTCCACTATTCTTATTCCGCACACTAAATAAAGGAGGGGATGTTAAGATGTTTGATTGGCGAATAACAAATTTTTAGTTGATACGCGGACATCTAAGGGAGATAACGTAATTTCGAAAAATATAATTTGTTACGTGAATTAAATGGTGAAATTATGTGATATTTGTATTAAATATTAGGTAGTGTTAGTGATGGTGGTGATAATAGTGATGTTGGGGTCGTCGGACTGTTATTTTATGGATGTTAAAAGGTATATTATTAATTAATATTTGATCATGTGGCTGAAGTTAGATTCAGATTCGAATCTGAAGCAGATTCAGACTCGTTTTTTTTTACAGTTGACCAAACAAATACCTATAATTAATACTAAATAATTATTTTTCTTGTCATTGAGGGAATGTTGCACCCTGAAACCATATTAGAAAATTCACTTAATGTGGGGGCGGAGGGTGAACAATTCAAAATAAGTGGTTCTTAGGTGTAAAATGTAAATAATTTGTTTCTCAAAATTCACCTAACCCTCCTAGAACTCCTCTACAAAGGGACACACAAAAATTTAGAGGTCCACCTTTTGAATTGTTTACCCTCCTTGTAAAGTGGTTCTTAGGTGTAAAACGTAAATCATTTTTTTCTCAAAATCTAGGAAGTGGAGCACCCTGGAACCATATTAGAAAATTCATTTAACCCTGCTAGAACTCCTCTGCAAAGGAAGACACAAAACTTTACAGGTGGGGGCGGAGGGTAAACAATTCAAAATAAGTGGTTCTTAATTAGCGATTACTGTCTCCATGGTCATCGTGGTGGAATTTAATGATAGGAAATTAAGCTATCCACGATGAAAATTTATTTAATTCTGTACTACAATGTTTCGCCCTTTCTAAGAGCGTTTTCAGGTACAACGTCAAAAACTAAGAAAAGATGTAAGCGTGACACATGATCTTGTGGAAAAATCCTTATAAATCGAAGTATAAAAACGAATGATGTTGAAAATATAAAAAGATAAAATTTTAAAAAATCAACGTGTGTTATCATATAAAAGTTAACACAACGTTGAGCGATAGGTTTATTTAAATTATTTAAATGCTGAAGGTAGGTGTAAATTAATGTGAAGGCTGAAGACTTGTTGAAAATCAAGAAAATTTGGCGTTAAATATCGAAAAATGAGCCGTGTGCGCACATGACAATAGTTTACATCTACCTTTACCCCATCTCTAAATTTTTGCGTGTCCCTTTGCAGAGGAGTTCTAGAAGGGTTAAGTGAATTTTCTAATATGGTTCCAGGGTGCTACACTTCCCAGATTTGGAGAAAAAAATTATTCACGTTTTACACCTAAGAACGACTTATTTTAAGTTGTTCTCCCTAGGCATCCACCTCTAAATTTCTGTCTGTCCCTTTGCAGAGGGGTTAAAGGTCGCTAAGTGAATTTTCTAATATGATTTCAGGTTGCCACATTCCCTAAATAATAAGAAAAATAAATATTTATTGTTATTATAGGTATTTGTCTGGTCGACTGTAAAAAAACGAATCTGAATCTGCTTTAGATTCGAATCTGAATTTGCTTCAGATTCGAATCTGAATCTAACTTCAGCCACATTATTTGATCGCAACAAATTAATTTATCTCTCCTTAACAGCTGAGCTTCAAAGTAAAATTCATAGTAAACAACATCCATAGGGTGAGTCGATTACAAATTTATTATTAGTTTTTATCAAAACATATCTTGATAATTGGCGATTCGAACCATTATTATAACCGTTACGAATCATTACTTTCCGGTTTTACGTCAAGGTTTTCCAAAAGAAAACGGCATATCCAAAAATTCTTTGGAGACAGTTAATTATCCCGGTTTTTAACATTACGATAAAAAAATAATTTTCGGACAAATAATAAAATAAAATAAATTTGTTTACATCTTTCTTCGGAAAATGCTATATCAAAATATTGTTGATAACTATCACTACGCCTCAGACATTAACATTTTTTCAAACATCCAATAGAAATTTCTATGTATCTACTTTTTAACTTTTAGTAAGTTAGTAAAGTAATTAAATCAACATACTTAATTTCTACAAAACTACTCAGCTCAAAAGAATCTTAGGATTTGAATATTGTATTGGTATTCAAATACACTTTTTGTGTGTATACTTTTGACACCAATTAATCGCATAATTCAACTTAGTCAACTTACCCAACATTTGCAGAACATCTAAAGCGCCCAATTCCGTCCAACGCCCCTTTTCCGGATTATAAACTTGGGTACCCTTAATAATAACAGTATGAGCAGGTAAATTAACCCCCCAAGCTAAAGTAGCTGTTGAAACCAAAACTTGAATATGCCTATCGGCAAATAAATCCTCCACTAATGTCCTATCGACTCGTGTCATTCCAGCATGATGTATCGCAAATCCATATGGCAATAAATCCTTCAATTCTTGATTTTTGACTTGTTCCGCTTCAGTTCGTAACACCTCCATTGACGCAGAACCTTCACGTAGGAATTGTCCCAAAGTATCCTTCTCCAAGCACATATCGCGGATAGCCCGCGCGGTTTTTCCAGTTTCTTTCCTTGAATGAACGAAAATTAATACTTGATTTTTTCCCGCGTGCTCCATCGTTTTTTCATAAACAATCTCATTCATTACTTGGTAGCGTTTAATCGCCTTTTTCTCAGTCACTCCAATATATTGTTGTTCTAAAGCGACCGGGCGAAAACTATTGTCAAAATAAAATAATCCCGAATCAGATTTAACCCTTAAAAACGTCGCGACATCTTGATAATTGGGCAAAGTAGCTGATAATCCAACTAATCGTACGTCTTCTTGGGTGGATTCGATCATTCTGATCGTCCTAGCGATGAGGGCTTCTAAAACTGGGCCCCTTTCGTCGTGTAATAAATGGATTTCATCGATGATGACCAATCGGACTAAACTTGTAAAGGTTTTTTCACCACCTTTTCGCGTGATTATATCCCATTTTTCTGGGGTACACACAATGATTTGAGTTGCAGCGATTTGTTCGCGCGTTAATTGATGATCTCCTGTTAATTCAGAAACGGTTAAATTGTAGCTTGATAATCTTTTGGAGAAATTTCCGACCATTTCTTGTACTAAACTTCTCATTGGGGCGACATAAATTATCTTAAAATCGTCGGCGTTAATTGTACCATCATCGTTTATGTGTTTTCCTATTTCCCTCATCATACATAAAAGCGCAACATTCGTTTTACCAGCTCCTGTAGGGGCACAAACTAATAAATTTTCATCAGAATCTAAAGCAGCTTTACATAACCGACTCTGAATTCGATTTAGGGTTCTAAATCCCTCAAAAACGGGTTGTACATACTTCGGTAGTTGCTCAATTGGCTCAAGCTTTTCATTATCTTCAAATGGCTTAGGTTTGAGGGCCGGGACATGAACCTCTTCGTATCCTTTTCTTTGTTTTCTGAAAGATCCATCTGGGAGTTGGCACCGTTTATTTGCCATGAAATGTGAGCCTTGATTAAAAACGAGATCTTCTAAATCAATTATTTGTCTTGAACCGGAAACTTGGGTTGAGGAATTCGCTTGAATTTGATCGTCCAAATTCATTTTGCGACGTGAGCTATGATTTAATTCATTTTCGTCTTCTTCGTCATCGTCGCCTTTTCCTGTGTCTAAAATTTGCAAAATTTTGACTAAGTGTGGATCTCCCGACATTTTTTCGCGAATTTTTTGCCTTTCTGAATCACTTTGAGACTTAGCTAATAACGTGCAATAAAGAATCATTTGTCTCTGTCGTTTTAAGATTCTGATAAAATCGAAACATTCATAACCTAACAATAATACTAATTGATTTTCGCATTCTCTATCATCACCAGAAGCGCTCAAAACGTTTAAAACTTCCGCAGCTTTCGCTTGAGACACCATGGCGTCATCGTAAATTTTTGATAATCTTCTTTGGAGCCAATAAGCATCGATGTCTAATGGATGCAATGTTTTTTCTTTTTTCATTTCTTCAACCCCTCCAAGATTTTCGGCGTGAATAGCCCCGCTTTCTTTAGCTTCTTCCCCTTCTTCGTCATCCATTTCCTCTCGAACTTCCCCATAAATGTCTTCATCATCTTCTTCTTCTGATTCTTCAAATTGTACATTAATTCCGTAAGTTTCATCCATATTTTCATCTGTTGGGTTGCTTATTTTAGTTTCATCTCCACCAAAATCTGTGATTTTTTTCCCCAAATTAACTAAAAGTGCAAATCTTTCCTCAGCTAACCCCCCAATTAACATCTCGGTTTCCTTCTTCTTTTCTTTCTCTTTTAATCTATCATTTTTTAACACAGCTAAAACTTCATCAGCTGCACCACATAAAATATCCCTTGGTTGATCTCCTAAAGCTTCTTGGAGGAAACTAAGGAGAACTTCATAAGTTTGTCGAGTTTCTTGTGTTTTTGGCCTGTAAATAATCCCAACCATTTCATCAACACCTTCGGATAATAAAGTGGCCCCCTTCATTCGTGCAAAATCGTACTGAGCTTCATCACGTTTTTGTCTCTTCACTTTACGCTCTTCTGCTTTTCCAGGACGAGTTCTCTGTGCGCGATCTCCCATTCTTGTACCAACGAGCTTTCCCACAAGAGACATAACCTCACCAGTGGCTTCATCTCTGCTTCTTCGTTCGATAAGACGAACATCAGCTTGTAATACAAGATTTGAATTCTAAAAAAGTCGATTAAAAATAATGTTAGGTTATGTTTCGATTGAGGTTAAGTCAAAAATTATAGCGTTTAGGGTTAAAATTTTCAACTGACTATTTATGATAATTAAAAAGCAACTTAATATAAACACTTTTTAATAAAAGTAATCAATAAATAATGTTACTTACGGCTTTATACTCATATTGAAGCTGTCTCGCGGCAGCATCCGCCATTTTTTTGTTTGTTTGACAACTAAAACGTTTTGGTTGCGTTTAATCAGTGTTGCCAAATTTGAATATTATACTTAACTAAATGCGCGGGAAAATGATCGTTTTTGAATTGAAAATTATAAATTAATGTATAAACAAATAATATTTAATACAATAGCAATAAAATAAACAATGGTAATAATGAAAACTATTTTTTTTTAATAATTCGAATTAAAACGTAATTAATGTAAATATTTTATTATAATTATAAGCGCGTAAAATTGTAATTTGACAACAAAATATTAATAACACAATTTGAAAAGTGTTTTTGTATCAAGAGATTCTTTCTACCATGTTTAATTGTTGAGATATAACACCATATGATATGAAAGATATCAAATTTGAGTTTTTAAAGATTAATGAGTTTTGCGTTGGTAACAATGAATAAAACAGGAATATTATTAACAATATGTATTCTTGGAATGATTTAGAAAATTTTTTGTCGCAAGAAATTCTTTCTACCATTTTTAATTTTTGAGATACAACACCTAGTAAGAAGTATGAAAAACTGAGGTTTTTAGCGTTTATTGAATCCTGCGGTACTAACAATGAATAATACACAAATATTATTAATGATATGCATTCTTTGGATACTTTGAAAACATTTTTGTCTGAAAAGGTTCTTTCCATTATTTTTAATTTCTGAGATACAATCCCTTTTGATATGAAATATATCAAATTTGAGGTGTTTAAAGGTTAATGAATTTTGCATTGGTAATAATGAATAATAGTGGAATATTATTAACAATATGTATTCTTGGAATGATTTAGAACGATTTTTGTCGCAAGAGATTGTTTCTATAATTTTTAATTTTTGAGATACAACACCTCAGTAACAAGTATGTTAAATCTGATGTTTTTAGAGTTTATTGAATCTTGCGGTGGAAACATTGAATAATACAGAAATATTATTAATGATATGCATTTTTTGGATGATTTGAAAACATTTTTGTCTCTAAAGGTTCTTTCCATCATTTTTAATTTTCGAGATACAATCCCTGTTGATGTGAATATATCAAATTTGAGGTTTTTAACGATTAATGAGTTTTGTGTTGGTAATAATGAATACAATATGTATTCTTGGAATGATTTAGAAAGTTTTTGTTCCAACAGATTCTTTCTATCATTTTTAATTTTTGAGATACAACACCTCAGTAGAAGTATGAAAAACTGAGGTTTTTAGCGTTTATTGAATCCTGCGGTACTAACAATGAATAATACACAAATATTATTAATGATATGCATTCTTTGGATACTTTGAAAACATTTTTGTCTGAAAAGGTTCTTTCCATTATTTTTAATTTCTGAGATACAATCCCTTTTAATATGAAATATATCAAATTTGAGATGTTTAAAGGTTAATGAATTTTGCATTGGTAATAATGAATAATAGTGGAATATTATTAACAATATGTATTCTTGGAATGATTTAGAAAGATTTTTGTCGCAAGAGATTGTTTCTATAATTTTTAATTTTTGAGATACAACACCTCAGTAGCAAGTATGTTAAATCTCAGGTTTTTAGAGTTTATTGAATCTTGCGGTGGAAACAATGAATAATACACAAATATTATTGATGATATGCATTTTTTGGATGATTTGAAAACATTTTTGTCTCTAAAGGTTCTTTCCATCATTTTTAATTTTCGAGATACAATCCCTTTTGATGTGAATATATCAAATTTGAGGTTTTTAACGATTAATGAGTTTTGTGTTGGTAATAATGAATACAATATGTATTCTTGGAATGATTTAGAAACTTTTTTGTTCCAACAGATTTTTTCTATCATTTTTAATTTTTGAGATACAACACCTCAGTAGAAGTATGAAAAACTGAGGTTTTTAGCATTTATTGAATCCTGCGGTACTAACAATGAATAATACACAAATATTATTAATAATATGCATTCTTTGGATACTTTGAAAACATTTTTGTCTGAAAAGGTTCTTTCCATTATTTTTAATTTCTGAGATACAATCCCTTTTGATATGAAATATATCAAATTTGAGATGTTTAAAGGTTAATGAATTTTGCATTGGTAATAATGAATAATAGTGGAATATTATTAACAATATGTATTCTTGGAATGATTTAGAAAGATTTTTGTCGCAAGAGATTGTTTCTATAATTTTTAATTTTTGAGATACAACACCTCAGTAGCAAGTATGTTAAATCTCAGGTTTTTAGAGTTTATTGAATCTTGCGGTGGAAACAATGAATAATACACAAATATTATTGATGATATGCATTTTTTGGATGATTTGAAAACATTTTTGTCTCTAAAGGTTCTTTCCATCATTTTTAATTTTCGAGATACAATCCCTTTTGATGTGAATATATCAAATTTGAGGTTTTTAACGATTAATGAGTTTTGTGTTGGTAATAATAAATACAATATGTATTCTTGGAATGATTTAGAAAGTTTTTTGTTCCAACAGATTCTTTCTATCATTTTTAATTTTTCAGATACAACACCTCAGTAGAAGTATGAAAAACTGAGGTTTTTAGCGTTTATTGAATCCTGCGGTACTAACAATGAATAATACACAAATATTATTATTGATATGCATTCTTTGGATACTTTGAAAACATTTTTGTCTGAAAAGGTTCTTTCCATTATTTTTAATTTCTGAGATACAATCCCTTTTGATATGAAATATATCAAATTTGAGGTGTTTAAAGGTTAATGAATTTTGCATTGGTAATAATGATTAATACTGGAATATTATTAACAATATGTATTCTTGGAATGATTTAGAAAGATTTTTGTCCCAAGAGATTGTTTCTATAATTTTTAATTTTTGAGATACAACACCTCAGTAAGAAAAATGTTAAATCTGAGGTTTTTAGAGTTTATTGAATCTTGCGGTGGAAACATTGAATAATACAGAAATATTATTAATGATATGCATTTTTTGGATGATTTGAAAACATTTTTGTCTCTAAAAGTTCTTTCCATCATTTTTAATTTTCGAGATACAATCCCTTTTGATGTGAATATATCAAATTTGAGGTTTTTAACGATTAATGAGTTTTGTGTTGGTAATAATGAATATAATATATATTCTTGGAATGATTTAGAAAGTTTTTTGTCCCAATAGATTCTTTCTATCATTTTTAATTTTTGAGATACAACACCTCAGTAGAAGTATGTAAAATCTGAGGTTTTTAGAGTTTATTGAATCTTGCGGTGGATAGAATGAATAATACACAAATATTATTAATGATATGCATTCTTTGGCTACTTTGAAAACATTTTTGTCTGTAAAGGTTCTTTCCGTCATTTTTTATTTTTGAGGTTTTTAGCTGTCTATGAATATTGCGTTGGTAGAATACACGAATATTATTATTAGATTTATTTTAAAAACTTTTTGTCTCTAAAGATTATTTATGTGTATCATTTTTAATGTATAATATACAGTCCTTTGTTTGTCAAATATACCATTTTAAGATTTTGAACGATTATTGGATCTTACGTTGGTAGCAATGAATATATAATTTTTAATTTTTGAGAGATTAGTGTCTCAATAGGTTCCTTTTATCATTTTTAATTTTTGAGATGCATTTCCTTTTGATATAAAATATGTCAAATTTGAAATTTTTTAATTGAATCTTGGGTTGATTACAATGAATCATATAGGAATATTATTAATGACACGTATTCTAGAGATAGTTTAAAATGGTTTTTGTCTGAAAAGATTTTTTCTTTCATTTTTAATTTTTTGAGATACAGTCCCTATTGAATATATCACATATATTCTGTAATCCATTTGAAGGCGGAGCATTCGTATTCATTATTTTCATTCGTACCCTCGTAAAATTCGTATTTATTATCCGATTTTAACATTTTTTTTTGAATTTTAGAACGTTAAGAACTGTACCTTAAAACAAATGTCCATACTTTTCTTATGCCGACAATACTTTGCCTTAAAGCAAAGTATTGTCGAATAGGGTTGCCAATTCTCCCTATCTCAAGGAAATATGGCCCCAAAACCAGAAATAAATCGTGCGTTAATTTAGTAAAATCAGAATTGCAAAAATTGTACGTCTTCGAAGTCGGTTGCCACAAATTTTTTTCTTGCTATGCAAAGTAAACTCAGTCGATTTCGACTTATTTACGATACTTGGGACAGCCGACGACTTTGAAATCACCTGACATTGTTTGATCCTAAGCAATACTCATGATATAAGAAATAATCTCAAAAAATAATGTTATAATTCATGCTGCTAACAAGTTGGCAGATGCTGGCTAGTTGAACAGGTGTCTATGGATATCGTAGCTCATGTTGTCTCTCATTAAAAATATAGACATGGGGATGTCATAACTCATGTTTCCGACAAGTTGGTAGACTTTATGAAACAAAATATAGATGTCAGAATATAAAAACTCATCTTGTCAACAAGTTGGAAGATACTGGCTGTCTATTAATAGAATAGTTGTCTATTAATGTCATAGCTCATGCTGCGCTTAAGTTGGCAGTATCTCATTCAAAGTATAGGCATCAAGATGTTATAACTTACGCTGCTAATAAGTTGGTAGACTTTATCATATAAAATATAGGTCTCAAAGTATAGAAACTCTTGCTGCCAACAAGTTGGTACATTCTGACTGGTTGAAGAGGTGTCTGTTGATGTCATAGGTTATGCTGCGCTCAAGTTGGCAGTGTCTTTCAAAATATATCCGTTACGGTGTCATAACTCATGCTGCTAGCACATCATGAAAATACTTCTTAATCACGAACAATATTTAGGGTGGCCGAAGGCTTCGAAGTTGACTAAGATACTGTAAGATGTTTAGTTCGGTTGCATTGAATTACAATAAAAGTCGTCTTCGATGCCTTATTAATTCTTCGCCGTCGGCCGAAATTACTTCTTGTATCAAAAGCAATATTTGGGGCGACTGACGTCTTTGAAGTTGGCTGAAATCATTTCATCCTAAGTAATACTAAAAATATAAAACTTCGAAGACAGTGGCCTTCCCAATCAAAAAATACTTCTCAATTATGAACAATATTTAAGACGGTCAACGTCTCCGAAGTCGGCCGGGATACTTCTATAAAGTTTAATTAGAACAGATTTCCATAAATTTGTTAATCGTAATATAGGGAGAATGAAACCAAGTCTATCCTTCCATGTGTTAATTAACTATTTTTAGTACTTTTTTTTTGTAATTTTGCAGTTGGATTGAGTTTAGTTGGGTTGGAGTTGCAATAAAGCTCGTTCTCGATGCCTTTTCAATTCTTAGGCGGCATTCATTAAAAAATTGTATTTTAAATCTGTTTTAAACTGTGTTTTAAACAAGCTGTTGGAAATAAATGAAATATTTAAGAATATTTTTAAACCAAAAATCGAATCATTACGTCCAAATTATGAATTATATAAACTCTAACTCAAGTGAGATAAGGAAATAATTCTTGTTATTGAGGTTAAATTGAATAATCTAATTTACATCATCATATCTCAAAGACGAATTGAGATATTATTATGAAATAAAAATCATTTTGAAGCAAATTTAATCTAGTTTGAACACACCAATTATAATTTCTTCGATTTCATAAATTAAAAAGATAATTTTTTTTTAAATCGCTTCTCTTGTTATTGAGGTTAAATTAAAATCTAATTTACATTATCATATCTCAAAGACGAATTGAGATATTATTATGAAATAAAAATCATTTTGAAGCAAATTTAATCTAGTTTTAACACACCAATTATAATTTGTTCGATTCCATAAATTAAAGAGATATAACTTTTTTAAATCGTCTCTCTTGTTCTTGAGGTTAAATTGAATAATTTAATTGACATCATCATATTTCAAAAACGAATTGAGATATTATTATGAAATAAAAATCATTTTGAAGCAAATTTAATCTTGTATTAACAAACCAATTCTAATAATTTCGATTCCATAAATTAAAAAGATACAATTTTTTTAAATCGCCTCTCTTGTTTTTGAGGTAAAATTCAATAATCTAATTTACATCATCTTATCTCAAAGACGAATTGTGATATTATTATGAAATAAAAATCATTTTGAAGCAAATTTAATCTAGTTTTAACACACCAATTATAATTTCTTCGATTCCATAAATTAAAGAGATATAACTTTTCTAAATCATCTCTCTTATTATTGAGGTTAAATTGAATAATGTAATTTACATCATCATATCTCAAAAAACGAATTGAGATATTATTATGAAATAAAAATCATTTTGAAGCAAATTTACTCTAGTTTTAACACACCAATTATAATTTCTTCGATTCCATAAATTAAAAAGATATATTTTTTTTAAATCACATCTCTTATTATTGAGGTTAAATTGAATAATCTAATTTACGTCATTATATCTCAAAGACGAATTGAGATATCGCCATGAAATAAAAATCATTTTGAAGCAAATTTAATCTAGTTTTAACACACCAATTATAATTTCTTCGATTCCGTAAATTAAAATGATATAATTCTTTTTAAATCAGCTCTCTTATTACTGAGGTTAAATTGAATAATCTAATTTACATCATCATATCTCAAAAACGAATTGAGATATTATTATGAAAAAGAATCATTTTGAAAGAAATTTATTCTAGTTTTAACACACCAATTATAATTTCTTCGATTCCATAAATTAAAAAGATTTTTTTTTAAATCACATCTCTTATTATTGAGGTTAAATTGAATAATCTAATTTACATCATTAAATCAAATTTAATCTAGTTTTAACACACCAATTATAATTATTTCGATTGCATAAATTAAAAAGATAATTTTTCTTAATCACTTCTCTTGTTATTGAGTACTTGAGACTTGAGAACTTCATTCTCACGCCTAATTTTTAGCTTTTAAGAGCAAAATAAATAGAAAAAACCAATAGTCTTTTAACAGACATCGTTTGAATTTGAATACTGCAACAGCTTCAAGCGATTATATACTTAGGAAACCGCTACCAGTGTAAATCTGGGTAAATCTGAAACCTTACATTAGTTTTCGTTGGTGCAAGAAAACATGGCTACCAAGGGACGTAAGAAGGTCCCCGTTTGGTCTTTTTTCGAAAAAATTAAAGGACTTAATGGCTAAATAAAAAATAAAAAATGTAAAAAAGAACATTCTCGCAAATGTTCTATCCGGAAATGAATAAATTGTCGAGCAAATAGTACACCGTTTAAAAAATATATATGTTTTTTAAACAACTAATAGACTTAATAGCTTGGTTATAGAAAGGATTTTTTCGTCTTTTGGTTTAGTACATTCTCATATCAGAAATAGATTAGGGAACGACAAAGCAACAAAATTAGTTTCCATATTCAAGGAATTAAATAACAAATAAAATAAAAAAATGCTCAAGTTTTAGAAATTTCTGTTTAAAGTGTTAATATTATTTATTGTGTCTTTTAGAAATAATCCTTCACACAAAGTCCTATGATTTTAAACAGATTTTAAACTTATATATGTAATAGTTATATATAGTTTAAAACATGTCAGGTTTTATATGTTAGAGTTTTAAACATGTTTAAAACAAATAGTTTTTAACAAATTGTTTAAAACATAACAACCCTGGTCATATTGTATGTGAATTTTGAGGACTAGCGATTATTGATCTTTTTTTAGCGTTGGTTACAATGTTGGAAAACAAATCATATAATAATCCATAATCCAAGAATAATCCATTTCTCAGTTGTGCATTTCAAACAAAAAATTAAATTGCATTGAAAATTATAGATGTTCGAAATTATCGTATATCAATAATGAGAATCAATATATTGTATACGAATTGAGATAATACGATATTTATCGTACGTTTGATATCACTGATTTAAGTTTAAGCAAAGATTAAAGAGTAAAAAAATAGTTTAATCTTTAATCTTTGGCTTAAGTGCAATTTCATCATTACCAACTTAAGAATCACAATTAAAATCGATACAAATTTCGCATGAATCAGATAACAACAATTATTTCTGATAACTTTTAACAATCAAATTATTTTCGGCTTTCGCATACAGTTATCGTTTTACGTTTTCCTGTTAATCACGTAACATTTTTGAGATAGCTGGAATTTAGTCGAATTTCAACAAATCTTATCGCAAATTACATTCTTTATTACTCACAAATAAAAACTGTACTTTTTTTAAATCAGTCGGAAATGAATGTTTGTTACAATCAGTCGAATCAGTCGTACTCGTTAAATCAGAAACCTACATTCATTTTATTTTGACTTTTGATTTGACAAACTGTCAAGTTGACAGTTGTGTATAATGGCCGATAATGGCAAACACACTCGCGAAGTTTTAACCGTTTTATTTTTATGTGTTTTGTGGTACGCGGTTAGCTCCAGTAATAATGTCATTGGCAAAACGTTACTTAACGAATTTCCGTATCCGATGACGATGACTATGGTCCAGCTGTTATCTATTACGTTATACAGCGGGCCGTTTTTCAATCTGTACGGGGTTAGGAAATACGTGGACATCGGATGGCGCTATTATTTCAAATTGGTTATTCCGCTGGCGTTTGGGAAATTCTTCGCGTCCGTATTTTCTCACGTTAGCATTTGGAAGGTACCGGTTTCTTATGCTCATACGGGTAAGGCGAAAAATAATAATAACAAGTTTGAGGTTATGTTAAACGTCAATATGGTACAATTTTTTTGCTAAATCTCTGTGATTATTTTAATTCTTTCAATTTAATCCGAATTTTGTGAATTGTAATTTATCATTTTATGCTTTTATAAAGGAGAAATTTAATTAATCTAAGCAAAAAAAAATTTTAAATTAATATCAAATCAAAATTTTTTGAGGTTATATTAAATGTCAAATTTTTAAATGTTCCTATTAATTGTTCGTTTTTCTTGCAGTAAAAGCAACGATGCCACTTTTTACTGTGATTTTATCTAGACTTATAATGGGGGAGAAGCAAACCTTCAAAGTTTACTTAAGTTTAATCCCAATTATAACGGGAGTAGCAATAGCAACAGTAACCGAAATAAGTTTTGATATGGTTGGATTGATAAGTGCTTTAATGGCAACGATGGGATTTTCCTTACAACACATTTTCTCAAAAAAAGTTCTACATGATACTGGTATTCATCATTTAAGACTATTACACGTCTTAGGAAGGTTGGCCTTGTTTTTATTTTTACCCGTTTGGTGTTTTGTTGATTTGAGTAGTTTATTTCAACACTCAAATTTGGTTAGTTCAACCAAAAAAGTTAGATTCCTTAATTTTTTATTTCCCCCATTTTAGATCCTCAACAATTATAAGATATTGAGTTTATTATTCTTAGATGGACTACTAAATTGGTTACAAAACATCATAGCATTTACAGTTTTATCATTGGTAACCCCATTAACATACGCCGTAGCTAACGCCAGCAAAAGAATTTTCGTAATTGGGTTATCATTATTTATTTTGGGAAATCCAGTTACTTTAAGCAACGTTTTTGGAATGTTTTTGGCGATTTTTGGTGTATTTTACTACAATAAAGTGAGTGTTTTTAATAAAATAAAGGAAGTTATTTGATTGTAACAAATATTTTAGGCAAAATACGACGCCAGGAAGGAAAAGAAAAAGGAAACTTTGTTGCCAATGACTCAAAAAGCCTGGCATGGTAATGGGACGTTGCTTTATAAACCTTTAAGCAACGGTTTTGTGGCGAATGGCTCGAATTTGAAAGATTCTCAAAGTTTTAAAATTGAGAAAAATAGTAATTTATTATTTGTTTAGGTAAATTAATGATCTAATAACTTTTTCTGTAAATAAAAAATAGGAAAATTATTTATTTTAAATATTGTCAGGAAAAATGAAATTAAGGTGAGGTTAAAAGTATTATTATTTTATTAAGGTAACCTCGAACGTTTTAAAAAATCAACAATGGCTTTAAAATTAAAAGAACTATTTTTTGTTGAATTTGTGGTTTCTTTTTTTTTAATTCCTTGATTCTCTCCTGGCTTTTTAATCCTAAGTGTAGTTGCTTTAGCTAAGAATTGATAGTTTTCCACCCTTATCCATAAATCTATATCCCTTGAAAGATGATTAAGAACAGAGATGGGCAAAATACTTTTAAAAAAGTATTTAAATACAAAATACAAATACTTTCAAATTTTTATACTTGAAATACAAATTACAAAATACTTTTTTAATTTGGTACTTACAATTAAATACAAAACATAAAATACGTATTTTCAAAATACCTTTATTAAAATACTTTTTACAAAATACGTTTTGTATACATTAAAGATGTGTTATTCTACATTTTTTACTAAAAGAGTATAATATGAACACAAATTCATTTCGTTTGATTTTAAAATCACTATCTTTTCGAATAATTCGTCACTTATTTTTCTTCGATGTGGCCTCATTATCATTCCGCCAAAAGAAAAAAGGCGTTCTACAGGAGCAGAACTTGGAATGCATGTATTATGATGAATAAAAACTTTTTTAATTGAAGGATATTTATGTAAACAATTCAAATTACTGTCACTATCTGTCAAATAGTGAAGTAGTTTTAAATCACTGGTATTACTATTTCCATCATTTGTGATGGACTTCTCTTTTCTGTTCTTTATTTTTGATTTTCCGCGTCGGTAAAAATTTTTTTGACATTTTCTCGTTTATGTTTAGGTACCCATTTAAGTTTAAAAAATGGATGAGAAATAGCCGCCACTCTTTGCAAAGGGTGCATCCAAATCCAGGTGACAATTGAAGCGCTTATTTACACTTTTCTCTATAGTATTGATTAAACTACTACTACTTAGTACTTTGGTTTATCAGATTTTAGTGAATTTAACATGCGTCGTATACGCATTAACTCCGGTAGTAGGCATCCATAGTAAATGTCTTGGTCGCCTTCCAAGCTTCTGATGAGGTTTGCAATTGGTTTTAAGCAACTTATGTATGCTGAGAGGTACTCTATTTCATTGTCTTTAAAAGATGGCAAGTTTAATTTTCTTAACGTTTCATTTAGGTGTTCTTGTACCGTCAAAATGTCTCGAATACAGTTGTAATAAGAGTTCCATCTAGTTCAGCATGGAGAAGTAAGAGAGTAGATTCCAAATATATCTCGCACGCTTTTGGAAATCTTGAACATAGATTCCATACTGCTTGACATTTAGCGAAAGCTGCGTCATGAAGTTTCTTGTAAGGATAATTTTGTGTTCTAGCTTGTTCTATATCCTTTGCAGCTATCAAATACAGCGTATGGGTTGCACATCTCTCGTGATTAGGAAGTAAAAATTCCTCATGATTATCAGTTGGCTTCGGGAGAGCTGATGGAAACTAAAACTAAATCATCCTCATCATTATTATTATCATTATCATCATCTCTTTTTCCAAAGTCTTTAAATGCCTTAACCATATTAGATGCATTATCAGTAACAGTTTTTACAAAGTGGATAACTTTAAATCATATTCTGAGTGAATATCAGAAATTAATTCGGCAATTTTATCGTATGTGTGAGATCCCTTAAATCTTCTACATGCAAGTGTAGCACTTTTTCCGTTTGAGATTATTATTACAATCAATCCAATGAACTATAACACCTAAGTAGCTCTTTCTAGATGATGACCAAATGTCCGCGGTTGTACATACAAACTCGGCCATTTTTAAAGCTGCTAAATACTAATTTTGTTTTGATTGTTTAAATTCTTCCAAAATTTTATTTCCGAAGGTGCGACGAGACATAATTTTTGGGATCATCGATAACTGTTGAGCTCCTTCAATTAGAGCTTTAAATGAATCATTGTCTACTATTGATAACGGAGTCATAGTGTCAACAACAAAATTAATTATTAACTTATCAAAATTAACTGCTTTTGGTACGTAAGTTTTTTGTTAGTGTGGTTTGTTTCATTTTTTTCGAACAAGTAGGTAAATCAGTGCTGTCGTCAGTATCATTGTTTCCCTTTTTCCTGTTCTTTCGTCTGGAGACAATGAAATAAAATTACTTAGGTCAATAATATAAACTAGATAATATTCTACAGGTTGTATACAACTAAATTTTCGAGGGGTGCCTACACATCTTGAAAGAACTTATTAACGTAAAAATATCTTAGTAAAAGTTGCAGAATAAGAGTTGCATAATAACTGTTGAAAGATTTTGGATTTACATAACTGATTTGGTTCAATTATCGTAAAACCTTTCTTATTCAGTGCCCACAGCTTAAGGGCCGTAAACACCCAGTATATACGGGATGTCAAATAAAAACGCCCCAAGCACGTTTTTTTATCTGACACCTGTAGGTATACATACAGGGTGATGATAAAGTTCGGAACAAAATTCATAATTACGTTATTTAATGTTTTCAAGAAAAAGGCTCGGACAGGTCAATTTTAGTTTTTAAAAAGCCAACTTATGACGTAAAAATTTTATTCATGATGTCATCTGTTTTTGAGTGGTGAAGGTGAAGCTGTGTAAATAAGCGCTTCAATTGTCACCTGGATTTGGATGCACCCTTTGCAAAGAGTGGCGGCTATTTCTCATCCATACCAGTGATTTGAAACTACTTCACTATTTGACAGATAGTGACAGTAATTTGAATTGTTTACATAAATATCCTTCAATTAAAAAAGTTTTTATTCATCATAATACATGCATTCCAAGTTCTGCTTCCCTTCAACTACAATATCTATGCAGTTTCCAAACATGTACATCCAGCATTGAATGGGAGATAATGCGTCACGTGCTTCACCGATGACCTCCGGCAGGTGAGACACTATGTTTTCGTTGCCAGTTCTAATATTTCTAGGTGGGAAAGCCTTTTTCCATTTAGTTCCATCTTTACCAAAAAAATAGGAGCATCTATCACGAATCACGGGTTGTTCATCTTCATCATCCTCGCCGTCATCCTGATGTCGAATATTACTTAATAGGGGTGGTAGTAGTAAAATAATTTTTCCTATAAAACTTTCTTCTTTTTTAACGATCTTTTCAATAATACGTTTTTCGACTTATGGTGCCATTTAAAATTTTGGAGTTCTGGGCATTGTTGACGAAACTACTCCTGATGTTGACTTTTTCGAGGAATAATAATATCACCATTCGATTCTTTAGTATGACTCATAATTAATATTTTTATCCCGACTCTCTACGACTCACCGTTCTTAAAAAAAAATACTGATACGGGTGGTTTCATTCACCCTGTATAATCGAATGAACAAAGAAAGTTAACCAATCTTTATATTACACTACCAATAAGTTTACACCATTACTTTTTTGTAATTTTTATTATTTATTTATTTACTTTTTAATAAAAATATAAAACATCGTATCGATATCGCGGGCCAAATTCACAGACAATGCGATCCGCACTTTGGGAACCCCCGGTCAAAATAGACCTTTTAAAAAAAGTAATTTTTAACAGTCGTAGATAAAACGTTGTATATCCCACGTAGGCTAGAGCATAATAACGGTACTCGTGTGATTACAGACTACGACCTCGATGTGCAATTCTCTACACTCGTGGTAATTATGCACGTTTTTTTGTGGACGTATCAGTCGTATAGAAAGAGGATTAGGTGTTGATTGATTTTTAGAGTGATATGGACTAAGATAATTAAAGACAAACTTTGCTCTTAAATATCTTTATTTCAACTTATAAGTGAAGTAATGAAATACCACCAGTTATCCATCAAAGTCAATATCGACCAAAATAACTTTTGGCATAAAATTACAAACATAAAAAACTTAAACGATACAAAATAAATACACCTTTTTCATTAATATGGAATTTGATAAAATAATCTAAGATGTTTTAAAATCTAATCGAATATTATAACTATTTAAAAACTTTTAACGATCGTACTCTGACTCCCCAAAAACCCACCATTTCCAACCAAACAATCATTAAAGGTCCTCTCGGGACTGCTACAACAGACATACGGATTCCTACTGACGATTAATTCAATTCTATCACCAGCGGAAGCGATTAATGGTACGGTTAAGCAACAATCGAACTCGACCGTCTTGGTCTCGTTCACTTGCACGATTCGATCAAATGGTTTCAGCAACCCGACGATATCTGCCGGACCGCCCTTTCTAATCCTATTGATGTAAACGCCCTTCTCATACAAACCGTCACTTACGCTAAACCCGTAATCGTCGTAAACCGAGTCCTTGTACAACGTCACATGATAGACTTCATTATCTAATATGCTCTCATTGGAGAACGTCCCTTTCAAACGCTGTTGTTCGGGATGATAACGATAAATTGACGTGTCATATTTTAGGGTGTTGGTAAAATTATAATTGGGTAACGGTAAAGGGCTCGGGCAAAACGTGGTCTCTTCAGCGTCCGAATAAAATTGTAATTGGGAGTCGTGTTTATTACGGTGCAATGATGGCTGTTTTAACGAGTGGTGGTTGTTTTCGTCGGTTTGGTGCTGTTGAGGGGTGGTTGAGGATGTCGTTGAAATCGGCTCGCTTATTACGCTCTCGTGGTCTTTTACGGGGTTTATACAATCTGTAATTAAATAATAAATGCATTTATTAATTTTTTTGTCCACGATTACTATAATAATGTATATTTTATAAATTATAAAATTTAATGATATTTCAAAATGTTAGAATAAAATTTTAGGATTTATAATCATCTTTATTAATAACTACATCAAATTTGATTTTCTCATTTCGAATATTTACGTAAAATCGTATATTATCGTATATTAATTAATCAAAAATATGAAGTAATTTCATCAATTCAAATTTGATTACGTAGTAATTTTAATTTTTCGAGGTTGGCAGTAAAAGAGGTTCAACATCAACACAAAAATGTCAAAAATTGTTCAAACCTTATAAATACGTTTTTTGCTTAAAATAATCAAAAACAAACCGATTTTAATAATAAAATAAGTAAACGTAAGTTATATGCACTTATTTAACAACTTTCTTTAGTTCAAAGTGTAATTTCATAAATGTTATGAACAAAAAACCAAGTAGAGGTTATGTTTACATCTTAATTTTTTTTCTTTTATTTCAGATTCCTTAAAACATGTAATTACATAAAGTATACTTGGTTTAAAATCGTATTTAACAGGAGTTAACCTCAATTAATAATGTTTTGTTTAAAATAACAAAAATATTTTGAGATTTGGTGACATTTCAAAAGGTAAGAATGAAATTTTACAATTTAAAATCAACTTTATGAATGGATATATCCAATTTTTTGATTTTTTCATTTTAAATATGTACGTTAAATCATAATTAATTAATTAAAAACATGAAATAATTCGATTAATTACTTAAATTTGTATTACGTAGTAATTTTAATTTTTCGAGGTTGGCAGTAAAAAAAATTCAACGTCAACGCATAAATGTCAAATATTATTTAGACGTTATAAATACGTTTTTTACTTAAAATAATCAAAAACAAACCGATTTTACTAACAAAATTAGTAAACGTAAGTTAAATGCACTTATAACAACATTTTTAGTTTAAAGTATAATTGTATTAATGTTACGAATAAGAAACTAAGTTGAGGTTATGTTTACATCTTAAATTTTTTTTTTTTTTTCAGATTCTTTAATATACGTAATTACATAAAGTATACTTTGTTTAAAATCGTATTTAAGCAGGAAATAACCTCAATTAATAATTTTTTGTTTAAAATAACAAAAATATTTTGAGATTTGGTGACATTTCAAAAGGTAAGAAATAAATTTTACAATTTAAAATCAATTTTATTAATGGATATATCCCATTTTTTCTCGTTTCAAATATTTACGTAAAATAGTAATTAATTAATTAAAAACATGAAGTAATTGAATTAATTACTTAAATTTTAGTGCGTAGTAATTTTAATTTTTCGAGGTTGGCAGTGAAAAAGATTGAATGTCAACACATAAATGTCAAAAGATTATTTAAACGTTATAAATACGTTTTTTAATTAAAATAATCAAAAACAAACCGATTTTACTAAAAAAATAAGTAAACGTAAGTTAAAAGCACTTATTTAACAACTTTTTACAGTTTACTGCTTAATTGTATTAATGTTACGAACAAAAAACTAAGTTGAGGTTATGTTTACATCTTAAAATTTTTTCTTTCATTTCAGATTCTTTATTATACGTAATTACATAATAATAATAATAAATGCCTTTATTGGTTACACACTGGATACAATACAATAATTTGCTTACATTTGAAAGTATATATATCTATGGAAAATAAAGAAGTGTGTTACCAATAGGTGCGATATCAGGCGCAATGCCTGGGTTCATATCGAAACAGAAAAAGGTGAAGAAAAGTAAAGAATGCTTGGTTTAAAATCGTATTTAAGCAGGAGTTAACCTCAATTAATAACTTTTTGTTTAAAATAACAAAAATATTTTGAGATTTGGTGACATTTCAAAAGGTAAGAATTAAATTTTACAATTTAAAATCAATTTTATTAATAGATATATGAAATTTGATTTTCTCATTTGAAATATTTACATAAAATTGTAATTAATTAAAAACGTTAAGATTAATTACTTCAATTATATTACGTAGTAATTTTAATTTTTCGAGGTTGGCAGTAAACAATTCAATGTCAACACATAAATGTCAAAAGATTATTTAAATGTTGTAAATATGTTTTTTACTTAAAATAATCAAAAACAAACCGATTTTACTAAAAAAATAAGTAAATACACTCAGCAGCAGAAGTCTGCGTACAAAGAACTTGTAATACTTTAATTGAAAAAATAAGAGTCATAATCTAATGTGATAAACTTGATTTTTTTTATTTTGTATATTAACTACATATAATTCTATTAACAAAATATGCTTCAACAAAACAGAAACAGTAGTTAGAGAAAAAAATCAAAACTAAAAATTCTACAAATAACGGGTATGCAAAAATCTGCGTACAAGTCAGGACAGTATTTATAAAAAATTCATAAATGAGATCATTGTTTCTATATTAATATGAGGTCGGATAACCTTTACGTTTAATGACCTCCCTTAAACGTTTAGGCATGGAGTGCACTAATTTCTTCGTTGCGTCCGAACTGATTTTGGCCCATTCCGCAATCATAACATTTTTTAACGTTTCCTTCGACGTTATGTTGTGTTGCCGAATCCTGCGTTCCAGTAAATCCCAGAGGTGTTCGATGGGATTCAAGTCCGGCGATTGTGGAGGTGTTTTAAGTTGCTTTGGGGTATTGTATAGTAGCCAAAGCTTAGTGTTGTGGGCGCAATGTTTGGGGTCATTATCTTGTTGAAAAAAGTATTCGGGCCCCAAGCCCAAGTTTTCGATGCTAGGCTTCAAATTTTCTTTTAAAATGTCTATATACATTTTATGGTCCATTGTCGATGTTATGAAAACCAACCTTTCCACCCCTTTGGTGCACATACACCCCCAAACCATAACTCCACCACC
The DNA here is from genome assembly GCA_036711965.1 of Onthophagus sagittarius. Lineage (NCBI taxonomy): Eukaryota > Metazoa > Arthropoda > Insecta > Coleoptera > Scarabaeidae > Onthophagus > Onthophagus sagittarius. The sequence continues at coordinate 66,935,847 of JASERS010000003.1, forward strand.
TCCGTGTTTTACAGTCGCTTTCAAGTTTTCGGGATTAAGGGCAGTACTAGGTTTTCTCCATACAAGCTGTTTACCCTTAATGCCGAAAATGCAAAATTTGCTCTCATCTGTAAAGAGAACTTTCTCCCAGAATTCAATGGGCTTGTCTAAGAGTTTTTTTTGCAAAGGCGATCCGCTTCTGACGATTGACCTGTAACACAAATGGCTTTTTTTGTGCAACGCGACTGTGATAGTTAGCTTTTTTTAACGTCCTTCTCACCGTATCTTTGCTGATAGTTTTATGAAATTCTTCTTGTACATTTTCTACTATTTTTTTTTGCCGTCAGCCTAGGTTCTTTTCTAACCTGCTGTACAATTTTTCGCTTCTCTCGGTTTGTTAAAAGGGGTGGTCTACCAGATCGCGGACGTGAGAGGTAATCTTCAGTGTCTTTATAATTATTAATTACTCTTTGAATGGAAGAGTGTGACCTGCCGACAGTTTCTCCTATTTTTCGATAAGATTTTCCCTCTTTCCATAACTTTACAATAATTTTTCTCTCTCCCAATTCAATTTCCTTTCCTTCCGTGTCCATTCTAACTTTTAGCTTCTAAGCCTCTGCTAATATAATTGACACCGATTATCTTTTATTTAAATCGGAAAGCGTACATCGCCAACTACGTATTTAAGTAAATAAGTATATTTTGGAGAGGGCGTCTTTATTTGTACGCAGATTTTTGCATACGCATTATTTGGAGAATTTTTAATTTTAATTTTATTGATTAATTTTATTTTATTGATGCATATTTTGTTAATAGAATTATATGTAGTTAATACATAAAATTAAAAAAAATGAAGTTTATCACATTAGATCATGACCCTTATTTTTTCAGTTAAAGTGTTAGAAGTTTTTTGTACGCAGACTTCTGCTGCTAAGTGTATTAATTAAATGCACTTATTTAATAACTTTTTTTAATTCAAAATAGAATCGTAATTAATGTTATAAACAAAAACTAAACTTGAGGTTATGTTTACATCTTAACATTAACTGATACCTAACCAATACAGTACTAAGTATTTAAATGTTTCTAATATTTATAAATTTCAAGTATCTTTACTTAGAGATGAGTGATATTTCAGTAACAGTGATTTGTCACCATTACTAAAAAATTACGGTTGACCACAGTGACGTAAAATATAAAAGAAAGGTGACCATGATTTTATGTATAGTGCCCATGCCTTCCGGTATTATTTCCATTATTATAAAATATGGACATTACAAAAAATTAATGGAAAAATTAATGAGTATTACATACAGAGATTGTGATGAACAATAGGTGAAATGAAACAAGTAAGTTTGCTTAGGGAATAGAAACAGAAATAGACCATAAGATTCTTTTATAACTTCCAAGTTTTTAACTGACTTAGGCCCAGTTTATTCACCTTCGGTTATATTTATCTAATGGATATTTTCCATGGTTACTATAATTTCACTTGCCATGATTGGCTATTTCACTAGTAACTATGGTAAATATCTGATGGTTAAATTTAACTAAAGGTGAATAAATTGGGCATTAGAGAATTATATGATGTTACCATTAAGTGTGTGTCAGGTGGATATTATTGATGGAGTAAAATTTGTTTATAGTCTGTACCACGATAAGTGGAGGTGACTCATTGCCTAACAGTGTACGGAACAGACGTACGCGCTAGAAATTATTCCACTCTAACACACGTCACTCGCTCAACACTTTCATTTGGATACTTTTGGAAGCGTTTACATGCAGGATTAGGTTGTTAAGTTAATGCCATGTCTTATATGGCTTCAAATGATCTGCTGATGTAGTAGTACAATTCGGACCTTCTCTCAAATGCGCTTCTTCTATCGGATATTACCCTTCTCGGACTACCAAAAATGTTCTGTTGATTTTCTAATTTGCCTCTTACTTCTCTACTGTTGACCGTTTTTGTTGGATATAACCAAGTAAATTTACTGAAAGTATCTATGACGGCAAAAATATACTTATAGTTCTGGTTGGTAGAAAGTAAATGACTAAGGTGGCCAATATGCTAAGCATCTAGCGGCGTGGATCTTTTTTCGATTGATTATAGAAAACATTCAGAATTACCCGACTTTTTCTTCACCATGATACATGTTATACAATTCTTAAGACAATTTTCTATTTTCTTTCTAAGTTTTGGTATCCAACATTCTTGTTTAAGGATATCAATTTTCTTTAAATCTAGGTATCTATTGTCATCGTGACATTTTTTGATAATATCTATTTATATGATTTTAATTATTGCGTTCTTGTTAGTATTTGTTGTTTGTGGATCAATAACATCCGTTAAAATACTTATTGCTTCATTTGTTGGTATATTCGTGTATAGATTTGTTACGTCTAAAGAAGCCATTGTGAACTCCTTGGGTAGTTTTGTGCTGTTTAGTGATTCTATTAGTTCTATGCGATTTTTTAGAGTGTATAATTGTTGATGTTTATGTTGTTTTTAATGAAATTTAAAATGAGTTTGTCTATTTCGCATGTTGAAGATTCTATAGATGTTATAATAGGTCTTATTGGATGCTCTTTCTTGTGCAATTTTATCAAAGAGTGTAATGATGGTGTTTTTGGATTCATGATTCATAGGAATAATGTTGTATGTGTTAATGTTACTATCCTTAAAAAAGTCTTCAAGAATCTTCATTGTTTTTCTTGTCTTGTTGTGGAATTTTTGAGTAAGGTTATTCTTTATTTTTTTATAATCATTATTTGTGAAGAAATTTAATGTTTTTTCCAAATAATCTTGTTTGTGTAATATTACCATTCCTGCGTTCTTGTCAGCACCGGTGATTATAAGATCGTTATCCTTAATTTTTTTCTTAATCTGTTTTAATATCCTGTTGTGATTGTTTTAGTTTTGGTTCCTGTTTTTATTATACAGGGTGGTTCATTAGCTCTACGACAAACTTTGGCAGATGAAAGGTCCGATTCATTTTGATTAAAGAGTTGCAAGCCTTTGAAAATTTTACATAGTTTAATAGGCAAATGAAAATGTAACATAAAAGATAGGTTTAAAAATTACAAAAATTATTCGAAATATCCACCTTCAGCTTGAATGCACGCCTGACATCGACGAAGTAAAGATTCTGTCGCACGACGTATGCTATTTGAATCATTTCATATGCTATTAGCTGCATCTTGAATTCTGTCCAGTAGTTGCTGATGGGTAGTAATTTCTACATGGTACACGAGCTGCTTCATGTGTCCCCAGAAATAATAATCCAGCGGATTTAGATCTGGGGATCGTGGTAGCCAGACTACTGGACCTCTATTACCAATCCATTTATTTGCAAAATATTCACGTAACCAAGCCTTCTATTACTATTTTCTTCTCTATTTTTCTCTAAAAGTTTCTAATTACTATTCTTCCTCGATGTGGTGGTGCACCATCGTGCTGATACTACATATTTTGCACGATGTTAAGTGGTACGTCGTCGATAAAACCGAAAAGGTTATTTTCCAAGAAATTTCTGTACATATGTGCATTTGGGCGTTCATTTATCACCCATACAGGTAGTAAAGAATTGTTTAAAATGCCACCCTAAACGTTTACATTATACCGTTACTGAAATCTTCTTGGTCTAATTGCATGTGGATTTTGCAAGGATCACACATGTTCGTTACGATAATTATTTATACCGTCCCTAATGAAACACACTTCATCAGACCACAGAACTTGCGAAATGAAGTTATTATTTTGAGCATGTTGCTGAATAATTTAGTGGCAAAATGCTAAGCGTTGCTCAGTATCTCCAAGATGTAATGCGTGAACATTTTGGCGATGAGACGGATGTAACATTTCTCGATTCAATACACGCCATATAATTGAAGGGTCGTCAAGTACTAAATCAATTACACGTTCTTCATTAAACACTGTATGGACAGCAATGGACAGGTTGATGTCTATTTGGAAACCTACGAAGGTATTCTCCTGCTGCTTGCCGAGCGTTTCCGTTGCAAAGCCCGTATACAAAAATAATATCTGCATATTCTTCAGTCGTAAATACATGCATTTTCGTTTTCGATCAAAACTCTGACATTTATAAACTTTGAAACACACAGAATAGAGTTAATTGAAATGTTTGACATAAAGAACTCAGTTTTGTTATCACAGCCAACTTTATATATGTGTTTCATAATTATTGTTGCGAATCTTTCCTATTAAACTGTGTAAAATTTTCAAAGGCTTGTAATTCTTTAACCAACATGAATCGAACCCATATTCATATAATATCTTTTCCTTAGAATCGCATCACTTTTCATCTGCCAAAGTTTGTCATATGCTAATGAATCACTCTGTATATTATACGCAGGCGCAATAAAGAAATTTCTTAATCACGTTCATAACATAAACCTTTGTCAAGAAGTTTTGCAAGTAATTGATGTTCATAATTATAATGAATTACTTTTAACGAAAACTCAACTTTGACGAAGTACGTATTTATATCATTAACGTTTATTTTTAAAATTTTAATGACGCTTTAACTTTATTTTAATTTGAATTATATCGTTATTTTTTGAATACCTCTGAAGATGGCTAGCAAAGTATACCAAAATATGTAAGGATTATCAAATAAATATATTTACATTGATTGACAGTAATAAATAACAAGTATTTTTTGTAAATTAATACTAATCAATGAAGATGGATCACAATGTTGAAACATATAAGAATTTGTATTTTGAAACAGTTTAATATCGACTGTATACGTATTTTTACCGTTTCAACGTCCAATTTTTGTTGGCAAAACGGAACGACACATTTTGACGGATCAGTATTTTTTATAGGATCCGGTATACTGTCATAAATCTGTACGTGCCTGTTTAAATATACAGGCAACCCTCCTATAACACGGTAGTTAGGTTCCTAGAAAATGCCGTGTTGTGTGAAACCGTGTTGCATGAGACCCAGAGCTAGTGTTCCAAAAACTTATTAAAAACAAATATTTTTCTTAATTCGTCATAAATAACGTAATTTTTATTAAAAATATAAATGTATGTACAACACAAAGTATAAAAAAAATATTTTAATCTAACGCAACCATAATTTAATGAATTTACTCGTCGTCACTGCTCAGTATAATCAACCGAGAACGTTTTTTCGGTGGAACGACATCGCCTTCACTTTCTGAACTTTTTTCGTTATTTAAAGTTTTTGTATGTTTTCCCCTCTTAAAAAAATCTGTAATGGAACTTTGCTTGCTGGTTCTTATTAGATCATTGTAAATTTCCCGGTATGGAGCTAAACAGTTTTGCAGCTCCCTTTTGAATTTTCGACTTCTTTCCGTCGAAGGGTCTTCATTCAAGAAAAATGATTCCAGATTTTCCGCTAAGCATAGGCCTTCTTGTAATTTTTTTAATGTTAAATTCTTGACTGCACAATCTTCGTCAGAGCTAGCGTCCTCAAAATCGATTTGATTTGCATCTAGGGATGCCATTTCGATTAATTCCGCTTCGTCAACTTCTTCTTCCACTAATAAATCTTCAATGTCTTTGGAAGCCATATCCACAAAACCTTCGCCTCCGATTGATTTAGCGACTTCTAATATCGCACCAATTTCATTTTCTAATGTTTCACGTATGTTTTCCGTTTCAATTGCAGAGGGCCATATCTTCTTCCAACACGCATTTAATGTTGATGTTTTTATTTCATTCAGTCACAAAGATATGATATCGATGCAGTGCTTGATGGAAAATTTCTTCCATGCTTCCATTACGCTAATTGATTGCGAATCGGTTGCGTCTAAAATCCACTGTAACGATCTTCTTATGTAATATGTTTTAAAGGTGTAAATAATACCTTGATCCAGTGGTTGGAGCAACGAAGTAGTGTTCGGTGGTAAAAACATTATTTTGATGTTGGGATGTGTTAAATCTTGTGGGTGGCATGGAGCATTATCTAATAGCAACAGCGCCTTGCAGCTCAAATTTTTTTGCTTTAAATACCGCTCAACGCTTGGCACAAAACAATTCAAAAACCAATCTCTAAATAAATGTCCTGTTACCCAAGCTCTCGAATTTGCTGTCCAGTATACCGGCAAGGTGTTTTTATTCACGTTTTTTAGTGCACGAGGATTCAAAGATCTGTACACTACTAGCATCGGTTTTGTCATGAAGTCCCCCGATGCATTACTGCACAAAAGGAGCGTTAAACGATCTTTGGACACCTTAAATCCGGGTGCAGTTTTTTCTGTCTTCGATATGAAAGTTTTACTGGGCATTTTTTTCCACCAAAGCCCAGTTTCGTCGGCATTGAAAACTTGATCTGCTGTGTATCCTTGCTCGGCTATAATGTTTTGAATTTTTTCTGGATACGTCCTAGCAGCTTCATGATCAGCCGACGCAGACTCTCCTTGGATTCTTATGCTATGAATCGCAAAACGCTTTTTGAATTTCTCGAACCAACCTTTACTCGCCACAAAATCTGGATTGACAGAGGATTCTCCTTGTTGTTTGAGATGGTTGTAAATTTTTAATCCTTTTTGTTTTATAATATTGCCATCTAATGGATTTTTTTTTTGACAGCAATCGTCAATCCAAATGCTGAGGGCCTTTTCCATTTTCTCAATTATTGCTGGTCTGGGGCGGGCTGAACGTTTTGCGGATGTCGAAGATCCTGCGGCAACTGCACTTCTGATTTCTTTTTCATTTTTCTTGATTGTTCTAATTGTTGCTTCGTTCAAATTAAGGTTTTTCCCAATGTGGGATGCTTTTTCTCCTTTCGATAGACGATCCAAGATTTGAATCTTTACTTCCAAAGAAATGAATTTTCTCTTGAACGTTGTTTTATCTTTACCTGACATTGCTTGGGGCTGAAGCTTAATGTCTTAAAGATAAAAAAATTGTTCTTTAACACACCGTGGCGCGACGTAGACTACCGAGTAGCAGCGTGAGACACTTTTGTTTTCAGGCCACGGAGATGAAAGTAAAGAACGTACGAAAACCACACGGAAAACTGACTGACTGACTCTTCGAGGAAGAAACACACGCATTTTAAACCAGAACTATCGTAGGCGTTGCCTAATTATTAAGCAGCAATCGTGTGTTCCCACCCTAACTGGGCGTACCCCAATGTCCTACGGGGGACATAGGGCCCGATAAGAGGAACAACCGTCTTGCTCTTCCAGCAATTTGGAAGTGACATCGTGCACGTGGCTCGCAGAGCCGCGTCGGGCACTTTACCCGGTCTGTATAAGTACATACAGTGTTGTATGTACAAAGGATTTGCAGTTTTCTCATCGCGTTATAGCGAAAACGTGTTGTAGGATACCGTGTTGTAGGAGGTTTCCCGCAATTTACGAATCGTGTTATAGCGAAACCGTGTTATAAGATACCGTGTTAGAGGAGGGCTACCTGTACACGCCTTCGTTGGAATAAAAATGGTCCTGTAACCAGTATATGTGTGAACGTACCCTTAGTAGTGACGTAGTAATCGCTATGTTGGCGTTCAAAATATAATCGTATTTATATCATGAACAAAATCAATCTTTAAGATTACGTATACATCTCAAAATTTTTCTTTCATTCCAAATTCTTTAATTCACGCGATGACTTAAAGTATACTTACAAGGAGACATTGTGGTGAATCTATGTTGAATATGTATCACTTTTACCAGAGCTTTTGATCCAATGCCCCTTCTAAGGGACGTAATTTATTTTTTAAGTTTCAACACGTTTAAAGTTCATTTTATATGTCGCAAGGAAAAATCGATTTCCAATGACTGCGTATAGCATGGCATGGTGGTTGATCCCGAGCTTCGACCCCGAAGTCCTAGGATCGAGACCTAGAAATCGACCTTTTATTTATTTTATTTACTATTTTTCGAAGTATTTTTTTCAACTTATTACTTTTTTATAGTCTATATTCATTTTTGTTAATCAATAATAAAATTCAAAATTGTAGTTTATATAAATAATATACAAAAATAATGTGATCGTAAGATGACAAACCTGTAATTTTCTTGATCTATTTCATGTCTGGCACTGGTTGATGGCTAGTTTTCCATAGTGGTTGATACCGTGTTTAATAATATTCGAAATGTTTGCAAACGATGCTATACAATACCTAACAAATCATTTTTAAAACAAAAGTTTCGAAAATAAACAAAATATTAAAATGTGTTTCCTTCGTATACGCATTTCTTACAAAAAAACTAATAGTACCACTTTTCATCCTTTATTTCGGAGGAAATAAATGATTATTTATATAAACTGCAATTTTGAATTTTATTATTGATTTACAAAAATTAATATAGACTATAAAAAAATAGTAAGTTGAAAAAAATAAGTCGATTTCGAGTCTCGATCCTAGAACTTCGGAAGCAAAGCTCGGCGGCGATCATCCACCGCGCTATACGCAGTCGTTATAAATCGATTCTTCCTTGCGACATATAAAATGAACTTTAAACGTGTTGAAACTTAAAAAATAAATTACGTCCCTTACAAGGGGCATTGGATCAAAAGCTCTGGTAAAATTGATACATATTCAATATAGATTCACCATAAAAAAATTCATCAAAATTGGTGAAGAGTCAACTGCGATGTATCCTTGTTAGTTTAAAATCGTATTAAAGCAGGAATTAACCTTAATTTATAATTTTTTAACTTTACCCCTCATTATATGATCATATAATAATATACTATTATTAAATTTTTTCATTAATCAGATTGAATGAGTTCAAAAAGGTTCAATTCTCTACAGATTAGATTTTAATTGCAACTCCCTCGAACACTTTTTGTCGCGGTAAATCGATTTTCGCGTGCATTTCGTTTCCGGGTTACACCTGATTTTCTCCAGGCTAACTCGAGTTATTAAAAACTCATTTTTTAAAAATTTTATAGTGAAGCTTCAAAGCACGATGAAAATTTATTTTTTTTTTGGAGTGATAGTATTTTTTTATAAAACTTACCGTTATCTAAAATTTCCCCTTGGTTGCTATCCCAAGAGTGTACGGCACTATCTAAACTCATCAATCCTGGACTGGAATAGGTACACCTTGAATCATCCGTCAATATATCTGAAGGGAAAAAGATATCAATCAAAAAACACCTACCAAAGTACTAAGGATATTTAACTTTTAAGAAACTTAAAATGCGATCAATCACATCACCATTTCAAAGTTTGCATATTTATTTTGTTTAAAAGTTTCTTACCGTTTTGATTTAAATTCCTCGCTATTTTCAATTGAACTCGATCCCCGGCGCTTTGCAACAACCGAATCGCATCGGACAACGGCCTCAAATCCAAACTTTCGCCGTTTATTGCCAAAATCCGATCGCCGACGTGTAAAGCACCGGTTTTTTCGGCGAGGCCACCTTCAGTCAATCGTGACAGGACTATCGGTTCCGAGCAATCTTCGCTGCCACTGATCGTGATCCCCAAAGGGCCGCCGTATCTTACCAATTCGACGGTGTACACGACGCTATCCAAGGACAAATTCGAATTGTCCGTTTCTGTTTTTTCCACTTTTAACGTTACGATATCGTTGGCGGACGTTTGTAAGATATCAAAAGCCGTTTCTATTGACATACGATCCAGTTGCCGATTGTCCACCGCCAAGAGACGATCGCCTGCGTGTAGGGTTCCAGTTCTATGTGCTATTGATCCGCGACGTATTTCCGAAATAATAAATGGTTCATCTGGACGATGTTTCGATGCTTCAAATAAAAATATCAATAAACATAGATGATCTATTTTTAAGTGTTTTCATAATAACAAGTTATATTCTTGTAGGTTCATTATTAATCTCGGATATTGAAATTTTTGCTTAGTTCCTACGAAATAATGTGTTAACTCTAAAGAATGAGTCTCCCTATTTTCACATAGCAAAAGTTAAGGTGAAACGCGTAAGCCAATCTTTAGGTAGCATTATGTTGACTTTATACTGCTCGACTATATTTACTACACTATACAAAAAAAATAATTTCTGTTTTATTATGTTTAATATATTTGACTATTGGTAAAACAACAACATTTACCAACATTTATTTTTGAACAAGGAAATATTTTTTTGTTCCTAATGGGGAAAAATGTACGTGAAAAGTATCTAGAAATTAAACGAGGTTCGATTAAAACTAGACGCCAAGATAAATCCAGAAGATAAAGTGTATAGGCGCGATGGGTGCTGAAAAAACTGAATTGGGAAAAGACTCAAATGAAGAATGATAACTGCTCAAACGGTTCTCTAAAAAAAGGCTGAAAATATTTGCAGCAGATGTTGGAACTAAATTGGAAAAAAAAACAAAGCTCAATATGACATTAAAATTTAAAAAATAATTGAAAATGATAATTTTAATCCAGGTGAAATCATTAAAGAAATTGTATGGGCGCTTGTCCACTCGTAGCAACCAGTTATCTTGGCTTTTATAATTCGTTTGTAATGGAAATATCTTCTGCCAGCAGTGTTTGGAGTCTTAGAAATATCTAATCTTTAATTGACACTTTTTGAACTTCTGTTACCTGGTTATTTTGCACAAACAACATAAATACGACACGCACTTCCTTATTTCCGTAGGTGGTACGTAATTTGGGAAATGGCATTCGATAACACGTAATTGATTTGAGATGGAACGAGGTCTACCTTTCGAAGAAATCTTGTATATGTCTCAAAAATATTTTCTACAATTTCAAGATGGTAGTCCAAATGTGATAAATTACCTCCACATTTTCCATACAATATCTATGAATTCCATAAAACCACCCCTACCATATGAAAAAAAATTGTATTAACGTTTTCCACGTTTCCTGAGGATTGAGTGGTCAAAAAGATGTTGATCTACGTGATCTACATCTCCCATTGTGTTATTATAATCTATAACTACAACAGATTTCATTTTCATTTCTAGTTACATGTTCTGTTGATTTACTGGTGTGTAATTTACCCTTTTTTCTTTGAGATTCATGTCAAGACGACAGATACTTTCAACAGTCACTTTCACCGGAACCAAAAGGAAAAGCAACTGTTCATAATTTGAAACTCATTGTCACTAATAATGAGACTTCCTAAATCAGTCATTGCTTTTATAATGTAGTTTTTGAGACTGTTACATCGCTTTAACATGATCAAAAGTCTATTCCATCTTATTTTGCAGTCATGTTGAAATTTCAGTTTTTTCCCGTGTTCTTCTTTCGGCTAGTTTTGAAGAATATTGTTTTTATTGGATATTTTCTGACCATTCATCAACGATAGTTGGCAATTTTATTTTGGGCTTTTTCAAGAATCATATTCTTTCTACGACTTTTTATTTTTCGGGAATCCAGGATCGAAAAAATGGTTATTACAGGAACAATCTCGGCACCCCGATATCCAGGGATTGTAATCCCTAGTTGTGAGGCAATACCCTTTGTCAAGAAAAAGTTTCACCAATGCCCAGTATACTCCGGATCAAAAGCAGTTCTTTTCCTTGTGTATATTATCATCGACCATACATAGCTTGACTTAGACTCACATATTAGAAATGATTTTATACCAAATTTAGCACGTTTCATGCAAGGCGGCCTTTGTACATCAACAAACTTTCATCAATGATATCATGTTCGGAAGTGTATAATGTTAATCGTTTCTGCAGTAGATCAAGAAACGGCCAAATCTTCTAAGATTTTGGCATTGCTCGTCATCATTGTTGACACGCAAATTTTTTATTTCCATAAAACATTTTCACGTCAATTTTGTGACGTAAGCTCCAATACGTATCACGTATTGTATCGTAAACAAATATCTCATCTCTATCGACAGGTTCACAGTTATTCTTATTTTTTCTTGCTTGTTCATTTCAAGTCTTTTAGAAGCAGTATTAAGTCTTTTGGAAGCAGTGTCAAGTCTCGTAGAGACAGCATCACATCTTCCAGGTGGAATATCACGTCATATGGAAGCAGCTCGAGCCTTTTAGCAGCATTTCAGGTCTTCTGGAAGCAGTATCAAGTCTTCTACAAGCATTTAAAATCTTTTGAAAGCGTTTCAAGTCTTTTAAAAGCAATATCAAGTCTTTTACAAGCATTTCAAGTCTTTTGGAAGCTTTTTGAGTATTTTAAAAGCAGGATCAATTATTTTTGGAGCATCTTAAGTGTGTTAAAAACAGTATGAAGTTTTTTGGAAGCATTTCAACTCGTTTAGAAGTAGTATTAAGTCTTCTGGAAGCAGTGTCAAGTCTCGTAGAGGCAGTATCACGTCATATGGAAGCAGGTCGAAGCAGTATCAAGTCTTCTACAAGCATTTCAAATCTTCTAGAAGCAATATCAAGTCTTTCACAAACATTTCAAATCTTCTAGAAGCAATATCAAGTCTTTCACAAGCATTTTAAGTCGTTTGGAAGCGTTTCAAGGTTTTTAGAAGTACTATCAGGCCTTTTGTAAGCATTTCAAGTTTCTTAGAATCGTTTGAAGTTTTTTAAAAGCAGTATCAAGCGTTTTGGAAGCATTTCAAGTATTTTAAAAGCAGTATCAACTGTTCTAGAAGCATTTCAGGTCTTCTAGAAGCAGTATCAAGCAGTGCTCCCCTAAGTCTTGTGACCTATGTATAGACTTGTTTAAGTGTGTGCAGTTATTTTCAAAATTAAAAAAAAAAATCGTATTCGCTCGATGAAAGAAAGTGCGGTAAAGTTTATTGTAATCAATTAGTGAATATGTCTGCATATTATATGTTAATTGGGAAGTTTTCTGGTTCGTAGTTTTAGTATTTAATAATGTATAATTAATTTTACTAATTGCTGAATACATTTAATAATGTATTCAGTAAAATAATCAGTTGTCTTCTTTTACTTCCTTCCATGCATGCAAAATACATACATTTTCACGGTGTACAATACAATGTTGTTGTACCAAATGAGGAAGATTCTGCTTTAATTTAGACACCATTTCGTTTTCCAAGCAATACAGACAAACCATAAGATGTAAACTTAATGAGCTTTTTCAAATCAATTTGGTTATCCTCCTAACTTGTATACCTCCAAAAAAATTGAAGGGGATAGGATGTTTTAGGAAAAAAAAATTGTAGTGCACACAAATGTTGTTTATGTGTGCTATGTCTAAAATTGATGTGTGCCTGCACATGCGTACAGCTTAGAGGGAACACTGATATCAAGTCCTTTGTAAGCTTTTCAAGACTTTTGAAAGTAGAATCAACTGTTCTGGGTGTATTTCAAGTTTTCTAGAATCAGTATCAGTCTTTTGGAAGCATTTCAAGTTTTTTAAAAGTAGTATCAACTATTCTGGAAGCGGGTGTAAATCCTGGTTGCACAACGATAAGAATTAAGGAATTTTTATTGGAAGTTCACCCAACAAGGGGTAGGAATTGAAAAATCTTTAATTGGACCAAGCTTTCTATAAATGTATTCTTATCTTCATCAGGGTACGCTATAACCAAGAGACCGTTAACAAATTTACAAACGGACCCAACTAAACTTACATTTAGAGGTTAAGATGTATAAAAATACATGTTGTTAGTTCGATATGTCCCCAAATGACATGGAAAAGAGGAAACAACTGATTTTTCCGAGAAAAACACTTTGACAAAATGACGTGGTTCGTGGTTTGCGATCGAGAGTCGATAAAAGGCGCAACAAATAGGTCTTACAAGGTATGCCAACTGTTTCTCGGGAAAACTTTCAGGAAAGAAAGTCACAAGATATACAATACAACAAGAAGAAGAAAACTCCGCTTAACAGACAAGGATGGAATCAGCTGTTGACAAGGACAGAGACTTACAAACGGCTCCTATCCTAAGAATTCCAACCTTAAAATTAGATTTGAACTTCATCCTCTACATCATTTGTCTTGATGCTCCATCGAAGATGTTATGTAGTCGTTTGGAATATCTCGGAATCATACCAGACCTTCGGTATTTTGATATGAAATGTTTCCTGTTGTTATAATTGGCTAGCGTTCTATTGAACATCATTATATTCATATTCTGGAAGCATTTCAAGTTTTCTAGAAGAGTTTCAGGCCTCTTGGAAGAATTTTAAGAGTCTTGGAAGAAATGCTTCTTTCTTTTAGAAGCAGTATTAAGTCTTCTATAAGTCTTCTGGAAGCAGTTCAAGTCTTCCTTCTGGCAACATTTCAAGTCTTCTAGAAGCAGTATCAAGTCTTTTGTAAGCATTTGAAATCTCTTGGAAGCGTTTTAAGTTTTCTAGAAACAATATTAAGCCTTTTGGAAACATTTCAAATTTTCTAGAAGCAGTATCAAGCCTTTTGGACGTATTTCAATTGTTTTGAAAGCTGTTCAAGTCTTCTAGAAGCAGTATCAGGTTTACTTGAAGCATTTCAAGTCTTCTAGAAGCAGTATCTCGTTTTCCAGGGGGACATCAGGTAGTTTGGAAGCAGTTCAAGCATTTTGGAAGCATTTCTAGTCTTTTGGAAGCAGTATTAAGTCATTTAATAGCAGTATCAAGTCTTTTTGACATAAATGAAGTCTTTTAGAAGCGGTATTAAGTCTTTTGAAATCATTTTAGGTCTTCTGATAAAATCATCAACAAGTTTGTATGGGTGTAAAGATGTACATAAAATATTTGGAGTTAGTGATATAACTGTATGTTTAATTATTACACTGAAATTGTTTAAAACAACTGTTGTTATTGTATACTCTACGTTTATCACATATAGTCCGAGATTTTCCATAACAATTGCGTGACAATTATGATTTTTACATCTTTCGGGGTTATCCACATGTTGGTCAATGCTCAAGAAAAGCCCATGAAGAAAGGGATCTTCTTTTTGATTGAAAGGCTAAGGGATCACGCTTAGATCGATTGGACCTTCCCTTTTTGTTTTCAAGTGCAATTTTACCATTCAAACATAAATGTCGTGCTAATGAAGTTTTAAATTTAAGTAATGAACAACTCTCATTGTTATTTAATTGCTTGTTTACTCGGCGAAATAGTAACCAAGTATTAACTACAGCAAATCCAGTTTGTGGAAAAATATACAAAGATACTATTTACGTCTTTTCAGTTGTATATGATACAGTTTAAAAAAAAAATCTTGCAAGGATGATTTATGTTCTTTCTACAATTAACGAAAACCTTTTTACAGAAGTAGTTGAAATGAAACGAAAATGTGTTTTTCCTTGTAGTTTTTGAGCGTAAAGAAAAATTGTATTTGTATTTTTGGTCAGGTCGAATAACACATTAAGTGGAATGTTAAACCAGTACATGCTATATTTGTTATTTAAAATGTCTGAAAAAACACTAAAAATATCCACAAAACATCTGCCATATTTTCCTTTTTATTCGATTAGGCTTCAAGCTCAAGGGCGAGACCAATCTTGCGGCCACCACCGAAAGTTTCTCTAATCAATCAAAGCGGATGGAGTTAATGTGATTCTATCTCTTAAACGTTCTTAGCCTAAATCAATTTGACTTATGTCGTTTACTTTAGCACGAATAGCTGCTAATTCCAATTCCACCAATTACAAACTTGATGTCGTTACATCCAGAAAACCACGTTAATTGAATAATAGTCTCGAAGCGGGAGGATATCCTTAGATAAATGGAAACACCAAATTTCAAGCTATCATCGCTAAAATCGGCATTAGTGTGAAGGATACTCGATATTATTACTCGTTTATTATTATCAAAATCTTTTTTTTAGGGTCTTTTAAAAATACCCTAAGTATTTTTTTTTGTTTGTCTTCCAGACTACAGTTCTCAAAATTTCATAATTTAACTACAACGTTAAAATATGTGTAACGGAAGATGATGTTATGGGGAAAATTTACCTTTATCGACGACAATTCAAATCATATTCCATCATATATTTGTAGCAGCACCCAGAATAAATCAATATAATATAGATTAATTCGTACCAAATACATTACCTTTGATTACAATTATTATTTAGGGATATCTTGGATAATATGTGGTACACAGCGCTAATCGCGTATTTAAAGTATATATTCCCGCTTGGGAACAATATGTAATAAAGGATTAGAATTAAGGTTGGGCCAACTATTATTTTGGCCGATTAATGACTATCCGGCTAGTCGGCCGATTAATCGGCCAATGCCGATCATTCCGACCAAAGTTTGGACACTTTCATTCGGATATTTTTTGAAGCACTTATATGTCACATACTCTTGTTGTAACGAGTTCAAATGTATCCGGTACATAACGTGGCCGCTTTTATTTCGACTGAAAACGGGAATCTAGGTAGTTTTGTTGATGATAATCAGGTTTAAAATTATTAAAATTTGTTTTTAATTTAGCCCACTCAGTTACTTTTTGTAGATTCAATTACTACAATCTTGACGTTGTTTTGACCAGAGCTGGGCAGTAGTTAACTATAAAAATAGTTAAAAAATATTACTTTACGATGATACCACGCGATGCTGATAATGATCCTAACAGAAGATTGAAAGAAGTCAATTGGCGAGTCAATTTATATAATAAAGACTACAGACTTGTTATTACTGCTAGAAGTCTTGATATTTCAGAAGACTTGAACCGCTTCCAAAAGACTTGAAATGCTCACAGAAGACTTGGATTACTATTAGAAGACTTAAAATGCTTTTGGAAGACTTTAAATACTTTTAGAAGATCAGAAATGCTTCTAGAAAACTTGATACTACATCCAGAAGACTTAAAATTGCTTCTAGAACACTTAATAATACTTCAAAAACACTTGAAAAGCTTCCGGAAGACTTGAACTGCTTTTAGAAAACTTGATACTGCTTTCATAGGACTTGAAATGTTTCTACAAGACTTGAAATGCTTCTAGAAAACTTGATGTTACTTTCAGAAAATTTAAACTGCTTCTTGATGGCTTGTTATTGCTTCCAAAAGACTTGGAATGCTCCCAGAAGATTTGAAATGCTTACATAAGACTTGGAATGCTTTTGGAAGACTTGAAATGCTTCTAGAAAACTTGATACTACTTCCAGAAGACTTGATGTTGCTTCTAGTAGACTTCTACACAAGAATACTGTTATATTGAATATGTTTGTATGATATTGTCTCCTAAAGACTTGAAATGTTTCCAGAAGACTTGTTATTACTGCTAGAAGACTTGAGTTGCTTGCAATAGGCTTGAAATACTCTCAAAAGACTTAAAATGCTTTTAGAAGAATCGAAATGCTTTTAGAAGACTTGAATTGCTTCTAGAAAACTTAATTCCACTTTAAGAAGACTTAGAAAGCTTCCAGAAGACTTGAAAAGCTTCCAGAAGACTTGAAAAGCTTCCAGAAGACTTGAAATGCTTTTAGAAAACTTGATAATGCTTTCATAGCAGTTGAAATGCTTCTAGAAAACTTGATGGCGCTCTCAGAAGATTTGAACTGCTTCTAGATGGCTTCTTATTACTTCCAAAAGACTTGGAATGCTCCCAGAAGATTAGAAATGTTTACACAAGACTTGATATGCTTTTGGTTGTCGATCGTCGTAGCCACGCCTAATGTCATCAGTAACTTTGATGAGTGCCGATGTCGTCCTGTGGCCTGGTCGGAAACCAGATTGATAGATAATTAGCTTATACTCATCAAGATAATCCTGCACTTGATTGTACACCAAGCATTCAAGTGCCTTAGATAATACAGAAAGTATCGATAGCCGAAATCACTTAGGCTAGTAGGAGATTTAGGTTAGTAGGGATTTGATACCGCTTCTACAAAATTTGATACTGTTTCCTAAAGACTTGAAATAGTTCCAGAAGACTTGTTATTACTGTTAGATGATTTGATATTGCTTTCGATTCTTCTAAAATGCTTTTAGAAGACTTGAAATGGTTCTAAAAAGCTTCATACTATTTCCAAAAGACTTAATATTGCTTCTAGAAGATTTGAAGTGCTTCAGAAGACTTGAACTGTCTCCAAAAGACTTAGAATGCTTTTAGAAAACTTAATATCGCGTTCAGATTTAAACTGCTTCTAGATGGTTTGTTATTATATAAAATGAAAATGATTTGGTTTGGCTTAAAACGATGTATTTTTATTCAGTTAAATCTTCGGTGCGACACGTGTTTCGCCAGTAACGGCATCGACAGGCACGACTACATTTAGAAAAGAGAAAACCAAGTCAAAATATATAAAAATCTTTAAAAGATTGAAAAATTACCGTCAATTGACACGTTGTTGTGACAAGTATATGAACTGCGGAAAGGACCTTGTTATTACTTCCAAAAAAAGCAAACTTGAAAAGCTTTTAGAAGACTTGAAATGTTTCTACAAAACTTGATACTACTTTCAGAAGACTTAGAATTGTTTCTAGAAGACTTAATACTACTTCACAAAGACTTGATAAACTTTTAGAAGACTTAAAATGCTTTTAGAAAATTTGATACTGCTTTCAAAGGATTTGCGATGCTTCTACAAGACTTGAAATGTTTCTAGAAAACTTGAAATACTTCCAGAAGACTTGATACTGCCCTTGGAAGATTTGAAATTGTTCCAAAAGACTTGATACTACTTGTACAACTGTTTGTAAAAAATGGATACTGTTGAGAAACCAATTAAATATGCTTTAAAAATATTAAATACAAATCAACTAAATGCACAATTTTTACGTAGGTAGTCCATAAACTGTTAATTAAAGGTTAAATACTGCAGGTGGAAGACATTTTTGAAGAACTGCTTTTAGAAAACTTGATACTGCTTTCATAGGACTTGAAATGTTTCTACAAGACTTGAAATGATTCTAGAAAACTTGATGTTACTTTCAGAAAATTTAAACTGCTTCTAGAAGGCTTGTTATGGCTTCTAAAAAACTTGGAATGCTCCCAGAAGACTTGAATTGCTTACATAAGACTTGGAATGCCTTTAGAAGATTTGAAATGCTTCTAGAAAACTTGATACTACTTCCAGAAGACTTGTTGCTTCTAGTAGACTTAAAAGAATACTGTTATATTGAATATCTTTGTATGATACTGTCTCCTAAAGATTTGAAATGTTTCCAGAAGACTTGTTATTACTGCTAGAAGTCTTGAACTGCTTGCAATAGACTTGAAATACTCTCAAAAGACTTAAAATGCTATTAGAAGAATCGAAATGCTTTTAGAAGACTTGAAATGCTTCTAAAAAACTTAATACTGCTTTAAGAAGACTGAGAATGCTCCCAGAAGATTAGAAATGTTTACACAAGACTTGAAATGCTTTTAGTAGTCGATCGTCGTAGCCACGCCTATTGTCATGTAACTTTGATGAGTGCCAATGTTGTCCTGTGGCCTGGTCGGAAACCAGATTGATGGACTGTAATTAGCTTATACTCATCAAGGTAATCCTGCACTTGATTGTACACCAAGCATTCAAGTGCCTTAGATAATACAGAAAGTATCGATAGCCGAAATCACTTAGGCTAGTAGGGGATTTAGGTTAGTAGGGACTTGATACCGTTTCTACAAAATTTGATACTGTTTCCTAAAGACTTGAAATGGTTCCAGAAATCTTGTTATTACTGTTAGATGATTTGATATTGCTTTCGATTCTCCTAAAATGTTTTTAGAAGAATCGAAATGCTTTTAGAAGACTTGAAATGATTCTAAAAAGCTTCATACTATTTCCAAAAGACTTGATATTGCTTCTATAAGATTTGAAGTGTTTTTGAAGTTGAATGCTTTTAGAAAACTGAATATCGCATTCAGATTTAAACTGCTTCTAGATGGCTTGTTATTACTTCCAAAAAAAGCAAACTTGAAATGCTTTTAGAAGACTTGAAATGCTTCTACAAAACTTGATACTACTTTCAGAAGGCTTAGAATTGTTTCTAGAAGACTTAATACTACTTCACAAAGACTTGATAAGCTTTTAGAAGACTTAAAATGCTTTTAGAAAATTTGATACTGCTTTCAAAGGATTTGCGATGCTTCTACAAGACTTGAAATGCTTCTAGAAAACTTGAAATACTTCCAGAAGACTTGATACTGCCCTTGAAACATTTGAAATTGTTCCAAAAGACTTGATACTAGTTGTAAAACTGTTTGTAAAAAATGGATACTGTTGATAAACCAACTAAATATGCTTTAAAAATATTAAATACAAATCAACTAAATGCACAATTTTTACGTAGGTAGTCCATAAACTGTTAATTAAAGGTTAAACACTGCAGGTGGAAGACATTTTTATCGTGGAGGGCGAGGAACTGTTAATAAAATTTAATTTTGCTTCCAAAAATACTCTTGTCAAAATACTATGTTCATCATATCAAAAGTTTAAGCTGACAATTAAAAACTATATACTGTTTGTAAAACACTTTCTTCCCAAATTAGTCCCAGCATATGTTGCAAACATTTTATCAGACTTTTTTTGGAGATTCTATGCCAACCCAACTTATCCTATGCATATTTTCAAAAAATCTGGTAAATATTTTTATAGGTTTTTGTATTTTTAAAGTAAACTTGGTTACCTTCCTAATGGTCTTTGCCTTTGTACAGATTTAAAATTTCATAAATTCCTCGAAATATTCATCTTAATTGGATTGGGTACATACCCTGGGAATTTTCAGTTGAAAATAAATACCCGGGTATTTAATTAAGCAAATATTTATAAAATACAACATCAACATACCAACAGTTGAACGAATGTTCACCTTAATTCATCAAGATGATATGCTACCTTTGACAATTCTTTTGAGCAGTTGGGTTTTTTAAAAAATATAAAAAAAAATTTGGAATCCTTTATTCACCAAGTATTGATTAGAAGATGTAAAAATTATATACTTTTAGTGATATTAATAAATTTGTTTGTTCTAAACCAGTTTCGAGCCTTGCTCTTCTTCAGTAGAACCGTCAATATTTTTACACTAGCACAAGACACACATTAAAAAAAACGAATTGTTTGATTATAATTAAACTTTTAAACAATTAGACAAAATTATCTTAAGTGAGTTTGCGAGAAATGTCAAGATTTCTCTTTAATGTATTCGGACATTTTTCACTACTACTTGTGAGAAAATAATTTTCTAATGGCACAAACATTTTAAATACTCAAGTGCAGGTCATCATTATTAATGCAAGCTACCTAGTTTTACTGTAGCCCTACATTTTTTTTATATTCTGTACCTATCAAGTCATAAAATTCTTTTACAGTTTCAATGCTTACACTGTAAATACAAAATTGCTAGTGAAATTGCTCAAGTAATTTTTCACTTTGTAATAAATAAATACTTAAATTATTTTTCATTAGTATGTTATTTGCAGCACTATAATAAATGCCGACTAATAGATGCTTTTATTGCTTAATCGCCGACTAATCGTGAACTAAAAATTGACCGAAAAATCGGCTGTTCCGATTAGTCGCCGATTAATCGATACAACCCTGGTTAAGATATTGGTCATAAATCTTATCCCAATTGACAAAGACGCGTTAACAGCACGAAGTTACATAGCAAATTTTAGAAGAGCTTGCGCTTGTAGACGATGAGTTTCGGTTAATGCATGATAATTCACGACCAGACAGAACATTGAAGGACTTAGTATCCCAAAAATGAACTTAAATATTTGGACATATTTGCGAGCAGCTATAAAGACACAATTTGCATTCTGCTATAACAACACTTGAGAAGCTGCTTTATTTGCCCTTATTGAGATATGAAACAATTTTCCTAAAGCACGTATTACAAAATAAGGAGGATCATTTTTTCTCTTTAACTGTTTTGTCAAGCTATTTAATGCTAAATTTAACAGCACAGAATTGACATCTAGAATTGTCAATTAAAGGCGAATATTTCTCTCTACCAAATAATTTATGAAAACCGAGCGAATACATCCTTTATAGTAACACGATTTCTTGTAATATAACAAAAAATTCCATACCTGTTATTGTTATCCCTAAACCACTTCCTCTTTTAACCAATTTAACCGTAAAAACCCCACTACTCGGCACAATAGTATCAGCAACATCAAATCCAACTTGCAAAATAATTTTACTGCAAATGACTTCAAATGCATACAAAAGACTTGATACTGCTTCTAGCAAACTTGAAATGTTGCCAAAAGGAAGACTTGAACTGCTTCCAGAAGACTTGATACTACTTACAGAAGACTTGAATTACTTTTAGAAGACTTAAAATGCTTTTGGAAGACTTTAAATACTTTTAGAAGATCAGAAATGCTTCTAGAAAACTTGATACTACATCCAGAAGACTTAAAAATGCTTCTGGAACACTTAATAATACTTAAAAAACACTTGAAAAGCTTCAACTGCTTTTAGAAAACTTGAACTGCTTTTAGAAAACTTGATACTGCTTTCATAGGACTTGAAATGTTTCTACAAGACTTGAAATGCTTCTAGAAAACTTGATGTTACCTTCAAAAAATTTAAACTGCTTCTAGATGGCTTGTTATTGCTTCCAAAAGACTTGGAATGCTCCCAGAAGACTTGAAATGCTTACATAAGACTTGGAATGCCTTTAGAAGACTTGAAATGCTTCTAGAAAACTTGATGCTACTTCCAGAAAACTTGATGTTGCTTCTAGTAGACTTCTACAAAAGAATACTGTTATATTGAATATGTTTGTATGATACTGTCTCCTAAAGAGTTGAAATGTTTTCAGAAGACTTGTTATTACTGCTAGAAGACTTGAACTGCTTGCAATAGACTTGAAATACTCTCAAAAGACTTAAAACGCTTTTAGAAGAATCGAAATGCTTTTAGAAGACTTGAAATGCTTCCAGAGGACTTCAAATGCTTTTAGAAAACTTGATAATGCTTTTATAAGAGTTGAAATGCTTCTAGAAAACTTGATGGCGCTCTCAGAAGATTTGAACTGCTTCTAGATGGCTTCTTATTACTTCCAAAAGACTTGGAATGCTCCCAGAAGACTTGAAATGCTTACATAAGACTTGGAATGCCTTTAGAAGACTTGAAATGCTTCTAGAAAACTTGATGCTACTTCCAGAAAACTTGATGTTGCTTCTAGTAGACTTCTACAAAAGAATACTGTTATATTGAATATGTTTGTATGATACTGTCTCCTAAAGAGTTGAAATGTTTTCAGAAGACTTGTTATTACTGCTAGAAGACTTGAACTGCTTGCAATAGACTTGAAATACTCTCAAAAGACTTAAAACGCTTTTAGAAGAATCGAAATGCTTTTAGAAGACTTGAAATGCTTCTAAAAAACTTAATACTGCTTTAAGAAGACTTAGAAAGCTTCCAGAAGACTTGAAAAGCTTCCAGAAGACTTCAAATGCTTTTAGAAAACTTGATAATGCTTTCATAGGAGTTGAAATGCTTCTAGAAAACTTGATGGCGCTCTCAGAAGATTTGAACTGCTTCTAGATGGCTTCTTATTACTTCCAAAAGACTTGGAATGCTCCCAGAAGACTTGAAATGCTTACACAAGACTTGGAATGCCTTTAGAAGACTTGAAATACTTCTAGAAAACTTGATGCTACTTCCAGAAAACTTGATGTTGCTTCTAGTAGACTTCTACAAAAGAATACTGTTATATTGAATATGTTTGTATGATACTGTCTCCTAAAGAGTTTAAATGGTTTCAGAAGACTTGTTATTACTGCTAGAAGACTTGAACTGCTTGCAATAGACTTGAAATACTCTCAAAAAACCTAAAACGCTTTTAGAAGAATCGAAATGCTTTTAGAAGACTTGAAATGCTTCTAAAAAACTTAATACTGCTCTAAGAAGACTTAGAAAGCTTCCAGAAGACTTGAAAAGCTTCCAGAAGACTTCAAATGCTTTTAGAAAACTTGATAATGCTTTCATAGGAGTTGAAATGCTTCTAGAAAACTTGATGGCGCTCTCAGAAGATTTGAACTGCTTCTAGATGGCTTATTATTGCTTCCAAAAGACTTGAAATGCTCCCAGAAGATTAGAAATGTTTACACAAGACTTGATATGCTTTTGGTTGTCGATCGTCGTAGCCACGCCTAATGTCATCAGTAACTTTGATGAGTGCCGATGTCGTCCTGTGGCCTGGTCGGAAACCAGATTGATAGATAATTAGCTTATACTCATCAAGATAATCCTGCACTTGAGTGTACACCAAGCATTCAAGTGCCTTAGATAATACAGAAAGTATCGATAGCCGAAATCACTTAGGCTAGTAGGAGATTTAGGTTAGTAGGGATTTGATACCGCTTCTACAAAATTTGATACTGTTTCCTAAAGACTTGAAATAGTTCCAGAAGACTTGTTATTACTGTTAGATGATTTGATATTGCTTTCGATTCTTCTAAATGCTTTTAGAAGACTTGAAATGGTTCTAAAAAGCTTCATACTATTTCCAAAAGACTTGATATTGCTTCTAGAAGATTTGAAGTGCTTCAGAAGACTTGAACTGTCTCCAAAAGACTTGGAATGCTTTTAGAAAATTGAATATCGCATTCAGATTTAAACTGCTTCTAGATAGCTTGTTATTACTTCCAAAAAAAGCAAACTTGAAAAGCTTTTAGAAGACTTGAATAGTTTCTACAAAACTTGATACTACGTTCAGAAGGCTTAGAATTGGTTCTAGAAGACTTAATATTACTTCACAAAGACTTGATAAGCTTTTAGAAGACTTAGAATGCTTTTAGAAAATTTGATACTGCTTTCAAAGGATTTGCGATGCTTCTACAAGACTTGAAATGCTTCTAGAAAAGTTGAAATACTTCCAGAAGACTTGATACTGCCCTTGGAAGATTTGATATTATTCCAAAAGACTTGATACTACTTGTAAAACTGTTTGTAAAAACTGGATACTGTTGATAAACCAACTAAATATGCTTTAAAAATATTAAATACAAATCGACTAAATGCACAATTTTTACGTAAGTAGAATAATAATTTGTAATCTGTTAATTAAAGGTTAAGTACTGTAGGTGAAAGACATTTTTATTGTGGAGGGCGAGGAACTGTTAATAAAATTTAATTTAAGTTTAAGCTGACAATTAAAAAGTAGATACTGTTTGTAAAACACTTTCTTCCCAAATTAGTCCCAGCATATGTTGCAAACATTTTACCAGACTTTTTTTTGGAGATTCTATGCCAACCCAATTTATCCCATGCATATTTTCAAAAACCCTGGTGATTATTTTTATAGGTTTTTGTATTTTTAAAATAAACTTGGTTACCTTCCTAATGGTCTTTGCCTTTGTACAGATTTAAAATTTTATAAATTCCTCGAAATACTCATCTTAATTGGATTGGGTACATACCCTGAGAATTTTCAGTTGAAAATAAATACACGGGTATTTAATTAAGCAAATATTTATAAAATACAACATCAACATACCAACAGTTGAACGAATGTTCACCTTAATTCATCAAGATGATATGCTACCTTTGACAATTCTTTTGAGCAGTTGGGTTTTTTAAAAAATATAAAAAAAATTTTGGAATCCTTTATTCACCAAGTATTGATTAGAAGATGTAAAAATTATATACTTTTAGTGATATTAATAAATTTGTTTGTTCTAAACCAGTTTCGAGCCTTGCTCTTCTTCAGTAGAACCGTCAATATTTTTACACTAGCACAAGACACACATAAAAAAAAAACGAATTGTTTGATTATAATTAAACTTTTAAACAATTAGACAAAATTATCTTAAGTGAGTTTGCGAGAAATGTCAAGATTTCTCTTCAATGTATTCGAACATTTTTCAGTACTACTTGTGAGAACATAATTTTCTAATGGCACAAACATTTTAAATACTCAAGTGCAGGTCATCATTATTAATGCAAGCTACCCAGTTTTACTGTAGCCCTACATTTTTTTATATTCTGTACCTATCAAGCCATAAAATTCTTTTACAGTTTCAATGCTTACACTGTAAATACAAAATTGCTAGTGAAATTGCTCAAGTAATTTTTCACTTTGTAATAAATAAATACTTAAATTATTTTTCATTAGAATGTTATTTGCAGCACTATAATAAATGCCGACTAATAGATGCTTTCATTGTTTAATCGCCGACTAATCGTGAACTAAGAATTGACCGAAATATCGGGCTGTTCCAATTAGTCGCCGATTAATCGATACAACCCTGGTTAAGATATTGGTCATAAATCTTACCCCAATTGACAAAGACGCGTTAACAGCACGAAGTTACCTAGCAAATTTTAGAAGAGCTTGCGCTTGTAGACAATGAGTTTCGGTTAATGCATGATAATTCACGACCAGACAGAACATTGAAGGACTTGGTATCCCAAAAATGAACTTTGGACATATTTGTGAGCAGCTATAACAACACTTGAGAAGTTGCTTTATTTGCCCTTATTGAGATATGAAACAATTTTCCTAAAGCACGTATTACAAAATAAGGAGGATCATTTTTTCTCTTTAACTGTTTTGTCAAGCTATTTAATGCTAAATTTAACAGCACAGAATTGACATCTAGAATTGTCAATTAAAGGCGAATATTTCTCTCTACCAAATAATTTATGAAAACCGAGCGAATACATCCTTTATAGTAATACGATTTCTTATAATATAACAAAAAATTCCATACCTGTTATTGTTATCCCTAAACCACCTCCTCTTTTAACCAATTTAACCGTAAAAACCCCACTACTCGGCACAATAGTATCAGCAACGTCAAATCCAACTTGCAAAATAATTTTACTTCCATCCGAAGCCATTTCAAGGATCGAATTGATTTCTTGAACGGTTAAGTTAGATTGGTGGTTAACCGAAACGATTCTATCCCCGGTTTGAAGACATCCGCATCTAATAAAACGAAACGAAATCAAATTTGGATTAATACATAATAAATGCATTTTAATTTAATATTTAATACCTGTGAGCCGGTGTATCAGGTGCAATTCGATTTATAACTATATCTCCCGATCTATTTTCACCACCGGCGTGATCGTTATTAGTTGTGTTTGACACGAATAGCCCATAACCTTTACCACGTTCTCCGATTAACGTAATCGTTAGAGTTTCGGTGTGATAAACAGCCAAATTTGGCGTATAAGACAAGAAATTGGTACCTAATTGACTCATAATAGATAAAAAAGTCAAAATCGAAACGAGAATTTATCTTACCTGAATCTATCTCCAACGATTTTGGAACCGAACTCTGTCTAAATCGTCCCTTATTTCTCGATCGTCGTGAATTAATCGTGCTAAATCCCGATATGCTAGGACTATTCGGAAATTGACCTGTAAATAATTAATATTTGTTGATTTAAAATTCTTTTAACCTTGACATATCTTTTTATCGACCTATAACTCCAATTTGTACTCACCTGAAAGGTAATTTCTCGAGGGAACCCTTTGAAACGTATGGTACGGTAAAATTTGAAGTTTTCTCGCATCCCTAAGCAAACTTTCGGCATCTTCACTCGATCCGTTAAACTCTTCCATTGTGATATTATCAATGGCCAATATTTGATCGCCAACATTTAAAGCGCCACACCTGTCGGCTACGCTGGCCGGAATAATATTCGAAATAAAAATACCCGCGGCTAAAATGTCTTCGGCTGAATTCAAATCGCAACAATTTCCCAAAATTAATCCTAAATCTTCGTTCATTTGTCTGTCTATTTCGACTAGTAATGGCCCGGTCGCGTATTTAACCGACTCCATAATATTTACATCGTATTCAATCGTTAAATTGGTAAATGGGCCGTTATTTTGAGACGCTTCTTTGAGTAGCTTTTGAGCTTCGATTAACGTTTTATTAATAAGCGGTTGGTTATCGACTTTTAAAAGGCGATCGCCAGGTTTAATTAAACCACTTCTAAAAATCGGAGTATAACATAAATAATAAATGTATAAATAACACAGGTCTGCGATGAAAAAATTGTTTTAAAAATTTTTAATGATTCTTTTGTGCTAATTACAGAAAAAAAGTGAAAAATTGTTTACCCACAAATCACACCTTAACTACTTTTAAGATCTTATACAATACGTAAGGTTGTGCAGTAAAACTGATTATACTTGTTCGCTCCGCTTGTGATTGCAATTAACTTTTTTTCGCACACGAAAATGTGCATTAAATTTGATATTAAAATTTTCAATTTTTTTTTTGTGCAAACGCGGCTAGCAAGCTGTCTGAGATCTGACAGTGCTCTGACCCGCCTCGTGTATGTCGCTTGTTATATTAACTATATTTAATTATCATGCTTGGGAAGTCTCCGCTGCCCAACTGTAGGTAATTTTATTATTATTGTTAATTTTTCGATTTTGGTTCATTGTTTTATATTATCTTTTAGAGAATTATAGTTTTATTATTATTATTAAATTTCGCTTTTGCTACCGGTGTTCCAGTACCTGTTTTTCTATTTGTTCAGCGTAAATCATAGAAATAATACTAAATTTTTATGTTGTGTGAACTCTTCTGATTATTTCTGCTTAGTGACTTTGTTAAAAAGGTTTATTTTGCATACTTTGGTGTGAAACTGGGGGATTATGTCAAACAATGGGGTCACAAAGTGTGCTCCGTGTGTGTTGAAGACTGGGACAATGCGTCCTTGTTACGCAAAAAAATTAAATATAAGTGCGGCTACATACATTTCGTGTCAAAAATTACGGCCCCTAAGGTCTGGCGCCCTAGGGCTAAAGCCCAGATAGCCCTGTGGTTAGGGTGGCCCTGGTTTCACGGCAAAAAAAAAAATCATTTCATTTTGTAATATCCATGGTTTGGAGAGATCCTGCAGATCATGCTCATGACGACTATTTTTACTCTTGCTGTTTGAAAGGTTTTAATTTGAAAAATAAAAAGAAGATTTCTTGATACTGTTTTTATAAACTTGAGATTATTCCTGAAGACTTGATAGTGTCTTTGGAAGACTTGAAATGCTTCCAGAAGACTTACAATATTTGCAGAAGACTTGATTTTGTCCTCGGGGAGCTTGAAATGTTTCCAGCAGACATGGTACTGATTCTATAAGACTTAATATTGCTTTCAGAAGATTTGGAATGTTCCCAGAAAAGACTTTATATTACCTTTGGAACACTTGAAATGCTTCCAGAAAACTTAATTTTGCTTCTAGAAGACTTGAAATGCTTCCAGAAGACTTGAACTGCTTCCAAAAGATTCGATACCACCTCTGGAAGACTTAATACTGCCACCAAAACACTTGAAATACGTCCAAAAGACTTCATACTGCTTTTAAGAGTCTTTATATTATTGCCAGAAGACAGGAAATGCCCCTAGAACGCTTGATACTGCTTCTAGAAGACTAGAAGATAGGGAAGCGGATTCTGCGATAGGAAGATGAGGGCGGGAGATGGATGAGGGTGATAGGTCGAATGGCGGAAGAGGGTAGAGGGGGTAAATAATATTTCAATCAGGGAAAAATATTGTAAACAACTATTGCCCACAATAAAATTCTTATACATACAAAAGATGATACTATTCGTATAAGCTTGAGATGGTTTCAGAAGACTTAATATTTCCTTTCAGAGTCGTAGAATGCTTCCAGTATACTTGATACTGCTTCTAGAAGACTAATATTGCTTGTAGAAGACTTAAAATGCTTCCAGAAGATTTGAAATGCTTCCAGAACACTTGCTATTATCCCTGAAAGATTTGATACTACTTCTGGTAGAGTTGATATGTTTCCAAAATGTTTGCAATGCTGCTAAAAGAGTTGATCCTGTGTGTATAAACTTGAGATGTTTTCAGAAGACTTTATATTGCCTTTGAGAGACTTGGAATGCTTCCAGCAGACTGATATTGCCTTTAAAAGATTTGAAATGGTTCCAGAAGACTTGAATTACTTTCAAAAGATTCGATACCGCCATTGCAAGACTTAATACTGTTTCCAAGATACTTGAAATGCTTCCAGAAGATTTGATACTGCTTTTAGGAGATTTAATATTGCTTGCAGAAGACATAAAATACCCCTAGGAGGCTTGACAATGCTTTTAGAAGACTACAAAATTCTTTCAGAAAATTTACTTCTGACTCTGGAAGACTTGATATTACCTCTAGTAGATTGAAATGTTTCCAGAAGACTTGTAGTGCTTCTAGAAGATTTGATACTGTTTGTATAAGGTTAAGATTGTGTCAGAGGACTTAATATTACCTTTGAGAGACGTGCTTTAAGAAGACTTTGTGTTATCTGTTCAAGACTAAAAATGCTTCCAGAAAACTTGAACTGCCTCCAAAAGATTCGATACCGCCCCTGGAGGAAGACTTGATAAAGATTTCAAAACACTTAACATACTTTCAAAAGATATAAAATGTTCTTAGAAGGTTTGACATTGTTTCTAGAAGACTAAAAATGCTCCCAAAAAACTTGCAATGCTGCTAGAACACTTGATCCTGTTTGTATAAGCTTGAAATGGTTTCAGAATACTTAATATTGCCTTTGAAAGACTTGAGATGCTTCCAGAAGGCTTGACATTATACCTAGAAAGCTGGAAATGTTTCCAGAAGACTTAAACTGCTTTCAAGAGATTCGATACCGCTTCTGGAAGACTTGATACTATTTCCAAAACATTTGAAATGTTTCCAAAAGACTTGATACTGCTGTTAGAGACGTAATATTGCTTCCAGATGGCTTGTACTGCTTCCAAAAGATTCGATACCGCCTCTGAAAGACTTGATACTACTTCCAAAATACTTGAAATGCTCCTAGAAGGCTTGGCACTGCTTCTAGGTTTTAATTTGAAAAATAAAAAGAAGATTTCGTATCCAAACATTCTTTCAGCTATTAGCCCTCTTCTATATGGGCTTGATTCAGATTTTGGTTCCCAAAGTGTTTCTTAGCCGGGCCAAAGTAATATTACCGAAATTTTTGCCAAAAAAATCTAAGTAAGTACCTTATTTGTAATATTTATTGTTACCAATATGAACTCGAAACCCATCCACCATCCACAAATGGTTGATTCCATTTGTAATATTTATTGTTTATTTCACTACTGATGTATTTACTCGCTACATCCAGAAATAAATGTCCGATATCGATTTGTTTTTTATCTAAAAATAAATGCCCGATTTTCTCGATCATACCTATAAATGAATTATGGAGCTTTTGCATTTAAACTTTTGTGATTTAAGGCTTAAGAAATAGTATTTCTGTCTTTCACACTACACTTATTGACGTCTGCGAGGAGAAACGCCTCTTCTATATTTTTGGATAAATCGATGTGGGACACTTAATTCTAAGCGGAAGGAGTATTTTTTAATAAAAATATAATATTTGCGGACCACATTTGGTCCGCAGGCCCCACATTGGTAACCTCTGTTTTAGATGATCAGTTGTTTAGAGACGATAATGACGGCAACAATGATGGTATTTACAAACACATTTCATTCAGCACACTTGAAAGAATGTTATGAAAACTACGGATTGGTACTTAACAAACTCATATAATTTTATTATAAATAGATTGTTTATGGAGGTTTGAAATTGATCCCTATGTTACAAAAGTCCGTTCCAAAAGTCAAGGCTCCTCACTTTAGAGATGGAAATCTTCGAAATCGCTCGATAATTAGCTTTCCCTAATGACCACCTCTCTCCGGAGTAATAACACTCCGCGTAATAACAACTGTTTCTCGTTAACTTGTATGTCTATTAAATCGTTCTTAAAAAATTATGGAAATTATTATGGATATACGGAAACTTATGGATGAAAACTTTGAGTTTAAAATGGAAATACAGGAAAGAAGAGCGTTAAATGGCTTGCTTGGAAATACAAAATACCCGAACTACAAGAATGTTGTTACCAATTTATTAAATAATTGTAAATTGTTGGGCTATAACATGAGTGTTAAAGAGTGACCGTTATGAGTAAAATCTTGGTACAGTAAGTGAGGAACAAGAAGAACGGTTCCACCAAGATATAAAAGAATAAGTATGGAGATTTGCTGAATCTTAAAAAGGGATAAGCACCGAACGAAATTTTGTAGGATAAAGAAAACGTTAATTAACAAAGCAAAATAAAAATAATCCTTACAACTAAAATAAATGAAAAAACAAGTATTCAAATTACAATAGCTCAAATGGTACAAGAACAAAGGAGGTAGCAATACTATTACCAATTTTACCTTGTACCAAGACAAACAAAATCAAAATCATATATTGAGTAGCAAAAGAAAAATTTAAAAATCAAAGGTTAGTATCAACAGTCTTCAAGAGTTCTATAGTTGTGCAATCCGGTAAGAGGAGAAACTACAAAACTGAGCAGACTGGTGATGTGGCCTATTATCGCAAATTTATGCCTCAAGTTTAAGTTAGGAGTTATCTACTTTAAATCTTATTTTATGAACAAGATATGGAGGTTTCCCTGTTGTGAAGAATCCTATAATTTAGACACAGATATTGCACATAGAATCTCTGTTTCATATTCAGCCAACCACTGATGTAAGAACAGGGGAAATGGTGCCTACCAAAATTCAATTGACTATAATGACTATATCTATAGTTGACTATATCTATAATGACTCCGAAACTTTTAATCTCACCCGAAAAACTCTAAAATATCAATATGAACCCATCCACAAACTCACTACTTCCTTTAGAGAATATGATACCTTGAGTCTTATCAGGATTTATCCTCAAGCCATGATTACTAATTTCCGTACACAGAATTTTCAACTTGCCGTTAATAATAGGACACAAAAAAGGAACTTCGAGTTTAAAGCTGTAATAAAATTGTATGTCGTCCGCATATAGATGATAAAGATAATTCTCAAATCTGGAAATTAGATTACAAGGCCTTAGTGAAATCACGTTAAGTTATCACTGTGGACTTACCCTGGTCCAGAGACCTGAGTACATCATCAATAAAATCCAGGACTAGCAGAATTGTAATGGACCTCACATCGTTACAACTAATGATAGGAACAATTTTGGGTATGAGAACAATAAAATCATACTTGCAGCAATCCAGAAGCACTGAATGAATCAAACAAAAATTGAAAATGTGGATGATCACGTCAAGAATACGGGGATAAAACAGTCGGATCAGCCTAGATAGACTGATTCCATCGGATCCAACTACCGTACACCTTACATTGAATAAAATCTGCTTATATACTCAGTAGATTTACTACTACTAATTACTTATACTAATTGCAAACATGAACGAAGCAGGACGCATCCTCCTATTGCTGTTATAGAAAGCTTTAAGATCAATATGAGGAATAACCAATGAGTCATTTACACTATTATTAAATCAAAGAAATAGAGGAAGATTTCAACACATTAAACCTTTCTAGGTTTTTCAATGGTTTATTAAATAAGTTTTATTTTACTTCTCTTTAAAGAACAATGATTAACAACGATTACTGAAAGAATGTTTATATGCAGAAGTTTATAAAAGTCAATTATGGATAATGGATTGTAATAATAAATAAAATTCCGTCGTTATTTGATACCTATCAAGAAAGTATACCCTGGTTTTTGTTTATATTTTTGTGTTTTAGGTACGGATCTCGCAGGCAACTATAGATTGGTTTTTGGATCGGGATAATTTGTTCATTAAGGCTTATAATATTACTGTTAATTTCAATAAACTTGTTGATTTCGTACATTTCCATTATTTCCATAAGGTTGCTTTTATTAAGTTGGTGTAGTAATTTAATATTTTTATTTTCGTCAAATTCGTGGTTGTTGAAAATTAGATGTTTTCCGAATGCCGATTTTGAACTCTTTTTATGTTCTTTAAGCCTTGTTTGGATACTTCTCCCCGTTTCATCTATATATGTGGCTGAACAGGTCCCACATTGCAATTGGTATAGGCCACTTTTAGCGAGAGTTGTAGTTTTGTTTTTGTTATTAACTAATAATGCCTTAAGATTGTTTTTGTTTTTAAATGTCATTGTTATGTTGAACTTATGGAACATTTTCTTGATTTTATGGGATATTTCTCCTGGGTAAGTTATGGATCTGTACGTTGTTGGTGTATCAGGTTTTCGGTTGGATAGGGAAGTTGTTTCTTGAAGGTTATATTTGTTTTGTATTTTCGAAAATATTCGTTGGATAAATGTCGGTGGGAAACTGTTTTCGCTTGCAATTTGGTGGATAATTTCGATCTCTTTTTCTAGGTCTTGTTGTTCCAATTTTCAATGGAAAGCTCTGTGTATATAAGCCCGGTATGCTGCCATTTTATGAGTTTCATCATGATGAGAATCGAATGGGATGGTGGTACTAGTTTGTGTAGGTTTTCAGTAGATGTCATATTTAATTTTGTTGTTTGAATGTCGTAGTGTATAGTCTAAGAAATTTAATTTTTGATTGTTTTCAGTCTCGATAGTGAAGTTAATATTGGGGTGTAAACTGTTAATGTATTTATGAAGATTATTAGTATGTTGGTCGTCTTTAATCAGTACTAAAATGTCGTCCACGTATCTTGTCCATAGGATAATATCGTCTCTATAAGGGTTTTTGTCACACATAATTTGATTTTTCTCTAGGTTGTCCATGAAAATATCTGCCATCACACTACTCATTGGTGATCCCATTGGTAATCCATCTAGATATTGATAGTATTTATCGTTAAAGATACAAAAATTTTGTTCTAAGCATAGTTTTAATAGCGTTAAGATGGAGCGAGTTTTGTCTTTGTTTTTGAGGTCAGTCTTTAATATTTCTTCTAATATCGTTATCGTGTCGGTTATGGGTATGTTTGTATATAGGTTATTGACATCAAATGAGATCATTTTGAAACCTTCTGGTAGCTGTATTTTGTCATTTAAATCAGGAATTTGGTAACGATTAATTATGGTATATTTTGGTTTAAAATTGATGTCATTTATTATAATTTTTTGTAAAAGTTTTGCGAGTTTGTATGTGCTGGATTCAATGGAGGTTATAATGGGTCTTATTGGTAATCCATTTTTGTGAACTTTAGGTAGTGCATGCAATTTAGGGGTTTGCGGATTCATAGGCGACAGGCTGGTCAAGGTACCTCCGATTTCTGTTATTGTCGTTTTGTTTTCTTTAATTATTGATTTTACATTTTTGTGAAAATTGCTTGTGGGGTTTTTATTGATAGTTTTAAAGTTATTGTCTTTCATAAAGCTTTCAGTCTTATTTATGTAGAGATCTTTCGTTAAAATTGTCATTCCTGCGTTTTTGTCTGCAGGAGTAACTATTAATTCGTTTTCTTTAATTTTCCGCTTGATGTTCTTAATAATTTTTTGTTCCTTTTCCTCTTCTCCTTTTCTTATTGTTTCTTTGTTTGTTTGTCTCTTTTCTTCTTTAGTTAGGATTTGTTGAATCTCCTTATTCATAATGTTTTCCTTTTCGTGTCCTTTGATAGCTGCCTGAAGTTCCATTGCCAGTATTGGGACACGAAAAGACAATAAAAAAAAAAGTGGCATATACCAATCGCAATGTGGGACCTGTTCAGCCACATACATAGGTGAAACGGGGAGAAGTATCCAAACAAGGCTTAAAGAACATAAAAAGAGTTCAAAATCGGCATTCGGAAAACATCTAATTTTCAACAACCACGAATTTGACGAAAATAAAAATATTAAATTACTACACCAACTTAATAAAAGCAACCTTATGGAAATAATGGAAATGTACGAAATCAACAAGTTTATTGAAATTAACAGTAATATTATAAGCCTTAATGAACAAATTATCCCGACCCAAAAGCCAATCTATAGTTGCCTGCGAGATCCGTACCTAAAACACAAAAATATAAACAAAAACAAAAGAACCTAACGTAACACAATAACTTTTGACGTAAATTTTGAAAAATTTTAATAAATTTTTCTAATTTGTTAATAATTACGTATCTACTGAAGAAGAGCAAGGCTCGAAACCAGTTTAGAAAAATAAATTTTAATTATCACCAGAAGTAATTTTTTTATATAGACTCTAATACATTAAAAATTGTTAAAAATTTAGTTTACACTTTAAAATTGTAAAAGAATATCAACGAGAATGTTGGACAAACAAAATGGACCAATGAATTGCTATAAAAGTATAAAATTTATGAAAAAGCCTGTTCGTGACTGCAAACCCAGTTCAAAATAAACACCCTGCGCATGACCAAGAATGAAACCAATGAGCAAGCGATATATATAAAAGCGGTAACATTTTAAAATTTAAAACTTAAAAGAAAACTACAAAATTTATATGAGATTACAAAGGCAAAACCGAAAATTAACATTAGCAAGCTTACGTTATTACAAGATCTTAATGAATTTAAAAGCAGCTTGAACACAAAATTTCAGAATGTCATATCCGTGGAGTAATTAGACACTCCATCTATGGAATCATCATAATGTGGGTTTGAATTAAAGTTTTGGTTATTTTTATACTTTGTTAACAAGTAAGCATAAACATTGCTCAAGTTCTGTGTATCCGTCTTAAAATTGATCGCATTCCTGGTGTAATTGATATGAATCATTTCGAGGAAAAGTCTATTATAATAATTAATTTCAGTGTCTAAAATCTTAACATCATCGAAGTTAAACGTGTGTTTGCAATCATGAACATGTTGGGATAATGCACAAATAGTTTTGTTTAACCGGCAATTACTTTTATGTTTTGATATACGGCTTTTCAACCATTGGGAAGTTTGGCCAACATATCTACCATCACAATCATTACATGAAACCCAATAGATAAAATTCGATTTGTATTTATCTTCTGTTTTATCTTTTAATTTAGTGAAATGGTTTCCTAATATATTTTCATAGCTGTCTACTATTTTGATATTCTCAATGACTGTGAGAGTTTTCTTTAAGGAAACTCAATTTGTCAATAAAAGGAAGCTTTTTATAGACCAAAGGTTCAGTTTCTAATAAAGTTGGATTAGTTAAACTGACCTGCTCCACGTTATTAACATTAGAAGTTGAATACAATAATTTATTGATTAATTTTAATGGATAACCATTATTAATAAAATAAGAAATTCTAAGTTTTCTTTTAAAAAATCTTATTCACAAATTTGAGTAACTCTGTTTCATGCACAGAACCGTAGAAATTTTGTATTTAAAAATTGTGATTTGAGTAAAAGCTTATGTAACATCCTGAGTTTTATAGCAATTCATTGCTCCATTTTGTTTGTCCAACATTCTCGTTGATATTCTTTTACAATTTTAAAGCTTAAACTAAATTTTTAACAATTTTTAATGTGTTCATTGTTTTTAAGTAACGTTTGTGACGGTTTTTCATGATTGTTGGCTTCAAGTAACAAGTAAGTTTTCTAAATTTAAATAAATTAAAAAAATCTTTTTCTTCGTTGTAATTTGACACGTTGGTTCGATTTAACTAGAATTCTATTAGGAAGATTGAATAAAGTGCATTTGAAATATTAGCATATGAAAAAGTTGTCTTAATTAACATACCTTTGGACCGTTTATCCCGAATTAAAAATTTTTACTTGTTGCCCACGTATGGTCGTAGGATACTTCTTGCTGTTAATATTAAAGTCACCCAAAATTCTTACTCTATTTATTGCAACATAAATCTCTGACAATGACTCCTCAAACGAACAGAGAAACAAATTAACATCAAAAGAAGGAGGCCTATAAACAACTCCAACTGCAAAATTTAAGCCATTGAGCCGAACTTCAACTCAAAGCTGTTTCACTCCAGGAACATGCACAGCATCAATACGGTCGCTATTCAATGCAACGCCATATATGTATATAGACCAATATCAACTACCTGTCTAAATACGATTTTAAACAAGTATACTTTATGTAATTACATATATGTATTAAATAATTGGGACTGGAAAAAAATTTAAAGATGTAAACGTAACCTCAAAGTTGATTTTTGTTCATTACACTAATACGATTATATTTTGAACTAAAAAAAGTTGTTAAATAAGTGCCTTTAACTTACGTTTACTTATTTCTTCAGTAAAATCGGTTTATTTCTGGGTATTTTAAGTAAAAAAAACATATTTATAACGTTTAAATAATCTTTGACATTTACGTGTTGACGTTGAAATTTTTAGTGCCAACCTCGAAAAATTAAAATTACTACGTAATCAAATTTACGTAAATACTCGAATTATTTCATGTATTTAACTAAATAATTACGATTTTACATAAATATTTGAAGTGAGAAAATCAAATTTGATAAATCTATCAACAAAGCTGATTTTAAATTGTAAAATTTTATTCTTACCTATTAAAATGTCACTAAATCTTGAAAATATTTTTTTTGTTTAAACAAAAAATATAAATTGAGGTTAATTCCTGCTTAACTACGTCTTTAAACCAAGTATACTTTATATAATTAAGTGTATGCAAGAATCTGAAATGAAAGAAAAAATTTTAAGATGTAAACATAACCTCAACTTGGTTTTTTGTTCATAACATTAATTGAATTATATTTTGAACTAGAAAAAGTTATTAAATAAGTGCATTTAACTTACATTTACTTATTTCTTTAGTAAAATCGGTTTGCTTTTGATTATTTTAAGTGAAAAACGTATTTATAACGTTTAAATAATCTTTGACATTTATGTGTTGACGTTGAATCTTTTTTACTGCCAACCTCGAAAAATTAAAATTACTACGTAATACAAATTTAAGTAATTAATCGAATTATTTCATATTTTTAATTAATTAATTACGATTTTACGTAAATATTTGAAGTGAGAAAATCAAATTTTATGTATCTATTAATATTGTTTTAAATTATCAAACTTTCTTTAAGCTATTATTAATAATAGCTCTTATTATATGCTCAAATAACAATATACTTTTTTTCTCTGTTTAAATAGAGAAAGATATAATCTTAAGATTTATCCTTCTATAAAGTAATTGTAATAACATATGCATAGATAATATAAACATAAAATACGTTAATTTCATGATTTTCACTAAAAGTTTTACCTCATTTTGTAGACAAACCTTACACAATAGAAAGAAACAAATATTATTTCTGGAATTAGCACCAAGAACAGTATAAAAATCAGTAATTAAATCAAAAATATTTTTTGCAGACCTGTGTAATTTGTGTTATATTACCTGTAAGCCGGCCCATTCGTTCTAACCTGAGTAATAACTAAAGGTTTGCTTAAATGGGGTTGTTCTAAAACCGTACCGCCCCTTAGCGTAATTCCTAAAGATCCTTCAAGTCGCTCAATAGAAATTTCAGCAATTTTCGACGTCAAACACAGAGAATTTTCCGAAACTACCCCCAAAACATTCAATTAAATTTTTTTTAAAAATCAATAAATCTAATTTACCAAAATTAGGTAGAGAGTACTCAATTTCCAACAAAGCATTCCCATCGACGTTATCTAAGAGTGTGGTAACATCTTCCGGTCGCATTCTCGACGTATTTATGCCATTAATAGAGTGTATTTTATCTCCGGGTACAAGTTGGTCGCTCGTTAAAGCCACCGATCCGGGACGTAAAGAAGCGATGCTCGGACATTGGTCGATTTCGGAGTGCCCTAAAAGAAAAATCAATTCAAAACATTTTAAGCCGTACGGTTTAAATGAACGGCGCGCCGTTTGAGCGCTAATTTTAGATTGCGCCCGCGATCTCTTTGAGGTGAAAATAACTCAAATTAAGCAGAAACGCGGGCCCGAATCGTCCCAATTAACCCCGATTAATGTATCTGGAGTGTTTTAAAAGCACGAAAATGGCTTGTATTTTTTAAAGCGGGACAAGTCCGCCTAAATAAACGTTTTTTTAGACTTAGAAATTGGGTCGTGGAGATTCGAGGAGTTAATCCGGTTAAAAATTATGGTTGTTTTCTAAATATAATTAAATCTCGCTGGGGATGTAATCATAATCGTTATTTTATTTTTAAATTTTTGTTGATGTCATTAAAACGTTTTAGCTTTATTATTTATATAAATTTTATGTAAGTTTCGCTATCTCACAAATATGTTTTGATTTAATAATAAAACCGTTAGATAAACAAAAATTAAACTGGGGGTCGTTAGTTTAAATATAGCTGGCAATTTTTGGTAACAACACCATAAAAATTGAAGTAAAAACGAATCGATTAAGTTAACTGGACGTCATAAAAATTAATGGTATAAATGGGCGTATTTAGTGTACTTCTGTGATTTTATAGACATTACTTACAACTTAACTTATTTATGATCGATTTTTTACCAGATTAAAAATGATAATAATTTGTTTAAAAATATTTGGTTTAAACATAGAAACAGCTAAAGCTAAAGTATAGACGGCAGGTTAATGATGTGTGAAATTGATTGGCAGCCACTTTACGGATTGCCTGACATAGATGCTAAGGTCAAAATACTTCAATTCCAAGGTTTTTGACCTCTATAATAAGCATGTTTTGGAGAGGCAGCGGAGAGTTAGACACATCAAACCAACCTGATGCTGCTGTTTTAGCGGACTATTACGAATCGCCCATGTTATTTCTATTCCAAAAATTAAATCTCCATCCCATCTTGGTGATTTTCGACTTATTTCTATTCTATCTACGTTATCAAAAGCTATTGAACGTTTAGCTTATTTACAAATTCAGAAATATCTTGAGGAGATCAATATGATTAACAAGTTTCAGTCTGGTTTTTGTGAAGTGCGTAGTACTACTACAGCCACTGTTGCCAACACTACAGTTTTAACTGTAGATTTACATTTTTTTAAAAATCTTTCTAGGTTTAGTTTAGACCTACAAATCTACTGTTTTTTAGTTAATATTGTAATGCCATATATTTTACGCATTATATATCGTCCGTATAATAACTCTGCTTCAGATAAATTTGGCATCCAGAATCTAGGAGATCAAACTGTGTAGCTGTTAATCGATTTTCTAGATAACGTTAGTCGATAGAAAATAGAGACAAAACAGAGATCCTGTTTTCTATTGTTTGTGACGCAGAAATCCCCTGTCTTGCCGGAGTTGTCATTAGTTTAGATTTTTTTAGTTGTTTTGAGTATTTTTATAATAATAAGTGCTTTGAAAATAATGAAAAAGTTAGGACTATGGTTAGTAGCAGTGATAGTGAGTCAGATTTTGATAAATCGCCATCTAAAAAGAAGAAAATATTTAGATATGAGCGAAAATTTATTTAATTTTGGCTCAAAGATGAGCAATTTAGTGGATGCAAAAAGTAAAAAAGGTAATACGTATTTTTATTGTTCTGCATACGACTGTGATGGGAAATGCGGCATTCAAGAACTGATGCGGTATAAAAATTCGTCTAAGCATGAAGGGAAATGTAAGTAATTGCAAAACCAAATTCGCAACAATCGCAACGGATGGTAAAAGCCGGTGAAATTAAGCTGGTTTGTTTTATTGCAGAGGATATACTCGAGAGACATACAATTAACTATGATACCATTATCTTAATGGGAGATTTTAATACCTGTTTACTTAGGAACGACTTGCGCTGTGAGAGACTTCACTTCATCACCTCGTCTCTTGATCTATCTATTCTTCCTTCCCAACCTACTCATCACCTTTC
The DNA here is from genome assembly GCA_036711965.1 of Onthophagus sagittarius. Classification (NCBI taxonomy): domain Eukaryota; kingdom Metazoa; phylum Arthropoda; class Insecta; order Coleoptera; family Scarabaeidae; genus Onthophagus; species Onthophagus sagittarius. Next base: position 66,977,086 of record JASERS010000003.1, read on the forward strand.
GACCTCCGATTCCATCTTGGACCTTATTATTATATCTTGCCCGAATCAAATTTTTTCTCACGGTCAATTACCAGCGCCTCACTTCTCTAATCATGACCTGATTTATTGTGCTCTACGAACTTGTCGTGTGACAGTTCCAACTCGTTATGTTTTTGCTCGTAACTATGGCAAAATCAACTATGATACGTTGAAATCTGATGCAACGGCGATTGACTGGTTTACTATGTACCACTTGTCAGATGTCAATGCAAAAGTTAATTATTTCAACACTGAAATAAATAACTTGTACGATCGTCATGTACCGTTAAAGCAACGAAAAACGAAGCGTTTGTCAGCTCCTTGGGTGAATGATGAGATCAGGGATCTTATGCGAAAACGTAACGTTGCTAAGATTACTTTTCGAAGAATTACTTCTATTGCAAATCGGGAAAACTATCGCATTTTGCGTAACCGCTGTAACCACCGGTGCAGAAATGCAATTATATTTATCAGAAGTTATCTTATATAACCCCAAGATCATTTTGGAAAACCAACGTTCCCTTGGCATAGTTGAGTCGCCTTGTCAACATAACAACATTGATTGCAATTCTTTAGCGGGCTATTTTGCCGAACCTCCTGTTATTGATCGGCTCTTGTACTAATATCACTTCAACATTTTCTTTTGCCATGTTGGATTCGGTCCAAGTTACTGATGCTCTTATGGATTCGCGCTCCACTTGTGTCGGAGCTGATGGTATCAATATTAAACAATTGGTTCCCATCATGGACATTATTACTCCTTCACTACTACATATTTTTAACTTTTCAATTGAATCTTCGACCTTTCCTTCTATCTGGAAGCAAGCCTATGTTGTACCAATTCCTAAGATCGAACGTCCTACTCGACCCAGTGACTTCCGGCCAATTTCTATTCTATCCGTAATATCTAAAGCACTTGAGCGTCTGATATATATTCAAGTGCAGGGGTATCTTGATGACCATAACATAATTACTGAATTTCAATCTGGTTTTCGTCCGAGGCACAGTACGTCGTCGGCACTCAACAAAATTACTGACGATATTAGAAGCAACTGTAATGACCGACGCCTGACCTTATTGGTATTGCTCGACTTCAGTAAGGCATTTGATTCCGTTGACCATCCCCTTTTCTGGCGTCTATGCCTGCTATTGGTTTTATATTTGTTATATTTGCTATTGGTGTGTGCGTGATACGTCATCGTCATCCTCAGTATTTGCAACTCATTGTGGAGTACCTCAGGGCAGTGTATTGGGTCCTTTACTGTTTTCAATCTTTATAAACAGTGTTACTAAGCTAATCTCATGCAACTATCAATTATACGCAGATGACTTGCAAATTTATACGTCAACAACTGTGGACGAGCTTCCAGCAGCTGTGGTGCGACTTAACGATGATCTGGGTAAGGTTTTGGGCTGGTCTAAGCGATATGGTTTGAGCTTAAATATTGCCAAAACCCAGGCTATTGCTTTCGGTTCAAGACCTTTGGTTACTAGATTGTACTCTTTCGGTGCTGGACAATTGATGCTTGATAACAATGCTATACCATTTTCTCATACAGTTAGAAACTTGGGAGTGGTGATGGACTCTGCACTGTCTTGGCGGTACCAGATTCAGTCCGTTTGTAAAAAAGTATATTTCTGTTTTCATTCTATACGTAAACTTCGTTGTTTTCTTTCGCCTGATGTTCGTCGCAACCTCTGCTACTCCTTAATACTTCCTCATATAGATTATGCTGATACCGTGTACCCCGATCTATCTGTTATTCTCCGTAACAAATTGGAAAGGTTACAAAACAATTGCATACGTTTCATTTTTGGCTTAGGAAGGTATGACCATGTTACACCTTATCGTAATCATCTCCGTATATTAACCGTTGAAAGGCGCAGATCTTTTCGCATACTGTTAACTATATATAAAATCCTCTTCTCTCAAACTCCAACATATTTGTACACAAAATTTCAATTCATGTCGTCGCGCGGTCTACCTACTAGAGCACAGGGGGACACATTACTCATGTTTCCAGTTCATCGTACTGAAATGTATCACGGGTCCTTCACGGTTCAGGCCATATCACTTTGGAATGGTTTACCCTTCGAGATTCGTAATGCCCGTAGTTTTCTTGCGTTTAAGTCCTCTTTAAGATGCTATTTCTTGTCTCGTCAGGTGTCCGAGTCCGCTTGTTAGAGTCATCCGCTTATTTTCACGCAAAGGAAAAGTTAAAACTTTTCTTTTGTGTCTCTCCTCAGGGGCTGGGCTGATGTTTTCTAGTTGTTTTGTTTCTTTGCTTGCTTTGCCTCTCCTTTTCTCCTTTTTTTTTGTTTTCTTTTTCTATCTTTTTGATATTTAGCCCTTCTTTTTTATATACATGCCATATTATTTACTTACATTGATTTCGTACATATATTACCAGTTGGGTCTTTTGGAAGACATCGCCTATGGCGATAAAATGACCTATTGTCAGCTTGTTTTGTCTATTATTTGTATATAATTACATATGTATTCTGAGTGTGGCAATAAATATATTATTATTATTATTATTAACATAATCTCGCATTTAATGTTGCCTCACATCTCACTAATTTAGTAAAAACTGTATGTCCAGACTCAAAAATTGCTAAAAAATTGTCGATCAGTAGAACATATTGAAGTAAATGTAGCAGGAAAAACAGCTTAAGAAAACTTGATAGAAAATGTAAGACAAAACCGTTTTTTACTGTTGATAGATGAGAGCACTGATAAGTCGACGACCAAGCATTTAGCTTTGATCGCGAGATTAGTTAACCCAAATTACTAGATAGAAGAGGTAGAAGATAAATTTCTAATGTTAATACCAGTTACGTCAGTTCAGCTAATGTTTATACAATAAAACTATCGAATATCTTATTAAGAATAAAATCCCGTACAAGAAAATTATGTTAGGGTTTGCGTCTGTTGGTGCCAATGTAATGTTTAGAGGCAATAACTCGATAGTTATTCATTTAAAGTACGATATACCCAATCTTTTCTCTATTAAATGTATATGTCATTCATTTGCGTTTTGCGTGTCCAATTCATGCCCTGAAATCGACAACTGAATTATACTTTTACAATTTGCGTTATCTTTCACTGATTTAAAGAAAGAAATGCAAGCAGAGAAACCGAAGTAGTACTTACTATATGATCAAATTTATACTGTTTTGTACAACCAATTTATTTAGGATTAACAGAAGAAGAGAAAGACATTGCCAAAGATATTTCAACTGCCACTGAAAGTATTAAGTGTTGATATAAACGACGTTAGGACCCATTTACCGTTATTTGAAACATATGTAGGCGAAATGATACTAAATTTGATTCGGTTAAAAAAGGACACTAAAGAGTTGGATGACGATAAACTAACAAATTTTTATAGAAAATGTACAGAGTTTTACATTGAGGCAGCAACCTAAGTCAGACGCAGATTTCCTTTCGATGACAAAGAACGTAGGGCTTTAAAGTGTTTAAAGATATAAATATGAACCCACAAGCGATTTTAGACCATAGTTTGAACAAAAAGCAAATAATTTCAATTGCTATGAAAAAAATAACGCGGAAAATATAACGGAATTGGATAGGGAGTGGCGAACTCTTCGCAACACCAATTTGAATTTTGATGGAGATTACAAAAGGGCGATGGATCAACAATATTTCCACTGTTATCTAATTTGACAAAAAAACTTTTGTGTACTGCTACGGTAGAAGACGAATTTTAAAAATAAACTTTCTACGACCACAATAAAGGGTACTTTGCACATAAAATCAGAAATTAAAAACTGTTTTGAGTTTGAAGCGACCAATAAGCATATTGAGATATTCAACAAGAATATGTATGATTTCAAAAAGAAAGATAAAACGGAAAATCAAGAAGATTTACAAATTGAAAATGATATAATAGCTAATAATATCTAACTTCCTCATAAGTATCGTTATATTTGTTAATTTTAATACATTTAAGGAACTCATAATTTTTTTAAATTTAAATTTTTTCTGATAATCATTTTATTTATTACCACCATTAATATTAATTTTAATACTAAATTATATGTCATAAAGGAAAGGTGTAGATAACCGTTTTTTGAATTAATATTTACAGTTTTCTACAGTTTTTTTAAAGCATCAATGTAGTTTTACTCTAGGATGTCGTTGGCAACACTCATTTTTCGTGATGTCCTTTTACAATTCTAAAGTTTAACTAAATTTTTAAGAATTTTTAATGTGTTCACTGTGTTTAAGTAATGTTATGACGGTTTGATGATTGTTGGCTTCAAGTAACAACAATTAGATGCTTTGAGGAAGATTGAAAAAACAAACGAAATATTAGCATATGAAAAAGTTGTTTTAATTAACATATTCTTTGGACCGTTTATCCCGAATTAAACAAATTTTACTTGTTGGCAACACTGACTACAGCACTAATTAAGATCATAGATGATATTAGATATGCTTGTGTTACTTCATTTTAGTAATACTTTTGATTCTGTAGACCAAATCCTGTTAACTAGGCTTTCTGCTATTGCAGTCCTAGCTTTCTTATCGATCTTACTCTGGATATATGTGTCCACGTGGAGTCTGTATTCTCTTCTCCTGTTAACATCAAACAGTCAACAGGAGAAGAGTCTGTAAGAGGGTTTACTTCTGTTTCCATACTTTGAAAAACTTCGTTACCACCTTCCTCCTGTTGTCTGTCGTAATCGTTGTTATTCTCTCATTTTCCCCCACAAGACTTGAGAACAATAATATGCGGTACATTTTTGATTTAGGAAAGATCAAAAAAAATGATGACTTATCAGAGTCATAGACCATTTCGTACACTTACTATGTTATGTAAAATTATCCATATCCGCACTCCTACTTATTTGTCCGATGCCTTTCACTTTTTTTAGCATCCCATGACATGCTCACACAATCAATGTCGGACACTACATTCATGTTTCTAGTCCATAGTAATGAAATGTTTTACAATGCAGTTGATTGCATTGTGGAACGATTTGCCTGTCTATGTTCGCAATGCATCTAGTTTAAAGTTTTTACAATGCCCTGAGGCACCATCTGCTATCTCTTCAACCATCATCTTCTTGACTTATACGTCTTTCTAGTCTCCTTCTCATCTATCTGTTACTGCACTCTTTTGTGTCTATTTCCCTTCCTTGTAATAACCGACTACCAATTCATTACATAATTCAAATTTGCTCATTCGTTCTGCTTTATTAGCACATCATCTTGTATTACATTTTCGGTAGCCATAATTATTTATTTAAGATTACATATACACTGTTACCAGTTGGGTCTCTTGGAAGATATCACAATATATTTGTTATGAATGTATACCGGGTGTCTCATTTAACTTGACAAAACGAAATATCTCAAAAACTACGCAGCGGAATAAAAAAACTTTAGAATAAAATTTGTTTGGTTTAAAGGAAGATTCTTCTATCTTTTTTATAGAAGAATCAGATTTTCCGCAATAAATTACGTTGATTTGATCTCCTTTTTATGTTTTTCTTTACTTACAAATGTCTCATTTAACCTGGTAAAACGGAATATCTTAAAAACTACGAATCGGACTAAAAAACATTTCAAACGAAATTTATTCAGTTTAAATGGAGACATTATTCAATGGTGATAAAACATCCGGCATATTTATGCAAATGTTTGGTTTTTGTGGCAATAAACATTATTATTATTGATATTTAAAGACATTTAGTAATTTTTTTTTCATTTCCATGCTATACGAAACACAAAGGTTCTAAATTGTTTTTAACTATTAGATTTCCTTTTAGTTGTAGATTCGGCTAATGATGAGTTTTTAAAATACTCGAAACCGGTACTGTGAAAATAAATTTTATAAAAAGCAAGTAAAGAAGTTGTTTTCAAATATTTTCTCGCATATTAGTGACAAATTTAGGTTGAGTTCAAAACGTGATATCTCAAAAACGAATTGAGACACTCAGGCATGATATTATGCGTATGAAAATATATACTTTTCATTATAAATCAGCGATAATTTCATTAAGATATCTTAAGAATTCGATTTTATACGATTTTTTTTAATAATTAAGAATATTTTTAAGTTTATGAAATGCTACAAACTTGGGTTAACTTCAAAAGTTTATATCTCAATAACGAATTCAGATATTGTGTATGGTTTTACTCTCTGAAAAGTACATACTTTTCTTCGTAAATCATAATAAAATTTAACAAGATATTTTAAAAATTCGTTTTTATACGATTTTTCAAAAAAAAATAAGAACATTTTTAATTTTATGATGTGTTACAAATTTAGCTTAAGTTCAAAAGGTGATATCTTAAAAATGAATTGACATACTCAACTATGACTTCTCTTTCTGAAAAGTACATACTATTCTTTATAAATTATAATAAATTTCAACAAAATATCTTAAGAATTCGATTTTATACGATATTTTTTAATGATTAAGAAAATTTTTAATTTTATAAAATGCTACAAACTTAGGTTAACTTCAAAAGCTGATATCTCAATAATGAATTGAGATACTCATGTATGGTTTTGCTCTCTGAAAAGTACATACTTTTCTTCGTAAATCATAATAAATTTCAACAAGATATCTTAAGAATTTGATTTTAAACGATTTTTCCAAAACATTTTTAATTTTATGAAGTGCTACAGACTTAGGTTGACTTCAAAAGGTGATATCTTAAAAATGAATTGACATACTCAACTATGACTTCTCTTTCTGAAAAGTACATACTATTCTTTATAAATTATAATAAATTTCAACAAAATATCTTAAGAATTCGATTTTATACGATATTTTTTAATGATTAAGAAAATTTTTAATGTTATAAAATGCTACAAACTTAAGTTAACTTCAAAAGCTGATATCTCAATAATGAATTGAGATACTCATGTATGGTTTTGCTCTCTGAAAAGTACATACTTTTCTTCGTAAATCATAATAAATTTCAACAAGATATCTTAAGAATTTGATTTTAAACGATTTTTCCAAAACATTTTTAATTTTATGAAGTGCTACAGACTTAGGTTGACTTCAAAAGTTGATATCTTAAAAATGAATTGAGATACTCAAAACCATAATAAATTTCATCAAGATATCTTAAGAATATGATTTTATAGGATTTTTCATAAATGAAAATTTTTAATTTTATGAAATGCTACAAAGATAGGTTAACTTCAGAAGCTGATATCTCAACAACGAATTGAGATGCTCAAGTATGGTTTCACTCTCTGAAAAGTACATACTTTTCTTCGTAAATCATAATAAATTTCAAGAAGATATCTTAAGAATTCGATTTTATACGATTTTTCCAAAAAAATTAAGAACATTTTTAATTTTATGAAGTGCTACAAACTTAGGTTGAATTCAAAAGTTGATATCTTAAAAATGAATTGAGATACTCAAGTATGGCTTTTCTTTCTAAAAAGTACATACTTTTCTTTGTAAATTATAATAAATTTCAACAAGATATCTTAAGAATTCGATTTTATAATATTTTTCATAAATGAAAATTTTTAATTTTATGAAAGGCTACAAAGATAGGTTAACTTCAGAAGCTGATATCTCAATAACGAATTGAGATGCTCAAGTAAGTATGGTTTTACTTTCTGAAAAGTACATACTTTTCTTCGTAAATCATAACAAATTTTAACAAGATACTTAAGAATTCGATTTTATACGATTTTTCAAAAAAAATTAAGAACATTTTTAATTTTATGAAGTGCTACAAACTTAGGTTGAGTTCAAAAGTTGATATCTTGAAAATGAATTGAGATACTCAAGTATGGCTTTTCTTTCTGAAAACTACTTACTTTTCTTTGTAAATTGTAATAAATTTCAACAAGATATCTTAAGAATTCGATTTTATAGGATTTTTCCAAAAAAAATAAGAACATTTTTAATTTTATGAAGTGCTACAAACTTAGGTTGAGTTCAAAAGTTGATATCTTAAAAATGAATTGAGATACTCAAGTATGGCTTTTCTTTCTGAAAAGTACATACTTTTCTTTGTAAATTATAATAAATTTCAACAAGATATCTTAAGAATTCGATTTTATAGGATTTTTCAAAAATGAAAATTTTTAATTTTATGAAATGCTACAAAGTTAGGTTAACTTCAGAAGCTGATATCTCAATAACGAATTGAGATATTCAGGTATGGTTTCACTCTCTGAAAAGTACTTACTTTTCTTCGTAAATCATAATAAATTTCAACAAGATATCTTAAGAATTCGATTTTATAGAATTTTTCAAAAATTAAAATTTTTAATTTTATGAAATGCTACAAACTTAGGTTCACATCTAACACAAACGTAAATATCTCTAAAATAAATTGCTCTAAAAGCTTGCTTGATATGCATGCGCTTGCTCTCTGAAGAGTACGTACTTTTCTTTGTAAACAAAATATTGTATCCATAAAAAGTTTCATCAAGATATGTTAGGAATTTAATTTTCTACGATTTTCAAAAAATGGTAGAAAATTAGATAGTAAATTGTTAAAATTCTTGTTGAAATTCTATAAATATATATTCTATAATCTAAAAGAATATATATAATTCTAATATATATTCTATAAACAGGTTGAGTTCAAAGGTTAATGTCTCAAACACGAACTGAGATACTTAAGAATGGTTCTACACTCTGAAAAGTACATGTTTTCTTTGTAAGTAGAAAAAGTTTCATCAAGGTATCTTAGGAATTCGATTTTATGCAATTTTTCAAAAATAATTTAAAAAAATTTGAGTTTTATAAAATGCTGCAAACTTAGGTTGACTTCAAAGCTTGATATTTCAAAAACGAATTGAGATACTTACGCTTGGTTTTGTTTTCTGAAAAATACATAGTTTTCATTGTAAACCATAGTTTCATCAAGGTGTCTTAAGAAATCGATTTTCTGCGATTTTTCAAAGATTGTTAAGGAAATTTTATAAAATGTTACAAACTTTTTCGTCAAAAGCTAATATCGCAATAACAAATTGAGATACTCACGTATGGTTTTATTGCCTGAAAAGTACATACTTTGTAAGTCATAATAAATTTCCTCAAAATATCTTAAGAATTCGATTTTACATGATTTTTCAAATATGATTAAGAAAATTTTTAATTTTATGGAATGCTGCAAACTTAGGTTGACTTCAAAGCTTGATATCTCAAAACGAATTAAGATACTTACGCATGGTTTTGTTTTTTGAAAAGTACATAGTTTTCATTGTAAACCAAAAAGTTTCAGCAAAGTGTCTTAAGAATTCGATTTTACATGATTTTTTAAAAATGATTAAGAAAATTTTTAATTTTATGGAATGCTGCAAACTTAGGTTGACTTCAAAGCTTGATATCTCAAAACGAATTAAGATACTTACGCATGGTTTTGTTTTTTGAAAAATACATAGTTTTGAAAATTACAAGTTTCATCAAGGTATCTTAAAAATTCGATATTTTACGATTATTCAAATATGATTAAGGAAATTTTTTATTTTATCAAATGTTACTTTGGTAAACTTTAAAACTTACCTCAAAAATGAATTCAGATATTTACGCATGGTTTTGTTCCCTGAAAAGTACATACTTTTCTTTGTAAATCATAATATATTTCTTCAAAATATTTTAAGAATTCGAGTATTTTTCAAAAATTATGAAGAACATTTTTATTTGTATGAAATACTACAAACTTAGGTTGACTTCAAACACTGATATCTCAAAAACACATTGTGAAATATAATCGTACATATTATTCATTATAAATCACAAAAAATTTCATCAAGATATCTTAAGAATTCGATTTTTACGGTTTTTCAAAAGTGATTAAGCTATTTGTTATTTTTATAAAATGCTGTTATTTTATAAATTGAAGTTGAGTTCAAAATTTGATATCTCAAAAAGAATTAACCGTCTGTAGCGCAAGTTATCAACATTTAAAAATAAGTTGTGAAAAATGTTAATTCAAAGAAAAAAATAGAATTAAAGGGAGTATGTCAGAAATGTCACACTGGCGAGTCCAAAGGTTAAAGGGAGTGTGTCAGAAATGTCACACTGCTGAGTTCAAAGGTTTATCTTGCAAGTCCGAACCTGACACAACTTGCTGCGAAGCTGTATTTTGTAGCGTACCATGATGCTATTGATTAGATTAGTGCTGGCGAACCTTTTGAATGTGTCACATAAATTAAGAGAAAATTGAGAAACAAAATCGCACTACATAATTTATTGCTATATGTTTATTGATAAGAAATCTTCACAAATATAGTGATCTGTTGCAGTAGATGTATGTCGTTCAAAATCTGTTCGTGTCACTTCTGACATGCGTGTCATAGGTTCGTCATCACTCAATTCGATTAATTGATACATACCGTTTGGTCTTCTTGTTATACCTCCTAATCTGAGCTTTTGGCATTTCTCCCACAAAAGTTGATACCAAATTAACCACCTTGTCTTATCTAAGGTATCATTGCTACGTCCACACCGTTGACATCAGCAGCATAGTTTCTGTCTTTCTTGGACATGTCTTTGTCTGTAGGTAATTTGCAATCTTGAATCCTGTTTCGACTTACAGTACTAAGATTCACTATACAATTTTTGATAACTATTCGAGCAATGGTAAAGATGTAAAGCAATTGTCAAAATACAATCTGTAATTTGGGCAAAGTTTTTCTTCAATTTCTAAATAATTGATCTGAGCTTAAACAGTCTGTCAAATTCCGAGTGTTCGCGGGACAACTTTTGGAAATTGTCATTAAAATGAATAGATTGACGATTTTTTTTTGAAATATCTTTATAGGCTTTATCTCTGCAATTATAGGAGTTCTAATGATGCCATTCCAATAACTAGTAACTCGAAGAAAATGAATGAAAGACATGATATACACTATGCTAATAAAATGTTGAATATCTGATGTAGAAATTCGAAAACTATTATTGACATCCTTTTACACAATATATAAATTAGTCTGTGTAATAAAATAAATCAAATCTTTAGAAAATCTGGATCGGTATCAAGCTTTAAAATATCTGCTGGAAAGTTTTCTTTCCCTACAAAACACTATTGTTGCTCATTCAAAAGCAGACTTTTCTTCTTCCATCGCAGGTTGAGTTTTTTTTGACTTTCTAGAATGTCCCTCGGATTGGATAAGTTGCAATAAACTCATCAAAATTCACTTCATCTCCCTCATTTTTATCACTAGAAAACTGCTCTTGCTTTATTTCATTATCAGCTTGATGATCTGAATCTGCAATACTGTAATCGTCATCTTCCATGTCATCTTGTCATCACTATCTTCGTAAGTATTCAACATCTTGACTATTTCGCCATCCAGTAAAGATGGAAAAGTCATTCAAATGAAGGAAAACTAATGAACCATATTATCAACGTCTTCACAAAGTAAAACTTATCCACGTTAAGCAATATCACATTTTAGTCATAAAAGTGACAAAAAATCAAGACCATCGAAGGTATTCAATCATATCAAAACCCACATTACACCGTACAGTACATAAAGCACACATATGGTTTTGTACGTATGAAAGCACCTATTTTTCGTTATAAATCACAGCACATTTCATTAAGACATCTTAATAATTCGATTTTTTAAAAATGACGAAGGATATTGATTTTTTTATAAAATGCTATTAACTTTGATTGAATTTAAACTTGATATCTCAAAAACGAATTGAGAAAAATACTTGTAAATTACTTGCTTTGTAAATTACAGAGAATTTCATCAAGATATCCTAAAAATTCGATTTTTGTATGACTTTTCAAAAATAGTTAAGATAACTTTACCTTTATGAAATGCCATAAATTTAGGTTGAGCGATATGAATAATATCGCCACAAGACATGTTTTCAATTTCGAATGTGTCAGTGATGCTAAAATAGAGGACGTTATTAACTGCATAAGAAGCAGCACAACAGGATTGGATAGACTTAATATCAAAATGATTAATTACTGTTGTCCACACATAATTCCTCAAATTAACGACATGGTTAATTCCTGTTTGTTGGACGGTCGATTTTCGGAAGCTTGGAAACTAGCAAAAATAGTTGCATTATTAAAGAAAAAAAATCAGATTAATTTGCTTATTTACGTCCGATTAGCATTCTGCCAGTATTTTCTAAGGTGTTGGAGATAATTATGTGTGAGTAGCTGCAGGTGTTTGTTTACAAATGTAAATTGTTGCCAGAAACGCAATCTGGTTTCGGGGCTGGTTATGGCTGCGCTACGGGTTTGCTTAATATAGTGGTTGATGTACTAAGGGCATCTGATAGGGGTAAAGTGACGCTATTGTCTTTGTTTGATTATTCGAAGGCATTTGACAGGATGAATCATAAAATGTTGTTCTTAATTTTTTATCATATTAGGTTGAGCCATTCAGTAGTAAATCTTTTGATTAGTCTTTTAGTATATACTTGACTACACTATGAGTCTTATATACTTATCTAATAGGGAATAAGAAGTAGTAAAATAAATGGTCGCTTTTCCAAACCGACATTTCATTTATTTTCAAATATACAGGATATTTCACAATTCCACGACCATACTCAATTTAATTTTTTCTATAGATTTATAGTCTTAAATGCTATAACGGCATATCATATTTTTAAATTTTGGTTTTAAGATTGTCAAGTTATGAATCATTTTGTGAAAAATTTTGAAAATCATGAGGTCACTTAAAATTCGTTATTGTTGGTTCAGGATAGGATGAAAGAAATAATGACAATCAATTGAACATTTCTATATTTCGATTCTATAATCATATTCAATAATAATTGATTCATTCTATAATAATGATGTTCAATTGATTGTCATTATTTCTTCTATCCTATTCTGAACCAACCATTACGTATATAGTTGCTAATTGGGATAAACAAATATCTCATAAAATTATTTAAAATTCGTTATCAGCATTGTTATTAAATATTGATGATTGTAAATTGGCATATGGATAAAGAAGCATGTGACTTTTGAACGCCAGTAATTTAGACAATGTTTGGGGGACCATAACTTTGTTATTTTAAATGGAACACCCCATACTTTTTCGATGCCTCATAAGGCTTTATTAATTATCTTTCATTTTTGTTAAGCTGCGAACACGTGAATTTTTTTGAGATAATTAAAACAAGAATGTGAGTAAGTTTATTTTGTAAAAGATGAAAAAGTATAGACCTCCACAGACAATAGCATTAAAAAAAACTATTTTTCATGAATTGTATTTAAATATGTCGTGAAAATTTTATTGCAATGAGAAGCACCATTGTACTAAGATCACATTCTTTGTCGAACGTCTAGTGAAATATTTTCTAAAAGAGCTGATAATTCATTTTCTAAAAGATTTCGCGTTAACGGTTGCCTCGAAAAAGTACGTTCTGATCAAATAAGATCCTACAACCCCCGCCCAGACGTTTTAGTCGATCGATGTTAGTGGGCTACTTCTTGTATAAAATCAGTGTTGAAAGCATCGTAGCAATGAAGATTAGGGCGGTTATCATAATAATTTTAGCGAAACGTCGCTTATCCGCTGAACAGAAGATTATTAAAAAATATATGTTCTTGTTTACCCTTTCTATTTTAAAAATCTTTTTTATATTGTATATGCACAAATGTATACTTTTTCATCTTATACAAAGTAAACTTACTTACATCTTTTTTTCAAAAATGTCTTTTTAATATCTTATATCTTGTGATAAATCAGGTTTATGCCATCATTTTTGAAACAGTCTAATTATCTCAAAAAGTACTCATGTTAGACATATCATATGCCAAATAAAAATGAAAGGTAACTGATAAAGCCTTCTGAAGTATAGGAAGAATATATGGTGTTTCATTTAAAATAAAAAAGTTATGGTCCACAAAACATTGCGTAAATTGGCCGGCTCTGGTATAATATCCAATTCTGTTAGTAGCATTTGTTGATCGATATATCAAATTACAATATTTAATATTTAGTAACAATGCTGATAATTTAAAGTGATGACATGACTTTTCAAAAATTTTCACTAAATAATTAATAACTTGGCAGCCTTACATTTAAAATCTGAAAACAAGATATGCTCTTTTAGCATTTAAGACAAGTAATCAACATACGTAAAAAATACATAGGGTTCCGTTTAAAAAAATGAAGTTGAGTACGGTCCTGGATTTAATCGCTATAAGAACAAAACGTCTTCATGGTTACCCAGGGGTAATGCATTTTTACATTTGCAAAAAATATAAAATTTGTACATTTAAAGCTAACTTTCTCCAAATTTTCTTTATCTTTTCTCATATCGATATTTATATCGTTGGTCGCAGAAAAAAATAGTTTTTCCGATTCTGTAAACAAATGCTTATAGTTGAACTAAAATTAGAACTAACACTAGCACTAACACTAGAACTATCACTAGAACTATCACTAGAACTATCACTAGGACTAACACTAGATCTAAAGCTAGAAACTTTCGGGTTAACTAACTGGAGGACAGTTAGAACCAGTTTCTAAAGAAGGTTGCAATATGGCATCCGAAACGTCAAACATTTTTTCAAAAAACGCACGGCGAAACCCGAAAGTTTCTAGTTTTAGATCTAGTGTTAGTCCTAGTGATAGTTCTAGTGTTAGTTCTAATTTCAGTTCAATTAACACCGATTGTGAAAGCCTTCGTATTTAAATGCTTATAGTGCCATTAAAAAAATGACGATCACATCATAACTCATAGAAAAATGGTTATTGGTATATCAAAATTAACGTGTATAGCCATTTTTGTAAAAAAAATTATCGATTTATTGAATATGTTCCATAATTTGGTTGCGTACTGTATACACAAATCAATTCAAAGATTGAATTCGGTATTGCCTTAGACACTGGTTTTTGAAAATACGTATTAATTATTTGAGTAATAAAGAAATAGCGATTTTAGAGTGAAAGCTGTTGCCCATTCTCTCCCTTTAATATCACCCACCAAACTACAATGTTATAAGCATAGGAGAGACCAACACCAAGTAAAAAAAAATTAGGTTGGTTGAATTAAAATTAGAACTAACACTAGAACTATCACTAGGACTAACATTAGATCTAAAACTAGAAACTTTCGGGTTTTGCCGTGCGTTTTTTGAAAAAATATTTGAAGTTTCGGATGCCATGTTGCAACCTTCTTCAGAAACTGGTTCGAAGTTTTCGAAAGTTAAGTAGTTCGAAGAGATAGTTCTAGTGTTAGTGCTAGTGTTAGTTCTAATTTTAGTTCAATTAACACCGGTCGTGGAAGCCTTCGTACTTAAATTAGGTTGGTATTGAAAAAGGAATCAGATCTGCTGGTTTCATCTCACTACCTACAGCAAGATCGTACGTTTTTTTTTAAATTTTCTAGTTACTTTTTGAACAAATTTACAAATTCTAGTTACTTTTTTAACAAATTTACAAATTCTAGTTACTTTTTTAATATCAACCTAATTTGAAAAATGAAAATTGTAGAGTGATAGCGCGTCATCTAAGTTGCGAGAAACATGAACTATTTGAGTGTAAATGTGTAAATATCATTTTATAAAAGATTTAGCGTTAGAGATCTTAACCGTATTTATAATCTTTGAATTGAACTAAAATTAGTATTAACACTAGCACTAGAACTATCGCTAAGACTAATACTAGATCTAAAACTGGAAACTTTCGTGTCTTGGTGTGCGTTTTTTGAAAAAATGTTTGACGTTTCGGATGCCATGTTGCAACCTTCTTCAGAAACTGGTTCGAAGTTTTCGAAAGTTAAGTAGTTCGAGGGGATAGTTCTAGTGTTAAAGCTAGTGTTAGTTCTAATTTTAGTTCAATTAACACCGGTCGTGAAAGCCTTCGTACTTAAATTAGGTTGGTATTGAAAAAGGAATCAGATTTGCTGGTTTCATCTCACTACCTACAGCAAGGTCGTACGTTCTTTTTTAAATTTTCTAGTTACTTTTCTAATATCAACGTAATTTGAAAAATGAAAATTGCAGAGTGATAGCGCGTCATCTAATTTGCGAGAAACATCAACTATTTGAGTGTAAATGTGTAAATATCATTTTATAAAAGATTTAGCGTTAAAGATCTTAACCGTATTTATAATCTTTGAATTGAACTAAAATTAGTATTAACACTAGCACTAGAACTATCGCTAGGACTAATACTAGATCTAAAACTGGAAACTTTCGTGTTTTGGTGTGCATTTTTGAAACCAGTGTCATTTCAAATCGTTTATGAAGAAGGTTGCAATATGGCATCTGAAATGTCAAACATTTTTTCAAAAAACGCACGGCAAAACCCGAATGTTTCTAGTTTTAGACCTAGTATTAGTCCTAGCAATAGCTCTAGTGATAATTCTAGTGCTAATGCTAGTGTTAGCTCTAATTTTAGTTCAATTAACAGCAGTCGTGAAAGCCTTCGTACTTATACGATTATCATCCATTTATTGATTTTCCTTCATTCATCAAAAACAATGTTTTTCTGTGTTTGAGCATGTTAATTTGAACATAATTCTGTCTAAATTGTCTTGCGTAGATACTACATGCAATCATACTACATCAGCAGATACTGGTTTGAGAAATAATAATAAGAGAGCAAACATTTTTCAGGATTACAAAGGACCTAAAGCGAGCAAATAATTTAGTAATCTTGAATGATTTGTTAAGATATCATTATATAAAAAATTTTATGCATTAAACATTTTTTCACCTTTCATACAAGAACATTTTGTGGCATAAGCTAATACATGATTTGCAGGGCAAAAATATAAAATACTTGACATTTTGTTGTCAAATATATTCAATCCATTAAAACTACCCCTAATACAATATTATTGTCTATAATGGATTTATTATACAAAGTGTTAAGTAAACTAATGTTGAATTTGACCTTTGATTTTAATGTTTTTTTTCATAATGTATATGGAGAGGCGGACCTGCTCTGTTCCTTATGAGCAAGATCTTATGGCTTGGTCAGAAATAATTTGTCCTGAGATTATTAGAAACGGTGAATGTTTGTAAAACGATTTACGTTTTTTATATGTCCAGTAAGTAATAATCTTTGAGTTAATGGTTTCGTGTTGGTTTTAGCGCCTCGTCCGCAAGCGCCCTTGGCTATTTGGGAATAAATGTCATCTTATGAAAGATTTGGTATCGCAACCAAGGCATGTAATGAATGATATCGTCTTAAATCGCAGAGGACACTTGCGGACGAGGCGCTAGAGTTGATGTGCCAATACGAAATCAACAATTCAAAGGTTGTAGCACCTCGCCCGCAAGCAACCTCGGCTATTTGAGTATAAATGTCATCTTATGAAAGATTTGGTATTGCAACCAAGACATGTAATGTATGATATCGTCTTAAATCGCCGAGGACACTTGCGGACGAGGCGCTAGAGTTGATGTGCCAATACGAAATTTACAATTCAAAGGTTGTAGCGCCTCGCCAGCAAGCAACCTCGGCGATTTGAGTATAAATATCATCTTATAAAAAAGTTAATGTCTCAACCAACACCTATAATGAACGGTTGCACCTAAAATCCCCGAGAACACTTGCGATAAGTAATTTGAACAAAATAAAATGGAAATGAATTAAAATTTAGAAGGGAAATTGGAACGAAATAAAATGGAACTGAAACTTCTAAATTCTGAAATGAATTAGAATTTAGAAGGAACAAATAAAAAATTAGAAGAAAAATTGGGAAATAATCAGCTTGAAAATTAGAGAAAATTTGATGAAATAATTCAAGGATTAAGAAAAGAAATTATTATACAATTCTAAAATAGTAACGATGTTTTACATCGTGAAATCAATAATATTAAGGAACAATATACAAATTTCGATAAAAAATATAATATACTGATTGAAAACGTTAATCAGCTACCGTTATATGTGGATAAAAGAATGGAAGAAAATGTAACATTATATTCGAAGAACAACAAGAGAAAATTGAAATTATAAATATACAACTTTTGGAGAATAATGATAACCAAAAAGTAATAGAAAAACAAATTAAATCAAACTTTGATAAAATTGACAAGATAGAAAATTTTGGAATGGCACTAGAAGGGAAAATAAACTTTAATAAAGAAGAAATTAGAAACATGGGAAATTATCGAATTAAAGGTAAGGACAAATACAAGAAGATGATCGACGAGATCATGATTATAAAAAGAAAAGGGAATTAATATAATAAATAGAGAAAATATCACCAATTCACAAGTTATCAGACCGGAAATGTGGCCCAAATTTAGGGGTACCAAAGACAAGATATACCCGATGACTTACTTAAATAATTTGATAAGACTAACCACCGATATTAACGATCCTAAATTCATTTTGAATTTGATTCAAAACTTAACTTAGAGGATCAAACTTTAGAATGAAACAAAATGGTAGCGACAACATGGATGATTTCAAGAATGAATTTGTAAAATAGTTTTGGAATAGCGATTTGAGTATTAGAGTTTTTATTTTTATTTTATTTGAGTATTTGAGTTCGTGTGATTTTTTGAATGATGAATCGCTATTCATTAACACCGACTATACAAAATTTAAAACAAAAATTTTTACAAAAATGTGAATCGTAATAGATAATGTTATAGAAAATAAAAAAAAATAAATAACTAAATTATATAGATAATTTGATTAATAATTTAAAGGGCGTTGAATTGTAAAATTTCTCATACTTATGTTTGGAAATTTTCTTTTAGATTTTACAAAGTTGAAGAAAATAGTTTATAAAAAATAATAACAATAAAAAAAATAAAAGTTTACTAAAAAATATAAATTGACAAAAAAGTCAAAGAAACACAAAAAAATAATGAATATCAAAAATAATAAGTAAAAATAAATATAACGTCGTCTGCACGTGTTTTGAAAAACGGAACAATTTAATTTCAAAAAAATAAACAAAACAAAAAAAGCGAAAAATTAATAATAAACGAATAAGTAAAGAAGAAATGATAGAAGAAAATACAAGAAAAGAATTTGAATTTGTATATACACTACTCTCTAAAACTATCGCACCACAAAAAAAATATGTTTAAACTTAATGCATAATTTGCATTAAGTTTAAAGGTTTTTTTTAAATCAACGAATAGATTTTGATAAAAGAGATATCGAGATGATTCTTGATCGAAAATGTAGAGAAGGGTTGCCATTCTAACATAAAGTAAATGGAATGTAGCGGTTCTTTCTGGTAAATTCCACAGGCTGTTGCAAAATTAGCAGAAAAAACATAAATTTCTTTTTACACTCCGCGTATGTGTAAAACGTTGATAATTGTCAGAAACTATAAACACATGTATTCCTTAAAAATCAACCTATACCGTGAAAAAAGAATCATCAAAATCCATCCGTTGATTCACAAAAAAAAATACCTTTTAACTTAATGCATAATTTAGGTGGTGCGGTAATTTTAGAGAGTAGTGTATATTCGGTTCATTTGTTGGAACCTGCTTGCCCTGTATTATACAGGTGACACAAAAGTCTGGAATATATTAAATAACTTCGCTAATTTTACTTTTAACAAAGAATCTTTCGTATAAAAGTTTTTAGGTTTAATATAACGCTTATTTCGTATAAGCTTGATTGTTTATAGTTACCATGGTAACAAATTTTATTGTTTGAAACGGGACGAAATTTGTTTGCTTAATTTTTTGATAGAGCATATTTTTCTCTATGTGTTGAGCATATTATATTATAAGGTTATTTATACCATAAGGTTATTTTATATAATAAGGACATTTTAATCAGGTACGCGTTGAAACAGCATTTATATCTAAATTAATACAGTAAGAAGAATCGAGGTAAGTGTTAAGAATCGAGTAATGCTAATCTACATTGGGTTCAAGAAAGTTACACCCAATATCCTCAAAAAATAAATGTTTAGGTTGGAATTCTTCGTGGTCATGTTTAGGAGCCTTTTTTGAACACCACTCTAAACGCAGATGGATATTTAGATCTCCTTCAAAATCAAATTCTGCCTGCTGTTGAAGCAGTATTTCGAGGACAGGGCGGAAGAATACATGAAAATATATTTTTTCAACAAGATGGAGTACCTCTACAGAACACAAGAAATGGATCGGTAGACGTAGACCTATTAGGATATATAAGAATACAACTCACAATTCAGAAGAACTCTGCGAAAGAAAAATGCTGAGACACGAGAAATTTCAGTTGATATGCTTTCAAATTGTGTAAATAATTTTAGAAAACGTCTTGACATTTGTTTAGAAGTAAATAGTTAGAGGTAAATAAATAACGATTAAATAAATATCACAATCCGGTATCGACTGCGATACCAAAATTTTCATAGGATGACATTTATATTAAAATTGATTATAGCGCCTCGCCCGCAAGTGATCTCGGCGATTTGAGGCGAAATGTCCACCAAAATTTTCATAAGACATGACATTTCTATTCAAATCGCGTTTATACAGGGCGTTTCTGTAAGTCGTGGCATAATTTTAATCACAAATACTTGAGTTAAAATGATAACGATTGGTATAAAAATTTTTGCTCTAAACCCATAAATGGCTAAGATATGGGCCTTCAAAGTTAAGACATTTTTAAACTTTTTCTTAAATATCTTCAATATGGTTGTCTTAGAAAGATAAAATTTCGCAGAGAGTGCAATATTATAATGAGAAATCGTTTAAGATCACTTTTGGACACATACAACCACGGGATCATTGCTATACGGAGTGTCCACAAAGTTTATTTCATTAAAACTTTTTCTTTATAACGTAAACCCTTAAATTTTACAACTGATTCCAAAAGCCTATTTCATTTTAAAACAATTTTCACTCTTAGACAATTTTGATTAGATGCATCCTTTTCGAGTTATTCGCAAAAAGGTTCAAGCTTGTTTTTTAGGATTGTTATTAATCGTAGGCGCCTATGAAAACAACTCGTAAGTAAAGCAATTTGGCATTATTAGTAAATGCGAACAAAGTGAATTTATTAACAATAAAAATAACAAATTACAAAAACAACAACAAAAACAGCTCTTCAAACGTAAATACCAATAAAAAAATCAGTTAAGAAAACAGTAAAATAAAATAAAAACTTGAAAAACAACAACTAAAGTGGATAAAGTATAGTATATATTACAGTAAATGCTCGAAGTGTCCTCCGCCCTGCTTCAATGTAGATTTCAAAGCGACGTCTTAAATTAATACGTAATCGAGGCAATGCGTTTTCTTGCCGTATTATTGTAAGCGACTCCACAATTTTTTGGCGTCATTGTTCAACAGTATCAATATTCGAATTGTATACCAAATCTTTAACACGCCCCCATAAATAAATGTCTAGCTTCTGGCTTCTGGTCCTCGTCCAATCCAACTCCCGGGAAAGTGTTGATGTAACCACTCCTTAACAGTATTTGTACAATGAGGAGGCGCTCCATCATGTAAATACCACATTTCAAGTCTTGTTTCATATGAAGCATCGTCCAATAAATCTCCCAGATTTTCCAAGTGTTCCAAATAACTAACACCATTAAGTCTGGGGGGTAAAAAAACGGGTTCGATAATAAAATCGCCAACAATTCCAGCCCAAACGTTTACACTGAATTTCCATTGCGATTGACAAACACACGTAAAATGTTTCTCAAATCATTTCTCAAATTAATTGTTCCATGTTTTAAAAAGGTAGATTCATCTGTAAATAGTATTTTTTCTAAAAACGCACCATCAATTGTACATTTTTCATTTGTAATTTTTAATTATTGAACTGTGGACAAATGGTATGGATATAATTGCTGTTCGTGAAGGACACGCCAAACTGTAGTTCTAGATATTCTAAAATGTCGTTTTATATCAGCAGTACTAGCAGTACTACGATCTGCCACAAAATCCAAAATATCTTCTTCCAGTTCGGGTGTACGAACTGACCTCTGATTTCCATTATTTACATACTTCGGTCTTAAATTTCCTGTCTTGCGTAAACGTCTTTTGATATTAAGAAATGTTTTTCTGTCAGGTTGTCTGCGATTGGGAAATGTTTCGCAATATCGTCTTGCTGCTGCGTTAGCATTGCCTAAACACTCTCCCAAAATAAGCTTCAACAAAACAGAAACAGTAGTTACAGAAAAAAAATCAAAACTAAAAATTCTACAAATAACGGGTATGCAAAAATCTGCGTACAAGTCAGGACAGTATTTATAAAAAATTCATAAATGAGATCATTGTTTCTATATTAATATGAGGTCGGATAACCTTTACGTTTAATGACCTCCCTTAAACGTTTATACATGGAGTGCACTAATTTCTTCGTTTCGTCCGAACTGATTTTGGCCCATCCTCAATCATAACATTTTTTAACGTTTCCTTCGACATTATGTTGTGTTGGCGGATCCTGCGTTCCAGTAAATCCCAGAGGTGTTCGATGGGATTCAAGTCCGGCGATTGTGGAGGTGTTTTAAGTTGCTTTGGGGTATTGTATAGTAGCCAAAGCTTAGTGTTGTGGGCGCAATGTTTGGGGTCATTATCTTGTTGAAAAAAGTATTCGGGCCCCAAGCCCAAGTTTTCGATGCTAGGCTTCAAATTTTCTTTTAAAATGTCTATATACATTTTATGGTCCATTGTCGATGTTATGAAAACCAACCTTCCCACCCCTTTCGTGCACATACACCCCCAAACCATAACTCCACCACCTCCGTGTTTTACAGTCGCT
Organism: Onthophagus sagittarius; assembly: GCA_036711965.1. Taxonomy (NCBI): domain Eukaryota; kingdom Metazoa; phylum Arthropoda; class Insecta; order Coleoptera; family Scarabaeidae; genus Onthophagus; species Onthophagus sagittarius. The sequence continues at coordinate 66,999,750 of JASERS010000003.1, forward strand.
TTCAAATTTTCGGGATTAAGGGCAGTATTAGGCTTTCTCCATACAAGTTGTTTACCCTTAATGCCGAAAATGCAAAATTTGCTCTCATCTGTAAAGAGAACTTTCTCCCAGAATTCAATGGGCTTGTCTAAGAGTTTTTTTGCAAAGGCGATCCGCTTCTGACGATTGACCTCTGACACAAATGGCTTTTTTCGTGCAACGCGACTGTGATAGTTAGCTTTTTTTAACGTCCTTCTCACCGTATCTTTGCTGATAGTTTTATGAAATTCTTCTTCTACATTTTCTACTATTTTTTTTGCCGTCAGCCTAGGTTCTTTTCTAACCTGCTGTACAATTTTTCGCTTCTCTCGGTTTGTTAAAAGGGATGGTCTACCAGATCGCGGACGTGAGAGGTAATCTTCAGTGTCTTTATAATTATTAATTACTCTTTGAATGGAAGAGTGTGACCTGCCGACAGTTTCTCCTATTTTTCGAAAAGATTTTCCCTCTTTCCATAACTTTACAATAATTTTTCTCTCTCCCAATTCAATTTCCTTTCCTTTCGTGTCCATTCTAACTTTTAGCTTCTAAGCCTCTGCTAATATAATTGGCACCGATTATCTTTTATTTAAATCGGAAAACGTAGATCGCCAACTACGTATTTAAGTAAATAAGTATATTTTGGAGAAGGCGTCTTTATTTGTACGCACATTTTTGCATACGCATTATTTGGAGAATTTTTAATTTTATTTTTTTTTGTAACTAATATTTCTGTTTTATTGATGTCTATTTTGTTAATAGAATTATATGTAGTTAATACACAAAATAAAAAAAAATTGAAGTTTATCACATTAGATTATGACTCTTATTTTTTCAGTTAAAGTGTTAGAAGTTTTTTGTACGCAGACTTCTGCTGCTAAGTGTATGTTGGGTAATAATTTGACAGATTGCTTTACTACTTTACTTAAAATTTGTTTTCATAGGCGCCTACGATTAATGAAAATCCTAAAAAACAAGCTTGAATCTTGTTGCGAATAACTCGAAAAGGATGCATCTAATCAAAATTGTCTAAGAGTGAAAATAGTTTTAAAATGAAAGAGGCTTTTAGAATCAGTTGTAAAATTAAAGGGTTTACGTTATAAGAAAAGAAAGTTTTAATGAAATAAACTTTGTGGGTTGTATGTGTTCAAAAGTAACTTAAACGATTTCTCATTATAACATTGCACTGTCTGCGAAATTTTATCTTTCTAAGACAAACCATATTGAAGATATTTAAGAAAAAGTTTAAAAATTTCTTAACCTTGAAGGCCCATATCTTAGCCATTTATGGGTTTAGAGCAAACATTTTTACACAAATCGTTATCATTTTAACTCAAGTATTTGTGATTAAAATTATGCCACGACTTACAGAAACACCCTGTATATCTATACCTTGAAACAAGAACAACCAATGTCATAAAATAACGAATATGACATTTATTATTTATTTGATAGTATTATTTCGAAACTTTTTAATGCAAGAACAGTCGATGTTGTAAAATGATCATTATCTGAGATATTGTAAAAGCCACCCCCAATGTCAACCACGGTTATGAAGAAATATCAGTGCAAGAACAATCAAACTAACAATGGTCGGTTGAGTATGTATACCATAGTATGCAACAATAGCCAATGTGGACATTGGTTGTTATTGGAATCGTAACAATGGTACGCTTAGAGCTTACATTGGTTCTTAAATGTAGGGTTATGTTTATGTCATGACTGTACTACAACTTTATTGTGTTTCTTTCTTTATTGTTATAAAAGAAAGAAAAAAGATTAATAGCAGAACAGAGAAAATAATGCGTTTGTGTGAACAGCCATTAGATTTAATACAAGGTAAGAAATCTCCTTCTCTATTTTGACTTTTGTTTTAATTTAGTGTAAATGCAACGTGTAGTTTTTCCTTTAAAGAACAATGTTTTTGTTGATTAAATTACTAACGCTTAGGTTTTTGTTATTTATAAGTATTTATTATCATATTTTGTCAGCTGATTTTAATTCGTTAACAGAAATCACGACTGAAGTGAATTATTATCCATATACAGAATTATTACCAAATTCTTCCAGCATTTCTAGTGGTAAAGGGAGTTGCAATATTTTAGAAGATATTATATAAGATAGTCTATAAGAGTCTATAAGTCTATAAGATATATAGACTGGTTTATTAGACGTTTATGAAGATAAAGATAAGCAATTCAAATTCAAGCATTGCTGGTTTATCTAGAAGCATGAATGATTCCATTAATTTAAGTGAAAATCATTTTAATGAAAATGTAAATGGGAATGGCGAACTGGAAACTGAAACATTAAATATCCTTGATTTATCAGAAAATATAACTAGTAACGCCGAATTATGCTTCAATCAGCGTACTGAAAATGCACACAGTAGTAGTGCAGCAGTTTGAGAGTTTGTACATATCAAGTTGCGATGAATATGTTTGTGAATCAGATTTGGAAGAAAGTTCAGATGTAGAAGAGCAAAACAAAACTGATAATTCTATGAAAAAGTGTAAGAAAGGAGGACGACAGAAGACAGAGAAAAGGTCCCGAAAACGTATAAGAAAATGAAAATCTTTGAAAAGTTAGAAAAAAAACTAAAAATGAAGAGAAAGAATACGTATCTGTCGCAGGGAAAACCAAACTTCTTCTCTACTTCTTGTATACATTCATAAATCAAGCCGTTATTTTTATGAGAAATTGGTGGGAATTAAAGAGGTAGAAGATACATTAATGGGAGATGAAGAAAAAGAAATTTGGAATAGGTATTCGTTCTAGTATTTTTAACTCTATAGTGGTGATATATTACCATGTTGCTTTTTGTAAAAGTTTCTTGTGCGTATTTTGTATATAAATAAAGTGGTTTTGGTGCAAATCAATTTTTTTCTTTATTGTATACATAGATTATCATTAATTCCTAATTTAACTTTAAGAAAGGTAACAAATGTTTAAGTAGTGAATTAAAAAACTGAGGAAATTAACCAAAGTCAGCATTTTATAATGTAAGAGTACAAAAACAAGCAATGTCAGGTTAAAAACGAAAATTAGAAAAGAACAAAAACGTTTCATATTGCCAAATCAATCTATGCAAAACACTCATTAAATATTCATAAAAGCCTTTTCTCAATGAAATCAAGGTTAAAAATAAAATCGTGTATAAAAAATGACTCAATTTTCTTTGACCTTTTCCTCAAAACTAAAAATATTGACATTGGTTGTTCTTGTTTCAAGGTACAGATATATGGACGCTTTGCATCCACAAAAACTTTTCTGTGGTTGCTACAATACTCGGAGCATTTTGCGGATTACTTGAATTATCCGTTCTTGAGAAGTTCAATAAGGTATTGTTATTATTATAAAACGAAATAAAACGAAATGGGTTTTTAGAATCTGTGAAAATTTAAGAATTTTCTATGTACCAAAAAAATGTTTAAAAAATTCTAAAATCTATATAGCATTGATGACGTAGTTTCATAATTTTTAAAGTAATCTTAAATAATATCTGATATTAACATTGCACTGATGTTTACAGACAAATTTAATAGTTTCGAAAGCCCTTCTAAGCCATTTATAGGTTTAGATCAAAGATTTTCAATCGTCATCATTTTTATTCCAGTATTAATATATCAATTACATCACTTATTCAAACACCCTGTAGATTAAAAATAAATTTAATAGCAAATTCAACAATATGAGGGGATCTAAAGACATCTAAGATCAACATCATTTTAGAGACAAAATATTCTCATTCCCTGACGGTTTAAAATTAAAATTAATTCTTAGCATTAATCCACTAATTTTATTCCTAGATTGACGCAGTTTTGCGACTTAGGGATTACATTCGAAATTCTCTGACAATGAGTTTCAAAGCAAACACAGGTTACGAAGCCAGTTGTATGGCTCTTTCAATTTCTAATCGCTTCACCCGCGTGGATTCTATAGGATGTGTAGAATTATTAATAGCGATTTCTTCGACTCAATTATTTGTCTTATACTCCCACCCCTTTTACGTAATGCATTACGGAAATCGCGTATGACGAAATCAATTTTGAAATCTGCGAATAGTGCTCAAATAAATTTAAAATAATTTGACATTTTAGACGGTTCTAGAAATATTACCAACTTAAATCATAAAAATCACTAAAATTTATAAAATTACGTCTCTTTATTCACAAAACTTATTAGTTAGTATTTATAAGAAAAGCATTGTTCTAACTAAAAGTTCGGTCGTTTGTAATACACAACAAACAAGAAGGATGCGGTGACAGGTTATTTGTCGTTAGTTTTCGAAACGGTGACATTTACTGTCTCTGTCCATTTATCACCGGGTTATTTCAACGGGACTTTTTACCATTTGTACTGTTCTAAATCGATTTTTTTTTCTTGTAAGGGCACATGTTCTGTGTCATATTGGCCTCATATAAGCCTTTGCGGGATCACTTAATTAACCATCGAATACGTCTTCGTTAACATCAACGTCGTGTTTGGTATTGACTCGTTCCATGCATTATGCATTAATCTATCGCAATTTATTCCCTCTAGCGATTAATATGCTTCGTATAACACGGTTTTAAATGTCTCTTTACATTACGTTTCAACAAAAAAAGAATTTTAAATAAATCAAATGTTAGTATGACATGCGTTTTTAGAAAATATGGTGTAGCAAAATTCCGTGTTAATTTTAGTGTTACCAATTTCATAACGATTTGATACTTAATATAAAAATTTGCAAAATGTTCATTTGACGTTAATATTTGTTGTTACGTAGTTTGGTGCTCTAAGGGCTGGTTTTATGAAAGTTGACGTTGACCGGCGGTTATCAAACCTGTCGTCAAACCTGTCCTTGTCGTCAACCGGTGTTCGTATGAAAACATTACAGCGACTTTTTATATTTTTGGATTGTTATATAACGTTTTTAAACCATATTTTGTTATAATAGTAGTATATTATATGTAACTACATAAAAACAAATTCGACTTTGTAAAAATATATTTTTTTTTGAGCTCTTTCTTAAAATTTCAATTTTCATCTTCATTTTAGAACTTTTCTACTTCACTTCTTTCATCATTCATCATACAATTTCCTTTCCTTTTCAAAGATGTAATTTTTGGAGTTCTTTCTTTCGTTCATTTTCTTTATTTAATTAAAGACCTTTCTAATAAGAGGATACAACTTTTTAATTCAGAAATTAATGTGTTTTCTATAAATTATTTTGTGACGATGATTTAAAGGGGGGTAAAATTTTTATATCCCAAATAGGGTTTTAAGTTATAGATACATCGCTATGTGTTGAAGGTCTTTAATAAGGCTGTTCTATAAAATCACTATCTCCTGCTGATGGTTATAAGCCAACCGCTGCTTACTCTTATTAAAACTCTTATTTTTTCGTAAATAATTCGTCGATTCTGCTTTATATTTATTTCAGAGTTTCTCCTTCCTCATTAGCAAAATATCTATTTGCCTTTTTTTGAGGTTTTCAAATTTGTTTCAGCATTATACTGATTCGCAATTTTGTTCTCTAAGCGTTATTCTAAATTAAATAGTAAACATTTCTTAAAATAGTCAGGCTTTTAAGAATTAACTGTATCTTTCCCTTCCACATGATTGCATCTTTTCTTTTCGCATTCAACTATTCTATATTTATTGATAATATCCACTGGTTGAATTGATATTAATCTGTTTTTAATTAATTTATTCACTGGTGTAAGCAAGAAAGACATCAAGTGACATATAGTATGCAGATCATGACAACTGATGACAACTTTCTCAACCTCCGGTCAATCCAACTTGAACCTGCGGTTGAAATAACCACTGTTTAACCGGAACGTTAATACTCAACTGTATGTCGTGCAACGCAAAACAACGGTTAACCGGCGGTTGATGGATAACCTACTGTCAACCGGACATTATAAAACCGGCCCTTAATCCAAAGGCCTTTATTACCAAAGTAATAAAAATTAAAAGTACATTTTAATTTATGCTAGGGCGGAGCCATACAATTTTGTTTTCTATTTGTCTGTTATAATTTTTATCTAAGAGATACATACACCAAATAATTTCTAAATATGCCAAATGTATTCCGACAGATTCTAACACTTCGAACTATTGTAAAATCTGACGTTTGCATATCAAAAAATGTTAACTCGTTGTTAAATTACTATGTAATTGTGAATGATTTACCTAAGTAAAAATGTAAAAATGAATGTTGTTATGAACGACCAGGGTTAAAGCTGGGTGCATCGAGTAATATGTTGTGAACGCATCCTTGCAGAGATAATTTGAAATTAAATATCTAGCATTTGGACCTCCTCCACTAATTGGAGTGCACAGGGTTCGTGAGTCGTCTCCCATAGCTCCTATACCAATTAAGTTAGGATTTTTTTCAAACGCTGACTTGTACTATACCGGGTGTCCCCCAAAAGTGGCTCACACCACATTTTTTTCTAGTAATAACTAGAGACTGGATTTATATGCTTTTGCATGTTTTACATATAATTTCATATTTTGCATTTTTAATGCTTATAAATTTTGTGATTCATATACTTCTATTATAATTCTTCTTTATATAATTTCATATGAGCACATATTTTGTCCATATTTCAATCATGTGTTGAATAGGTTGATTGAATTCATACGTTTAGAATATTCAGCAGTAAATCAACTGATAAGTAATGCTAAAAAGGAATTAGTCCTGTCAGGAACCGCCTGAATCAATAATTACATTTCTTGATTGATGCTGTTGTAGGTATTTGATGCTAATAATTTTGATGATATAGCTTTCGAAATGATGTGGTTATTTTCGGTGCCATCTTAAGATTTTAGCACCCCAAAGCTGAGTTGTACGAATGAAACGAATGCGTTCCTTTTCATACAAAATTACAAAAAAACGATTCTAGTTCCTTCTAGTTTACAACTCTGTATATTTAAACTGAAGTAAAACTAGAACTAACACTAGATCTAGAAGTAGAAAGATGCCAAACTTTTCTACTTCTAGGTCTAGTGTTAGTTCTAGTTTTATATCATTAGATCGAGCCTTAGATCTAGACTAGAAACACTCGTATATCTCCCAAGACGGTTAAACCAGAATGATTCAAGTTGTAGGTTTAGTGTTAATTCTAATTTTACTTCAAATATACAAGGTTGTGTTGGGTTTAGCCGTCCATCTGAAGATATTTTTTTAACGAAGATTTCTGATTAGAGTACTTTACAAACTGATATGACAACTGATATATTTTAATTGAAGTAAAGTATTACTTAGCGTTGAAGCACATAAGTACCGCAGCAAAAATCGCATCTCAAATTGTTTTCAAGAACGCAATACAAGAAGAAAATTTTATAAAATTTTGACAATAGCAATGCTGAAAACCCGAATTTTTCTACTTCTAGATTTAGTGTTAGTTCTAGTTTTATATTATTATTAGATCTAGCTATAGATCTAGACTAGAAACATTCAGGTTTAGCCGTACATCTCTCAGTGTTAGTTCTAGTTCTACTTCAATATACAGGGTTTCAAAACAGTTTGAAACTACTCTATTTTAGAAACTCTTAATTGAAGAGCCCTTTGTTACAAAAATGTCTTCAGATGCACGGCTAAACTTAACCCAACCCAACCCTGTATATTTGAAATAAATTAAAACTAGAACTAACATTAGAACTATTATCGGAGTCAAAAGATTTTTCCCCTCACTTTGAAGGAGAATAACAAAGAAACTACTTCATAGAAAAAATTGGGAACAGCTTCGTTTCACGCTTAATTTAATTGTTTATAATGTGTAGCAGTTTCAATTTTTTTCACCCACTTGTGTAACAATTATCACAGGTATAATGAAAAAATGTACCCGATTTCGGTCGGTTTGCGAACAAGCTCGATTTTGACATTTTTTTTTCAAAAACTGTTTGGCGAAAAAATTTCAAATATGAAATAGTAGTAACTTGATGTGTTCTTAATGATATAGTTTATTTTATCAATATTTTCTATAGTTTCGTGGAAAATCACGTTTAAATAGGTTATGGTTATTTCATAAACGACCACGCCGATTTCAATGAGGTTTTATCTGAAATATGTCAAATGGTTTCAGTTTTTGGATCCTGTTATTATTTCCTCAAAATTATGTTTTCCTAGTTATTATTGTTTCCTGTATTGCTGATTTCTGTTTCTCTTTAATTTATGATTTCACTAAAATGCTCATAAAAAATTAGGGACCCATAATTTTGCAAATCTAATAAGGGAATCCGATTACCGAAATTATTTTACATACTTTGGTTAAAACTGCGAAACTATATGAAATATTGATAAATTAAAACTTGACCTCCTTTAAGAACACATCAAGTTACTACTAGTTCAAATTTGAAATGTTTCTGCCAAACAGTTTTTGAGAAAAAAAATCGTAAAATCGAGCTCCTTCTCAGATCGATCGAAATCGTGCGCACATGTTTTCATTATACCTGCAATAATTACTATACGAATGTGGCAAAACTAGTCCCAATTTTTTCTATGGAGTAGTTTCTTTGTTATTGACTTTCAAAGTGAGGGGTAAAATCTTTTGAATCCGATAATAGGATCATTCGGAGTTATTAACCGAAGAAATTTATTAGTCTTGTCTCAAGATGCACCTTGCTAAACCTAAAACTTTCTACTTCTACGTCTAGTGTTAGTTCTAGTTTTACTACAATTGAAGTGTACAGGGTTGTCAAATCAGTTTGTAAAGTACTCTATTTCAGAAACTGTAAAGGCGTTCGTAAAAAATGTCTTCAGATGCCCAGGTATATTTGAAACAAAGCTGTGTTAAGATATTCGGCGCCTCAGGGTTCATCGAACGAAACGAGTGCGCCCCTTTTCATACAAAATTCAATGCAATAAAACGGTCCGCACCTCAGATTTTTGGTGCAAAGATAGGTGCTCCCTCAGGAGTTGGCGTTCCAGGGCTATAGCCCTGCAGAGGGCTCTCTACTGGCTATAATAAAACGAACTCCGCATTCCTCTTCTTCATTCGAAATAATTTCCGTATACCAGATTTGAATAGAATTGAAATAAAAGTGTAATATTATTAAAAAAAACTTAATTTAAATTGACCACCCTGTATTTTCAAAATGACAAAATGAGTGTCGACTGTTGCGACGTTTGTATGAAGTTTTGAAGAAGGTTAAAGTCGTACAAAAGCTTGAAACACTTTGTATACTATTGTTGTTTTGATTTTTGTTTATCACCGTGTAAGTTATTGTGGGATAGTTATTAAAATAACAACGAAGACACTATTTTATACTTTAACGATGAAATATAATATTTTATTTTTCAGTTTCTACCGGTTTCGGCATCACTAGCCATCCTCAGGAAAGTACGTCATTTCTTAAATGATTTTTAAACATATCCCCTAATTAAATGTATGTTTATTAGTTGTGAAAACTTGTAAGAGTTTAATTTATAAAGTAATGTTATTAATTTTGTTATAATATACAGGGTGAGTCAGGAGGATCGCACCAAACTCTATGAGTGTATTACATACGTGAAAATAATGTAAAAAAAATCATATGTTCATTTATGGTTTCTGTAATGGAAATGCTACAGCTGCTGTTGAAGAATATCGTCAACGTTTTCCACATCAAAGACATCCTGATAAAAACATCTTTATATATCAGAGTTTTCAACAAATTGTGCGAGACTGAACAAATACAAAATATTCTGGATCTAGTAGAAGAAGATGTAACTACCAGTTCCCGCGGTATTGCTACTAAATTGGGAATTCCACAAAAGAGAGTTATAAAAACACTCCACAATCAAGGCTTATATCCGTACCACATAAAAACAGTTCAGCACCTACAACTAGAAGATTTTGCTAACCGGATGGAGTTTTGTCGGTGGATAAATAATAATCATCGTGTTGTATCGCGTATACTTTTTACGAATGAGGCTATATTTACCCGTGTATTAATATCATATTAATAATATTCGTAACAGTCATGTACGGTGCGACGAAAATCCCCACGCATCAGTCGAAAGCAATTTTCAACATAAGTTTTCTATAAACGTGTGGTGTGGTAGGTCGACTCTTATTTAATTGACCCTTTCATTTTGGAGAATCGCCTCACAGGAGATAACTACTTCAATTTTTTACAAAATGAATTTAATGGCCTGCTAGAGAATGTTCCTTTGGATATTAAAATGCAGACGTTCTATCAGCATGATGGAGCTCCTGTCCATTTCGCTCGTCAGGCAACATTTGGACGAACGTTTTGCAGGGCAATGGATTCGTCGTGAAGGTCCTATTAATTGGCCTGCAAGATCTTCAGACCTCACACCATTAGATTATTATTTATGGGACTGGATCAAAAATGAAGTGTACTAAATAAAAGTGAACACACGGGATGCATTAATTCAACGAATTAGAAAATGAATCAATTCGGAGCAACAAGGACTCTTCGTAGACGAAGCAGAAAATGTTTAGAGGTCAATGGCGGTATTTTTGAGCATTTATTAAAAGAACGCTATGATTAATAAAATGTTAATGTGTGAAATTTCTTTATTTGTTACTATGCTATAACTTGAAAACAAATGAGAATCGGATAAGAACATATGATTTTTTTACATTATTTTCACGTGTGTAATACACTCTATATTTTATATATATTGTATACTTTTTATACTTATAAGTTACAAATGGTACAATGCAATATTAAAAGTAGCATTTTTGTAATACTTGTATGTGCAAGAATTTTTTTCCGACTAATTTTAAACACATAAAATACTTGTATTGCTTATTTTTGTCACATATAAATCAGATAGCACAGATTGTCCTGTCATCTTAGCTACTATGAGCCAAAAGTTGTCATACTTTTTCCGAAGGTAGTAAAACGTCAAAAAATAACGAAATTATAATTTTTTTAAATTATAAACAATAGTGCAAATTTTTCAAGTAAAACTTTTATGTAATTGTGCTATCAACCCAACTGAGAAAAAAATAGAATTAAAAATATAAGAAAATTTGTACTCACAATCGGTATAACCGGAAGTAAAAAGAGAAAAATTTCATGTCTAATTATCCGTTTTAATTGCCTAATTATGCATTCCAAATGGTGTTCTTATATCTCTAATAATAAAAAAATGAGGGTGAGCCACATTTGAGAGACATTCGTACATACGGGTGGTCCAAAAAAGTGTGACTACACAAAATGTAGTTTTTTTAAATGAAACACCCTGTATTTTTTCCATATACTGATTAGCTTTCTTAAATGCTATAACTGTATTTTATTTACTGCATACAGTAAATAAATACTTACGCGATTTTTCATGGTTATTATAAGTTAAAGCCTCTTTTAATTTAACGATCGGAATATCCAAGAGCTTTCAAAAATAAGTGTAAAGCTGGCTTGTTCATAATTTGGAAATTGTTTTGTTTGATTAGTTTGATTGTCACTTTATTTCTTTTAAGGTAATGCTTCTCGTTAACAATTCCCTTAGTTTCTTATTCGCGAACTGTTCTATTTAATTTTAACCCACGTGTTAAGGTTGTCTCTTTGCCACCAAATACATCAAGCCTGCTTGAACCAATGGACCAAGGAACCATTAAAATATTTAAAGCTTATTACATTTGTGCACTTGAATAATGCTATGAGACAGAACGATCAAATGTTCGTTAAAGATTTTTAGCAGCAATTTTCTCTTAAAGTTTTAGAAACTGTTTAAATAATTGGAGAATCTTGGGGCGAAATTTCAAAGATAATATTGAGTAATGTTTGGAAGAAAATGCCTATTTTCTTCAACGCCGGAACTGAAGTAACAGCCGGCATAGCTTTTCTTGATAATACAATAGAAGAAATAGTAGATTTAGCGACAAAATTAGATATAGATGTTGACGGGAATGATATTCACGAGCTATTGAATTCTTACAACAACCAGTCAACGATTGACGAATTTATAGAAATGCGTGGCCAAAATGGTACTGGTGAAGACGTCAGTTCTGATCCAGCCCAAGTGGAAAAACAACTGACAATTACAAGTTTAACCGAAGGTTTGTATTCAATTGAAAAAGGTTTGAAAATTTTGAAAAATGTACTCTAATGAAGAACGACTTAAGCAAGGAATAAAAAGTTATTAGCGTATTATGAAGAAATTTTATGTCTCACCTATAGCGTAACTACAAGGTATTATATTAACCATTTTGTAAAAATACATCATTGACATTAAAGACTGCAATATCGATAAGCAAAGCACTACTATTACCACTAATACTATTGGATAATACTATACAGTGCGGTTATCAGGACCGGTTAATTTATTTAATGTTTGAGGGAGCATAATTTTGTTATTTCAAATGGCACATCCTAAATTTTTTCAATACCTCATAAGATTTAATTAATTACCGTTCATTTTTATTAACCATACTTTAATTAGACTTCTGAGCCATTCGAAAAATATAGGGTGTTCCACTTAAAATAACAAAGTTATGATCTCCCAAATATCGCGTATATTAGCCGGTTCTGGTAACTATCCTCTATAAAATGATCTAACAGTATATGCTATATATATATATAACCACCCGTATAACCGAAAATATTTTCCAGAAATACGCTCATATATATAGTACCATCCTGCTTTGCACTATTGCAGAACCTGTATATTAGAAGAGAGGTTAACACAGAATGATATGTTACAAAGATTTTGAATTATCAAGCGAGACTAATGCAGTCATATCGTGTTCATCGGTCGCTCGAATTACATCATCAGTAATATGCATTAAAGCTGCAGCTTTAATATGATTCACAACCATAATATTTACGATATTCCGATTGATTTGGGAGGAGTATAGTAAATGAATCGATAAATTTCCTAATATGAAAATTTATAACCTTTTCCACCGCTTTAGAAATAGCTGGCATGATACAAAGAGGTCGCAAATCTTTATATTCCTTCGTATTGGCTAATAACTTTTGGTAATGGAATCACAAGAGCAGTTTTTTAACAATAAGGAAAAACTTATATAAAAAAAATAATCCATTATATGTGTATATACAGGTGTCTCTGAAATACGTGTACAACGGAATACCACAGATTCTTGGGGTCAAAATAGGCCGATTTAAGTTAACTTAAATATATATCCAAAGTTGCTTCGTTTCACCGCTAGAGGACTTTAAAGTTAGTAAAAAAAATTCGTTTCTTCTTTATATCTCGAGAATGCGTTTATTCGAGCCCTAGGTTCAATTAATGTTCTTTTAAAAAAGTATAAAAAATATATAAAAGTATATAAAATATATTTTTCTTATAATCGGAAAATGCATATGAACACATTGGACATTGACTAATTCGCAGGTGAATGTCGATGATATCAATTTGACTGTTGAAAGCGTCAATAGCGCCATAGGTGACTAACACCTTATCTAAATAATAAGCATATGATTGTAAAATATAAGTGAACAGGGCATAGTGTGCACCAAGCTAGAAAAAATTTAGTTGGTGACATGGTATCTTCTAGGATTAAATAGTCAACCATATCAAGGATAGTTGCAAATTTAATTTCATTGCTATTGCAGAAGAGTAGGGGTGGAATGGATATCCAACAACTATCCGGCTTATCTGGTTACTTTTTTTTAAGACAACTCCTTAAATGTTCTCATTCTACAAATAATTAAGAAAATTGTTATTTTTATGAAAACGTCATTTCATAAATATATCTTAAAAATTAGACCTTTGACGATTGTTAAACAGCATATTATAATCTTCGAAAATTCATATTACAGAAACGAATACAGTTCTTTAAATGCGTTTAAATTTTGTTCATGAAAAAGTACATGCTTTTCTTTATAAATTATAACAAATTTCATCAAGATATTCTACGAATACGATTTTTTCAAAAATGTTAAAAGATATTTAATGAAATGCTGCAAATTTAGGTTGAGTTCAAAACTTGATATCTCAAAAACAAAGCGAGAAGCTTTTGCTTTTTAAATAACGAAAAACTTTATGAAGATATCTCAAGAAATTGATTTTTTACGATTTTTCACAAATGATTAAGGTAATTTTTTTAAGAAATGCTATAAATTTATCTCAAAAGATATCTCATAAACAAATTCAGATATTCATGTATACATATTTTCCTTTATAACTCACGAAAAAGTTTATCATTGTATATTCTACATCTGTATATGCCACTGATCCAGAAAATAACGGACAGCTGTATATGATATGAAATTGATTTTGAAACAGACAGTTACACATAATGGCCGGATGGATATGCCGGATAGCCGAATATCTGGCTGAATATAATTTCGGATATCCAGCATGAATTTAACTTCATCACTACAGAAGAGGAAATTCCTCAAGAACCGATAAAAGTAGAAATTAGTCGAAAATATTGAAATTACTAAGCGACATCCTACCAGGCCAACTAGAAAGACTATAAAGGATGAGTAAATCTAAAGTATTTATACTCTTAATATGTGGAACGTCACTAATTTAGATTTGAACGGTTATTTGAAATCATCTAATTTAATACCAAACGATCTTTTTATTGGGATTGTTTAAAGACGGAAGTTTACCATAACGTAATTGAAAACTTAAATCAGTGAATAATCGAAAAAGAATTACAACCATTACACTACATTCTCTTGTTACTAATTTTTATCGTCGTTTAACTTACAATTACCGTTTAAAAGCTAATTGAGGAATATTTTAAGAATTTGTTCTAAAAAATAAAGAATATTAGAAATTTAGTAGTTTTAATTATGCAATAGCAATAGCATTCAATGAAAAGAACGTGTATCAAAATTTATACAGGCTTTCATTCTCTTTAACTTGTATGTATGTGAGGTAAACGGAAATGTATGCGTTCCCGCACACCGCATTTAACCCCATTGGACCTCCTGTCCCTTTAGTTTATTATTTAACTATTTCAGCGGTGATATCAGTCATATCTTGAAGCCGGATGCTCAAGGAGGTCAAGTTTTATTATCCAACCGAATTTCATCCTCTTCTTTAAGTTGAATTTTATATGGGACAGTGTAAGTGCATAGTAGTTTCGTAACTATCGTTACTGCATTTCTATATTGCGTCTTATGTAAAATTTACGGAATACTATATTCTATATACACGGTGTTTCTAAAAAACTCTATGAAAATTAATATAATATAACTTTATGTTAAAAACGTCTTCTAAAGATAATATATGTGAAGAGAAAATGTCAAGAGATAAAAAAAATGTGTATTAAAATCCTCTATTTAAAGTTTTTAAACAGAAAAATGTAAGCGCATTAAAAAGTTCTGATACAAAGGACCATAGGGGTCGATTTTCAAAACGCGTAATACACGTAATACATTTTAAGGTCACTAAAGTCGTCAAAAGGTGTCATTTTTATTGAAGAAAAAATAATTTTTTTGCTTCTAACTTTAGAGGGTTGTGACTCAGAGGATTTAATGAGGTTTTGAACAAAAACTTATATGAAAGACACCCCTTGATTTACACTGAAAAATCTTCCTGAAATCTTTCAAATCAATTTGGAAACATCCTGTATAATGGGTATCCTATATACAAACTCTAAAAAAATATAAGTAAATGTGAAAAATAAGACGGATTTTTTTGTGGTTCTTCAAGGCGTTTGAGTGAATTTTGGATTATGATTTTTTTATTAAAAAAAAATTTTTGGAAAAAAGAAAGAATTTGATAAAATTGTAAGAAATACTAAAATTTTGACTTTGAATTGATTTTGAAGGACTTGTTGCTTAAAATGGTTGTTTACAATATTTTTCGGTAATACTGCTTGTTAATAAAACCAAATTTCATACAATTTTTATAATTTAGAACGATTTCAATGAATGATTCTTTTTTAATTTTCTCTTCTAATTTTATAAGTTATTGTACTTTGTTCTTTGAGCGCATCAATAAATATTCTTATTATTCGGCCACGATTCAATTTCCTCATTATCACATGTCCTCTTCCTCATCTCGATTGCAAGCGTCTTTATACAGAATTACCGGTAATTTCGTCATCCGTAAAAATTCAGAAATTGCCACTATTTCCTCATTACAGTTTAGCGTGTAAAATTCATTTTAGAACATTCAGAAATGTTCTTCATTTAACATTTCTGCTTCATCGATGACACAAAATCGGTAGATTAAAATAATATTAAAATACTTTGTATAACAATTCATTCCGAAATCCGGTAAAAGTTTGTTATAATCAGAACCACTTCAAAAATAATTAGTTTGTTGTGCGCTATAACCGAGCTCGTTATAAGCAAATTTAATCAGATTTTGTTAGATAATCCACATCGGCTTACACTGTGTTTTCATGTTGTGAGGAAAATATTAAAAAAATCTTAAAATAAAAATATCTTGGAAAGGTGAAATGCTAGGTACAAGTAACTCCTCACAAAATCTATTTCTTTTTGCACATGGAATTCAAATATTCAATAAAAATTGTAACATTCCGTTTAAAACGCCGAATTTGTAGGCTATTTCCGGTACACTGGATGTGGCAGTCATCCTGAAATTATTTTAAATCGAAAGGTTGGGATGAATAGCTCCTAGACGTAAAATCTCAGAAATGTAGGTCTAGGGTATATATAGAAGATCATAATTTGGGGTAATTTCTCCGTGAATTCTCATCCTGCGTACTTTGTTGTTTTCTTAAGAGAGCAAACTTTACGTAGAAAAAAAGGAATATTTCTACGGCTCCCGACTCTCCACGAATATTAAATAAATTTTCGATTAATGTTTTGACTAAAAAATCGTTCCTTAAATATTATGGACCATTGTTTTAAAATTACCGAACCGATTGGAAAGAAGTGTTAATAATAATTTGATACAAAGCATATTCACTGATCTGGAAGGATTATATCTTACTTGCTATTACATTATCGGTTAAAAGTATATGATAATTTGATTTTTTTTTACATAACTTTTCGAATGTTGTGCGAATTTTAATTCATAATTCAAACAATGCATAATGAGTGAATAGAATTCTATTACACTCCTACCAAAAAAAGAGACTTGATAGTTTATTTTAAATTAATGACAGATCTATAGTTCGTTTTTTATAATACCTACCAAATTATTGCAAAATTCGCAGAATTGACAAAGAATTTTGAATTGTCATGTTTTGAAATAAATAATTCAAAAAGTCAAAAGTAATAAAATTAAAATCAATAATAAAAACTAACATATTCATATGGGTAATACTTTAAAGCTTCCTCCATTCGTTTATATATTAATATGAACTTCGTTAAAATCGTAAAACATGCATTTTATAGGGATTCTAGGTAATACCACAGCATACCACAGAAACTCTAAAAAATTTAACTTGACCGGTATTATATATATACTTCATTCTTTTTCTATGATTTTTTTCTATATTTTTATCCCCATAAAATGTATATTGTTCTTCTGATTTTTGGTAACTATTTGAGTAACAAAATCGTTGAGGTTAAAATACTAATAAATTACCTTTCGAATCAATCAATCTTACGAATTCTCCGAGGTTTATGATGAATAAACAAAGATCTTTAAAGCTTTAAAAGAAGTATTACCCATATGAATATGCCAGCTTTTACTATTTATTTTAATTTTATTACTATTGACTTTTTGTAAAATAAACTAACATTCAAATAACAAATAAAACAACATTCTGTGTTAATTTTGCCAACTTTACAACAATTTGGCAGGTATTACAGAAAAAAAATGAACTATATAGGTTGGTTCATTACATCAACATGTTTATACCGTAAGACAATACGAAATTATTTAAGAAAAACGAAAATAAAGTATTAACTTTAACCATCTGTATCTTCGTTATTATTATCAATTGGACTAAGGTAAATTGGGTTAAATTGTAATAATTGTATGTAAGGAATTCACTGACATTAGCAATAAAAAAAGTTTGGGAAAGTATAAGACAAGAAAGTCTCGATATAACATCACTATTTGTGACGCCAGCAGCAATTCATGTATTATACATGATGTATGTTATGAAATATTATTAATAAGTGTGTGTAAAAAGAAAGAAGTTCGAGATTCGTCGGAGCCGATCATCACAGAGGGTGCTTGACAGGGACACACACACAGGATGCAAATCATTATGCAGCTTTGGCTTGCAAAGTCAATGATTTAGTCGGAACTGAAGACGTAGAAAATACTCGACGGCTTGTGAAGAAAAAAACAGATTGGTAGACCATGAATTACCACACAAAAATATATAGCTCACGGCAATTGGGAGAGAATTGTGGATTATGAGACTTCTTGGTGGACGTCCACTGAAGAAACCACTTGTTTCAGTTAAGAACTGAAAAACACACATAAAGTGAGCGAAAAGGCATCTCAACTAAATCCGATAGCAGTGAGAGAAGCTCTTGTGACATAATGAGAGCAGTTTCCTATTATTCGGAATTAATGGAATATCGTTGATACGTCGTCCTCAATGCAAAATATCTGCTTTTTAGGTTTAAGCACGGGCGGTCATATAGTGAAAAGCTTTAACAAAGCAGGCAGTGACTATACATAAGCACTGATTTTACAAAATACGTATGGGTGCTTGAAAGAACTAAATTGGGAAAAGACCCAAACGACCAATGACTGCTTCAAAAAAAAAAGATATGTAAACATTGACACTACGTGCTCTTCAAACAAAGCATCTAGCGCGTATGGTTCGAGTTTAGGTATTTTGGAAGCAAAATCTAATTTTATTATTCGTGTTGTTTGGCTTTTGCAATAAAAATATTTCTGCCAACAGTTTTACTAGCAGTATCAACTCTATTGGAAGAAATATCAAGTAATTTAGAAGCAGTATCAAGTATTCCAAATACAATATCAAGTCCTCTGGAAGCATTTCAAATTTTCTAGAAGCAATGTCAATTTGTCGATTTTTTATCAATGTTTCAAGCCTTCTAAAAGCAATATTAAGTCTTATGGAAGTGTTTCAAGCCTTGCAGAAGCATTGCAAGTCATTGAAAGCACTAGTTTTAGCACAGTTTTGGAAGCACTATTAAGTCTTCCAGAGGTACTATCAAGTTGTTTGAAAATAGTTCAAAACAGTTTATTTCGCCGCTTGAATTAATTAGCGTTATCTATTACCATTTATTCTCTTTTACCGATCTTATCGATCCCTGTAAATTTATTCGCAGTTATTTGGGCTGGAGATATCCACTTTTGAGAGTTTTTCACATTGATTCTTCCTATTTTGTTATCAAGACGTAGTAAATAAGACATCGTTAAATTTACAAGTTCCTGCGCACTCGTATGGTTTGAGATTGTTTGATGTAATATTTCTTTTGGGTTTGGAAAGAAAATCTTCTTCGCGGCTTAACCGGATTTGAATCTCATACCATAATAATTTAACAAACTTTTTTTATTGAAATCAGAAGGTAAATATAGTTCAATCTTTTTTTTCTTTGAGAGGTTAAATGTAAAGAAAGAGTAGTGTTGGATTTAAACATTTTTTTAGACTCGTTTTGTCGTCGTCGTTTATTTTGCAATCTCTTGGTTTTATTTGTAAGCTTTGTGGGTGCTTCATTGGGATAACCTGTCGGCATCTCAATAAATAAATATCAAGTCTTCTAGAAGCAGTATTCAGTCTTCTAAAACCATGTTAGGTCTTCTGAAAAGATTTCTAGTCTTTCGGAAGCACTGTAAGTCTTTTGAAAGCATTTTAAGTCTTCTGGAAGCAATATCACGTTTTTTAACGGCAGTATTAAGTCCTGCACGGGCAGTATCAAGTCTTTTCATACTTTATTTTTGATCACTTTCTATTAATCTATCATTTTGCTGTTTCAATGTGACCATCCGTTTTTAAATGCAAGTTTTTTTAATGCTTTTACTTTCTTATATATTATTTTTAGTTATTTTTTAGTTTCTACTTCATTTTATAACGTTAAAAAACAAACCACGCTTTCGCATAACTTTCGTCATTTTTTAACTTTCACATATTTAAATTCATTTTGCAACATTAAATTTTAAATGAATTCTCGATGTTTCAACTTTTCTGGTGCTATTGACTACTCCTTTAATTCAAATGTATTTAACTTCAACGTGTCTACTTGATTAGCTTCTTTTGACAGTAAATCATATTTTAATTGTGAGTTTAATTATATAATTTTGAATCTAATGCACCCTCTTTATAGTTTTCGGCTGAAGATAGAATCAAATATTCCGAAACCGGTATAATAAAAGAAAGTTAAGAAATTTAAAACCATTTTTTGTTATTTTATGTTCTACAAGCAGTATAAAGATCTTCACAACCAGTATCACGTCATCTAGAAATAGTTTCAGTCTTCTGGAGTAGGTCTTTTACATGCAGTATCAAGTCTCCTGAAATTAGTTAAAAATTTTTGAAAACAATATCAAGATTTCTGGAAGCATTTCTTGTCTTCTAGAAGCAGTATCAAGTCTTCTAGACGCAGAATGAAGTCGTCCGCAAATAGATTAAGCCTTTTGGGTGCATTGAAAGGCTTCTGGAAGCACTTCAAGAACTTCTAGCAGCTTTATCAAGTCCTCCAGAGGCAGTATCAAGGTTTCTGAAAATATTTTAAGTCTTCTGGAAGCTTTGCAAGTCTTTTGGAAATATTTCAAATCTTCTGGAAGTAATATGAAGTCTTCTGGAAACAATACCAAGACTACTGGAAGCATTTCAAGCTTTCTGGAGGCAGTTTAAGCCATACAATTTTAGCAATATCAAGTGTGTCACAATGGCAGTATCGAGTCTCCTGGATGCAGTTCAAGTTTCCTGGAAGCAGTTAGAATCTTCTGAAAGCAATATTATGTTTTCTTCAGTATCAAGTCCTCCAGAGACAGTGTCAAGTTTTCTGGAAATAGTTTAAGTTTTCTAGAAGCATTTCATGTCTTTTGGAAACAGCATAAAGTCCTCCAAAGGCAATATCAAGTCTTTTGGAAATATTTTAAATCTTCTAGAAGCATTGGAAGTCCTATAGAAATATTACAGGAATTTTGGAAGCAATATCAAGTCTTCTGGAAACATTTCAAGCCTTCTGGAGGTCAATCAATATCATATTTTCTGCAAGTATCAAGTTTCTGGAAGCATTGCAGGTGTTCGAGAAGCATTTAAAGTCTTCCAGAAGCAGTATCAAGTTCCCTAAAGGCAGTATCAAGTCTTCTGGAAATAGTTTAAGTCTTCTGAAAACATTTCAAGTTTTTTAGAAGCAGTATCAAATCCTCTAGAAGCAGTATCAAGACTTCTGGAAGCATTGCAGGTCTTTTGGAAGCATTTCATGTTTTGTAGAAGCAGTATCAAGTATTCCAGAGGCTGTAACAAGTCCTCTGGAAATAGTTTAAGTCTTCTAGAAGCATTGCAAGTTTTTTGGAAGTATATCAAGTCTTCTAGAAACAGCATCAAGTCCTCCAGGGGCAGTATCAAGTCTTCGGGAAACAGTTTAAGTCTTTAGGAAGCATTGCAAGTCTTCTGGAAGCAATATCAAGTCTTTTGGAAGCATCTCAAGTCTTCTGCAGCCAGTTCAAGCCTGCTGGAAGCATTTAAACCCTTTAAGAAGCAATATCAAGTCTTTCACAGGTAGTGTAGAGTCTCTTGGAAGTAGTTCAACTCTTTTCGAAGCAGTTGAAATCTTCTGAAAGTAATATCCTGTCTTGTGGAAGCATTTCAAGTTTTCTAGAAGCAGTATCAAGTCCTCCAGAGGCAATATTGAGTCTCCTGGTAGCAGTTCAACTATTTCGGAAGCAGTTAAAATCTTCTGAAACCAATATTAAGTTTTTCAAGTCTTCTAGAAGCAGTACCAAATCTTTTAAAATTATTTTTTGTCTTCTGAAAACATTTCAAAAAAGAACAGAAAGAACAGGTTGGGTTGGACTGTACATTACATTATGCAGGACGGTATGCTTCCCTGGGCATGCAAAACATGGGTTAGGGTTGACTGTTTCAGCAAGACAATGATCACAATCACACGTCCATAACAAGAAATTAGTGACGTCACAGCGTTTAATGATAATAAAGTTCTGGTGCAGCCAAAGCCCGAATCTCAACATCATCATATCGCTGTGGATACCTTGGGACGCAAGTTGAAGAGCGTTTAGGCCATTTTCGCTGATAAGAAATCACGAAGATCGATCTGTTTATTATTGATACATTAATTAGATCTATGTCCCATATATGCCATGCTGTCATTAATAACACTAGTTAATTGGTTATTATGTTGATATTCCTTGAGTAATGATTTACATTAATTAACAACGCTTTTCAAAATAAAAATAAGTTGAAACTGATTCGTCTACATAACCGTATGTCATTTGAAGTACATTTCAAAGGCTACGGTGAAAAAATTGTCTGGTGTCATAAAGATAAAAAAAAGTTATGTGGCAAAAATGAAATTGTCATATACTTACGAGCAGTGCGTTTGCTGCAAATTTACCTCTAAAAAAAGTACTGTACCAAAACGTATAAATAGAAAAAAAAATTTACGTGATTTTTGGGTTTAGGGGCCAAACAACATAACAAAAATACTGCGGGGTCGAATGTGGATTGTATGAATTCTCTTTTGTCGACTGCTGTTGCTGATGTTTCATTGAATATATTGTTATGAAGCGAACTAGTTATTATTACCTTTTTAATTTAAATATGTACATTGTGGATAATTGTTTAATTATCTGTTTGTGTTATTATTGATATGTACTTATTGTTATTCAGTCATAATAAAGTATATGTAAATATCGCGTTCACAGATAACATAGACTGCATCGAACCCTCCGGGTTTTCATAGGGATAGATACAAACACAATCAATACCTACTAATAACTCACTATGAATAATATTGCACGTATACAATTGTTTTGGAAATTCGGTTTTGGGTGGGTAATTATAAATTCAAGAGCTATTGTTATTTGATAAAATTATTCATATAAATCGTTATAATTGTTGAATAATTAAAGTTTTTTAAAAAAATCGTAAAACATAAATCTTACTATTTTTGTGTTTTCTTTGTTTGGGTGATCTGGCGATGGAACTACTCTTGAATTTCGTACAAAGAGCCAAGTTTTCGTTGGAATTTCTCGTGAAAGTTACCGACCCTTTCCCGCCGACTTGCGACGTCGAGGATAAACTCTTCGAGCGCGGTCTTAAGCTGGCGGGGAGCTTAAAAGAGGAGAACATATTCCCTTCGATGTCTCCAGGATTTTCAAATTCACTCTCGGCGCCAAGGGGACCACTTTTACGACTTACGCGCGATGCCGCACCGCGTAGACACTTTCGTGCTCGATCCGAGATGGTTTATTTTTAAACTCACCAAGTTGCGTACGCAAACTCATCCTCACCGTCTCATCTCAGCGCAAACGTAGATACACTCACAATAAAACCAAACCGATATACATAGATACATAATTAAAATTTATTCGTTGCAAAATCCATTCGGTTTAATTGGGTTTTGGCTTCAATTCGATTATACTTCATTTTATTGGATAGTCCTTATAATCACTTAACTAGATCGTTATTGGATTGAAATGGAGCACCTAAACGTGAATTTATTTAAATGCAAGCCACGATTCCCCCTTTTCGAAACATCCCCGATTTCGTGTCACGTAAGATGCAGATATTCCAAACGCGTACTGAAAAGGATTTTTTAAAAGAATCCGAAATATTGTGTTTTGAGTTTGACGTTTATGACAATGCTACCAGATAAAATGTAGTTAAACAAGTAAAACTACGGTCGTTCGCATTCCGAAAACGTTTTATGGATGCCTGTTTTATTACAGTTTTCGAAGCGAACACAAACGAAAAAATAGGTGAACAGATGCTCCCCGAACCGATTTCAAATAAATCTTAAATAAATCGATGCTCAAAGTGAAAGTAAACAAACGAAAAAAGAAAAAAGTTAAGCCCCTTTCTGGACACTGATCATCCTCTCCGTGTGGAGGAGTAACTTCTAGAAGAAGATTGTATTAAGCTAAAAATAATTTTAAGTTTCGGTTTGTGTCGGGTCTCCCTTTCACGAGCAGTGACAAATTCGTACCGGATATTCTTCGCTTTACATTTATAAATAGATCGCTTTTATAACTCGACACCGCAAACACACGCACGTACAATAATAACCATCAGCACCTGTCCTCGTGTTTACGTTTCCCTTTTTAATTTAATTATAATCCCCAACATTTAAATATCGTACCGTTTTTCAACCAATTCATTTAGAGCGAGTAAAAAGGAATTAAAAGAGAAATGAAATCTTTGTTTGATAGAGCGAGATAAATAAAGAATCTGCGCTTCATGGCATAGAGAATGTTTGAATCGCGGTCTGGTGAATAAAAGAAGTGGATTAAAAATAGTTTCATAATCCGAGAACGAGAATGATATTGCGGTTCTGAAATGGATTATTCAATATACTTAATTTTTTCATCATTATCAACACGCAATTTTTTTGTTATCTTCAGTATTTTCGTATTTCGGAGTATTTCTCTGGGGTCATCCCTTTCTATGCTTTCCTAGTGGGATCCACCTCCAGATCCTTTTTGGGTATGTATTCACGCCCATTCTGTTCAAATGGTAATCTTTTCTCGTTTATTCTATCTCTATTTCGGGTTTTTCGTTATTTCTTAAATGACGTTATATGGAATGTGTTGGAGTCTAGGACGTTTTGTAGCTTCGTCGGCGAGATTGTAGCCTCAATTAGTCAATAATTGTATCGTCAGCGTAGGGGAGGTTTTTTAATGTCTTGTAGCCCATTAGTAAGCATCTCTAAGTTAATCTTTGATCGATAATTCTCGAGAGGACAGACTGCTTGTACGAGAGATAAGTGCGATGCCGCGGTAATTTATACAATTTTGTGTTTTGATACAAATATCGATTAGGTGTAATCTTTACGACAACGTCTAGATTTTCATATTTTCTTATATATGTCCAACATTTCCTAGCAGTGTTGTTAAATACCCGGGTAATTATTTTCATGGGAATACACTCACCTTGAATTTACTCAATAATGTTAATAATTATTTGAATTAACCCTTTCTTAATAAAAAGAAATAATAATACAGTAATGTCTCGATAATGCGGTATTCCGAAGTACCCCATAATCCGCAACAGGAATTGCTACTTGATAATTCGTATTTGAGTATCTTGTAATCCGAATTATTATTCTATAACTTTTTTGAACCATTATATCCGTTACAATCAGCAGCGCGACGTATTGTGCGTGTTAAATCTTGTTGATTCTCTCACCGTAAACATGGCAAAAAAAAGCACAATACGTTATCATTAGAAAAAAGGCATACAATTCTAGAAAAATTAGTGACAGGGTTCATCCAGGTGCTTAATTAGCTACAATATATAATGTTGGTTGTTCAACTATTTCGGATATACGAAATAATAGATTGAAAATTGAGAGATAAATATAAAAGTTTCATATTGTGAAGGTTCCCTTTTATTTTTTACCATGGTCCTGAAGAACGGAAAGCTTTAAAACCAGGTGATTTTTCAAAAATGGAAGATATGCATGGTTTTTAAAAAAGAGCCCTTGTCATTGTACAATTTCATGTGAATATTTTATTGTAGTGTTTTACCGGGAGTATTATGCCGAAAATGATTTTCGTTCTAGTAGAGGCTGAATAGCAGAATTTAGAAAGAGATATGGGCTAATATGTTTGAAGATCACCGTTGAGAAACTTTCCAATAATTTTGAAGCAATTTACACCGTTCGAAAAAAAGTTGGCACCATACATTAGAAAAGAAACTTAGCCCTTAATCAAATATATGACGCGGACGAGTCAGCTTTACTTTACAAACTTCTACCAAATAGAACTTTGGTGGGATGAAACGAAAACTTTGGTGACTTTCCTTGCGTGTGCCAACGCAGAAGGAGATCAAAATTAAAACTGCTCGTCATCGGTAAAGATAAAAATCCACGTGCATTTAAAAACAAAGAATTGCCAATCATTTACAGATCGATTTCAAATACCTTGAAGATCTCGGGGGCTTTTCAGAGAGTGGTTCATAAAATGTTGTGTACCAGAAGTGAGAAAATATTCTCAAGAGAATAACTTACCCGGAAAAGCATTGTTATTGATCGATAATTCACCAAGTCATGCTCAGAATCCCATTTAATCAGTGATGATGGATTGCCCTGATCCAGCCAATGGATCAGAATGCAATTCGACTGACAAAACTATTTTACCAAAAAGTTTGTTAACTCACGTGATATGCAATGAGGAATTACATATTATGCAATGAAAAATTAAAAAAATCAATTTGAACCATGCTATATGTTTACTTTCTGATTTATGGAAAAAAATAGCATCCACAATAATTCAAAATTGTTGGAAAATTTTAGACAATTTCGAAGGCAATGAAGAATGGGAAGATTTGATGTCATTGGCCACTTTAAAGCAAAATATAATTTTGGCCGACGATGTGAAAGAAATGTTGCAAAACATTAATATTGAAGAAGTACCGACAACCAATGAAATTGAAATGTGGTTAAGAGGAGACAATAAAATAGCGACAGATAAAGACGAAAACGAAGACGAGGATCAAAATGAACAAAAAACAGAAAATGATATGCTGGTTACTGCAAAAATAACCGATCAACACGACAGTAGATGTTTTGGTGTTTGTGTACAATGGGCCGAAGAAAACGATGTATCTTCTCAAGATCTTTTAATTTTAAGGAAACTAAGAGAAGATGCTTATTTAAAAAGTTAACATCCAAAAACAAAGCAAACCAAAATTATCGATTTTCTATAAAAAATTTAGAGGATTTTAAATTTATTTATTTTATTAATTATTATGCATCGGTTTTTTTATTTTTATTGCAAACATCATGAATATAGATGCATTTACATCAATATAAAGGCGTTTTATTTTGTTTTCTGAAATAAAAAGAATTGTTCTAGTAATCCGCAATATCGCTTAAATTATCATTTACTGCTTGATGTAAAGTCTTCTAAAAGTAAAAGTATAATTATGCTACACCTTCAACCTAGCTTTAGTATTAACACTAGAGATGTTTTTAATTCTAAGTCTAGTATTAGTTTTGAAGTTATGATGGGTTGGGTTGGGTGTCGCCTTATCTTCTCTTCTTTTGAGAGGTATTACTAAACCTAAGGGCCCTCGCCCACGGCGACTTTTTGTAGCGACGCTGTCGCGCGTTTACGAAACGCGCGTCAGTCGCATCAAATTTGACGCGGCTATCGCGTATTTATAAAACGCGCGTTAGTCGTATAAAATTTGATGCGACTAACGCGCTACAGAAAAATTGATGTCCGTCATTATACTTTGTCTGTCACGTAGAATGGAGTCTTCCGACACAGAACCAGTTATTATAGCAATTCAAAACCGTCCTGTAATGTGGGACTTGCGCCTTCCTGAATTTTCAAATAAGGTTGCAAAAAGAAAGGCATGGGAAGAAATTAATGAAATATTTGATTCTGAATTTGTTCAGAAAATAAGTATAGAAAAATATGCTTGTGTGGCCTCAACGTAATCCATCTTACAACTGTAGTGATCGCAGGCAATTTTTTGCCGTTAATGAATAACGTTTTCAGCGCGACTGAATCGCGGTGTGGTGCTAGCGATTGCATCGCGACTGTATCGATACGAATATGCGACAGTATCGCTACTGCATCGCTACAAAAAGTCGTCGTGGGCGAGGGTCCTAAATGTTTCTCGTTCTAGATCTAGTATTAGCTGTGTTTAGAAGACGCACGGCTAAACCGAAACTTTCTAGTACTAGGTCTAGTTTTCATTGCTGTCTAGTGCTTGATTATTGCAAAATCTTCTGGAACTAAAAGTATAACTTATACTAGATCTATACGCCTAGCTTTAGCAATAACACTAGACTTAGAACTAGAAACATTAGGAGTTAGCCATACGTCTCTTTAGACGGTTAAACACTAATGTTTCTAGTTTTAAGTCTTGTGTTAGTTCTGAAGCTAAGTTCTCAACTTAGTGGCTTAGTGGTTAGTGGTTCCGTCTTAAGAAAGGTATGGCTAAACCTAAATGCTTTTCATTCTAGGTTTAGTATTAGCTCTGATGTTAGTATTGGCTGTATTTTTAGTTGTTATTCGATCTTAAACTGTTGTTTGCTTGCATCAAAGTAAAACTAGAACTAACACTAGACCTAGTACTAGAGAGTTTCAGTTTAGCCGTGCGTCTTCAGAAACCTGAATCTTTCTAGTACTAGGTCTAGTGTTAGATCTAGTTTTAATTGCCATTCAGTGTTTAGTTAATGCAAATTCTTCTGGAACTAAAAGTATAACTAATACCAGACCTACACACCTAGCTTTAGCATTAAAACTAGACTTAGAACTAGAAACACTAAGATTTCGCCATATGTCTCTTTAGACGGCTAAACCCTAATGTTTTTAGTGCTATAAAAGCAAGTATTCTCTCCATAGTCATCTCAATTAATATTAGATCAAAATAAAAATTCTGGTATTTTTTGATGAAATTTGTATAATTATTTATGTGATTCCGGTGTTATACGTTTGAGGTGTATTTCGATTATAACCAAGGACGATTTATACATGACTGCAACCGAAAAACTTAAAGTAACTCAAAAATTAATAATCAGGGTGTCAACAATTTACCGGCAAGGTACATTAAGAGGTGAAATTCATAGAAATTCGTATTTCGTAGCCAAAAATTTGTTTGTCTATGTCTAACAATAAGATAATAGTTAACAAATACTACAAAAAAGAAAGAGATGAAAGGTGAAAAAATTTTTTTTACAAAACAAAATCAAAAACAAAAGTTTTACCAATCTTAATAAACATCCAAAAAAGTAAAAAAACACACGACCCGTCATTATATTACACTGAAAACAATTAAAATTACACTACTCATAATTGACACGTAACGAAAAATACTGGAAAAGACATTAAAGGCAAACACGAAATGAATCTCAAAAAAATTGTATTTTTGATATTTTCTTTGTTTGACTGTACAGGGCGACATAGAAAAAAGTACATTGCATAGTGCCACACAATAGAGGATACTAAAATAAGAAAAAAAGTTCCTATGGACATGGGTTGGGTTGGGTTGGATACGGGGAAAGATACGGGGTGTTGAATTTTAGTTTTTTTTTATTTATTTACAAAAGCAATGATAAATACTTCAACAATTAAATTGTAATAGTATGATGAAAAATTTGATTAATTCTGGTGAAAAATCGATGAAAATCGATGAAAAATCGATTGGGCAATCAAAATGGGTCAATTAATTAATTGTCAATTATACTTGCCCACACATTAATAGAAAAGCTGACTTAATCATGCTGACTTGGAATTACAGTTTGATGAGGATTTTTATCACTCCAATGGTGCATGTTATGTAGGTTCAGAATACCATCACGACTAAAACCACCTTCGTCAGTAAACAAAATTGATAAAATAATGTTTTGTCTTTGGTTTTGCAACTATTCGCAAAATTGTACACGGGGAAACTAGTCATGTTCCAATAGTGAATGAATTTTTTGGAAATGATATGGGCGCAGATGTTATTCATTGAAAATTTGTCTAACTGATACCGTGAATTAGTTAGGCAATCAATCCCTTTTTTGCGTCTCTAGCTAAAGATATTCAAAAAAACCCTAAAAAAATAAAATTTAACACCCCGTATGTTTTAACCGAAGACCTTGTGGACCCATGTTCATAGGAACTTTTTTCTTATTTTAGTGTCCTGTATTGTGTGGCATTATGCAATGTACTTTTTTCTATGTCACCTGTATAAACAATTCCTCGTATAGGTCCAGTTCCATGGATTTGTTAACCTGTTTCAATAATTTAATGTTTTCCATATCTGCAAAGTGGTTATGTTCTTTCAGATGTCTGAAGAACGTAGAGAAATCCTTAGTAGATATTCTCATGCTCTAACTCTCAGATTTCTGCTTGTCTGACCAATATATAGTCTGTTCCACGACCATTGAGTCGCACATCATCAATATGTCACAGCGTTGCTTTATTGACCAATAATTTAAGAATTTTAATTTTAATAAATGCAGATTAAAGAGCACTAGTCCGTAATGATCAAATACGATCACTCATACAAATTAAAAATAAAAATAAAACCTACTGTAAATTAGATGATGAAGCAAAATGCCATATTTCCGTTCACTTTATGAACACCTGTAATCTGTTTTGAACATTAATCTTCAAAACAACACTTTTAAGGTTATATTATTGACAACAACAGTAAACTGTAAATAAAAATTCTATTAACGAATTCCGAATTGGGTGCGTGATCCATCGAGTTGCTATAAAAAACGCTTGTCAACGCCGCTCCTAAGTGGGCGTGTTTTCGGTACCATGTGCGGTCGTGGAACAGACTATAGATCCCTTCGCAATTTTGACTGAATATTTCATATACTCCACTCAACTCTAAAAAAACAAATTTATGTTTATTGTTCAATAGTTGACTCGAAACAATATCCTGACTTGAAGAACGCAGGTGTGATGTTGTATTTTCTCAAATTGTTCTTAAATTTAGTTTCCAGCATTGGATGATATGGTATGACCAGATATTAATAAGTCTTAAACTTAACATTTGGGTATATAAGTTTTTTAATGAAACTTTTATAGAAATTTTTTTGCATGTCGACTAAATTAAAATCATTGTTTAGATCCATTTTTATTATTTTATAGATTTCAATCCAATACTTTTCTCTTCAAAACACGTATTTAATATTCTGTTAAACAAGAATCTAAAATTAGCATGTTTATGACTTAAACAGTTAAAAGAGAATTTTAGGATGGTTACGTCCGTGTTGACTTTTTTCTAAAAATGTCAAATTTTAGATTTTCTTGATTAGGAAGTCTTTTAATTACTAAATCTAATAAATTCAGTTTCCCTTGAGATTGAAGGTCTGAGGTAAATTCCGCTTCACATAAACTGTTAAATATGTTGTGAAGGGCAACAAGTTGTGCGTCACTTCCTTTGAAAATGATGAATAAGTCATCAACGTAACTTCCATAAAATAGGACGTCTTTGTTAATGATTGTATGTTCATTATTAAATAATTTCTTCTCAAAATGATCTCGACTCCCCGTCAAAGATAAAAAAGATTTGCTCGGAAACGATCTTCAAGGTTTGTATTGGTCTGTAT
Source organism: Onthophagus sagittarius (assembly GCA_036711965.1). Classification (NCBI taxonomy): domain Eukaryota; kingdom Metazoa; phylum Arthropoda; class Insecta; order Coleoptera; family Scarabaeidae; genus Onthophagus; species Onthophagus sagittarius. The sequence goes on from JASERS010000003.1 coordinate 67,030,794, forward strand.
TACTTGTTGAGCTGTCTTTAAGTAGTAATCTTTGTATAATAAGTTTACAAAGATTACTCAAGAACGATTATTTGATATTAGGTTGCGTATAGGTTTTTATATCAAATGATATAGGGCGTGATTTGTTGGAAAGTTTAATATTTTTAGTTTTTTCTAAATCTGACGAATTATTTAAGTTGTAGATAAGTGTATCTTTAAGTTTGTCGCATAGAACTTTTGGACTTTTCCGGTTATTCTACTAGTGGACGTGTTGATATTTTTATGAAGTTTTATGAGGTATTTCATAACGGATACCAAGGGATTCATAGTAATTGAATTGTATGGTGTAGCTAATTCTACATTTATTAAGTTGTGATTGTTTATCTTAAACGAATTTTCTGAATTTATTCTTCAAATTTATGGTTGGATTAGATCTGATCTTTAGTATTTTATTATCAAAAAAGTCTTTTGTAAGCATTGTTCCTTTTTCAAAACAACCAGTCTAGAATTTTTGTCCCCTAACGTTATAATTAGTTTCTTGTTTTCATCAAAAAATACTATTTTATGGCCAGCATGTAGTAATGATCTTTCAATTTTATTTTTGGGGAGAATTAAAACAAATTGTTTACAGTCAACCATTAGAGAAGACGACGCAGAACCATTTAAACTAAGAATAATTAATGCGATAGCATCTCTACTACTGGTGGAAATTCGTAACTGTTAACGACAATTGTTTAGCCATACTTTTTGTCCGTATATTTTTCTCCAACATAAGTTGTAACTTTTATGGTTTCCATGGTTCCGTTATCACTTGAAAGATTTTTAATTTAGAAAAAAAGTTCAATTTTTACATGACAACGGGAATAAATAGTTAATTTCTATATTTAGGCCTAGTTTATTCACCTTTAGTTAAATTTAACTATCAGATATTTACCATAGTTACTGTTAATATAGCCAATCATGGCAAGTGAAATTACAGTAACCATGGAAAATATCCAGTAGTTAAATTTAACCAAAGGTGAATAAACCGGCCCTTAGAGTACAAAATTCGTGTGATTTAGTGGTTTGAACATATCCGACGCATTGTTTATGCTGAAATAAGATTGAAAAATCCACAATAAATTTTTCCCCTGTCGCAATTCTGACAAGACATCTCATACACTCCACTCAACTTTAAGAAACCAAATTTATATTTATTGTTTTATAGTTGACTTGAGATTTTATTTCCTGACTTGTACGCAGGTGTGATGTTGTATTTCCTCTTTGTAACTCGATCCGGGGACATAGTGTAGAGCAAACATTATCAACCTTTGATATTTGTTTGATGACTTCAAAATATGACGGCACACTTTATAATATTTACTACATCTATATTAAAAGTGCAGTGTAGTGGCTGAGATTTAGATAATTTCAAAAGAATTTTCTATCATATAAGGGATACAGGATTTTTCTAGCATTTCTAGTATTTAATATTATTGTTGACTAGGGTACCGAACTTTTAATTTCTAATTCAATTTCAAAAGATTTTTCCAACATTTTTTTGTTACTTTTGATTGTTGTATATGGTTTTATAGTCATGTAAATGCAATTTTAAAACAATATTTTTTATATTAAACAATTTCAAAACATTTTTCCAACGTTTCCTATCAATTTTTTGACATTATTCATGATATCGGATGCATTTAGACAACTTTCTGATAGTTTTTCTAATGTCTCCTGTAAAATTTTCACATCGTCTTTGGCATTAAATGCGTTTGGATAAATTCAAAAGTATTATCCAACATTACAGACACATATTACAATAATATAGATTTGACAACAAAATCTCTTACATTTTCTACCAACTTAAACTTGGTCTGTAACAACAGATGTATTTAAATACCCTTAAAAGAATGTTTCCGATATTTCTTATCAATTTTTGACATTATTGATGATATCAGATGCATTTAGATTGATTTTCTAGTAATTTTACATATTGTCTTTGACATCAAATGCATTTAGATGCAATTTCAAAAGAATTTTTTTAACCCTCCCGCTCCGGTTTTGATATTATTGATGACCTGAGATGCATTTAGAAAGTTTCAAAACTTTTCTCCAATATTTTCTTACATTTAAAATATTGTCTATGACATCAAATAAATTTGTACAACTTTAGAAGAACTTTTCTATCATTTTCTGTTAATTTAGACGTTGTACGTGACATCAAATGTATTTAGAGCAATTATTTTCAACTTCTAATGATTTTAAAATATTTCTGCATATTTTATAATGTATACTACATCAAAAATTTTAAAATTTTATGGCACGCTTTAAGAATTTTACTGCACAAGACAGTGAAATGGCTAAATGGTTCAGAATCACCGGCTAGAGTATCTCCGCCGTGATATAGTCGGGTCCTGATGCTATATTTAAAGTTATTTTAAGTTATTGCATGTTTTACTTGGATAAGATCTAATTCGGTGTCCTTAGCCATAGATCATCCTTTTTGGATTACGATTTTGTACGAAGACTTTTACATTCTTGAATAAGTCGAGGATTTCGCTTTGGATTCTGGTTTTTTTGCTAGTTCCTCACATATCCTCTTAATGAGGTTCTCTTTTGTCTATAGTGATCTTTCATTATATATTTGCTTACATGATTATATTATTCATTTTATTTACTTTTTTACCACTATTTGTAATAGATCTTATTCGATTTTATTATTTATTTATTTTGACTTGCGGCAATTTCCTCTTATGCTATATGATGATAATTATTTAATATAATTATTTAATCTAATCTCAATCATTTCTATAACCGCAAATAATTTCATTTCCAATCAAACTATTTTCAAAAACGGTATAAATTAAAAAAAATAAATAAAAAAAAAACTACGTTGAAGTATCAAATTCGTTGTTGAACAAACATTTTTGGGATCAAAGAGAACAAAGCTGACCACTTACTAAATCACCAGCTAAATTACAGAAAACCTTTTTTGCAAACAAAATCTATTAAATATCGTATTGCAACCTTCGAATATATCCGAATTTTTCAATATTATTCGATTTTATGCTCCCATTTCAATTTTTATTCGTTTTATTCTGTTTTTTTTTTTATTTTTTATTGTAATTCAAACAAAAAGGATAATATTAATTACAAATCGTATATTGATTACAATATAATTCAATATATTAACCATCTCTAAATTTTCTGTTATAAATGACTTCTATAGTTCTATAGTCATGCCGTCGAATCTGTGCAGCAAACTCGAACCGTCTACTCCCACCGTGGGTTTATAAGGTTTACGAGAATAAACCTTCAATTACAGTCAGATAAGAATTTGAAAAGAATTATGGCCGGTTTCTCGTACGTATTCATATGTCGATATCGAACCGATATTGTGCTGTTGATCGATAACTCGAGCGATATCCGTCCATTGGGTTTCTGAAAGGGCTAATAGGAGATATCGAACCGATAACTATATCGTATGCAACAAGTACCTATATCGACTCGATAAGTGTGACTAATGACAGTGACGTATGTTAAAAGTGATAATTTCTATTTGCTAATTTATATTTACACAAATATTTACATAATAAAACATTGTGCATTATTTTGAAATTTTTAAAAAGGAGGTTTCCTTGCCTATTGATGAGAATGCGATTAAAACGTAGGACGATATTACTTTCAATTTCTGCATGCGTAGTTTTATACAATATCTGCATTGGAAATATTGCCATATTTAAAGAAGAAATTGAGGAAAATAGTAATGAATCCCTTTATTTAAATTGAAGAAATTTTTGAACTTTACTAATTACTGGACGTTTCCAGGTATTACTCGAAAACAAGAAGTATCTGTGGCAGGCAAAAGTTCTGATATAAATCATTAAATTCAACATTAACATTTATAGCTACCTCAAGTTAATTAAAAATCACCAAAAATCGAATTCCTGAGGTATTTTAATGAAACATTCAAATTTTATAGAGGCAAGTGTCTATTTTGTCATGCTGAGAACCAAATTAGAAAATCTTTATTCGTTTTTGAGATAAAGATTATTTAGGTTAACCAAATTTTTTTATGATTTTTTGAAATTAATAATCTTGTTTTAAAAATTACAAAAAATCAAATTCTTAAGATATCTTAATGAATTATTCACGATTTGTAGGAGAAAGTGTGTACTTTCTCGTGATGAAAGCAGATCTTGATAATATTTATTCGTTTTTGAGATATAAATCATTAAATTAATTCAACATGAACATTTATGGCTATCTCAGGTTAATTAAAAATCACCAAAAATCGAATTCTTGAAATATTTTAATGAAACATTCAAATTTTATAGAGGAAAGTGTCTATATTGTCATGCTGAGAACCAAAATAGAAAACCTTTATTCGCTTTTGAGATAAAGATTATATAATTTAACCTATTTGTTATGATTTTTTGAAATTAATAATCTTGCTTTAAAAAAATCACGAAAAATCGAATTCTTAAGATATCTTAATGCATTATGCATGATTTATAGAGAAAAGTGTCTACTTTCTTGTGATGAAACCGGATCTTAAAAATGTTTATTCGTTTTTGAGATATAAATCATTAAATTCAACGTGAACATTTATGGCTATCTCAAGTTAATTAAAAATCACCAAAAATCGAATTCTTGAGATAGTTTAATGAAACATTCAAAATTTATAGAGGTAAGTGTCTATTTTGTCATGGTGAGAACATAATTAGAAGATCTTTATTCGTTTTTTAGGTAAAGATTATTTAAATTAGCCTAACTTTTTTATGATTTTTTGAAATTAATTATCTTGTTTTAAAAAAATCACGAAAAATCGAATTCTTAAGATATCTTAACGAATTATTCCTGACTTATAGAGGAACGTGTCTACTTTCTCGTGATGAAACCGGATCTTGAAAATATTTATTCGTTTTTGAAACATAAATCATTAAATTCAACGTGAAGATTTATGGCTATCTCAAGTTAATTAAAAATCACCAAAAATCGAATTCTTGAGATATTTTAATGAAACATTCAAAATTTATAGAGATAAGTGTCTATTTTGTCATGGTGAGAACCAAATTAGAAAATGTTTATTGGTTTTTGAGATAAAGATTATTTCAGTTAACCTAATTTTTTATGATTTTTTGAAATTAATAACTTTGTTTTAAAAAAACCACGAAAAATCGATTTCTTAAGATATCTTAATGAACTATTCATAATTTATAGAGGAAAGTGTCTATTTTCTCGCGATGAAACCGGATCTTGAAAATATTTATTCGTTTTTGAGATATAAATCATTAAATTCAACATGAACATTTATGGCTGTCTCAAGTTAATTAAAAATCACCAAAAATCGAATCTTTGAGATATTTTAATTAAAAATTCAAAATTTATAGAGGCAAGTGTCTATTTTGTCATGGTGAGAACCAAATTAGAAAACCTTTATTCGTTTTTGAGATAAAGATTATTTAATTTAACCTATTTTTTATGATTTTTTGAAATTAATAATCTTGTTTTAAAAAAATCACGAAAAATCGAATTCTTAAGATATCTTAATGCATTATTCATGATTTATAGAGGAAAGTGCCTACTTTTTCGTGATGAAACCGGATCTTGAAAATGTTTATTCGTTTTTGAGATCTAAATCATTAAATTCAACATGAACATTTATAGGTATCTCAAGTTAATTAAAAATCACCAAAAATCGAATTCTTGAGATATTTTAATGAAACATTCAAAATTTATAGAGGAAAGTGTCTATTTTGTCATGCTGAGAACCAAATTAGAAAATCTTTATTCGTTTTTGAGATAAAGATTATTTAAGTTAACCAAATTTTTTTATAATTTTTTGAAATTAATTATCTTGTTTTAAAAAAATCACGAAAAGTCGAATTCTTAAGATATCTTAACGAATTATTCCTGATTTATAGAGGAACGTGTCTACTTTCTCGTGATGAAACCGGATCTTGAAAATATTTATTCGTTTTAATTAAAATTAGAAAATCTTTAATCGTTTTTGAGATAAAGATTAGTGAAGTTGACCAGATTTTTTGTGATTTTTTTAAATTAAAAAATGTAATTTACCTACAACTGTTTTCTGTATAATTGAGCCTTTAAAATGTTTTCCTATTCATTAATTATGTTCTTTTACTAATCATTTTCGTTAGTTTTTGATTTTCTTGCGTTAATTTCCATTATTATTAATATCTTGTTCAGCAATTTTTTATTTTTGTTAAGAAATTATTTGATTATGTTATTTATTGTGTTTAATTACTGAATGTTTCGCTGGGCTTGTCCCGTTTTTTAATTTTACGAATTGTTATTCAAAATTTTTACCGCCACCTATCGACGGGACTAAACAAGTAATCGATTTTTTGACAAAATTGTCAAAAACCGTTCGATAACTGTTATGTGCAATATCTGTCGATCAGATCGTACCAGAACACCAATAGGCGATATCGATTCGATAAAAGATATCGATCCAATAACTGTCGCTCCGATATCTACTCAATACTATAACGTACGAGAAACCGGCCATTAATGTTTAATAAAAATTATTTAAAATTAATCAATTAATTAATTAAATTTAATTTATTAAAATATTTGTCTATATTAACGTGCTTAGTGCACTATTCCACAAAAGAGGTGTGCTCCCTTACATTAACAATTCCCGGACAAGGGGATTGACGATACAAGAAATTTATTCCCCTATCACGATGATTTATCACTGCAGATATTTGACGGCTCGAGTATACACTTAGCAGCAGAAGTCTGCGTACAAAAAACTTCTAACATTTTAACTGAAAAAATAAGGGTCATGATCTAATGTGATAAACTTCAATTTTTTTTTATTTTGTGTATTAACTACATATAATTCTATTAACAAAATATGCATCAATAAAACAGAAATATTAGTTAAAAAAAAATTAAAATTAAAAATTCTCCAAATAATGCGTATGCAAAAATCTGCGTACAAATAACGACGCCTTCTCCAAAATATACTTATTTACTTAAATACGTAGTTGGCGATGTACGCTTTCCGATTTAAATAAAAAATAATCGGTGTCAATTATATTAGCAGAGGCTTAGAAGCTAAAAGTTAGAATGGACACGAAAGGAAAGGAAATTGAATTGGGAGAGAGAAAAATTATTGTAAAGTTATGGAAAGAGGGAAAATCTTTTCGAAAAATAGGAGAAACTGTCGGCAGGTCACACTCTTCCATTCAAAGAGTAATTAATAATTATAAAGACACTGAAGATTACCTCTCACGTCCGCGATCTGGTAGACCACCCCTTTTAACAAACCGAGAGAAGCGAAAAATTGTACAGCAGGTTAGAAAAGAACCTAGGCTGACGGCAAAAAAAATAGTAGAAAATGTACAAGAAGAATTTCATAAAACTATCAGCAAAGATACGGTGAGAAGGACGTTAAAAAAAGCTAACTATCACAGTCGCGTTGCACGAAAAAAGCCATTTGTGTCAGAGGTCAATCGTCAGAAGCGGATCGCCTTTGCAAAAAAACTCTTAGACAAGCCCATTGAATTCTGGGAGAAAGTTCTCTTTACAGATGAGAGCAAATTTTGCATTTTCGGCATTAAGGGTAAACAACTTGTATGGAGAAAACCTAATACTGCCCTTAATCCCGAAAATTTAAAAGCGACTGTAAAACACGGTGGTGGTGGAGTTATGGTTTGGGGGTGTATGTGCACCAAAGGGGTGGAAAGGTTGGTTTTCATAACATCGACAATGGATCATAAAATGTATATAGATATTTTAAAAGAAAATTTGAAGCCTAGCATCGAAAACTTGGGCTTGGGGCCCGAATACTTTTTTCAACAAGATAATGACCCCAAACATTGCGCCCACAACACTAAGCTTTGGCTACTATACAATACCCCAAAGCAACTTAAAACACCTCCACAATCGCCGGACATGAATCCCATCGAACACCTCTGGGATTTACTGGAACGCAGGATTCGGCAACACAACATAACGTCGAAGGAAACGTTAAAAAATGTTATGATTGAGGAATGGGCCAAAATCAGTTCGGACGAAACGAAGAAATTAGTGCACTCCATGCCTAAACGTTTAAGGGAGGTCATTAAACGTAAAGGTTATCCGACCTCATATTAATATAGAAACAATGATCTCATTTATGAATTTTTTATAAATACTGTCCTGAGTTGTACGCAGATTTTTGCATACCCGTTATTTGTAGAATTTTTAGTTTTGATTTTTTTCTGTAACTACTGTTTCTGTTTTGTTGAAGCATATTTTGTTAATAGAATTATATGTAGTTAATATACAAAATAAAAAAAAATCAAGTTTATCACATTAGATTATGACTCTTATTTTTTCAATTAAAGTATTACAAGTATTTTGTACGCAGACTTCTGCTGCTGAGTGTAGTTGACGATAAAATGTGTTCGTAGTACAAACAAAATCCAACCACACTTAGTGGTTATAAATTGTACTAAGTGGAAGGGGGGAAAATCGTATCATTTTGTTACAAAAATTCCGAGCCCTATTACTTATAAAGCATAAGTGTTGAAATGGTGAGTAAATTCTTCATTACAAGAGAACCTAGGATATATATTGTTACACAAGAGGTTTAAGCTAGCCATCAACAAACAAAAATCAAAAACAGCATTTCACTTTTTTAAAAATCTTTCGAATTTTGCATTTTATTCAATTTCTGCGATGGTAATTAGTTCGTTTTATGATATCAAGCGCAGTCAGATAATTTAAAAGGCTTCTTCCAACATTTTATCTTAGTTTTGACAGTTGTATATGGTATTATAATTATGTAGACATTTGTTTTGTGAATTTAGACGTTTGTAACATAAAATGCATTTAAATAACATCAATCGAATTTTTCTTATGTTTTCTGTTCCTTTTGGACATTATTGATGACATCAGATGCATTTAGAGAGCTTCAACTGACTTTTTTAACGTTAGCCATCAATTTTTGACATTATTAATGATATCAGATATATTTAGACAACTTTACGAGAATTTTTTAAGACACTCTGCAAATTATTAACATTTTTCCAATATTAATAATTTGGAAGTTTTGACACTTGTGTATGGAATTATAGTCTGTGACTATGACTATGTAGCCATGTCATTGTAGCCATGTACACAATTTTAAAACATTTTATTTACATTTTCTGTTAATTTAAACTTCGTCGTTACATCAAAAGCATTTATACAATTACAAATGACTTTTCTAACGTTAGATGTCAATTTTTGATATTATTAATGTCATCAGATACATTTAGACAAATTTATGGGAAATTTATTCATATATTCTGAAAATTGACATTTTTCCAACATATTTTATCAGTTCGATTAGTTTATGAAATTGAACAGCTGCTGAACGGCCAAATTCGCTGCTAAAATATCTATTTTACTCATCAAACTGATTTGACTAAGAATTTAATGTTTAATATTCACAACAATCACAATTGATGCAACAACCTTCCATCTATTCTTGTGTAAACAGCTTATTAAACATGTAATAGTACATTTAATAGATTTTGAGTCATTGAAAAATATTTCATCTGCAATTAATTAACTACTATTTATTTGAAAATCTGATATAGATTCTCTGATTTGTGCAAGACGATAATCTATTGCATCAAACGAGATGGATAGTCTGGATCAGAGGATATTTTTGCATGGCATTCAAAAGACTAATGAGTAAAATGCTTAGATTTCACAAAGTGGGCTGTAGATTGGTTGAGAAGGATATAAGAACCACATACTAAGCAAATTCTAAAAATTTACATTCTCGCATGCATTGTCCCAACCAGAACTCTACGAACACTGTTAATACAGAACGCTTTTGCATCGAAATCATCTTTTAAAATCTGACAACGCAGAAATTTCAAGACCAAGTTGCGAATCGGATGATAAATCTCAAATTAAATAAGATCCGGATAATTTGTTACATTCTTATTAAAAAGTTTCTATTAAGATATACAGTGTCCGTAAAGTCATGGTGCATTTTTGATGATTTCAAAGTATGATGTGAAACGAGGTAACTGCACTCATTGCGCAGTATTGAATCCTTCACAATATTATTCGTGAGTTTAACCATTAGACTTTTAATATCAGATTTTACTAGATGTTCTAATTTTCTGTGGAAATTCTTTATTACCATTTAGATATGTAAGGTAACAAATTGTTAGCTATTTGGACAAAAATTTTATCGCTTTTAGGATGATACACAGTGCGTTCACGATGAAAGTAACCAATTCGGTAACGCTGGCTTTCAATTTTTGACATTATTAATAACATCAGATACATTTATGGTGGGTTTATGCAACGTGTTTTAGTTTTTGTCGTAGTCATAGTCTTAATCGTTTGCATTAGCTTTAGTTGTAAGAAAAGGTATTGGTTACATGCAATATTAAAGCACAGCACATTAAAGAAAATTTGGACATATAAACGGTCGTGCCAAATTAGAAATATAAAAAGAAATCTGGAGTGAAACCATTTTATTTATTAGAAATTTTTTGTTACTTACATTATTTAGTGTGAATAAAAAGAAATTTGTTGTCGCTGCTAGTGTAATGTGCTTGAATTAAGGATTACATTCTCAGGACTCCTGGATCCCAGGATTGTTTCTATAAGAACCAATTTTTCCGAATCCGCAATTAATATGACGTTGATCAATGATGGTCAGAAAGTTCAAAAAATCTTCAACAAAAAACGAAGTCTTCAAAAATATGTGAGAGAAGAATATGGAAAAGATCTGTAATTTCAATTTGACTGCAAAACAAGATGGAATAGTATAATATTGTGTTTACTTTTACTAACCATTGTGAGTTTAAGGATTAAATATATTCAAGATGCACTTAAACAATGGAATATTTATTCTACTTAATTATGCCTTGACGGGTTTCGCTTGTTCAGCATCATCAGAAGGCTTTGTCTTATTTTCAAATGTTTGAATTATTAGGAATGGTATAAGTACGAAGGCTTTCAGTACTTGAAATACTTCTTGATTTCTGCAAACAACCCAAAATGAATATCCGATAACAACAACAATTTGCTAATAAAACTAAACGTACTGGTGACAGAGACTAAAAAATATTATAGAAAGACTTAGAGGTAATGAAGATGAAGATAACACAGTCGGCGATGAAGAAGAAGGCGATACTTCGTTTATTGACCAGGAGAAACCGAACTCTTTTAACTGATCCCTGCCGCTCCCTGATGAACTGGGATCCCGGCTTTATATAATGTGATCCCAAAATTTCCTGAATTGTGTATTTGCTTCGGAATTGTAATCCCTAGCTTGAATACAGCTTTATTAATTACATGAAGATAGAAGAATAAAAAATAATTAAATTATTTCTATTATCTTTGTGTTCTGTATTATAAAGATATTGGTACTCTTATACCAATTCCATTAATTTTGAATTAATTTGATCTGAGTTTGATTCCATTGAAATCAAGGTTGGGAAAAAACATATTTATATTATTGTTTAAACCAGTAATCACACACATCATCAATCATTACTAAAACTGAACTAAAATTAGAACTAACACTATCAGTATCACTAGGACTAATACTAGATCTAAAATTAGAAACTTTCGGGTTCTACCGCGAATCTTTTGAAAAAATGTTTGACGTTTCGGATGCCATATGCAGCATTCTTCAGAAACAATTTCGACTTGTTTTAGATTTAGTATTAGCCCTAGTGATAGTTTTAGTGTTAGTGCTAATGTTGGTTCTAATTTTAGTGCAATTAACACCGGTTGCGAAAGCCTTCGTACTTACATTGTTAAAACTATTAAAATCATTTAAAGAAGAATATATTAATGATGATTTTAACGAAATATAGGTGTAGAATGTTAGAAAAGATCGTTTAGAAATGACAACACTCGGTCATTACTTGGCCAATATATATCGATTTTGAGAAGCAAATATTAACCGGGGACAATTAAATAGTGCAATGGAGTATGTCGAAATGAATTATCCAGAACCATAGACTGTGCGGGTTCTCTCAGAACACTTGAAATGCTTCCAAAAGACTTGGTACTGTCCATAGAAAACTTAATAGTGCTTCTAGAGGACCTGATGCTGCTTCCAAAAGATTTGAAATGTTTCCAGAATACTTGTAATGCCTCAGAAGACTTGAAATGCTTCCAGAAAAGTTGATATTGCCTTTGGAAGACTAGAAATGCTTCCAAAAGATTTTATAGTGCTTTTCGAAGACTTAGTACTGCTTTCAGAAGACTTGATACTGCTTCCAAACGACTTAATACTGCCCCTGGACGAGTTCAAATGCTTCCAGAAGAGTTGATACTACAATTAGAAGCCTTGATGTTGCTCTCCAACGATTCGAAATGTTTTTAGAAGATTTTAGAAGACTTCCATAAGACTTGATGTTGTTTTTAAAACTTCAGGTAGGAAACATTTCTACAGATTGGTCTGAGCAATCTGTTAGTTAAGACATTATCTGTTAGTTAGACATTAAGACAATGTTGGCATGTGGATTTTTTTAATTCTCTGGATGCTATTACATTAAAATTATTTTATTAGCTACATATGATATGGTAGCATCATCTGTCAATATTACTTAATACAATCTGCTTTAAGTAATAGATTAGGAATTGAAAAAGCAGCAAAAATAGTCCGCCTATTTCAAGAGTTAAATGGAGTAAGTAGTGATCATATATTATCATATATTAGTAATCATATATTAAGTTTTAGTTGTAATGTAGGTTTGGCGATAAACATATATAAAGGAAAATAGAATATACTAATTTTTAAACAAAACTATTCTTTTAAACAATACCCAAAGCTTTAAAACACCTCTTGAATTGTTTAAAACAAATTTAGTTTAAAATATATCATACAGTTTTAAAAATGTTTAAAATAGTTTGTTAACAACAAAACACTGCCGTTAAAGTTGCGACCGAGGGTTTTTGCTTTAAGAAGTTAAAAGTTAGGCAACTCTTGAGACTAGGACAAAAACCGTTTTAGTCGTAAGGTGTTGTATGAATATTATAGCACAATACCTTAACTTTTCACTCTTATGACTATGACTACGACTAAGACTAAAACACGTTGCATGAACCCACCACTAGACAACTTTACGAGAGAGAGAAAGAGAAATGGTTTAACGTATTCTGCAAATTATTGACATTTTTCCAACATATTCAGTCAGCTTTGACACTTGTGTATGGTATTATAGTCATAGTCACAGTCATTATGGCTAGATAGACAATTCGAAAAGTAAATTTCTTACATCCTCTGCCAATTTAAACATTATCTGTTACATCAAAAGCATTTATAGAATTTGAAACGACTTCTCTAACGTTAGCTGACAATTTTTGACATTATTAATGACATCATATAAATTTAGACAAATTTATGAGAAACTTTTTAACGTATTCTGCAAATTATTGTCATTTTTCAAAATTTTCTGTCAGTTGTAACATTGATGGATCATATTATGGTCATAGTCACAGTCATTATATCCATACCGACAAATCCAAAACAAAATTTCTTAAATTTTCTGCAAATTCAAATATTATCTGTTATACCAGAAGCATTTATTACGTTAACGGTCAACTTTTTACATTATTAATGATATCAGATACATTTAGACAATTTTACGAGAAACTTTTTAACTTATCCTGCAAATTAGTGACATTTTTCCAACATTTAAAAGAGTATCATGGCTAAATAGTTCAGAATCACGGTTTAAAGCTTCTCCGCAGTGATATAGTCGAGTCCTGATGCTATATTTAAAGTTATTTTGAGTTATCGCATGTTTTACTTGGGTATGTTCTAATTCGGTGTCCTTAGCCATAGATCATCCTTTTTGGATTACGATTTTGTACGAAGACTTTTACATTCTTGAATAAGTCGACGATTCTTCGGGATCTGTTTTTTTTTGCTAGTTCCTCACATATTCTCTTAATGCGATTTCTCTTGTCTATAATGTGTTTCATTATGTTTACTTACATTATTATATCATTAATTTATATTATTTCTATTTATTTGTAGTAGATCTTATTCGATTTTATTATTTATTCTATATTGTGTTAATTATTTAAGAGTACAACCTAATTTCACATTTCTATAACCCCAAATAATTTCATTTTTCAAAAATCAAACTATTTTCGATAGACGGTATAAAATAAAAAAAATACTAAATAAAAAAAATACGTTGAAGTCGAAAAATTAGTTGTTAAACAAACATTTTTAGGATCAAAGAGAACAAAGCTGATCACCTACTAAATCACCAGCTAAATTATACAGAACCTTTTTTGCAAACAAAATCTGTTTAATATCGTTTTTATAACCTTCGAATGTATTCGAATTTTTCCCGATTATTCGATTTTATGCTCCCATTTAAATTTTTATTCGTTTTACTGTTTCTTTCCCGCGCGTAATTAGATGATTTTAAATTCAAATTGTTTCAATTCGATTTTATAAACTTTACACAACAGATTGGGTTCGACGTACATTTAGTTTAGTTTGAAAGTTTTGTTTAATTTAATTCAATCCGAATTATACACGTACCTGACGATAATATGATGCCCAAATTTTCCCCGGGTTTCCTTCTCAATTGAACCGTGGCTAAATAGGAATTCTGGTGCAAAGTTTCGTGTAAGCTGTTCCCCGAATGCTTCCCGGAATCTTCGGAAAACGTTGGCGACCTCGATTTGAATTCTAAATAGACATAAAAGAGTACAATTTAAATTAACGAAATACGAAAACAACACGGAATCATTACCCTTAGTCGTTAATTTGTGTGACGCGAAAAAAACGAAAGAAAGATAAATTACACATGTTCGGGCTCGAACTAATCAATTCTCCACGCCCCAAAAGCTTTCAAGTTTTTTTTTGAGCGCTTTTGAATGTTTTTAGTAGACCTGCCCCAAACCTTTTTTGTCTTTAAACAAATGTTTGAAATTTAAAGCCAGTTTCGTAATCCAATATTGGGGTGCTTTTAAATAATTAGAAGATAAAAAAAATGTGATAAGAGAATCCTCTCATAAATATAGGCTTTCATAAATATGAAATGGTTCCAGATCAATCGAAAATTGACATATAAGTCATTTAAGTTATGAAAATCCCGAAGGCATTGGATTTTAGTTATAAATTTAAGGGTGTCTTTATGCCGTTGCTGTGGAGGCGATAAAAATTTAAAACCCGCCGCTTTCTCGACCAACTTCGTCGTTGCAGACGCGGTTAGTAAATTTTGAATAAATCCCCGGCCCGTTTTCGTATAACGTTGGCGGTTTTATGGCTGCCATGCTCATGATACGTGTCCAAGTTTTGTTGGAAAAGACAGTGTGAAAAAAGTGTCTCAATGGATAACCGTAAGAACCCAAGTGTTTGGTACGTTATATTTCCTCCTATCTTTTAAGCTCTTAAAAAAGATTTATAAGATGTTGAAGTAAGATGCTATTGAATCGCTTAGAAAGTAACTCAACCAAAAGTAACAGATGTTTTGGACATAAAATTTTATAATCGTTTAACATATGTTCTTGGATCATGTGTTTTTAGAAAAAAATTACAAAACCAGAAAGTATAAATATATTATTATATTATTAAGTGAAAAAAGGTAATATCTTTTTGTATTTAACTGAACTAAATGACCAATTAATTTCCATCCAATTCCCATCTGGTTTAAAAAGTCGAATCAATGAAAAAATCTCCACAGAGATATTGTTTTACAAACAACCTATAACGGAGATTGGAACGTTTTCAAAAATGAAGTTTGCTTTCCTATTGAGGTATTATTCCTATGGAAAAATGATGGAGCTGATGAAAACGTTGGGATAAAATACTGCGTTTTGAACTTTAGGTGCAAGAGAATTTAAATTACCGCATTCATTCCTTAACATTTTTATTATTATTATTATTTTCCATCATCTTTTAACATTATTTATGACATCAGATGCATTTCATCAAGATATTTTTCCTACATTTTTCGTCAGTTTTGATAGTTATGTTTGTTTGCTATTACAATTATATAGACAATTTTACAACAATATTTCTTACATATAAAAAAAGTCATGCGCCTATAAGACGATTTATTCTGAGTCTGTCGAGGTCGCCTTCGGCCGAGGCACCTCGGCGATTTGAGGCGAAATCGTTCCTTGTTTATCTTAGCAAATAAATAGTCTCTTCTTATAAGATGATTTTATTACCACACTGCCGAGGTCGCTTGTGGGCGAGGCGCTACTATCTTCCAAAATGAGTGATTTCGAGTTAATATTTCATATCCAGCGGCTCGTTCGCAAGATACCTTGGCGATTTAGAGCAAAATCGTTCTTTGTGTAAGTAAAAATAAAGTCTGCTATAATTTTATTCTCACTCTGCCGAAGTCGCTTGCGGGCGCCACAATTTTCCAAATTGGACGATTTTGTGTAAACATTTCAAATCCAATGCCTCCCCTACAAGAGACCTCGTTGATATGAGGCGATATGATCTTAATAAATATATAAAGTCTCCTATAAGACAGTTTTGACAGTTGTATATGGCACTATAGTCATGTAGACAATTTCAACTTTATCCAACCCAATCCATCTTTATCGTCAACAAAAATAATCTTGGCTGACTTCGATTAATATTTATACTATATACTAACACCAATACTAATACTTATTAAATAACGTACACCATTTTGAAAGGATTATTTCAGACTTTCAGAATTTTGAGGAAGTAAGAATAAAAAATGGACCAGAGAATCCTTTGTCAACATTGAAATGAACAAAGAAATCCCGCTAAAAGAAGCCAAGCGAAGAACTATTATGGTGATCATAACAACCGACAAATGGAGAGAGACATACAGAAGCGGTTTACAGATAGGTTTCTTGGAATGGTAAAAATAGAGGAAGAGATAGGCGCGTTAGAACAGGAATATAAAAGAAGGGTTAAAGGATAGACAGAAACAAGAAATAGGACAATTGTCAAAATCGATTATGATGGTACTGATAAAAAACTTTTTGATAGTTTTATACAATTTAAAAGAAACAGAAACATGGAAGAACAAGATGCATGGTTAGTACTCTATTATCTGAAGGGAGTTGGTACGAGAAAAATGCATTCTAGTAAATTATGTATATTAATATACGAAGCAAAAGAAATGAAAGAACAAGAGGAAAAGCTAAAGAAAGAAATTCGTATGTTTTTATGGTGGTTGCTGTCCACCACAAAAACATGCTAAAGCTTACTCTGATAGTCTAAAAGGAGATCAAAGAAAGTTTGAGGCAGGAAAACGTTGATGAAGAAATCAGAAGTATAAGAAGTACTAAGGGAGGAAATTTATTAATAATGATGGATCCGGATGAATTTGTTGCGAACAAAATTAAGAGTGGCTAATTCCAAAAATTTACCTAGCGTTAAACAAATAGGAAAGGAAAAGGAAATAATCCGAAATAAATATAAGGGGAATGGATGCTCTAGTAGATGAAAAGGAGATTGAGAGAGGAATTGGAGAGTACTTGGCGAAGAGCATAGCGTAAAATTAGGAGAGATCAGGCCAATAGAAGATGAAACTCGCGCAATTTTAATCAAAGTGGACAAAAAAGGTGCTAAAGAACTGATCATCAAAGATATATTCAATTACTATTTATGGGATGTGAGGTGGAAAGAAGGGTTTCAATAAAAAAATGTTATAAATGTTGGGAATTTGTATTATTTGAATTATATTGTTGGTTTACTAGTAGAGACTGTAAAGGTCATGACAAAGCAAAACTATGTTACTGATGTGGGAAGAAGGGTCATGAGGAAAAGGAATGGAAGAAGAATACTGCCCGATCTGTAAGACTGGACATGGACCAAGGTGTGGTGCCTTTAAAAATGGGCCACGGGAAGGAAGGAAAAGAGGCAAAAGGAAATAACAAGAGACAAGGGTGTTTAAAGTGAGCTACCGATGAGTGTAGATTAAATGTAACAATGCCTTGTCAAATTAATATAATACAGTTGAATTATAATAGAAGATGGGATACCCTTAATATGCTGGAAGTAAAAGCGCAACATCAAAAAGGTGATACAATACTAGGACAAGAAGCGAATACAAGATGATTAGGACGGAAAAAAAGTAGATACGTTTATACAAATAGTAACAAATTCTATAGCAACGACAAAAGGAAAAATAGGGGAGGGTTGGGCGGTGGAACTAGAGGACTTCATCCTATGGTCAATTTATTTTTCTCCCAATAGAATAGATAATGACTTTGAAGAACTGGACTGATACCCATGTTTCAAGTGAAAGTATTAAATAATTTAAATTTTGGCTAAACTTCTAACCAGCTTTATTAAAATTTACATCGGTACCGTTTTCGAGGTTTAAATCTTCATCATCAGCCAAAAACTAAATGAAAAAATCAAATCAATTTAATTTTTGATATTTTGATTTTTCCATTTAGTTTTCTGTTGATGATGAGGATTTAAATCTTGAAACCGGTACCGATGCAAATTTTAATAAAGCAATTTAAGTTTAGTCAATATTTAAATTATTTGATAAACTGTTTCATGAAATTTAGGGAAAAGTAAGAGAAAGCAATAAACTGGCTATGACTTGCGGGGACTTTAACGCAAAGATGATGATGGCAGGAGACAGCATGTGCAATCATAGAGGGGTCAACTATTAGAAAAATGGGCATCAAAAAATAGACAGGCACTAACGAATGCGATATGAGTAATAACATATAAAGGTCCAAGAGGATCCTTTGTAATTGACTTAACGATGGTAACTGAATGAATCATATATTTAGTATTGAAATGGGAAATGCGAGAAGATGTAGAAATGCTGAATAATCACGTGTGAATATCCTTTTCTATGAAAAAAAAAAAAAAACAATCAATGAAACAAAAAATGAATTAATCTACAGGCTAGAAGATCATTATTGACAAAATAAGTGATCTAAAAGACAAATTTAAGAATTATCCTCGTAGAGCCTTAACACCGGACCCCGGTCTCTAATCGAAAGGATGAATTATGTGTGTCATAAAACACCCAAAAGAAGATTCGGAGATAATAATGAAAGAAAACCAAAATACTTGACGAAGGGGTAAATAGAAAGAAAAAAAAAACAGTATAAGAGAGCAAAAAGAGATCTATCGATGAGGATTAATAGATAAAACGAAACAAAATGAGAATTTTCGAGGAATTGGAACAGGATGTTTGGGATACAGCTCATCAAGTTTTAATAAACAGTCTAGGTATACGAAGGATTCGGCAGCTTGATGCGAAGACTGTAAATAAGCAGTTTGATAAACTATTTTCCATAGTTATAGAAGAACTAAGTAGAACTGAATAAAAGTTGGCAATTACAAAAAAGGGCGACCTGTTTGAGAGAGAAGAGATAATATCAGCAATCTGACAGCTAAGCCAAGAAAACCCCAGGAAGTGGTATGATAACCAACGAGATACTGAAAGCGTGCGTAGAAGCAAAAAAGGAAGCGGAAAAAGGATGTTTCTCAGAGATCTGAAATGAAGCAGAGCTAATGATAATAGAGAAGATGATGAAAACAGGAGGGATACAGTCATATAGACCCCTGCGCTTACTAAGTACGGTGGGGAAGCTTCTAGAAAGATTAACTGATGAAACAACTTGAAGCCCATGACGCGATAAGTGACTTCCAGTTCGCAGAAAGGGAAGGGGACAATGGATGTAGTGGTGGTAGTAATAGAAATGGTGAGAAAAAAGATAACAAGTAACTAATATAGGGTTAAGAGTAATAATTTTAATAGATGTTAAAAATGCATGTAATGAGGTACCCTGGAAAGAAGTAACACAGAACAATATATCACAGTAGATGAAACTAAAGTTACGACACCGATTAAAAGCCTAATCAACACGTATTTAACACAGAGAATGAAGCGAACTACAACAAATGAGCTGTGGTTTGCTACAACGCTCTATTGTAGGAGGTACATCGTGGAATCTGTACTATAGAAAGATTCTTGAACGAATACAAGAGGGTTGAGCACCTTCACTCCCTTGGGTATGCCCCAGAGTCAACAACTA
The DNA here is from genome assembly GCA_036711965.1 of Onthophagus sagittarius. Lineage (NCBI taxonomy): Eukaryota > Metazoa > Arthropoda > Insecta > Coleoptera > Scarabaeidae > Onthophagus > Onthophagus sagittarius. Next base: position 67,050,765 of record JASERS010000003.1, read on the forward strand.
GGAAGGCTGAATACACAATTAAAAGAGTAGCAGAAGGTCTACAAGAAATGGAAGTGAAAATCCAAGAATTTAAAATGGAGATCGTAATTTTAGAGGGACCACGGAAGTTTAACAAGGTAACAATGAAGGTAGGCGAAACAGAAATCTCAAGCACAAAATTGGCGAGATATGTATCAGCAAAATGTGTTGGCAAAACTGATGCCGAGAGTGGGAGGGCCAGCCCATAAGAATAGAAAAATAATAGCAACTACAATAAGATCAATGAACTCATATCTCAGCTGATTTCGAATCATATTTGTGGTGGCCGTCACCTTCAAAGTTGCCGAGATTATTGTTTGTCGAGATTAGTCGTTAATTTTATCGTAAACGACGTAAGAATAAGAGACGTAGGAATCGGTAGGAGTGGGAGGAAGCGACATATTTCACATTTCATATTTTTCTTTTATTTGTATCGGTCTTTTGTGGCATGATACAAAACAAAATTTCTTACATTTTCTGTCAATACAAATATTATTTGTAACATCAAATGCATTTAAACAACTTCAAACATTTTTTCAGGTCACTGTTATTTTTTGACATTATTGATGACATCAGATGCATTTAGATAACATCCCGAGAATTTTTTCAATGTGTCTTACGAATTTTTAAGTACCTTATGAGCAGGTATTTATTATTATTAAATGGGTATTTGACCACTGAGTACACGGAGTGCTTGTCTAAGTGCACGGCAACTCAAAATGAACATACGTAACTGAGGAATGACTAAAATGAAAACTCATATTGTTAAAAATTGTTTTCAATGCCCAAGGAAACCATTCCCATATACTTAAAAGGAAGTTAAGATGTGATTTAGCAAATTTTCGTCAACACTTGTGTGGTGAGGAGGTGCAATAAATAAAAAAATATTGCTTTGTGATAATCCTGCATTATCCCGAAAGTGACTCATAGCAATAGACTGAAAGAAAGAAGTCATTTGGCGTCTGTCAGTTTTTTTCTACAATTTGATAATTAAGTGAAATTTGTAAATTTAGTCCCAGCATCTGCTACGATGTTTTTTTGAAGGGCTCATATTTGGAATTGAGACTTGATACTGGTTTTAGAAGACCTGAAATGCTTCCAGTAAACTTGATACCTCTTCTACAGGTCTTGATTTTCTTCCAGAAGATGTGTTATTGATTCTAGATGATTTGATACTGCTTCCAGAAGACTTGAAATGCTTCCAGAAGACGTGAACTGCTTCCCTAAGACTTGAAGTTCATTTAGAAGACATAATAATGTTTCCAAAACAACTTGATATTGCTCGTAGAAGACTTTATACTAATTCCAGAAGAATTGCAACCTTTAAAGAAAAATTGTAAAGTTTCCAGAAGGCTTGAACTGCTTCTAGATGACTTGATACTGTTTTCAAAAAACTTAAAGTGCTCCCAGAAGATTTGAAATGCTTTTAGAAGACTTACTACTGCTTGCAACATGCTTCAACTGCATCTACATAATTTGAAATGTTTCCAGAAGACTGAAAATGCTTCTAGAAGACTTGATCCTGCTTCCAGAAGATTTGATATTACTTCTAGAAGAGTTGACACTGTTTCCAGAAAACTCACAAAGCTGTCAAAAGACTTGATACTACTTGTAAAGCAGTTGGCAGAAAATATTTTAATCCCAAAAAACAAAATACTGTTGATAAACCATTTGAGTTTGGTTTGAAAAACTGCTAATCAAGGACTAAATACTGCTGCCAGAAGACATTTCTATTGCGAAAGGTTTTGCTTCGAAAACATCAAGTACTGTTAGCAAAATATTATCTTCACACCAGAAGATTAAAAACTATCAATTAAAGCTTATAAAACTGTATTTTATTAATTACAGGATTAGTGATATGTTGAATGAATTCTTTTTCTATTGAGTCTAGATAAACATCATCGATATCTGTTATTTTAGCTTATCAATATCTGGTATTTTAGCTGATCGATATCTGGTACTTTGGCTGATGTTTATCTCGACTCAATAGAAAAACCATTCATTCTGTATAACTTCAATCTATTTACCATCAGTCCGTATGATTCATCTTATACTCAAAGCCACAAACAAACTTATTAATGACTTTTTATACAAAAACATGATAACACAAGAATCCTACATATAAAGACTAACCAAATTTCCGGTAATTATTGTTTTATACATAACAATAATTTATATAATTATAAGATATAAAAAAAAATAAATTTTACACATTTAGACAATTTTAATAAATTTTCCAACATTATTTGTCAATTTTAACAGTTGTAACATTACATGTAATTAAACAAATTCAAAATAATCGTTTACCTTTTGTTATTGGATCGGGTGTTTTTAGAAAAAAAAATGATCATGTGTTTTTTCTTGTGTTAAGCTGCACCACGACTGATGTAGAATGAGAGAAATTCCCATCTGGCTTAGAAAGTCAACTCAATAAAAAAATCTCCGCAGAGATATTATTTTTCAAACACAACCTATAACACAGATTGGAACGTTTTGAAAAATGAAGTTTGCCTTTCTATTGAGGTATTATTCCTATGGGATGCTGGTGGAGTTGATGAAAACGTCGGGGTAAAACTCGCCGTTTTGAAGTTCGGATGCAGGAGAATTTAAATTGCCGCATTCATTCCTTAATAACTCAATAAGGACGCATTAAAATCCGTTGTAAAATTTCATTACACTTCAACTTATTAATTTCTTTAACGTAAACGGTATATCCGGTTTAAGAGGCAATTTCCGTGTCAAAACTCAAAATTGGGATGTTAAACTACTACTTATTCATAATTAAACATGCAGGCATTATCTACGTCCAAAGGAGGGAAGCAACACAAAGTGCTTTGGGAGTTGTTAATAACATGATTACGCTTTTGGGAAAAAACGCAATTAGCTTCAATTTGCTCTAACATCCTCTTTGTATCAAATTCTTATTTGGAATTTGTTACATGTACACAACAGTTTACATAAAAATACAAAAGAAGGTTGTAACATAAACCTGTTGTAATTGAAAGATCGCTTAAATAAAAACGAGGTGTTGGGCTTTGTAATTTATGTTTTGGATTAACGTCTGTTCAATCGTTATTGATGCAAGCTATTGATACATTATCTGACAATATTGGTGTTTGTGGTCGAATTTCGAATACATTACAAAATAAAATGAAATATAAAAGATAAAATTTTGCAGATTGGGTAATGTTACCATGAGAAATCGTTTAAGATGATGAGAGATTTTGAGATTATGAAGATTTGAGAATTCATTTGCTGTTTCATAACTACAACAACCTTTATTTCGAATATACAGAATAACTATTTAATATTCTCAACGATAGTAATAATAATAGAAAATAGTGTACACTGTTGAAAACTGAAGAACTTTAGAAAGACATTACGTCGAAAAGTTTAGAGTAAAATTCAAGTGTTTGGGGAGTTTCCGAACTAAGAAGTTGGTACTACCGGGCCGTTGTCATTTAAAACTTGCCGAATAGTTATTTTCCGTTTTACGTAATTATTTTTTACTTTTTGCACGTTATGACGACAGTTATATTTGTCGTTTCACGGTAATTTAGTTGTCTTCTCGCCGCTTATTATTGTTGTTAGCCACCGTGACCGGGCCACTTAGAAGTTGGAAATAGAGACTCTCTCCCTGGATAGCTCTTAAAAGCGCTCATAAATTAACAGACACCGCGCATCCGAATTAGAACCGAATTTAGAGCTAAAGTTATGACACATAAACTCTAAGTATCTAAAAAACACATTTCGCAAACTAAAATAGCCCCTTTAATTATAGTTTTGAAACAAAAAATACAATTTAAGGTTGGGTCGTGACGTTAATTTGGCCGCAAATTGATAAATTAAAAATTTAAGGTGAACCAGCGTTAAAATAACTGCTTCGTTGTATCAACATGGCGAATAAATGATTCAAGTTATCGATTATTTTATTACAAGATATGGTTCATTGTCGTCGATAACTCAATTTCGGGCGTCTCCATTTATATTGGTGCGTTTCGTTTCAATTAAGATCGTAATTGACTTAAATTAACCACCATCAATTAATACACCATTTCCAGCCACACTATCATTTTTGAAGTTATGGTGTCATTTCCTCTTTTGTTTCGCCATATAGTGGTATATGGCGGGCACATAGTGGCACACAAATCCGTTGTAAATCACCGAAAGTGGCTTCTGACATTAATAACAGAAACCGACGTTAATTTCGCAAATTTCTCACTAATTACAGCAGTCGGGCGAAGCGAGGAGCATACCCCGCGACATCTAGACGTCTATTTTGGGGCCTGCACAGATGCGCTAGAGGTGCCAACAACCTCTTCAACTTTAAACTCAAACCTCAACGTCGTCTACTTAACCGGTAGACGTAATACCATGTTTGATTAAATAAAAACTTAAGAAAGTTATTTCTGCAATTTTTTTCGTCACATATAGGGTGAATAAAAAATCTGGAATACCTGAAATAACTTCAAAATGAGTTTTTTAAGAATCCTTTCAGATATCAAAGACCATAATAAATTTGTCGTCTTTTATTCTTACCAGTTCAAAATGTTTTTTAACAAAAGATTTTGTTTAGCCAAATTCACATTTCAAATTTTATGTCAAATATGTCAACAAGTACTTTTGGAGGATATTAAGCCGGTACGATACTTAATGAACACTTGTATAAGGAAAACAAGTCCTTAATATCCGGCCAAAGCCGGATATTCACCAACTATCCGGTGTCCGGAAGTATATGACACAGAATATCCGTTTCACTTCTAAATATTGCTATACAGAGCGAATAAAAAGTCTGGAACACCTGAAATATTTTCAAAACGAGTTTCTTTTTCAATGAATCCTTTCAGATGTCAAAGGCTATAATAAATTTATCATTATTTCCTGTGGCGTACATATTTGGGGTCAAAGGGGCAACATTGGCATGAAAGTATCGAAATAATCCAAATAACATTTTTTCCAAATAAATAGTTGTTTGCAAATTTTGGACATTTTATTATTCTAAATTACTTTAATGCGATGTAATACAGAATCCTAATGTTAGTTTCAAAAATCTCCTAAAAGAATGTCTCGTTTTGAAAAAGATAGAATTGGAATCCTCATGATGTGTGGTTACGGAGATATGAGAAGTACCATTATGGGAGTCTGCACATTTTTAAGAAAGTACATAACAATCGCCCACGGTGAGCAAAATTCTTGCTAAATACAGAGATCATGGTGGTGGTTGCGAGGGACGCGGGTGAAATGAGGGCAATGATACGGTCGCTGGAAGCGTGGGTAATTTGGCAGGAAGGATTCGGGGGTGAGTATGGATAAGACGAAAATGATGAAGTTCTGTAAAAGTGGTCGAATAAAAACTAAAAGTTGGAGATGGAAGGGTAATGTAATCGAGGAAGTGAGGGAGTACACATACTTGGGGTATTGATTTTTAATAGATTTATCGAATTTATACATTACTTATGGAAAGCATTAGTCTCTTCCTTTTTGCTTTTTATACTGCGGACATAGAAGACAGATTGGCAGGGGGCAATTGGGAGGGGTGGTGATCGGATGGAGGAAGATGTACGTACAGGCATACGCTGATGATATACTTGGTAGTGATTGCGAAGGATGCGGGTGAAATGAGAGCAATTATACAGTCGCTGCTAGGGTATTTTGGCAAGAAATTGTAGGATTTGGATAAGACGCAACGTAATCGAGGAAGTGGGGAGTATACATACTTGGAGTATAGATTTAAGGAAAACAACAAGGAGGGAAGACCTATTAGAATGTTGGCAATGAGGGCAAATAAGATTATGGGACAGGTTTGGGGATGGGTGAGACGATTTTTGGGAGACATGTGAGAGAAAGGTATTTAATTTTTGAGAGTATAAGGTGAAGATATGGGGATGGAAAGAGCAAGGGCTCTTAAAGCGTGTGCAGATCAATAACTGGAGGTGTATGTTGGAATTAGCTAGGGAGACTCCGAGATATATAGTTAGGGAAGAAATGAAGCTGAATAAGTTGAGGGTATAGGCGGATAAGTTAGCGGTGCGTTTTGAGGAAAGGATGGAAGGTAGAAAACATTGTAAGATCTTGGGGGAGTGCTGCAGACAAATTGAAGCAGGCGGCAAGAGGCGTTATGCGCGGCAAAAAAGAGAAGAGTGCTACAGAAGGGTGGGATACTCAACGAAAGGGGTGATCCGAAAGAGAAGAGACGGAATTGCAATATGGAAACGGTTGGAGAGCATGGATAGGGATGTGGATATGCAAGAGAGAAGGACGGCGATAAGGAAAAGTAGGTATAATTCGAATTATTACGAGGTGATATCGGAGAGACTACCAAAGTAACTGATGAGGGAGGGGGATGAGGAGGGAAAGAAGCTGGTTGATAGGTTCAAGAATGGGAATAAGGAGAGGGCCAACAGATGCGGAAAGGGGGTGTAAATTGTGTGGGGAAGGGTGGGAGTCCGTACAGCATTTCCTGGTGGTGTGTAATGTATTGAGGGAGGAGGAGATCGATTGGAGGCGAGTATTGCGAGAGACGGTGGAGGAAAGAAGAAGCGAGGAGAAGGAGGGATACAGAGAGTTAACAGAATAGTTATAATAATGATTGAGGCATTATTGTAGTGGTATAACATTGTAATCCTTTGGGAAACAATAAAATTGTTGTTGCAGAGATCATGGGCACATGCGCCACTTGCCTGGATTTGGTCATCCTATAATCAATGAAGATGCGTAACTTGAATTTTTTTGTGTTGCTGATAATCCTCATACGGCTTCTCTGAAAGTAGGTTTAGAAATGAATTTGAGTCAAAGTGCTGATCTCAATGAATTACACCAACATAAATTTCATCAAAATAAAATTATCATTTTTTCGAACGAAGCTATCTTTTCTTTAGGTGAATCCGTAAACCGACAACATTAAAGATATTGAGCCTTAAAGAATCCCAGGTAGATGCAGGAGACTCATACACTTGCAGAAACAGAATATTGGGTTCACTTTTTAATGGAAATCTGATAGGTGCTAGTTAGTGGCTATTTGCATTTTTTGCAGGAAAATGTGATTTCATCATTAGCTTACTAAATCAACAGATTTTGCATGCTATGATATAAAAGATGGGAATTGCCACTAGAAAATTTTTTTCTTAAGTAACATAATGCAAAATTTACTCTAAGATACTAAAAAAATATATTTTTCACATAATTGAATAAAAAATTGAGGTTGCCGTATAGGAAGCTGTCATCTTGACCAGAAAATGTAACCCACAGTAAAAGAATACAAGAGAAACACGACAAACTAATTACAGCCATTGATACTATATAGGATTCTTTCAAAGAGAAACTCGTTTTGAAGATATTTCTCTAGTCAAAATGGACATCATTCGAAAGTTTATTTTGTTTTATATTCAGGGGCGTGAATGTTTTGATGAAATATCGAATGCAGGACAAAATAAGCTTTCGAATGATGTCAATTTTGAATAAATAGTGCTAAGAGAATATATACCGGGTGAGACATTTAAATTGAGACTACATTACAACTATCATCATATAGTTGATTTTGTAAAAGATCAGTACAAGTCAAAATCTGCCAATTTTGAAGGTTTTGCATAACTCTTGTCTTACTTATTACGAAACAGTAGTGTGCTTTTCGGTATAGTCTGTACAACGAGTGAGAGTGACTCATCGATTTCTAATTATTTTGCGCATATATTGCAAATATCATGGCCGTACGTTGAAGAGTGTTAGAGTGAAATGGTTTCTAGAGCGTCGTCTTATACACTTTTAGGCGATGAGTCACTCTCACTTCTCGGGGTAAAGACCATTTCCTATGCTCATATTGTGTTGTTTAGTTTTTATTTAGTTGTATAGTTGTTATTTAATAATGCAATTATTATTTATTTACTAGGAATTTAGTGTTTTGTAGAATGATGCAATTTTTGTAGCGCTATGGCCTTAAAATAGCTTGAATTGGTCATCTTGAAACGCATTGGTAACTTTCGCTTAATTGAATCGTGTATATTTGAAAGGTATTCAGGTTTAGTATCGATTTGATATCATTGTACCTCTCAGCTCTAAGAAAACGTCTCAAACTCATTTAGGTTTTGTATCAACTTAATTTCGATGTAACGCATCGGCTGCATATAGCCCCGACTTAATTAAACCGATTTTAACGACTTAAATTGATCATTACTTATAAGGTGGCCAGTCCCGGTATTTGGTACCGGGATTTCATGACAGAGATCCCGGTACCAAACAAGAGGTCCGGGACAACTAAGAAGTCCCAGGATTTTCAAAGTATCGGAATGAAGATAACACGCTCACACATGTATTGAAATTACATGTGAGCTTGGTACTGAAAAAAAACTGAATGAGAATCGACTGAAACGATGAATGACAGCTCTCCAAAAAAAAAAAAAAGAATTAGGTCTAAGAAGAAAGGAAAACTGAATTGGGAACTTTACACTAACAATTTTGTATGGGTGCTCTTTTGCATTTTTAGTCAAGAAGGATTTTAAGTCCAGATACAATATCAAGTATATTGTAGCGTACAAGTATATCACGAAGTACGATTAAGAAGTACGAAGTCTTCTGGAAGTACCAAATCTTCTGGAAGTACTTCAAATCTTCTGGAAGTATTTGAAGTCGTCTGGCAACACTATCAAGTCTTTTGAAAACTTTTGAAAACATTTCCAGTCTTCTGGAAACATTATCAAACAAGTCTTTTGGAAGCAATATCAAGTCTTCTGAAAGTATTTCAAGTTTTCTGGAAGCAGCATTAAGTCTTCTAAAACAATTTTATATCTTTTGGAAACATTCCAAATCTTTTGGAAGCAATATCAAGTCATCTAAAAGCAGTACCAAGCCTTCTGAAAGCATTTTAAAGGTTCTGGAAGTATTATCAAGTCCTTTGAAGGATTATAAGCGTTATGGAAACATTTAAAGTCTTCTTGAAGTAATATCAAGTCTTCTGAAAATATTACATATCCTCTGGAAACATTTGAAATTTTCTGGAAGCAATATCAAGTCTTCTAGAAGCAGTATCAAGTCTTCTAGAAGCAGTATTAAGTCTTTTGAAACATTACAAATCTTCTGGAAATATTTTAAGTCTTTTAGACGCAGCATCAAGTCTTCTGAAAGCATTTCAAGACCTTTGGAAGCACTATTAAGTCTTCTAAAACAATTTTAAATCTTCAGGAAGCATTCCAAAATATTTTGGAAGCAATGTCAAGTCATCTAGAAGCAGTATCAAGACTTTTGGAAGAACTATTAAGTTTTCTGAAAGCGTTTTAAGTCTTCTGGAAGCAGTATCAAGTTTTCTAAAACAATTTTAAATCTTCTGGAAGCATTCCAAATCTTTTGGAAGTAATGTAAAGTCATTTTGAAGCTGTATCAAGACTTTTGGAAGCACTATTAAATCTTCTGAAAGCATTTTAAGTCATCTAGAAGCAGTATCAAGTGTTCTAAGGTATTACAAGTCTTTTAGAAGCAGTATCAAGTCTTTTGCAATATTACAAGTCTTCTGGAAATATTTTAAGTCTTTTGGAAGGAACATTAAGTCTTGAAAGCACTTCAAGCCTTCTGGAAGCACTATCAAGTCTTCTGAAAATATTCTACTTCCAGAAGACTTGTCTGGAAGTAGTATCAAGTCTTCTTGAACAATTTCAAGTCTTGTGGAAGCATTTCAAGTCTTCTCGAAACATTCCAAATCTTTGGAAACAATATCATGTCATCTAGAAGCAGTATCAAGCTTTCTGGAAATAAATCAAGTCTTGTAGAAATAGTATGAAGTTTTCTAGAAGCATTTATGATATAGGTGTTCTGCAAAAATTAACAATTTTGCATGGATGCTTGACCACCAAACATCCAGCGTCTATGGTATTTTGATATTTTCTTTACTACTATATTTGGTCCTCCCCATTGCATTTGTAATTTCATTGTATTTTTATTTGTTCTAGCTGGTTTACATATCATTACTTTATTCCCTTGTTTGTAAATATCTTCTTTTGCTCTTTCATCATAATATTTCTTGTGTTATATGGTTCTTTCATACTAATTTCTACAATTTCTTGCATGTTATTTAATCGTTCTAGTAATTTCAAAACATAACTAACTACTTAGTATCTTTGCCATTCCATAAATCTTTTAACAGACTTAACGGAGATTTAATTTGCTTCTCATAACATAACCTCGCATGACTGAATGCATGTGCTGCATATTGTACACTTTTTATGACAAATATTGCTTCATCAATATACTCGTCCTACTCTTTTCCATGTTCGTAACTCGAAGGTTTTAAGAAGCACAATTCTCTTAAACACTCCATGAAATTTTTCAATTGATTGAGGATGGTATTCAAACCTGTGGATTATTTAAATACAACTTTTTTCCAAAAAATCGATAATTAGGTTATTAAGAAACACTTCCTCTAGATCTGTTTGTATCACTGAAGGAAAACCAACTCTAGAAGATATGTTCAATAATTCTTCTACCACTGATTCTAAATCAGCTACTGTAATGGTGTTACATCCTTCATTCTAACTCTGTTTGAGTCGTCCTGCATATCTAGCTAAAGATAATGATACCCGGTATACGGCTATTTGTAAAATCACGTTCTATCATTAGTGATATTTAATTAATTTTTTTAAGATATGTACAGATTTTTGCATTGATAGAGTGAGAGATAGAATGATAGATGGGTTGACAGATTATATAGATCTTATAAAAACTTTTGACTGAGTACAACACAACACCAAACTATAATAAATAACTCGTATTATTCTAATCTATTAACAACCCAAGAGTTACTTTTTTTGATAGAAATTTCATCGATAGTAGCTAAATAATAAAATAAAAATACATGTTGAAGCATCAAATTATAAACACTCCTTATTAATTATCGCCAGAAAAGCGAGTTACAGACCTACCTGTTTTTAATTAGTAAAATCAATAATTGACGTGACACACATCGTTAGTTTATTCGAAAACATGAAAAGGAATAATTGATAAAAGGGAATGCGATAATTTCCCTATTAGAGTAGTCTGCATAATGGAAAATCTTATTTTATTTCAATTTACTTACCATATAATTCCATTCCATTACTTTGAGTGATATGATTCGTATAAACATGACTGTTTCTCGCCAAAACCTTCCAAAGTTTCATCTTTTTCTAGTATTTATAAATTTAAACCAATTTTGTAACGACATTTCCATTCATTTTGGGATTTCTGTAAAAGAAAAAAGAAGTCCATTACACGATAAATCACATTTCAAGTTGAATTTCTTAAATATTTTGCCTCGGATGAGTGTTTGTTTGAGTATTCGAACATTCGTCCACAGTTATTTTCCTTTCTTATTGTGTCTAAAAGCGTCCGACTGAGTGAGTGAGCGGATGGAAGCTTTTGGACTCCTTTTAAAAGCACCGAAGTAAAGAGGGATAAGGAATAAACGGACAACAAAAAAGGGGGCTTTCTTATATAAAAAAAATTCAAACTCAACCTTTCTCTGTAAACAAACTGAAACAAGCTCGAAATATTTAGTTATAGAACATCTTAAGTACAACTTTAAATTAATTAAGGATCCTTACAAAACGGATTTTAAAATATTAAGTTGCGATGTTGACCCGCTTCGGCAAGATGTAATGGGAATTAAATATTCATCTTTTTCGTTATTAATATTAGAGCGCACTTTAAAGTTTTCTTTTTAAGTTGGGTATTGAAAAAGATATCAATCATGTTGCAACGTAAGAAGCAAAATGACGCCAAGCATCTCAACTAGTTCGGTCTATCTTAAAGTTGTATTAGTTTGATAATTGAAGCGATTTTCATTAACTAAAGTCGTTAATTGAAAATTTTACTTGATGCGAGTTTGGTACCAATTTAATTCCATTAAAACATGTTAAAACTTGGGAAAGTGAAATTGTTGTTAAATTTCTGCGTCTGGATAGTATTAAAGTCAAGTTGAAGGGTTCAACAACACTGTCTTCATCTTCCTTGGTATTGAGCTATTTCCATCATTAAAACGACGTTTCTCATCAGTCGATTTTCGTTCGATTTGGTCTCATTTCAGACAGATTAGCCGAGGCTCGCTCGCTAATTTTGTTCTCAAGCTGGAGTAATTAAGAACTCAAGCAACGACGGACGTCTGCTTTGTGTTTTCTGTTGCGTCAAACTTGTTACACTCGCTGTTTTAGCTCCATTTCGGAAGCGTTTCGCGGCGCGTACAATCACGTTTAAATTACAAATTATAATCGGCGTCGAGCGGCAATTAAAACTTTAACCAACGGAAAACTGCGTTGTGTACCATTATTCAAATTTTCTCATTACAAAAACGGGAAATGATTTAATTAAAAATCTACAAATAATAATTTGAACAACAAACCGCCCAGGTAAACGCGAACACATACAACTTGCAAACATGAAAATTGGAAAATTTTGATTAAATTAAAAATGGAAGCAAAAAGTTATTATTAGGGCAACCATAAATATGTTCCAAGAATGGTGGTTTAAGCTTAAATACGATTTTAAATCAAATATACTTAAGATGTACATCTAACCTTAAAGTTGGATTTTATTCATAACGTTAATACAATCCTACTTTGAACTATAAAAAGTTGTTAAATAAGTGCCCTTAACTTACATTAACTTATTTTTCGTAGTAAAATCGATTTTCTTTTAGTAATTTTAAGTAAAAAACGTATTTATGTTTAAATAATGTTTGACATTTATGTGTTGACGTTGATTAATTTTACTGCCAACCTCGAAAAATTAAAATTACGTCGTAATAGAATTATTTTATGTTTTAATTAATTAATTACGGTTTTATGTAAATATTTGATATAAAAGAATCAGATTTGATAAATCTATTAATAAAATTTAATTGAAATTGTAAAATTTTAATCTTACCTTTTGAAATGTGAATAAATCTTCAAATATTTTTGTTATTTTAAAGCAAAAAGTATTAAATTGAGGTAAACTCCTGCTTAAATATGATTTTAAACCAAGTACATATACTTTATGCGATTTACGTGTATTAAAGAATCTGAAATGAAAGAAAAAATTTAAGATGTAACATAACCTCATCTTGTATTTTGTCCATAACATGAACACTATTATATATTGAACTATGAAAAGTTGTTAAATATGTGCACTTAACTTACATTTACTTATTTTACTTAGTAAAATCGGTTTCCTTTTGATAATTTTAAGTAAAAAATGTATTTATAATGTTTAAATAATTTTTGACATTTATGTGTTGACGTTGAATTTATTTTACTGCCAACCTCGAAAAATTAAAATTACTTCGTAATAAAATTTAACCGATTAATGGAATTATTTTATGTTTTAATTAATTAATTACGGTTTTATGTAAATATTTGATATAAAAGAATCAGATTTGATAAATCTATTAATAAAATTTAATTGAAATTGTAAAATTTTAATCTTACCTTTTGAAATGTGATTAAATCTTCAAATATTTTTGTTATTTTAAAGCAAAAAGTATTAAATTGAGGTAAACTCCCGCTTAAATATGATTTTAAATCAAGTACATATACTTTATGCGATTTACGTGTATTAAAGAATCTGAAATGAAAGAAAAAATTTAAGATGTAACATAACCTCAACTTGTATTTTGTTCATAACATAAACACTATTATATTTTGAACTATAAAAAGTTGTTAAATAAGTGCACTTAACTTACATTAACTTATTTCTCGTAGTAAAATCGATTTCTTTTTGACAATTTTAAATAAAAAATGTATTTATAACGTTTAAATAATTTTTGACATTTATGTGTTGACGTTGAATTTATTTTACTGCCAACCTCGAAAAATTAAAATTACTACGTAATCAAATTTAAGTTGTTTTAATGTTTTAATTAATTAATTACGGTTTTACATAAATATTTGAAATGGAAAAATCAGATTTGATATAACTATTAATAAAATTGAATTGAAATTGTAAAATTTAATTCGTACCTTTTGAAATGTCACAAAATCTTCAAATATTTTTATTTTAAAGAAAAAAATATTAAATTCAGGTTAACTCCTGCTTAAATATGATTTTAAACGAAATATAGGTATCAAGTACAGTAATCACATAAAGGATTACGTACATTAAAGAATCTGAAACTAAAGAAAAAAAATTAAGAAGTAAACATAACCTCAATTTGTTTTTTGTTCATAATATTAATACAATTATATTATAAACTATATAAAGTTATTAAATATGTGCATTTAACGTACTTATATTTTTAGTAAAATTGGTTTCTTTTAGAATATCATTATGTAAAAAATGTATTTATAACGTTTAAATAATCTTTGACATTTGTGTGTTGACGTTGAATCTTTTTGCTGCCAACCTCGAAAAAATAAAATTTCTAGGTAATAAAATTTAAATAATTAATCCAATTATTACATGATTTTAATTAATTAATTACGATTTTGCGCAAATATTTGAAATGAGACAATCATATTTGATATATCTATTAATAGAATTGATTTTGAGTTGTAAAGTTTTATTATTACCTTTTGAAATGTCACTAAATATTAAATTATTTGTCTATTTTAAACAAAAAAATATAAATTCACTTAATTAATACATAATGGTATGGAAATAAGAGAACCAATTCGAAATTTTTTAGCCTGATAGACAGACTTAAAGGTAGATAAAATGGTAACTTTAATGATGGGGTCATCTACCGTTCTCAGTGAAGAAGAAGAAGAAATTGTTGCCAAAGATGGCAAAAGAAAGATGAAACAAGAAAAAAGAGTAGAGAAATGGAAAGAAGCCCTAGGGTAAAGAAAGGATCCATCGAAAAAAAAAATGTGTGGGGGTGGTAAAAATGTAGAAATTAACAAAAATCCAGAATAGCCATAAAGCGGGCTGAATGTGATGAACTTCTTTGCGATGTTGAAGAAGATGATATGAAGAATATCGTTGGTATAGTATAGTCGTTCTTGGAACTTTTTAATTTTCATTGAAATAACCTCTTGAATTGTTTTAATGCCCAATTCGCCCAACATGTATAATTGCGTGTTTGTAATATAACATTCGTCACCTACAGCTATTCGACATATCTTATTTTGTAATATACAACACTTTTTCTATTCGATTCTACCGCATTTACCCATGTCTCAACGGCGTATATTACCATAAGGCGAATTAATGAGGTGTAAATTAGAATAGTGCATTCCCGTTTAAGGGAAGATTTCCTATTTATGATGCTATATAAGTCGGCTAATCTCTCATAACCTTTATTTAGCATTACGTGGATATGATATTTTCAAGTGAATCTTGAGCCCAGATGAACCCCTAGATAATGTTAGTGTAGATAGTTAATGCGTTAATTCTGTAGGTTTATCTTGTCGCATTAGTTTATAATTTACTGATTGCTGTGGATAGATCTCTATCTTTTTTAAATAAGACTCTTTAATCTGAATAATTTGGGTGATATCGTGCATATTAATATTAGATAGAATTAGAGTTTTGTGGATTGTGAATTACACGCTCGTATTGATGATTTGAAAGAAAAGATGTCGTGGATTTTGGTGGAAAAAGTTCGGATTGTCAAGAAAGATAGAACGACTGATTTGAGGTATTCGCGTACATCAAGTTTAAAGATCTTGAATTTCAATCCATCCAGCCAAATTTTTTTATCAATAAATTCAATTACGTCATTTTGCAAACAAGTTTTTGATAAATACTAGAGATGACCGTTATTTCAGAAACAATGATTTTTCAGTGACCATGATGTCCCGGTATAATTATAAAGAATCATCACAAATGGGTTGGGAAATTAACAAAATCAATTTGAATCCCTTATATTTCATAACCTTTGAATAAAGAAAGGTATTTTGGCAATTAATATCTCAAAAGAATTCCTAATACACATCAATTCAAAGCCAATATTACGTATATTAATCAAATTTTTAGAATCTCTCAAATCTGCTTCTTAGTACAGATTCCATTTGTTACAATCAAAACCTACCCTTCTCTTTGACATATTTTGAGCGAATGACGATATTTTTGCATGGCTAATATCTCAAAATAAAGCTTGATTAAGAAGAATCTCGCTCCAAACAAGTAGACTTCATTTTAACGTTTAGAATTTATGAAATATGGGTGTTTGAGTGAAATCGAAATTGCCAATATCGACTAGAATCCTTTATATTCCATAACTTCTTAGTAAACAAAGATATTTTGGTGATTAATATATGAATAGAATCCCTAATTCATAGTAATTTAAAACCGATATTGCGTGTATTAATCAAAACCTCCCCTTATCTTTGGTATCTTTTGATCGAATGAAGATATTTTCATGATTGATATCTTAAAATAAAGCTTGACTAAGAAGAATTTCACTCTAAGTTATTAGACTTCATTACAATGTTTAGAATTTCTGGAATATGGGTGTTTGGGTGAACTTGAAATTGACAAAATCGACTTGAATTCTTTATATTCCAAACCTTTGAGTAAAATAAAGGTATTTTGGTGATTAATATCTCAAAAGAATTCCTAATTCACATCAATTTAAAGCCAATATTACGTATATTAATCAAATTTTTAGAATCTCTCAAATCTGCTTCTTAGTACAGATTTCATTTGTTACGGTCAAAACCTCCCCTTCTCTTTGGTATCTTTTCATCGAATGAAGATATTTTCATGATTGATATCTTAAAATAAAGTTTGATTAAGAAGAATTTCATTCTAACTTAGCAGACTTCATTACAACGTTTAGAATTTTTAGAACCTGGGTATTTAGATGAACTTGAAATTGACAAAATCAACTAGAATCCTTTATATTCCATAACCTTTGAATAAATGAAGATACTTTGATGATTCGTATCTCAAAGGATACCCCAATTCATATCAATTTAAAGCCAATATTGAGCATTTTAATCAATCTCTTAGTATCTCTCAAATCTGCTTCTTAGTACAGATTCCATTTGTTACAATCAAAACCTACCCTTCTCTTTGACATATTTTGAGCGAATGACGATATTTTCATGGCTAATATCTCAAAATAAAGCTTGATTAAGAAGAATCTTGCTCCAAACAAGTAGACTTCATTATAACGTTTAGAATTTATGAAATATGGGTGTTTGAATGAAATCGAAATTGCCAAAATCGACTAGAATCCTTTATATTCCATAACTTCTTAGTAAACAAAGATATTTTGGTGATTAATATCTGAAAAGAATCCCCAATTCATATTAATTTAAAACCGATATTGCGTGTATTAATCAAATTTTTAGAATTTCTCAAATGTGCTCCTTAGTACAGGTTACATTAGTTATATTCAAAACCTGACTTCTTCTTTGATATCTTTTAAGCGAATGAAGATATTTCCATGATTGATATTTTAAAATAAAGTTGGGTTGGGTTGGCTTAGGTGACATATCATCACTTTATCCACTTCCTGTAAACAGCTTCTTTTGCTCTATTATCAAACATATTTGTTTGATGTGTTCTGTGCTTCTTGCATACTGATTTCTATAATTTCTTGCATTGCACAACTCTTAACACATTCTCTTAAATACTCCATGAAATCTCTGCTGCTTTTGACTGAAGATGGTATGCAGACCTGTACAATATTTTATATGCAGAAAAACTCGGTTTATTTTGGTATTTCTATGATATAGTGCGAACAGAAAAATTACACAACCGACTGCTATTTCTATTTGATAGATGTGAAAGGACTCAATACAAAAAGAAAATTTCTTATCCTAACCTTGATACGGCTATGTGTCCAGTGCCCCATCGCTTTGAAATGCCAGTTCTACAACGACTTAATTCTACTTTTTACGACATCCTGAGTCAGTCAGATGACTTAGACGCATTAGCTTTCCAGAACGAATCTAGTTAGAATTTTTCTGTTCACGAGGGGTCTCAACTATTTCCTCAGAGCTCAACGATCTAGTTAGGGGTTAAAAAAGGAAAACCTACTAGCATTTAGTACCTTATTTTCATGGTATAGGTTTCGAAAGAGAGAATTTACTCAGTTTTTATCCAAAGACACAAGTCTGGTAGTAGAATATGATTCACCATAATGGTGCATGTTCATCAATTCGTCTACATACATTACTACTTAATGTATATATAATTACATCTCTTCCTATGGAATACTCGGATCATATACAGACTTCTGGATTTTGTGCCTGTACTATCTAGTATACTACTACCATTATCTAGATATTTTTTTAAACAACATCTAATTGTTACAAGAAATAGTTAGCCTTCTATATATATGCACAAGTGTTCTGAAACAGTATAGCTTTTCTGCCTGCAATATATTGTCTTCTACAACCACTAATTAGTCTTTTCCAAGCGATATTTATCATTTTGAACAAATATTAATATGTCTATATACATATTTCATTTTCTTTATAGAAAGGTGAAAAACTTGCGAAATTGTGAAGCGTTGACCCAGCTCCGGTTTGTCGAAACCCAAGATTAAAGTCAATAAATTCCTAACCTAAGGTCGTAACGTTAACCAGATTAATTAGATGAAAATAAAACTATAATGACTTGGCTACGATTCTTAAGAAAATCAAATATCAACAGCATCAATGGATGGTTTGTGAAGAGTTCAAAACGATAATCATTGTTGAGTCAGTAGAGAGGTTTTATGAAATATCCTTGCTTCCTTTTTTATGGTATCGAAGAGACAAGTCAAAACTGACAATCCTCTACGATTTAAAGCCAATATTGAGCATTTTAATCAATCTCTTAGTATCTCTCAAATCTGCTTCTTAGTACAGATTCCATTTGTTACAATCAAAACCTACCCTTCTCTTTGACATATTTTGAGCGAATGACGATATTTTCATGGCTAATATCTCAAAATAAAGCTTGATTAAGAAGAATCTTGCTCCAAACAAGTAGACTTCATTATAACGTTTAGAATTTATGAAATATGGGTGTTTGAATGAAATCGAAATTGCCAAAATCGACTAGAATCCTTTATATTCCATAACTTCTTAGTAAACAAAGATATTTTGGTGATTAATATCTGAAAAGAATCCCCAATTCATATTAATTTAAAACCGATATTGCGTGTATTAATCAAATTTTTAGAATTTCTCAAATGTGCTCCTTAGTACAGGTTACATTAGTTATATTCAAAACCTGACTTCTTCTTTGATATCTCTTAAGCGAATGAAGATATGAAGCGTTGACCCAGCTCCGGTTTGTCGAAACCCAAGATTAAAGTCAATAAATTCCTAACCTAAGGTCGTAACGTTAACCAGATTAATTAGATGAAAATAAAACTATAATGACTTGGCTACGATTCTTAAGAAAATCAAATATCAACAGCATCAATGGATGGTTTGTGAAGAGTTCAAAACGATAATCATTGTTGAGTCAGTAGAGAGGTTTTATGAAATATCCTTGCTTCCTTTTTTATGGTATCGAAGAGACAAGTCAAAGCTGACAATCCTCTACGAGTCAGTTTAACTCATAACGAGAAAAACGTCATCATAGTGACATTGGTTGCATCAGAAAAAGTGTTATTATCACCTCGTTACATTAAATTGGGGTTTGTAAAGTAGTTTGTCAAGTCACTGCCAAGAGATTTGAATTGTTTTATATATTTGTGTTTCAAGTTCTCCTAACTGTCTGAAACCAAGTTAAAAGAAGAAATTATCACTGGTAATTTGTAGCTGATACCCAACAATTGAAGACAAGGAAGAAGAAGCGAATGACGCTTTCAAGAATGTAGTGCATAGTTTTTGGGGAATAGTAATGGCCCTGATTGTAAATCAATTGTACAAGCATGTCTTGCAGCGTATGAAGGTCAAGCATGCAGGATCGGCTTAAAAGCTCATTTTTTACACTCCCACATTGACTTTTTTTCTGAAAATTTGGGAGCCTACAGCGAAGAGCAGGATGAAAGATACTTATTATTATTTTATTTTAAAAACTTATACCGGATGGGATGTTATGGAATTCATTTTTAGACTGTGTGGCTTCTAAAACATATAATTCAAAAGAATATAGAAGCATGGCCATTCCTCGATATTGATCTTAACCATGCGATTTGGCATACTTTTGTAGAGGGCTGAAATCTCTCGTCAATGGCAGCCTTCAACTTGGCAACGGATCCGCACCATTACTTCTTGTACACATGACGAACCAAGATGCCTCCACAGGTTAGAGATCTTCGCTGCGAATCATGCCTTGGTGGAGGTGTTGGCGTAGGTGGATGGCTTGTCTTGCTTGTATATCAGGTGGTGGGTATGGTTCTTCCTCATAAATGGAACAAGAGTGATGGAATGATAAGAACGCGCCCAGTCCGATCATCCCATGCCGAAATTTTCAACAAGTAAAAAAGTTTGAAAAATCAAAATAAAATGTGCTTATAACCCACTCGGTACATGTTATCAAATCTTCTCTAGAATGCTGAGTATAGAAGAGTTAAAGAGTGTGTTAAGTCAAAATAATAGAAACATCTATACTTGTATTATAAGTAGACGCATGATCAAATTGTAGAAACGATTTCATCTCCAATTATGTTGTAAATATCTTATTGTCAGTTTTTAATAAATAAAACAGATGTATACTGTTTTGTAAATTCTAAACATTTAGCAACAGCCTTAGCAAACGAAACTGAGACAATCAGACAGAAAGTAGACGTTAATCGTTTTCTTGCAATTGTCACACACGATGGAGCTAATATAAAAAATATGAGAAATAGATTACAATAAATATAAACATATCATTAATCTTTTTTTATTTTCTTCTCAAATATTGCACTCACATTTACTGCACGCTACATTTGAAAATAATCACTTAACCCTCCAAAACGACCAAAATGATTGAACGAACATTGACGACCAGAACGGGTCAGTTTAGACCCATGCATGGTAAACCATCTTAGGTATTGTATTAGAAATATTTATGGGATGGTTTAAATCACTTCCTCGACATTGATAGCATCCCCGTTTTTGGGTTGTCGATGTTTCGAATCTTCGGTAAGTTATCTTTCTTCCTGTACTTTGCAATATTTATTCAATTTGCTATTCCTTTTTTATCTTTTTGAATATTTGATTTAAATCGAATTGCAAACATTTCCAGTTTAATTCAGACTTTTTTGTTCCAAATTACAAAGACATTATATGCCGCATATTCAAAATAATTAAAACTTATAGCCATCGTCTTACGGCAACTATACTCTCGAATATAGGCATCGGAACAAGAGTACATATATTTGTGAATTGAGACTTGATACTGCTTCCAGAAGACTTGATACTACTGCTAGAAGGCTTTTTTGAATTGAGACTTGATACTGCTTCCAGAAGACTTGATATTACTGCTAGAAGGTTTGATATTACTTCTAGAAGATCTGATCTGCTTCCAGAAGACTTGATAATGCTTCTAAATGACTTGATACTGCTTCCAATAATCTTGAAACGTTTCGAAAATACTTGAAATGCTTCCAGAAATTTGATACTTCTTCTAGAAAACTTCAAATCTTTCCACAAGACTTGATACCGCTTCTAGAAGAGTTAAATGCTTCCTCTGGAAAGCACTACTACTATATACTTGATGTTGCTTCTAGAAGAGTTCAAATCCTTTTACAAGACTTAATACCGTTTCTATAAGACTTAAAAGGCTTCGAGGAGAGTTGGTATTGCTTCTGGAAGACTTGTTATTGCTTGCAAAAAACTGGAAATGCTTCCAGAAGACTTGATATTGCTTCTGGAAGACTTCGAATCCTTCCACAAAACTTGATACCGCTTCTATAAGACATGAAATGCTTCCATAAAAATTGATAATGCCTCTCGTAAGATAGGCACCGGAACAAGAGTACATGTTTTGAATTGAGACTTGAACTGCTTCCAGAAGACTTGATATTACTGCTAGAAGGTTTGATATTACTTCTAGAAGATCTGATCTGCTTCCAGAAGACTTGATAATGCTTCTAAATGACTTGACACTGCTTCCAATAATCTTGAAACGTTTCGAAAATACTTGAAATGCTTCCAGAAATTTGATACTTCTTCTAGAAAACTTCAAATCTTTCCACAAGACTTGATACCGCTTCTAGAAGAGTTGAAATGCTTCCTCTGGAAAGCACTACTACTATATACTTGATGTTGCTTCTAGAAGAGTTCAAATCCTTTTACAAGACTTAATACCGTTTCTATAAGACTTAAAAGGCTTCGAGGAGAGTGGAGAGTTGGTATTGCTTCTGGAAGACTTGTTATTGCTTGCAAAAAACTGGAAATACTTCCAGAAGACTTGATATTGCTTCTGGAAGATTTCGAATCCTTCCACAAAACTTGATACCGCTTCTATAAGACATGAAATGCTTCCATAAAAATTGATAATGCCTCTCGTAAGATAGGCACCGGAACAAGAGTACATGTTTTGAATTGAGACTTGAACTGCTTCCAGAAGACTACTGCTAGAAGGCTTTAATAATGCTTTAATACTGCTTCCAAAAAACATTTCGAAAAGACTTGAAATGCTTCCAGAAATTTGATACTTCTTCTAGAAGACTTCAAATCTTTCTACAAGATTTGATACCGCTTGTAGAAGAGTTGAAATGCTTCCTCTAGAAGCATTTCTTGACTATTAATATTACATACTTGATATTGCTTCTAGAAGAGTTCAAATCCTTCCACAAGACTTGATACTGTTTCTATAAGACTTGAAATGCTTCCTGGAGAATTGGTATTGCTTCTGAAAGACTTGATATTCCTTGCAAAAAACTTGAAATGCTTCCAGAAGACTTGATACCGCTTCTATAAGATTTGAGCTGCTTCCATAAAAATTGAAAATACTTCTGGAAGACTTGAAATGCCTCTAGACGACTTGATACTGGTTCTAAAAGATTTTATATTGCTTGCAGAAATTTTGAAGTAAACTTCAACAGTATTGTTGGTTTTATCTGGATTTAAGTTACTATCTTCAATTATTTTTTTAATTTCAATGTATTGAGAGCACGTATTTTCATTTTTTTCAGACGTTTTCAAACTCAATTCATCGCCTGAGTTTTTTGCCATTTCATAGAATCAGGATGAATACCGAGGGCAATATTTTTAGCAAATCCTTTATATTTTTTCGAACAATCCCAAGTAATGTTAATTTTTTTGTGAGTTCTTCAGCTAACAATATCCACTGAAAATCTGATAACGATTTTACTATTCGTTGTCCTTCATTTTTCTCAACTTTTATAAGCCTCTCTGCAATTTTTTTGAGGCTTATAGGTTTCCTAGAGACTTGATGCACTATTCTGATTCCAAAGCAGTCTGATGATCACAATATTTGTAATATAACCTTGCATATCGCATAAGAATAATACTAGAGAATATGTGGAAGGACAACAACATCCAATTTTGATTTCGAATACTATTTAAACAATTATTGTTTTCGGGTCATCATTGACCCAGTTTTAGTCGTACAAGGGATAAACAAATAAAACAAATATGTCGTATTAACCCGAGAGTATTAGCCCGAGGATGGCGTGGTCCTTAAGCGGTTGAAAATGCCTATAAAGATGAAGTTGTTTTCTTTTATTGAATTATTAAAAAGCTTTTTGAATGCAGAATGTGCTCTCCAGGCATTAGCGATTAATGCAAATGCAACATTAAAGAAAACAACCAAAAAACTGTTTATTGGAGGACACTTTTGGAGACTGATTTCCATAATGTGTCAGATATTAAAATCAATTGAGACTTGGATTAAATACTGTGAAACAAATTTTATCGCCTTTTTGATGTCACTATATCACGATGATTCTTATCAATATCAACACTTCAAGATGAGCAGGACACAATTAAATGTATAATACATTTAGCTAGCTCTAGCTAATTTACTAGAACCAGCAAATAGAGGACGATTATTAAGATTAAGATTACTACAGAATATATTTTTGAAATAGTTAAAAGACAATCTAGACATAAAGATCTCGAAAACATCATCACAAAACTTGCCGAATGCAGAGTGGAAAATTTCTTTGCAAAATATTTAGTCATCTCCAGTGAAAAATTAAACGTGTCTTATCATTATCTCCCACCCTATAAAACATTACTAATTAACACTGATAAAATACGTTACTTTTAAATTTTTTTTCAAATTTCATTCGACAATGTTATTCCAAAAGAGTGGATAGCATCTGAATTACTGTTTTTAGGAGTATAGAGGCGCTATTCCAGCTCAGATAGCATGGACACGAAGGCGCCAAAACAAAGCGGACTCGGGGATGGCAGGTTGAAATACGGAAAACACTCTCGACTCGCTATAAAATGTAGCTACTACCTGGGATAGGGCGAAATAAACCGATTTCGTATCAAAAGTGGAAACGTCGCATGAAGCCACATACCATTCGAGCGAGATTAGCTCGCTTTAATCGTTTTATTATTTTCTTGTTTACGCATTAACTATTTTAAACCGATTTACGAGTTCGCGTTTGTTCGAGTACTTTTGCGTCAAAAGGATTTTCGTTTTTAAAAAAATATTGAATGACTATGTAAAGTTGTGTTAGCAAAACGTGTAAATATGAAACGGAAATTTGTCTATAGATAGTTCTAGTTGTGTCAATGTGATTACCGTCAAACCGTGTTTTGGCACGATTTCCGTTTGTTGACGTCTAACAAAGATTTCTAAATCACAACGGTGGTGTAAGCTATAACAACAGCATGGTTTATAATTGCGCCGAACTTTGAACTTTGATGCCACGATTTGCGGCGAGTATCGATTTTACGTTGCCGTTTGAAGAAACGCCACTGCAGATTCGCATCAAATATTTGGCGAAGGTTACTCCCCGCAATCTAATGGCTTTGTTAAATCATTTGGAGTAATTTAAAAAAGTTATATATGCATGAAATTCTTTCAACAGAATCTAATTTTCTACAAGGAAGGTTTAATTTTCCATTGTACGAAACTTATCTTCTACATGAAAGCTTCGTTCTGTACACACTGTATCTATTCTTCCATTAGAAGTATCCAAACTTCTATTTAGTAGTCTACTGCAAGAAGATTTACATTTCCATTGAAAGTTTTTTGTCATCTGTTACTAATAGTGTTTAGTATTCTGCCCATTGGCTTGGAATGGATTTGGTTTAGTTGGGTAGGGTAAGGTTTTAGACTGGAATCTTGAGCACTATTAACGAGCGGATTATTGAAAACTTGTAATAAAAGAAATATTCTAATGAACTAATAACTGGAAGACCGTATTGAACAGAATACAAAAAGAAATATTAAAGAGATCACCTTGAGGCTTACGAAGCGGATAAAGGTGTGATAAAGAAGTGGGTGAATAGAAATAGTTATAAGAAGGTAGAAAAGCTGTTATATGAACATAAGACGCATGCATCGAGAAAAAAACTCAAAATGTGGGAGATAGGAGTATAAACGATAAAAATAGATGAAATCGTTGCTATTGAAGGTATAGAAAATGAATACCGAGAACAACATAATTAAGATGGTGATTGTTGATTCGCAGGATAAATCTTTTGGAGAATGGGAATCCGGTATCTTTATAAAGATAGATACCCGTAATTGGGACTGATTGAAGACGATATAGGAGTAGTTGAGCAGGGTTGGGGAAGTAGGAAAAATTAATAAAATACAGTACGATGGTGGAGAGGTATTAAAATAGTGAAACAGAAGTAGGAGAAGAGATAACATGGAGGCACATATACTTAAAGAAATCGACGTTGAGAGACTAAAGAAAATGATAAAGAAAATTTTCCATGGCAAGGAAAGGACTTGAAAAGAACCGAGTAGATATGTTTTCGTAAAAGGTAACAAAGATAAAATATGTGCGATGACTTTGAAAGTAGTTAAAGACACATTGAGAAGCACTCAACAAAGTAAATGAACCTATAAACAAAAAGTTGGGAAGACACGGTTTGTAGGAGACTTTGTGCGGATTATACTGAAAAGATCCATATTCGAGGAATGGTAATTGTAAATATTTTGTTCGTTAACCAAGCTGTTCACCTTGGCAAAGCGACAATCATATAGCTTCACAAAGAGGTATATGGGATCTATTAAGGAGACCTGGAGTGGTTAAGTATTTCAATTGTTGGGGACACATATTACTAAAGAATGTTAGGGAACGGACAGAAGAGAGCTATGCTTTAATTGTGTAAAGGATGCTACCTGGACTTAGAATGAGAAAAATTAA
Organism: Onthophagus sagittarius; assembly: GCA_036711965.1. NCBI lineage: Eukaryota > Metazoa > Arthropoda > Insecta > Coleoptera > Scarabaeidae > Onthophagus > Onthophagus sagittarius. The sequence goes on from JASERS010000003.1 coordinate 67,076,902, forward strand.
AAATTCTGCCCAGTATATAAGAAGGACGATCACAAAGCGGGCTCAGAAAGGTGTGATGTATTTATAGATGATCCAATAAAACTAAGGAAGGAGAGAAACAAAGTGGGCGGTATAGCTGAATGAAATGCAAAAAAATGTGTAGACTACAATGATTAAACATCATATCGAAAATAACATTCAATTTGTATTAATCAAGGATGAAAGTTCAAGAATATAGCAAGAGTTACGTTGGGTAAGATTCAATCTGCAAGAAAATGTCTGCAATTAGAATGATCAGATATCATATAACAAAAATATGTTTGGATTTGTACTGATCAAGGAAGAAACTTCAAAAAAATGTCAACAATTAGGTTGGGCGAATTTCAATTTGCAAGAAATTGTCCAAATTACAACGATTAATCATCACATAGCAAAAATAAGTTTACATTTGTACTGATTAAGGATGATACTTTAAGAAAGCAATAGAAATTAGGTTGGCTGAGTTTCAATCTGCAAGAAACTGTCTGCAATTTGAATGATCAGATATCATATAGCAAAATAAGTTTGGATTTGTATTTATCAAGAATGAAACTTCAAGAAAATGGCAAGAATTAGGTTGGGCGAATTATAATCGACAAAAAAATGTAGATTACAATGATTAATCATCATATAGCAAAAATAAGTTTGGATTTGTATTGATTAAGAACGACATTTTAAGAAAGTATGTAGCAGAAATTATGTTGGTTGAGTTTCAATCCGCAAAAAACTGCTTGGAATTCGAATGATCAGATATCATATAGCAAAATAAGTTAGGATTTGTATTTTTCAAGAATGAAACTATAAGAATATGGTAAAAATTAGGTTGGCCGACTTTCAATCTGCAAGAAAATGTCTGAAATTAGAATAATCAGATTTCATATAGCAAAATAAGTTTGAATTTGTATTTATCAAGAATGAAACTGCAAGAAAATGGCGAAAACTAGGTTGGGCGAATTTCAATCTGCAAGAAAACGTCTAAATTACAATGATTAATCATCATATAGCAAAAATAAGTTTGGATTTGCACTGATTAAGGAAGATAGCTTAAAAAAGTAGCAGAAATTAGGTTGGCTGAATTTCAATCTGCAAGAAACTATCTGGAATTAGAATTATCAAATGTCATATAGCAAAATATGCTTAGATTTGCACTGATATATACAACACTTTAAGAAAGTACCAGAAACTAGGTTTCAATCCGCAAGAAACTGCCTGGAATTCGAATAATCAGATATCATACAGCAAAATAAGTTTGGATTTGTATTTATAAAGAACGAAACTTCAAGAAAATGACAAGAGTTAGGTTGGGAAAATTTCAACCTGCAAAAAAATGTCCAGATTACAATAATTAATCATCATATAGCAAATATAACTTTGAATTTGTACTGATTAAGGATGATACTTTAAGAAAGTAGTAGAAATTAGGTTGGCAGACTTTCAATCTGTAAGAAACTGTCTGGAACTAGAATAATCAGATATCATATAACCAAATAAGTTTGGATTTGTATTTATCAAGAATGAAACATTAAGGAAATGGAAAAAATTACAATGATTAATGACCATATTGCAAAAATGAGTTCGGATTTGTACTGATTAAGAATGATACTTTAAGAAAGTAGCAGAAATTAGGTTGGCTGAGTTTCAATCTGCAAGAAAATTGCTAGATTACAATGATTTATCATCATATAGGAAAAACATTTTTAGATTTGTACTAATTAAGAATGATACTTTAAGTAGCAAAAATTGGCTTGGCTGACTTTCAATCTGCGAGAAACTGTCTGGAATTAGAATGATCAGATATCATATAACAAAGAGTAAATAAAGCATGCGTAGCTTTTGGCCAATGCCGAAGGGCTATTTGGAGTACATGGGGGTTGTCCCTCTGAGTAGCCCTTTTGATCTACACTGCCGTAATTCGACCCATGCTAACTTATGGTGCTGTGGTGGAATAGAACATCAAAAATCACCACTATCGCAGCACTCAATTGAATACAGAGACTTGCGTGTCTGATTGTTACAGGTGCGATGCATTCTACTCCCACCGCAGCCATGGAGGTCATGTTAGACCTGCCACCTCTACATCTCTACATACAAGAGGTGGCACCAATAACCATAAAAAGACTACAATCAGTAGCTACCAAAAAGGTGGAGGTCACTGGTAGTCGAAAGTCTTTCTGAAGGGAAGCAGTCGAGGACTCACCCCTACTGGAGTGTAAAGCGGATAATATACCGACCAAATTCATCTTCTCTAAAAAGTACCTCACCAAAATCAGTTCCACAGTGGCAGATACACACAAAAACTTAAAAATCTACACTAATGGTTCAAAAAGACGGTATGGGTCTGGCGCGGTGTTCCTAGGGTTGTGGGTGTTCTCCCACAAAGGATCCGCCTCTCAAATCACTTAGGTACTTTCACTACCGTCATTCAAGCAGAAATGACTGCTATTAAACTCGCCGCTGACTACATTGTTAACAGCAACAGTGGAGGTTTACTACATTTACAGACAGTAAACAATCTATTTTAGCTCTAAGCAACGTTATGATAACGTCTGCCCTAGTAATGGATTGTCACTTAGCACTGGAGGAGGCCTCGATCCACAATCAAGTCTCCATACAATGGATAAAGGGACACAATGGCTCAGCGGGCAACAAGAATGCAGACAGGTTAGCCAAAAGGGCAGCTGGAAGATATTTTTGGGGCCTCGAGCCCATTGTCATCCCTGCCTTAACTATTCATATTGATATGATGAGGTACATGAGGTACATTACTCACAAGAAATTGTTAAATGCGTGTTACAATAATCCGGGCTGTTATCAAGCCAAGGAACTGTTAAAATATCCTTCAAAGAAAACAGCTTAGTATTTCATTGGGTTGGGCAAAATCACCCTCACATTAGCTTCAGGTCTCCTCACGGGACACTGTAAGGTAAACAAGCATCTTCATAACTTGAGGATTGCTAATTCTCCTCTCTGTCGGGCCTATGAATAGGATGACCAGATTGTAATTCACATTTTGTGTGACTGCCCCTTCTTAATCGACCTCAGAAAGAGGTGACTCGGAGAGAAGTGGCCGTCCACAAATGATATCAGGAACCTCCCTCTAAGTGATGTCCTGGCCTTCGGTAAAACCTTAGGCTGGTTGACGTGAGCGGAGGTAGAGTGGAGAGCTGCACAAGGGGCCCAATGGGGCCTAAGTGTGGCATGCGTTTATTCGCGCACTCTCCCGCATCCTTACATACATACATCATGTTACAAATTGAGTTTGGATTTGTATTTATCAGAAATGAAACTTCAAGAAAATTGTATTGGAAAATTGGATTGGGCGAGTTTCAATCTACAAGAAAATGTCTAGATTACAATGATTAATCATCATATAGCAAAAACAAATTTGGATTTGCACTGATTATACAGACTGCACGCGGTGGACCTGCGGAAAATAATCTATTTATAATAAATGCTCAGATATACCTCCCTCTTGAGCTGAACAGTAATTCAGCTAATTATAAAAATTTTGCCGGATGTTAGCAAATATATTTAGTATAATTGTATTGCGTATTTCGCTTTCCATACTTGTAAATAGAATTACTTCAAAAGGCCACAAAAACATCATTGGATGCTAAATCATGGGATCATGCTGGCCATCTAATACGACTTGAATTACCTATCCAACTGTCTTGAAAAGTGTTATTTAAAAAATTCATAACGTTACAGATATTATGAGCAGAACAGCCATTTTCTTGAAAAAAAATTATTAAGATCAAATCGTTTTACAAATAATTCATTTTGATGGCATTCAGGTTCATAATTATTTCGTAAAATTCCATGCGGTGTTTGCTCCAACCATAAATAACTTTTCCTCGGGCGTATAATACTGCATTTTAAGAAAATAGCATAACAAATTTTAGCAAATTTGCTAATCACCCTAACCAACTACTATCTAGCTAATCTAGATTGCTAATCTAGATAAAGAAATGAAGTAAATGAGTGAAAACCGAACTTTTTCGTACTTCGGGTTGATTTGTTCAAAAAAGTTAGAAAATGCATAACAAGTAGACAAACACATTAAATTTCAATATTTCTTCGAAATAACTAAGTATTACAATTTTTTACAAAATAGAAGTCAAATATTCAATTTTGATCGAAGCTAAGAATCATGCTAGAAAATGTCTAGATTACAATGATTAATCATCATATAACAAAAATAAAATTGGATTTGCACTCTTTAAGGATGATACTTTTAGAAAGTAGCAGAAATTAGGTAGACTTTCTGAGAATTTAGTTTTTGAAGAAGGTTGCAACATGGCATCCGAATCGTCAAACATTTTTGTTCAAAACCCGAAAGATTCTAGTTTTGGATCTAGTATTAGTCCTAGTGTTAATTCTAGTGTTAGTTCTAATTTTAGTTCAATTAACACCGATTGTGAAAATCTTCGTACTTAAATTCGTTAATTAGTTAATAACTTTTTTAGGTCAAAATACAATCGTATTAATGTTATGAATAAAAAAACAACTTTGAGTTTACATTGATCTCTTAAATCTGTTTCTTTCATTCCAAATTCTTTAATACACCTAATTACATAATATATATGTGGTTTAAAATCGTATTTAAACAGGAATATACTTTTATTTGAGTAATTAATTACGTTAATATTACAATCTTATTAATTTGATCTTTAAAAAAGAGCAATATAGCTGAAAGAAAATAATGCCAATTAGTTGAATTACAGCACCAGGAAAAAGGGAGTTGAAACGTTAGCGTCGCGTCACCCCAAAGACTAAATTTATCGTCGGAGAAAGACATTGATTCACCGTTCGCGAACGGAAATAGCTCACTCACAAAGACAACGACGAGACCACGCTTTTCGGCTGTAAACCTTTCCAAACGAACAGTTAGCCATATTCGATAAATCTTGAAAATCTCTGGATTTTTCATCATTATTTTCCTATTATATCCTCCTTCTTCAACGATATTTTATTTCTTTCTTTTCTTATTATTTAAAATATTGACATTTCCACAACATATTTTTATCATGTATTTCCCCCGAGACATAAACTATGTATAGATTCAATTTTATTTCACATGCAGAGATTGTCTATTTTCGGTGTAGGTTTAATATCTAAGTAGACAAAGCGAAAACGTGTAAATTTAGCTTCATGAAATAAACCATCCCTATTAAAGTTTATTTTATAAAAGCTAATTGACAATAAAGAAGTGCTTTAAAAACGTTTTAATCGCCGGATTGATGTCCGGTTCATCTTATATATCAACGGGATTACTTTATAAACGTTATAAAAGCTTTAAACTTGATGTGCATGAATATTACGAAATTACTTTTGTTATCTTCTCCCGTTTCACTCACGAGTTTGGTTTAGTCTTTTGTCAAAGTTCATATCTGCTTTGGTTCGTAATTTAATTTCGTTTTAAATTGAGGGTAATTTAAAAAGTTGATGTTTCGTTTGGATAATTTTGTTCGTTATAAATAATTTATCATATATATAAATGATGAATTTAGTTTTGTATTATTGGTCGTTGATTTTATTTATTGGGTATATGCTATGTAATAACACTAAAACTCTCAGGTTTGATATTTTGATAATATTTTATGCAAATCCTTATTTATCCTGTTGAATATATTGAGACTGATAATCTTGCCTAAATAAGCATATTGACTATGAAGCACAGCTACTCTATCTATTTGTCTTAAAGAGCTTAAAATTACTGCTGGAAAAAAGACTGATGATGAAGACAGCGGATTAATATCGAAAAAAAGATAAGGTTGCTTAAGGGAGCAAAGGATAGGAATCAGGTGTGGGAAGATGATTATCTCCGCCCAACCCGATAATTTGAAAGACTTCAACATCATATACTTAATATGTTGGGCACGGTTTCCAATCTATGTTAGAAATTATGTTCAATACAACTAAGGAAATAAAAAAAAACGCTGATATTAGAGTATTTATTGTTGGAAGAAGAAAACAAGTAAATATTATTAGCAAAAGACTAGGCTATACTGGTAACAAGGGCTTATAAAAATGCTTATTTGAAAATAGGTACAGCACATTGTAAAGTAGAATCTACTAGATTTTCTAAATACTGGCAGCAGAAGACTGCACTATGTTCTATGAGACACTATGTTCAGATAGTGTTTGCAATCATCAAATGTCAACTAAGTTTAAGTAAAAGACTCGCAGGAAACATTGAAGATATCGACGACTTCAAAGACGTTGGCCGCCCCAAGTATCATGGATGAATACCAAAGATACTCTTCTTAAGTTTTATGAAGAATTCAAACCAACCTAAGTATTCACTTCGGATGGCGAAAGTCTTTGAAGTCGGCCAAAATTGGGTTGGACTGATTTCTACTATAGCAACACGAGCTGGCCGATGTCTTCGAAGTGGACCGAGGTAGTATCTTTCATAAAATTGTTGATAATTACCAACACAATCCTCCTAGAATGTTTTGGAAGAAATCAAATCAACCCAATCCTTGCGAATTTCAGCCATCCTAAATCAATACTTAGGTTAGTCTGATTTCTTCCATAACACTCCACCATAATAGCTTTGGTATGCATTGGAACACGTTAGCCGCCTCAAGTATTATCCATGATACTTGAGGTGGCTGACGTCTTCGAAGGCTATTCTGTTGAAATGTTATGGAAGAACCTAAGTATCAACTTAGAATAGCCTAAGTCGGCCATGATTGGATCGAAATGATTTTTGCCTTAAAAGGACTGATCTAATCCTTGCCAATTTCGGCATCCTAAATCAGTAGATAGGATGATCTGATTTCTTCCATAGCATCCCAAGAAGATAGCCTTGGTATTCATTCAAAGACGTTGTCCGCCTCCAATATTATCTATGATGCTCGGAAACTTTTCGAAGGATATTCTGTTGGAATGTTGGAATTATGGAAGAAATCAGATCAACTCATGTATCAACTAAGTTATCTTGGAAGTGTAAGAGATAGTTTCTTCCATAAAATTGTTAATGAATACCAAAATTACTCTTCCTGAATTTTAAGACAGAAATCAATTCAATCTTGATCGACTTCGAAGCCTTTGGCCATCTTCAGTTGATATTTGGGTTGGTCTGATTAATTCTATAACATTCCAACAGAATAGTCTTCGAAGACGTACCAAGCAACATGGATAATACTCGATACGATCAACGTCTTCGAATGAATATCAAGGCTATTATGTTGGAATGTTATGGAAGAAATCTGAACCCATGCATCAACTAAGAATGGCCGATATTTACCAAGATTGGGCTGGATTAATTTATGTTATAAAATTCAAGAAAGAGAGTGTTGAATTTTAAACTATTTGAGCCAACTTCGAAGACATCAACCGACTAGAGTATTCTTATGGAAGAAATAAGACCAACCCAATCTTGGCCGACTTCCAAGAAGTCGTCCGCCTTGAGTATTGTTAAAGAGGAAATCAGACCAACCAAATTCTGGTCGACTTCAAAGACCGCCATCCGAAGTGGATACTTGGGTTGGTTTAAATTCTTCCATAAAACTTAAAAAGGGTATTCGTTAACGGAAGGAACTATCTCGGGCGACTTCAAAGACGTCGACTGTTCTAAGTATCATGGATAATACTCGAGACGCCCGACGTCTTCGAAGTCGACCGAGATAGTAGTTTTCATAGAATTGATAATGAATATTAAAACTATCTTGCGAGAATGTTATGGAAGAAATCAAATCACCCAATCCTTGCTGACTGGCCATCCTAAGTCAATAGCTAGATTGATCTGATTTCTTCCATAACATTCCAATGTTTCTAGCATTATTCATGATACTTGGAGCTCAATATGTTCAAAGTTGGGTAGTCTTCGAAGACTATTCTGTTGGAATGTTTAGTTGTTTAAACTTCAAGGACGTCAGCCGCCTAGTATAATGTTATGAAAGAAATAAGACCAACACAATCCTGACCGACTTCGAAGACTTCAGCCATTCTATGTCGATACTTGGATTAGTCCGATTTCTTCCATAACTTTCCAATAAAATTGCATTAACAACTTTAAGAATAAATCTTTTTCGGTCAACTTCGAAGACATCAGCCGCATCGAGTACTGTTATTGAAGGAATCAGACCAACCCAATCCTGACCAAGTTCGAAGACTTCCGTAGTGGATACTTGGGTTGGTTGGAACTCTTCCATAAAATTTAAAAAGGGTACAACAATTTTATGGAAGAACCTATCTCGGCTGTCTTCGAATACGTTGTTCGCCCCAAGTATCATGGACAATACTCGAGGCGGCTGACGTCTTCGAAGTGGACCGAGGTAGTATCTTTCATAAAATTAAAAAAAGAAAAAAAATTAAAGAAGAAATGAAATTAAACCAATCCTCACCGATTTCGGCGATCCTAAGTCAATAGTCTGTTTTCTTCAATAAGATTATAAGTCGGTTAAGATTGGATTAAATTGATTTCTGCCTGAAAATTTAGGAAGAGTAGTCTTGGTTTTCATAATTTTATTAAAAGAACTACCCAGGGGACTTCCGAGACAACTTCGAAGACTTTCGTAGTGGATACTTGTTTTGGTTAGAACTCTTCTAGATGAAATCATCACGAGATTTCACTGCCTAATATCGCTTCGTGATCGCCGAAAAGTATTCGACGACTGGACCATGAAAAACTGATTGGCTAGAACATAGTGGGGTATTCTCGAAACCATTTTCCAGATGTACGAGAATCGAAATCGCTGATTTGGCTGTGCAGATTAGTCAGAAAGTTGAAAGCACCGAGATAATTTACAAGTGCTACAGCAGAAATAAACCAAATTACTAAGTTTTATTTATTTAAAGTTTAAATAAATAAAAGTAAAAATATAATTATCATCATAAGTCAATCATCAGTTTGATTACTTCAATAAGATTATAAGTCGATCAAGATTGGAACGAATTGATTTCTGCCTTAAAATTCAGGAAGATCTCGGTGATTTCCGAGACAACTTCGAAGACTTCCAGTCCGTAGTGGATACTTAGGTTGGTTGGAACTCTTCCATAAAATTTAAGAAGGGTTGCCTTGATATTCTTAATCAATTTTATGGAGGAAACTTCGGCAAAGTCGGCCGTCCCAAGAATCATGGATAATAATTGTAACGGCCGACGGCTTCAACGTCGCTCGAGGTAGTACCCAAACTAGCAATTTCTTATTTTATTAAAGCTGTGTAAACGTTTCCGCAATAAATTTTATATTACGTATTTAATCTCAGGAAGGTAATGAAAATGTTTATAAAACCATTTTATAACCAAAATAGGCATATTTTATATAATATATTAGTCTTCTTTAATCATTTTATAGCAACATTTTAAAGATATAAAAACTTTAAAGATATAATACACGTTCGAAACCATTATGCCAATAATGCCCGTTTTACCATCATGAGAGTTTGATAAGTTTTTAACAAAGTTCTGGGGATCTTGAGGAATTACGATTGAAAAGTTGTGATTTATAACTTGAAAAAAAGTCTCTCAGTGCTGAGTGAGATGTGGATACGATGTTAAATTGTCAATTTTATTATTTTACGTCTAAATATTACCTTGTTATTGAGCTCTAAATCACAGCTTGCAAGTCTATTGGATCTTCAGTTTTGTTAATATATCGTTCTCTACTATTTTTGTACAGAACGTAAAGAAGTGAGATAGACGATAAACGAACAAGATTAAAATTCCTATTTTCAGTTCATTTTATGTGGAATTATGTGTATGCCCCTGTCCAATGATCCGTCATATTTTTATGATTCCCGCGATTTTGGATCAACCGGTAATTTTAGCACGTCATCTAACATCATTCTTGAGCTACACATGCAGTAGTATAGTGCATCGGTCTTAGAAAGATATCGGTGTGTAAAAATAAAAAAGTTAGGCCCTGATCTAATAAATTCTGTATTACTATTTTTGTATCAAAAGTTTGGTTAGAGTAAACATGTATTCTGTCCTTTGATGGACTAGGGAGCCATCATACGAATAACACATACAGGAGAAAGGATGGATGACCAGCGAACTTTTCTGCAAATAACATAGACATTTTTCCAACTACACTAAAGCAGCAGTTCTCAACCGCTGGTCAATTTCCATCCGCTGGGTCACGGTGAAAGGATTCGGTAAATATTTAGCAATTGCACTTCAAAAGAAATGATGCACCAGATCAATTTTGATTTGTGAGTAATTTAGATACTTTCCGTTAACACTAAATATTAGATAGCATACAATATTAATTGGGTTTGGTTACGCCATTAACCATATCTGAATCCAACCCAACTAGTTAACGCTAGATATTAATTGGGTTGGGTTGAGCTGCTAACCGTAACTCACTTCATCTAACTAGTGAGCATTAAATATTAGTTGGGTTGAGTTAAACCATTAAGCTTATCTGAACCCAACCCAATCCAACTAATTAATTAGCGCTAGATATTAACTGGGTTTGGCTGAGCCATTAATTTTAATCCAACCCATCCTACCTAACGTAAGCTAGTTAGCATTAAATATTAGTTGGGTTGGGTTCATCCACCTTAGGAATGCAGTGTAAGTGGTTGGCCAATGTTTTTTAAAAACATCACAGAGATAGCTATAGCTTCATCCATTAGATCGGGTCTTCGGTTTAACCGACAACGAAATTAAGGAAATAATTTTGCATTCTGAAGTGTATTAAAAAATATTTTCCACGAATTGTGCGTTATGTAAAAGAATTAGGAAAAAAACGGAATTTTTACTGAAAATCGGGCAGTGTTCGTGTTTGCTGAAATAAAGGTTTTCTAGTATTATCAAAGATTAAAGAGTAAACAAAATACGACGCTTTGTGTCGACACCTTTGATGTAGGGTTACAATTTCTCATAACCTTGATCTATGAACTGGAATGCACAATGAATACATTTATAGGTTAAAATATCACCTGTTACATTTAAATTGGCATGTTTTTTATCTCTTTCCAAAACTAAAATCTCTCACTCTAGTGTTGCATCTTATTTACTCTTTTAATCTTTGGTATTATTAAGGATACTTGAACATGATATTAATAGCGTTATTTGACCAAGATTATGGTAGGCGTGCAGAACGTTATAAATAATACTATAACATTGTACTGCTTAAAGGATCAAATTGAACAGCTGCTGAACCGTCAAATTTGTTGTTAAAATATCTATTTTACTAATCAAGCTGAATTGACTAAATATAATAATAATAATGGCTATGGAATGGTGGATCAAAGGATATTTTTGCATAGCATCTAAATGATTAATGGCTAAAATTAGTTAAATTTCACTAAGGGGGCTATAGATTGGACGAGAAGGATATATTAAGCAGATTCTCAAAAGTCGCCACAAAAAATTAAAATAACATAAATTTGGTTGGCTTTAAATACTTTTAACACATTTTTGCAATTACCTCATTTATCTTGCAGTGTTCCAACCCGAATACTACGAACTCTGATAATCAGGACATTTTTGCATCGAATCCGCGATAATGAATTAGAAAATTTCAACTTCAGACAACGTTGAAACTTTCAAGTTGCGAATCGGATGATAAAAATGGAGTGTAAATTAGACGAATCAATGCAATCAAATAAGATCCGGATAATTTATAATATCTTTATTAAAAAGTTTCTACTAATGCATAGTGTCCGTAAGGTCATGGTGTATTTTTGATAATTCCATAGTTTTCAAAGTATGGAAATGCGCAGTATCTAATCCACTACAAAATTGATCGTGAGTTTCACCATTAAACTTTTAATGCCAGAATTTTGAAAAGAATCCATGTGCAATATGGATCCTTGTGAATGAAATATAAAGAAAAATTAATATTTAAAACTTTAAAATTTGTTTTATTTAATTTAATTTAAATCGGTACTGGTTTCGGAGTTCACTCCATCATCAGCCGAAACTTTACTGTCGTAGAAGAAGCTATGCAATGATTATATGACTTTCTTCTTCTCGCTCCACCAACATGGTCGTACATATCTTTTAGTTTAATTTAATCGAAATGTTTCTCTGTTTTAATTAGACCTCCATCACCATCACCTTATCAATGTAAGTTTATCTTCCTTTTCTTGTACTTTTGACTTTATTTTACTCTTTATTTTCAGCGTTTACATATTTTTTAACATAAATTTAACTTTTTCATTTTCTCATCATAACTTTCGTTTTAAAAATAAAAAAAGAAAAAAAAATTCATTTACTTTAACTCTCAAATTTCATCATTTTACAACATTCTTGAAGATTTTTTAAAAATTTTATGACAACTTCATTAACACAACATGTCTTACGTCCTTCTGCTCTACTAGACCTTAGATTTTTCTACGACAGTAAGTTATTTATTAATTGTCTTTGTTATATATTTTTAAGATTTTTTAATGTAAGTGTAGCTTTCGACTGAACTCCGAAACAGGGACCGATTTTAATTATATTAAATAAAGCAGGTTTAGAAGTTTTAAATATTTTTTTTATGTTTTAATGTTCGATTTTACTTTAGCAAATGTTTTTAATCCTGTGTGGGAAATGCATACTATCATTCAGATGTGGAAGGTAACAAATTATTAGCTATTTTTATCATTTTTACGAAGAGTTGTAGTATTTATGATTATATACAGTGCCTTCACCATGAAAGGAACTAATTTGGCGAATTTTTGGCAGTTGCTCTTTGGCAGAAATAATGTAACTGACGAATTTAAATTTTTGATCTGTGATTTATTTAGATACTTTACGCTAACACTTGATATTTATTAAAAATCAAAGGACCATAATAGCATATTGGTTGGGTTGGGTTGAGCCATCAACCGAATCTGAATCCAACCCAACTAGTTAGTGCTAGATATTAATTAGCTATTTAGCCCAAACATGTTAATCGCCACGCCAGTTAATTTTAGCTTGCACCTTGCAAGCCTCGAATCGGCTTGGCGATAACCTGTAGTGATGATATTAATTGAGTTGGGTTGAGCCATTAATCGTAATCCAACCTAACCCAAGTAGTTAGTACTAAATATTAATTGGACTGAACCATCAATTTTATCTGGTCCTAACACAACCTAGCTAATTAATGCTAGATATTAATAGGGTTGGGGTGAGCGATTAACTTTAACCCAACCCAACTAACTAGTTAGTGCTAGTTATTAATTGTATTGGGTTGAGCCATCAACTTGATCCTTATTAGCTATTTAGTACAAAATATTACTCAGGTTGGGTTGAGTCATCAAAATTAAAAATTGATCAGTTGAGTATTCGAAATTATATTGCATTTAGTCCTTTCATCATGAACACACTGTATTATTATTGTTCAAAAATTATTATCATTTCATTTTACACAATTCACAATTAACACGACATTATTTAAAATAATTGACCGGTCCGCGTAATTTTTGGACAAATTCTATAGGATCGAAGATCAAAAAAGGTTGAGGAAGGCTGCATCTTAAGAAAATATAATTCTATTATTATGAGATGGTTATAGTGCCACAGAAGAATCGAAGCCTTGCAGTACAGAAAACAAAACGGAGTTATAACATTTTGCTTTCCTGTCTACTGTTCCTATCAAGTTCAGTCTTTGAACGTGGAATTCTTTTAACGAACAAATTACGGACACAACTATGATTGTAACACTTTTATAGGATGGTGAGAAATGGGACATAAGAAAATTCAAAAACGAAAATATAACACTGAGAAATTCCAAGTTATGGTGGAAGTCAGTGTAGTAAAACCTCCAAAGGGTTTGGCCTTCTCAGACCCTACTTTCTTTTTAATGACCATTTAAATTATGATCTTTTCTTGCTGTTTGGATGCTTAATTTTTTTATATAACTCAAGAACTCAAGAAGAAAATGATTTCATATTTCCCTCTTTAGCAAAGTTGTAGCTTATTCTTAAATATATACTTTCTATTAATATATTCATATAAAAAATAAGTTTGGACAAATTTCACCGAAGGAAGTCTTTTAAAAATTATCAAAAAACATTAAATGAAAAGGATGAAGAAAAACATGTTGCCGTTTTCCTAAACATGGTTGGTGATGATGGAATGGAAATGTTTAATACTTTTGGATTATCAATCAGAAAAAAATCTATAAAAGTAGTAATAAAGAAGTATGATAAATAATGTTCCCCAAAACGAAACATAATCTTTGAAAGGTTTATGTTTAACAGTATAACCAAAAAAAAGAGCAATCATCATAATGAGTATTTGCAACAAAGACACTCACCAAAAGTTGCTTCATGTGAATGATTTAATATTGGATGAGGCTATACAGATTTGTAGATCTGTAGAAATAACTAAAAGTCAATCAAAAGTACTACAAACCGAAGTGATTGTAGATGAGATAAAAAAGCAAAAACTGGTAAAAAGTAGAATAGATGTCAAGAAATAGAGTAGATGTCAAACAATGTTCGTAGTGTGGATTAAAGCATACTAAAGAAAGGTGTCTTACTCAAGGCAAAGAATGAAAGAAGTGTGGAAAGCAGAACCATTTTGCAAATGTTTGTAAACAGAAGATGGAAAAAACGAAAGCATTCATGAAGTGATTTCATCAGCAATAGATAAGAAGAGGATACACGATGGAAAAAACAACAGTTTTTCATAGGAATTATTCCGAAAGAACAACTTTTTTAATTTTTAAAAAAAAAATTGTTTATAAAATAGTAAAGTTTAGATATTATCATTTAACAATGAAAAAGGGAAGTTATTTAAATAAGTTCTGAAAGCAGAGATTTGCGTAGGAGACTTAACATAAGATTTAGATGCCAAGTTTTTTGGAAGCATTTCAAATTTTCGAGTCTTTTTTTCAAATTTTTTCTGAAGTCTCCTAGAAATAGTATCAAGTAACCACTTAAAAACTTCTGGAAGTAATATCAAGTCATTTAGAAACTGTATCAAATCTTCTGGATGCTTTTCAAGTTTTCTCAAAGCATTTTAAGTCACCTAGAAGCAATATCAAGTATTCTAGAAGCAGTATCAAATCATCCAGATGCTACTGCCAAGTATCAAGACTTCAGGAAGCAATATCAATTTTTCTATAAGCAGGATCAAGTCTTCCAGCGGCAGTATCAAGTCTTCTGGAAGCCTTTCCAAAGCATTCCAAATCTACTAAAAGCATTTCAAATACTTTAAAACTCAAGTCTCCTAGAATCAGTGTCAAAATTTATGGAAACAATATCAAGAATTCTAAAAACAGTATCAAGTCTTCCAGGGGCAGTATTAAGTCTTCTCGAAACAGTATCTAGAGTTGTGAAGGCAATATCAAATTATTTAGAAGCAGTTTAAGTTTTTGAAAGCATTTGAAGGCTGCTGGACCGTGTAAAATCCGACGATGCAGTTCCGATGATTATTACTCATAATCAGAAAGAAAATGTAATTGGCGATGCAATGCCGAATGATGCCGATTATTTCTCCGATTATTTTTTATGTACTCGTACAGTGCTCTACTACACACACTAGATCACCAGTTGTCAATATATCATCGGAATCAGTTCTTAATATATCGGTCAAAGAAATTAGCACTCCGCCTTCAGTCCCTGATATTCAATTAAAGCAACAAAGGGGTAAAAAACGTGAAAAACTGGAATCATTGAATTCTACATCAGAACTTGATGAGCTTAAAGAAATAGGTCGTCAAAAGGCAGTCAAAATACGAAGAACTAGTGCAAGAAAAGCGAAACGATAAGATTTGGTGAGTAATACAAATTTTGCAAATGAAGAAAATCTAGTTCTGGAAAAATATTTGCAACAAGAGAATTTGGGCGATGTCGCATGTCTCAATTGTTATGAACTTTATTCGCCATCAAAATCTAAGAAGAAGTAGTAAGTTAAATCTTGATGTCACAATGATTTTACGGTAGTTAGCGCTAAGCGAAAATCGTTCGTTTGTGAACCGTGTGCATAAATTAGTGATTTTTAAGGTTTTAGCTAAAAAAAGTTTTTTAAGAAAATGTTAGAATCAAAATTTTCTTTCATAATTTTTTATAAATATTTTAAGTGATTCAACATGGGAGCATCAAAGGAATGTATGCTGCTATGATGAACTCCTCAAAACGATTTTAAAAAGTACTGTCTGAAAGTAATTTATTAAACAAATGGAGAATACAATATAGGTTTCAACAGCCTTTGCCCATACCCACAAAATATTCATAATTAAATTCATTCTTAGGCATTTTCTTTAAGCTATTATTCACTCCGTGAATAATGACTACCATTTCATTTTAGAAAACTCATATATAAAATATAGGTACATTATATGGTAGTCGTGGACAAAAATATTTTTAACCATTAGTTGAATCAGACACTCAATCTGTTCCAAGCAGACGAATGGGAACCATATGAAAAACATCTGTTACTTCGTCCAGACTTCCTTAGGTACTATAAAACTTTTCAAGAATGATTGAAACGTATTATTGTATTTTATTTTCTTTCACTATCATAAAGGAAATTCCAAATTACTATATTCGAAAACTAACACGTTGGCTAACTATGTTAACGATCGATAGAGACGTTAGGATTCGGTCTAATTGTTCATCAAATATCTATAGAATGCAAACATTTGGTTGTGGTAAAGCTTTGCTGAGCCTGATATAAACGTACAATAACTTTATTTTTAATTGACCAACAATTTCACCGGCGTTTGCGGCATTGTTTATTGAAAGTTTATTCATGTTTTAATTAAATTAAATCAACGATTAATTTCAAACGCAACCCGATCCCGATAAATTGAATTGTATTTACACTAACGATCAACTTGCATTTGTTTAATTCGACAATAATTAATAAAAAAAAATAAATCGTCTAAACCAAAACTTACCTAACTTTGAAGCCAAGTTTAAACAGTATCATTCGTCGAAGTTGATTTTGAAAGTTTCTTTTTGATTAATTTTAATGAAACATTATTAAGAAAAAAAAAACACTTTTTATTTAATTTTATTGTTTATTCGTAAATTTTTTTATAGAGTTCACCCCGAAAAAACGGCTTGTTTCAGGACAACCCCAGCACTCGGCGGTCTGAAAGCAACTGAACCGAAATCCATCCAAAGAGCTTGATGCGCGCCTTACGGTTATAGTTTGACCAAAACATCGTAACTAAATAGGTGGCGTTGCACGTTTTATTATTAATATTCAACCCTAACAAAATAATAATAATAATTAAAAATAATAAAAATAAAATTTTTATTATTTCAATCCTTTTTTTTAATGTTACATTACATTAATAACTTAGAAAATAAAAAGTGTATGTAACATGTTAGATATCTTCGCATGAAAAACTTTAAAAAATTTCTCTTATTATATTTCAGCGAGGTTTTTATGGTCTGCGAAATTTCTTTCGTTGAAATTCCTGCGAAGGGTGGAACTTATAAAAAATTCAACGAAAAACGCGAGAAAGGCGTCACGTGAAGAATTCCGGTCGGAAATCCGCAGATTTTTCGATTGAATCAGATGAAATAGAATTACTTCGCACACGTTCCCTTATTCATAAAGGCGCTTAGTCAACGATATTAAAATAGAAACTGAGTTATTCGAGGCTTTGTGACGTTCCCGACAGACGACTTACAATCTTTTGAAACACCTTGTGTTAAATTCGCTCATTTTTGCTTGTTTTTATTTGCTGCTTTAATAATAGTTCTTTAGTGTTGTAATAAGAAGAATCTTTAAAAGAGAATTTTCATTGCGCAGAAGCTAAAATCGTTTTTAACTTTTCGGTGATTTACATGATGATTGATGTATTTTGTGTTGCTTATCTTCAAGTAATAGTTAAGTGATTAAAAATGGAAAGTAGATAATTCCGTACACAAAATATATTTTATGGACCAATTCAGAAAATTTCTCCTACAAGATTTATCTTGGGGAAAGGTTTTAACAACATTTTTGACGTAGAATGTATTTAAAATTGATTTACTCCAAACGTTTTTAGTTTTATTGATAATATTTGGTATACTTTTGCACACTTTGCAAAACATTTTAACACCTCAACATAGCTTCTAACGCATTTTATCACTATTTGACATGGCTTTGTGCTTATGACAGCTTCATATCATTGATAAGTTTTGTATTATTGACAGCTTTAGGCACTCTTTCTTCCTATTTACGCCTCTACAGCCCATATCGAGCCTTGGCTTTCCTCAGCCTTTGCCTCTAATCATCCTTGTGCTTGATCTCTATATGATCTCTTTACCGGCTTCTTCGATTGCTTCTTAACCTCTCCATCTCGGTTATTCTCTGGCCTCAATCCCTGTATCCTTCTATTGGCCAATGTCATTCAGACATTCTCCCATTCTGATCATATGGCCAGTCCATCTTAGGTTACGAATACTATAGATGCAAACTTTCACTAAAATGTGTTCTGTATGTCCAAAATCCTCGTCAGAGCAAGCTGGTTACACTGTACGTGTTTTGTGATACAATCAGAATATTTGAAATGGAACTTTAAGACGCGTTACACTTGAAAAAAACGAAGCGAGGTCTTCATATTGAGGGGTAGTCACAGGAGTTTCTTCTTGATAACATTACCTATCGGGGTATAATAGATCCTTTGGGTTTTGTGGCTTAGCTATAGCACAAATTAATCTCTAAACCCTCCAAAAGATTATCTTCGCACAATACTTGCTGGAGTTTAGTCCTCATGAACATTTTTCTTTTTTCGCCTACTTTCCTCAAATATGGCAGTAAACTCTTCAGGAAATGATAGTTTGGATCTTTATTTCAAGAAGCTGAATTTCTTTCCTTGAACATTTACATGTTCTGTTCTTCAATCATTATCAACTTTTTCATTGCAGTGGCATTATGCATCTTGACATTTTTTCTTTGAGGAGTAGCAATAGTTTTGCAGTGGCGTAGTCTCACGTGCTGTGATCTGAGGTGATTTGACAATTTATGTTTGTGATTCTAATTTGTTTCGAGGGGAATCAGAGAAAAAAAGTAGTAGTTGAATTTAATCACTCGATAAATCCGCAAAAGATAATCGTTGTACTTTTCACCACAAAACGAAAGTAGGATGGATTAATCAGCCCTATTATCCAAGGCGAAGAAAATTTTTTTTCAAAGGAAGCCAAATATCTAGAAGTAATACTAAATAAAACACTTTCATGGAAAGAACACTTGCAGGAAGTTTTGTACAAAGCTAGACTATCCTTATGAACTTGTCATAGCCTTCATGGTTTTCTGATCACTTGCCACTTTATTGTCAATTGCAAATTTCTGTACCTAAGCGTGAAGTCAGACAAATTATTTATCGAATTTTACCCAGTATTGATATGGATGTCTTTAATGGAGATCTTGATCTGATGAATTAGAAAGCTGTTTTTGATGCTAGCAACATCAATGATAAAGTTGGCTGTTTTAATGATGTTTTGTTATCTTTGTTCGATTGCCATGCTCCGGTTTTAGCGAAAACCTTAAAGAAAGGTCCATTACCTTGGAACACGTGGAATATCAGACAGATGATCAAATTAAAGAACAATGCAAAATTTTCATTATTATAAAAATTGAAAAAGATTTTTTTTGAACAGAACTTGAATTATCACTGATTCTAAAAATATGTAAAACAATCTCAAAAAGTTTAATATCTTAAAACCATACTGCTTGTACTCCATCGCATTTGGCTGATCCTAATAATATTAATACATTTTTCAGTAATTCCATAAAAAATACTCTAGTTGAGCCTAATATTAATCTCCAATCTTGCTATTACAGTAATAGCATGAACCCAGATACTCCAACTATGACTTTTCGTAACATATCTTCAGATCCTATTCAGAAAATACTTTTAAATATGAAATCCACTAATGTTTGATCAGATGGGATCAGCTTAGATATGATACGTTTGTGCTGCCCCGTATCCTTGACGTACTGGTTCATATTTACAATTTCTGTCTTTCTCAATCATTATTCCCTGACTCCTGGAAGTACAGCTATGTTACTCCCATTCCCAAACTGATTCCAGTTAAGACATATAAGAATCTGAGGCCTATAACAATATTGCCGATTTTATCAAAGATATTGGAGAGGCTTATGGCTGAGGAGCTTTAGTCTTAAGGAATTTCAGCACCCTTTGTTCCATTGAAACCATATTCAAGACAAAGACTTACTAATGAAGAACGAACTGTGCATGTTGTAAACTGAACTGCAAATCAATTCAGATAAAGTAGACATCATAGTTAAACGCGCAAAAAATCAAACTTAGTTGAATGCTTAACTGGCTTTGACGACGACGTGCATGTTCTGACGTGTTCGTCGCACCAGTGTAAACACTTTCTTTGGAGAACACGCATTTATTCTAACATTTTAGACAGAACTCGCATCCGTAGTATCCGTAGCCTTCGGTGTTAGAGTCTGACGAATTATGCCAATTGCGGAGCATTATAAATCTCATACAGCTTGTGGTTGTATTTTCTTGTATACTGGTCTAAATAATCTCCTATAAATCTTTCTCTCGAAGACATCACGTTTTCTCTCGACTTTTGAGTCTTTAGCATATATACCTCATTCCCATAGCTTATAATTGGGGGTCTGACTGAAAAAGTCAGACCTGAATAACTGAATGAGGATCAGTGCCAAATACGCTTATTGACCAGGACTGATCGCCTTCTGATTCCCCTTCCTCTACATCCAATCACACTTTGCCACATTCACACTGTTATGTATATTGTATTAAATATTTATGATTAAATAAATAAAATTCTTTGTACATTAACTGGTTTTATTTAATTTTTGTCTAACTAGTTTCGCCTCTACGGCATCCTCAGAGACTATGTTTTAAAGAACACGTGTGAAATTTATAAATTTGTACCTAATTACTTCCTTAATCTATGTGAATTTTATAAATATTTAAACAATTATTTTGTAAACTCATTAGTTAGTACATTGAACTTTGTTGACGTTAGAATTATAAAATAAAATTATGAAATTAAAATTTGAGTACGTTACATGACATGTTAAAATTGATAATTTCAAATTTTAATTTCATAATTTTATTTTATAATTCTAACGTCAACAAAGTTCAATGTATTAACTAATGAGTTTACAAAATAATTGTTTAAATATTTATAAAATTCACATAGATTAAGGAAGTAATTAGGTACAAATTTATAAATTTCACACGTGTTCTTTAAGACATAGTCTCTGAGGATGCCGTAGAGGCGAAACTAGTTAGACAAAAATTAAATAAAACCAGTTAAAGTACAAAGAATTTTATTTATTTAATCATATTTATCATTACTGGTAGAATGGATATTTTAAACTTTTCAACCTATATTAAATATTTGTATTATTTTCCCATAGGGATAAGTTGTTATAAATTCCTTTATTAAATTTTCTCATAGTGATAAGTGTTTGTTTACAAGTATTTTTTATACCACTTTGTTTGATTTTGAATGTGTTAACACTGCAGTTTTCAACTATGCAGAGGTGACTTTGAATTACCATAGGTGACTTTAGGTTTAAGTAAAGTAGGGATAAAATGTGTAGCAGGCCAAGGGCATAAAAAGATCGGAAGCGCTAGATTTAGCATAATTCAGTCATTCTTTTTAATACACATAATTTATAAGTTTAGAGAGATAGCATATTTGTTTGATCATGTTGATATCTCTTCCTACTTTGTGACTTTACAACACTTGAATAGTTTTAATATTATTTATGTTTGTAAAGTCATCATTTTGAAGACATTTTCAATGTCATTATTAACGTGTTTTCCACTTAAGTCTAAAATCATCACAAATTCTGACGCTAATAAGATTTACAGATTTGATAATGACGTGAAAACTTTAGGGATAAATCGAAGCAATTAACTGACCTACAAACGTGTAACCACCGCTTATCAGATTAAAAACTTTGAAAAGGTTCCGAAAATTGTATCAAAAATCTATATTAGATAAGAAAGAAACAGCTAACAGTAAATACATAAATAGCTCAAATATCACCCAAAGGGCAGCTTGGACAGTAATTAAAACTGCAACCCAATTTAAAGACGAAAACAGATGGCTAACATTACTGCCGACGACTTTAATCATTTTTTGTGAATGTTCCGGACCGGATTGTTTCCTCTATTTCCGTACCCCAGAGTCGTGTGGGTGACGTGTTCAGCGAGGGTTTTGCAATATAATGACTCAAAATGCGCGATGGAATAGCAGAATTAAAAAATACAAATAGCCAATAAATGGCCAGCACCCGAAACTGCAGCAGAAAATATAAATTGAACATACGTCTATATACAGTTTTTGTGTTAATTTTAAAAGATCTATCGATAGTTAAAGTCCTGCTATAAAAATTTGAGACACCTGTATATGTTACAAACACGTTTAAAAATTCCAATTAATATTAATATTGACCGGAAACGTCGGTTTTTGAAAATATGTATGGGTGCTGAAAAATCTGAAGTTTCTAAACTTCTACATGACGAGTTTGCATCTATCTAATAGTATCTGTGGAGCTCCCGTGTAAAACTGATTATACCGTTTGCTAAATTCAATTATAAATTTTACTAATTATAAGTAAAAGTGGTATCAAGTCTTCTGGAAGCAATATCAAGTTATGTACAGGCAGTATTCCAGGAGCAGTAATAAGTCTTCTGGAACCATCTCAAGTCTTAACAGTTTTTTATCTTCTGTCTTGAAGATTTGGCATGCTCTAATAGCTCATTAAAATTATCACTCTCTAATGGCTTATTAAAGATATGTGTTGTCTACTTTAAAAATAAACTGTCAAAAGTATTTCCCATTTTCTCAGACTTTTTTAAAAATCAAATTTCATTAACAGTTTCTTGCCTTTTGCAATAAAATTGTCTTCTGTCAGCAGCATTTAGCCTTTAATTAACTGTTTGTGAACCACTTACGTCAAAATGTGATATTTTATCCAATAGTATTTAATATTTTCGAAACAAACTCAAATGGTTTATCAACAGTATCTTATTTCCTACGATAAAAACATTTTCTAACAGCAATTTTATAAGCAACATCAAGCCTTCTGGAAGCAATATCAAGTCTTTTAGAAGCAGTATCAAGCCTTCTGGAAGTATTTCATATTTATAGAAGCAGTGTTATGTCTGCAGGAAACAAGATCAAGTATTCTGGAAGCAATATTAAATCTTATACAAGCAGTATCAAATCTTCCAGGGGACTAACAAGTTTTCTGGAACCATTTCAGGTCTTGACATTTTTCGATCTTCTGTCATCAAGGTTTGGTATTCTACCAATAGTTGGGTATTTTAGAAGCAGAATCAGTTTTAATAACGCAATTACTTGCTTTTTGCAATAAAAATGTCTTCTGTCAGCAATATTGAGTCTTTAATAATGACTACTTACGTCGACATTATTATACAATATTAATGACACAACAATTCACGACACAACATTGAAATACTTACGTCAACTTGTTGCATTTAGTCCAAACGTATTTAACCCTTTTGCCGCAGGCAATTGTCAAATGTCTCAAATGGTTTATCAACAGGATCTTTTTTTACAATGAAAGTGGGTATCAAATCTTTTGAATGCATTTCAATTCTTTGAGAAACAGTGTTAAATCAAATCATTGCAAGTTTTCTGGAAACATTTCAAAGTTTTTGGAAGCAATATCAAATCTTCTAGAAGAGATATCAAGTCTTCTGGAAGCAGATCAAGTCTACTGGATATATTGCAAGTTTTTGCGAAGAATTTCAAGTCTTCCAGAGGCAATATCAAATCTTCTGGAAGCATTTCAGGTCTTATAGAAGTAGTATCAAAATTTTCAGGGGCACTATTAAGCCTTCCGTAACCATTTTAAGGCCTCCAAGTGCAGTATTACGTCTTCAGCTACTAAAAATGCTGCATAATGCAGAGTATCAACGTAACCGGCGTCTATGATATTGACTGCTATCTAGATTAAGAAAAAATCGTCTCTCACAATTCGTAATAAAGGTGAAAAATTTACTTCGAAAAGTTGCAAAAAATTTAAATCGTAGTGGTCTAAAGGGATTTTTCCATAAACCGGTTATGTATATCATCGTCTATATCCGTTACTTTGCGGACAGACTGTATATTAAAAACATAAACTTCTGCAAATGATTATTGTTCATTTGGTACGAACTGAAAGGCTTTTAATGCAATTTGGTCATGAAATAATATGTGGAAATATTCACCGTTTCCAAACAAGACTGAAAATTAAATGTTTGTGTGTGGAGAAGTTAATTTTTCCTGACAAGAGTGAAAAAATGAAATTAAGAAATTTAAAATCGATAATATAAGAAAGGTTTTCATCGAATCTCATAAAACATAATCTTCAACTTATTAAGTATGTATTCGCATTTCCTTATTTCCGGACTGTCTATTATTATATTATTTGTGACTTATTTATTGTCTTTCTATGATTTAATTACGGCTCTAAATTGTGTTTTTCACGATCTGTTGTAATATCGCCATAAAAGCAATCCAGTACCATACGTGTGACTGCTCTAATATGAGAGTATACCAGTATATCTCTGTAATCTAACAGAAATCACTTGGATCAATTATGTTACTCTATGGAGGGTTCTAAGTCATAGTGACTTCGAGGATAATGAGAAAGAGAAGCTAGCCAAAGAGGCAACGAATGTCTTTTATTGGAGGCAATAAGAGTTGGGAGGCTTCACGCTGGAAGAATGATAACTTTATCGCAAAACAAAACCAAAAAAAGTTGTTATGCATCGACAAGTTACAAACTGCTGAATATGTACTGAATAATTGCCGGCTAAGACACAAAATTTTCGATAAAGCTGTTTAACATCCACCGACATAAATGAACAAGACCTTGCGGCAATACTAGGTCAGGCAAATGTAGGTCATTAAGAACCTACATTTTCCCTAAACTTTTGAAGGAGTAATGTTATTATAGATCTATGCGTTTTATGCTGTAACGATGTTCGATTTATATGAATTAAAAATTAATCTTGGCACATAAAGTATATATAAATCCAGACGACTTCAAAGATTTCGGGATTTTAAAATTTTTAAAGGATTTACATAAAATTTCGAACGATTTTAAAGGATTTTGAGATTTCTAACATCTTCCAGGAGCTTCTGGAAAGTCTCGATCGAGATGATTTAAATCGTTTATTTCAAAAAATCGTCAATAAACATTTTTATCGAAGATGAGATATGAATAGATTTTGAATCGCCTAGTATAAACAAACCGTTTTATATGGAAACTCGTCAACTCTTAAACTTCCCAATGGGTCATATTTTATTTCGAAATTTCTATTTATTGCGGATACAGCGAAAACACATATTTCTCTTATTGCAACTCTGCTGATTGTTGTTTTAGCGTTGCCACCACCTATTTTTACTCTTTTGTCTTGTGTACCACAAATCAAACAGTCGTGAAACACTATAATTTATTGTAGTTTTTGTTTAACGATTCAAACATCATTTTCTTACAATTTTGAATGCCTAAATGGATAATATAATTTAATTTATTGTTAGTATGTTGTGATTATTTCATTTTAAAAAATGCATATTGAAGGTTTTGATGATGAACCTGAAGTAAATAGAAAATAAGGTGTTGCAAATGAAAATAAATATAAACGCAATGTTATAAGGAAAGCAAGTTGGTGAAGTTCTGGTAAATCTATTCCTAATGAACTTGTGGCAACTGCTCTCGAAAATGTAGTTTGTCCATTGATAACGGCACGGAATGTGGGATCTGGGACAAACTCGGTTCTTTAGAAACTAAAAACTAACAAGATGTACGTTTGCATATTACATATATGGTGCTTCACTTTTAACTCAAATCACATAAATACATGTATATTATTAAAGTTAATGGCAAGTTTATTCCAGTTTAAAAAATGTCTGTTTTAATCCAAATACATGGAAAAACTCCAATTCTTACAATCGTCGAATCACTATCTGTTAATATGCGAAGCAAAAATCTCAGTAGAAATGCGATTGATTGCAATATATGTGTCTAAATTTATAATAAGAAAAGCACATTATGGTTCTAGGAAAAAGCAATATTTAGATAAACAATAAATATCTCAAAAATCCTCCACTGTCCTATAACAGAAGCTGAATATAACGGAGATTGGGTCTATGAAAATGAATAAATTGAACATATAAATAACGATAACATAAAGACGTTAGTTTTTGTTGATAGTGATATCATAAATAGATTGATATAAATAATGAAAAATAAATTAATTAAATATCAGTAATACAAATATTTCGGTACCACTATAGCACCGTCTTCAGGCACGATGTCGTGAGGAACTGTATAAAAATCGAGATCCAAAAAATAATCTCATCTATTAAATTATGAAATATATATGGCTTAGGTTTCAAATAATTTCAATATATAGGGAGTCGAATTTAAAACAAAATAACAATCATACATTAAAACAATAAATTACGTACATTAACTTCTAAAAACGATTTTATTTTTTAATAACCGAAACATTTGTAGCACTGATATTTAATTAATATGTTTTTCACCATTTATATCAATCTATTTATTTATACTATGAAAATGGTGAACCTGGAGAATTTATTAGCTTTAGTGATTTTATGTTTTATAGATTAATTTAATTTATGAACAAAGATTGTGATTATCTCTTTAGTTTTTGTTCTTTATTTGAAACAAAACTGATTTTTTTTTTAAATTATGAATGTATTGTGTTGACATTAAACAAATTTAATAATTTAATAAGTTATCTTTCTATTTAACATCCCACTGCTTTCTAAAAATACATAATGTTATTAAAATATATTTTTTTTGAGGATAGTTGTTTTATTGCAGAAACCCGTAACGTACAAAATTTTTATAAATTTTTTATGAATAGAGTAGTTTTAAAAATTAAATATAAGCATTATTTTTAGGAGATATGAAGAAACAACGTAAATTTTTTTCTTGGCAAAAAACTACAGTAGTATTAAAAATTTAAAGTTTTTTTTTCTGTTTTTTTTTCGAAACTTTAAAAAAATTGTATTGTACTTGATGGGTTTCTTAAATAAATGATTCATTTTCAAATTATTCAATACAATTTTGGGAATTTAAAAGTATATTCACAAATTTTCTATCAAATAAATTTATCACGATTTGCAATGTTTTTAGACATAATAAGGATTTTCAGGTGTTTTCAGTAGTTTTAGAGATAATATTCAGGATTTTTAAAGAATTTCCAGGAATGTTATATCAATGTTTAGAACTAAATCGGGAAGCAATTAAGAAATTCTAAAGTTTCGAATGAATTTTCAGAGATATTGAAAGCATTTTCAGCAATTCCAATGAATCAGCAAAGGACACGGTTTTTAGAGATTTGCAAGTACTTAAAGATTTTCTGAGAGTTTACGTAAAAACTTTTAAAGATTTTGATCGATATCCAAGAAGATCGTGGTATTCCCATCAATTTAGCAGAATATCATTCTGCTAAATATCCTTAAATATCCTTAAGCACCTGATGGGCTACTTTCTGAATACAATCCCGGATTTATTTGCTTTTCGATAGTGCACAAAGTGTCATCTGAATTTATTTCTAATGCATTTGCAAAGATTTTTTCATTTTCAACAATTTCAGTCAATCATCACAGGATATCTAAGATTTTTAGAAATTTACAAGTACTTACAGTCATTTATCATTCTTGAATATCCATGATGAATTATGTCCTTGAGCACCTGATGTGGAACGGATATTCCGCAACTATCCGGTATCCGGCCATTTTTTTAATTCAAGCTTTTATGAAATGTTACAAATTTATCTCAAAAGACATCACAAAAACGAATTGAGGTACTTATATATGACATGGATTACGGAAAGGTACCTGTGGTTGGAAGAATCCATTTTTGTTTCTTTGATCGCAATTTATAGAAAATTAACCGTATTTTTCAATGGAACAAACCGCAGGCTCCTAAGTTTGAAATCTTTGCTGGAAATCATCCATAAAGTTTAACATGAATTTATGAATGATTGTTCAGCTTTCTTCGTTAACTTTGGATGTGTTTTTCTTGATGTGGATGTTACATTCCTTTTTTGATGTATTTTCTGTATTGATAGAGGTGGTATCCTGAAAATACATATCGAAAGACGAATCTGGTACAACGTTATCCTCTATGTCCCTAACACTTGCACCTTCCCCTTGATCTTCGTAATCTTCATCACAATCTGCAAAACATTGTTCATTCTGCACTTTCACAAACTGCAACAAGTTTAAATTAGCTGCATTACAACGAAAACCACAATCTCGAAAATAGAATGATAAGAAAAGCAACAAGTATTATTACAACTTTTTCAACATTCACTAAATTAGCTATTTAGGGAAAATCACTTAATAAGGTACAAAAATATTTATTGAAAAATCACCACTGTATAGTGCAAGTCTAAAGAGAGGTGGAGAGCCAAGGATAAGACGAAAAAAGAAGAGGTAGATGTGCAACTACAAAAACGACGTACGCACACGACTTATTTTCTTTAAGAGCTGTTTTCTTAAAAACTGGTCTAACCATAGGTATCTTTCCATAGTCCAGGTCACATATACAGTTTTATTCTGACAAAGGGCATACTATCCTAATACTATCCTAATTAAAAAAATTGTTATGAAGTGCAACAAAGTTGGGTTATGTTCAAAACTTGATATGTCAAAAACGAATTGGGATACTCAAGAAGGGCTGTGTGCATATAAAAGTGCATACTCTTCTTTGTAAATTAAAAACAAAAATATGAAGATATCTTAAGAATGAAATTTTTGACGATTTTTCAAAATATTAAGGAATTTATTATTGAATTTGTATGAAATACCACTAATTTATCTCAAAAGATATCTCAAAAACGCATTGAGATATTCATGTATGGTATTGCTCCGAGAAAAGTACCTACTTTCCTTTATAAATCACAAAAAAATTGTAAGTACGAAGGCTTTCACGACCGGTGTTAATTGAACTAAAATCAACACTAGCATTAACACTAGAACTATCACTAGAACTATCCCTAGAACTATCACTAGAACTACCACCAGAACTATCACTAGGACTATCACTAGGACTATCACTAGATCTAAAACTAGATACTTTTGGGTTCTGCCGTGCATTTCTTAAAAAAATGTTTGACGTTTCGGATGCTTCAGAAACTGGTTCGAAGTCGCATTGAGTCTGAAGAAGGTTGCCATGTTGCGGCATCCGAAACGTCAAACATTTTTTCAAAAAACGCATGGCAAAACCCGAAAGTTTCTAGTTTTAGATCTAGTGTTAGTCCTAGTGATAGTTCTAGTGATAGTTCTAGTGTTAGTGTTAGTTCTAATTTTAGCACAAAAATTTTTATCATTATATTTTAGGAATTCGATTTTTCACGAGATTTTTAAAATGGATTAAGAAAATTGTCATATTTATGAAATGCTACAAAGTTAAGTTCAGTTCAAAACTAGATATCTCAAAAACGAATTGAGACACTCAGAGTGCATACTCACCTTTATAAATCGCGAATAATTTCATCATTATATTTTAAAAATTAGATTCTTTACGATTTTGTCAACATTGATATATGAAAATTGTTATCTTTATGAAAGGCCACAAGTATATCTCAAAAGATATATCAAAATGAATTGAGATATTCATGTATGATATTGCTCTGAGAAAAGTGTATACTCTCCTTTATAAATCACGAAAAATTTCAGCATACGAGATTTTTAAAATGGATTAAGAAAATTATCATATTTACGAAATTCTACAAAGTTAGGTTGAGTTCAAAACTTGATATCTCAAAAACAAATACTTAAGTATGCTCTTTTGCTTTTTGCGTATAGAAGTGCATACTTTTCTTTGTAAAATACAAAAAAAGTTGTCTAGATATCTTATGAATTCGATTTTTTAAAACGATTATGGAAATCGTTAATTAAAATTAATCGTTAATCTTCAAGAATTCAATTTTTTACGATTTTTCAAAATGATTAAGGTAATTGTTAATTTTATGAACTGCTTTAAATTTATCTCAAAACATATATTTATATCAAAACCGGATTGAGATTTTCGTGTATGGTTTTATCCTGAGAAAAGTGTATACTTTTCTTTATAAATCATAAAAAATTTCATCATTATATTCTAAGAATTTGACTTACTGAATTTACGATTTTTTCAAAATTGATTACGAAAATTGTCACATTTATGAAATGGTACAAAGTTAGGTTGAGTTTCAAACTTGATATGTTAAAAGCGAAATGAGATACTCAAGTATGGCTTTGTGCATATAGAAATGCATAAAATTCTTTGTAAATGCCAAAAAAAAATATCAAGAAATCGATAAGAATTCGATTATTACGATTATTCATGTACGGTTTTGTTCTGAGAAAAGTGCATACTCTGCTTTATATATCGCGAAAAATTTCATCATAGTATCTTAAGAATTCGAATTTTACAATTTTTCTAAATTTAAGACTAAGAAAATTATTTATTTTATGAAATGCTTAAAATGTTTCTCAAAAGATATCTCAAAACCGAATTGAGATTTTCGTCTATAGTTTCGTTCTGAGAAAATTTCATCATTATATTTTATGAATTCGATTTTTCACAATTTTTGCAAATACAATATAAATTTACTTAGGTAATAAGAAACATTACACAAAAACGTCAAAAATAAATAGCTGTATAAAATACAACTACAAAATACGTCAAAAAGCTAATTATTGTATAGAACCAACAAATAATCGTATAAAAAATTATCTCAATCACTTATCTCTCTTGTATCAAAAATTATTTGATTCTGCCTTGAAAAGATTGCATTCTTCGTATTGGTATGTCTGACGATAACTGAGGGCCCCAGTGGTCGACAAATTTTTGTATGAAGGCAATACGATGATATGGTGTTTGAAGCTATCGGTAGTTTCTGGTGTTATACTGTGAGTACTCACAGCGATTTATTTTAAATTTGGTCTTATTATCATATACGTGCATCAACGCCGTAAAGAGGTAAATACACGGTACCGTAAGCATCCGTTCTGATCCAAACTATTCTTTACAGCTCATCCTAAATTCCAGATTCCACAAAACACGGTGTGCCCTTTTCTGCAGTCAGAATATTTGTACTGTTCCCAATGACTGCCCTCAAAACATAATGTCATATGATGCCACTGAGTGGAAAGCAGAGAAATAAGCTAATCTGGCAGCATGATGAGTTGAAATCTGTTTCAGCCGTCGTAAGATGTAGATGCTGCTAGATCTAGTCTGGACCGTAGGTTGTTCAGGTGTTCATCTCATGTTAACCCGTTATCTATATATAATCCCAAGAATTTTATGGCATGTGGTTCTTCCGATTGAGTGGATTCAAAAATGATATGTTCCGTTTTGTTTGTGTTAAGGTTTAGCTTGTTATCGGCGAACCACATTTGTGCTTGTTCAACGGCTTCTTTTGATCCCCTTTCCAGGCTTAACTTGTTGCTTCTGATAATGATACATGTATCATCCACGTACAAATATACCTCTCCATCAACGCAGCCTGGCTTGTCGTTTATGTATATTATGAAATGCAAAGGCCCCAATATTGACCCTTGAGGTAACCCATGAACAACTTTATTGTAAGTTGACCTCTCACTTTTCCAATCTACGAGTTGCTTCAGATCCGTTATGTAAGACCTCAGAAGCATTAGTTGATTTCCTCTTATCCCATAATAGTCCAACTTCGCATCAGGATCAAGCAGATTTAGTAGGATATTATCTCTCTCGTCGTAGGCCTCCATTATATGGGATAACATCGCTGTTATGGCGGTTAACATAGATTTACTTTTTACGTATCCATGTTGATTGGAGCAAAAGAAATAATTTTTTCAAAATATTGTACCAGATGTGTCAGCTTCTCAAAAATCTTTGACATCACCGGAAGAATTGATACAGGTCGATAATTGTTATATTCAGCCTGATTTCCTTTTTTAAATATTGGTAGTACCCTTGCTATTTTCATCTTATTTCGGAAAACACCTTCATCAGCGCACTTGATCAGTATGACAGCAAGTTATCCGCACAGGTATCAATGACACTGTTCAACACTACCTGGGTAGTGCTATA
This sequence comes from Onthophagus sagittarius, assembly GCA_036711965.1. Lineage (NCBI taxonomy): Eukaryota > Metazoa > Arthropoda > Insecta > Coleoptera > Scarabaeidae > Onthophagus > Onthophagus sagittarius. The sequence continues at coordinate 67,108,876 of JASERS010000003.1, forward strand.
TCGTTTGTTTTGGTTGTTCGTAATGACTTGGCGATTTCAATAATTTCAGCAGTCGTAATGGGTGAGAAGAAGAATGAGTGGTGACCAGAGATGCTTTTCAAGTAGTAATCAAATGAGTTTGTCATCGCGATTACATTTACAATCTCCGCTACTGTATTGACAAAATGCTTGTTCATTTGATTCACATCCATGCTTACATTATTCTCGTTCTTTTTCTTATTGATTGTGTATGAATTAATTATTTACAATATTGGTATTTTTCCACATTATTTGATTTAGCAATGAAATCTTCGTTTTTTACGTTTAGTTTTTCGTTTTTTTACAAAGCTAAGTTTGAACGGTTTTTATCTGATAAAAGTACAGAGAAGTACCTTAAGAATTTGATTTTTTACGATTTTTTCAAAAATCATGCATTCGTAAAAAAATATGTTACATATTTTGTTATTCGAATTTGTTTTAACGTTAATATGAATCCAGTTTAAAAATTGCAGTTAATCTACGAGTTACATACTGGACGTTTTTGGATTTGCCATTATTTTAATGACTAAATGAAAACAATTATTTATTTTGCGCAAACAGAAATAAATAAATATATTATTTAATGGATTCATCAAAAGTAAAATGCAATTCAGTATTTACAATAACCACGGGTACAATAGCCGAATTTGAAACGCACTCAATTTAACATTTTACAGTTAATATCAAGTTGTTTCGATGTGGGTAAATTCCCTTGGAAAATTTCGTTCTCGATTCGACCGAGTTTTAAGCCGTTCGCCAATTGATAATCGCTTACCTCGCCCTTTTATGGAGCAATTTAAAAACTTCCGCGTGCGGTTTTAACGTTTAAAGAGGCGACGACGACACATTAGTAGGTTAAGCACACACTTCCGGCGAACACGAAAATTTTTACGAGCGTACTTTTCCGCGAACGGAAAATACATCTGTAAATTTTCCTTCTGAACTAAAAACTTCTTTTTTCTGTCTCCCTCTAATATTTCCTCTTTTAGTTTTCTTAAAACTAAGAGCCGAACGAATTGTCTCCGCCTCTGTCGTTCCCACTAGGTACGAAAATTCGCGTAATATCCTTTGTCTACCTTAAGAAAATTTATTTGAGCAAAATTACTTCTTGTTCCGGTGCAAAATTGTTCCTTCCTGCTCGGGGTTCCCTTTTTGTTATGACTTATCCGACTCGTAAAGTCGTAAAACGGCACTGTTACCAACGTTTCCTACTAGTTAATTTATTATTAAAATTAAAATGTAAATGGTTAAACCATAATTACAATTCAAACGAAGGCGGAATCATCAATAAACTTATTTTAAGGTAAAATCGCCTAAAGTAAATTAACCTTTAAGAATCATTATGGAAGATAATAAATTATTATATTGCCCGTTAAATCATTATCAAATTCCTTTTAAAATATTCCTTATTACACAATCTCAATTAGTTTTTAAGAAAATGCATCAATTTGAAAAAAAGAACGAAAACATGCAAAATTGGATAAATTTGTTGCTTTTTGAAGTTATTATTACCTTAGGCAGAATCAGCTACAATTTCTTTTTATGTTTTTTGAGCATTTCAACGTTGGTTACATACTAAACGAAAAAAATTTAACAAAGTTAATTACTCCAAAGACCAATCCCTTTTGCATCTCTGTAAACCGAACCGTTACTTTGTTAACTTTGTAGTTCCATGTTAGAAATCGTACGCATTTACACATTTGCGTTTAATTAACCGCGTATAAAACGTTTCCTCGAGCGATTCGCATCATCAAAGCCTCTAAAGCTTCCCAACAAAGCACGACAAAGCTTTCAACAGCGATCCTATTAATTTGCAAAAATAATTTACAAAAAAAGAACAACAATCAACGGTCTTTGTAGAGTCGAAAATATGCCAGTAGTTGTCGATAACACAGATTTTTATTTCGTCTTTGATTGAAAGCGAAAAATTTCAATTTTTCTCATCACAATGCACACCTATTTACACTTCACCGGGTACAAAATTTAATATAAAAATGATTCGAGGGAGCGGCAGCAAACTGAGGGTTTAGGAGCTTCTTCTATGCCCTAACCAACGATCGAACTCCAGGGAAAGAGTTCGCATCAATTTTCAATTCAAAATAATTGCTTGTTGGTGAGGCGAGGTTGGAGTTTAAAGTCTGATGTATATTCCTGTTTTAATTAGGTTCGTCCTTATCAAATTTTAATAAAGTAGAAATAGCTTGATCAAGAGTTTTATCAAAATGATACTTAAAGTTATAAATATCAATTAATTCTATACATTATAATAAATAATCTCGAATACCACTAAAAGCAAATTATTATAAATATGAAATATTAATGTAAATAAATCGTATCTCAAGAACGAATCGGGGTATCATCATGAAATAAGAAACAATTTAATGTAAATAGATTTAGTATCTAACATTTTAATCATCATCTCTTCAAATTTTCAAATTATGGATTTACAAATTTTTCAACACAACCTTCTGTAACCTAAAGCACAAGTGGTGATATGCTAATTGCTCTCTATATATTTCAGAAACTAATTAAGATATCATTACGGAATAAAAAATATTTTAAAAGCAATTTGATGGAGATTTAATGTAACATAAATAATATAAGTACGAAGGCTTTCACGACCGGTGTTAATTGAACTAAAATTAGAACTAACACTAGCACTAACACTAGAACTATCACTAGGACTATCACTAGAACTACCACCAGAACTATCACTAGGACTAACACTAGATCTAAAACTAGACACTTTTGGGTTTTGCCATGCGTTTCTTAAAAAAATGTTTGAGGTTGCGGATGCTTCAGCAACTGGTTCGAAGTCGCATTGAGCCTGAAGAAGGTTGCCATGTTGCGGCATCCGAAACGTCAAACATTTTTTCAAAAAACGCATGGCAAAACCCGAAAGTTTCTAGTTTTAGATCTAGTGTTAGTCCTAGTGATAGTTCTAGTGATAGTTCTAGTGTTAGTGTTAGTTCTAATTTTAGCACAAAAAATTTCATCATTATATTTTAAGAATTCGATTTTTCACGAGATTTTTAAAATGGATTAAGAAAATTGTCATATTTATGAAATGCTACAAAGTTAAGTTGAGTTCAAATCTTGATATCTCAAAAACGAATTGAGACACTTAGAATGCATACTCACCTTTATAAATCACGAATAATTTCATCATTATATCTTAAAAATTCGATTTTTTACGATTTTGTCAACATTGATATATGAAAATTGTTATCTTTATGAAAGGCCACAAGTATATCTCAAAAGATATATCAAAATGAATTGATATTCATGTATGATATTGCTCTGAGAAAAGTGTATACTCTCCTTTATAAATCACCAAAAATTTCATCATACGAGATTTTTAGAATAGATTAAGAAAATTGTTATATTTATGAAATGCTACAAAGTTAGATTGAGTTCAAAACTTGATATCTCAAAAACAAATTGATATACCTAAGTATGGCCTTTTGTGTATAGAAGTGCATACTTTTCTTTGTGAACTACAAAAAAAATATCTAGATTTCTTAAGAATTTGTTTTTTTACGTTTTTTTTCAACTGATTGACGAAATTGTTAATTTTGAAATGTTACAAATTTATCTCAAAAGATATTTTAAAAACGCATTGCGATATTCATATATGGTATTGTTCTGAGAAAAGTGCATACTAGATCTAAAACTAGAAACTTTCGGGTTTCGCCGTGCGTTTTTTGAAAAAAAATGTTTAACTGAACCAGTTAGAACCAGTTTCTGAAGAAGGTTGCAACATGGCATCTGAAACGTCAAACATTTTTTCAAAAAACGCACAGCGAAACCTGAAAGTTTCTAGTTTTAGATCTAGTGTTAGTCCTAGTGATAGTTCTAGTGATAGTTCTAGTGTTAGTGCTAGTGTTAGTTCTAATTTTAGTTCAATTAACATAAATAATTTCTCAATTTTCATAAATATCGTTGTTATGATTTTTTTAAATACAACTCTCCATATTTGGTATAAGTATGACATATAAATTTTAATATATCGTATCTCAAGAACGAATCGAGTTATCATCATGAAATAAATACCATTTCAAAGCAAATTTAATGAAGATTTAATGTGCCATAAACAGTTGATTTATTTTCATAAACATCGATGTAATGATTTTTTAAACTCAACTAATTATGAAAATATATTAAACAAATTTCTTTTTGCACTTTTACTGGTTATACATGTTATTATAAGACGAGTTTAACGCGAATCTTAATTTCTATAGTTCACCACATAACACAGCACGTTTATATGATTCTCAATGATCATATCAAGATTATATTTGTTTTTTTTTTTTCATTTTTTATTCTACTGTTGTGCTAACAATAATTGGCTTTTCTCTATACAGGTTATTATTTCTTTATTTCTGAAGATGCCCACAAAATTTGGGCGAAACATGTAAAAGCTTGTAAAATACGACTCAAATATAACCGGTAAAAGTGCAAAAAGAAATTTAAGATATTTTCATTTAAAAACTGGTTAAAATGGATTACCTCTTCGATTTTAATTTTTTTTTTCAACTAATTATGTTTAATTATATCAAACATTCTAAACGGATTAAAAAAGTCTTATCTCAAAAAGTAATTACAGAGATATCATGAAATAAGAAGCAGTTTAAAGCAAATATATTTAGTATCTAACATTTTAATCACTATATCTTGAAATTTTCAAATTATGGATTTAAGAAATTTTCAACGCAATCTAATTGCTTTCTACATATCTCAGAAACTAATTGAGATATCATCATGGAGTAAAGAATCTAATGAACGAGAAGATCTCTAAAGATCTAATGTGGCATAAACAGAGCCGCGAATAGAGCGGCGAAAGCGTTATAGGGTAGTAATAACATGCTACTACAGAGCAAATCAATTTGCCGCAACTTAACGATACTGGTTAAGTGATAGCCCAAGTAAGATTTGGGAAGTTCTCCGCGGTGCAGCGTTCAATACGTGTTTGACCGATTGTCCGACTAAAACTCAACCAGTGGCGTAGAGCATTATCGCTATGTAAAATGTAATGTGCGGCCTGAGTCTCTATCGTAAGGCAACGAGCCGTCAATGAATTTCCCGACAACGTCGTGGTTCTGGTAATAATAATATTGATTGTGATTCAATTTTATTAAGCGTTAAAACGTTAAAGTTTCTTCAAGTTAAAAAGTACATTATCTGCGATAAATATCCTTTGTTCAAAATATTTTCTACACTGCTGTCAATTTTGTCAGTCAGTATATTAATGTAAAGAATTTTTGAAATTTTTAGAAATTTTCAGGGGTTTTGGGCAAATGTAGGTCCTTAATGGGCCTTAAAATTCCTCCAAGCTTTTGTTCCTTTATGACGGTTGTCAAGAGATATTTACAGGAAATTTTGTGTGTTAAGTTGTCTTTGGCTACGGATTTACACAATATTCATCTGTTTCTGACTCGCCGTTGCAAAAACGACAAGTTTGATCCTCGGCTTATTGCTCAATATGGAAAAGATAGTAAAAGACAGTATTTGAGGGCTGCATGACAAGTCAGGAAACCTGAGTGCGTCCTTACATTCCTTTTGGTGAAGCATAAAACAATTTTTTTTTAATTTTTGAGGCCTCCCATCTGTTGATTTTCTATTTTATGTGGCTTTTTAGTAGTCCACTACCGTACTTCTCTGCTTATCCGCCTTCTCATTGCCCTCATGTCATTGTGACCTCGAATCTACCATAAAGTAACATCATTTCTCCTAGTGAGTTCTTGCATATTTCTGTATATTCTCTGGTTAGTGCAGTCACATGTGAAAAACTAGATTGGATTCAAGGCGGCCAGCCGTCTGTGAAAATGTTAATGGATGCAACTATTTGTTCCTTTTGGAGCTTCAAAGAGGTGTAAAAAATTATAGCAGGAACTTCTGTTTGAAAAATGGTTATGTCAGATCTGAGTGGTTGTTTGGACCACCAATGCCTATTTCGGATTCAACTGTCTTTTTATTTATCTACTTATTTAGGAACATAGAGTAAGCACGAAAACGGGACGAACCCAAGGCACCGTGCCTCAAAAGTAATAATACAAAAAATACATACATTCATCGATTACAAACGGTAAAATATATGCATAAATATTATATAATTAAACTAATTGACAAGATCAGCTTTACATGCCGCACTTAATCAAAGGCTTAAACACGCAGAGTGAGTTGCAAAAGGAATCAACCCCCGGTAATACGATGTAAATGGTCGCAAGTATGTGCCATTCTCAACATGAGAGATTTCCGGGAGTTGTTCGTACGAAGAGTAGGCATATAAAATAAATAATCAAGGCGAAGACGTCGTCTTCGAAGCAACTTCCTTAACTGAACTGACCTTATTCGGCTAATCAAAGTTGTATTCTGTCGGAATAAGATCCTCCGAAGTGTTCTCTGAAGTTACCCTGCATCAACTTAAGTGAAGAGCATGTTCTCAATGATAAGGCAATTAAAGCTGCTGCCCATTGTATATACAGGTCCTGCAACAGAGCTTCTAGGATCCATAGCTTCTTGTACGGCTAATCAAAGAAAATTGTATTCTATCAGAGTAAGATCCGCCTCAATTTCGATCGAGTGATTTAGAGAAAGTCCTTGAAGATGTCTAGGTGTTCTTTGACGTTACCCTGCATCAACTTGGGTGAAGAGCATGTTCTCAGTGATAAGGCACTTATAGCTGCCTCCTTTTGTACATGCAGGTTCTCCAACACTGTGTCAGTGATCCACAGCTCCTATTCCAATTAAGTTAGGAATTTCTTTCAAATGCAGACATGTACTATATATGTAAATGTATTTCTGGAAAATATTTTCGGATATACGGGCTGGTCCCAAAAAGTGTAACGACACAAAATGTACTTTTTTTAAATGGAACACAGTATTTTCTTACATATGCTGATTAGCTGTTTTAAATGCTATAACTGCATGTCTTGTTTTCAAATTTTGAATGCAAAGATGCCAAGTATTATACCCTATATTAATATAGGTATAATATGATTATAGCCTTTATGTGAAAATTTTTGAAAAATCATGAGATAACTTAAAATCCGTTATCAGTATTATTATTAAATATTGAAGATTGGGTCCAACAAAGGTTGGGTCTTTCGAGCGCAGCTAATACTTTGGGAGAACACTTCGGAAGGCTGTATTAATTATTTTTGATTTTTTAAGCATATGGTATATCTAACATGTGTACTTTTTGAGATAGTTAAACTATTTCGAAAATGTCAGCAAAAGACTGTTTTTTTTAAGAAAAAGCATATGAAAAAGAAATTTTTAAAGAAATACAAGTAGGTTTATTTCGTTTTATCGTGTCTGTCTAGATGAACTGGAGTGAAGCCAAGGTTTCAAGAGCAGCTGTCGGACAAGGTCTCGCCGGACCTGTTATGTTAAAGCATGCGAGCCGCTGCATTTCCGCCAACAGCTGTGTGCTGTCTAATAATTTGTTTTTAGCTACCAAACCAATCAGGCATAGGTGACCATAGGTCTAATTATTGTTACATAAATCCTATAAGCCTATCTGTCTTATGATCTTGTCTCCTATCTATTTGTGATTTGAGACTCCAATTCCGTCTACGGAATCTATAGCAGATCTGGTTGGTCATGATGGTCTTTATTGTCACCTTATCTAAGTAGGAGTTCGAGTTTAACTTGCTATCTAGAGTTACCCGCTAGGTGCTTGTCTCTGTTTTGAAGTTTATAGTTCAATGGAGGGTGCTCCCAATTGCAACATCTTTCTCCGAATAAAAAGAACTATGTCTATTTTATTAGCATATAAGCCCAGTATTCCTATACTATGTGGTGGGAAGTAGTAGGGTTTTCTGCATTAATTGAGTTATGATTGCATCATATTTGCCTCGGATTGTGACTATCAAGTTCTCAAGGTATCAATGTATCGTGAATGCATTTTTGTTAAGGTATTCATTAAGTCATCCACTACCAAGTACCATAGGAAAGTGAGAGAACCCCCTTGGGAGCACCCTCTTGGTGTCTTTGTAGTCAACGATTCGCCAAATTTGATGTGTTCTGTCGACTTTTCAGCATAGCCAGACAGTTTTTTTTACATTTAGAGCATTCGTTATAGATTCGTAGGAAGTGTTATCAAAAGAAGCTTCTAGGTCTAAGAAAGCACAAAGAGCTATCTTTAGTTGCAATTGTGAGCAGTGTTTGTTGATTCTGCTTTCTAGTAAGTATGTTGACTTGGATGGAGTGGATTGATGACAAACACTCCGTTACCGGTCTATTACACGTTCGGCATTTGATCGCCTACCGCCTTTAGATATGAAGATAATCTTTACTTTCCTCCATAACTCATATATTTTATATATAGTTTATATATAGTTTCTCATATATAGCTTAAGGTATAGCTTGCTAATAAAATAAAATATGCAGAATTTCATCCCTTCGAAGTGATTATGGGAATAAATTAAAATTGGAAATAGTCCACCTAACTCAGTTGGATGCAAAAATTTTCCCCGCTGGATTACGACCCTACGAGATGGACAGGTTATCTCCATACATACAGAGTTAGCTGCAAAATGGTGTAAGTTTCGTTTGAATTGTCTGAATCTTTCGTCATGATATGTCGGCAGGCAACTGTAGACATGTTATCTATGCCTTCGCAGAAGCTTTGTAAAGTTTTTCTTTTGGCATTATGAATTGCCGAGTTGTACTCCATTACAGATTTCCTATAGAGATGCCAACGGGTCACTCGTTTTGTAAATCTTAATTAATTTTACTTTTCAACGTTTTATTTTCATCATCAACATTTAAACATATTATTCACAACGTTTCATATTTTGAAATTCAAAATTTTGAAAAAATTTTTATAATTCAACAATTTGTTAAACGTTTCAAAACAAATTTTCTTTAATGCAAATATATCCAACAACTTCAGCTCTTCTACCTGTTTAGCTCGTTTATGACATTTTCGACTGATGATGGAATGATATTTCCGAAACCGATACCGATATAAATATTTTTCAAATGAAGCTGTAAAGTTAATAAGCTAATACTTATAAGCTACTTTTCATTTGCAACATGGATAATTTTCTTTGTACTGTAAAAGATCTATGAACAGATCTATGGACAGATCCGGATACGCAGCAAAATGAATGTGTGGAAAATGAGAGAATAACAAAGATTACGACGAACAACGATTCATTCGTTGGTATGCGTTGTTCCATACATTCGTTAGTTTTAGGCCTCATTTTGTCCTATGATGATTTTTAGAATACGGTCTTATTCTTCGTCTACACTATTAGGGAAATAGGCATTTATGATTGTCGCTTTTGGAAGCTCATTTTCATCAATGGACATTAAGGATGCTCTTTCTCATGGTTGCAAGGTTGGTGTTACGGATTTTAGCCAGTTCATTGTCTCCTAGTTTTTATAGTTAACAACCAGTCATCCTGTATTAAATGTGGTACCAAGGAAATAACACTTGATCTCGTCTTCGTGTCTTTAGCTGAACTTCACTATTCTTGAGATGACCTCCTGATTAGCCTGTATTTGGGCTGTAGTGAGGATCATATCTGGAAATAGGAAATCTGCAATTCCCATCTTTTTGCCTTCCAGAACCTAGTTGAAACTGACTCCTAGAGGCTTTTGTTTCTCCGGAAGATTACCTCCACTTGGAATGTTGCGCCTTTTAGTCGCCGCTCGTTTTATGTCAGGACTTTTGAGTGTCGTGCTTTCTCCTCTTCACTAATAGGCTGTGTGGTCTTTATTCAGGCATATATATCGAGAAGTCAGCTTTTGCTTGAGTAGCCACATAAGCTTTTCTCGTATGGGATCACTCAGCTTTTTCTGTTTAACTTGGAGCTTCTCAATAGTCTCCTACAGTTTTATGGTGTCTACTGTCGAAACTTTGCTGATTAAAGAGGAAGCGGAGGACATAATCCTCAGCGTTACCGCTTGTTGAAGGTGATTTCTACCTTGATGCTCGGAGTTGCATCAACCTCTTTTTTTGTTTTGATTAATCTATTCCATGAAAGTCCCTAGGGACAGATGTCCCTAGGTACTCGTGGGACAGGTGGGCCATCTGGTCCACCACGACGAAGCCCAGAGTACGCTTATTAAGAACCCAGTATTCTCTTGGCCAAAAATGCATTTTAGCGGTAAAAATCTTTGGCATAAACTATTCTATCTTGGCTTTGGTGTTTTAATTGAGGCTATCTCTTCTCGAGACAGATAATTAAGCCAAGATCCCCCGGATGCTCCGCCCATGAAACAGATCCACGGACAATGAGCATGCATGATATAGCGATTTCGACAATATGATCGTTCCCTATCATCTGGGAAATCTACATCCGACACTTTTGGTATAGTCTTGATTCAAGCCATAAGACATGAACCTTGAATACGGTAAAATAAGTAGGACAAACCGAAAAGCGTGCGTCGAATCAGAAGGTAGACAACTTTATTCAAGTATTTCCTCTATTTTTTTTACATTATTTTTAATTATTACGTTTTCACAAAATAAATTCGTTATTTCATTTTGATTAAATTACTTGAAAGGTTAGTCAAAGTCTCCAAAAAGTGTTGCATTAATCAAAGTTTTGTAAGAGCCAATTGACCCATTGATAAACAATTGAGACCACTTTACACGAAAATTTTGCTCGTTTATGAAAATTTGCGATGGCATAGTCTAAAATAATTGTATACCTATACAAACTAAAACTAGAACGAACACTAGACCTAGTTTTAATTATCATTTAGTGTTTGATTGTTGTAAAGTCTTCTGGAGCTAAAAGTATAACTTATACTAGACCTTCAACCTAATTTTAGTATTAACACTAGACCTAACACTAGAGATGTTTCTAATTCTAAGCCTAGTATTAGTTTTGAAGCTATGATAGGTTCGGTGGGGTTTGGTCTTAAAAGAGGTACAACTAAACCTAAATGTATTTCGTTCTAGGTGTGGTATTAGCTCTAGTTTAAGTGTTGGCTCTATTTTTAGCTATTGCGCAGTCTTAAATTGTTGTATACCTGTCTTCAGACGCACGGCTAAACCTGAATCTTTCTAGTACTAGGTCTAGTGTTAGTTCTAGTTTTATTTGCCATTCGGTGCTTGATTGTTATAAATTTTTCTTGAACTAAAAGTATACGTAATACTAAATCTAGAAACTTTTGGTATTTATATACTTTTCTTTACTAACTACATAAATGATATTTTTATTTCTTGGTGAATAATTATTACATTCGAATTAAAAAATATAATCATATATCACTATAAATTTTTAATTGGTTAAGTACCCACTGTTTCGGTATTCCCATCACTGATTACCTACCTTAGGACTCTGTCAGCGGTTTTTTTGAATATACATATATAATTTTCATATTTTCGTATTTTTCTCGATATCGACGCATCTTAATGTAAAAGTATAACAAAACTATTGTTAGGAATAAAAGGAGCTACAAGTTTTGTTATAAAACTTTTTTTGTAATATAATCCTTCAAGGAACTACAAAGCTAACAAAGTAACGGCTCCGTTTACACAGACGCAAGAAGATAGGTCTTTGGATTAATTAACTGAGTATTTTTTGTATATTAAGTAACCAACATAGAAATGGTAAAAAAGACATAAAAAATAGATTGTAACTGATACCGTCCAAGGTAATACCACATAATAGTGCTTTTGTAGTCGTTCGTTTACATATTGCTTCATTAAAGGTTGGAATAAAAGCATCCCCCGCGATGGTCTTTTTATCGTCCTCATTTCTATACAAAAACCCACAATAGAAGAATTGACGCATTCGAAATATCATTATCCGAAACATTTATTACCCTTTTTGTGTGAGCATTCGAATTATCCCGTGCGTTCTTGCATAAAACGGGGGAAAAAGTTGCTGTAAAAAGTAAAAAGTAGTGCTAGGCGTGAGATTAAAGTTGGAACGTCCGAGGGCGTTAATTAAATTCCCATATATTCTTGAGTTTCGAGGCGGTTCGAACGGTGTCTGTGACGGTTATTGCCACGAATCTAATTGCGTTTGTTTAGAGAAGAATTTACTGGCCAAAATTAATCGGTGATTAATATCCATAATAAATTTTATATCGGCAAAACAAAATTTTTTTAACGTTCTTTTTAGGGGCCTTTACGACCGTTAAAACCAAGATTAATCTTGAGCTTGGAACGACGCGTGGAGAAATAATCGGTCGTGACTCTGTGAGAGAGTTGGCTGAGCTTTGTGGGTTCACTGGAACTCGGGATTAAACGAGGAAAAGTACCCCAAAAATAGTCTAAGAAGAGGGGCCGATAACCGCACCCACCATTCGATAAGCTCTTCGCGCTCACACATTTGATTCCTTTGTGTTTTCCCAACAACAGAGGAATGAGCGAAAAATCGAATTAACCCCGGGTATTACAACCCCAATAAAAAACGACTAACCCAACAGCTCTCGTAACTGAATAATAATCCAGAATAGATTAATTAAATCTAGGGTTTTTTTAATTATCTTTTTATTGTTTTCGAACGTCCACTGTAGTTAAATTTAAAAAGATTTCACGGTTATGTAACGTAATTTATCTGGAGGTCCGGAGACGATGGCTCGAGAGTTTTAGAGACGATAATCTCAAGTTATACCGCCGTGAAAGTGAGAAATAGAAAATTAAAGTAAAGTACAATGGATACTGTTCTACCAGGAACCGTTAAAAGAAGCAAAACGAAAAAGAAGGCTGTTTGCAAGACGATGAAATTACTTGAGACTAGTTGGACGGTTCAGGCCAAGTTATTCTTTCAGAATTGCACGTTGCACGGCGTTAAGTATTTAACAGAAAAGGGACGGCCCCTTTCGGAAAGGTAATATAAATTTATGGAAATAGAAAGATTGCGAGTTGGTTCGTTTAAAATTAATGAATTTAAAGTAATAAAGTTGCGGTTTTTACTTCGTTTGAGTTAGTTGTAGTGGTTAAAACTAAGTCATTTACGACTATGACGTGATCAAAATGATAAAATTCATTTTCTTTTTAACGTTACGTACGTACTTATAAATCTTTCTTGTTCACTTTTATTTTATAAAGATTAATTACGTTGAAATAAAAATCTAAACTTGCACGGTGATAATATACAATATAAATATAATAGTGTGATAGACACCTAATTCTAATAAACAGCATATTATTAAATCAGCATATGAGGGATACTATTCATAAAGAATAACTTTAACCAGAGTTAACTCCTACTTAAATACGATTTTAAACCAAGTACACTTAGCAGCAGAAGTCTGCGTACAAAAAACTTCTAACACTTTAACTGAAAAAATAAGGGTCATGATCTAATGTGATAAACTTCAATTTTTTTTTATTTTGTGTATTAACTACATATAATTCTATTAACATAATATGCATCAATAAAACAGAAATATTAGTTACGAAAAAAATTAAAATTAAAAATTCTCCAAATAATGCGTATGCAAAAATCTGCGTACAAATAAAGACGCCTTCTCCAAAATATACTTATTTACTTAAATACGTAGTTGGCGATGTACGCTTTCCGATTTAAATAAAAGATAATCGGTGTCAATTATATTAGCAGAGGCTTAGAAGCTAAAAGTTAGAATGGACACGAAAGGAAAGGAAATTGAATTGGGAGAGAGAAAAATTATTGTAAAGTTATGGAAAGAGGGAAAATCTTTTCGAAAAATAGGAGAAACTGTCGGCAGGTCACACTCTTCCATTCAAAGAGTAATTAATAATTATAAAGACACTGAAGATTACCTCTCACGTCCGCGATCTGACCGAGAGAAGCGACCCCTTTTAACAAACCGAGAGAAGCGAAAAATTGTACAGCAGGTTAGAAAAGAACCTAGGCTGACGGCAAAAAAAATAGTAGAAAATGTACAAGAAGAATTTCATAAAACAATCAGCAAAGATACGGTGAGAAGGACGTTAAAAAAAGCTAACTATCACAGTCGCGTTGCACGAAAAAAGCCATTTGTGTCAGAGGTCAATCGTCAGTAGCGGATCGCCTTTGCAAAAAAACTCTTAGACAAGCCCATTGAATTCTGGGAGAAAGTTCTCTTTACAGATGAGAGCAAATTTTGCATTTTCGGCATTAAGGGTAAACAACTTGTATGGAGAAAACCTAATACTGCCCTTAATCCCGAAAATTTGAAAGCGACTGTAAAACACGGAGGTGGTGGAGTTATGGTTTGGGGGTGTATGTGCACCAAAGTGGTGGGAAGGTTGGTTTTCATAACATCGACAATGGACCATAAAATGTATATAGACATTTTAAAAGAAAATTTGAAGCCTAGCATCGAAAACTTGGGCTTGGGGCCCGAATACTTTTTTCAACAAGATAATGACCCCAAACATTGCGCCCACAACACTAAGCTTTGGCTACTATACAATACCCCAAAGCAACTTAAAGCACCTCCACAATCGCCGGACTTGAATCCCATCGAACACCTCTGGGATTTACTGGAACGCAGGATTCGGCAACACAACATAACATCGAAGGAAACGTTAAAAAATGTTATGAATGAGGAATGGGCCAAAATCAGTTCGGACGAAACGAAGAAATTAGTGCACTCCATGCCTAAACGTTTAAGGGAGGTCATTAAACGTAAAGGTTATCCGACCTCATATTAATATATAAACAATGATCTCATTTATGAATTTTTTATAAATACTGTCCTGACTTGTACGCAGATTTTTGCATACCCGTTATTTGTAGAATTTTTAGTTTTGATTTTTTTCTGTAACTACTGTTTCTGTTTTGTTGAAGCATATTTTGTTAATAGAATTATATGTAGTTAATATACAAAATAACAAAAAAATTAACTTTATCACATTAGATTATGGCTCTTATTTTTACGATTAAAGTATTACAAATTTTTTGTACGCAGACTTCTGCTGCTGAGTGTACACCTAATTCTAATAAACAGCATATTATTAAATCAGCATATGAGGGATACTATTCATAAAGAATAACTTTAACCAGAGTTAACTCCTACTTAAATACGATTTTAAACCAAGTATACTTTATGTAATTACGTCTATTAAAGAATCTGGAATGGTTCTTTTAGGATAAATAACCTCAAAGTTGCTTTTTGTTCATAACATTAATACCATTATATTTTCAACTAAAGAACTTAAATAAGTGCACTTAACTTACAATTACTTATTTCTCTTAATAAGATCGGTTCACTTTTGATTATTTTAAGTAAAATAATCCTTCACATTTACGTGATGACGTTTAATGTTTTTTTATTGCCAACCTCGAAAAATTAAAATAACGATGCAATAAGATTCAAGTAATTAATCGACTTATTTTTCATGTTTTTAATTAATTAATTTCGTTTTTACGTAAATATTTAAAATGAGAAAATCAATTTTGATATATCTATTAATAAAATTGATTTTAAATTGACCTTAAATTGTTAAATTTAATTCTTACCTTTAGAAATATCACCAAATCTCAAAATATTTTTGTTATTTTAAACAAAAAATTATTAATTGACGTTAACTCCTGCTTAAATCCGATTTTAAACTAAGTAAAATTCATGTCATTAAGTGTATGAAAGAACCTAAAACGAAAGA
Organism: Onthophagus sagittarius; assembly: GCA_036711965.1. Lineage (NCBI taxonomy): Eukaryota > Metazoa > Arthropoda > Insecta > Coleoptera > Scarabaeidae > Onthophagus > Onthophagus sagittarius. The sequence goes on from JASERS010000003.1 coordinate 67,124,441, forward strand.
AAAAATTTAAGATATAAATATAACCTCAATTTAGTTTTTTGTTCATAACATTGATATAATTATATTTTAAACTAAAAAAAGTTGTTAAATAAGTGCATATAACTTACGTTTACTTATTTCTGGAATAAAATCGGTTTGGTTTTGATTATTTTCAGTAAGAAATTAATTTATAACGTATAATCTTTGACGTTTACGCGTTGACGTTGAATTTATTTTACTGCCAACCTTGAAAAATTAAAATTAATCGAATTATTTCATGTTTTTAATTAATTAATTACGTTTTTACGTAAATATTTCAAATGAGAAAATCAAATTTGATATATTTATCAATAACACTGACTTTAAACTATAAAATTTAATTTTTACCTTTTGAAATGTCACCAAATCCCAAAATAGTTTTATTTTAAACAAAAAATTAATAATTGGGGTAAGTCCTGCTTAAATACGATTTTAAGCCAACATACTTTATGTAATTACGTGAATTAATGAATCTGAAATGAAAAAAAAATTAACATAACCTCAACTTGGTATTTTATTTATAACATGAATATAATTATACTTTGAACTAAAAGAAGTTGTTAAATAGTTGTATTTAACTTACGTTTACTATTTCTGGAGTAAAATCGATTTTGTTTTGATTATTTTTAGTAAAAAAACTAATTTATAAAGTATAAATAATCTTTGACGTTTACGCGTTAACGTGAATTTATTTTACTGCCAACCTTGAAAAATTAAAATTATTACGTAGTAGAATTTAAGTAATTAATCGAATTATTTCATGTTTTTAATTAATTAATTACAATTTTACGTAAATATTTCAAATGAGAAAATCAAATTTGATATATTTATCAATAACACTGACTTTAAATTGTAAAATTTAATTCTTACCTTTTGAAATGTCACAAAATCCCAAAATATTTTTATTTTAAACAAAAAATTATTAAATGAGGTTAAGTCCTGCTTAAATACGGTTTTAAATCAATATACTTTATGTAATTACGTGTATTAATGAATCTGAAATGAAAGAAAAAAAATTAAGATGTAAACATAACCTCAACCTGGTTTTTTGTTCATAACATTAATATAATTATACTTTGAACTAAAAGAAATTGTTAAATAGTTGCATTTAACTTACGTTTACTTATTTCTGGAGTAAAATCGGTTTTGTTTTGATTATTTTTAGTAAAAAAACTAATTTATAAAGCATAAAAAATCTTTGACGTTTTCGTGTTTACGTGAATTTATTTTACTGCCAACCTTGAAAAATTAAAATTATTACGTAGTAGAATTTAAGTAATTAATCGAATTATTTCATGTTTTTAATTAATTAATTACGATTTTACGTAAATATTTCAAATGAGAAAATCAAATTTGATATATTTATCAATAACATTGACTTTAAATTGTAAAATTTAATTCTTACCTTTTGAAATGTCACAAAATCCCAAAATATTTTTATTTTAAACAAAAAATTATTAAATGAGGTTAAGTCCTGCTTAAATACGGTTTTAAATCAATATACTTTATGTAATTACGTGTATTAATGAATCTGAAATGAAAGAAAAAAAATTAAGATGTAAACATAACCTCAACTTGGTTTTTTGTTCATAACATGAATATAATTATACTTTGAACTAAAAGAAATTGTTAAATAGTTGCATTTAACTTACGTTTACTTATTTCTGGAGTAAAATCGGTTTTGTTTTGATTATTTTTAGTAAAAAAACTAATTTATAAAGCATAAAAAATCTTTGACGTTTTCGTGTTTACGTGAATTTATTTTACTGCCAACCTCGAAAATTTAAAATTACTACGAAATAAAATAACTACGAAATTAATTAAATCTTTTAATTAATTAATTATTATTCTACGTAAATATTTGAAATTACAAAATCAAATTTGATATATCGATTAATAAAATTGATTTTAAATTGTAAATTTTTGTTCTTACCTTTCAAAATGTCACTAAATTTTAAAAATTTTTTTTATTTTAAACAAAAAAATATAAATTGAGGTTAATTTCGTCGATTTTAAATCAAGTGTTCTTTATGTAATTACGTATCTTAAAGAATCTGTACAGAAAAAATTTTGGGATGTAAACATAACCTCAAAGTTGGTTTTGTTCATAACATTAATACGATTATATTTTGAACTAAAAGAAGTTGTTAAATAAGTGCATTTAACTTACATAAACTTATTTTTCTTGGTCACATCGGTTTTCTTTTGATAATTTTAAGTAAAAAAAAACGTATTTATAACGTTTAAATAATCCTTGACATTTATGTGTTGACGTTGAATATTTTTTACTGCCAACCTCGAAAAATTAAAATTACTACGTAATAAAATTTAAATAATGAATCGAATTATTTCATGTTTTTAATTAATTAATACTATTCTCGGAAAATATTTGATATGAAAAAATCAAATTTGATATATCTATTGATAAAATTGATTTTAAAAAGTAAAATTTTATTCTTATACATATATGTACATTAAATGATATCTTGGACAAAATATATTTATTTCATTTCTTTTTAACGCGATTTAATTTAACTCAGCGCAGTACAAGAAAATTTAATCTAGATTAATGTTTGCTCTAAAATTTCGCATATATGCAAGTAGGTAAAAGCGGTGCAAAGAAAATGAGTGCATCAAAAATGTTGGATTAACATTATCTAAATTAGGACCATTATCTTTGAATGCATAATGGAAATTTCGATGGCCTTAATGTGCAAAAAATGATCTTCCAATATGGACAAATACTCTAATATCACAACTTAAGCACATGAAATAGGCGGGAACGGATTTGTTAAACTTGTTAAACTAGCGCTTAAGAATAGGGAAGATACTAAAGATTACAGTGAAATGACGAAGAAATTTCTTCCCTTATCACAAATGTAATCAAAGAAGGACTACAACTACGTACCCTATTGATGAGAGATCTATCTATTTGGGACAGAACGACCAATACACAATTTGTGACTAGAACCACAAATGAAAACTTTTATTTTATCATTATTTAAATGACATACAGTACACCACATAAGTATTGACACAGCAATAATATTTAAATATAAATACATATAAATCGAATAAAAACGCAAAAATCACTTTTCATTTTTTTACCATTTTTGAGAGAATATATGCATGTACAAAATTATTCGCACACTTCAGAAAAAAACTTGTTTATTATTCCGTTACTCGACCGTTGTTTCTTAAAACTTCCCTTAATATGAATTTCCTATTAGGCATGGAATGCACCAATTTCTTTGCAGAATGAGCACTGATTTTTTTATTCCTCTAACAAAATGCATTTGAATTCTGGCTTACTCGAAATGTTATGTTCTCGAGTTTTGTTTTTCAGTTCATCCTAGACTAATTCATCAAAGACTGTGAAGGAGATGGTAGGGTATGACGAGTATTATACACAGTTCATTGTCGCACAAGCGAATCGATGTGCTTTATTTTGTTGAAAACAACAATCGACTCCTAGATTTGACTTTTGTATACTTGCCTCCAAGTTATTCTTCAAAATGTCTATGTATAGCTTTTTATTTATAATACCATTGATGAAGAGGCGGTTCAGACGTTGCCATACAATCCTATATCACAACTCAACCATCCCCAGATTTTTAATATTAAAATCTGTGTTTAGTTTCCTCCACATCCTTACTCGATCATCTCATCGAAAAATATTAAATTTACTTTCATCTGAGAATAATATGGTGCCCAGAAATAATTAGTTTTACTGATGTACTAATTGGCTAATTAAGTTAAATGAATGTACTAAATAAACTGTAATCGCAACTTTCTGTTCTTTTTGAACTACAGAAAGTTCCAAGAAATTGAAGGTTTCTTTCGCGCAACTTGTTATCTGAAACCGGTACGTTTCACAGCTCTCCTCACTGTTTGACTGTCGATTTGTACACCAAGATTTTCTCTTAGCATTGTGGCAATATTTAATGCAGTGACTAAAGTTTTTGATCACCAATTTTATAATTGTCCTTCACCCCTTTGTGTCAATTATCGCGCTCTACTTAATCCGTGCCGATTTTTCAAACTGTCTTCACAAAAAAAGTGCTTTATTAAATTTCTAGATCTAGATAACACCCCGGACAAGTATTAGTGGTAGTATACATATCATAATTTTTGTAGAAATATGTAGATAGACATAAGTGGTATTTGAAGTGTTGTACACGCACATGATCTCCCAAAAGCGGTTTGCTTTTATGAACTATTAATGTAATAATTAACTTTGTTGGTGTATATATAGATTGGGGAGCATCTTGTGCAGTATTATTTAAAAAATTATGTGATTTATGTTCTGACCCTGATATCAAAATAGGGTCCTTATAGTCTCATTACTCAATTTGCCACGCGACAGTGAAATGTATGATTTTTATATGACTCATGGGATAATCGTAAATAAATTCTCGTTTAAGCGGGGTTGATGAGGACCAGGTGATGCGCGTCACATACAGTATTAAAAATAACTCGGCGGGTCTCGATGGTTTTAACATTAAATTTGTTCAACTATGTTCTCCTCATATTTTGTTTTTTTATCACACATTTGATGAACCGGTGCTTCTCTGTAGGTCATTTCTCCACTTGTTTGAAGAGGTTCATGGTTCTACCTCTACCAAAGAAAGCGAATGTCAATCAAGTCCAATTAGTATCTTACTGATATTAGCAAAAATTACAGTTAGGCTTTAGAAAGCATTATGATTGTAATACAGCTCTATCGGATATTGTGGATGATATTGAAAACAAGGGAGATTGATTTTGATGTGTCTCTTAGATTACTCAAAGGCTTTCGATACTATATCATGATTTGATGTATGCATCAGGGTTCTTGTACAAATACTTGACGGACAGAGTGTAGTGTCCAATTTTGAGTTCATTGCTATACTCACATTACACATCGCATTTTAATAAAATACATAAAAAATCGTAAATTTATTTCTATACAGATGACACCCAGTTATATATATATCTTTGAAGCAGATTTCTAAGCATCACTGCCTTTGTTTGAATGCTGCTAAAACTGAGGTGATGTTGTTCAACCCAGGGAAGGTGATAAGTGAAAGTTCTGATCGGGATTTTGTATAAAACTTGTGTGTCTTATTGGACGAGAATTTGATCTTATTAGTCACATAAACAAGGGCTCTACATCCGTGTACGCTGCTCTTAAGTTAATTTATGGTGGTCGGTCGTTCCTTAATCGCAGGGCAAGGGTGCTTTTGTGCGAGGCTTTGATGTTGTCGAATTTTAACTATTGTGATAAATTGTATTATCAAAACGTTCAAAATTCTTACTTGAGTTTGATATTTGCGTTGCGAGGCGTCAGCATGCTTCGCATAAATTGAAGGATTTGGGTTGGCTTAACATGAAAAACAGGCGAATACTTCATTCGGCGGCTTTGTTCTTTAATATAATTACTTTGAAGAAACCTCCATACTTATTCAATAGAATAAAATTTCGTACCGATGTTACACCTTGAATATTCGATTCAAGGGCACTCTTACACCGCCGATCCATCATCACCAGCTATTTAAGAAATGGTTTTCATATCAAATAACACATATTTTTAATGATTTGCCATCAACAAAAAAAATATAGAAGCCGCTTGTTTCAGATTCAGGATGCATTGTAGGGCGACAGGGAACGAGCAGTTTACATTTAATAATTTATTATGATGTCGGTATCGGTTCTTTTTCTTTTTTCCAATTTCTTTCTGTTTTTCTTATCTTTTTCTCTCTTGTATATTTAGAATAAGTTTTATTAGGTTTTAGTAGAAGAACAGTTGCAGTTAAGGTTGTACCAAAACTCCGCCTAATTTGTCCTGAGTTTAATTTATATTCATTTTATTAGATCAATGTATATCTAATAGGACACATAAAGTCATATTATTATTATTTGAATATTGTCGCCGTGTAAATACTTATGTGGGGGCACTGTATCTTCTTTTAAGCAGTTGCTTTATGCGAATTTATTGGGAATGTATCTGTCACGTAAAAACAGATTTCAGTGTATTTAATGTTAATCTGTTGGCGATTCAAACTAATCAACATTTTTCTTCATATCGACTTATCTCAGAGCAAAAATTTTAAGACAACAATATTATTAAGAATACAACTTATCTTCCTTAAAGTTTTTTGTAATATCATCCTTTTTCCAAGTGTTACCAATAAAAAGATGAAAAGGTTACAATTTCATTCAATATTCATATTGTTGATATTAATATTGAGGCATCTGAGAACAAAATTGAAATTGGGCAATATTGTTACCAATAAAAATAGTAACAACTCTTCTTTTACTTCTTTTAAGTTTCTCTTTTGAACATTCTCCATTCTTCGAGTGTTACCATGAACAACATGAAAAAGCAACAAATCCATAAAATTTTCATATTTTATTTTTCACGATTCACATCTAAAGCAAAAGTGTAAAGGTCTGAATCCACAATGGGACTATCTCATGAGATTTTCGTCTCATGAAATAAAAATCGCAGGATAACTTTAATTTCATTGTGGAAATGAGGATTGGAATTCGTGACTTACTAGAGATAATCTCGTGAAACACTATGTTGTGATAGTTTTATTTCTTGAACAAGTTTCAACGTGTAAATATGACTCTTGCGAATTTCGTATGAAATATTTATTTCACGCGCTACACGTGAGTTACCCTGTTGTGTCGTGAGATATAAATGTTTTCCTCAAAAATGAGTTATGTAAATAAAAAAGGTTTAAAAAGAAAAGAATGTATTTTTAACTGGACGAGAACTATAATACTGCAGTTAATCGAAGGATATTCGAAGAAAGTTCTTATAAAATATCTTATCTTTCGTTTCCTTATCTTACATTACAAGAAGAATTAGAAAGAGATTCTAATTATTTATTAGATTAGTATCGATTATATTCTTATTTTCCCTTCTTTTAATCCAATCTCTCAGTCAGTATCTGTGGGACCTTTTCGATTATGATGTAACAAAGTAATAATAACAAGCTGTAGCCTTTTTTTTAGCCTTTTGATTGACATATTTCTATAGAATCCTCCAGACCACGAATTTTTGATCTCTACGAAATATCATGAGGCATTTTTCTTAACTTGGATGTTTCACAGAAGTATCTATGTTCTATGGAAACACATCTATGATAAATTTTTCATGAAACGAAATTCCATAAGATTTTAGTCTCTTTGTGGACACCTATCGTATAAGAGCAATACCATTAAGATCAGATAAGAGAAAGAATGTCTTATATCATCTTAATCTTAATATCGGTTTTCGGTATTTCCATTATTTAAAAACCGGGATAACATTATAGTTAATACAAAGAAATATATAACGACATTTTCATGGGCCAAACCAACTTCGATAACATATTACAGATTAGTACCACTTAAGTCGTACGACTGGGTTGGGTTGGATTTAGCTAAGTTGGGCTGAGTTGTTATTTATTAATTATTATTGGGGGATGTAAGTAACAGGAATAGGGAGGGACGTCCAGAGACAGGTGGACGCCAATAGGAAGGACGCCAATAAAAAAGGGAAGATGCAATAACAGATATGGTAACATAATTACGGATAAACTTCCAAAACGCCTTGTGAAGGAAAAGAAAAGATTGGGCATAGAAAGAAGGAGCCAATGAGGAGAGAGCAAATGAGGTACTGTGATGGATAATGTGGTGAGCTTTGGGAAACGCTAGAATATATATTGAGAGGATGTAATGAGATGCGAAAAAGAACAAACTGAAGACAGATCCTTGAAAGTTCGTTAGTCTTTTTAAGTAACTCTTCCTAAGTCCTTGAAAGTAACTAATACTATTAAAAGCGCCAGCTACAACTTTGTTTGTAGTAATGTAGTTAGCTACGACTTAAAACGCTTGCATAAGACTTTAAACGCTTCCGCGAGACTTGAAAGGCTTCCATAAGAGTTTAAATATGAAATCCCCCTTAAAACTCAATACTACTTCTAGGAAACTTGGTATTGCTTCCAAAAGACTTGATACTGCTTGTAAATGATTTGAATGGTCGATATCTTTTGAAATAAAATTATAAACTGTTGACTTAAGTAATACGTTTCAAAATTAACTGAACCCAACTAAACTCAAACCAACCCAACACAACTGATCTTAACCCAACTCAACTTACCTCAAACCAACTCAACCTGAAGGTTCACTCCACACAAATTTCAAAATGTTTGAAATATTATGCCAGGCGTAACCTGACCGTTTTTAGTTTTTGTTTCACCTCATCATTATCTTTTCTTTGCTTAACTATTTAATACTCTGATATTTTTGTAAAGAAGATGGATTTTTTAGTTCTTTTTCTATCACTTTATCGCAGATGTCACAAACCTCAAGAATTTATAATATCATAAAAATACGTTTAAAAAAAAAATGTAAAAAGAGAATTTAAGAATTTATTTGGTTCTTTTAGTGATTTATAAACGAAAGTACGCAGTTTTTCGAGAAGAACACCACGTGTGAATATCTCAATTCGTTTTTGAATGGTGGAATTTCATAACATTAAAAATTTTCTTAGTCATATTTGAAAAATCGTAAAAATTCGAATTCTTAAGATGTCCTGTTGATTTTGTACTCCTCCGTGATCGAATCCTTGTGTGAGTAGTTTAATTCGTTTTTGAGATATGAAGTTTTGAACTTATCCTAAATTTATGGCATTTCAGAAAATTAATGATTTCCTTAATTATCTTCGTAAAAAATCGAATTTTTAAGATATCTTGATGAATTTTTGGTTATTTATAAAGGAAAGCATGTAATTTTGCAAAAATAAATCCACCCGTGAGTATCTCAATTCGTTTTTAAGATATTCAGTTTTAAACTCATCCTAAATTTGTGGTACTTCATAAAATTAAAAATTTCTTTAATCATATTTGAAAAATCGTAAAGAAATCGAATTCTTAAGAAATATTGACGAAATTTGTGATTTATAAAGAAAAGTATGTACTTTTCTGAAAACATATCTATGCTTGACTACCTCAATTCATTTTTAAGATATTCAGTTTTAAACTCATCCTAAATTTGTTGGATTTCATAAAATTAAAAATTTCCTTCATAATTTTTGAAAAATCGTAAAAAATCGAATTCTTAAGACATCTTGATGATTTTATTTGTAATTTATAAAGGAAATTATGCACTTTTCCAAAAATAAATCCCCGCGTGAGTATCTCAATTCGTTTTTAAGATATTCAGTTTTAAACTCATCCTAAATTTGTGGTATTTTATATAATTAAAAATTTTATTTTTATGATTTATGAAGGATGCACTTTGCTTAGAATAAATCCATGTGTATCTCAATTTGTTTTTGAGATATCCAGATTTGAATTCAATATAAATTTGTGGCATTTCATAAAATTAAAAATTTCTTTTGTAATTTATGAAGAAAAGTGCAGTTTTTCGTGAACAAATCCATTCGTGAATATCTCAATTTCTCATTTTCATATTTGAAAATTCGTAAAAAATGGAATTGCATGCTTGGGTATCTCAATTTATTTTTGAGATGTCCAGTTTTGAATTCAACGCAAATTTGTGGCGTTTGATAGAATTAAAAATGTCCTTAATCATCTTTAAAAATCGTAAAAAATCAAAATCGTAAGATACCTTGATAAATTTGTTTTGTGATTTATAATCGAAAGTATGCACATTTTCGAGAACAAATCCATGTGGCATTATCTCAATTCGTTATTGAGATTTCAAGTTTTGAATATGTCCTAAATTTTATTTTATTCATAAAATTAAAAATTTAAAATTTGTTTTCGAATTTTTTGAAAGAGGATAGTATGCCCTTTTGCGCGAATAAATCCACACGTGAATATCTCAATTCGTTTTTGAGATATCCAGTTTTACACTCATCCTAAATTTATGACATTTCATGAAATTTTACTAATTATTTTAAAAAAATTGTAACAAATCGAATTCTTAAGATATCTTAATGATTTTTTTTGTGGTTTATGAAGAAAAGTATGCACTTTTCCGAGCAAAAATTCATACGTGAGTATCTCAATTTCTTTTTGAGATATTCATCCTAAATTTGTGGTATTTCATAAAATTAAAAACTTCCTTAATCTTCTTTGCAAAATCGTAAAAGGTCAAATTCTTAAGATATTTTGATGATTTTTTTTGTGATTTATACAGGAAAGTATGCAGGTTTCCGAAAACAGATTCATGCTTGAGTATCTCAATTTATTTTTGAGATGTCCGGTTTTGAAATCAACGTAAATTTTTGGCGTTTGATAAAATCAAAAATTCCTTAATCATCTTTAAAAATCGTAAAGAATTGAATTATTGAGATATATTGATGAATTGTTTTTGTGATTTATAATGGAAAGTATGCACATTTCCGAGAACAAATCCATGCGGCATTATCTCAATTCGTTATTGAGATTTCGAGTTTTGAACTTATCCAAAATTTGCTGGATTTCATAAAATTAAAAATTTCCTTCATCATGTTTGAAACATCGTAAAAATCGAATTTGTTTTCGAATTTTTTGAAAAAGGAAAGTATCCCTTTCTCGGGAATAAATCCATACGTGAGTATCTCAATTCGTTTTTGAGATATCCAGTTTTACACTCATCCTAAATTTATGGCATTTCATAAAATTTTCTTAATTATTAAACAAAATTGTGACAAATCGAATTCTTAATATATCTTGATGAAATTTGTTGTGGTTTATGAAGAAAAGTGTGCACTTTTCCGAGCACAAATTCATACGTAAGTATCTCAATTTCTTTGAGATATTCATCCTAAATTTGTGGCATTTCATAAAATTAAAAACTTAATCTTCTTTGCAAAATCGTAAAAGGTCAAATTCTTAAGATATTTTGATGATTTTTTTGTGATTTATACAGGAAAATATGCAATTTTCCGAAAACGAATTCATGCTTGAGTATCTTAATTTATTTTTGAGATGTCCGGTTTTGAATTCAACGTAAATTTGTGGCATTTCATAAAATTAAAAATTTCCTTAATCATCTTTAAAAAACGTAAAAAATCGAATTCTTAAGATATCTTGATAATTTTTTTTGTGATTTATAATGGAAAGTATGCACATTTCCGAGAACAAATCCATGCGGCATTATCTCAATTCGTTATTGAGTTTTCAAGTTTTGAATGCATCCTACATTTGTTGGATTTCATAAAATTAAAACTTTCCTTCATCATGTTTGAAAAATCGAAAAAATCGAATTTGTTTTCGAATTTTTTGAAAAAGGAAAGTATGCCCTTTTCCGAGAATAAATCCATACGTGAGTATCTCAATTCGTTTTTGAGATATCCAGTTGTACACTCATCCTAAATTTATGGCATCTCATAAAATTTTCATAATTGTTTAAAAAAAAATTTAACAAATCGAATTCTTAAGATATCTTGATAAAATTTTTTGTGATTTATGAAGAAAAGTATCACTTTTTTATGCGTGAGTGTTTTAATTTCTCTTTGAGATATTAAGTTTTGCATTCAATCTAAGCTTGTGACATTTCATAATAGTAAGCACTTTAACGTAAAAGTTAATCATAAAAGTATGCACTTTAACGAGAACAAATCCATACGTGAGTATCTCAATTTCTTTTTGTGATATCTAGTTTTGAAGTTAGCCTATTAGCGGCGTTTCTAAAAATTAAAAATTTCCTTAATCATATTTGAAAAATCGTAAAAAATTGAAATCTTAAGATATTTTGACGAATTTTTTTTGTAATGTATAAAGGAAAGTATTCACTGTTCCGGGAATAAATCCATGCATGAGTATCTCAATTCTGTTTTGAGATATCAAGTTTTGAACTCATAATAAAAAAATGGATTTTCACAACGTTAACCATTTCCTTAATCATATTTGAAAAATCGTAAAAAATCGAATTCTTAAGATATTTTGAAGATCTTTTTTGTGATTTATAAAGGAAGGTATGCACTTTTCCGAGAACAAATCCATACATGAGTATCTCAATTCGGTTTTAAGATATCGAGGTTTGAACTGATCTTAAATTTGTTGTCTTTCATTAAAATTTAATAATAATTAAATTTAAATTTAAAAAAATCGTAAAAAATCGAATTCTTAAGATATCTTATTAATTTTTTTTTGTTTTTATAAAGGAAAGCATGCACTTTCCCGAGAATAAAACCATGCGGGAATATCTCAGTTTGTTATTGAGATATCCAGTTTAAAACTCATCCGAAATTTGTGGCATTTCATAAAATTAAAAACTTCCTTAATTATTTTTAAAAAAATCGAATTCTTAAGATATTTAGATGAATTTTTTTTTATTTATAAAGGAAAGTGTTGGCTTTTCCAGGAATAAATCCATAAGTGAGTATGGTAACAATTTTTGTAAAAAGGTAAATTATTAATAATTTTATATATATAATTTTTTAATAATTTTTTTTCAAGTACCTTTTTTCTTGTATTTTATGGGTCGCAATATAAGACAGGCAAAAAAATTTAAAATATTTAAAAATATTGAATGGAATTACAACTAACGCATGAATACTTACATTGAATACATACACAATTACACGAATACATAAATTGATGTGGCGCTAAAATATAAATCAGAAAAAATCTACACAATAGTTATTAAAACAAAAATATAATTTACAAAAATATTTCTTTTTTACTTCCAAATAATATTTCTCTGGATGTAAATAAATAATATTTAAATCCACCCACGTTTTTCAAAATTAGACAAAATGAATATGACAATGAAATGAAAAATGAACAAATTCATTAAATCTTCATATTGCTGCATTTCTCCCAATATTTATGTATCAGAGAATGTTATCGTTAAAAATAAAATTAATTTAACTTTTGTTTCAAAATTTTTTTTGTAATATGATTTGTTTCTAGAGTATTTACATTAACTTTATGGTCAAGTAACTTTCATCAAATTTTCATGCTTTTCTCGATATCCATGCATTTGAGATAAAAATGCAACAGAACAATATTTTTAAGAATAGGATTGGTCCTTTTATGTAAAAATTTTTTTGTAATATCCCCCGATTCCCGAGTGTTACCATTGACAACATAAAAAAAGCAACAAAATCATCCAATTTTCATATTTTTCTCGATACCGGTATATCTAAGAGGAAAAGTTTAAAATGTCAATACTTTTTAATATTTAATACATCATTTTATTTCAGGATAATGTGGTTTTTATGCGTCTCAATTGCAGCAGTAACAGCAACAATAATAATAGTAAGTTTATGGGAAAAATTTCAAACGAATCCAACTATAACAGGTCTAGATACTGATTTTCACGATTGGGAAGTAGCTTTCCCAGCTATAACGGTCTGTCCAAGTGCACCAATCGACTTTGAAGCGATAACGAACTACATTAAAACGTACGACACTTCAAAAGTTTCATTAAATTTTTTTTCTAACAGAAAAAAAAAAAACGTTTCAGTAACGAAATAGTGAAAGAAAATGAAGATAAATTTATTAACTTTGTTACGAAGTTTATTAAAACTTCGTACAGCGATTTGGAAATGTTTGATGACGAATTTTATTCGAGTGACGGCTTTATTTATGATTCGATGGATTTAAGGGAGTTTGCCATGCAAGTATGTACCCTACAATTGGAAATAAATCGATGAGAGGTTGTAAATTTAATTTCTCGCCTCTTTGAGTGTTTAGTTCGCGAAGTCGTGCGAGAACGTGTTCACAGAGTGCATCTGGAAGTCGGAAAGTTACGTTTGTTGCGATGGTTTTTTTCCAATTTTCACGGAAATTGGATTTTGCTACACTTTTAACTCTCGTCACTACGAAATGAGTGTTCAACGGTAAATACTTTTTGAATGCTATTTAAAATATATTTCATCAAAATTAATTGGCACTATAACTCTAATCTTTTTTTAACAACCAGAAATGGGTCTAAAAATATTAATTTCGACAAAAAATTCATTAAAGAAACCGACATTAAATGGTCATTAAAATTTAATTTAGAACCACCGACGAATTTCTCAAGTATCCCAATTTTTATTCACAATTCGGATGAAGTTCCCGGATTAGAAATAAAACCGCAACATTTATGGACGGGAAAAGTGGATAAAATCTCTTTTTCTGTTAAACAAACTTACACGACGGAAGACGCGAGGCAATTAACGACAAAGCAGCGTCATTGCGTGTTTGAGGATGAGCAAAAATTGCTTATCGATCATATTTACACGTTTAGCGCGTGTACGAGGGAGTGTAGAATGAGAAATTCGATGAAATTCTGCGGATGCATTCCTCATTTTTACCCGGAAATTGATGATCACTTTAAACATTGCACTTTAAAACAACTTAAATGCGTTAAAGAGAATTCCGATGTTATCCAGAACGTTGATAAATGTTCGTGTTTATTGGGTTGTGCAAATACCGTTTATGAAGTGGAGAAATTTAATGAAAATTCGTATGTTAATTCAATATTAATAATATTTATTATTTGTTATGTGATTTTATTACAATTATGTTTCTGAAGATTTCGGTTATGCGGGATGTTTATCTCAAATTGTTGATTGATCCGATTATATTTTTAAAATTATAATGTTAAATTGAAGCTTAAATATTCTAGTTTATGATATCACATAACAACTATAAGACATATACATCACAAAGCATGAGAAATGTTTAAAAAATTAAATTGACCATAGTTTTGAAAGTTTGAAAGATTGAAAAAACTATAATGTATTATAATTGAAGCTTCTAGGAAAAATTTATTACAGATGAAATTGCTTCATTTTTCAATATCGATTACAAAAAGTACGAAATTTTCAAAAAATCATATCAACTTTAGCTTTGAGGGTCATGATATGATACATACATTAAATTGAAGATGAAACATTCTATTCTACGACATGATACAAAGATTGTAAGATATTATTATTAAAATTTCCAGGAAAAAAATTGATTCTATTGGTGTACGATTGAAATACAGAAAGTTTATGATTAAATGGTAAAGATCAAATGGTACAATACTGTTTAGATTATTAGATTTCCTAAATATGTAAAAATTTTGATTAAATCGTCATTTTCTTCGAGGACAGCTAAGCTGACATATTCTAATAAAAATGAGGGTTCCAATTTAAGAATGTTAACTTAGGCATGGTATCTCAATTTTGGAACACTTGTACATTTCAATTTTACCTCAAGAAATATTACCTCACTAGAACTTTTTTTAAGAGCATCCCCCGCATTAATATCGAATTGATTTCATACTTTATGTGCATACTGTATATCAGCAATAAATAGATATGCAGATATGGATGGGCCTATAGGTAATACATTTTCAAGTTAAATTTACAATAATTCTGTTAGAAAATAAATTTGTCGAGTGATCGAGTGAGTTATATCAGGTGCTATTTTTGTGTCTTTACAATGTTCATTAAGTAGATATATCAGTGCTTATTCCTAGTTTGATTAAAGTATCTTTAAGTTTTTTCATTTTATTTTTAATTTTAGCAAGCTTAATTCTTGCTATTAAGGGGTCCTTGGGTATTTCAATATACAGGATATCTCATAATATATGCGCAGTACTTTAGGTTGTCCAAAAATTTGAAAAAGGTTTTATCAATTTGTCCTCTAAATGCATCATTTTCAAGATACAGGGTCTTGAAATTTAATTGTTGAATTGCCTCGTTATCATTGTCTACAAAAATTGAGGCTATAGTTATCAGCTTTATCATATCTTTTGTACAGGGTGGGCCAATTAGGACTTTAAAGCGAAACTCCTCTTTTTATAAGAGATAGAGGGAAAATATCAATATCTGAGGCTCTATTTTTATAGGAAACTTAATGACGGAAATTGTATTTCGATATCTTGGGAGATGATAGTTTGTTTTATTAATATATAACTCATTCTTTCAGTTAGAGTTCAATTCCACTTCCAATTGAAAAAGTATGGAGGTCTTATTTTTGAAAACGGAGATACGAGTTGTATACCAGATTGAAGGTTTTGAAAGTCTCCGACCTTCAGGTAATATATAATTCGTTGTTTCAATCTAAATTCGATGCTACCTAAGAAATATTAAAAGATGATGTGTTTTTAAAGTTTTAGTAGAACGACGGAAAAGATGATAAAACTTGAAGCAGCGTGGATGTCTTATTTTGTATAATATAATGGGTTGTATATCGGATTAAAGGTTTTAACCTCCATCCTTCTTTGAAGTGATATATTATATAACTCGTTTCAATTTGAATTCGATTCCACTTAAGAAATGGTAAAGGATGATGTGTTCTTGAAGTTTTAGTGTAGAATCACGAAAAAATGATAAACTTTGAAAAAATCGTGGAGGTCTTATTTTTGAAAATGAAGAAACGAGTTATATATCAGATTGAAGGTTGAACCTCCGTATAGTAACAATATTTTGTGCTAAACAGCTAGTTGGGATTGTATCTTTTATATTATTAACAATTTTAACAATTTATTTCGAAGTCTGTATTTCAACCATATGATGATAAGAACAAACTATCTTTGGGATCTATTTTGAGTACGCATCTTCTAGTCTTTGGCATTTTGCCTTCAATTGATTTGAACATTACATTTCTCTTTGTGGAATTTCTTTTACACTTTTAAGCAGTCCACTTTAATACTTGAATCTGCTATGATAACTGTTCCATGACACTCTTCTCCTGTAAACCCACAATTCCAGATAACATAAAAAGAAAAAAAGTTAATTTGTTTGTTCACTATTTCATTTCGTAACTGGTTAAAGAAAAAAGTCCCCGTCATCGCTTTCCTTCACATTCTCTCGCTACTTGCATTTTTTTCCCTCTTTCACTCAACCATTCCTTTCAGGTTGAAACAATTTTTATACATCATAGTTGAATTTAAAAATTCTCAACCAAACTTGAATTTTCAGCACCCACAAAAACGTTTGTATAGGTGCTGTAGATCCCAGAGTATTCTAGGTGATGATGTGATGTAAAAACAATAAGAAAATGTCATTCAAATTTCAAGCAAAAATATTAAAGAAGAAATTGCTAAATTTATAATTCAAAAAAGAAATAGAATCTTTAAAATATTATATCGACTGTGTTGTGGAAAAGCATATATATTGTATGCTAATTATATTTTCTATGGTGTGCAGAATGTTCACAAAGGTTATATTTATTGTACTTAAAACATTCTTGCTATGTCGTTAACCCTTAAGTACTGTAACTGCTTCAAAAAGCCTATTTCACTTAAAAAACATTTTTAAACTTTAAAATGTTTGATTAAAATGTGTTTGCGTTATTTTGATTAATCGCACACAGTTTTAAAAAACCGGATAAATCAGTACTAGCTGTGGATAATCACTGCCTTTTTTACATTTTGTTTTCATAGGCGCCTACGATTCATCCTAATTTTCAAAGTCAAGGTTACATCTTTTTGCTATAGACTTAAACTTCACATAAGCAAATGCCGAACAAAACTGAATTTCGACATTTGAGCACGTAATTTTGAGTAAACGCAGATTGAATAGTTTAATTCTGCACAATCGCCGATTGTACACCACCTACTTGATCAAATGACGATCTTAATAAAGTTTATCATACCCTAAGAATATGATACTTTGATTACTAACTACCAAGTAGTCAGTTGTTAAATATCTAACTACTTTTATAACTACATAAAATACACTTTTATGGTAAATTGATGATCACTTTAAACATTGCACTTTAAAACAACTTAAATGCGTTAAAGAGAATTCCGACGTTATCCAGAACGTTGATAAATGTTCGTGTTTATTGGGTTGTGCAAATACCGTTTATGAAGTGGAGAAATTTAATGAAAATTCGTATGTTAATTCAATATTAATAATATTTATTATTTGTTATGTGATTTTATTACAATTATGTTTCTGAAGATTTCGGTTATGCGGGATGTTTATCTCAAATTGTTGATTGATCCGATTATATTTTTAAAATTATAATTTTAAATTGAAGCTTAAATATTCTAGTTTATGATATCACATAACAACTATATGACATATACATCACAAAGCATGAGAAATGTTTAAAAAATTAAATTGATCATAGTTTTGAAAGTTTAAAAGATTACAGTTTAATATATGCTATAAAAACTATAATGTATTATAATTGAAGCTTCTAGGAAAAAATTATTACAGATGAAATTGCTTCATTTATCAATATCGATTACAAAAAGTACGAAATTTTCAAAAAATCATATCAACTTTAGCTTTGAGGGTCATGATATGATACATATGTTAAATTGAAGATGGAACATTTTATTCTATGATATGTTCCAAAATTGCAAGATATTATTATTGAAATTTCCAGGAAAAAAATTGATTCTGTGGATGTACGATTGAAATACAGAAAGTTTATGATTAAATGGTAAAGATCAAATGGTACAATACTGTTTAGGTTATTAGATTTCCTAAATATGTAAAAATTTTGATTAAATCGTCATTTTTTTCGAGGACAGCTAAGCTGACATAGGCTAATCAACATAGATGAAAAATATTCAAAATTCAACGTAGAATCCATAAATGTAATAAAAAAATGGGTGTTCCTATTTAACAAAGTTGACTTAGGCATGGTATCTCAATTCTGGGACAAATGTACATTTCAATTTTACCTTAAGAAACATGCATAAAAGAATATTACATATTGTATTGTATTGTATTGTATATTTGCCCAAAAAAACAGGTACAGCGTATTGCAAAAATATAAAATCAAAATCAGTAAATATTAGAGGTTTCTTCATATAAGAGTTTCTCTTTCAAAGCTCGCCTAAAAGCTTGTACAGAGCCTAAATTATAAAGATCAATGAACTTATTATAAACAGTGGGTGCTCTGTACGCAAACTTACACGGAATTTAGACGTCTTATGGCTAGGAATAGTAAGGTTATTTATTCGCCTTAGCTTTACATTGTAAACTTGCGATCTAGGAATCAACATACAATATAGATAATGCGGTAAGCCATGTAGCATTACATTGTACAGCATAACTGCCAATAGAAGGACAAATCTCGGTTGCATTTTTAAGATGGAGTATTTTATATAGTAAGGCGTGACATGTTCACTACGATTTATTGAGTAAGAAAATCTAAGACCGGTATTTTGAAGTACTTGAATTCGATTTCTCAAACTCGCCGACAAATAATTATAATACACACAACTACAGTAGTCCAATTGACTTAGGACAAGTGTATTAACAAGTTTCCATTTGAGTTCTTGGGACAACAGACTTTTAAATTTGTACAAAGATTTTAACTTATAATAACAAACACTGATTTTCTTGTTTACATGTTTCTCAAAATTTAGGTTACTGTCAATAGATTGCTGGTCGACTGGGAAAACGGCAATGCTGTTTCATTGAGGCTTATAGGGGCTGATAAGGCTTCTATTGCTTTTCGACAGGTAGCAAGGGATCCGACACATATAGAGATGCTTTTTCTCGGGTTAAGAATTAACCCATTACCCAAACACCAGGCATTTATACTTTGTAAGTCAGAATTCAATGCACGCACTGTTTCGTTAACATTCGCGACACTACACGAGACGTACACTTGAGTGTCATCCGCATATTGGTGAATTGACGAACTGGTCACAACATTAGGCATATCAGCAGTAAATAAATTAAACAATATAGTAATTAAATTTGATTTTAAAGGGAAATTCCTCTTTCAGAATGTTCATAAAGGTTATATTTGTTGTCCTTAAAACTTTCTTGTTATGTTGTTAACCCTTAAGTACTCTAACTGCTTTGAAAAGCCTTTTTCATTTAAAAAATATTTTTAAGCTTCAAAATGTTTGATTAAAATGCTTTTGCGTTAACCGGATAAATCAGTACTAGCTGTGGATAATCACTGTTTTTTTTTACATTTTGTTTTCATAGGCGCCTACGATTCATGCAAATTTTCAAAGTCAAGGTTGCATCTTTTTGCTAAAGACTTAAACTTCAAATAAGGAAATGAATTTCGAGAAAAAATTGAATTTCGACATTTGAGCAGGTAATTTTGAGCAATCGCAGATTGAATGGTTTAATTCTGCACAATCGCCGATTGTACACCTCCTACTTGATCAAATGATCTTAATAAAGTTTATCATACCCTAAGAATATGATACTTTGATTACTAACTACCAAGTAGTCAGTTGTTAAATATCTAACTACTTTTATAACTACATAAAATACACTTTTATGGTCTAGAAACCCAATACCGTACCAACAACTACTAAAATGCATATAATTTTTTTCTGCGGCTCCCTTAACACATCCGATTTTTTTAAATTGTTAACTTTCTTGGAAAATTAGAAAACTTTCGGTTTCTAGTTCTAAGGCTGCTATTAGTTCTGAAGCTAGGTTGGATTGGCTTGGGTTGGGTCTAAAAGTAGTTAAATTACTTAAAAGGAATTAAAATTAACAACAAATATTTGGAATACCTAAAGTAGTGAAGAATGAGGAGTTAACTACTTTCTCTGAATATTTTATGCCAGCATAAAGTACTCGACTATAACTACTCGACGAAAATAAAAGTAGTTAAAATACAACAACTTTAACACAAAGAATAGTTGACTACGTAGTTAACTACTGTCCGGCTTTGCTGGAAAAACGTTCTAACTGATGATGCCAGATCTACCATCTTTTGATATACTAGCCTCTTTCTTATTCAATATGTAATTAAAAGTATCTAATATCCTTATGTAGCTAAAAAGTGTTCTACTATTCGCTTTTTTCTGTAGAAAAAAGATAATGTTATGCCCCATATATCTGTCCTTTACCATTAATTTCATGAACTACATTTTTTTAAATTTTGAAATTGGTGTATCCAATGAAATAATTCGTCCTCACTTGAAGATAATTTTCATACAGACTATTTCTATGAAACGGGGAACTAATTTAACTACAGTGAAAATATTAAAGTGACCATATTTTAAAAAAATGGTAAAAGTCCTCAAATTGCAAAGATACCGACTATCAAACTATTCCATGCTGTTCATGGTAAAGCTTTGAAGTTTGGTACAACCCAACCCAATATCAGGTAAAATTTATGGGCAATTTATGAGTTGAATCCTCGAAAATGCATCATTTCCATACCAATTTTACAGGGTGTTGAAATCTAATTTTTGAATTACCTCGCTATCATCATCTATAAACATTGAGGCTATGGTTATCAGTTTTATCATGTCTTTTGTACAGAATGGGCCAAATTTGATTTTAAAGGGAAACTCCTCTTTCTACAAAAAAATATCAATATCTGAGGCTCGATTTTTATGAGGAATTTAATGACGGAAACTGCATTTAGATATCTCTTACAGTTTAAAAGTATAAGTGCTTATCGTTAAAGATTTCGTAGTTGTTGTCAACTTTCATTATAAAGTTATATATATGAAAATGGTACATGACAGTTTGTTTTATTGATATATAATTCGTTCTTTCAGTTAAAATTCGATTCCATCTAAGAAATGTTGTAGGATAAAACTGATAAAATTTGAAACAGCGTGGAGGTCTTATTTTTGAAAATGAAGAAACGAATTGTAAATCAGATTAAAGGTTGAATATACTTCTTTGAAGTGATATATAACTTGTTTCAATTTGAATTCGATTCCACTTAAAAAATGGTAAAGAATGATGTGTTTTTGACATTTTAGTAGAATCACGAAAATAATGATAAAATTTAAAAAGCGTTAAGGTGTTATTCTTGAAAAAGAAGAAATTAGTTATATATCAGATTGAAGGTTGAACCTCCGTCTAGCAACAATATTTTGTGCTAAACAGCTAGTTGGGATTGTATCTTTTATATTATTAACAATTTTAACAATTTATTTCGAAGTCTGTATTTCAACCATATGATGATAAGAACAAACTATCTTTGGGATGTATCTTGAGTACGCATCTTCTAGTCTTTGGCATTTTGCCTTCAATTGATTGGAACATTACATTTCTCTTTGTGGAATTTCTTTTACACTTTTAAGCAGTCCACTTTAATACTTGAATCTGCTATGATAACTGTTCCATGACACTCTTCTCCTGTAAACCCACAATTCCAGATAACATAAAAAGAAAAAAAGTTAATTTGTTTGTTCACTATTTCATTTCGTAACTGGTTAAAGAAAAAAGTGCCCGTCATCGCTTTCCTTCACATTCTCTCGCTACTTGCATTTTTCTTCCCTCTTTCACTCAACCATTCCTTTCAGGTTGAAACAATTTTTATACATCATAGTTGAATTTCAAAATTCTCAACCAAACTTGAATTTTCAGCACCCACGAAAACGTTTGTATAGGTTCTGTAGCACCCAAAGTATTCTAGGTGATGATGTGATGTAAAAACAATAAGAAAATGTCATTCAAATTTCAAGCAAAAATATTAAAGAAGAAATTGCTAAATTTATAATTCAAAAAAGAATTAGAATCTTTAAAATATTATATCGACTGTGTTGTGGAAAAGCATATATATTGTATGCTAATTATATTTTCTATGGTGTACAGAATGTTCACAAAGGTTATATTTATTGTCCTTAAAACATTCTTGCTATGTCGTTAACCCTTAAGTACTGTAACTGCTTCAAAAAGCCTATTTCACTTAAAAAAAATTTTTAAACTTTAAAATGTTTGATTAAAATGTGTTTGCGTTATTTTGATTAATCGCACACAGTTTAAAAAAACCGGATAAATCAGTACTAGCTGTGGATAATCACTGCTTTTTTTACATTTTGTTTTCATAGGCGCCTACGATTCATGCAAATTTTCAAAGTCAAGGTTGCATCTTTTTGCTAAAGACTTAAACTTCACATAAGCAAATGCCGAAAAAACTGAATTTCGACATTTGAGTAGGTAATTTTGAGCAATCGCAGATTGAATGGTTTAATTCTGTACAATCGCCGATTGTACACCTCCTACTTGATCAAATGACGATCTTAATAAAGTTTATCATACCCTAAGAATATGATACTTTGATTACTAACTACCAAGTAGTCAGTTGTTCTAACTACTTTTATAACTACATAAAATACACTTTTATGGTCTAGAAACCCAATACCAGTACCAATAACTACTAAAATGCATATAATTTTTTTCTGCCTTAACACATCCGATTTTTTTAAAATTGTTAACTTTCTTGGAAAATTAGAAAACTTTCGGTTTCTAGTTCTAAGGCTACTATTAGTTCTGAAGCTAGGTTGGATTGGCTTTGGTTGGGTCTAATTTAAAAAGTAGTTAAATTACTTAAAAGGAATTAAAATTAACAACAAATATTTGGAATACCTAAAGTAGTGAACAATGAGGAGTTAACTACTTTCTCTGAGTATTTTATGCCAGCACAAAGTAATCGACTATAACTACTCGACGAAAATAAAAGTAGTTAAAATACAACAACTTTAACACAAAAAATAGTTGACTACCTAGTTAACTACTGTCCGGCTTTGCTGGAAAAACGTTCTAACTGATGATGCCAGATCTACCATCTTTTTGATATACTAGCCTTTCTTATTCAATATGTCATTAAAAGTATCTAATATCCTTATGTAGCTAAAAAGTCTTCTACTATTCGCTTTTTTGTGTAGAAAAAAGATAATGTTATGCCCAATATATCTGTCCTTTACCATTAATTTCATGAACTACATTTTTTTAAATTTTGAAATCGGTGTATCCAATGAAATAATTCATCCTCACTTGAAGATAATTTTCATACAGACTATTTCTATGAAACGGGGAACAAATTTAACTACAGTGAAAATATTAAAGTGACCATATTTAAAAAAAATGGTAAAAGTCCTCAAATTGCAAAGATACCGACTATCAAACTATTCCATGCTGTTCATGGTAAAGCTTTGAAGTTTGGTACAACCCAACCCAATATCAGGTAAAATTTATGGGCAATTTATGAGTTGAATCCTCTAAAATGCATCATTTCCATACCAATTTTACAGGGTGTTGAAATCTAATTTTTGAATTACCTCGCTATCATCATCTATAAACATTGAGGCTATGGTTATCAGTTTTATCATGTCTTTTGTACAGAATGGGCCAAATTTGATTTTAAAGGGAAACTCCTCTTTCTACAAAAAAATATCAATATCTGAGGCTCGATTTTTATGAGGAATTTAATGACGGAAACTGCATTTAGATATCTCTTACAGTTTTAAAGTATAAGTGCTTATCGTTAAAGATTTCGTAGTTGTTGTCAACTTTCATTATAAAGTTATATATATGAAAATGGTACATGACAGTTTGTTTTATTGATATATAATTCGTTCTTTCAGTTAAAATTCGATTCCATCTAAGAAATGTTGTAGGATAAAACTGATAAAATTTGAAACAGCGTGGAGGTCTTACTTTTGAAAATGAAGAAACGAATTGTATATCAGATTAAAGGTTGAATATACTTCTTGGAAGTGATATATAACTTGTTGTTTCAATTTGAATTCGATTCCACTTAAAAAATGTTGAAGGATAATATGTTTTGACGTTTTAATAGAATCACGAAGAAAATAATAAAACTTGAAAAAGATCGTGGAGATCTTGTTTTTAACAATGAAGAAATAACTTGCATATCAAATTGAAGGCTAAACCTTCCTCTTTAATATGGTATATAACTCGTTCTTTCTATTTGAAATCGATTCCACTTAACAAATGTTAAAGTATGATGTATTTTTAACGTTATAATAGAATCACGAAAATAATGATAAACTTTGAAAAAGATCGTGGAGGTCTTATTTTTGAAAATGAAGAAACGAGTTGTGTATCAGATTGAAGGTTGAATCTCCGTCTTTCAAGTGATATATAACTCGTTGTTTCAATTTGAATTCGATTCCACCTAAAAAATGTTGAAAGATAATATGTTTTTGACGTTTTAATAGAATCTCGAAGAAAATAATAAAATTTGAAAAAGATCGTGGAGATCTTATTTTTAACAAGGAAGAAATAACTTGCATATCAAATTGAAAACTGAACCTTCCTCTTTAATATGATATATAACTCGTTCTTTCTATTTGAAATCGATTCCACTTAAGAAATATTAAAGTATGATGTGTTTTTAACGTTATAGTAAAATCACGCAAAAATGATAAGCTTTGAAAAAGATCGTGGAGGTCTTATTTTTGAAAATTAACAAATGATGCATAACAAATTGAAGGTTGATTCTTCGTCTTTCAAATAGTGTATAACTCGCTGCTTGCATTTGAAATTGATTCCTCATAAAAAATGTTAAAGGATGTGTTTTGTTTGGCGAAGAAAATGATAAAATTTGAAAGATCGTGGACGTCCTACTTTTGAAAATGAAGAAGTGATTTGTGTATCAAAATGATGGATGAACCTTCTACTTTCAAATGATATATAACTCGTTGTTTCAATTTGAAATCGATTCCACCTAAGAAATGTTAACGAATGACGTGTTTTTTCACGTTTTAATAGAATCACAAAAAAAATTATAAAATTTGAAAGGTCGTGGAGGTCTTATTTTTGAAAATGAAGAAATGACTTGCATATCAAATATGCAGGTTAAGCCTTCCTCTTTAAAACGATATTTTATAACTCGTTGTCTCAATTTGAAATCGATTCCATTTAAGAAATGTTAACGAATGACGTGTTTTTCACGTTTTAATAGAATCACGAAAAAATGATAAAATTTGAAAAAGATCGTGGATTTATTATCCACGATAATAAGTAAATTCGATACAATCCTCGAATTTGCAAACATATACATATTGAAAGCTATATGAGTAAGTATATAGTAAGTTTCTTTGGAAATGTTTTCACACAAATAAAGATTTTTCAATACGAAAAAGCTTGACGACTTTTCGAAATTGCACTTTTTTTAAGAACATCCTGTATCTTTGACACAGTAAGAGATAATTAAAAGTGTCCAATTTGGCTCATCCTGTACATATAGTTTGTATTGTTCTTAATTTTTGTATTGTACTTAATAATGGATTCTTATTATTTAAAATATTTAGTTTTCTTTGTTCTTATTAACTAGCTCTTGAATACTGTATAAGGTGGAATTTTCTTTGATGTTAATTATTATTTCTTCATTATTTTCTTCCAGACAGTGAAATTTCTTGTTTAGTTTTCGGTATAAGAATATTAGTTTAGAATAAAATTTGTTGACTTTCTTGAAGTAACGTCTTTTTTTGTTTGTATTTTTCTTTCTAGATTGGATATATGAAAGTTATTAAAATTCTTGGATTTTATTAAGGTAAAATTGGGTGGAGGATTGTTCTTTAGACAGTGATTTATGAAATAAATGTAGTTTTTAGTAATTATAATAGTCATAAAAGTCATAAAATAAATATTAAAATAGTCATTAAATTGAAGCTCAGATTGTAAGATATGGTATGATGTAAAAACTGTAAGATATTAGTATTTAAATTTCATTTTCATGATATGATAAGTATGTTAAATTAAAGCTTAAAGATTGTAACTTATGATGCACATATGAGCATGAGAAATGTTTTAAAAACCATATCGACTGTTGTTTTGAAAGTCAGAATATGATATTTATGATATGGTAAAAACTATAAGATGTTATTGAAACTTCCGGTAAAGAATTATTATTATTAACAAAAAATTTGTTATATTTATAAATTACCAATAATACGACATTTTCAAGAAATCACATCTTTTGTATTTTTCAGAATTATGCTATTATTCAGAATATGGGAAAAACTTATTAAAAATTAAATTACCAAATTTAGAAATTACAAAGAATACGTGATGAAGAATGATTTTTAGAATCATTCATGATATGATACGTATGTTTAAAAGTAAAACTTAAAGAGTCTAGTTTATGATATGATTTAAAACCTACAAGATTATTAAAGAAGTCGTTAATATATCGGCCACACATTTGAGAATCATGATATGATTACCTGTTAAATTGTTGCATGAATATTCTAGTTTATAATACGATATAAAAACTATAATATATTATTATTGAAATATCCCGAAAAAAATTGTTAAAGAAGAGATTCTCAAGTTTATAAATTAACAACATTACGAAATTTTTAAAACATGATAGCACCTATATTTTTAAGAGTCATAACGTGATATACATCGGTGCCTGATTTTGAT
Organism: Onthophagus sagittarius; assembly: GCA_036711965.1. Lineage (NCBI taxonomy): Eukaryota > Metazoa > Arthropoda > Insecta > Coleoptera > Scarabaeidae > Onthophagus > Onthophagus sagittarius. Next base: position 67,151,448 of record JASERS010000003.1, read on the forward strand.
AATATGTTTGGGTGCTGAGTGCCGGAAAAAAGGGATTAAAAAAAAGAAGGTTCGTACCATAAACAAAATAAACAATATTTTGATACTTCTTCCTTAAACAATACACAACAACAATATTTTGTGCTAAACAGCTAGTTGGGATTGTATCTTTTATATTATTACCAATATTAACAATTTATTTCGAAGTCTGTATTTCAACCATATAATGATAAGAACAAACTATCTTTGGGATCTATCTTGAGTACGCATCTTCTAGTCTTTGGCATTTTATCTTCAATTGATTCGAACATTACATTCTCTTTGTGTTTCTTTTACACTTTTAAGCAGTTCACTTTAATACTTGAATCTGCTATGATAACTGTTCCATGACATTCTTGTCCTGTAATTCCACAATTCCAGATAACATAAACAGAAAAAAGTTAATTTGTTTGTTCACTATTTCCTTTCGTAACTGATTAAAGAAAAAAGTCCCCGTCATCGCTTTCCTTCACATTCTCTCTCTACTTGCATTTTTCTTCCTTCCCTCTTTCACTCAACCATGCCTTTCAGGTTGAAACAATTTTTATACATCATATACCTGAATTTCAAAATTCTCAACCAAACTTGAATTTTCAGCACACACAAAAACGTTTGTATAGGTGCTGTAGCACCCAGAGTATTCTAGTTGATGATGTGATGTAAAAACAATAAGAAAATGTCATTAAAATTTCAAGCAAAAATATTAAAGAAGAAATTACTAAATTTATAATTCAAAAAAGAATTAGAATCTTTAAAATATTATATCGATTGTGTTGTGGAAAAGCATGATACATTAGCATATATATTGTATGCTAATTATATTTTCTATGGTGTGCAGAATGTTCACAAAGGTTATATTCATTGTCCTTAAAACATTCATAAGGGCTATGTCGTTAACCCTTAAGTACTCTAACTGCTTCAAAAAGCCTATTTCATTTAAAAAACATTTTTAAACTTTAAAATGTTTGATTGAAATGTTTTTGCGTTATTTTGATTAATCGCACACAAAAAAAAACAGATAAATCAGTACTAGCTGTGGATAATCACTGCTTTTTTTACATTTTGTTTTCATAGGCACCTACGATTCATACAAATTTTCAAAGACAAGGTAGTATCTTTTTGTTAATGACCCAAACTGCACAACAACTGAACAATTGCCGAAAAAACTGAATTTTGACATTTGAGCAGGTAATTTTGAGTAAACGCAGATTGAATAGTTTAATTCTGCACAATCGCCGATTGTATACCCCCTACTTGATGAAATGACGATCTTAATAAAGTTTATCATGCCCTAAGAATATGATACTTCAATTACTAACTACCAAGTAGTCAGTTGTTAAATATCTAACTACTTTTACAACTAGCAACTGCAATCCGATTTTTTTTTAATTGTTAACTTTCTTGGAAAATTAGAAACTTTTCGTTTCTAGTTCTAAGGCTACTGTTAGTTCTGAAGCTAGGTTGGGTTGGGTTGAGTCTTAAAAGTAATTAAATTACTTCAAAGAAATTAAAATAAACAAAAAATATTTGGAATACCTAAAATAATAATAAAATAATCGAGTATAACTACTCGACGAAAATAAAAGTAGTTAGAATACAACTACTTTAACACAAAAAATAGTTTACTACGTAGATAACTACTGCTTGGTTCTGCTGGTAAGCAATATTCTGTTCCGGAATGTCAGGATTTTTAAAGCGTGCTAACTGATGATACCAGATCCACCATCTTTTTGATATACTAGCCCCTTTCTTATTCAATGTGTAATTAAATGTATTTAATATCCTCATGTAGCTAAAAAGTCTTCCACTATTCGCTTTTATCTGTAGGAAAAAGTTAATGTTATTCCCCAGTTGTTTTTTATTGTTATTCCAGAATTTTTTGTATCCATAAATATTGAAATCAATAGTATCCGAAATAGAATCCGTTCGTGATTCAATTAAATTATCAATCCCCCCTACTATTAAAACTTCAAATCTATTAAGATGTCGGTATTCTAGGGGTGAAAGTGGTTTATCAACCCGTTTTTTTTTTTGATATCGCAAACTTTCAAGTCTTGTATGGTCTTGTAAAGATTTTATTAATTATACTAAGACATATTTTCAAATTATCATTAAACGTTTCAACCTTAACACAAAAAGCCATAATCTTGTAGTTACATTTACTGAATAAAATAGTTAACTAACCTTAAGATCGACAATATCTGCATTTATTCAAAATTACTTACTCAATTGCCGAAATCAGGTCTATTTCGGCATTTATTCAAATGTACATGAATATTCCGAAAAATGTACGATTATTTCTGCATTTGTTTGAAATCGGGAAGCGGCACGTCTAAATAAAAAAATTATAAAAAAATAATTAATTATTTATTAATTATTTTTTATTATTTTTTATTAATTAATAATAAATTAATTAACTAAGAAAAATTAATTTATAAAAATTCAAAGTGAGAATAGTTTTAGAATGGAATAGAATATTAGAATCAGTTAGATAATTTAAAGATTAACGATATAACAAGAAGCCTGTATAGCATTGATCCCGTGGTCACATATTCTCAAAAACACTCTTAAACGATTTCTCATGATAATATTGCATTGTTTATCAAATTTTACCATTTCAAGATAAACCTTATAGAAAACATTTAAAAAAATGTTTAAAAATGTATCTTAGCCGTTTATGGGTTTAGATCAAACATTTTTACACAAATCGTTATCATTTATAGTGTTTGTGATTAAAATTATGTCACCTCTTAGAGTAACACCCTGTATATGTTAAATTGTAGCTTAAAGATTCTAGTTCGTGATATAATATAAAAACAATAAGACGATATTAAAATCTCCAGGAAAAAATATTAAATTTAACCTATTTTACTTTAAAAATGTTAAACTGTAATAAGAACCATAAATTTTGTTGTCATTTCTGCAGTAATATTTTTTAATCAAAAAATCGAGATAAACATCTTCTATAAATATAAATAAAATGTTTACGCTTCCAGAAACGTAGCTACAATAAAACCAAAAAAAAAATCAGGACATTGCTACCTTTTTGTCGAACTCTATTTATTGTTATTGTTTAGGGAATCGACTTCGTTAGAAGCAGAATTCGTTTCATGGCCGATGGTTAGATACAAAAGGGAGGTTCTGTTTGGTTGGGTGGATCTCTTGGTGTCTTTTGGCGGGATAGCGGGGCTTTTCCTCGGATTTAGTTTACTTTCAGCCGTTGAAATCGTTTACTACTTTGTAATACGAGCCTGGTGTATGTTGAGAACGGAAAAGGAGGAACTTAAACGGGTTCAAAGGGATGCGAATTTAAAGCGGAAGAGGGGCGGCCACGATATGAGCTTAGTCCCGAAGTGTTTTGATAAAAATCGCACCGTTTATAGAAGAAATATCAATTTTGTTTCATCCAAACGGGTTGAGTTTAATTTTAATTTTTCAAAAATATTATTGCAATAAAAAGTTTTATTTTTAGATTACACCGATGGAACAACAGAAAAGTGGGGAATTAATTGTTGCGCCGTTTGGGATTGAATATTTAAACTAAAAAAAATTTAACTTTTTTACGAGTTTTGTTAAATAGTTCTAAATTTGTTCCGTTGGGAAAAAAAATTGGAGTTTCGGGACGAGTTCAATAATGAAATTAGCTCGGTTGAATATTCCTTATTTTATTTATTTTCCAACTTACAATAATGACCATACAAATATAAATAATCATTAGGTATCGCTTATATTAAAACTTATTCTTTACAAACTAAAATATATTGACTAGAGGCTAAATATTAAAATTAATATTAATTCTTTTTTAAACGAAGCATTTTAAACTTTCGATAAAGCTTTAAACAAAGCCGAAACGGTCTCGTTTTTTTTTTAATTAGTAATTTTAGCAGAATTTTTCGATGTGTTTCAAGATCAGGTACAAAATATTCTTTATTTATTTAAAGTTAATAAATAGGAACCGTTTTCCCCGAATATTTATCTATCCGTAGCGTTCGGATTCGTGTAACTAAAACCTTGAAATTGAGTTTGATCCATCGATTGTAATATGTTGTTTTCTATCGGCGTTAATTTCGCTTTTTCAATCGTAAAAGTCTTATCGAAATATTGTGTATCTAATGGATGTTGCTGAAAATAAAAAACAATAATAAAAACATTAAACAAAATTTATTTTGTTTTACCAAATTGGGTTTAAAAGGTGCTTCTAAATGCCTTAACTCTAACAGGTCCCAACTAATAGGTCCAAAGAATGGATGACTTTGAATATCACCGTGTGGACTTAGTTTATAACCTAATCTTTTATTCCAATCTTTTTCTAAGAGCTAAAATATAGGTAGCGGTTAGTGTAAGAATTTATTAATGGATTGATTGATTTACTTGGCTTAAAATGGAGTTGGCTTCTGAAGAAAGAAACCGTGGTAAAACCGGCTTTTCGTTACAAATTGACCAAAAGAGTTCATCTTCATCACAACCGCTAAATGGCGATTGTCCTATTAACATTTCGTATAATAAAACACCAAAGGACCACCAATCCACACATTGATTATAATGTTGACCTTTTATTATCTAAAAAAATAATAACCTGATAGGTTTAATCAAGATTCATCATAAAAACATTGCTTATTATATATTAATTGAAGCTATTAGAACTAGCATTATTACTAGAACTAATACTGGATCTAGAACTAGAAACATTTTAAGTTTGCCGTGTATCTCTCAAGACGGCTAAACCAGAAGATTACCAGTCCTAGATCCAGTACTATTTCTAATTGTTGGTTAAAATCATATCTACTGTATCTTTGCGAAGTATTATATGATACATATGTTAAATTAAAGCTTAAAAATTGTAGTTTATGATATGATTTGAAAATTAATTAAGTGATATTATTATTGAATTTTCAGGAAAAATTATTAAAGAAGAAATTGCTAAATTTATAAATAAGAATTCGCAATTTCCAAAAAATCATAACGACCGTATTTCTGAGAATCATGATAAAACATATATGTTAAAGTAAAGCTCAAAGATTGTAGTTTGTGATATGATATAAAAGCTGTAAGGTGATATTATTGAAGTATACAGGAAAATATTACTTTCTCCATCCAGAAATCCATTTGTCTTTGTCCAAAAATAAGGATAATTACAACAATGTGTGGTAAAGTTAATATTCCGAATTTTGATAGCAAAACGTAAATATTAACGGCTTTGTATATTGGTACCAGCGGTGGCGTTATGGAACAGGTAACCGCCTATAGCTACCAAAATTACGGGCAAAATTCCTCTCACACATAAAAAAGTGATTAACAAATTTTTTTAGTTATAACAAATACTGACGAAGATTTAAAACAAAACAAAATATTGATTTCTTTCTCTATTTCTTTAATCTTACAATTAAAGAAATAAAGGAAATAATCACTATTAAACTAAAATTAAAGCTAACACTAGCACTAACACTAGAACTATCACTAGAACTATCACTAGGACTAACACTAGATCTAAAACTAGAAACTTTCGGGTTTTGCCGTGCGTTTTTTTGAAAAAATGTTTGACGTTTCGGATGCTATGTTGCAACCTTCTTCAGAAACTGGTTCGAAGTGACAAAATCGGGAATTGTAAAACGGAATGCCACCGTTGTGATGAACAAGGAAGAATATGACGCCAAAATGATGGACCTACTGGACCCGGCCACATACAGGAAGATCAAGAAGGACCCTACAGACAAGATCGTAAGGAATATGAAGAGCCTTGTAAAATCCACAGGTATTCCACCAGAGCATCAGAAAGGTTTGTTTGTACAGGCTCCGGTACCACCAAGAATTTATGGACTACCGAAGATCCATAAACCAGACGTCTCCCTTCGTCCTATCGTCAGTGCCATCAATTCCCCAACGTACCTACTAGCCAAACATCTCGCGAAATTCTCTCTCCGTTTAGAGGCAACACAGAATCATATGTTAGGGACATTTCGTGGAATCGGTGAAAAATGTAAAGTTAGATGCTGAGGATATTTTGGTTAGCTTCGATGTAGAATCTCTTTCTACTAAGGTACCAATTAAGGATGCGGTAGAGGGTCTTCGCCAAAAACTCACTCCGGAGGGATTACCAGAATATGTGCCAGATTTAGTGGAATATTGTTTATCATCGACGTATTTTAGTTGGAAAAGAGAGTTTTATGAACAGTTTGAGGGGGCAGCCATGGGATCTCCTTTGTCGCCGGTGATAACAAGCTTTTACATTTTTTCGAAGAAAATGCTCTGAAAAAGAGCCAATGGAAACCGAAGCTATGGCTCCGATATGTGGACGACACGTTTGTTGTATGGCAGCATGGTAGAGAGCGCCACTTTGAATTTCTAGGTCATCTAAACGCTCAACATCCCATGATCAAATTTACAATGGAAACGGAGTCCGTTAAGCAGTTGCCCTTCTTAAATGTATTGGTCACTAGAACAACAAATGGTGACATAGAACTGGGGGTGTATCGAAAGAAAACCTACACTAATAGGTATTTAGAGGCAATATCACACCATCATCCCCAACAGAAGAGGTCCATTCGTACTCTGTTCCAGAGAGCAGCAAGAATATGTAAAGGAGACAACCTAAAGAAGGAGGAACGGTTTCTACGGAACGTACTACAGAAAAATGGATATAGTTTAAAAGACATCAACCGAGCCACCAAGCAGCGGAAGCAGGGAGAAGAAACTCCAGCAACTACAGAACCAGCCGGATTCATTTACGTTTCCGGTGTACGGGAACGAATTGCAAGACACCTAAAGAACATTGGTTGAGGAACATTGCCACTCAGAAGGTCACCGAAGAAACTTCGACAAAACAAAGGTTCTGGCTAGGACTAATAAATATCATCAACGGCTGACAAGAGAAGCCATAGAAATCTACCGACATAAAAACAACGTCAACAGAGAAGATGGCTGGGAACTCAGCAGAACATGGAAGATAGTGGTGAAGACGAATACGACTCCTAAATCGGACGCGACGCAGTAATTAGTTAGTAATTAGCTTGTAATTAATATAAAATTAATTATTAATTAGTTTTTCGGCCTATAATTGTTTTACAATTCCCGATTTTGTCACTTCGAACCAGTTTCTGAAGAAGGTTGCAACATGGCATCCGAAACGTCAAACATTTTTTTCAAAAAACGCACGGCAAAACCCGAAAGTTTCTAGTTTTAGATCTAGTGTTAGTCTTAGTGATTGTTCTAGTGTTAGTTCAGTTAACACCGATCGTGAAAACCTTCGTACATATAATCACAATTGATTAAAAAGGAACCAAAAATATAACTTTACCATGTACTATGTTTATTATGACGCAAAGCCGTAATTTCCTAATAAGTTGCACATAACGTTTTGTGCTATTCGATGAAACCTTTCTTATAACATTTTCATACTCAAAAATTCAATTCTCAATCTAGTTTGGAAATATTGAATATTTCCACATGTTGTTTCATAACTGAATTGCATTAAAAGCCTTTCAGTGGGTATTACGTAATTAACAATAACGTTACGTAATGAACAATAATCACTTTGCAGATGTTTATGTTATTAACAAACAGTGTGTCCATAAAGTAATGGATATAGGCGATAAACTCATAAACGGTTCATGAAAAAATCCCTTCAGACCTCTAAAGGTTTATTTTTTTGCAACTTTTTGGTGAATGATTCCAGAAAACTTGACAGTGCTCCTGAAAGATATGATATTCCCTCTGAAAGACTTGAAATTCTTCCAAAAAACTTACAATGTATCCAGGAGGCTCGATATGCTTCCAGAATACTTGATATCCCTTCTAGAAGACTTGATAGTGCTCCTGGAAGATTTGATACGGCTTCTATAAGGCTTGATATTTCTGAAGGAAGACTTAATACTGCTTCTAGAAAATTTGAAATTCTTCCAGAAGATATGATATTTCCTCTGGAAGACTTGAAATTCTTCCAAAAAACTTGCCATTGCAATTCAGAAGACTCGATATGCTTCCGAAAGACTTGAAATGCTTCTAAATGACTTAATACAGATTCAATCATTCTAAAGCAGTTAAAATGATTCCAAAACTTGACCTGCTATCAGAATACTTAATGCTACCCCTGGAAGACCTGATATTCAGTAACTTGCAAAACTTTTATTGCAAACAACAAGATCGTGTGATAAATCATTTGAGGTTTATCAACGGGATCATTAAAACACTAAGATCTTAAATGTTGCTCGCAACAAAAGGGTTAAATGCTTTTGGACAAAATGCAACATCTTGATCTTCATGATAAAAGATCAAGGAAACTGTCCTGTCTGGAAACTGACTTGATATTGTTTCCAGAAGACTTGATGTTACTTATAAAATTGCCGGCAGAAATGTTTTTATCGGGGATAAATACACAACAGCATAACTTTTAGGCCCGTTACTACCATCTTTTAGTTAAAGTTATCTTATAGATAAACCCATCTACTAGCCAATCAGAGCGCGTAAAATAGCCGTAACCATGGTAGTAATATCTTAGATAGTTTAACTAGAAGATGGTAGTAACGAGCCTTAATCAGATAATTTTATTCTGACATGAATGTTTTATTTCTATGGAAAAAATTCGATATAAAAATCATGATTTTGAGCGACATTACGAATTTTTCCCAAAGAGTAGCAAAACTTGAATGAATTCAAAATAAAATTATCCTGAACTAAAGTTATGCTCTTGTATATCTACTCCCGATAATAACATAAGATACTATTAAATAAAATGAAAAATATTGACATAAGTGGTCCCCAAACTGGTAATCAAAGACTAAATACTGCTGACAGAAAGCAATCTTATTGCAAAAGGCAAGAAACTATCAATAAAATTTTGATTTTGTTTACAAAACAACAAATGAGGAGCCCATGTGCAAATATATCCGTTATTAAAAAAATGTCAAAAGATGGGAAATACTTTTTAAATACTTTTTACAGTGTGTTTTTAACGTAGACAATGCATACCATTTACAAGCTAGTAGAGCATGATATATCCACTTTTACTTATAATTGAATTTAGTAAACGGTGACCAACAAGCCCTGAAATTTATGCGATTACAGATGCCAAGTAAATTTCATCAAAATGTGGATATAACCGATTTTACATGCAAGGTCCACAAATGCTGTTGGAAAGATACAAAATCGTCAAAGTAAAAGATTAAATACTGACAATTAAACGCTGGGTACTGCTTGTAAATTGTAACAAATCGAGAATGCAGATACGGAGGGGGACTCGTGATTAGAATTTTATAGATAAAAGCAACCGACAACTTGTGGCTAATACGATAAGGACGCCGGATCCCGTAAATCATCCGAAGACACATATTCTGCACCTTCTGCAATCCATCTTTGTCTCTTCTATACACGAACTCACCACACACCGTGTCCAAGTAGTTTAAGTTATTAAGCACCAAAGATTCACAGGGTATGATCTTATAAGTCCTAGAGGGCGTAATATGACTTACTTATTAAGTAAGAGGTGTTCTTTACAAAACGTAGACTTCTGTCCAAAAAGAGAGCGAGATTCTTAACACAATCGAAAAGCGAGATTAGCACAGACTCGACGAATAACTTGAGCTGCGGATGGAATAACTTGGGACTTCGTTGGGTTGAGCACAACCCAACGTCGTCAAAGCATCCAGGGTAGAATTGATACTAGTCTCAACACCCGCGGTATCTTGTGTATTGAAGGATTTGTATATCTGCGTGTCATCGCGTATAGGTGGTAGCTGCACCCACGAAGGTAGCTCGGTAGGTCTTGGGTGTATAAAGCGAACAGAATAAGAGAGAGGATAGTACCTAGGGGAACTCCGCAAATGTCGTCCAAACAGTGCAAATTACCAGAATATTCACTGGTTTAACTGCTACTTTGTAGTTTAAATTAAAGATGAGCGATTCCGTGATTATTAAGGAATATAGTAATCCGAGAGACCATTCTTTCTTAATCACCGTTTATGATTTTACACGGTGACCGTGATCGCCGTTTATCTTTTACATAGTGTCCACACTTCCTCAGACGTATGACAGAAACACCATTACAAGTAGCTAATTCAAAATCTGACTCAATAAATATCATTAATTACGCAGTTCTGACTGGTAGTGAGGCGGTAAGTTAAAGTGTTAATACGACGTCGCACATGAGTCTCCAGCAATTCCTCAAACATCTATGCTAAGGAAGGTAGAAGGCTGATCGGTCTTAAATCTTTTACATCCTGTGCTGGGTTTCTTTTTAGAATGGGTGTCACAAGTGACTCCTTCCATGATATGAAGATGTATTCAATGGCTTAAATGATTAGAACGGTAGCACTCAATGATCATATCGTCCGGGTATTGAGGCTGAGATATGACAAACCTAGAATTAAGGAGGTTCGGATCTTTCACAAGATTGTTGAAGATTGTCTCAGAAGACAATGTTATATGTTCCTTGTTTGAAATATTAAGTTTTCTAATTTCCGACCAGAGGCACTTTTTGTTATTACGATATCTGTCGTATTGATACTTAAAATAGACCTTTTTCTTTGCTGACAGCTTTGTTCGTTTCATTCCTTAGTGACTTATAGTACTCGTAATGAGAAGTTCTTCTGGATTCCTGATAACGTTTTAAAGCTGCGTCTCTCAGCCTCATCATTTAATATTATAGGTGATCCAGGGTGTGGGCGGTCGTTTAGGTACATATTCCATTTGTGAACAATGCTAATACAAACATACAAATATTGTGCGCGTAGAAGACGCAAAATATTAGAGTTGAAAAACCACAATTTTGCATTCACATCACACATGTCGAAAATCAGATACCAGTGAATATTATAGAAATTCGCCATTAGCAAATCGATATTCAGGTTATTAAAGGATCGATTTACCTGGAATTGAAATTCACGCAGGGTAGTGTAATGCGAGACAATTTGACGTAATTGGAGCGACTCTAACACATCGGTAAAACGCATGACACGACTGTCACCAAATAATCCAATTTGAAGCGCTAGTTCAAAATAATCTGAAGTAATTTAGAACCTAGATCTACTTGAAGTTTCATTAAGCTCATTATCTTCAGAAAGAATGTATGATTTCGAGTTGTCTTGTTGGATTCATATTGTTTAGCGACAACCATTTCTGACAACAATTTTCCAATAATCGTGTTCTTATATTCTTCTCTAGTGACATTAGAAACCACTTTCATTACAATGGTCCCAGCTATCCGGTTTTTACTGCTCCGTTTAGCAGGTTCAAAAAAAAACAAAAGGCGAAAATGTCAAGATTTCCATTAAAGTTCTTGTTTTCAAGGAGTCCTTTTCTCCGTGACTTTATATCTGCTACTTTAGCGCCATCGTTAATGATTTTCGATCTTGATGCCAAATTCGACTTACAGATTTTACGGAAATGTCAAATTAACTCGCTGTAATCTTAATTGAATGTTATTTAAGTTTGCTATCCTTACTCAATTTTAGTAATGATTAATATGATTAATAGCTTGTTTTGAGTTATCATTTAAGTTTGGTCTTTTACGACTGTTTCTTATAACAATGCTTTTCTCTCTCCCATTTTTTTCTTATACCCGATCTTTATGTGAGATCTTAAAAAGTCGCGTTTTTTGGATGAAAACTTAAATTTTAGGAAAAATTTCAAAACTTTTAATGGCAGTGAAAAACTTAATATTGAATGAGTGTTTTCAATGTGAAAATGACGTTCAAAAGAAAGACACCTTTTCTTAATTTTTGGAACAAAATTATTTCTGGATGGAAGGAGTATTAAGGATACGAAATTTTCAGAAAATCATATTGAGCGTATCTTTTAGAATCATGATCTGATATGTATGTTAACATTAATATAATGTCTCTTACTTAACATAACAGACTTTATTATTGAAATTTCCAAAAAAAAAATATTAAAGAACTTGCTGCATTTATTATAAATCACAAACATATCGTTGAAGTCTTCAAAAAGAATTATTTCCAGTATTTTTTGAAATCATGATAATATATATAAATTGAATTATTTTTATAGATTCCAGTTTAATTTATGATATAAAAACAATACGATATTATTGTCGAATTTTCCAGGAAAAAATTATTAAAGAAGAATTTCCAACTTTTATAAATCACAAAAAAAAACGAAATATTCAATTAGAGATTTATAATATACTATAGAAACAATAATATTATTAAAATTTCAACGAAAAAATATTAAGGAGAAAATTGCTGAATTTAAAAACCATAAAGGATCAGAAATTTACAAAAAATCATATTCACCGTATTCTTCATACTCATGGTTGAAGATGAAATTTGGGTCTGAAAAATTCAAAATACCAAAAAACGTTTGCTGTAGATGCTTGCACTGAATTGGGATGAATAATTTTTTAATACATTAAAATTTAAAAATTATTTGAAAATGATTACTTCAATCTGTATAAAATCATTAACAATTTTGTATGGGTGCTCTTTTTGAAACATTTTAAGCGTTTTGGAAGCATTTCAAGGCTTCCAGAGGCAATATCGGGTCTTCTGTAAGCATTTCAAGTCTTCTGGAAGCAGTATAAAGTATTTTGAAAATACTTGAAGTCTTTCAGAGGCAATATCAAATCTTTTGGCAATATTGCTAGAAGCAGTATCAAATCTTCTGGAAGCATTTCAAGTCTTCCAGAGGCAATATCAAGACTTTTGGCAGCATTTCAATATTTCTAGAAGCAGTGTCAAGTCTTTTGGAAGCATTTCAAGTCTTCCAGAGACAATATCAAGACTTTTGGCAGCATTTCAATATTTCTAGAAGCAGTGTCAAGTCTTCTGGAAGCATTTCAAGTTTTCCTGAGGTAATATCAAGACTTTTGACAGCTTTTCAATATTTCTAGAAGCAGTGTCAAGTCTTCAGGAAACATTTCAAGTCCTCCTGAGGCAATATCAAGACTTTTGGCAGCATATCAATATTTCTAGAAGCAGTGTCAAGTCTTGTGGAAGCAATTGAAGTCTTCCTGAGGCAATATCAAGACTTTTGGCAGCATTTCAGTATTTCTAGAAGCATTGTCAAGTCTTCTGGAAGCATTTCAAGTCTTCCAGAGACAATATCAAGACTTTTGACAGCTTTTCAATATTTCTAGAAGCAGTGTCAAGTCTTCTGGAAGCATTTCAAGTTTTCCTGAGGCAATATCAAGACTTTTGACAGCTTTTCAATATTTCTAGAAGCAGTGTCAAGTCTCTTCTGGAAGCATTTCAAGTTTTCTTGAGGTAATATCAAGACTTTTGACAGCTTTTCAATATTTCTAGAAGCAGTGTCAAGTCTTCTGGAAGCATTTAAAGTCCTCCTGAGGCAATATCAACACTTTTAACAGCATTTCAATATTTCTAGAAGTAGTGTCAAGTCTTCTGGAAGCATTTCAAGTCTTCCTGAGGCAATATCAAGACTTTTGACAGCATTTCAATATTTCTAGAAGCAGTGTCAAGTCTTCTAGAAGCATTTCAAGTCTTCCAGAGTCAATATCGGGTCTTCTGTAAGCATTTCAAGTCTTCTGGAAGCAATATAAAGTATTTTGGAAGTATTTGAAGTCTTTCAGAAGCAATATCAAATCTTTTGGCAACATTTCAACATTTCTAGAAGCAGTATCAAATCTTCTGGAAGCATTTCAAGTCTTCCAGAGGCAATATCAAGACTTTTGGCAGCATTTCAATATTTCTAGAAGCAGTATCAAGTCTTCTGGAAGCATTTCAAGTCCTCCTGAGGCAATATCAACACTTTTGACAGCATTTCAATATTTCTAGAAGTAGTGTCAAGTCTTCTGGAAGCATTTCAAGTCTTCCTGAGGCAATATCAAGACTTTTGGCAGCATTTCAATATTTCTAGAAGCAGTGTCAAGTCTTCTAGAAGCATTTCAAGTCTTCCAGAGTCAATATCGGGTCTTCTGTAAGCATTTCAAGTCTTCTGGAAGCAATATAAAGTATTTTGGAAGTATTTGAAGTCTTTCAGAAGCAATATCAAATCTTTTGGCAACATTTCAACATTTCTAGAAGCAGTATCAAGTCTTCTGGAAGCATTTCAAGTCTTCCTGAGGCAATATCAGGTCCTTCAGAAGCATTTTAGTCTTTTAGAAGCTGTATCAAGTTTCTCTAAGCGGTATAATGTCTTTTGAAAGCATTTCAAGTTAGCTTGAAGCAATATAGAATCTTCTGAAAGCAATATCAAGTCTTCTTGAAGCATTTCAAGTCTTCGGGAAGCATTTTAAGTCTTTTGTAAGCAGTATGAAGTCTTCCAAAGGCGATATTAAGTCTTCTTAGAGCATTTAAAGTCTTCTAGAAGAAGAATCAAGCCTTCTCGAAGAATTTCAAATCTTCCAGATGTAATATCAAGACTTCTTTCGAAAACCGTTCAAGTCTTCTGGAAGTATTTCAAATCTTCTGAAAGCATTTTAAGTCTCCCAAGGACAATGTTAAATCATTGGAAGCAGTTGAAGTCTCCGGCAAACAGTTCAAGTGTTCTGAAAGCATTTCAAATCTTCTGGAAACATTTCAAATCTTCTGGAAGCATATCAAGTCTTCTAGAAGCAGTATCAGTATGCTCGTGCACCCAGAGTACCCACGTATATCTCTTTTCTGACTACCTTCCCTTTTCTAGCTACCAGGAGTTTATAGCAGGTTACAACTGTGGTAATACCATAATAAACGCACTTTTATTTGTGGTAATTTTGAAGAAGGACGATAACTTTTTGAAAGTCAATTGTGAGACTGCGGTGTTAGCTATTTCTTCTTTCATCAGAAGTATTTCGTTTTCTGCAAGTTCAATAAACTCATCATGTGAAAGTGGCTCCAAATCCTTAAAATCAACTTCTTTTGCGCTAATCATAATATGATTAGTCTAATTGAAAGCAGATCAGGGCTATTGTTATCAGTTGCGCAACTAACACAATCGGGGAAATTTTTTTTCTATGCACATTCTTCTTGATTTCAGCTCATCCCATGATTTGCTAATGCAAAATGGTTATGTATTGGCAAATCAAATAAAGGACGCTTATTTTGATAGTGTCTTTTATAGTATATTACTTCCAAAGCTGAACAATTGACAATTTGTTATAAATTTTTTCTGCTTGATCCATTGGACAGATATATTTAGGAAGATATTTAGTTTTCACATCTTCAAACAGGTTCGATATAATAGTTCGAATGTGTCGGAGTATTGTTAAATGTGCCAAAGTTGTTAGAGTTGTTTGGGTGTAGTATATGTAAGGTTAAGCCGTAAATTAAAACATGAGGTATATTTGAGAAGGCCGATATAGCGAATCGCCTTATAAAGAGAGGCCATGTAGGGAAAAGAATTCTAAGAATACAAAATTTTCAAAAAATCATATCTACGGTATTTTTAGACAAAAAATCCCCAAGCTGTAACTCCCTTATTTACATTCCGGTTTTCATGAACCAATAATCACATGAAATAATTTGGTGAATTTTATGTTTTATGCCAGAAATAATTTTTTTTAGAAATTTATGTCAACTTTTCCTTTTGAAATGAGATTTTTATTCTGAATTCGTTGATGTAGTTACAATACATCAATATTAATTGGAATTTTAGTAGAGAAGAACATTAAAACATTTTCATTTCAATATTCTCTTAAAATTACTGTATATAGGGTGTATCTGATTGACTGTAACAAACTTTAAGAATTTTAAAAGTACTTTAATATATGAACTGTGGGTGGCTTTGGCGTCACTTAGGAGATATAGCCATATGACCATTTATCTTGATTAATTACTATAAACACTCAAACTCTTAGTAAGACACTCAAAAACACTCATAGTGAAATGTCAAAGAACATTTGACAAAGAACTTCCAAAGCATAAAAAGATCTTAGTGTTTTCGTAAAAAATTCTTTCCAACTTTTGATCGACAACTGGTTATTTAAAGGGTAGTGTTTGTTTCATTATTTTTTTTTTCAAAATTTAATCGTTTTTGGTAAAATTTTAGGGAATCTTCAGAGGAGCCGAAGGCGCCCATGGTTCATATATCAAATATACACTAATTTTATTAATTCAAACAAAAGTTGACGTCTGCAAAAAATCGAAAAAAGCGTTGGAAAAAATTTATTCGTAGCGTGAAACATAGAATTCATTAAATCGTTTCATTTGATGCTTGGTTTTAACAGAGTTACAGCATGGCGCGTTTTTTGTTTGCCTACCGGTAGATGTAAAATTGTAGTTTACGATACGATTCGTTTTAGAATGGAACGAAGAATATCGCCACGTATAGATTATCCGCAAATTTATAAACACTCTGTATATGTTAAATTGAAGCTTATAGACTCTAGTTTACGATATGATATAAAAACTATAAGATGTTATTATCGCAATTTCCAAGAAAATTAAAATATTGAATAAGAAATTGCTACGTTCTAAAGAATACGAAATTTTCATAAAATCATATCCACCGTATTCTTGCGAATCATGGTATAAGTATGTTAACTTGAAGGTTTAAGATTATAGTTTATGATGTGATATAGGAACTATAAAGTAAACTGTATTTATAAGTTCATATTATTTATATAAACTACATTTATAAACTACCAAAAACACGGAATTTAAGAAAACCATATCCGCCGTATTTTTGTGAATTATGATATGTATGTATATTAAATTGTTTATGATATGATATAAAAACTATTATTAGGTGATATTATTGAAATTTCCAGGAAAAAATGTTAAAGTGTTAATCCACGTTAGTATAAAAATTTAAATATGTAATAAAATCCATAAATTGGTGTTAATACTAGCTTTTAAAACAGTATCACAAGAAATAGCATTAACCCAGTATTAGAAACATTCGAGTTAAGTTGTCTTGAGAGATGCATTTAACCATGAACCTGTCAAGACCGCACATAACCCAGATATTTCTAACTCTGGGTCAAATATTTGTTCTACTGATGATGCAAATGTTAATATTGGCTGTTAAAATGATCAATATCATTAGATTCAGTACTAGAAATATTCGAATTTAGCTGTCTTCAGAGACTACACACTTTTAATGCTAGTGTTAATTCTTTTTTAACATTACTTACTTCTGGTGCCATATAATCTGGTGTACCACAAAACGTATCCGCCATCCTATCCAAAAATATCTGCAACTTACACATCCCAAAATCAGCAATTCTAACGTGCCCATCAAAATCTAACAATACATTATCGAGTTTTAAATCTCGATAAACAATTCCTTTACTGTGTAAAAACTTGAGACCGGAAACGATTTCGGCGCCGTAAAATCGCGCTTGGGGTTCCGAAAATCGTCCCGATTGTTGAATGTGAAACATTAAATCGCCTCCGTTTAAATATTCCATCACGAAGAAAAGATGTGACTGAAAATTAAATTTATTTTTTTATTATGAATTAATTCATTGAGAATGAAAGTTATTTTTAAGATATTTGTAAACTTTGTAACCACTTTTTTTAATGCCCGTTTAGAAAATGATGCATAGAAACGATTTACGCACGCACACAATATTGCGAATGTTTTTGGGTGAGTGCCCATTTTTATGCGTAACGTATGCGAAATGCGAGTTATTTTCGAAGCTTTTGT
Organism: Onthophagus sagittarius; assembly: GCA_036711965.1. Classification (NCBI taxonomy): domain Eukaryota; kingdom Metazoa; phylum Arthropoda; class Insecta; order Coleoptera; family Scarabaeidae; genus Onthophagus; species Onthophagus sagittarius. The sequence goes on from JASERS010000003.1 coordinate 67,169,007, forward strand.
AATTTCACGACAGACATTGAAGTCTGTTATCTTACCTCGGTTTGGAACGTACAGAGCAAATGACACAAATATGGATGTTTAGTGCCCAACGCCAGCACCTTCCTTTCGATTAATGTGCACTCGACGTCGTCGTCTTCCAGGACCACGTCTTTTTTTAAACATTTTATCGCGTAATAATATTCTGTGTCCTTTAATTCCGCTAATAAAACCTGACAATAAAAAAGAATTAATTAATTATTAATTCATAATTTTAATACAATAAAAAATCAAGAAGGTTATTATTTTATTATCGATCACATTTAGGTTTAATATTCTCAATCAATTTATCTTTTGCTGACATTCTTACAATCAATTTATAATAAACATGGACCATGTCAATCAAAACTGTTAGTAATTACAATAATGCCAATTGTATATATGAAGTAATCTGGACCTTTAGCCGATTTCTATACACTCAAGCAAACTGAAAATCCAGTCCAGGTTTTTGTTGAACGTTATATGTTCTGTGGGATTGCGTAAAATTGAGTTTTTACGATTGTACTCGACTACCGCAATGGTAATCTAGAAAGGATTTCCCAATGATCGATGTGCTACGGTCTTGTACTGAACTGAAAAATCAATTTATCTTTCACTTTAGAACGTCTGGTTTCTATGTTTATGTACAGGGTGGTTCAAATTTGATATCTGAATAGGTTGTCTTGAAAACACACATCGAGAAAATATCTTTAAAAAAAATTAAAATGGCGAAAACCTCAAAAAATACAACAAACAAGACATTATATACAGGATGTTTCTGTAAGCCATAGCATACTTTTAATCACAAATACTAGATAAAATGATAACGATTTGTGTAAACATTTTTGTTCTGATCCCATAAACGAGATATAGGCAAAAGAAATTCTTAGAAAGATAGAATTTTATAAACAGAGCTGTGTTATCACGAGAAATTATTTAAAAATCACTTTTGAAAATTTGACGATTACAGCTATACAGGGTATTCACAAAATTTCCTTAAAACTTTTTTATTAATAATATAATTAATAATTAAAAATTCCCAGCCACAGACATTATGCTAAAAATAATCTTCAATATCAAAAAACATTTACATGAGATACGAAATTTAAAACCCGAACTACAAGCAAACACTTTGGATTTTGTGGCAAAAAAGTGTGAAGTGTGCTACATCACCAAAAAATGTATCTATATAAATGTATCTGTACCACTTGTCGACAACACAGGAATTAAAAATTGTAGATTATTTACTGCTAGTAGTGGTTTATCTACTTGTATCTAAGTTTTAAAAAAAACTTGAATGTTTTTGAATATAACACGAAAATTATGCGTCCAATCAAACATTCCTTTAAAGAGCGGAAATATTTTTAAAATTAAATAGGCTTTTAGAATCACTCGGAAATTTTAAGGATTAACGATATAACAAAGAGGTCTAGAAGAAATAACTTTTGTGAACACCTGTATAGTATTGAACCCGTGGGCACATATTTTCAAAAGTGATCTTAAGGGATTAATCCTATGGTAACATTGCATTAGCTACCAATTTTATCTTTCTATCTTAGAAAGATTATATTAGCCCAGACCTTAGCTATTTGTGGGTTTAGACTTAGACCAAAAATTTGTAGACAAATTATTCTAATTTTATTTCTAGTAGTATATGCGTTTAAAATTATGCCACGACGTACAGCAACACCTGTAGACACTTTTTTACAGAGGATGTAGTCAAAAAATTATTTTTGCTTTAAAATTTTGAGATGTTATAACAATTTTTGTCGTTCTAAACTGATTTATAGCTTATTACGTTATTCTTTCTGATTTCAGAAATATAGAGTTTAATAAGTATATTTCTTATAGCTTTTGAATAAAGTTAAAAATAATTTTGCTACAGAATTTCCTAACGCCACCATCTAGAGTAAAACTTTAGAAATATAGATGTTGATGTTCTTAACTTAATTGCTAAGTTAATTTTTTTTTCAAATTAAACTTTACTTTCTATATGCAGGCTGTCTCTGTAACCAGGGGCAATAATTAAATCACATATACTAGAATGATGACGGTTCACGTAAAAATGTTTGGTCTAAACCAATTGATGGCAGAGTTATAGGTCATCAAAGTTAAGAAATTTTAACTGATATTTCTAAATAATATCTGTACAGTTTAAAGTACAGCGCTGAAATTTAGTACAGTGTAAACCAATATATATTAAAATCATTAGATAGATTGTGAGCTAAATCAATCCGCAAGAACAATGCTGTACAGGTGTTCCTAAAATTTATATGTTCAGAACTTTTTTATTTACTCGTAAACCTACACTTATTTTTGCACCTTTCAATAGAAAATTTATTTATTTTTTTTAAATCAAAAATTGTTGCACGTATCATCATTATTTTCACTCTAGTATATGTGGTTTAATTTATGCCTATAAAATTTATGGCTATAAAAAATACAGATGTCATTCAAAACCTAACATCACTAAAGTCCCTTGATCATCAAATTACCGCGATTTGTCGCTATTTAATTAATAAAATAAAAAGGAAATTTACAACATGTAGAAAAATCTCTAACTAAATTTGCATATTATAAATAATGCATAATACATAAGTATAACATAAATTGATAACATTAATAATTTGTAAAATGTGTTTAACTCAAATATTATTAACAATATATAGGTGTCCCGAAATGAAGTGTATAACGGAAAACCACAGATTTCTCGGCTCAAAATATGATGATTTAACTCAACTTATCTATACATACACAAAGTTGTTTCATTTCCACGAAAGGACTTCAAAGTTAGCAAAAAGATTCTTTTATTCATTATGCGCTAACCAATTTAACCATTTTTGAAAAATGAGTTCAAAAAACTCGGAAATGATGGCAAGGCCATGTGCTTAGTGAATATTTCTTCATATGTTTTTTCTGATCTTTCTCTGATTATTTATTTTTGAAACTCTTTTATCTCTTGTAATATTTTGATCACATAAGTGGTTAAGCCAAGAAGAGAAGACTTTTTGAGTATTTGAAAGCCTTATTTACATCATATCAACTAGAAAATCTCAACGTAAGTCAGGAATTAAATACTAGGGAAATTTCTCCTTAATTCCTTTTCATTATTAAATGTAAAGGCAAGGCCTTTTGACTTCAAAACCCCCCAGACAAATCAGTTCCAACAAATATGGCTTGCAGATACTCAAAAATTCCTCTGCACCAGCTTAACCACTAATGTTATCAAAATCTTATATTTAATGTATAAGTTTATTTTAATATTATATACAGGTGTCCGGAAATTACGTCTATATACTGAAAGGCGTGATTCTACATCTAAAATCACAAAGAAAAGTTTATATAAAGCCTGGTCCGAAAATGCTTCTTAAGGGTGCTTAGCCCTTTAAAAATGTCACTCAGAAAGTACTTTTTTAGTAATTTCTCAAAAACAGAAAGATTTCTAAATCAGTGGCGTCACTAAGAACAAGTGGGTGTGGGAAATCATATCGTTTTGTAATAAAAATTCTGTGCCCTACACATCAATAATAATATTTACGGTGAGTTGGTAATAATGCGTATTATGCATTATTACCAATTCACCAACTCACGATTCAATAATTGGTAAAAATCTAAGATTGGCATATTTCACATCAAACAGGATTATATCTCAAAATTAAAAGTGATACAAGAATCTTTTAAGACAAAACACTTTTTAAATCATTTCCAGAATCCATATCATTACTAATATTTGTATATTATTCATTATTTCCAGCTTGAGATACAAACGAATTTAAAATCGAAAATTGACATTTTTGATACAATAACGAATTATATCTCAAAAGTTACAAATGATAGAAAGAATTTTTTAAACAAAAAGCTTTAAAATAATCCCGAGAGTGCATATCATTAATCATATTCGTGTATTATACATCGTTACCAACTCAAAATTGAACAATAATTAAAAATTTAAAATTTGACATATTTCACATCAAAAGGAATTGTATCTTAAAAACTAAAAATGGATAGAAGGAATTTTTAGAGACAAAAACCTTTTAAATGATCATTGTATTGTATTCATTGGTACCAACTCAAGACTCGAGAATTGTTAAAATAATCGAATTTCACATCAAAAGTAATTGTATCTCAAAAATTAAAAATGACAGAAAGATTATTTTCAGACAAAAAGTTTTTATATCATCCCTAAAATGCATATCATTACTAATATTTGTATACTGTTCATTATGCTGGAAGCTTAATATTGAAAACCGATTTAAAACCGGAAATTGACAATTTTTCAAAGAATCTTTTTAAATAAAAGAAAATACTAGTGCACTTTGACAGTATATAAATTCATTGATGATCTGCTTTTACCGGTTCCACTACATATATATTGTATTAGAAGGTATTTTAGTGATGTATGTTTATGTTATTTAACATTAACATGTAAAGATAATCAATGTAATTTATATATTTCTTTAATGTATAGACCGATAAAATCATCCATTGATCAATAAATTTATCCATTGTCAAAGTCCAAAAAATATTAACAACATAAGAATCTTTTTTGACAAAAACATTTTAAACGATCTATAGAATGCATGTCATTAATAATACTCAGTATTATTCATTGGTATCAGCCCGAAATTCAATAATGAAGAAGTATTCTTTTCAGATGAAAAAAAAAACTGTTCAAATTATCCCTAGAATGCATCATATTAATAATGTTCGTCTATTATTCATTGACACCAACGCAAGACTCAATAATTGTTAAAATGCTTACATTTGACATATTTCACAACAAAATTGTATTTCAAACATTAAAAATGATCCAGGGAATCTTTTGAGACAAAAAACTATTTAATATATTCCAAGAATGTATATCATTAGATCATTAATAATATTTGTGTATTTATTCACTGTTACCACCGAAAGATTCAAAAATAATTCAATAAAAAATTAACATTTTTGAATTTTTGCAGCCAAAAAAACAACTTTAATATCATCACAAGAATAAATATCACTAATAAAATTTGCATTTTATTCGGATTTTAAGAACAAATTAAAACCGAAAATTAACGTTATCGATACAATAGAATAAAATAAAAATGGTAAAAAGATTCTATTTATTGTCAGACAAAAAAATCTTTAAAATCATCATATATTTAATCCATCGTTAATAATATTCGTGAATTATTCATTGGCACCAACCCAAGACTCAAGAATTCAAAAACGTCGAATTTGACATATTTCACAAAAAAGTGATTGTATCTCAAAAATTAAAAATAACAGAAAGAATACTTTGAGACAAAAAACTTTTCAAATCATCCCAAAAATCATTAATAATATTAGCACAATATTCATTATTACCACCTTTAGATTTAATAACAATTTGGCATTTTCGATTAAATACAGGATTATATCTCCAAAATTAAAAATAGAAAGATTCTTTTGAGACAACAAATTTTTTAAATCATCCCTATAATGCCTATCATTACAAATATTTATACAGGGTGTCTCACGTAACTGGTTCATTAGAACTTTTTTAGGTTCCACTACTCGTAGAGGCTTGAAATTTCGATATCATGGGTTGTTCATTCTGATCTTTTAACCTAAAATATTTTCAAGATGGCCACCACTTCCGGTCTACTGGAAGTAGATCTCAACTTCGTTATTTTAAATGGAATGCTATAGTTTTTATTACACCATTTAATTATACGTAAAAAAATATGTTGACTCTTATTAATAGTTATTGGTACCTAGTAGAGCACTGCACGAGCTCGTATAGTAGTATCGGCGATTACGAGTACGAATACTCGTCAAATGAGTACTACGATTATCTCGTGTGTACACATAAAATTTTTTTATCTCGCATCGTTTCGCATCGGCATCGACGAGTATGACAGTAATCGACATCGTTTAGAATCGGTATCGGCGAGTATAATCATATTCGACATCATTTCGCATCGTCATTTGTGCAATTTGTTTGTGCTGAAGGAATGGATATTATATGAGACATTTATAAGATAGTGAAAAATGCGACATAATACAAATTCAAAAACGGATTATTACAGTAAGTTTATTATAGAATGTAGTCTATTCTATACAAATAACTGCCTATAGAAAAAATGTAATATAGTCTTGAATTAAAAAACAAAGTGTTCATTGGTGTTATCTTAGACAAAGGTTTGACTTGGACATCATACATTAGTTGCCAAACCAAAAAAGCAACGATTGTACTAACTCAGTATCGAAAAGCTAGTGGGAATACTTAGGGATTAAATCCCAGAGTGACAGTGTGAAGCTGTTTATAAACTATGTAGGTGTGATAAGCTATGTGAGTTCCTCCTTGAAGCTCACATCGCTACAGTACATCTACTTTCTTAAGTAAGACACATTTTGGCATTCAGATAATACTCACAGCAACACAAGGCAAAACACTGACTATCTACACTGCTGGATCAAAGAAGGCAGGAGGTTCTGGAGCAGGAATATTCTGGCACGATTTCCAGCAACACCTTTTCACTTCACTAGGGTCGTATTATACGAAGGACCAAGCCGAAATAATAAGAATATGAAACAGTGGCAGAAAAGAATCTTGAAAACAAGATTCGAGAATACAATTTCAGTCATCAAAAGACATAAATCACAAGACTATAAATATCTTCAAATGCATTATCATTCAGAAATCATTTTCATACATTAAAGATACGCCCCCACAGTTAAGAATGTCTACTTGCCATTCGTGACAAGTTGTGTATGCTTGTCAAGCTGACACAAAACGTGTGAGAATAAAATCCACGATCCGACGATTATTCACGATGCGTACTGCTCACGATACCCGATGCTACGAAGCAGTTCAGATGAATATTACTCATAATCAGAACGAAAATGTAATCGGCGATGCATTGCCGAACGATGCCGAGTATGTACTCGCATCGTTTAGTTGTGTACTCGCCGATTATTTATCCGATTATTTTTTACGTACTCGTGCAGTGCTCTAGTACCTAGCGGTGCTTGCTTTCGAGTTATTTTGATTTTAAATGTTTTTGCCAAATATCACCATGCTCTTTAAAAGCCCATATCTCAGCCAATGTTAATTCAAAAACGTTTTGCATTGGCACGATAACTCTTTATATGCTGTTAAATTAGCAGAATCATACGTAAAATGCTAGAAACCGTTTGTGTTTTTGTTAGAAGGCCATGACATTTTGACAATTTATTGTTTAATTTATTTAAATTATTATTAGTATTATTTCTACAATGAACTGCAATTGAATAATCTTTAGATTGCTAGCTGTTATTTACCAAAAAATACAAAAGAAAACCGAATAAATGAAGCAATGAAAAACAACAATTCAATGACAAAAATTAAAATCAATAACATAAAAGAATAAAAAACTTAAAATTATAAAAATAAATTAAGAGAATTTAATTCTCTATAAACTATCTAGAGACTTTCCTGTGCTTATTTGTTCTAGTTGCCTTCATATTTGGAAATTAATGGAGGCATGCAATGCTGGAAAGTTTGTGGTTTTTATGTTAGAAAGTCATGGAATTTTGACAGCTTTTCATCCATATTTACTTATTACATATTTACATTTTTACACTTACTTCTGTTAATGTCTTTGAATATCATGGCGAATTATTCTAACGCCAACATTTTAAATTCGTTTTATATTCATGGCGGATGTAATAAAGTTTTGGATAGGATCTGTTTCCTAGTTTTGGAAAGATCAAAATAAAGAAGCCATAAATTTCTATTACCAGTAGATTAAGATAATGGAACAAATGTTTTGTCATATTTTATTGCTTTACCAAATTCTTCGGTAAGCGGAGCGTCGATCGATTTAGATGAATATTTTCCAAGAAACGAGAGAGTTTACCTTAATAAATAAAGTGAACTCTCTCAGAATATCTCGCCCATCATTACGTCGAATATTACGCCATATTATTGATTTTCACTGTTTCATTCATGCATTCTTCTGCTGGTTATTTTTGGTAAATAAAAGCTAACAAACTAAAGTTTATTCAATCGCAGATAATTCTAGAAATAATACCTATGATAATTTAAATAAATTAAATGATAAACTGACAAAATGTTATGGCCTTCTAATCCAAACACGAACAGTTTCTAGCATTTTGTGTAGGTTTTTAATAAAATACTCAATATGAAGAAAACTATAATAAATAGGTATAGCAATGTTTATAGATAATTTGTAGAGAATTAAATTCTCTAAAAAGATATGGGGCGTTCCATTTAAAATGTTCGACTTTCTCGCAGTTGAATACGGCGAAACGGTAATTCAATTTTTGAACACGCTGTATAAGGCACACTCATATAACAAGTGACAATCTATTTGCCAGCATATGAAGAGTTATCGTACCGATGCAAAACATCTTTGAATTAACGTTGGCTGAAATATGTGCTTTTAAAAAGCATGGTGATATTTGCCAAAAAACGCTTAAAATCAAAATAACTCGAAAACAAAAAACGCTAGGTACCAACAACTGTTATCAAAGTCAACTTATTTTCTTACATACAATTGAATGGTGTAGTAAAAACTGTAGCATTCGATTTAAAATAACGAAGTTGAGGTCTACTTCCGGTAGACCGGAAGTGGTGACCATCTTGAAAATATTTTAGATTAATAGATCGGAATGAACAACCCATGTTACCAAAATTTCAAGCCCCTACGAATAGTGGAACCTAAAAAAGTTCTAATGAACCAGTTACGTGACACACCCTGTATATTATTCATTATTTCCAGCTGAAGTTGAAAATTGACATTTTTGATGCAGTAAAGGATTATATCCCAAAAGTTACAAATGATAGAAAGATTTCTTAAGTTAAAACGCTTTAAAATCATCCTTACAATGCTTCAGAAATTGTTAAAAACTAATTAATTTCGTAGTAAGTAATTTCGATTATTTTTGTGACTATTTTTTTCATTTCTTACAAGATTATAAAACTATGTGTTTTTTACTTAGATGGATATTTTTATTTTGGCTCAACCGATTTCAAAGGCTAAGTACATTCATCATCGGAAACGTGCTACGTCAAAGTAGAATATTTTTAAAAGCATATTTTATCTTCTATGGTTTATGTAATGTTATTTTATGGTTTTATAATCGGGAATCTCTTTATTTTTATTGCTGTTTTCTTTAAATATTAACGCTTTTTTATACAATTTACTTTATCTCTAAATTATTTGTCATAATAAAAATGTTTTCAATTATTCGTCTAAGTGTTAACATTTAAAGAAAACAATAATAAAAATAAAAAGATTCGCGAGCATAAAACGATAAAATAACATTACATAAATCATAGAAGATAAGATATGCGTGTTTCATAATTCTAAAATTAGAGATTCCAAAAGATAGATTAATTGAATATTTCACGGTGCCTTTTTTTAACCATTTCGGATTTCGAATTTTAACCACTCTGTACATAGTGTTATGAACTTTAGCAAATCATTTAGGTTACGTTCATAAACCAAACAAGGTTCTTTTAAGTCAATTTGTGAGAATAAGAAATTGTTACACTTCTACATCTAAATCTAAACAACATCTGTGTCGACCCCGATCTTTCAATGGAGCAACTTTGTAGATATATGAGTTTGCGTAAAAATGAAATAGGGATACTCAAAACGGATAATAGCAGATCATTGCACTTCTCATCTTCCTAAATTATTACTGCCTGAATTATAACTAACTTTCGTATGGCGATCTTCAACTGCTACACTTCAAAGCTGATTGTATAAAAATGCTCATACAATAAAGCTTCGCTAATCCGAATCTAAAACTAGCTTAATTCAAATTATGGAAGCATGCGGATGTTGAAGCCATATTTAGATATTGTTGAAAAGTCTTATAAACACATATTTACAGATATATTCTGCTAGATAATAATAATATCTGCTATTTATCTTGCAGTACATATAGGCTGAAGCTTTATTAGTTTTTTCACTTTTAAAATCGTTTTTAATTGTTAAATGGACAATGGAATGACGTTATTAGGTTCATCTTCAGTGCCGTCCTAAGATATTTAGCACCGCAGGGCTAGATTGGATGAACGAAACGAATAGAGGACATTCGTTTATACAAAATTAAAAAAAAAAGATTCTAATTCTAGGTCTAGTATTACTTCTAATTTTACTTCAATTGAAATATACAGGGCCAAATCAGTTTGTAAAGTACTCTATGTCAGAAACTATTCATTGTAGAGACCTAGAGAAAATGTCTTCAGATGTACTGTTTTGACGGATGTACAGCTAAACCGAAATGTTTGTTGTTTTAGATCTAAAGTTAGATCTAATGACATAAAACTAGAACTAACACTAGACTTAGAAGTGGAAAGGTTTAGGTTTAGGTTTAGGTTTTAGCCGTGCGTCTAAACCCAAATCTTTCCACTTCTAGGTCTAGTGTTAGTTCTAGTTTTACTTCAATTGATATATATAAGGTTGCCAAAGCTGTTTATAACATACCTTATTCCAGAAATTATTCATTGTAGAGACATAAAAAAATATCTCCGTATGCACGACTAAACCCAACTCAACCCAACCCTGTATATTTGAAGCAGAGCCGTTCTAAGATATTCGTCACCCCAGAGCTGGATTAGATGAATGAATCTAGTGCGCCCCTTTTCATACAATAGTCAGTACCAAAGAAAAAAAAGGTTCGCACTTCAGAGGACATGGACGCTGGGTTCACATGTATAATGGTGACACCACACCAAACCCAACCCAACCCAACCCAACCCAAACCCCTGTATATTTGAGGTATAGCTCTCCTAAGATATTCGGTACCCCAGAGTTGGGTTGGAGGAACAAAACAAGTGCGTCCCTTTTCATGTAAAATGGCAAAAAAAGGTTCGCACCTCAGAGGTGGCACTGAGTACCTGTATGATGGGGACACCATGCAATTCATTGCAAAAACAGGCACCCCATTAGTTGTCGCCTCAGAGCTGTAGCCTTATTAGTTCACTATCCAAACACATTTCTCTAGCATTTTGCTAATAAATTGCAAGGATTGGCAAAAATTGGAATTGTGAACCCAACAATTTTAATAGAAGTCCTTCATTGTTTTCGAAATATCAATAAAATACAATACAATGACTGAAGACACACGGCTACACCCAAGTCTTTCCAGTTCTAGATATAGTGTTACTTCTAGTTTTACTTCAATTGAAATATACAGAGTTGCCAAAGCAGTTTGTTATGTACTTTATTCCAGAAATTATTTATTGTAGAGGGCTTCGGTGAAAAATGTCTACGGATGCACGGCTAAACCCAACTCAACCCAACTCTGTATATTTGAACCAGCACCATTTTCATACAATATTCAGTGCTAAAGGAAAAAAGGTTCGTACTTCAGAGGACATGGACACTACGTTTACATGTTTAATGGTGACACCACACCAAACCCAACCCAACCCAAACCACTGTATATTTGAGGTATAGCTCTCCTAAGATATTCGGCACCCCAGAGTTGGGTTGGAGGAACAAAGCGAGTGCGTTACTTTTCATGTAAAATGGCAAAAAAAGGTTCTCACCTCAGAGGAGACACTGAGTATCTGTATGATGGGGACACCATGCAATTCATTGCAAAAACAGGCACCCCATTAGTTGTCGCCTCAGGGCTGTAACCCTACTAGTTCTTCTTCCTCATCTGACTATCCAAACATATTTCTCTAGCATTTTGCTAATAAATTGCAAGGATTGGCAAACATTGGGAATTATGAACTCAGCAATTTTAATAGAAGCCTTTCATTATTTTCGAAATATCGTCTTGCTCTACAGATAGAACGAAAAATCTGTTAATTCTGATTAGTAAATCCTTTACGAATTCGGATTAGAAGGGACACAATGCAAATTTTTCATTTCCTAATATTGTTCGGATTACAAGGAAATTCGGATTTGTGAGAGTACGAATTAGCGGAGTTTTATTGTACTTCAAAAAGGTTTATGAATGACATTGAATTTTTCATTTTAATATGATACTGTTTAATAATTAAAAATTACAAATCAATTGCAAAGTCACGACCAATAGGTTTATTTTTAAAGTATCAAGAGAACGGCTACTTAAACCCAAGGCAACACAATCCCCGATTACGATAAAATCTTTCCATACAAATGCAAAAAAGTATAGAGTTTATTAAGACAAAGTTAAATAAAGGTTAAATTCTCTTTGTCTCAATACAAAATAATTTAATCAAATCAATTTAATACTCACTTTTCCAAAACTTCCTTTTCCTAAAACCTTAAGGAAATTAAAATCATCTATCGTGTACTTTCTAAACCTTGGTATAGTAGTGGCCGGCGGTGTAATTCGACCACTCTTTTGAAAACTAGCGTAAGTACTCGACATTTGAAAATCTTCGCTGCCACCATCGAAAGCGTCCAAAGCAAACGCGGGGTTATGGGCCGGATTCGAAGTCGGGGAATCCCTTGTATCCGACGGAGCTGCAAAAAACAAATTAAAAAAAAATATTAATTGCAAAATTTTAATTACAAAAAAAATAATTATATAATTCTTATATAATTTCGGTATTCTTCGCACGCGAAATACATAATTTTACATCCTCAAGTTACTTAATAACACGGCCACATTTAAAAGTGGTTATTCAATCGGAAAAAAAACTAAACGTAACACTTGGTGAAAGTAACCGGACACTCAGTAGCCAAGTGTAAGTCGACTGAAAAAGATCTTTGGTGCGGTTTAAATCGTTCGAACATGGAACTGTTGTGTCCCCCCGATATTTTTCAAGAAGGTAAAATCCTCGAAGAAATAGGCGAAGATAAAGAAAGATTAATCAATAAAATAAAATTATTAAAAGATTGGATCCGATTTAACAGCTATTTACCTCAAGGATATGGTAATGTTGTTTTAGAAAGTTAAGAAATAAACATTATACAACAACAATTTTAGACGAAACCATCTTAACGACGTTTTTAAGGGGGTGCAAACACGATTTGGAAAAGACCAAAAAGAAAATTCAAACGTATTTTATTGCGTGTTGTACCAATTCGGAGTTTCTGGGAAATCGAGTCGGATCGTTAAATGATGATATGAAAGCTACCGAGTTTATGTAATTAAATGATTTTTAATTTTATTAATTTGATTTCTATTTCATTTATAGTTCGGCTGTGATGATGCCAAAGTTAACACCTGAGGGATATAGGGTGATTATAATAAAATTGACTGATTCGAATGTTGATCGATTTGATTTGGTTAAAACATATCGATACATAAGCAGAATTGGTAATTATTACAATTTTTTTTTTCATTGAAGGCTGTGATTTTTTTATAAGAGAGAATGTTAATCTGATTCTGAAACTGTGTTAGTTTTTGTACCTAACATGCAGTTATTGAAATATCCCCGGAAAAGGGAATTAAATCATAAATTAAAAAACATAGTGACGATTCATGTGATGAATAATATATTTTTTTTATTTTACTTAACGTGCTTTAGTAGCTATATGATATAATGGGAGCATAATTGGCAGAATTAACTTGTAAGTGTAAGTAACTTGTAGCTGATAACCAAAAGAAATTTACGACGTTGATTTTTTATTGCCAACCTCGAAAAAATTAAAAGTACTTCATTGTTTATAAATTAATTACTTTCGATTTCACGTAAATATTGATAAAATTTATATCAATTTTATTCTTACCTTTAGAAATATTAATAAATCTTAAAAATTTTTTTTTACTTTAAACAAAAAAACATAAATTGAGGTTAATTCATGCTTAAATACGCTTTTAAATCAAGTGTACTTTATGTAATTAAGTATATTAAAGAATTTGGACTGAAGGAAAAGTTTTAAGATGTAAATGTAACCTCAAACTTAATTTTTTCATAATATTAATACGATTATAATTTGAACTAAAAAAAGTTGTTAAATAAGGGCGTATAACTTACATTTATCTATTTGTTGGGTAAAACCGGTTTGGTTTTGATTATTTAATGTAAAAAAAACATATTTATAACGTTTACATTTATGACATTTATGTGTTGACGTTGAATCTTTTTTACTGCCAAAATCGAAAAATTAAAATTACTACGTCATAAAATTTAAGTAATTTATCCAATTATTTCATCTTTTTAATTAATTAATTATGATTTTGCGTAAATATTTGAAATAAGAAAATCAAATTTGATATATCTATTAATAAAATTGTTTTTAAGTTGCAAAATTTTATTCATACTTTTTGAAATGTCACTTTTTTTTATTTTAAACCAAAATTATAATTAAATTGTAATAAATTAAAAAGTATACTCTATGTAATTATGTATATTAAAAAATTTGGGCTAAATGAAAAATAATTAAGATATAATCATAACCTCAAACTTGATTATCTCATAACATTAATACGATTATATTTTGAACTAAAAAATGTTATTAAATATGTGCATATTACTTACATTTACTTATTTCTTGACTAAAATCGGTTTGGTTTTGATTATTTTCAGTAAAAAAACTTATTTATAACGTAGGTATAAATAATCTTTGACGTTTATGCGTTGACGTTGAATCTTTATACTGCCAACCTCGAAAAATTAAAATTACTTCGTCATAAAATTTAAGTAATTAATCGAATTATTTTATGTTTTTAATTAATTAATTGCGATTTTACGTTAATATATGAAATGAGAAAATCAAATTTGATATATCTATTAATAAAAGTGATCTTAAATTATAAATTTTTGAACGTTTTGAAATGTTACTAGATCTCAAAACAAGTTCTTATTTTAAATCACAAATTATAATTAAGTTATAATAAAAAAAGTATAAAAAGGCAAATCTTATGTAATTACCTATATTAAAAAATTCAGGCTAAATGAAAAAATTTTAATATATAATTGTAACCTCAAACTTGATTCTTTCATAACATTAATACGATTACATTTTGAACTAAAGTTGTTAAATAAGTGCATATATAATTTACGTTTATTTATTTCTGGAGTAAAATTGGTTTGATTTTGATTATTTTTAGTAAAAAAACTAATTTATAATGTATAAATAATCTTTGACGTTTATGCGTTGACGTTGAATTTTACTGCCAACTTCGAACAATTAAAATTACTACGTAACAAAATTTAAGTAATTAATCAAATTATTTCATGTTTTTAATTAATTAATTACGATTTTACGTAAATATTTGAAATTACAAAATCAAATTTGATTATCTATCCATAACATTGACTTTAAATTGTAAAAATTAATTCTTACCTTTTGAAATATCATCAAATCTCAAAATATGTTTATTTTAAACAAAAAATTATTAATTGAGGTTAATTCCTGCTTAAATACGATTTTAAACTGAGTAAATATTTGAAATTACAAAATCAAATTTGATTATCTATCCATAACATTGACTTTAAATTGTAAAAATTAATTCTTACCTTTTGAAATATCATCAAATCTCAAAATATGTTTATTTTAAACAAAAAATTATTAGTTGAGGTTAATTCCTGCTTAAATACGATTTTAAACTGAGTATACTCTATGTAATTGCGTATATTAAAGAATCTGAAATGAAAGAAAAAAATTTAAGATGTAAACATAACCTCAACTTGGTTTTTTGTTCATAACATTAATACAGTTATACTTTGAACTAAAAAATGTTGTTAAATAACTGCATTTAACTTACGTTTACTTATTTCTTGAGTAGAATCGGTTTGTTTTTGATTATTTTTACTAAAAAACTAATTTATAATGTATAAATAATCTTTGACGTTTACGCGTTGAAGTTGAATTTATTTTACTGCCAACTTCGAAATATTAAAATTACTACGCTACAAAATTTAAGTAATTAATCAAATTATTTCATGCTTTTAATTAACTAATTTCGATTTTACGTAAATATTTGAAATTAGAAAATCAAATTTGATTATCTATCCATAACATTGACTTTAAATTGTAAAATTTAATTCTTGCCTTTTGAAATGTCACCAAATCTCAAAATATTTTTGTTATTTTAAACGAGAAATTATTAATTGAGGTTAATTCCTGCTTAAATACGATTTTAAACCAAGTATACTATATGTAATTGCCAGTATTAAAGAATCTGAAATGAAAGAAAAAAATTTAAGATGTAAACATAACCTCAACTTGGTTTTTTGTTCATAACATTAATACAGTTATACTTTGAACTAAAAAACGTTGTTAAATAACTGCATTTAACTTACGTTTACTTATTTCTTGAGTAAAATCGGTTTGTTTTTGATTATTTTTACTAAAAAACTAATTTATAAGGTATAAATAGTCTTTGACGTTGAATTTATTTTACTGCCAACTTCGAAAAATTAAAATTACTACGCAACAAAATTTAAGTAATTAATCAAATTATTTCATGTTTTTAATTAACTAATTTCGATTTTACGTAAATATTTGAAATTAGAAAATCAAATTTGATTATCTATCCATAACATTGACTTTAAATTGTAAAATTTAATTCTTGCCTTTTGAAATGTCACCAAATCTCAAAATATTTTTGTTATTTTAAACGAGAAATTATTAATTGAGGTTAATTCCTGCTTAAATACGATTTTAAACCAAGTATACTTTATGTAATTGCGTGTATTAAAGAATCTGAAATGAAAGAAAAAAATTTAAGATGTAAACACCTCAACTTGATTTTTTGTTCATAACATTAATACAATTATACTTTGAACTAAAAAAAGTTGTTAAATAACTGCATTTAACTTACGTTTACTTATTTCTTGAGTAGAATCGGTTTGTTTTTGATTATTTTTACTAAAAAACTAATTTATAATGTATAAATAATCTTTGACGTTTACGCGTTGACGTTGAATTTATTTTACTGCCAACATCGAAAAATTAAAACCACTACGTAATAAAATTTAAATAATTAATCGAATTATTTTATTGTTTTAATTAATTAATTTCGATTTTACGTAAATATTTGAAATGAGAAAATCAAATTTGATATATCAATTAATAAATTGATTTTAAATTATAAAATTTTTTCATACCTTTTGAAGTGTCACTAAATCTTGAAAAATTTTTGTATTTTAAACAAAAAATTATAAATTCCTGCTTGAATACGGTTTAAATCCGTACGCATTTTAAAGAATTTAGACTGAAAAAGAAATTTTAACATGTAAATATAACCTCAATGTTGATTTTTTCATAACATTAATATGATTACATTTTGAACTAAAAATTGTTGTTAAATAAGTACATATAACTTACGTTTATTTATTTCTTGAATAAAATCGGTTTGATTTTGATTATTTTAAGTAAAAAACTTATTTATAACGTTTAAATAATCTTTGACTTTTATGTGTTGACATTTAATCTTTTCTTACTGCCAACCTTGAAAATTTAGTTTATAATTTTTTGTTGTATTAAAAAATTTAGGTTAAAATATTAATTAATTTATTTTAAAACAACAATTAATGCTTTTTTTTAATTTAAAATCAATATAAAATAATTTTTATTTCAAAATTCTTAAATTAATTTGATTCAATATTAAATATTTAAGTTGGTAGTAAATACGCCAACAACAAAAACGTCAACAAAGATGTTAGAAATGTCAAATTGAATTATTTAGTGCTTAACTTTTCTTTGAAAACTCTTTAAATTAATGAAAACGGGGTTAATGAAGTTAAATGAAGACTCCTCCGGTAAGATTAACCATTGAACGTCAATCGTCGGTTAAAAAATAAACGGATTTCAAAGAGGAATTAATTTCTGTTTAAATACGATTTTAAATTTTATTCTCAATTTGCACTTTTGTTCTTAGATGAATCTCATATTTTCCATGTTGAAGGAAAATATGAAAATTTGACGAATTTCGTTGTTTTACAAGTTCGAGATTCAATATATTCACAAAAATATCATGATTGAGGAATTGTAGTGCCTCGTCCATGCGCAACCTTGGGTATATAAGGTTAAAGGTCGTCTTATAAGAGACTTTCAATCCCCACAAAGATATGTAGAGAACAATTTCTTCTCCAATCGTCGTGGTCGTTTGCGGGCGAGGCGCCAGCTTTGTTATATTAACACAAAACATTAAATTTGCAAAGTCACAAATACGTAGCCTTGAGTAATTAGGGTTAAATGCGTTTTTAGAAAAGACTTTGTGCCCTTATGAAACCACATAAAGACCAATTTCTTCTCAAATCATTTTCAACGGGGCGTTAAAATCTTCAAAATTGTCGATTTTGTATTAATACATCAAATCGAGCATCTCGCCTGCAAGCGAATAGTGATCAGTGATCACTGTTCTAGATTTTAAAGTCTTTGTTATGCGCTTCTTGAGCCTCTTCAGTCAATTGCCCAATAAGTAACAAAGTAGAGGCTATAATTTATGGTCCGTGCATACAAAATTTGTGCAGAGTTGGAGCCATGGATATTTTTCCACAAAACATCTAACTATTTCATGATTATATTCTCTAAATTTCTTCATATCAATTGAATGACCAGATGCTACACCTATTAAAATATCTCACCTTTGTAATTTCAATTTAGCAAAGATGCGTCTTGCAGTGTTATCATCATTTTATATTTCCAAATTCTGGCTTGTGTATATCTATCATTAAACCGCATCTATCTTAAAAGAGTTTGATTTTTGATTTTTTTATTTTTCTTAAAAGAGTTTGAGACCATTTCTTTTGGTTTGCGCTACTATTAGTTTATCATTTCTACTTTGTTTATGGTGGTTTTATAAAATATACCAAAAAGGCATTCAAAAAAATCATATCTAATCAGATAATACTGACATCCTTGATAGAATTAAAGTTTTTCCATGTTGCTCCACAAATAGCATTTCTGCGCAGGAGTTTCAGTTGGTGAATTGCATACTTTGCTGAAATTAATTTTCCATTATAAGTTAAATCACTATTCTGTAAATTTGTGATTTCTTTATTAACTCCAGTTTTTCTAACATGGAAACTTTTGAAAACCTTAATGAAGTTAATTTTTAAAGGTCTGCAGATATCCTTCTGTACAGTAATCAAACGTTCTACGGTATGATTTAGCAAAGTTTGTAATTAAACTTCTGCTGAAGTTGCTCTGATATTTACACTTTCTTTATTTGGATAGTATTTCTTTTTCTCTTCTTGAACAACTTTTTCAAGATGGGAACATGTCAGGCTTTCGTAATCTAATAATGTTGTATTGACATCTAGTTAATTTAGCTTCACCTAGTAAAGATAGGGCATCTTTTCCTGACATTTGAATTTCTTTGAATCTTATAAGATTTTGATTACATACGTTTCCTTTCTTGGAAATCTTGCGTTATTAATGTTTACGGCAGTTTCCTACGGGCATTTTTATTTTTAGAATGTGTGCCAATTTTAAGCATTCTTGCCCCAATGTGCGGCATTTTGAGTGTAAATCTCTTTTTATAATACTATTTGCACCTTTACCAAGCTAGATAAAGAACAATTTCTTTTCAAATCACCGAGATTGCTTCAAACGAGACTCTAAGATCCTCGAGATTGAAGATTTTGTGTTCTCTTTATGCGTCTCGTTCGAACGCAACCTGGGTATTTAAAGTTAAATGACTTTGCTGCATCACAAAGATATGTAAAGAACAATTTTTTCTCCAGTCGTCAAGGTTGCTTACAGGCGAAAGACTAGATTTGTTATATTCACAAAAAAAAAACAAATTTGAAAAATTGCAGCACCTCACAATCACGAAACTTTGATTATTTGAAGTTAAGGTTAAATGCCTATTTATAATAGTCTTTATGACCTCACCGAGACAGATAAAGAACAATTTCTTCTTAAATCGCTAAGATCGCTTTCAACGAAGTATTAGAATTCTTAATTTATCAAATCGAGCCTTTCGCCCGCAAGCGACCTCGGGTTTCAAGACTGAGTGGTAACACTTGAGAATTGGAGCATGTTAAAAAAAACTTATCTAACTAAAGTTGTAGCAAATTTAATCCTTAACAATATTCCTTTCTAGAATGTTTGCGTTTAATTGCTTAAATATTGGGAAAAATACATAAATATGAAAATTTGATCTGGCAGCACTTTGAATGTTCATATACATATGAGTAATATTCATTAAATGATACAAGATATCCAGCTAAAATTTGATCAAAAACGAGTTTGTCAGTAAATGAATTCAATGAATTCTTTTTTGTAATTCGTGTAATAGGTAAATTTTCCTTCTGTAGTCGGTAGTCGTAGACCAAAATAAATATTCAGACGAACATTCTGAGGTGACATAAATCTGATTCTCCGTTACTTTGCTAGAACCTAAAGAAAATCATAATCCATAACCAGTTACAACATAGATAGGAGACGTTTGCAGAAATACAGTAAAAATCTTGAAAATATTATAATTTCGGGTTTTCGCATGAAAATCAATCATAACTCAAAAAAATAAAACAGACAGAAAGATACTTTTTGCATGAACATAAAAAGTTTGTAATGAAAGATCAATGTCAATCTATAACCAGACACCCAGATATGAGGACTCTGCAAAAATCTCCAAAATGTCAACATAGAAGTCTTATTATAAAAATGAATTAAAACTCAAAAGTCAAAAGAACTTAAAATCCTTGATGAGATCCTTGATGCAAAATCACACAATCTGACGCTTTCAGTACTTGAAACTTCTTCCTAAATGGTTAGGTCTTCCTAACAAGTTTGTTTAACTCACAAACAAATATAAACAATCATGTCGCTGAACGGATAATATACTGTTACATACGTTTGTTCGCTATAATAATAATTTGTTGAGGACTTAGGTTACTGAAGCCTTGTTAATTTTGTAATCACCTTTAAAACATTTGATTTTCTAAATATCGAACGAATTTTTGGTTGAGCTTAAAACTTGATCTCTCAAGAATGAAGTGAGATACTTACGGATGGATTTATTGTCGGAAAAGTGCACAGGAATTTGATTACTTAAAATTTTTCAAAGATTATAAATGAAATTTTTTATTTTATAAAATACTACCAAATTAGATTAAGCTCAAAACTTGATATCTCTAAAACCAATTGAGATACTCACGCATAGTTTTGTTCTCGGAAAACTGCAAAATTTTCTTTATAAATTACAAAAAATTTCATCAAAAAATCTTAAGAATTCGATTTTTTACAATTTTTCAAAAATAATTAACGAAACTTTTTAATTTTACGAAATGTTACAAATTTATGATGAGTTCAAAACTTGATATCTCAAAAACGAATTAAGATACTCACGCATAGTTTTGTTCTCAGAAAACTGCACATTTTCCTTTATATATCACAAAAAAATCATCAAGGTATCTAAAGAATTTGATTTTTAAAGATTTTTCAAAAATTATTAAAAAAATTTTAATTTCATGAAATGCTACATATTTAGGTCGAGTTCAAAACTTGATATCACAAAAACGAATTGAGATACTCAAATATGGGTTTATTCTCAGAAAAGTGCACACCTTCCTTAATAAATCACAAAAAATTTCATCAAGATATTTTAAGGATTTGATTTTTTTACGATTTTTCGAAAATGATTAAGGAACAAATTTTGGTTGAGCTTAAACTTGATATCTCTAAAAGGAATTGAGATACTTACGGGTGGATTTATTCTCGGAAAAGTACACACTTCCCTTTATAAGTCACAAAAAGTTTCATGAAGATATCTTAAGAATTTGATTTCTTAACATTTTTCAAAAATTATTAAAGAAATTTTTAATTTTATGAAATACTACATATTTAGGTCGAGTTCAAAACTTGATATCACAAAAACGAATTGAGATACTCAAATATGGGCTTATTCTCAGAAAAGTGCACACTTTCCTTAATAAATCACAAAAAAAATCATCAAGATATTTTAAGGATTTGATTTTTTTACGATTTTTCGAAATTGATTAAGGAACAAATTTTGGTTGAGCTTAAAACTTGATATCTCTAAAACGAATTGAGATACTTACGGGTAGATTTATTCTCGGAAAAGTACACACTTCCCTTTATAAATCACAAAAAGCTTCATGAAGATATCTTAAGAATTAGATTTCTTAACATTTTTCAAAAATTATTAAAGAAATTTTTAATTTTATGAAATACTACATATTTAGGATGAGTTCCAAACTCGATATCTCAAAAACGAATTGAGATACTCAGGCATAGTTTTGTTCCCGGAAAAGTGCACACTTTCCTTTATAAATTACAAAACAATTCATTATTATATCTTAAGAATTCGATTTTTTTACAATTTTTCAAAATTTATTAAGAAACAAATTTTGGTTGAGCTTAAAACTTGATATCTCAAAAACGAATTGCGATACTAACGGGCGGATTTGTTCTCGGAAAATTACGTACTATCCTTCATAAATCAATAAAAATTTCATCAAGAAATCTTAAGAAACCGTTTTTTTACGATTATTCAAAATTTATTAAAACATTTTGAATTTTATGACATGCTACAAATTTAGGTAGAGTTCAAAACCTGATTTCTCAAAAACGAATTGAGATACTTACGGATGGATTTCTTCTCAGAAAGGTGCACACTTTCCTTTATAAGATAAAAAAATGTCACCAAGATATCTTAAGGATTAGATTTTTTGCAATTTTTCAAAAATGATTAACATCTAATTTTATGACAAAGTTACATGTTTAGGTTGAGTCCAAAACTTGATATCTCAAAAACGAATTGAGATATTTCCGAATGTATTTGTTCTAGGTTAAGTGTACACTTATCTTTATAAACTACAAAAAATTTCATAAAGAAATCTTAAGAATTCGATTTTTTTACGATTTTTCAAAAATGATTATAGAACAAATTTTGGTTGAGTTTAAAACTTGATATCTCAAAATAGAATTGAGATACTTACGGGTGGATTTGTTCTCGAAAAAGTACACACTTTCCTTTATAAATCACAAAAAGTTCATCAAGACATCTTACGAAATGGATGGTTTTCGATTTTTGAAAAATGATAAAGACAAATTTTGGTTGAGCTTAAACTGGATATCTCAAAAACGAATTGAGATACGAATTGGGTGGATTTGTTCTCGGAAAAGTACGCACCTTTACCAAATACAAAAAAATGATCAAGATATCTTAAGAATCTGATTTTTTAAGATATTTCAAAAATTATTAATTGAAACATGAAATGCTTCAAATTTAGGTTGAGCTCAAATCTTGATATCTCAAAACCGAAAAAACTACTCACGCATAGTTTACTTCTCAGAAAAGTGCACACTTTCCTTTATAAATCATAAATAATGTCATCAAGATATCTTAAGAATTAGATTTTTTGCGATTTTTCAAAAATGATTAACATCTAATTTTATGACAAAGTTACATGTTTAGGTTGAGCATACAATGCAATATAAAAGCTATTGTGAATATGAACCGTCGCTATGTTTTTTCATTTAATTTAACAAAATTTAAATTTAACAAAATTAAATTCCAAATTTTTGAGGGCATCTCGAAAATCAGACGTGCTGGAGAACAACAAAAGGGTTTCTAACACTTCTAACTAATTTCTGAATAAGATTACAATATAGCATCCGAAACGTTAAGCATTTTTCCAAAAAACACACAGCAAAACCCGAAAGTTTCCTAGTAATAGTTATTAGTCCTAGCATTCATACTTAAAGTTTCAGGATCAACTCAACTTTCTACGTTATGAAAAAAATCACAGTCTTCGATATTTTACTTGCAAACTAAAGTCCGTGCAAAAAGTCAAGGCCCCTCATTTTATAGATCGATATCTTTTTCTCGATGAAAAAAGTTGCAGTAAAGTTTGTTATAATCAGTGAACATTTCTGCATATCACATTTTATTTTGCATTATCGCGAGTTAAGTAAAAAAGTACCCGGTTTTTGAGAGTGCCAGCAACTTTGTCCACTTTATGATTTTTTTCCCTCAATAACTATTTGATGAAAAAAATTCAATTTTATACTGGTGGTAACAGGATGTGTTCTTAATGTGAGCCATATTTTTTTTATCGAAATTCCATATAGTTTCGCGCAAAATCGCGGTTTACCAGAATGCAGTTATTTCAAAAACAACGCAGGCCTCATTTCTCTTTAATTTGTAATTCCATTAAATCGCTCTTAAAAAAATTAGGAAGCAAGCACTCTTAAAAACTGGGTAAATTTTTAACTTAACTCGCGATAAAAGAAAAACCAAAGCCCCAACAATTTCCATATGATATGATCAACATATAATAAGCAGAAATGTTCACTGATTATAACAAACTACCGTAATTGTTTTCATTAAGCAGTTACGATATCAATCTTTAAAGTGAGGGGCCTTATCTTTCTGCACGAACTTTAGTGTTATTGAAATTTCAACAATTAATCTTTTCGTTTTAGCCGATATAAAAGTGCATGAAGACACATTAATAGCTGGGGAAATATTTGTAATCGACGCCTCTTTAGCAACAACCGAAATTTTAGCGAAATTTTTATCGAACACCACAAAAAAAGCGATTAGTTTGGCTTTGGATATGTATCCGGTTCGTATAAAAGCTATCCACGTCATTTCGAGTATCCCCTTCATCCAAAATATACTAATCGTATTAAAAACCGTGATAAAGGACAAATTAATTAAACGGGTAAGTTTAATAATTCGTAACTGTTGAAAGTTTTAAATCAGGGGTTCGTTTCATTTATGATTCGCGTATTTTTTAGTTTTATTTTCACAAGACCGGGGATAAGTTGTGCGACTTTGTGCCTTTGAAATGTTTGCCCGGTGATTACGGCGGACCTCAAAGGCCTCTAAAGGAGATTAATGAGGATTGGAAAGGCAAAGTAGTAGGGTTTCGGGAAAAGTACCTACAGATGGGAGGAGAAATGCGATTGAACGGACCCGTTCCGCATGAATTTAAAAAAGTTAGTAGTGACGTCGAAACTGAATTTGGCGTTCAAGGGAGTTTTAGAAAGTTAAATTTGGATTAGAATATCAAATCAAATCTTTTTATCTTTTTTATAAACTAGATTTTTTTGTTTAGAGTTTATATTTATTAACGTTTTAGCATTAAAGTAGATATCACATGTATTTATGTTTGTTTTGGCACTTCAAAAATATTCTTAAAAAATTGTAACAAGATAAATGCGTGGGAACTAAAACGCTAAATTTATCTCAACTCTCACAATTATCACACACGTTAAGAGAGTGCACCGCAAGCCAACGTTTTGCTAAAACAAACATTTTTGCTCAGGTGCCAAACGATTTACGTTTTAAAACTACAGTTCATTTTTAAATACACGTTTTAAATACGTGTGACAATCCATTTGAGGTGATGAAATTAGACAAGAATAAATCGTATATCTTACCTTTTTTCACCGACTCGATCGCTTCAACAATCAACTTCTGGTTGATTCCGCATAAGTTCGCGGTCAGCTTTTCGCATTTTCTGTGAATGTTAACGTCGCAGTCTAATAGAAAGTTAATTCAAGTTAATTAAGAAAACTTAAAAAGAAACAATTCGTTCCGATTTAAAGAGCAAACAAATATCCGAAAAAGTTTTCCAATTTTAGACCCGGCCGAACAAATATTTATCTTATACGCACTACCACGAAATCGGTATTCTTCTGTGAAGATTTATAACCGAAATAAAGTACAAAATGGGAGAGATTTTGGTTGCTTAGACTAAGTTCAATCAAGATAAATATTTTGGTTCATCCAAAAAAGCTTTGTTGATTCACAAATCGAAAATAAAATATTTTTTTTAATCAATATTTACCAAAAGAAAAAGAACGTGATATATTAATCGAGTTGGCTTGAT
The DNA here is from genome assembly GCA_036711965.1 of Onthophagus sagittarius. Taxonomy (NCBI): domain Eukaryota; kingdom Metazoa; phylum Arthropoda; class Insecta; order Coleoptera; family Scarabaeidae; genus Onthophagus; species Onthophagus sagittarius. The sequence goes on from JASERS010000003.1 coordinate 67,194,712, forward strand.
AGACAACAATGTTGCAAGTTATAAACTACATAATAAAAGATGTGTCATCATGTCACAACAGTCAAATGCGTTTCAGTGGGTTTTCAAGATTTATTTTTGTGAATCACCAAAATTGTAAACTTTAGATACTCATTATTTATTCATGATACAATTAATAGAAGCAAGGAACTAACGAAATTAGTTTGAGGTAAATTTTGCTAAAAACTTGTTGGATAGACTCATGATAAAAAATTAAACAAAGAGTAAAATACACAACAAAATTAAATCCTACAACACTAGAGTTAGATTTGAACATGAAATCCACTAGTATTGGATTTGATAGGATCAGTTTAGATATGAACGATTGTGCTGTCTCCGTATTGTTGATTTACTTAGGCAACGTTACAAGTTCTTAGTCAATCAGTATTCTCAGACTCCTAGAGGTACTGTTATATTACTCCCACTCCCAAACTAAGGTAAATAACAAACTGTGACATGGTTATCAACTAGAATGAGTGTTCGCTGAATAAAATGATGCCAGTAGGTTATGCAACTAATATTTCCCATTGGGAGCAAAAGCGGCGATTTAAGGCAAAATCGTTCCTTGTATATCTAAGTAAATATACAGTCTCGTATAAGACGATTTTACTCTCACTCCGCCGAGGTCGCTTGCGGGCGAGGAGCTACAATCTTCTAAGATGGACGATTTTATGTAAACATTTCAAGTTCAGCGCCTCGCCCGTAATCGACCTCGGCGATTTAAGGCGAAATCGTTCCTTGTATATCTTAGTAAATATACAATCTCCTATAAGACGACTTTACTCTCACTCTGCCAAGGTCGCTTACGAGCGAGGCGCTACAATATCCTAAGTGGACGATTTTATATAGAAATTTCATACCCAATGCCTCGCCCGCAAGCAACCACGGCGATTTGAGCGAAATCGTTCCTTGTACATCTTAGTAAATATACAGTCTCCTATAAGACGATTTTACACTTACTCCGCCGAGGTCGCTTACGGGCGAGGCGGTACAATCTTCTAAGATGGACGATTTTATGTAAACATTTCAAGTTCAGGGCCTCGTCCGTAATCGACCTCGGCGATTTAAGGCGTAATCGTTCCTTGTATATCTTAGTAAATATACAGTCTCTTATAAGACGATTTTACTCTCACTCCGCCGAGGTCGCTTACGAGCGAGGCGCTACAATATTCTAAAGTGGACGATTTTATATAGAAATTTCATACCCAATGCCTCGCCCGCAAGCGACCTCGGCTATTTGAGCGAAATCGTTCCTTGTATATCTTAGTAAATATACAGTCTCCTATAAGACGGTTTTATTCTTACTCCGCCGAGGTCGCTTGCGGGCAAGGCGCTACAATATTCTAAAGTGGACGATTTTATATAGAAATTTCAGACCCAATGCCTCGCCCGCAAGCGACCTCGGCGATTTAAGGCGAAATCGTTCCTTGTATATCTTAGTAAATATACAGTCTCCTATAAGACGATTTTATTCATGCTCCGCCGAGGTAGCTTGCGGGCAAGGCGCTACAATATTCTAAAGTGGACGATTTTATATAGAAATTTCATACCCAATGCCTCGCCCGCAAGCGACCTCGGCGATTTAAGCGAAATCGTTCCTTGTGTATCTTAGTAAATATACAGTCTCCTATAAGACGATTTTATTCTTACTCCACCGAGGTCGCTTGCGGGCAAGGCGCTACAATATTCTAAAGTGGACGATTCTATATAGAAATTTCATACCCAATGCCTCGCTTGCAAGCGACCACGGCGATTTGAGCGAAATCGTTCCTTGTGTATCTTAGTAAATATACAGTCTCCTATAAGACGATTTTATTCTTACTCCACCGAGGTCGCTTGCGGGCAAGGCGCTACAATATTCTAAAGTGGACGATTTTATATAGAAACTTCATACCCAATGCCTCGCCCGCAAGCGACCTCGGCGATTTAAGCGAAATCGTTCCTTGTGTATCTTAGTAAATATACAGTCTCCTATAAGACGATTTTATTCTTACTCCGCCGAGGTCGCTTGCGGGTGAGGCGCTACAATCTTCTAAGATGGACGATTTTATGTAAACATTTCAAGTTCAGCGCCTCGTCCGTAATCGACCTCGGCGATTTAAGGCGAAATGGTTCCTTGCATATCTTAGTAAATATACAGTCTCCTAGAAGACGATTTTACTGTCACTCCGCCGAGGTGGCTTACGAGCGAGTCGCTACAATATTCTAAAGTGGACGATTCTATATAGAAATTTCATACCCAATGCCTCGCCCGCAAGCGACCACGGCGATTTGAGCGAAATCGTTCCTTGTACATCTTAGTAAATATACAGTCTCCTATAAGACGATTTTATTCTTACTCCGCCGAGGTCGCTTGCGGGCAAGGCGCTACAATCTTCTAAGATGGACGATTTTATGTAAACATTTCAAATCCAGCGCCTCGCCCGTAATCAACCTCGGCGATATGAGACGGAATCATTGTTAATACAGTACGCACATAAAGTATGTAACCATGAAAAAATCTTTTAACTGCTTGATCAATTTGGTCAAAAATTTATTGGTTACGAAACCTTGCGAGCTTAAATTTTCTATCGGCAATGTTGCTAAGTTTACAGTTTCCGAGATAAAATTATAAATCTTCATTTTAATGAGACTCCCTATATAGTTTTGCATTTTCTAAGAGATATTACTATTAACTATTCAGTGATATATCTGTATCGGTTTGTGCATGTAATTACTTAGAAATTGCGATTTACATTTATAAATGCAGCTGTTGTGAAAGAAATCTAAACAATACGAATATATTTTTGCAATAAATACCTCTTGTGATACCAGTTCAACAAAGTAATCATAGTTCTGGTTTATCCGAACCAAACAGTTCTAGAGTATGTATAATTTAAAAAAAATAGCTCCTTAGTACCTTTAACTTCCACTTGAGTTCCTTATTCCAAATAGACGAGAATTTTGGAGTTTTGATAAGAGTTCGATAGTCCCCCCCCAAAAAGATCTTTAAATAATGAAGATGGGGAATAAGGTCACACCCACCCTTATCATATTCACCACCAGTCTATCAACAGCGATTTTCGTTGTAGAAAAAGTGTTCGTATCGTTTATTTTTCTTTCATGGCCGCTCATTAATTGAGTGAATAAAAATTGTAACTCGAGTAAAACGTAATTCCTAAGTAATTACATGTATAAACCTAGGTATACAAATATAACACTGAATAGGTAATAATAATATATCTTAAGAAATGTAAACATATATAGAGTGTCTCATTTTACGCAAGATTTTGTAACATAAGGATACAAATTATTGTCAAGCGGTTAAAAACATTTTTTTGTTTCCATACTTTACGAGCGTACTGTAGAAAGTCCCCTGTCAGACCAAAGAATAAAAGATATTAACACATATAAGAATCTGAAGCTTATAATAATACCGCCAGTTTTGTCAAATTTATGACAGAGGCTTATGGTTACAGGTAACAGGAACAATACTTAGAGAGATCGACGTCTTCGAAGTCGGCCAAATTACTTCTTATAACACGAACATTAACTTGAACATTAAGCACAGGGTAAAGTTGGGTTCATGCTAAAAATCCCGAGCTGCAATTACGCATTCTGCAAATTTTTTTCTCTAAGCATTGTTTTTGCTATCTGGAACTGACAGTGTTGTCCGTGAACAGTTCTCGAGGCGAGAAGCTTGCAACTGCTTAGAGTTTATGGAAAAATTATTTCGACCGAATTCTAAGAAATCGGTCAAGATATATTTTCTACAAATTCTTAGCAAGGTAAACATAGATTCATATGCAACTACATGGATGAGCGACGTCTTCGAAGTCAGTCGAGATTATTACTTATATCATGAACAATTTTCAACAATCAACAATTTTTTTCGGGTGAACAACTTGGGTTGTTAAAAATTCACAAAATTCGTAATCGGTGCCCGGAATTTTGAGCATGAACTCAAGTTTACTACTTAAAGTTTATGAAAAAGTATCTCGGCCAACTTCGAAGACGTTTGCCGCCCCAGGTAGCAGGAACAATACTAAGAGCGGCCAACATCTTCGAAGTCTGTCGAGATATTCTTTCCATAACTTCTTATCAGGGTGAACTTGGGTTCATACTCAAAATCTTGAACATCGATTACGAATTCAGCAAATTTTTCGTTCGAAGCATTGTTTCCACAACTGGAGATCATTGGTGTCTCAGGGCGAGCGAGTTGTATTGTTAAAAATTTGCAGAATTCGTAGTCGGCACTCGAAATTCTGAGTCGATTCATGCTACGAAATATGTATCGACTACGAATTAAATCTCGATTCAGGTAGCAAGAAGAATATTTAGAGTGCAAATCATATGCGTTGGGTCAGGACTAGTCAACTTTATTTGTATTGATTTCACCAAGGAGTTTGATACATTTAATCACAGCTTGCCACTGAACATCTTAATGATTCAGTCCGACAAATTTCAATCCGTTAAATTAAATTCATGAAATAAAATCAGTCATAGTAAATTTACTTTTATTTTATGTATTTCCTTATTTAACATTTTTGGGATTTTATTGTTATATTATGGCTCATTAAACTATTATAATCTCTTACTAAGCCAATAAGAGATTATATAACGATGATAAAGAATAAACAACTCTTTGATATTTCTAATCATCCAATTTAGATTTAAACAAAAAGCCGAAACTAAAGAGAGAGGTGATAATCACTCACACCTGAGTGCTCTGCTTTGGCAGAATGCATTCCCAATCATGAGTTTTGCAGTATTACTGAAGAAACTTAAAATTTGGCAGGAAGTTTAGAGAGAATGGAAACTAAAAATTAAGGCCAAATGTAGGTTGTAGCGTTATTGAAGAAAACATAACACAGTCTTATAACAATAGGCAGATTTATATTGTGATTTTCATGCCTTGATGTTCGTCAAATAAAATATCAAAAAATAGCAACAAATAAATCTCTGAATTCAGTTTGAGTGCGCTAAAAATACTTAATCTCAATTTCTGACATAGAGGGAAATAAAATGATTCTGGAACGTTATTCTAAATTATAAGAACATTTCGAATAAGTAAGAAACGATACAAATGGAATATTAAGGCTCACCTTGTGTTATAGCGTCATTGAATCAAAATCCACACCCATGCGTAACAGCTCATCAATTCATAGTGTAATTTTCTATGTCTCGATGTTATCAATAAATAAGAAATCAGATAACAAATCAAAACTCAGCTGCAAGGAAACTATTTGAAGTCATTTTGAGTGTGATAAAAGTGCACAAGCTCATTTTCTGATTTAGATAGAAGCAAGATGATTCAGAAATGTCGTTCTAAACGATAATAACGTTTCTAATATAGTGTCCAACCCAATTCAGAACTAATTGTAAGCGATATAACTAAGAGATTCAAAGAATGCTAAGATCAAACGGAATATCAAGGCCCAACTTGTGTTGTAACGTTATTGAATCAAAACCAACACCGACTCATAACTAGAGCCGTGAATTATATGCACGAAAAAGCAAAGATATATGCATGTATATAAGTATATGCGAAATATAAGAATGAATTTTGTTAATTACATGCAAAATACTGTCAAGAAATGATAAGCTTCCTTTACTCATGTATAATTTTGTTTTCAAGCTACATATACTATACAGGGTCTTAATATACAGTGTTATGATTTTATTTTCAAAGGGAGCTTAAATAGCTAAAAAGGCATAATAACTACTGAAAAAAATTAAAATCTTTTTTTATTTTTAAGCATAGTAATTGAAACGATTTTTTTTCATGGAACACTTTACGCTAATTGTTCACATTTATTTCCGCGTTGTGCAATGCAAAGAATTGCTCGATTTCTCTATGAATTGAAGTAGATTAGTAGACATTGCTTTTCTTTGGGTATCGTGCCCAATTTTGAAACTGGTATTGTGTTTATTAATTATTTAATCTTACACACCTTAACAGCAATATTTCCCTTGTTGTACTACTTTTGTTAACATTGTGTGTACTATGTAATACCTTAAGATTGACAAGTTAGTAATACACAAAAGCTCGAAACGAGATCATGTATTAATATCTTAAGGTTGAGTCGAATATATGTAAATTCCTTTGGTAAGTAATGTTGCAGAAAATATTGACGATTAAATGCTTTTCTAAAACTTCTTTCTAAAAACTTCTTTCTATATCAAGCGATGTTAGTGGAGAGTATTTTAATTTTGAAATTAATGAGGGATCTAGTTGCACCCCTTTTTCAATCTTTCCCTGGAATATGTTTGATTTTTCTTTGATGAAACTGAAAGCCTTCATTATATCTTAAAACATTTTCTAATTTTTTCCTAATATGTTGATGCTTTTGATTCTTCTTTTGAATATGTCAATCATTTATATGAATACGATTAGTTCCAAACCTTGAGTCTCCAGTTTACTCAACAGTTCAGAAATAAATGTGTAATTTACTTTGACAAAAGCTAAATTTTGAAGCATGACTTGAAGTGTTGCTTAACATAATTTTGCAGTCTCAAATAGCAATCGATTCCTTGGAAGAAATGAACGTGAGATTTATACAATTTTGTATCACGAAATACACATCTCCTTGCAGCAGTGTTGCGCCACTCTCCATGTGACGGTAAGCTATAATACTTTAGTACTACCTCCCTACCAAATTTCATTGCGCTAAACACACGCGATCATTCTACAGGATGTACTCGTGAATTATTTCCAAGAGTGTATTTAAAAAACGTCAATGTGCACAAATATGCAATATAATGATTAATAAGTATGAAGACGACAAAATATACAAATTAAATATAGGCTCAAATACGAGGCATGTTTTTAAGTTTTGTCATAAAAATGAAACCAGTTGACTCTTCTTAACAATTTTTTTCTTACATGAATGTATATACAGTAAAATTCCGATTATCCAATTGGAATTGGATGGCAAGAGCAACGCGGATAATGAAAATCGCGGATAAATCGAAAAAGCACTAAAAATGACGTGGAAACAAGGAAAACATATTTCAACATAAGTACCATATTTTAAATCACTGAAATAAAAGCAGAATAATAAATAAAAAATAATAGATACAAAAAAATGTTCAGACGCACGGTTAAACCCAATATTCTACTTCTAGGTCTAGTACTAGTTCTGCTTTTACTTTACTTCAAATATACAGGGTTGCAAAATCAGTTTGTGAAGTTCTTAAAAAAAATGTCCTCAGATGCACGGGTAAACCCAACCCTAAGGGGTTATACAATAACATATTAAAAAGAAATACACAAACATTACTCGATAGTTGAAAGATTAAACAGCTACAAATATTTTTATACCAAGAATTAACAAAGAAACTCCAGTACTTAGAAATGGAGAATATTATCACAAAAATTAATCACGATACTGAAAATGAAATAACACAAGAACGAAAAACCAAAGACAAAAAGATACAACTATTGAGAAAGAAAAGGGAAAAGGTAAATAAAGATAATAAATGTAAAAAAGAAGAAAATATTCCACATTCACAACCTGGTACAACTAATATGTCAAACACTATATTTACAAATGAAGAAATATCATTACTTGAAAAAGGAGGCAAATACGCTATCACTAAATCATAAAATTTGACAACAATAGCCATAGAATTGGAGGCAGTAATTAAAAATGATAAATGCGAAGGGGAACTAAGGAAAGAAATAGAATACATATTACAGAAAGAAGAAGCTAAACAACAACACAAGAAAAAGAAATGTAAAAAGACGAAGAAAGAAGAAATAATCATAAAAGGAATAAAAAACAAGATAAAAGAAACCAACCTAATTGTCACTAATGGAGATAAGAATGCGGGTTTAGTAATAATGAACAGAATCGATTACCTAACAAAAACAAACGATTTCCTCAAACGTAACAAATACACACAAATTAAAAAAGATCCTACTAACTCTTTCCATATAAAAACCAAAAAAGTAATAAAAGAATGTAACAACACCTTAACAAAGTTCATTTCCAACACATACAATATAACACCAATGAACCCAAAGACACCCAGATTGTATGCACTACCAAAACTACATAAAGAAAACATACCCATACGGCCGATCATCTCAAGCATATATAAAATAGTAAAGTTTTTGGTTAAATTTTTTAAAAATCATGTTCCATTCAAACCAAAGTTTAGTATTAACAACAGACAAAACGTAATAGAACAACTCCAAAAATCTGCTATACAGAAAGAATCATTAATCCTTTCATTTGATATCACAAACTTATATACAAATATACCCATAAAGGAAGCTTTAACTATAATAAAGGAGTTTTTACACAATAGAATGGATAATAGAAATGATGTCGATAACATTCTCAAATTATTGCATATCTGCACTGAGCAAAACTTTTGTAGATTCGATAATAAAATATATGAATTTAATGACGGCCTCCCAATGGGATCACCGCTCAGCGGACTTATTTCAGATATATTTTTAAATAAATTAGAGGGAGATCTTATCGTAAATCCAATAAACCCACATCATGAAAATATAATCACATGGTTACGTTATGTTGATGACATTTTAGTTGTAACTAAGACAAATGATACAAAAATGATTAATGACCTACATAAATACGTAAATAACCTCCACAGAAACATAAAATTTACTTTGGAAATGGAAAAAAACAACAAACTAAACTTTTTAGATTTTACGCTAATCAGAAAAGAAGATAGGATTGAGTTCGACATATACCGGAAACAGACAGAGCACAACAAAATAATTCCGCATGATTCATACCACGATTATACACAAAAGTTAGCAGCATTAAGATCATATATACCCCGAGCTTTTAATTCAGAACTAAGTCAGAATAATTTTGAAAAGGAAATACCAATAATACAAACTATAGCAAAAGATAATAATTTCCCCGAAAATACAGTACAAAAATTAATAGACAAAAAACATAATAAAATAAATTTAAAACAAATCTCATCCTTAGACAAGACTATCGATAATAACAAGTTAGATAAATTTAAAACAATAAGTTACCCAGGTACGATATCACACAAACTGAAAAAACTTTTCAAAAAATATAACATAAATCTAACATTCAAAACTACACACAGTATTCAAAATATTCTTGATAATAGTTGTTGTGAAAATATTTATTAAAATTTTTGTTTTTTTTGTTTATCTATCATCGTTACTGTCATCGAATAGTGTGTACCATAGAAAATATTTAATTAATACTTATATAGAAGCATTTCTCCCCACTATTTTAACGACCAATTCGAAAGCAGCGCCGCCAAGGGGATTGTTATAAAAGTAAATTAAATAAACCGCAAAATATGAATGCTATATATACAGCTTACATATTTATGTATATTTAGATTTCTACTTCTAAGTTTAATTGATAAAAACCACAATGGTTTATTAAATAAATTTATTTTTTTCTCTTTAAAGAACAATGATTACCAACGATTACTGGAAGAATCGTTGTTATATCCTTGGCCATGTAGGCTGTCTTTATCATATGCCTCCCTAGTATTTAACAAAATCTTTGCAAGCAATTCACCTCTTCGCAAGTACTCGTCGATCGTCGGCCGGACTGCCCGATCTCTGCAAGTTCCTTACTGGACTAAGTGAAAACGTAAATACTCATAAATATCGGGCGTTACCTTCAATTTTTTATGTTTATATTCACCTCCAGTTATACAATTTCCTTGATATTACCTTTCTACACTATTATCAATTACTGTAGACATAAACGAAATAAAATAAAAGTCAATTATGACAATTAATTATTAACGGTTGCTAACGTAAATTTCAAATTGCTGGCAAAATATGTAGGCTGCACCATCTAGTGGATTGTAATATTAAATAAAAATTCCGTCGTTACTTTATACCTATCAAGAAAACATACCCTGGTGTGTACAACAATAAGTAGTAAAGGCAAAATAAACGTGTAAAAAGAAGAATTTGGTATTAATTTGTGAACCAATTACACCCCAATAACAAACAATTTTCTACGTGGTCCTTCGAGCCGGATCTAATCTTTAATTGTACTCCAATTATTCATTGATCTACATTCTTCAATCAACAAAAGACTTCCATAAATTAAAATAAAGCAATGTCCCGAAAGGTCGAATCCGTTCCAATGACATAGTCTGTACCACGAGAAGTGAATGTGACTCATCGATTTCCGCAAGAATTTTGCGCATAAGTTACAAATATTTTGTCCGCGCATTGACGTGTGTTAGAGTGGAATGATTTCTAGCGCGTACGTCTGTTCCGTACACTGTTAGGCGATGAGTCACCTCCACTTCTCGTAGTACAGCCTATACCCATTTTTTAAACAAATTTGTTTCGAATCGAACGATTTAGTCGATCATCTCCCATAATTCGCTTCAATTACATTAAAAATGGTCGTCCACAACCACCAAAAGAACGTAGCGATCGCTATTCTTATTAAATGTTGTTTTATCAATAGTAAAGACAACTTTGATATCTTACAAGAAAGCGGTGTATACCAAATAGAATGCAATAGTTGTCAAGCTACATATATCGGAGAGACCGGACGTAATTTCAAAACAAGGATCAAAGAACATTTAACGAAAGAAAATTCGGCATTTGGAAAACACTTACTTTTTAACAACCACGAATTTAATATAGAGAAAAATACAAAAATATTACACAAGAAAAATAAAGGCTATTTACTAGAAATACTCGAAATGTATGAAATAACTAAATTTAAAAAACAAAATCCGGATAAAAAAGCATTAAATGAACAAATAAACCATATTACCCCTCCATTATATAATAATTTAAAAAATCCTTTCAAAAATCTTTAAAACCACTTTCCATTTCTATATTCTTTAAAAACAAGTTTTAGTTGTCCTCGTGATACCACTGTGTTGTTGTATTTTAAGAAATATATGTTTGTGAACACTTAAAAATGTATAGTGATTGTTTTAACTTTTAATTTGTTAATTGACGTAAGTTTTATAGTAGACATAAAATTCTCTTTTATTTTAATATGTGAACCTCTTTATATGTAAATATCTTCTGAAGATGATAATGTAATTACCGAAACCGGTTAAGACGAAAATAAAAAATTTAAATATTACTTAGTACATGGTAATATTTTATATTTCTGTTATACAATAACCCTGATATATAATAGATATTCAGCACCCCAGGGCCGAATATCTATCATATATCATATAAAATTCAATGCCAAAAAAATTGCCGACAAATTATTAGCGCTCAAGGAATGTAGCTCTATTAGTCCTTAGATTTAGGACAACGCTAGTTATCACCTACATAACAATGTTCAAACCAAACCCAACTTAAATCTTGAAAAAAAATATGTATATCACGACACGCGCGGATAATCTTATCATATCGTACAACCAGCATTTGTATCCCATCCTCGTAGAAATTTGCCGCATGATTAGACAGCAACTACATCACGGCGTCATTTTGATATCGTCATCATTGTCGTGTGACTACCCAAATGTCTCTTCAAATGCATGAAGACATGGTAGTCACTGGGCGCTAGATCAGAACTACACAGAAGGTGACCAAATTATTCTCAGCTTTTGAAAGATCTGATCAGGCCTTGAGTTCGATTGGACTCATTGGTCGTGTGTGGACGAGCATATTCATGAATCATAATCGCCTTTAGAATTAAGAAAACGAATTACAACGCGTGGTTCACAGTTGGCGGGATTATAAATCGAAGGAGTCAATGATTTTCAAATGATGACTTAACAACATATATAGCCGTACAAAGCACACATACGCAATACGCCGACCGAAAATGCAGCGGTCTAAAACAGTCTTTACTTATTCTTACGTAATTTATTTTTACGTAATTCGTGACTATAAACAAAATTCTTTCTCTGCATATTCATATTACTAAATATGCATTTTGCATATAATCTAAGCACTACTCATAACATATCAATTCAAAAAGCCAAGAAATCAAAAAGCAGCAACAAGAAAAACTTTTTGAAGTTAGTTTGAGAGTGGTAAAGACAACTAATCTAAATTGCTGGTTTAGATGAAAACAAGATGATTATAGAACGTCTTTATAAACAATAATAACGTTTTCAATATAGTGCAATCCCAATCCAATCCAGAACTAATTAATAATAAGACTGAGATGGTACTGTTGTAAGGGAAACGTTAGGTGAAAATACAATATTGGAAAAAAGTAGAGCAACTTTTAATTTTTGTAAATTAAATGTTAAATTAATGCTTTTCCTTAGGGTTTACATTGCTATGGTAGTCTATATTATATAGCATTTATGTAGTGAAGATTTCATAAAGCTAGCCTTATTTTATTAGAAGTAAAATAAAATTATAAAACTTGGTTTGGAAAAAAATAAAACAACTTTGCTAAAAAATACAAACATATGGCAAATAAGAACGGGTTTTTGATAAGATACATTCGATGGGACCAGTCATAAACATGCCTCGCGGTGTAGCTGTTTGTAAAGCTGTGAAAGAAATGGTTATTAATAATTTTAAAAACCATGTTAAACAATGTGATATCGTTCGCAAATTCTCTTTACACAAATGTGTAGTATCGCGAATTATTAAACAATATCGTAGACGGGACTTGTAGACTTGAAGAAAAAGTCTGGACGTCCCGGAAAAACCAATGAATACCTTGATAGAATAATTGTAAGAACAGCTAAAAAATATCCATTTCATTCTTCAGCCAAAATTAAGGCTGATTTACAAGACAACAATTTGGAGGTATCAACTCGTACAATACGCAACAGATTAATTGAAAATAAACTATTTGCATCAAAAGTGGACATACAATGAATGGAAAAAGGTATCGTTTAGTGATGAATCCAAGTTTAACTTAATTAAAAGCGATGGAGTGCAATATGTGAGGCGTCAAATAGGAAAAAGGCTGACTTCTAAGTACATGCAGCCAACATTAAAACATGGAGGTGGTTCTGTGATGGTTTGGGGATGTTTCTCCGGTTTTGGTGTAGGCCCTATACACCATATTATGGGAATAATGGACAGATCTATGTACCGTTATATATTAAGAAATGTTATGGAACCTTATGCTGACGAAAATCTGGCTATCTTTTATAAATTTCAACAGAATAACAAGCCGAGACACAGATCTAAAGTCGTAAAGGAATGGTTTGAACAAAATAAAATAAATTTGATGACTTGGCCGTCACAGTCACCAGACTTAAATCCTATACCAAACCTATGGAAAATAGTTGACGATAAAATTCGGAATACAATTTACCAAAATTGCGACAAATTGTTTGCTGCTCTTCAAAGTGGATGGTGTAAAATATCGAAAGAAACCATTGATAATTTAATACACTCAATGTCACGAAGGTGTCAGGATGTTGTTAATTATAAAAGAGATTGCTCTACTTTTTTCCAATACTGTATCTTGATAGAGGCATGAAAATGATCACTCATATTAAAGAAACTGCGAAGAAAGCGACGAAATGATTAAGGCTGGCTTCAATGGTTCACCGACGATCTGCGCTGACGTCGGTATCAACGAAACGCATTCACCGTTGGTTGTGTTTGTTTCAGTGCTTTAGCTGCACCTCAGTTATTAACTGTACATGCGCTGATCATCGGTTAAGTACTGAACACTTTAATATAACAGCATAGCTCGTCAGCTAACCGACGTGCGCTGACGGACGCGTTCAACAGACAGTCTCCATCAGCGCGACGTAGTCGTATCAGCGTAGCTGATTATCAGTGTAGCACTGAATTGCTATATTTACTTACACTGATATATCTACGCACGACCGACATCAGCGCAGATCGTCGGTGAAGCATTAAAACCAGCCTAATATCCTCATGAATATTATGATAAAATTCCGGGTTCTATAGCTAGAAAAAAAAATTATTACAACGAGGATCATGTCGGTGGTATTATATACGTCGCCGATAGAAAACGTTAGAAAACAAAAGATATAGAGATATCTTAACGGTGGTAAATAGAAGATTGAACATTGAGGTTACATCCCGCTAAATTTACTAGTGGAAGAAAGAATTAAACTTCATAACAAGGGGAAAGTAGATAGGACCGAAGCAAGACTAGAACTTATACAGGTATGAAAAGAGAGGTTGAGTTAATGTAAAGGGTGGACAAAGAAAATGATATTTATGATTGACTGTGCATTGATTTTCATCATACTTGTATAAAATGTGAAAGGCCACCACCAATAAGTGTTTCAATTAAATGAAGAAGAATGTGGCGTTGAGCTGAATCGAGATAATATGATTACATTTATGTTGCAATCACAGGAGAAATGGGATATAATTAAACAGTTAATATATAAAATTATGAGAGTAATGTATGAACAAGGGATAAGGCATGAATAAATAAAAAGATAATATTGAGAGTAGGGGAGATTTTTTTCAGTGAAAAAAATTTTAGGATGATTTGGTACATTGTTGTACTCTGAAATAATGCCCTAAGGATAGCCCTAAGAATGAAGTAGTGAACAGATTTCCTGATTCCTTCAATAAAAAGCGATGTTGGGAGTCAGCCAAGACATGAAAAAGGAGTAACAAGAAAACTCTTTGAAGTCTACTTGACTGAAGATGATTCTGTTATTATAAATATGGAAAATTTGCAATCCGTTTCGGATAATTTTGCGGCCCGCGAGTTTTATTAATTTGCCATCAAAAACAACCCAAATTTACCAGCTAATAACAAATTAAAACATGTAGAAGTTGAAAATAAGTCGATGATTTTATTTTTAAAGGTTAGACAAATAACAATAAATCATTATGTTTTAAATATTTACTCCAAATCTTTTTTATGCGGCCCGCGGCATTATAAAACATTTTCAAAGTAGCCTGCAAAATCGTTTGGGTTGGCTAAATGCGTTCTAAATAATAATAATGTTTCAAATATGGTGCCCAACCGAAAACTAATTGTTATTACCGTAACCATTTAACGTAATTAGCTAAACTAGCCTGTTTTATAAATAAAATAGAAAAATAAGCAGTCTAAATCATATAAAAAACGAACAAAACATTTAAAATTTATAATCGTGAAAAAAACTGAAAATGAGAAATCATCTAAAACGAGTACATGGAACCATCGAACGAGTCAAATCGATTCGGAAGCGGATACATTCCCGAATAAGCAAAGTATATGAATGAATATTTACTTACTCGTTTTAAAAAAGAGAATATTTACTTTACGAAAATAGACATTTTTGCTGTAGAAAAGCTTACTTGTTAAAAAAATAATAAATATTAGTGAAGATAAATATAAATTCAAAAGTTAAATGGTTAATTTGTAAAATTGATATAAATTTAAATTTGTTTTGGGCGATTTTATCGAAAAAATTGGATGTAGCGAATAAAAGCAATTTTGTAATTCATCACCGCCGATTCCGATCGTTGCGGGGACGACGATTTAATTAAAACTGGTTTATTTTTCGATTTATATCAACGATTGTGGTAATTTCCAATTAAATATTTATGTTATTATTAGCAAATTTCGTTTATGTTAAAATTACAAATTACACCAATTAATGTCGTTAATTTAAAAAAAGCCCATCCAATTTATTAGCATTATAAATCATACAAATTTAAATAAATCGGTTAACTGTATTTGTTATTGGTCACTTAAAAGGACCTAAACGTTTCGCTAATAATAAATCGAAGTTAATAATAGTCTCAGTGTGAACGTGTCGGATCGATGCTTACGTAGGTAAAACTCTTTCCGAAAATAGTTCTTTCTACAGAGTTTATTAAAAATTCGTGAACCAACGAAGCAATTCCCGGGGTTTTAACGGTTTATTTTTCGCCATCTAAAATCTATTTTTCTCTTTAACGTTTATTTTTTAACCGACGATTGACGTTCAATGGTTAATCTTACCGGCGGAGTCTTCATTTAACTTCATTAACCCCGTTTTCATTAATTTAAAGAGTTTTCAAAGAAAAGTTAAGCACTAAATAATTCAATTTGACGTTTCTAACCTCTTTGTTGACGTTTTTGTTGTTGACGTATTTACTACCAACTTAAATATTTAATATTGAATCAAATTAATTTAAGAATTTTGAAATAAAAATTGTTTTATATTGATTTTAAATTTAAAAAAAAATATTAATTGTTGTTTTAAAATAAATTAATTAATATTTTAACCTAAATTTTTAATACAACAAAAAATTACAAACTAAATTTTCGAGGTTGGCAGTAAGAAAGATTAAATGTCAACACATAAAAGTCAAAGATTATTTAAACGGTATAAATAAGTTTTTTACTTAAAATAATCAAAATCAAACCAATTTTATTCAAGAAATAAATAAACGTAAGTTATATGTACTTATTTAACAACAATTTTTAGTTCAAAATGTAATCATATTAATGTTATGAAAAAATCAACTTTGAGGTTATATTTATATGTTAAAATTCCTTTTTCAGTCCAAATTCTTTAAAATACGTAGGGATTTAAATCGTATTTAAGCAGGAATTTATAATTTTTTGTTTAAAATACAAAAATATTTCAAGATTTAGTGACACTTCAAAAGGTATGAAAAAATTTTATAATTTAAAATTAATTTATTAATAGATATATCAAATTTGATTTTCTCATTTCAAATATTTACGTAAAATCGTAATTAATTAATTAAAATCCTGAAATAATTCGATTAATTACTTAAACTTTATTACGTAGTAATTTTAATTTTTCGAGGTTGGCAGTAAAATAAATTCAACGTCAACACGTAAACGTCAAAAATTATTTATACGTTATAAGTTTATTATAACGTAATAAGTTTTTTACTAAAAATAATCAAAACCAAACTGATTTTACTCAAGAAATAAGTAAACGTAAGTTAAATGCAGTTATTTAACAACTTTCTTTTGTTCAAACTATAATTGTATTAATGTTATGAACAAAAAACCATGTTGAGGTTATGTTTACATCTTAATCTTTTTCTTTCATTTCAAATTCTTTAATACACGCAATTACATAAAGTATACTTGGTTTAAAATCGTATTTAAGCAGGAGTTAACCTCAATTAACAATTTTTTATTTAAAATAAAAATATTTTGGGATTTGGTGACATTTCAAAAGGTAAGAATTAAATTTTACAATTTAAAGTCAATGTTATGGATAGATAATCAAATTTGATTTTCTAATTTCAAATATTTACGTAAAATCGAAATTAATTAATTAAAAACATGAAATAATTTGATTAATTACTTAAATTTTGTTGCGTAGTAATTTTAATTTTTCGAAGTTGGCAGTAAAATAAATTCACGTCAACGCGTAAACGTCAAAGATTATTTATACATTATAAATTAGTTTTTTAGTAAGAATAATCAGAAACAAACCGATTCTACTCAAGAAATAAGTAAACGTAAGTTAAATGCAGTTATTTAACTACTTTTTTTTAGTTCAAACTACAATTGTATTAATGTTATGAACAAAAAACCAAGTTGAGGTTATGTTTACATCTTAATCTTTTTCTTTCATTTCAAATTCTTTAATACACGCAATTACATAAAGTATACTTGGTTTAAAATCGTATTTAAGCAGGAGTTAACCTCAATTAACAATTTTTTATTTAAAATAAAAATATTTTGAGATTTGGTGACATTTCAAAAGGTAAAAATTAAATTTTACAATTTAAAGTCAATGTTATGGATAGATAATCAAATTTGATTTTCTAATTTCAAATATTTACGTAAAATCGAAATTAATTAATTAAAAACATGAAATAATTTGATTAATTACTTAAATTTTGTTGCGTAGTAATTTTAATTTTTCGAAGTTGATAGTAAAATAAATTCAACGTCAACGCGTAAACGTCAAAGGTTATTTATATATTATAAATTAGTTTTTTAGTAAAAATAATCAAAAACAAACCGATTCTACTCAAGAAATAAGTAAACGTAAGTTAAATGCAGTTATTTAACAACTTTTTTTAGTTCAAAGTATAATTGTATTAATGTTATGAACAAAAAGCCATGTTGAGGTTATGTTTACATCTTAATTTTTTTCTTTCATTTCAGATTCTTTAATTCACGCAATTACATAGAGTATACTCAGTTTAAAATCGTTTTTAAGCAGGAATTAACCTCAATTAATAATTTTTTGTTTAAAATAACAAACAAAAATATTTTGAGATTTGGTGATATTTCAAAAGGTAAGAATTAATTTTTACAATTTAAAGTCAATGTTATGGATAGATAATCAAATTTGATTTTCTAATTTCAAATATTTACGTAAAATCGAAATTAATTAATTAAAAACATGAAATAATTTGATTAATTACTTAAATTTTGTTGCGTAGTAATTTTAATTTTTCGAAGTTGGCAGTAAAATAAATTCACGTCAACGCGTAAACGTCAAAGATTATTTATACATTATAAATTAGTTTTTTAGTAAAAATAATCAAAAACAAACCGATTCTACTCAAGAAATAAGTAAACGTAAGTTAAATGCAGTTATTTAACAACTTTTTTTAGTTCAAAGTATAATTGTATTAATGTTATGAACAAAAAACCAAGTTGAGGTTATGTTTACATCTTAAATTTTTTTCTTTTCTTTCAGATTCTTTAATACACGCAATTACATAAAGTATACTTAGTTTGAAATCGTATTTAAGCAGGAATTAACCTCAATTAATAATTTTTCGTTTAAAATAACAAAAATATTTTGAGATTTGGTGATATTTCAAAAGGTAAGAATTAAATTTTACAATTTAAAGTCAATGTTATGGATAGATAATCAAATTTGATTTTCTAATTTCAAATATTTACGTAAAATCGAAATTAATTAATTGAAAACATGAAATAATTTGATTAATTACTTAAATTTTGTTACGTAGTAATTTTAATTTTTCGAGGTTGGCAGTAAAATAAATTCAATGTCAACGCGTGAACGTCAAAGATTATTTATACGTTATAAATTAGTTTTTTTACTAAAAATAACCAAAACCAAACCAATTTTACTCCAGAAATAAATAAACGTAAATTATGTATGCACTTATTTAACAACTTTAGTTCAAAATATAATCTTATTAATGTTATGAACAAAACCAACTTTGAGGTTATGTTTATATCTTAACATTTTTTAGCTCAAACTCTTTTATATTGATATTATTATTTAGTTATCAAATTCGAAATGTCTAATAAACGTCACTAAAACCCAAACAAGTATTAGAAAAAATTAAAAAAAACCTTAAAAATCGATTAATTCGTGTTAATAAAACCCAACATCGTTTAGGTCAGTTAATATTCTAACCTAAATTTCGTTCTTTCGTTCGTTTTTGGCCGTGAGATGAGTTGAAACCCGAATCGTTCGAAGACGTACTTTTACCAACATCCCCTTCTTCGTCCTCACTACTTTCGTCGTCGTCATCACTTGTGCTTTCTTCGCTTTCTTCTTGGACTTGCCTCGGTTTTGGGAAATGCCTTCTACGAATATTTTTGGGGGTTGCGTAAATCTCAACGGGGCACTCATCGAACTGTTCCGGCTTTTTAAACGGATGCATCCAATGCGAGAGTCTGTTGGACTGTAAAGGAACGAATTGTTCAGGTTGAGGTTCGGGTGTGGGAGGTTTTGGAGGTTGCACAAATTCTTCAAGATCAGGTTGATCTTGGTTTGCTAAAACTCTGTTTACTAAGGAACGTTTACTCACTAGTTTTAATGGAGAATCTGCAACGGATGGAGTATTTTCATTTTGATTTTCTTCATTATTTTGATTTCCTTCATTATTTTCTTTTATCTCTTCATTTTGTTTCATCTCATCATTTTGTTTCATCTCATTTTGTTTCATCTCATCATTTTGTTTCACCTCATTTTGTTTCATCTCATTTTGTTTCACCTCTTCATTTTGATCATTTTTATCACTTAATTTACTTTTGAACGAAACATTTTTTAAAGTAACCGGTTTTCTCTCATAAACCGAAGATCTCGACCCAATTATCCCCCAAAAATCCTCATTACTATCATCCTTTTTAACTTCATCAACACTTTTTTTCTCCTCAATGGAAACACTTTTTTTAAATCCAATCTTTTTGTCAAGATTTTCCTCCGAAGGAGTTTTAATAATCGACTTAATTGGCTGGGGTTGTTTCAATTCTTTGGCTTCCTTCGATTTTTTCAAATCCAATTTCCATTTTGGAATCGAATTGACTTCTTTGTTTTCTTTTAAAGATTTATCGCTACTTAATTTTACGTCTTGTTTTAACTTTGAATCAGATTTGGACGTTTTTAAGTTTGTTTCTTGAGAAGTGGGGGGTTTAAGGTTTGAATCCGAACCGGAAGTCGATATAGTTCTTAATTTCGATGACCATTTAGTTTCGTTTGAAACTTTCTTTTCTTCCTCGTTAATTTGATTACTATTTTTCGTTTGTAAGGGTTCTTTAGTTTTATTTTGCTGATTTATTTCTCCCCACTTCTTTGGGACGTTGTTTATTTTTTCATTTTTACTTAATTCTTTGTTAACACATAAATTCTTTTTAATTTCATTTCCTTTTTTTGGCATTTCTGCGATTCCTTCACAAATATCGCCCAAACTTCCTCTTTGCTCCTTCTTTTTAATATCGGTAATTATGGCCGGTTTTGAATTGGGAATGTACATCTTACCTTTATCGTCGACTTTCGTTTTTAAGTCCCTTTTGTTCGGTTTCTCTTCGACTTCAACTGTTACGTCTAATTTAAACTTTTTGGGTTTCACCTTTTCTTCAACTTTTACGTCGTCGACGATCAGTTTTAAGCTCGGTTTCGTCTCCTCGATGTCCACCGTTGCCGTAAATAAAGTTTTCGGTTTCGGTTTTGCGATACGAATCTCTTCCACTTCAACTTTAGATATATCTTTTACCGGAAGTTTTCGACTTTGCCGTCGTTGCAACGGATGTTCTTGATTTAATTTTTCTGGAAATAAATTTGGATTATTTTCATCGGTTAGTTTTTGGTTACTTTTCTTTTTAATCACTTTTCGTCTTTTACGAACGCTTCCCCTCGACTCAAACTCTTCGTTATTGTTGTTGATTTCCTCTGTATTTATATTTTTAATGTCTTCTTTATGGATTTCACCGGAGTTTCGCCTTAAATGTTTTAATAAATCTTCACTTGAAAATGTTCTACTCTGCTTCCGGACAACATCCAAGGGTTGACCGGGGTTTAACTCTTCGTTAATCGAATCTGTTGAAATCGCAGTACAAATATCGTGAAAACTTGGCGATTTCGGCAACGAAGGGGTTGGTGTTTCAACTTTTGTTACCTCGTCTTGAACTTTATTTTCTTCTTCTTCGCTTTCATCGATTTCCTGTTTTACTTCTTTTGCATTTTTCTCCTTTTCTGTATTTAATTCAAACGAATTAAAATTTTGCCTCCACTTTTTATCCTTTTTGTCCTTATGAACAGTATGGATCCGAACTGTTGCTCGGTCCCTCCGAATCGGCTTATTTATAGTCTCCTTTTTTACCTCGTTGCTTTGTTCCTCGGGTTGTTCCTTTTTCACAGCTGTAATCGGAGTTGTCCTCGGTGGTTGGTGCCGATATTTATTTGCGGAAACGTCAATATCCGCTGTGTTAATTTTTATGGGTCTTGGAACGGTGATTTTACTCGAATTGAGCACTCTCAACTGCGGAGAATATTTCCTCCTAAGACTAGTCACTGGGTTTTCAGAAATCGTGGCCAAATGTGGCGCAAAATTCCTATGAAACCTTGTCAATGAGGATGGTTTTGAGAAAGTCGGCGGTCTCGTGTACGAACCGATTAGAGAGGAGTGCCCTGAGTACGGACTGCTCAAATATAGGGCGTAGGACGGGACTAATGGAGATTGGGATGCGGAGGAGGAGTACAGACTCGTGTCGCCGTAGAGAGGCATTTTTGACGATTTTTGGCAAACCGTGAGAATACCAAAACGAAAGGTAAAACGTCCAAGCACGTGGTATAACCGAGTAGCGGGTTTCGAGTCAAGGATCGCGAATCAACTGAGAGACGCGACGGTTAACTCTAACCCGTACTCTGTGTGCCAAACAATACTATTTTTAAGTCGTCCGAAACGCACCTGCGCTCTATTTTCATCCATATTTTCACCTACGTTATTGTGTTTAGCATAAAAATATTAAACAGACAATTAGTAACTGTTAATTAACCAGGAAAAATATAAATATAATATGTTATGACAGCTTTAAAGCTAATAATATCGAACAAAATTCTAAACATCCATTTAGATTTCATGTTTTATTTAATTTTCGTTTTATCAATGAGAGCGGTTAATCTTGGAATCAAGGAATTCAAGACATGCCAGCTAGGACTGAATGCAAATAGAACAGTACAGGCTACTAGACTTGACACCCAACAGGAATTTTGTGGCTTTGAAGTTCTTTTACAATGTAGTAATCTTTTAATAGTTTGAAAGATGAAGATACCAAACGAAATTTTCAAAAAAGAACACGAATAAACGAAAGAGATTTAAACAAACCTAATAAAAGCTATGAAGAAAAAATGCACTTGTAGTGTGTTCAAAGTAGTTTTGGCATACAAGGTGACATGACAAAGCAGGTAGCACCGATGAGTCTGCACAAGAATTTATCGAAACCTTTTGAATCATCGCAGATATTTAACTGTGTTCAAACGGGTTTATTTTGAAACAGAATGCCTAAAAGATTCACGTTCAAGAAAGACAGATTCACTTTCCGCCTTTGTGCAAACGTAAGTAGTGATTCCAAGGTGAAACAGATTACCACACTGAAAATCCTAGGGCTTTCATTACACCTCATATGAGTAACAGAATTGGAAGTACAATTTCTGTTGATTGCTTTAATTGGTGATAGCAAATTGCAAGAATTTCTATATCAAATTTTTAAAAGTGTTTTAATATAATCAATTCGACCAATTTAACATTAAAAGACTTCTGGAATGTTGTTTGTGATATAATGGTCATCAGGCTATTCTATTGATGAAGTCTCACGCCGAGGATACGAGAAAAATTCTAAACGCTGCGTGGAGGAAACTACTGCTATGAGCTATTTCTAAAGATGACGTTGAACAGTTACTGGATGAAAAGCAATATGCTGAAAGGAGTGAAGTAATAACTGCTTGTAGTGAGGACGAGGAAAAAGAATGAAACAAATACTTCGTATATGCAGAACGATAGTTCTACAAAGTCATCGGTTTCGGGATTCGTCGGTTTTCTAGGAACGGATTAACGGCGAACTCCGAGGCAGCACTATGTTGGCTTTTTTTACGTCAGAATTTCAAGAAATTCACCCAACCCTATACCCACCCATACCAAATTTTTAATTTCTGCTGAGCACCTATACGCACAACCACCGAATATGTTGGTACTCCGAGTGCAGACGCAGCAACTATTGAGTTTTTTGTACCCAATGTAGTCCCAGTATCTGCTGCGAATATTTCTTGGCGACTTAATACTGCTTCCAGAAGAGCTAAAATGCTTCCAGAAGGCTTAATACAGCTTGTAGATAACTTGATACTGTCTCCAAAAGACTGGACATGATTCCAAAAGACTTAAAAAGCTTTCATAAGACCTAAAATGCTTCCAGAAGACTTGAAATACTTCCAGAAGACTCGACATTGCCTCTAAAAGACTTGAACTGGTTCAAGAAGATACGATACTGCCTCGGGAAGACTGATATTGCTTTCAAAAGACTTGAAATGCTTTCAGAAGAATTAAAATGCTTACAAATGACTTGAACTGCTTCTAGAAGACGTGATACTATCTCTAGAAAACTTGAACTGCTTCCGGACGACCCGATACTATCTCTAGAAAACTTAAACTACTGTCAGAAGTCTCGATACTGCCTCTGAAAAGCTTGATACTGCCTCTGAAAAACTTGATACTGTTTGAAACAACTTGAAATGCTGCCAGAAGAATTGAAACGCTTTCAGATGGCTTGAAATGCTTCCAGAAGGCTTGAACTGCTTCTAAAAGACTGGATATCTTTAGAAAACTTGAACAGCTTTTAGAAGACACTGCATCTAGAAGATTTGAACTGCTTCCAGAAAACTCTACTGCGTCTGAACAACTTGCACTGTTTCCAAAAAGACTCGATACTACCTCTAGAAAACTTGATACTCCTTTTGAAAGACTTGAAATGCTTTGAGAAGGCTTCAACTGCTTCTAGAAAGCTTGATACTGCTTCTGCAAGATTTATATTGCTTCCAGAAGACTTGAACTGCTTCCAAAAAACTTAGCACTACCCTTGAAAGAGTTGATACTGCTTCTAGAAGATTTGAAGTGTTTCTGAAGACATGTACTGCTTCCAGGAGACAATGATACTGTTTCAGGAAGACTTGACACTGCTTGTAAAACTGCTGGCAGAAAGCATTTTCATCACAAGAAAAACAAGATACTTTGATAAACTATTTGAATTTGTTTCAAAAATATTAAATGCTATTGGATAATATGCAGAATCTTGACGCAACTATTCCAAAACTGTTTATTAAAATCTAAAATACTACTAGCAGAAGACATTTTTATTGCAAAAAATAAGAAACTGTTAACAAAATTTGACTTTGTTTCCAAAATGCCGTATATTGTTGGCAAAATATAAAGACTTCGTGTCAAAAATTTAAAAGCAGCCAATTAAAGACTAGATACTGTTTGTAAAACTGTAGGCAGAAGACCGCCAGATTTTTGAGAGTGGTCATTCATCGTTTGAGTATTTTCCTAACTCAGCTGTTTTTCAGCACTCAGCACCCATACGTATTTTCAAAATCCTCCAAATTTTAATAAATTTTAATAAATTTTTTAATAAATAATGAATAAATCGGATTTTTTGTGTTAATTTACTTTACTATGACTCCCACGTCATAAAGTATAAGAATCGTTAAAAATAAAACCATAAATCTTATCATACATAGCGAATTTGGTATTTTCATGAAATTTAGACGTCAAAAAACCCAATATCACAGCTTGTGGTCCATTCCGTATAACAGTTGTAACAGAGGAACAATTTTAACAGGAATTGGAAATTGTTACTGTTTAAGAGTAAGAATATTTTATACTAACCTGTTCCACAAAAATGCTCGTTTATAACATCTCTAACCTCTAATACAACTCAACCAAATTCAATCCAACCTAATTTAAACCACAGCAATCCAACCTTACCAATCATTGATGCAAGTATTTAGAATATTTGACACCCAATTTTTCTAAAGCAATGAATTGTGTAATGAAATAATTTCAACGCTTTAATAGCAAAACCTTTATATGTGAGACGATCTATCTTCCAGAAATAACTGGCATTGATTTCATAGCATTCAAAACTGCCGGTAATATGAAGAGACAGTTGACGAAGCTATATTAGCGATCTACCAATCGTGTTGCTAGAAGAAAACCAGAAAAAGCAACGTTGATTTTGTGGAGATGATATCCAGAAAGAGGACTTTATGATCCAACACAACCCAACATCATAATGATGGAACTACCTCCTCACGTCACAAAACTAAGTATTTAGAATTTTTAACATCCGATTTTTCTAAAACAATTTTTTCCCATACAATCTAATATAATGTGCGATAATAGAAGAAGGCATTATAATATATTTATATCATCTATTCTGGAAAAAAATATCTATGGTTAACATTGCATTTTAAAAGCGTTATCTGTATCTTCCGATTAATCAATTTTTTTAAATGGATACGTCTTGGAATCATAGTCATACGAATTAGTCATAGTTATTTTAAACACAAAACGTTTACTTTGATTTAGAAACACGTCCAATTTTGGTGTGTTTCGATTGAGCTGTAAATAGCCAACAAGTCCCAATTCAGTACTTGTTCGCACTTGCGGTGCTCATAGTCACAATTGAATCTGGAAACCAGCTTCTTTCTATCTTCTCTCATTCCTTTCCATCGCAAAGTATTTTGGAAGCCGCTTCATAATTATGTGCCCATATCTCTTTTATCTTTCTTTTCTATCTCTGAATGTCTCTATCCCTGTCCTCCAGCTCAACCCTACCTTCCCGAATAACTACAACCCAATCAAAGTGTTCAAAGTCTGGGAAAATCTGTTGTAGAGACATCCAGCTTGGGTGCTTGAGCGACCGGATAGTGTGAGCTTGTAGTAGTTGTGGCGCTTTCCTTGTCTTCTCCGGAAACACCCTTCTTGAATGTTTCTGGAAACCCTCCATCTCAGTTAACTTTTCACTATCATCGATTCGGTTCGTCACTATTATCCTTTCGTTGGTGTATAAAGTCTTGTCATCCAGTTCTCTGATATCTACCAACTCGTCATATAAGGCCATTCCTACGTACCTTCTTTAATCTGACAACTCTGGCTCCCATACAGCATCGTTCAGGGCCTAGGAGAAGGTATAATAAATAGCCAATACCAAGATTCCAAGTAATTATGTTATTAGATAATATCTAAATAATTGACAGTTCGATGTGTCTTATTTTTTTTTTATTATTACCCTTCATTTTATGTTTTGTCCAATCATTCCATCTAACTCATAGCTTTTTTTCCGCACTTTCTGCTTTTCCTTAGGACTGTCTCTCTTTTTATCGACTTATAGATCCATTTCCTATCTTTCCCACGATATTATCCAACGCCAGCTGCGCACTTTATTCAATACCACTAACTGTGATTGCGACGTCGTCAGTATAAGTGATCAATTTTCAACCCAACTCAAATTAACCCAACATTGCTGAAAGTATCGATAGAATTTTTTAGACACGGTTTTTCTAAAGCAATGAAAACAATTTTTTGAGCGGGCGAATAGAATGATTTCAAGATTTCAAATGCAAAACCTTTATGTGCGAGATTATCGATCTTACAGAAATAACTTGCATTGATTTCTAAGCATTGAAAACTGCCGTCAGATTGATTAAGTGAAGAGACAGTAAAAGATGCTATCATAGCAATCAATCAGTCGTCTTAATTGATAATTTTGTGGTGAACTTATGGAGAAAGAGGAGTTTGGGATCTCAACCCAACCTAATCTAATTCACCCCACTCCAGTCAAACATTACTGAATTCATTGATGGAACTACTTCCTCGTGCCATAAAACCAATTATTCAGAATTTCGGACACTTAGTTATTCTAAAGCAACAAAAACTTTAAAAAAAACAAAGCTATAATATCTCGAATCCCAACTCAACCCAACCCAACATTACTGAAATAATTGAATCCGAGGAGGAAACCATAAAACTAAGTATTTAGAATTTCGAACATGCAATATTTAATAATAATAATGTCGCTTTATTATCCAAAAGGAAGGCCCAATTACAGGATAATTTACAAAACAATTTTAAAAAATGTAAAGAAAGAAGTACAGCGTACAAAACAAAAATAAATCACCAAATTGATGAATGAAATAATAATGTCATTATGATATACGGGCTGTTTCTGAATGACTGCAACAATTTTTAAGGGGTGATTCTTTAATGAATCTTAACGGTATCCTTTAATATACCATGGGCGACCTCGGCTTCTCCCTCGCAAAAAAGGCGGAAAATTTTGATTATATCTTTTTTCTCAAAAACCGTAAACGCTAGGAAAGTTAAATTTGGAGAATATATTTAACTCATAATAGGGCACGTTTTGACCCTATTTGTATTTTCATCCTACCCTTCTTAACTACCAAATGAAATAAAAGAAACTTTTTTGCGTAAATTTTTTCCAAAAACGATTATTTTTTGAGAAAAAAAAATGATAAAACAAACACTACCCGTTAAACAATGACAAAATCTTAATATACTTTGGATATTCTTTCTCAAAGTTTCTTTTACATTTAACTGTGAATGTTTTTAGTGTCTTACTAAGAGTTTGAGTGTTTTGAATTATTCAGCAAGGTATATAGGTATCACCTAAGCTGATTCACCTTTGGGGAGGAGCCGAAGTCAGCTATGATTCATATATTAAAGTACCCTTAATATTCAGTAAAGAATCACCCTTTAAGTTTTTGATGCAATCATTCAGATACAGCCTGTATATAGTTTAATCTTCATTAATACCAAAGCGTCTGATGATAAAACTCAATGTAAGCTTTATCAAGGCATTAACATTGTCTTCGATTGAATTCAATTGTAACTGGTCATTGAATAAGACACCCAGATCTCACCTTGTGTAAGATGCGACAACATATTTTGCTACATTATGAGCAATTCTATTCTGTATAGACCAGGAACTAATAGTCTTTAGATTATGCTGTAAAATAATACGGTCCTCAGAAGATGTTCAAGTCTTCGTAATAGGTGAGTCATATAAATATTGAAAAGAAATCTACCAAAGTTTAAACACCAGAGCCAGCAATGAAGGTATTAGATTTAGAACAATTGTAGCCCACACAGCAAAGTATATTGGAAAGGTAAAATAAAATTAAATCAACGAAATAAATTTAAGACTGCTGAGTTTGAAACGAAATATTCCATTATCCAATCTATCAAAAGTCTTTGTAAAATCTGTTTAACTTATATCAACTTGTCGTTTATCCATATGGTCGCCAATGAATACAGGTATATATCTAGTACAGGTAATGCAACCTGTACTAGATTGGTTATGGTCTCTAGTCAAATTGGGGCCAACCCAATCTGGCCATGGGTCAATTGGGTTGGGCCCAATTCAACCCACTACTACACGACTATGTATGACACCAGGAAAAATGATTAAAGCCTTAACTTTGAAAAATTATATCTGGTTTCATCTTGGTGTAACATTTGATCAAAAAGTACTCTTCGATATCCATGTAGATAGTGTGGTGATCAATCATACAGAAAGCTGGGCATTATAAAGTGATCTTTCGAGGATCAACAACAATTCACAACAATAACGCGATAATAAGCATGTACAATGTATGTGTCAACAATATCTTAAACTTCGGTAACGTAATCTGGAATCTGTAGTACTTCGCATTCAGGTGTCCGGTATCTTCCGGGTCAGAGGTATCATTTTTCTAATAAAGTTTTTTCATATTGTTTATAACCCTGCATATCACTAAGTTGGAATCAATTGCGTCGAGCAAATTTATTGAATTTATTAACAATACATCTATAAACAGAACAAAATCGAACCAACAACCCAAGATTTTGATACGGTTGGAACAACCTCTTCGCCCAATAAATCGAAATATTTAGAATTTTTGACAAAACACATAATTTCAACGTTTCAAATACAAAATATATATGTGTGAGACGATTCATCTTGCAAAAATAACTGGTATTGATTCCAAATCATTCAATACTGCCGTAAAATTGGTCAATTAAAAAATTCATACAAATGACACATTTTTAGTCATTTCATTAATGTGTAAAAGTACGAAAGGATATCTTAGACAATATAACGTTTTAAAAATACAGATATGAAGGAAAATGAAAAAAAAAACTAGATATGAAGTCCTTAATAATACTACCCAAAGGAACCCCATGGTGAACAATTGAAATAGAAACTCATAATGCAAATCCTAAGAAAATATAGGGTAATGAAATATACTTGACTTCCGATATTGCCGGATATTGGCTCTAACTTCGCTCGGATTGCAAAAGGAAATTCGAGCGACCATCAATCGAAGATGTCATAACAATGTTATAAAGCACAAAAAAATCGATTAATCCTTAACAATCGTTTTGAAAATAATCTAATCCTGTGCCAAATTGTGAATTAAGTTAATTAAAAAGTTTAATTGGTATCGATTAGTTTAATGGGCGTTTGGAAACGGTCGGTTTAATTTTTTAAATGGTCAAAGAAAAAATAAAGAAAAGAGAGACTTGGAAGCGGTTTTTGTTCGTGTTTTAAGCGTGCGAGAATTTAAACTGAGAATAGCACGAAAACAAACCATTATTTTGACTTTTCGAACGTGTCAAGGACTAAATTTAAACCCGCATGTGGTATTCGAAATAAATTCTGTGCCAAATTTTCGAACGTTAATTAAAAACACTCGCTTCGAAATTAATATGACATTAAACCGCAACAGTTTACGGTTTAGGTACATTTTTAAACGTCAATCGATTTATGGTTTAATTTATTAGCATACCTGACGATTATAAATCTTGTGCATATTATGTAAGTACGAGCGGGGATAATAAATAATAAGACATTAATTAGACGTTAATCGGGACAGTGTACTAATTTGAATAGTTAATTAAACTCCGCAGTTTGGACGTAAACAAACGAAACTAAAACGTAATTTCTTGAAGCAAACGTAAATTAAGGATATATACGTTAATTTAATTGTACTTGAGTTCAAAGATTAAATTTAATTAAGAGAACTTTTGGTTTTAAGTCACGTCCCGCCAAATAACTGGATGAAAGTTGCAATGAAGTTCAGAATAAATTTTTGTTTGTAATTATAAACAAAAATTATAAATAAAAAATAATATTTTTATTATTTAAAAAATTGTTGCTTAAAATTGTTTTGAAAAAAATTGAGCCAAAATTATTTGTTTAAACTTCGCGACATAGACAACCCAATATACACATCGGTGAATAAAGTTGCGTTTTCCTTTTTAAATATTTGCTCTTTAATGGAACGAATGATAATAATAAAAAGAAAATAATAGTAATACTTACCTTCACATTTCAGACCTTGTTTGTAAATGCCGTACAATAATGAGCCGCAATGATCGCAAAACGTCGGCGACATGAACGTGTGTAATTTGAAACGATGCGGTATGTCGATTTTGAATCGTTCTCTTAAGTACTGCAAAAGAAATCAAAGTTAAAAATAAAGTGGGAAAGCAAAGAAATTAAAAGGAACTTACTATTGTGCTTTCTGAATCGCGCCCCGAACCGGGGCACTTCCCCAAAAGTTTGTCGTGGCATTTTTTGTGCACGGCAGTTTGGCAACCTAGAAATGAAAAGAAAACAACCCTGTTGTACGTTAGATTGTCGCAAATATGGGGAAGTTGAACGTACATTGACATTGATAACCCTGTTTACCAAACCCCCATAAGAAATCTTTGCAAAAGGCGCAAAATGTTGGTTGTCGAAAAAATTTTGCTAAGAATTGGTGACCTTTGACGTCGTGAACTCTAAAAAAAATAATAAAAATTAAATTAAAAAATTAATTTTATATCACAGTGTTTAAAATGATATAGGATAAAGTGTGTTTGAACGAGAAAATGTACTTTAAATTAATTAATATCAAAAAATCGTTTCTGCTTTAATATATTTAATATATCTTTATAAAGGGATGTATTACGACTTAAATTGAAGATGAAGATGTTTTCTTTAAAATATTGTATGATAACCGCCGTTTTATTTAAGAATTATTGAGATAAAAATTGAAGTAAATAAGGGTGCGTTTCAATTTAGATAACAGTAAAATATTACAAGTGGTAGAACTAAAAAAAATCGCCATTGCTAAAATAATGAAGATAATGGGGTGGGTCATGAATCAAATTGAAGATAAAAATGCCCTGTTTAAAATGATATGGGATTAACTGACGTTTAAACGAGAAATTATTGAGGTAAAAATCAAAATTTGTAAGACATCAAATTAATTAAATTTAAAAAAATCGCCAATCGTGAAGGCTTTATTTTTGAAAATGATTAAATGAGCCTTTCATCATGTTAAACCTTGCTCTTTATGAAAGCATATCAGTAATCGTTTCAATTCCAAATGGGTTTTATCAAAAAAAAATAATAACAAGAACCGTGCATATTTAGGTAAAACTTAAACTTTAAACCCAAACAGTAATAGAATAATAAAATTTAAGAAATCGTATTTTTGGCAAATTGTTAAATGATTTTTGACTCAAATTAAAGCTTTAATCTTCCTCTACAGGAAAACTTATAACTAGTTATTTCAATTTGAAAATAATATACCGTGTGTACATAAAATATGGAATCAATTCGATATAAGTTCGGGAGATGTTCTTAGAAAAAAGAACTAGTGATATATGTTATATTTTTTACTGCGCATTTTTTAAATTAAAATTGTACAAAGTGTCAGAGTGCCCCAAAATTGAGATACTATGCTTTAAATTCTGAGTATTTTGCTAGTTTGCACACCTTATGTTGATATTCAGCTGTCTTCGCAAAAACAGCTGTGTGTATCTGTGTACAGGGTGGGCAAATTTTGGTGTTATTATAAGGTATCGCAGAAACTAGAAGAGATACTAGAAAATAGGTGCCATGTCCTGGTCTTTTATTCCGAGCAATTTTTTAACGGCAGTATATTCTACTCAAAAGAGTATCTTAAAAATATATTAACCACATTTTCTTCAATTTAAAAAATACACGAAATACGAGCATTTCTTGATCTGGCGAAAATAAGACTTTTTGGCTATAACTTAAAAACAAAAGAAGATATATACGTCTTCGTGGGATTGAATTTATCTTGGAAGAATAAAGTGGTATACGACGCCCACTTTTTTCGTATCTCTTATAGTTTCTAAGATAGCCTATAATAACACCAAAATTTGCTCATTCTGTATATAAAGTATGGAATTAATTCGATATAAATTCAACAAATATTCTTAGAAAATAACGACATGGACATCTATGTTCTATTTTTTAACGCGCATATTTTGAGATAAAATTGAAATGTACAGGTTGTCCCAAAATTGAGATACCACGCCTAAGTGACTTTTTTAAATATAGAGTGATTTACAACATACGGATCGGACTGATCCGATAGGATGGGTATTAGGGATCAAACTGAAGAGATTTTTTTATAACTATAAAACATTATAGTTATAAGCAAGTTAATTTGTCAAATAAATCTACGTCCACATTTGGGAATTACTGATTTTCAGTAAAAAATAAATTTATACATTTTTGACGGACCTGTAAAATTAGACAATTCATTGTTTCAGTAGACCCTCCATTTACACACATCATTGACGTATCAGTTCCACACCGTATCCGTCGCCTTTGTTCTACAGTGTGTCCCCGAATTGTGTTCCGATAAATATAATAGTATAAATTCTTGAATTCAAATTCCATCTTTTGCACTTAAAGTCTGGATGTCGTAAAACGACGTATAACCAGGGTTTACGTCAAATGTCTTCAAAATACCAAAGATACCGCAAGAAGTTTGTTATCCGTTACAGGTAAAGTGGTCTTTCTGAGCAATATTCATAAGTTGATTAAGATAAAATGTTTGCCATCTTAAATTTTAATGATATGCCGAATTTATTAATTTAGGATATAAAAGAAGAAATGAGTTTTTTCTTGAAAATTCCTTTCTAATATTCTGTTTTACAATAAAAACAGATGATCAGAGTAAATAGAACTAACAATTATCGTTTAATAGTTTAGCATTGGCCTATTGTCAAATATTAATTGATCATGTTTACATTACAACATAAAGTATTTATAGTGCAGTGCTATGGATTGGGGAACATTAGTTACAATGCAGTTTTAAGGCAATTTGAGGAGATATTTAGATTTTTAATAGATAGAAAACCACTAAAAGTTTTGTAAGAATTTATACAAGAAAAAACAATAAAAACGCATCAGATAATGAGAAATAATACGATCTTAAAGAAGAAATACAAATCGACATAATGTAAGTTTAATAACTAGCTGCAGTTTAATAGAATAAATCATGTAACATATTATGTAATTTATAAATTAGATGGTTTCCTGAATTGAATAAACTACACGTTTATTCAATTAACATACAAATTGCGATGATAACAAAGAAATTAACTATAAACATATTAGAAAAAGTTATAAACAATGTCGGAAGAGAGCTGAATTATTGCGAATGTTAAGATAGGTAGCTTGCTGTTGTTCCCCATTTAAGCGTGACGACTCTTTTGTTTACACCTGTCAATCATCTATTGTAATACAAATTAATGTTAAAACAGGTAGCTTTCTTTTGTTTCCCAATTATACCGTGAAGGCCGCTTTCTTTTGTTCCCCAATTAAAGCGTGAAGGACCTTTTGTTTACACCTGTCAATCATCTATTGTAATACGAAGGAATGTTAAGACAGGTAGTTTGTTTTGTTCCCCAATTATATCGAGTAGGCATGTGTTCAAAGACATGGATAATTTTAACGATGAAAAATTTAGAAAGGTAATGGGACCAACAATAGAGTCGTAAATTGACCTTATCTGTAGCTTAACAACTTATGATTGCCATAACGATGACTCTACCTCCGATCAATCACACGATTAATCCAGCCATAAAATTAAAATAATCATAATTCCGTAATCAATAGTATTTTGGTCACCAAATTTCACATACAGGACTCTCTTACCCCCAAGAATAGAACACAACAAAAAGCAGCTTTAAGTACTTTTTGTCAATTTTTAAAACACCGTAACCGGTAACGATTTCCAAGAAAAAAAAATACATTATACGGATTATTACATATATGGAATGGTTTTATGAGAGCTGAATTTGACCCCAATGAGCGTTTTTAAAGTTGATGAAATTTTAAGATGATTTAGAAGGTGATTTAAATCAACTATCATTGCAATCATAGACGCCGGTTGCGAAAATACGCATGAAATATAAAAATAGACTTAAACGCCGAATGCCGGCTCTTTTTAAGAGCTTGAAAAGCTTGAAATGGGTCTGAGAATATCATATGTACTCTTCAAAAAACAATAACGTTTTCAGAAGATGCTGGTACTGAATTGGGAAGAATAAAGCAATATAAAGTCTTTTGGAAGCATGTTAAGTCTTCTAGAAGTATTTGAAATCCTATAGATGCATTTCAAATCTTCTAGAAGCATTATAAGATCTTCTGAAAATATTTCAAGTCTGGTGAAAGCAATGTTAGGTCATCTGGAAGCATTTCAAATCTTCTAGAAGCAGTATTAAGTCTTCTAGAAGCAGTCTGGAAGTATTTCAAGCCTTCTGCAAACAATATCAAGTTTAATACTAGTATCAAGTCATCTAGAAGCAATGTCAAGTCTTCTGGAAGCAAATGAAATGTTCTGTAAGCAGTATCAAGTTTTCTGGAAGCAGTATCAAGTCTCCTAGAAGCAGTATAAAGCCTTAATTCAAAATGGGTATTCTCTAATAAAAACGTTCCCAGCAGATGCTGAGACTGAATTGTCTCAGGGATGGTTGTTAACTATTCTTGACGGTAAGACTATTACATATGTCAAATTTGGTTACCAAAGTCCTATTAGATATGGAGTTATGTTTCTGTGAAAAACAAAACCTTTTGGAGGTTTTATTATACTTGTTTAGTACATTCACCCTGACATAGAATTTCTCACTTCCCAGAATGCATTGTGTTATATCTCCAAGAGATCGTTATATTATTTAATGTGTGATATGTCCTCTTAAAAGGAAAACCTTTAGGTTTAATTTGAGATATGAGTCAATTCTTCACAACAAAAAGAAGGTCAGATAGTTACTGTGTATAGCAAGTCAATGAAAGAGATGAGAAT
The DNA here is from genome assembly GCA_036711965.1 of Onthophagus sagittarius. Classification (NCBI taxonomy): domain Eukaryota; kingdom Metazoa; phylum Arthropoda; class Insecta; order Coleoptera; family Scarabaeidae; genus Onthophagus; species Onthophagus sagittarius. The sequence goes on from JASERS010000003.1 coordinate 67,229,995, forward strand.
GTATTGAGAGGAAACTACAATGCTAGAGTGGGCGTGGAGGGCGAAGAGTGGAGATATGGGGAGAGGACGGACGAAGCGAGAAGGAGGTTGAGACATTAGTAATCGGGTGGGGAGGGGGATAGGGGTAGATAGATATAGAGAAACCAGGAGAGGATACAAAGAGTTATGCGTTAGGAAGAAAACAGAACTGAAGGAGAAGGAGGCGGCAGAGATTGGAGGGATAACAAGGGAAGGGGAGATCTGGCGGTATCTGAAAAAGATAAAGAAGGGTGGGGGGATCACCAGCAAAATACACATGACAGAATGGAAGAATTACTTTATGGGATTATTGGGAGGGGCTAACGGGGTTGGGGGGCTGTGGGGGATAGGAGATAGACGAGGAGATGGAAGTAGTGCTTAGGGGATTGAAGAAGGGAAAGGCACCAGGTGAAGATAGGATCCATAATGAGACATGGTTGGAAGTATCAAGGGTGGTGAAGGTGAAGTTGTTAGAGCGGATGAATAGCTTATGAAGAGGTGGAGGATCCCGGAGGGATGAAAAGTGGTAAGAGATGGAGTTGGGAAGAATTTTGTCGGATGGGCAAGTAGGGTTTCGGAAGGGAAGGCTAAAAAACGTGTTTGTGTTGAAGCCTTTGGCAGATAAGGAACTAGACAAGAATCTAGGGAAATTGTGAGAGGAGATTGAATGAAGAATGATTGAAAGAGAATGAAGGAAATATACATGGAGACTCTGGCTAAGATAAAAGTAGGAGATAAGCTGAGCGACGTGTTCTGGACGATGAAGGGACTGAGACAGGGATTTCCGCTGAGCACAAGTTTGTTTGCATTGTATACGGCGAACTTGGAGGATAGATTGGGGAAGGGAAATGGGAAGTTTTTAAGGGCGGGAGAAAATGAGCAGAAAGCTGGATAGAGGAGGTTAGGAAGTATACTTACTTGGGGTATGTGTTTAGGGAGGGGTCTCATGTGAAAGCAATAGCATAGCAAAAAAATGCGAAGAAGGTTATGGGATAAGTATGAGGTTGGGGGGAGAGAGTCTTTGGAGGAAATGTGGCAACGAGGAAGATTATGTTTGAAGGCCTAATTACTAGTGTATATGTATGGGGCAAAGGTATGGAGATGGAGGGAGCAGGGAATGCTGGAGGACGTGCAAGCTAGATGTTGGAGATGAGTACTTCGTGTGGCGAGAAAAACACCGGAGTATATAGTGAGGGAAGAGGTAGAGATGGATGTGATCACAGTGGAAGCGGGCAAGAGAGCAGTGAAATATGAAGAGAGAATAGACTGGAGGCCTAATTACGCGATCTTGGAGAAGTGTTAGAGTGAAATCGAAGAGGGAATGGTCAGATATTACAGAAGAGTGTGCTATTCGGTAACTGAGATAAATGATAAACGTAGGGTGGGTAGAGAGATGTGGAGGGAGTTGAGAGATAGGGACCGAGATATGCAGAGAGAGGAAGGAAGAGACACAAATAAAAGAGGGAAGGTATAACGAAGGGTACGGGGACATAATTACGGAGGAGCTGCCTAGATACTTGTTATTGGAAGGAGATGAGGAAAGGAAAAGTTGATATATAGCTAGGTTCCGTTGTGGAAACGAGGAGATTCTGACAAAACGATTCGTACCTCAAATTAAAGCTAAAAGCTTCCTCTTCAAGAAAACATATCACACATTAAATTTTATAATAATTTCTTGGAAATATAAGTTAGAAGCTGAGGCCTAAATTTTAGCAGTTTTAATAAATTAACGTAATCTTTAAAAAGCCATTTTTAACTTATTTTTAATACGAAAAAGTGGTTTATATTTCATGTTAAAGCTAAAAGCTTCCTCTTCATAATGACACATCACTCATTAAGCTTTATAATAATATCTTTGAAATAGGGTTTCAAAGTTGAAAGTTCGAATTTTGACGTTTTTAATAAATTATCGTAAACTTTAAAAAATCATTCTAATTCTTATTCTTGGTGTAAAAAACAACTTTTATCTTATATTTAACCTGAAACTTTCAAATTTCATTAAAAAAAAATAATTCCCATTATATATAATTAGGTTTAAACTCAAACACCCAAAAAATGTATGAAATTTAAAAAGTCGTAAAAGCCGTATTTTTGAATACTGTTAAATGTGTCTTACATCATATTAAAGCTTAAACCTTAATCTTTATGAAATCATATTGCTAATCGTTTCAGTTTCAAATGGATTTTATCAAAAAAATTAAAAAGAACCGTGCATATTTATGTTTTGTACCGATTTAGTGAATGTTCCCATTAACAGGTGGGCCAATTAACCAAATATAAATAGAAGGGACATTATAAATTTCTAGCCAAAATGACCTCCTTTATGAACTTATGAGATCATGGTATTAACATTTGTACAATTCCTGTTTATCTTGAATTTTTCTAGATCAAATAATAGTTTAATTGAGTCAATTTAACTCAAGTAACAATTCATTGCACATTTATGTAGAACAAATCAACCTAAGTGTGCCAGCATATTTAATACGTAATATCTTAGTGATGGGTTGAATCCTTGCTCACGGAACTTCTTCTAAACTTTACAAAGAGTTTCTCAAAGAAAATTGATTAATTGAAGTCCAGAGAGTTCATAAAGTACTGGCAGAGTAAATAAGAGAAAGAAATATTTTTCATTTATGTCATCTAACTAAATAGAATATGATTTAAAACGCAAATTTTTCGTGGTCCTTATATAAAGATGATGCCATAAGTCAATTTAACAAAATTTTCTCAGAATGAGTCATCATATTGAAAATATTATTTTCAACAACTCATTATAAACGGTTTGGTACAGCTACAATTTTAATTACAACATTTGTTGTTAAGACTTTAACATTAACAATTCAATTTGAATTTCGCACCACTCAAAATATAAATTACCACCTGCTCTAAATCAAAATGTTTTTTTAAAGATTTACAATTTGCATTTACTTTTGATGTTTAACAGCTCCTCTTCTCCTCGTTATCTGTTTTCCTCTAGATCGTTGTAAACCGTCACTAAAATCGCTTGGATCCGAGTCTATCGTTGAAATTGGTAACAATGCAGTTGTAGAATTAGTTGAACCCTCACTCCTCAACATTTGTGGTTGCCTAGGAAGTCTCGGTTTACTCTGCAAAAAAGAAAGTCAATCAAAATCGGTTTTGTTTTTTACTCTTTCTTATTAAGTAAAGGCTCGTAACGTAAACTAAAAATAGGGTCGAGTTCGACATTCCTGCCACTTGACTCAAACTATTACACGCCACCGGCCTAAATTTAGTGGCAAATCTGCCGGAAATAAACTTGTACCTTTAAAATGTAAACTTAATAATAACTTACCGATTAATAAGGGTATTAAACTAGATAAATGCGAACGTCTTTTATTGGCTGTTTTATATTAATTTGGTAGTCTAGTCTAATGTTAAACAACATAATTAAGCTAAGACACAGCATGTGTCTTGATTTTTATCTATTTTATCTCAGGACCGCGAAACAAAGGTAAATATCATAAAATCTTGTTGAATAAAATTTAAATAAATGACTGAATTAGTGTGGAAGATGCTTTATTAGTGTTTACTTGAAATAGATGTTTCAAAATCGAACTTGTTTCTGAAGAAGGTTTCAACATGCAATCTGAAACGTCAAAGGCTCTTTCAAAACAAGACGCACAGATTAATCCTAATGATTCTATTTCTATATCTAGTTATAGTTAGCTCTAGTTTTATTTTAAGAAATTTCTTCTCTCGATAACATTTTTCAACCAGTTAGTAAATCTGTATATAGACTTTTGTACGTCACTGTAATTGAGAATTCTTTGATGATTAATGAGAAATGTCAAAATTAGCAGGTGAACCTAAAATATAAATTAATATTCTAAACCTAACATTGACCCATGCATCTTGACATTGATAATTGTAGGTCAAAGATGGAAATTTCAACGTCAAGAATAATATTGATATTAAAGCCACAGTTTAAATAATAACAATTTTGATTAGTAAGAAATCTTTCATTAGGGATTTCTGAAATTTATCGGTTGATAGCGACCATATCGTTGAAGTTACATCTGTCAAATTGACTGTGATTTTTTTAGTCTATTCTTCCAAACTAGTTCTACTGGTTCAATAAACAAGGAACGTATCACGTAACATGTAACATTTCTGATTCAATCATTTCAAATTTCTAAATTTGTCACTATTTAAAAAGTCACTGTTTAGTGTGGATTACAGGCTGATGACGTCATCAGCCCATATTTCACTCAGAACGACGTTAGCCAAGTCATCACCATCAACGATAAACGGTACTTGGATGTTCTGGGTGCCCAAGCACCTATAAAAAATTTTTGAAGGGTGCAGAACACCCATACGATTTCCAGAAGACATGAAATGCTTCCAAAAAAGACTTGATATTGCTTCTAGAAGACTTGAGCTGCTTCTGGAAGATTTGATACTGCTTCTAAATTACTTAATACTACTTATAAAACACTTGATATGCTTCAAAAAGATTTGAATTGCCAAACCAAACATATAATATAATTCTACCCCTTTCTCCCTGTCACCCTACGTTTCCTCGCTGTCACCACATCCCTCATCCATTTCCTTACCTCCGCTCTTTCCTCTAGTACCCGCTTCCAATCTATTACCTCCTCCCTCAGCTCATCACACTCCACCCTCCACCTAATATCTGTTGTCCCTTTCTTCCACCTAAATTTTTTGTCTCATCTAAATATAACTACCATCTTTCCCTTCTCGTCCCCATCCCTCATCTCCCACAGGGTACTTCAGTATCCCCTCCATTAAAATGTTCCTATATTTTTGATTGTATCTACTTTCCCCTATCGCCGTCCTTCTCTCTTGTATTTGCATGTCTCTAGGATCTCTATCCCTTACGCTTACCTCGCCCTACATCCCCGTCCGCTTCATTCTTCTGTTGTTTATCTCTACCTCCGAATAACCCGTCCTTTTGTAATATTTCCCCCGCTCTCATTTACCTTCACTTCCTCCCTCATAATATATCTCGGTGATTCTGTACGTCCTCCAGAATATCCTGCCTCTTCCACCCCCAAACCTCCACCCCCAAACCTCCACCCCGTACATCATTGTACTTCTCATCAGCCCATTAAACATGATCTTTCTCTTTCTGATGTCCCGTCCAAACACTCTCACCCCATCCCCAGACCTCTCCTATCACCTTATTCTCCCTGAACTTGTATCCTCTGCACATCCATCCTGCTTCATTCTTCTCCACCCTCTGCGAAACTTCATTATCTTCCATCTTTCACACTTAGTATGTCATTATGTACAATATTTATTTACAATATTTTCCCTCATTGTGATATTATTTACCCCCTTTACCCTCTTCCTCCATTTTTACACCCTACACTCCTCGGCCCCTATCGTATTATTCCGCGCCTCCAGTAGCGGTTTATCTCCTCACTCCCACCACTCTTCTTATCCATCGCTTCTCCTCTCCTCTCTCACAAGATCCACTGTCGGTCCATCTCCTCCTCCGTCAACTTACTGCATCCATTCAACAGCCTACACAACCTCTCCTCACAGGCCATCCAGTATCTATTAGCTCTCTTCTCGTTTTCACATCAGAACCTCTCCACCAATTTCTTCCCTTCCTCATCTCCTTTTAATAACAAATATCTAGGCAGTACCTACAAGTATCTAAAGTAAGTAAAGTACTACTCTAAAGTACTACTCTGAAGTAAGTAAAGTATCTACCATTTATCTCAGTTACCGAATAACCCACTCTTTTGTAATAATTGTTTCTGCCTCCTTCCCATATCTGACTTTTCCAAATTTAATTTCCCTAAAATACTCCCCAAGATCCCGCAGTTTGTCCTTCCTTCTATTCCTTCTTCATATTTCACTGCCCTCCTGCCGGCCTTCTGACCCTATCAACCTTTACCTCTTCCCTATATGCCCCGGCGTTTCTCGCCGTATACAGGGCAAAAAGGCTGGGGCTCAATAGGCACCCCTCTTTATCCAAAACATCTGCTCATCTAAATCTGTGTGTGTTTCCTACTAAAAATCTAGCCCTCGTTTCCCTGCATATCCCCTTCACCCTCTTCTTCAATTCCTCCATGACACCCTCCTCTCCATCTCCTTCCACAACTTCTCCTAATCCACCTTATCGAATGCCACCTTCACATCTATGAATACTGTATATAACTTCCCTCCTTTCTTATCCAACTCTCTATCCGCCAGATATGTTAAGATATAAACGTTATCGATAATGCCTCTATCCTTCCTAAAGCCATAACGTGTCTAATAACTTCCCTTTCAACGCCTCGTTCTGTACCCCATCCTCTCCCGGTGTCTTTCCCCTTTTCAACCCCCTCAAAACTAATAAAATAGCTCCTTCCTTAACTTCTTCAAATAGCCCCATACATCCCGTTCCCGTCTTATCTCCTTAATTTTTACCGCCTCCCTCAACCTTAACTCCCTCTCTTTCTCCCACATACTACTTCCAGCAGGTTTACAACTGCCCCTGGAAGACTGATACTGCTTCTAAAAAACTTGATGCCCATTAAGTTCCAGGTATTCTGCACGAGCAGTTTCAGGGTAAGGTCATCTCACATGGACGGAATGTGAATTGGCCGTCGAGATCGTGCAATTTGGCACCCTTAGACACCACAGTCAGAAATTTTAACACCAAATTTGACATTCACTCTGAGATGATGATTCACCTGAGGAGATGTGATACATGGTACCATCGAGGAAAGGATTTCTGAAAACCTACAAAATTATGCCGCATATGATTCAGGACGAATAGCGCACAGTCAACCATCAACATTTTAGCTGGTAAGAAAGTTAGGACTGTAGTCAAAAAATACTAATGATATAACCCCAAAGTCTGAAGAAGAATCTACTGCACCAGATTTCGTTTTTGATAAAGATAACCATTTAGAATTTGTTTTCGATAAGGAATGTTTACGAATTGTGACGCTCTTCTACAGAATATAATGTCATAGCCAAAGGACTGGGTTGGGTTGAATTGGGCCAATTTTAGATTGAATACAGAGAAAGTAAAAAAGTTTGTGCGCATTTTACTCTTAACAGATTACAATAGCGCCTCATGATATAGATCAGTGTTTCGCGGAACCTTAGGGTTCTACTCAAACCCTTTAAGGGTTCCACGAATCAATGCTGCAATGCGCAAGATTATGCGACGTTGATTTCACGACGGATTAGTGATATGTCAGATTTCTGCGAAGCGGATCTAGTTAATAGTTTGCAACACAACATTTAAATCTACATATGTAGATGGCATTAATTCATTTTGGGTCAAATTAATGGTATATAAAATATGGCATTAATACTCATAAAAAAATTGATCACTTTCATATTAAATCCACCACTCACCAAAATTCAAACAACAACTTTGATACTCCGGTAAAACAATACTCAAACGTTACGTTTCCTGTACCATTGTTATCTCCAACTTTCAACATTTTCTTCCTAGTAGTTAATGAATGCTATCCACAAAATATGAGTTTGATTGTTAAACTGTCAAGTAGACGCTTTGTAATGTCCCCAGAGTATCGTCGTCGAAATTTTACCCATATCAATGATTTTGGTAAAAGCCGAATTATTGGTATGAAAGAGTATTTTATTCCGATAGGAATAAGAAGAAGCTTACTCGGATATAATCTTTATAATCCAAAGAAAATATTCAGAGACGTCGTCCTGCTTAACCACATTTATTTCTATTTTGGTTCTCGAGTTACAACCTACGCTACATACATATGGAACTGTCATCGTTAGAGCCCATGTAATATGTATTTTAGGATAATTATGAACAATTTTTGTTAATGACATTTATATCTCTTTATTTTGGTTCTCGAATCACAATCTATATTTATAACCAAAATTGTCGATTTTAACAATTTGATATTTCCTGCTACACACATATGGAATTGTCATTGTTTGACTTTATCTGGTAATGGATTATGTATTTTGGGATAACTATGAACAATTTTTGTTGATGACATTTATTTCTATATATTTTGGTTCTCCAGTTACAACCTACTACTACTTTTATAACGGCAAAGGTGTACTCATCAATGGAATAACATCGTCTTCTGCGATGTATCAAGGTATTCTTTATAGATGAATGATGGTCATAGAAGGGTGCAGCGATATTAAGGGGAAAGACGGAATTTGGAGTTCGTTCAAAGACGACACACAGCCTTTACATTTGAGAGTATGGCATGAGTATGGTTTGGGGGCCGATATGTTCTGGATTAAGGTCGTCCCTTACGTTCATTCCAGGCACATTAAACGCACGTCGTTACATCGGCAACGTTATGAAACCGGTGCAAACCGGTGTTAGAACCTTTAATGAAGACGTTACAGAATGCCACTTTTCAACAGGATAATGAGACCCCACAGTGTTATTTTTATAACAAAGGTAGAAGCAACTCCATCCCTAAAATTAAATTTGGGTGTATTACTGAACGAAGGGTTCACATAAAAATTAGTAGACAGCTAAAGCTTGAATTATTTGCCATTAATACACTCCACTAATCAGAGTAATGGTAGTTTAGAGTTCCAACAAATAACGTAATTTTTTTAAGTGGATAAAAGCTACCTAGGTTTTCAACTGAATAAATCACATATAATATTTTCTAACGCATGAAAACGCGGTTACCGTATGTATATACTGCTATATTCTTTTGTTTACTTGTCCTCAAGTACCCTCAAGTTTTATTGTTCTTTGGAAAAAACTCTCAATCAAAATCAAAAGATAAAATCGCAGCAGCTTTAGATGGAGCATGATTTTGATTTTGAGTCCATGGCAAGGAAGCACTAATGACACCACTATCACCAATCGAAAGTATTGGATATGGTCTAACAAATAGTGTATAGCGAATTTTAGCATATCCGGTGCTTTCGATTGGTGATAGTGACGTCGTTAGTGCTTCCGTTTTCGGGAATCTAGAAGCGACTTCCGATAATATGAAAAATCGCCATAATCTCTTAACCGTTACATTTTTTGAAGTTTCGACTATCGATTTCTGTTGCCTATGGCGTTGTGAACAACTTTTTAGAAATAAGATTATGTGCTAAAATCAACCGTTTGGGAGTTATATCGATTTTTGGAAAATTTGATCAGAAAATATAATATTGCGTAACGAATAACGGAAATGTTCCGCTAAAGTTCGCTATGCGCTATCAGTTAGAGCATATCTGGTGCTTTCGATTGGTGATAGTGGCGTCGTTAGTGCTTCCGTTTTCGGGAGTCTAGAGGCGACTTCTGGTAATATGAAAAATTGCCCTAACATCTTAACTGTTACATATTTTGAATCGATTTCTATTACCTATGACGTTGTAAACAACTTTTTGGAATAAGATTATGTGCTAAAATCAACTGTTTGGGAATTATATCGAATTTTAAGAAATATCTTTTTTACATTTTAACTTGTATCTCGGAAACTACGCGACCCGCTAATTTCCGCTTTACACCATTATCAACTGCTAGCAAAGCTCTAATGATTAACTATAATTTCGACGTAAGTGCTGCAAGTGTAAAAACAAACTGAAAACAGCATTTATTTCAAAAACGGAGTGTTTCGCTGAATTTTTATTGACGGCACTAACATAGTGTTATGAAAGTCTATCGAATGACACCGGTCTCTCGTTAGTGCTTTTCATGAGGTGTGAAGTTGGCAGGCCACTGAAAAATTAAAATATCTCCCGAATGGGATGTCCCGCTGAAGTTTTCTTGGAGGCACTAAAGAGTACTAACGAGGCCCTAACGAATGGAATATGTTTCTTCGGTAGTGCTTTTAGTGTCCCGCCAACGTCACGGACCTCAGTTTTTCGTACAGGAATTTCCAGAACGGTCATTTTTTATAGAATACTTGGTAAAATCGGCTTACAGCAACAGAATTCTGGCCTACTACCCCATAAATCAACAACATATCAATTTATTCACTGTTGGTGCAATCAACCATTTGTTGTTGCTTAGTATAGGATTCCGGCTTTTTGATGTTATAAGGCTCAAATTAATGATGTAACATACAGGCCCACCCTAACCGAAGGGCTAATAGGGGATAAGGGGCGCCAACTGATAGGAGCGCCTGTTTTTGCAATCAAATGTAATACATAGTGTTTTCTTATAGTGTTCTTTTTGGCAATGCATTTTGTTATAAAAAGGGCGTATTTGTTTTAAGCCCTGGGGCGCGGAATATCTTAGAATGGCTCTATCAACATATCGAACTGCATAAAATAAAAAATGTTTTTATTTTCGTTAATTAATCTATGAGAACTGAATTGCAATGGAATCAAATTAATTATTTAAATCAAAAAACATTAGCAGTAATATTTCTATAGATTAAATTCAAAACAAATAAATAATACTTTTTCTTTCTTCCTTCTTTGTTTGAAAGAGGTAACAATGTAGTGGACGTTGCTTTATTAGCTTGTCTTTTGTGTTTCTGGATAATTTTGTCTATTTATTAGAAAATTATTATTATGAGCTATTGTTTTAATTATTTCTATCACTTTTTGTTTATAAATTGTTTGCAGTGGTATTTTGAAACATCATTGAATATATGATCTAAAAGCTGCTGCTTTGTGTGAATGGTGATAGTATGAGTCAAAGGGAATAGTACTATCTGATTGTGTGGGTTTGCGATAAATGTTGAAATCTATTGAATTATTATTTTTAATGAAAGTAATGTCTAGGAAATTCAAGCTGTTATTTTTTTCTAATTCTAAGGTAAATCTTATGTTATTGTGTATATTATTGATTAACTTGTGTAAATCTTAAACTTCTTGGGTATCGTTTCCCTTCCATATGATAAAAATGTCATCGACATAGCGTCTCCAGAGTAAAATGCTTCGTTATAATTATTTTGTGTATTCATTATTTTATTTTGTTCCAAATGATTCAAGAAAATATCGGCAAAGAGGCTACTTAAGGGTGATCCCATTTGTAAACCTTCCTTGTATTTGTATATTATCATCAAATTGGCAAAAATTTGGTGTTGTGCATAACTTTAAGAGGTTGTATATATGGTTTGTATTATCAGAATTAAAAGAGTTACATGTTCTTAATAATTTGCAGGGTCTTATTAACAGATATATTTGAATAAAGATTAGTGATGTCAAAAGAGGCGAGGGTGAATTGTTTTGGTAGTTGTATAGCTTTGATGTCATTAATGAGAAGTTGTCGGTTATTAATTGTGAATTCTGGTTTGAAATCAACTGATGTTTTAAAAAATTGAACTAAGAATTTCGACAGTTTGTATGTACTAGTATCTATCGATGATAAAATTGGTCTAATAAGGTGATTTTGTTTATGTAATTTTATCAAAGAATATAAGTTTGAAATTTTTGGGTTCATAGGCAATAGGTGATTGGTATTATTAACTCCTAATTGATCAAAAAATTCTTGCGCTGATTTTAGTTCTTTTTTAACTTTAGAGTGAAAAGATTGAAAAGGATTTTTATTAATTTCGATAAATTTGTTTTCTGTGAGAAATTGTTCAGTTTTTAGCATATATAGTGACTTATCGATAAACACTAGACCTGTATTTTTGTCTGCATTTGGTAACTATTAAGTTGTAATCTTTAATTTTATTTTTAATTTTTCGCATTATTTTATGTTCCTTATTGTTGACGTACTTATTGTTCTTACGGGTTTTTTTTTAACTAATAATTTCTCGTAATAATAATTTCATAATAATAATTTTCCAATAAATTATATAGACAAAATTATCCAGAAACACAAAAGACAAGTTAATAAAGAAACGTCCACTACATTGTTATCTCCTTCAAACAAAGAAAGAACATTATATAAATCAATTCAATATCCAGGGCACATAGCCAATAAAATAATAACCACATTCAAAAGATATAATATTCAAATTTCTTTTAAGAATAATTCAACCTTGAAGAACTTCCTATTTAATGCTAAAAATAAGATAAAATGATGGATCAAAATGGGTATACAAATTAGAATGTGACACTTGTGGATCCATATATATATGCGAAACAGGTCAATCTATCAAACAAAGAGTAAGAGAACATAAACAAAATCCTAATTCAAATTTCGGCAGACATATGCTAAATAATAATCACACTTTTGATGAACAAAAGAATGTTTCTCTATTACACAAAGAAAACAAAGGATTTAAGCTGAATTTACTAGAAACTTACGAAATTGATAAATTTAAATACAAAAACCAACATAAAAATTGCCTGAATGATCAAATTCAAATGAATAAAACCCCATTATACAAATTTTTAAAAAAGCCATTTGATCCACTTTTTAAATTCACATTAATTCAATTTTAAATTTAGAGTAAAACCAGATTTATATATTTATCTACGTCGCCAAAGAACAACTTTTCTTCTCTTTTGTAAGTTCATACCACTAATACCAGTCCAACCAAGACTTATAATACAGACTTTTGCATATTTTAATATAAGAATATTTAGTTTGTGACATGATTTGAATTTTAATGTGTTAGTTTGTTATAATTTTAACTGATTTATACAGGGTGTTAATGAACGACATCTACATATTTCAGGGGATGATAGTACTACTACTTCTTTTTGAATAATTATTTCAAATTTGGTATACACCTCACGTTTATGAATCTCTACAAGAAAATGACAAAATCGTCATCCACACTACCAGGAGTGTTAAATTTTTCATGGTCTTGATGCTTGTACCAATCGCAAGTTTCTGTTTGAACACCCTGTATGAATTTTGATATCGTATTTAAACTTCTTATACTTTTCCTCAACTTTTTGGTCTGGTACGTTATTTTCGTATCTGCCACCGTTTTCAAGATATCTGAGAAAAAGAGTCACAAATACAAACAAGCTTAAAACACAAATGGCCGGTTTCTCGCACGTGCGACAGTTATTGGATCGATATCTTTTATCGAGTCGATATCGCCTATTGGTGTTCTGGTAGGAACTGATCGATAGTTATTGCACACAATAGTTATCGAACGGTTTTTGACAATTTTGTCAAAAAATCGATTACTTGTTTATTCCCGTCGATAGGTGACAGTAAAAACTTTGAATGACAATTCGTAAAATTATTTATTTACTATATTTGAGATGAAAACTGGAAAGCCCAGCGAAGCATCCAGTAATAAATCACAATAAATAACATAAATAAATAATTTCTTAACAAAAATAAAAAATTGCTGAACAAGAAATTAATAATAATGAAAATTAACAAAAGAAAATCAAATAATAACGAAAATTCTTAGTAAAAGAAGTGTTGTTTGTTATCTTATTTGTTAATTATACAAATAAGAAAACATTTTAAAGGCTCAATTACACAGAGAACAGTTTAGGTAAATTATATTTATTATTAATTTCCAAAAATCATAAAAAATCAGGTTAACCTAAATATTCTTTATCTCAGAAACCAATAAAGATTATCTGATTTTGTTCTCACAATGACAAAATAAACACTTATCGCTATAAATTTTAAATGTATCATTAAAATATCCCAAGAATTCGATTTTTGGTGATTTTTAATTAACTTGAGGTAGCCATAAATGTTCACGTTGAATTTAATGATTTACATCTCAAAAACGAATAAATATTTTCAAGATTCCATTTCATCACAAGAAAGTAGACACTTTCCTCTATACATGATGAATAATGCATTAAGACGTCTTAAGAATTCGATTTTTCGCGATTTTTTAAAACAAGGTTATTAATTTCAAAAAATCATAAAAAATTATGTTAACTTAAATGATCTTTATCTCAAAAACGAATAAAAATTTTCTAATTTGGTTTTCACCATGACAAAACTGACACTAGCTTCTATAAATTTTGAATGTTTCATTCAAATCTCCAAAGAATTCCATTTTTGGTGATTTTTAATTAACTTGAGATAGCCATAAATGTTCACGTTGAATTTAATGATTTACATCTCAAAAACGAATAAATATTTTCAAGATCCCATTTCATCACAAAAAAGTAAACAGTTTCCTCTATAAATGATGAATAATGCATTAAGACGTCTTAAGAATTCGATTTTTCGTGATTTTTTAAAACAAAGTTATTAATTTTAAAAAATCATAAAAAATTAAGTTAACTTAAATGATCTTTATCTCAAAAACGAATAAAAATTTTCTAATTTGGTTTTCACCATGACAAAACTGACACTAGCTTCTATAAATTTTGAATGTTTCATTCAAATCTCCCAAGAATTCCATTTTTGGTGATTTTTAATTAACTTGAGATAGCCATAAATGTTCACGTTGAATTTAATGATTTATATCTCAAAAACGAATAAATATTTTCAAGATCCCATTTCATCACAAGAAAGTAGACACTTTCCTCTATAAATGATGAATAATGCATTAAGATGTCTTAAGAATTCGATTTTTCGTGATTTTTTAAAACAAGGTTATTAATTTCAAAAAATCATAAAAAATTAAGGTAACTTAAATGATCTTTATCTCAAAAACGAATAAAAATTTTCTAATTTGGTTTTCACCATGACAAAATTGACATTAGCTTCTATAAATTTTGAATGTTTTATTAAAATATCTCAAAAATTCGATTTTTGGTGATTTTTAATTAACTTGAGATAGCCATAAATGTTCACGTTGAATTTAATGATTTATATTTCAAAAACGAATAAATAGTTTCAAGATCCCATTTCATCACAAGAAAGTAGACACTTTCCTCTATAAATGATGAATAATGCATTAAGGCGTCTTAAGAATTCGATTTTTCGTGATTTTTTAAAACAAGGTTATTAATTTCAAAAAATCATAAAAAATTAAGATAACTTAAATGATCTTTATCTCAAAAACGAATAAAGATTTTCTAATTTGGTTTTCACCATGACAAAATAGACACTAGCTTCTATAAATTTTGAATGTTTCACTAAAATATCTCAAGAATTCGATTTTTGGTGATTTTTAATTAACTTGAGATAGCCATAAATGTTCACGTTGAATTTAATGTTTTGTATCTCAAAAACGAATATATATTTTCAAGATCCCATTTCATCACAAGAAAGTAGACACTTTCCTCTATAAATGATGAATAATGCATTAAGATGTCTTAAGAATTCGATTTTTCGTGATTTTTTAAAACAAAATTATTAATTTCAAAGAATCATAAAAAATTAGATTAACTTAAATAATCTTTATCTCAAAATCAAACAAAGATTTTCTAATTTGGTTTTCACCATAACAAAATAGACACTAGCTTCTATAAATTTTGAATGTTTCATTAAAATATCTCAAGAATTCGATTTCTGGTGATTTTTTATTAACTTGAGATAGCCATAAATGTTCACGTTGAATTTAATGATTTATATCTCAAAAACGAATAAATATTTTCACGATCCCATTTCATCACAAGAAAGTAGACACTTTCCTCTATAAATGATGAATAATGCATTAAGACGTCTTAAGAATTCGATTTTTCGTGATTTTTTAAAACAAGGTTATTAATTTCAAAAAATCATAAAAAATTAAGTTAACTTAAATGACCTTTATCTCAATAACGAATAAAGATTTTCTAATTTGGTTTTCACCATGACAAAGTAAACACCAGCTTCTATAAATTTTGAATGTTTCATTAAAATATCTCAAGAATTCGATTTTTGGTGATTTTTAATTAACTTAAGATAGCCATAAATGTTCACGTTGAATTTAATGTTTTGTATCTCAAAAACGAATATATATTTTCAAGATCCCATTTCATCACAAGAAAATAGACACTTTCCTCTATAAATCATGAATAGTTCATTAAGATATCTTAGGAATTTGACTTTTCGTGGTTTTTTTAAACAAGATAAATTAATTTCAAAAAATCATAAAAAAATTAGGTTAACTTAAATAATCTTTATCTCAAAAACGAATAAAGATTTTCTAATTCAGTTCTCACCATGATAAAGTAGACAAAATAGCTATTATTATAATGAATCATTATAGGTGAGTTTGGTTAATGTCTAGAATTTTTATAATATGGGTGTTTGGATGAACTTGAAATTAATAAAATCAATCTGAATTCTTTTGAGATACAATTCAGTGAGATGTTCGAATTTTACCTAATACATGCAATTATATTTTTGCCAAATTTTATCTTCCTTCCAGGATTTTTTGTTTCCTCCCGTGTTAGAAAGCAATCAAAAAGCAGAAGTCGTAAAATACCAGTGAATTTATAAAGAAACATTTCCTCCCACAGATAGTTCTTGTTTTTGAGTAATACCCGGAAACGTCCAGTAATTAGTAAAGTCCAAAAAAAATTCCTTCAATTTTAAAAGATTTAAATGGATTTAATAAGGAATTCCTCAATATTTTCCCCGATTCCTTTTTCAAATATTGCCACATTTTCAATATAGATACTGTATAAAACTATACATGCAGAAATTGATGTAAAAGTAAATCGTCTTATGTTTTTAATCGCATTCTCATATAGAGGCAAGGAAATCTCATTTTTAAAATTTCAAAATAATGCACAATGTTTAATTAAGTAAATATTTATGTAAATATAAATTAGAAAATGGAAACTATCACTTTTGACATACGTCACTGTCGTTAATCACACTTATCGAGTCGATATACAGTGAGTGTCAGCTTATTTGATGCAGGCAACAAAATTATGTTTCAAATCACTTAGCTTCTGAACCAAATGAGATATCGAAAAACCTGATATGGTATTTTAGAGGGCGAACATTTTCTATAAAATAAACATTTCAAATGGTTCATATTTTATTCATAATTTTGATAATATAAAAAGAAATAAAGGAAACAGTATATTTTACAATGAGCAGCTTATTTGATGCAACATTATAAAATTGAAAAACGAAACGAATATTTTGATTTTTGCAGTACCTTCAGTACTTTGTATGGTACCCTTTTTGTGAGATTACTGCCCTTAGCCTTTTTTCCACAGAATTGACGAGTTTTTTTGTTGCTTCTGGCGAAATTTTAGCCCATTCTTCAACTAATGCTTTTTTCAAAGTTTCTTTGCTAGAAGTGTGATGTTTTCTAATATTGGTTTCTAGCAATGCCCATAAATTCTCAATAACGTTTAGGTGAGGGCAATTCTATATTAGCCAGGTCTGTAGAATTCCCGACTTATGTTTAGGGTCGTTGTCTTGGTAAAATCTGAAGTTGCTACGCAGACCCAGTTTTTCAGCACTTTGTAGCAAATTCTCTTTTAATATGCTTAAATACATGTTTATCCATGTTCCCGTCTACAAAAAACAAGGTTTCCAACTTTTTTTTTTTTTTGACAAATTTGATTCTATGTTCATCGTAGGGTATTAAATTAAAATGTTTAAAGGTTTGGACGATGAAGTCTAGTTTATTCTTAAAAACGGCTATTCGGTGCTACAGCTGTTTCAGTGTATAAAAACACCTTCTTCAGGCACGACGTCAGTTTGAGGAAGACATTGTTTGGAAGAATATACAACTACACGGGTTCATCGAACATCGAGTATGTTAAGAAGTTAAAACTGTTGAGGAAATTGAAAAGGCCTGAGGGGCGTGTTATAAAAGCAAAAATTGAAGGCTTGAAGAGCGCGTTAACGAATTGTAGTAGTATTTTTAAACTAAACTTCATAGTAAACATTTAGTAAAAACAAAATGTCGCAAAAAACACAAAAAATTAAAATGTATGTAGAAATTACAAAAATTAACAAAAAGAGTCTATCTGCGTGAAGCGCTTCATAACGACAGTCGTTATAAAGCCGCTTCACGCCTCTTCAAGCCTTCAATTTTTGCTTTTATAACACGCCCCTCAGGCCTTTTCAATTTCCTCAACAGTTTTAATTTCTTAACGTACTCGATTCATGGTGGAGGAAGTCCTCCACCATGTTTTACACTCGCGCATAAATTTTTTAAATTGAGCTGTTTATTGGGCTTCCGCCATACAAACGACCTTCCATCAAAACCTAATATCTTAAATTTAGACTCATTAGCAAAAATTTCAGTGTTCCAAAATTTTGAATCCTTCGGAACATGATTTTTTCGAAGGCTAGCCGGCTGATTTTATTGTGTTGGCTGATAAAGGGCTTCTTGAGTGGTACTCGACCATGAAAATCACGTGATCGCAAGATACGGCGAATTGTTGATGCACTACAATTCTTACCAAGAAAATTGTGTACCTCATCAGCTAATTTTTGAGTCGATAACTTGGGGTTTTCACAAATTTTTCGGATGATTCATCTTTCGTCACTTGGTGTAAAAATTTTATTTGGCGCATTTCTGCCTTTATCTTTCACTCTGTTGTCCTTCAAGAATCGTTCTATTATATGTTGGACTGTAGATGATGGTATGTTTGAGCTATTAAACGTTGGCTTTTTTCATGTTTAAAGTGGTGAATTACTAATTCCCGTTGCTCTACGCTTGTACGTCGACCCATGTTTAAAAAATTAATCTGTCTTCACTATGTAATTTAACATACATACTGACAACTAATTACTCAATGTGTATTGGTTGGCTACATCAAATAAGCTGCTCATTGTAAAAATACTATTTTCTTTATTTCTTTTTATTTTATAAAAATTACGAATAAAATATGAACCATTTGAAATGTTTATTTTATAGAAAATGTTCGCCCTCTAAAATACCATATCAGGTTTTTCGATATCTCATTTGGTTCAGAAGGTAAGTGATTTGAAACATAATTTTGTTGCCTGCATCAAATAAGCTGACACTGACTGTAGGTACTTGTTGCATGCGATATAGTTATCGGTTCGATGTCGGTTCGATATCTCCTATTGTCCCTTTCAGAAACCCAATTGACAGATTTCGCTCGAGTTATCGATCAATAGCACAATATCGACTCGATATCGACATGTGAATACGTACGAGAAACCGGCCATAAATCTGTTAAAGGAATAATCGCTATTAATTTTGTTCGGCGACAATTGATACAAACTTATTTGCTTTATTATTAGTTAGCATCGTTAACGTATAAAGCGTCTAACTTTTTTTAATTCTTCGTTAAAAAAATAAATTATGGTTGAATTTAGTAATCGAGAATATGCAGAAATGCCAATGTACATAATCGGCTATGTGAAACCGGGAGCTTCAAAAATCGAATCATTTAACAGGAACAAAAAAAAACTATAAGAGCTCCTGAAATAGAGGAAGCTGTTCTTCATGAAGTTGAAAATGACCCAACTACAAGCACCAGAAAATTAGCACAAATATTTAACATTTCTGATGTACTTGTCTGGAAGATTTTGGTAGAGAACTTACTTTATCCTAACCATATTCAAAGGGTTGGGTTGGGTTGCTTTACTCCCATGCGACTTTCAATTTCGTTTAAACTTTTGTGAGTGGTTTGTAAACATGTTGACCGAAAACCCATTATTTGGGGGTAGAATTTTATTTAGTGATGAGACAAGGTTCACTAGAAATGCCATTCGAAATGTTCATGATAACCATTTCTGGGCCGATGAGAATCCCCACAGAGTAAATAATACTAATCATCAAATTCGGTTTACGTTAAATGTGTGGGCCGGCATTATTCGGGATTACTTGATAGGACCATTTTTCTTACCAACAAGGCTAAATGGACAATATTATCGTTATTTTCTGGAAAATGAATTGCCAGTGCTATTAGAAGACGTGCCGCTACTTCTAAGGAATCAAATATGGTTCATGCACGATGGTGCGCCAACTCATTTTAGTTTAGAAGTCAGAATTTTTTTAAATCAATGTTTTATTAATCGTTGGATAGGTCGAGAAGGACCTCAACTATGACCCGCTAGGTCCTCAGACTTAAACTGTCTAGGTTTTTTCTTTTGGGGACATTTAAAATCGCTTATTTACGAGACTCCAATCGACACAGTGGAACAATTACAAAATAGGATAAGTGACGCATTCAACACTATTCGAAATACGCCTCGCATCTTTGAGACAGTTCGCCAGTCCATGAGGCGAAGAGTAGATGAGTGCATCTTGGCAAGAGGGCGGCAAATAATACTAGAATTTATAAATTTTATGTTTTTAGATTTTTCAAGTTTTTTACTTAATTAATAAATTATGATTTTCATGTTTGACTATGTTTAAATATGATACAAGAATTTATAAAATTGTCGCAGATCAAAATTAATAACAACAGCCTACTATTATTATAACAGATTTTGTGTTTTAAACTTGTTTGTATTTGTGACTCTTTTGCTCAGATATCTTGAAAACGATAACAGATACGAAAATAACGTATCAGGCCAAAAAGTTGAGGAAAAGTATAGGAAGTTTAAAAACGATATCAAAATTCATACAGGGTGTACAAACAAAAACTTGCGGTTGGTACAAGCATCAAGACCATGAAAAAATTTAACGCCTGGTAGTGTGGATGACGATTTTGTCATTTTATTGTAGAGATTCACAAACATGCGGTTTATACCAAATTTTAAATAATTATTCAAAAACCGTAAAATTAAAAAGAAAAATTGTAACTTTACTACTCCGTAGTGACCACATGACGCATTTTTGACCACATGTTTATTAAAATTTTTTCCTATTTTATCGAGTACTACCGCCCCCTGAAATATGTACATGTCGTTCATTAACACCCTGTATAAATTGTTGGTTGTGTTGTTACTACTTTCAAAATATTCATTCAATATTTAATTAACATTGAGTACTTCGTACTCTCGTACTGAGTAAAAGAACATTTATTTATGAATTTCACCAAAAAAGATTTTTTAATCGAAAATTCTAGTTTTTTTAACTGAACATGCACAGATGTATGCTTTTTCATCTTTTACTTAATAAACTCACTTGCTTTTGTCTTTTTTCAATTTTTTTCATTTTTCAATTCATTTCTTGTAAAAAAATCACGTTACGTTTTTGGAAAGTTTTAATAAAAAAATCAAAATTCGGAGATCTGAAGATTTGAAGAAACGATCTCAAGCACATTAAATACTAATTAAATTTACTTCAAATTGCTTCTTATTTCGAAGTGATCTCAACGAGTTCTTGAGATATGAATCTTTGAAAATGTCTTGATTTTTAACAAATATACATAATTACATTTTTGCAAAGCTTTAATCAAAAAATCATAACTCAGAGATTTAATGATTTGGAAAAACGATCTTAAGCACGTTAAATAATAACAAAATTTGTTTCAAATTGCTCTATTTCAGAGCGATATCTCAATTAGTTCTTGAGATACGATTCTTTGAAAATTTCTTGATTTTCATCAAACACATATAGTTACATTTTGCAGAGCTTCAATTAAAAAATCATAACTTGGAGATTTAAATATTTGAAGCAAGCATCTTAGGCACCTTAAATAACTACAAAATTTTTTGAAAATTCTTTGAAAATTTCTTGATTTTTATCAAACACATATGATTACGTTTTTAGTGTTTTAATTAAAAAATCATAACTCGGAAATTTGAAGATATGAAGAAACAATCTAAGGTAAATTCATTAGGTCATTAAATATCAACTAAATTTGCTTCAAAGTGCTTCTTATTTTAAAGTGATAATACAATTAATTCTTGAGATACGATTTTTTAAATACGACCGCATCAATTTGTTTCTTAAAAACTACGATTCTGTTTAAGAATTTTTTTTGTCATTTTATTGTAGAGATTCACAAACATGAGGTGTATACCAAATTTGAAATAATTATTCAAAAAAATACCGGAGAAAAACGCAAAATTAAAAAAATAAATTGAAACTTTACCACTCTGTAATGTCCACATAACGCATTTTTGACCACATGTTTATTAGATTAGCATTTTTTTCCTATTTTATCGAGTACTACCGCCCCCTGAAATATGTACATGTCGTTCATTAACACCCTGTATTTTATAAAATCGATTGTTTATTATTCACAAAATAAAAGTGAGTTACTAAAATCTAATTATTATTAAATAAGTACTTGTATTCTAATTTAAAGTTATATTTATCATGTTAATTGTACTTCTTATTACAGTGTCTCTGATGATGGCGTAAATCGAAACCGGTTAGACAGTAAATTATAAAAAAAATACCAGAAAAAGTATTATTTATTTGTAACAAAAAGCTAACGAACGAAAGTTTATTCAATCGCAGATTATTCTAGAAATAATACCAATGATTATTTAAATAAATTAAACGATAAACTGTCAAAATGTCAGCCATCTAACAAAAACACATACCGTTTCTAGCATTTTACGTTTGATTTTGATAAATTCCTCAATAGCAGGAAAACTATAATAAATAGGCAATTGAATACCGCGAAACGGTAACTCAATTTTTGACCAGCCTCTATAAAATATACTGATACAAGTGACAATCTATTTAGCAGCATCTGAAGAGCTATCGTACCAATGCTGTAGTGTATTGTGAAGTTGTAGATAGATTGCTTTGGAGTACGACGGTGGTTTATGTTGTTACACATGCGACCAGGCATGCGAGGCAGTTAATAAAGAACGTTAGAAAGATGTATACGTTTTTTATTAAACTCAACAAATGCAAAAAGGTTTTTGAATTAACGTTGGCTGAGTTATGGGCTTGTAAAGAACATGGTGATATTTGACAAAAAAACACGTAAAATCAAAATAACTCACTTAGGAACTTAACCTGCAGAAAATAACGCACAGATACTTCAAAAGAATAATAGCCAAAGCTACTAACAACCCCACTTATAAAATCAGAATTATCACCGGGTGTGTCGATTCGTATCAAAGACTACTCCAAGAGGGTTTCTTTTTCAAAAACTGTCATTTTCCAGTGCACGAAAGCCGGCCCCCGCAACCAATTCCAATTCCATACAGCAAATGCCATGAATTCTCTCATACCACAGATAAATGCACTGCTGCAGTACAATGCACCAAATGCTTGGGCCCGCACAGCACTACCAAATGCACCTCCCAACTCCCCGAGAAGTGCAAGTCATGTGGTATAGAGGGCCATAGTGCATGGTCCCTTAAATGTAAAAACCGACCCAAAGCTCCAATACAAGGCGTCCCAAACGTCAGAATTAAATCGGCCAACAAAAAATCACGCGAATGCAACAGCGAAATCCGCAAAGAAAGCCGCATTCACGACCCCGTCACTATCCACGACCAAATTATACCCAAATCATACGTCACAAAAATTAACTCCTCCAAACAGCGCGACCGCCAAGAGCTGCTGAATGAAATTAGACGCAAATTCGTCGAACATTATCAGATTGACACAATCGTTGCGTTCTCTGGAAGTTATATGTATATAATCATTTTCGACCTGCAAGACACAAACAAACCTTCTCCCACTGAACCGATCCACGGCAACCAATCCACGATTCTGCAGACTCGGCAATGACTGAAATAAGGTTACTCTATACAAACATCAATAGCTACAATCCTAAGAAACACCTAATAGGAAATTATATTACCGAAAACCACATCCATGTTGCGATGTTTGTCGAAACTAAATCCAAATCGCCAATTCATTTCAGAGATTGGACAATCATCCAGAATTTGGGGAACGTCGTGAATAGGGGTATTAGAGGCGGAGTGGTGACCATGGGCGACCCGATACTACATATGGGAAAAACCAACCCGCCTAGAATCAACAATCCATTAAATAACGCGCTACACGTTTCTATTGAGATCGGCACAGCACGGGTTCATATCCTGCTAATCTATATACACCCATTTAGCCAAATTGAGGAAACAATTTTCAACATGGCCGCTCGATACGACTCCTGCTTAATCATCGGCGACTTTAATCCTAATCCAACCAAGAAAAGACACATCAACCAATTTATTACTATGTCAAACTTCGCTCGCATTACAGTACTCCCGACCTTATATTCTGCACAAACAACTTAAGACCCCTCATCACGTCGGTTAATGTGGTTTCTGACCTGTGCTCGGATCACCTGGGCCTCGAGATTCACATCACCACAACTACTCGAATACCCAAAGCGACTCCACTTACGATCAGAAACTATAAGCAATGTAACATGGAAAGAGTGAACGCGGGGATGAGGGACTATGTAAGATCCAATCCGAATATAACACCAGAGTCGATCGCAAACTTCAACAAACGTCTACAAAACTTGGTGGATGAAACAAGTCCATTAAAAAGCAAGAATTATTACAACTTTCCTTTGCCACCCTTCATT
Source organism: Onthophagus sagittarius (assembly GCA_036711965.1). Classification (NCBI taxonomy): domain Eukaryota; kingdom Metazoa; phylum Arthropoda; class Insecta; order Coleoptera; family Scarabaeidae; genus Onthophagus; species Onthophagus sagittarius. The sequence continues at coordinate 67,254,061 of JASERS010000003.1, forward strand.
ATACGCCTAATCAAGGAAAAGCGACGACTCTACCGCGACTTCAGAAGCTTTGAAGAGCCGGCATTAAAAAGACAATTCAATGAGCTAAACAAAAGCATTCAGAAGATACTTCGGCAATATAGAAGCGAAAAATACATAGAAGCCTGCGACAGAATCAACAAAAGTAGAGGCAAAACTTATTGGCAAGAAGTCCGCAAACTCTCGAAGTACCAGAAATCCCCGGAAACGCAAGAACTGGTTGATCCCACAGATGGATGCCCGTATTCTAGTTCCGAAAAAATCGTCAATATTCACGCGGAGTATCTTCAGAGGGTATTTTCCTTCTCCTATGAACCCACGTTCTGTCCTCTCAACAAAAAATTAGTCGACGATTGGTTCCAATCGGCCTTTGTGCACTCGTTCGAAACTCCTCAGGATGCACTTATGCAGGAGGAAGAATATTACGCAGCTCTTGACAGAGGGAAAAACAAGGCCCCTGGGTACGACAATGTCTCCCGAGGAAAATCCTGAGGATGTTAGACCAGGACACCCACTCATATATCAGAAACATGTTGAACTTCTGCATCTCCGAACAGTACTTCCCACAGGATTGGAAAACCTCTATAATTATATGCATCCCCAAAAAGGACTCCTGTCTATCCGAACCCGAGAACTATCGTCCCATTGCTTTACTCCCCGTTTTGGGGAAACTCTTCGAGACACACCTTAGAAACAAACTGCTCGATGCTGTCTCAACGAGGATACCGCCATACCAATTTGGATTCCAACCAGCTAGATCGACGTCTCATCCGCTGACTGCGCTGATCTCCAACTTTCAGGCTGCCCACTCTCAGAAACGAAAATCGGCCGCTCTGTTCCTGGACGTCCGCAAGGCGTTTGACTCAGTGTGGCACAGAGGCCTACTATACAAGCTGGCAATAAAGCTCAATAAATTTCTTTCAGACCGCTCTTCAAGGGTCAAAATTAACAACCACTATTCCCACACCTTTACCGCAGAGCAGGGCCTCCCTCAGGGTTCACCCATCTCCCCAGCGCTGTATAACATTTACTGCCATGATATATACAATAGCAACCCAGACGTCTTCGATCTGAAAGCATACGCTCTGTTATATGCCGACGATACCACTCTCGTCGTTCACGATGTGGATATTCCATCAACAGTTCGAAGAGTGCAGGTTCTGGTAAACAAGACAGAGGATTGGTTCAACAGATGGCGCATCCTTATAAATCCCTCCAAAACTCAATTCTTTGTCCCATTCTTACCCACTCGCGCCCCCGCCCCTACGATAACAATCCAAGCCTCCCCCACCACACCTTCACAGACCTGTAATGACCTTGGCATTACCCTAGACAGATCCCTCAAATTTTCTGCTCACGCCATAAAAGCTAAAATGAAGACTAACACCAGAGCCAAGCACTTTCGATCTATGACATTCAGAGGCCGTGGATTGACGACAAAATGTGCGACACTTATATATACACTAGTATGTCGCCCGCTACTGGAGTATGCTGCCATTATTCTCGACGATGCACCAAAAGCGACTAAATACCACCTCGGCGTTGCAGAAAGATCAGCACTCAGAACCATTACCAGAATCAAACATCCTCGCAATCATCTTTTCAATCTAAGCAATCTATTACTTTACAGCATTGCCAATATTCCCCCCATCCACGAACGATTTCAATCTCTTGCTCAAAAAGCAGCCTCATCTTTCCCTTTCACCGATCTGAAAAATCCATTTATCTCCACTCAACAATGCCACCGATCCTACCAACTCATCGCGAAAATCTCCCGGTAAAAGTGACAAAATTATAAAGCCAAATAAACAAAAATAAAAGGGTCATACTTGGACTCAATTTCTTATCCTGGGCTGAAAGACTACGGTCGATGGCCTTTTTATCCGTTGCGATTTCGTTTTGCGTGTGTATTATAATTTTACTATGTATATATTTAAATTGTTGTTTGATCAGCGGATTAATAAATGTTTGTTCTCTCTGTCAAAATAACTCGAAAAGAAAAAAACCCTAGGTACCAACAACTGTTATCAAAGTATAGCATGCTGTGCACACGACATGGATAGTGATGTTGTTGCTAACAAAATTTAGTTATTAATAATTGTGTCATTCACAGCAATTGTGTTAATATAAATATTAATTTAAAAACAAATTATTCTTTATTGTGGACAAAATCCACAAATTTGTGGAGATTACCGACAGCTCAACAACATCACAGTACCAGATCGTTATCCTCTTCCGCATATTCAAGATTTTAATCTACATTTACACAATTGTAAATTTTTTTCAAAGTTAGATCTGGTAAGGGCTTATCACCAAATCCCTGTAGAAGAAGACGATATTCCTAAAACGGCTATCACTACACCGTTTAGTCTGTTCGAATTCACAAGAATGCCTTTCGGTTTACGTAATGCTGCACAAACCTTTCAAAGGTTTATTAACGAAGTTCTTTCTCGTTTAGATTTCCTTTTCGTGTATCTAGATGATATTCTAGTAGCCAATCACAATGAAGAACTGTAATATCAATATACAACCAACAAAATGTATTTTTGGAGTTTCAGGTTTAAATTTCCTAGGTCATCAAATATCTGCTGATGGTATTCGCCCTTCGCAATCTAAGGTTAATGCCATAACTAAATTTCCCAAACCAATCACACTTAAACAGTTACAACGATTCTTAGGAATGATCAATTTTTACCACAGATTTTTACCAAACATTTCAAACATTTTAGCTCCTTTACATCATTTATCAAAAACACTTTATTCACAAAAACTTAAATCAATCATTTCTTGGACACATGATCACCACGACATTTCCTTCACTACAGCTAAATAACTTTTATCAAAATCCGTTTCACTTGCACATCCATCACCACAAGCAACTCTTTCACTAACGACAGATGCCTCAAGTAAAGGCATAGGAGCAGTTTTATCGCAGACTATAGACAACAAAACACAACCTTTAGCATTTTTTTTCCCAAAAATTATCATCAAGCCAAATAAATTACTCAACTTTTGACAGTGAATTATTAGCAATTTACTCTAGTATCAAATTCTTTAAACATTTTTTACATGGACATCAATTTATAGTTTATACTGATCACAAACCACTAATCAACACAATTTTTTCTAACACAGAAAAAACTCTAGATATCTTAGTTGCATAACACAATTGACATCAGATATCAGGTACATTAAAGGAGAATCAAACATTGTAGCGGACACGTTGTCCAGAACAAATATTGATTTTCTAAACTCACAATACCCTGACACACAAACTTTAAAAAACTCACAACTTAATGACACAGAATTAACTCATTTACTAAATAAACAATACTCAAACTCACAAACTATTAAATATAACCTTTCGCAACAATCAACATCACATTCAGATGTAAAGCTTTGGTGCGACATTTCAACAAATAATCCTCGAATATATATACCACAAAAATTTCGGAAAACAATTTTCAACAAATTTCATAATTTAACACATCCAGGTATTCGCGCTACTATACAGAGCAACAAAACACGATTCTTTTGGCCACACATGACAAAACACATTCAGTTATGGACAAAAACCTGTTTGCAATGTCAACAAACAAAAGTTTACAAACACACAAAATCACCTATTGGCAAAATTCCGATTCCAAAATTAAGATTTGGTCATATTCACATTGATGATTTGGTCGATCCTCTCACTCCATCCCTTGGATACTCATATGTGCTCACCGTAATAGATCGGTTCACACGTTGGTCAGAGGTTTTTCCTCTCAAAGATGTTAATACTAATACAATTGCGGATACATTGTTTTGGCATTATTTCAGCCGATTTGCAATTCCTAGCACTATCACCCATGATCAGGGGCGTCAATTCGAATCAAAACTTTTCGCAAAATTTCACACTCTTTTAGGAACGCGTCAAATTCATACATCCACCTTCAACAAGGAATTGGCAATAAACATCGACAACCAAATGTCACCACAGCGAGATTAATTTTAAAATAAATAAAATTCAAAAGAAAGTTACTTTCAATTTTTTAATTTTAATTATTCTTTGATCACCATATTCCTCTTTTTATTAATTTTTATCGGAGGGGAAGTGGCTGTAGCATGTTGTGCACACGACATGGATAGTGATATTGTTGCTAACAAAATTTAGTTATTAATAATTGTGTCATTCACAGCAATTGTGTTAATATAAATATTAATTTAAAAACAAATTATTCTTTATTGTGGACAAAATCCACAAATTTGTGGAGATTACCGACAGCTCAACAACATCACAGTACCAGATCGTTATCCTCTTCCGCACATTCAAGATTTTAATCTACATTTACACAATTGTAAATTTTTTTCAAAGTTAGATCTGGTAAGGGCTTATCACCAAATCCCTGTAGAAGAAGACGATATTCCTAAAACGGCTATCACTACACCGTTTAGTCTGTTCGAATTCACAAGAATGCCTTTCGGTTTACGTAATGCTGCACAAACCTTTCAAAGGTTTATTAACGAAGTTCTTTCTGGTTTAGATTTCCTTTTCGTGTATCTAGATGATATTCTAGTAGCCAGTCACAATGAAGAACTATAATATCAATATACAACCAACAAAATGTATTTTTGGAGTTTCAGATTTAGATTTCCTAGGTCATCAAATATCTGCTGATGGTATTCGCCCTTCGCAATCTAAGGTTAATGCCATAACTAAATTTCCCAAACCAATCACACTTAAACAGTTACAACGATTCTTAGGAATGATCAATTTTTACCACAGATTTTTACCAAACATTTTAGCTCCTTTACATCATTTATCAAAAACACTTTGTTCACAAAAACTTAAATCAATCATTTCTTGGACACATGATCACGACATTTCTTTCACTACAGCTAAATAACTTTTATCAAAATCTGTTTCACTTGCACATCCATCACCACAAACAACTCTTTCACTAACGACAGATGCCTCAAGTAAAGGCATAGGAGCAGTTTTATCGCAGACTATAGACAACAAAACACAACTTTTAGCATTTTTTCCCAAAAATTATCATCAAGCCAAATAAATTACTCAACTTTTGACAGAGAATTATTAGCAATTTACTCTAGTATCAAATTCTTTAAACATTTTTTACATGGACATCAATTTATAGTTTATACTGATCACAAACCACTAATCAACACAATTTTTTCTAACACAGAAAAAACTCCACGTCAGACACGATATCTTAGTTACATAACACAATTCACATCAGATATCAGGTACATTAAAGGAGAATCAAACATTGTAGCGGACACGTTGTCCAGAACAAATATTGATTCTCTAAACTCACAATACCCTGACACACAAACTTTAAAAAACTCACAACTTAATGACACAGAATTAACTCATTTACTAAATAAACAATACTCAAACTCACAAACTATTAAATATAACCTTTCGCAACAATCAACATCTCATTCAGATGTAAAGCTTTGGTGCGACATTTCAACAAATAATCCTCGAATATATATACCACAAAAATTTCGGAAAACAATTTTCAACAAATTTCATAATTTAACACATCCAGGTATTCGCGCTACTATACACAGCAGTTATGGACAAAAACCTGTTTGCAATGTCAACAAACAAAAGTTTACAAACACACAAAATCACCTATTGGCAAAATTCCGATTCCAAAATTAAGATTTGATCATATTCACATTGATTTGGTCGATCCTCTCACTCCATCCCTTGGATGCTCATATGTGCTCACCGTAATAGATCGGTTCACACGTTGGTCAGAGGTTTTTCCTCTCAAAGATATTAATACTAATACAATTGCGGATACATTGTTTCGGCATTATTTCAGCCGATTTGGTATTCCTAGCACTATCACTCATGATCAGGGGCGTCAATTCGAATCAAAACTTTTCGCAAAATTTCACACTCTTTTAGGAACGCGTCAAATTCATACATCCACCTTCAACAAGGAATTGGCAATAAACATCGACAACCAAATGTCACCACAGCGAGATTAATTTTAAAATAAATAAAATTCAAAAGAAAGTTACTTTCAATTTTTTAATTTTAATTACTCTTTGAACACCATATTCCTCTTTTTATTAATTTTTATAGGGGTTTAATTAGATTTAAGATTTTTTCACGAATTCTATCCGAATATTCCTTCAAATCCACAAAAGTTCCCGGTTCGTTTATTCTATAGCTTACTATTTTATCGCCAAATGCCCCAGCGATTCTCTCAACTCCATCGTCAATTATTACAAACGCATTGCGTTTATGCTCATTACTGCGCAAATGTGCAGAATAACATTGCTTATTTACGTACTTATCGCACGCATCACATTTTGCCATATTTGATTTAGATATTTCTTCAAGTTTGATTCTTTTACCAATGCATGATTGCCGCTGATGTCTCTTCAAGTTATCGGACCGGGTGAAACATTTTGCGCAATTATCACACACCAACATTTTGGACTTTATTCTTTTTCACTTCTCAACGAATAACTACGTCCCTGTGATACTTTACCACCGTTTATAAACCTTTCCACCTCCTCCCAATTCTTGCAGGAGTTTTATGCAGGAGGTTCTTTTTGTGAACATAATGAACCCAAATGATGCCAGGTAAATATGACTCATTCCTTTTCTTCGAGCAAAACAGCACTTCTTATCTGCATATATTTTTTTTACATAAACTTGCTTGGGCAGTATTACTACCTGAATAAATTTATAAAAAACCCTACTCTTATTTAATAATTACGGCCGATTTAAAACCTTTTTGCAAGCAAGTTCGATATACACGATTTTCAATTAGTCGCTTAAACCCTCCCACATTATATCATCCAAATCAGGTAGGATGGGATAATCATTTTAATTAGTATATATTAGTAAATATTACAAGATTATTTTTCATTCTATCGGAAGACGACGAAGAGTAACCATCTACGAACATGTCTTAACACGTCAACAGAGCGTTATTATTTTATTCTCTGGTTTCCCTATTTAAAGGTGTCACTTGGGGGGAGGTTGCAAATAATTAAAACTTAATTGGAAACTCCTCCCACATTACAACTTTTAAGGTTAGTAGGTTTGTAACAATTAGCCGATTCTAGAACCTCCTCCTCCTCCAACAATTAGCCGATTCTACAACCTCCTCCAAAATTAGTAGATACTACAACCTCCTCCTCCTCCTCCTCCTCCTCCTCCTCCAACAATTAGCCGATTCTAGAACCTCCTCCTCGGACGCAGGTTCGAGGAGGAGGTTCTAGAATCGGCTAATCTATACTACTGAAGTGGCTGTAGCATGTTGTGCACACGACATGGATAGTGATGTTGTTGCTAACAAAATTTAGTTATTAATAATTGTGTCATTCACAGCAATTGTGTTAATATAAATATTAATTTAAAAACAAATTATTCTTTATTGTGGACAAAATCCACACAAAGTCAACATATTTTTTTACGTATAATTGAATAGTACAATAAAAACTATAGCATTCCATTTAAAATAACGAAGTTGAAATCTACTTCCGGTAGACCGGAAATGGTGGCCATCTTGAATATATTTTAGGTTAAAAGATCAGAACCAATAACCCATGATACGAAAATTTCAAGCCTCTACGAATAGTGGAACATAAAAAAGTTCTAATGAACAAGTTATGTGAGACACCCTGTATATGAAACAACCGATCGACATGAATCAAACTCCTTCATCTAAGTAATATTTTTCTTATAATGCGTCTTTTGTTCAGACATTTTTAGCTTAATAACTTTATTTTTAAGATGCTTAAGCCCCCCTTGAAAGTAAAATCAAAAGACCATAAACACCCTGTACAGAAAAAAGTAAAGGAAAAAAAATTAATCAAAAATTTCAATCTTTATCGTCGATTTATGTGATAACGTAATAAAATAATTATAAAGAAGGTGTTTTAGGACACATTGATGTTTACTTAATCGAATTAATAATAATTGCATTACGAATCTTATTCCTAAATTTTTCCAGTTTTGACCGAGATTTTGAAAATTGTGTTTCGGTTGGGCATTTTTTAAGATATACTTACGTAAGTATGCGAGAAAGTAAAAATAATTCCAAAATTTTCCACTTAATAGAAAAGGGGCATAGCTCCTTAACCAAAACACGGATGCGTGTTATTTACATATAATCCTACCATGAAATTTCGAAAACATGTACGAAAATATTACGAAACTTAATAAAACAAAATTCCCTGTTTATTTTACCAACTATACAAGAATTTGAGAGGTGCTTATGAAAAATTAAACTAGAATTGATATATTTAATAATAATCAATTCAGAAAGATTATAAATGATACAACAATTAGATATATTATAAAGTTTTAAATTGTTCGGATTTTATTGAAATAATTTTGAAAATTTGGCGCGCAAACAGCGCCACGACGCCGATTCCTGAATAACCGTAGTTACGCATCCCTTACGTACAAACATACATACATGTGTCGAGACGAAAATAGAAGCGTGATTAAACAGAAACGCACGCAGCACGCTGTGCCGTTTTATTCTTCTTCTTTTTTTCCTTTACTTTTTAACGAAATAATAATTATTTTCGTTCCCGTTCAAAATTTTTTTGTTTGTTTCGCTCACCTCCCCTAAAGTGGCGCGCACCCTTTCGTACTTCCTTTGGCCGTTACTACCGCCCCCGCCGCCGCCGCCGCTTTGAGAACTATTCCTCTTCTTAATAATATGAGATCCGGTGAACATCATTTTGACTATTATACTTTTAAAGACAATTCGCACGCACAACACCTAATTATTTTTGCCCGGTATTTTTTGTACTTTCTGTGTTGAGTATTAAGATTTCTTGTGGGTGGTGGGTGATTTAAGGGGCATAAAACGCGGCGCGTTTACTGGTTCTTTCTCGTCCATCGTTGCGAGAAAAGTTTATTAATGCGGGGTGCCGCGAACGCGTCCTCGCCTGTTCGATCCGTTTTTCGACCGAATTCTGCCATCTACTGCTCCCCATTCGACCGAATTCTATTTTGACCGAAACTATGCCGAGTGTGTTTATTACGGAGGAGAGAAATCGGTGGTGGTGGTACTCTCGACGACGGCTTTTTATTATTTTTAGACACCACAACGAAGAAATTAACGAAAAAAATTTTATTTTTATTTAAATAAGAAAAAAGAAATTTCCCCCAAGATTTCATCAATTAATTATTTATCATATTTAATAAAATCATCATAAAAACCGTATTTAAGTAAAATAAAAAAATTAAATTTGTAATATTTGAATTTCAAACATCAACAAAAATCCCCTCCCCAATAGATGGCGCTTATTCAAAATTATTCCTCATAAACGCCATCTACTTTACCGACTCACCAATACCAACATTCTCTTTCAGCGAAGTATTCAACAAACATGGTACGTCAAATTTCTTTTTTGATCAATTTCTTTAATTATTTTCATCATCCTCTATCTTAAAAGATAAAATCCTCGCAAAATCGATCATCTATATCCTTTAACATCACATCACCATAATATTTCCATTTTTCCATTAAAAATATTATTTTAGGTTATGTGAGGTTATGTTGTCAATTTAATTTATTATTATTTTTTAGACGAAAGGTACTTCAAGTTTTGGTAAACGCAGGAATAAGACCCACACTTTGTGCAGGAGATGTGGTAGGTCTTCATATCACATCCAAAAAAGCCAATGTGCGCAATGCGGATATCCTTCTGCAAAAATGAGGTCTTGTAAGTAGATTTTTTAAGATAAAAGTTAACGTTTTGTGTTGATTTGTTAATGGTTTTGTAGATAATTGGTCAATTAAGGCTAAAAGGAGGAAGACCACCGGAACTGGTCGTTGCCGTTATTTGAAAATTGTTCGTAGACGTTTCCGTAATGGTTTCCGTGAAGGTGGAAAGCCAGCCCCCCGTAAAACTACTACATAAAACTGTTTGTATTTAAAAAATAAACGTTTTAAAAATAATTTTTGCGTTCTGTTATGGCTTAAAAAACTTGTAAATAAAATAATTAAGTGGCTTAACCTTAGTTCATGCCGAATAATTTGATTTAAATGGATATATTTGTTTTAATTTCATTGCAAATTATGGAAAAGTGAACACATAAGATTGAACTGTAGATTGGATTATATTCTATCTTGTAAAATTAATTTACATATGTGACCAGGCCTACAGAAAAGTACTTATGGTCAGAAGAATAAATTTTTGTTTTATGATCGAAATTTATAGAAAATTGAACATATTTTTCAATGGAGTAAACCACAGACTCCTAAGTTTGATACTTTTACTGGAAATCATCATTAAAGTTCAACATGTATTATAAAAATCGCAAAAAACTGTAAATAGATCAAGAATTGCTGTTTTTGACCTTTTTTCAGCAAAATCCGTGTTATTAAAGAAAATTGAGCACCCTTTTGCATTAAACCATAAATTCCAATTTTTCTTATCATTGTAATAAACTATACAAGTTCAACATAAATTATAAACGAAATGCAAGAAAAAAAATAATTTCATCATTTTTATTCTTCCCTAGGTTTTTTTGATGTTTCTGTAATGAGTTTAGATTAGTTAGGTTAATAACACAAGGATGTGATGGATTATTGTATATGGATCAAAGAATAATGATACCAAAAGCAATGAGACACAAAACTCTTGACAATATACATACAGGTCACTTAGGTATACAAAAATGCATAGAGAGAGCAAAAAATGCAGTATATTGGCCTGGTATAACAGAACACATTGAAAATCTTGTTAAAAACTGTTACTTATGTAGTAAATATGAAAATTTGAATCAAAAATTACCACTCAAGTCTCATGAAATAATAAGAAAACCTTGGCAGAAAATAGGTCTGGATATATTTCAGGTAAAAGATCAAATATATTTGATGGTTGTCGATTATTATTCAAAATATCCTGAAGTTATAAATTTAAATAGAGATATGACATCAAAAAAGGTAATAGAGAGTCTTAAATCTATTTTTGCGAGACACGGAATACCTAAACTTGTAATATTAGATAGCGGTAGTCAACTGAAGAGTAAAGAATATGAAAGTTTTGAACCTTGGCAGAAAATAGGTCTGGATATATTTCAGGTAAAAGATCAAATATATTTGATGGTTGTCGATTATTATTCAAAATATCCTGAAGTTATAAATTTAAATAGAGAAATGACATCAAAAAAGGTAATAGAGAGTCTTAAATCTATTTTTGCGAGGCACGGAATACCTAAAATTGTAATATCAGATAGCGGTAGTCAACTAAAGAGTAAAGAATATGAAAATTTTGAACCTTGGCAGAAAATAGGTCTGGATATATTTCAGGTAAAAGATCAAATATATTTGATGGTTGTCGATTATTATTCAAAATATCCTGAAGTTATAAATTTAAATAGAGATATGACATCAAAAAAGGTAATAGTCTTAAATCTATTTTTGCGAGACACGGAATACCTAAAATTGTAATATGAGATAGCGGTAGTCAACTGAAGAGTAAAGAATATGAAAATTTTGAACCTTGGCAGAAAATAGGTCTGGATATATTTCAGGTAAAAGATCAAATATATTTGATGGTTGTCGATTATTATTCAAAATATCCTGAAGTTATAAATTTAAATAGAGAAATGACATCAAAAAAGGTAATAGAGAGTCTTAAATCTATTTTTGCGAGACACGTAATACCTAAAATTGTAATATCAGATAGCGGTAGTCAACTGAAGAGTAAAGAATATGAAAATTTTGAACCTTGGCAGAAAATAGGTCTGGATATATTTCAGGTAAAAGATCAAATATATTTGATGGTTGTCGATTATTATTCAAAATATCCTGAAGTTATAAATTTAAATAGAGATATGACATCAAAAAAGGTAATAGAGAGTCTTAAATCTATTTTTGCGAGACACGGAATACCTAAACTTGTAATATTAGATAGCGGTAGTCAACTGAAGAGTAAAGAATATGAAAATTTTGAACCTTGGCAGAAAATAGGTCTGGATATATTTCAGGTAAAAGATCAAATATATTTGATGGTTGTCGATTATTATTCAAAATATCCTGAAGTTATAAATTTAAAAAGAGATATGACATCAAAAAAGGTAATAGAGAGTCTTAAATCTATTTTTGCGAGACACGGAATACCTAAAATTGTAATATGAGATAGCGGTAGTCAACTGAAGAGTAAAGAATATGAAAATTTTGAACCTTGGCAGAAAATAGGTCTGGATATATTTCAGGTAAAAGATCAAATATATTTGATGGTTGTCGATTATTATTCAAAATATCCTGAAGTTATAAATTTAAAAAGAGATATGACATCAAAAAAGGTAATAGAGAGTCTTAAATCTATTTTTGCGAGACACGGAATACCTAAAATTGTAATATCAGATAGCGGTAGTCAACTGAAGAGTAAAGAATATGAAAATTTTGAACCTTGGCAGAAAATAGGTCTGGATATATTTCAGGTAAAAGATCAAATATATTTGATGGTTGTCGATTATTATTCAAAATATCCTGAAGTTATAAATTTAAATAGAGATATGACATCAAAAACGGTAATAGAGAGTCTTAAATCTATTTTTGCGAGACACGGAATACCTAAACTTGTAATATTAGATAGCGGTAGTCAACTGAAGAGTAAAGAATATGAAAATTTTGAACCTTGGCAGAAAATAGGTCTGGATATATTTCAGGTAAAAGATCAAATATATTTGATGGTTGTCGATTATTGTTCAAAATATCCTGAAGTTATAAATTTAAATAGAGGTATGACATGAAAAAAGGTAATAGAGAGTCTTAAATCTATTTTTGCGAGACACGGAATACCTAAAATTGTAATATTAGATAGCGGTAGTCAACTGAAGAGTAAAGAATATGAAAATTTTGCTAAAGATGGAAGATGGAATTTTACGTTTATAAATTCTCCTCCATATCATCAACAATCTAATGGCCAAACTGAAAGAACAATACAAACCATAAAGAAAATGTTAAAGAAATCGCTGGAATCAAATGATGATTTTTATTTAGCTTTGTTAGCATTAAGAAATACACCGGTATTTATTACATTGTTATACTCCAGCTAAAATTCTAATGAGTAGAAACCTTAGAGAAAATTTACCTATAAAAGAAAATAAATTACAACCAAAAACAATAAACCAAACTATAATATATTATAATGATAATGCATATAAAAAAGTTATAATACACTACAAAGAGGGTGAGATAATTAGATTCCTAGAAACACCTAAAAGTGTATGGCAAAGAGGTGAGATTATAAGTAAAATCAGAGAAAGAACATATAAAATTAAAAGAGGTGATGGTAAATACATAATTAGAAATATTCAATTTATTAAACCACATTATAACATGAGATCTTGCATAAAATCTGATCAAGAAAGAAACTATAATATTTCACATTATGTATATGAAGATACTAAAGAGAAGGATGAAGAAATTGATTTGAGAAATGACGTTGAACATAACACTAACGATGTTCAAAACGAAAACTTGGTTCGTCCAATCCGAACAAAAAAGTTACCAAATAAATATAATGATTTTGTATTAAGTTAAAAAGTTTTTTGTTAAAAAAAAAGGAAGATGTTGTAATGAGTTTAGATTAGTTAGGTTTAGTTTAAATAAATTATAGTTAGGTAACTTAATATTACTTAATGTAAAACGGGACACAAGAAAACTTAATAAAGACAGCTTATGCTCAACCGTCGTTTTGCTTGACATGATATAACAGTTTCCTCTTTTGATTTTTTTTCAAATCTTCATTTGATTCATATTTTTCTTTTTGAGCACGGATGTCGCGTTTTGTTTAGTTATTTTATTTTGTTTTATGGATTTTTCAACTTTTTCAGTGACTTTGATGTTTTCGTTAAATTAAACATTAAATTTGATGACAACACTTTGTATGATGATACTTGTAGAATGTAGGAAAAAGTTACAAAAAGCACAAAAATCATTAAAAACCTCAAAATGTTAAAAGAAAAGAAGTTTGTATAAAATTTGATTTTACTCTTATTGATTATAAATAAAGATTGAAATAGTATCGTTTAAAAAAGTTGTTTAATTCATTACATTTTGACAATTTATCCGGATTAATAATTTTGTTCTTATTTCCCACGTACGGTCGTTGGATACTTCTTGCTATAAATATAGACAAGAACTAGAATATCATAGCACCAAACACTAAAAAGTTGAAGTATAAATCTAGTTATAAAAAGAACTTCTAAAATTAATCATGAATATGTCAGTGCATTTTATGTACTAAAGATTTCCTTATTAATGTCAAGGATTAACTTCCGTAAGCAACTGAGTGTACGACATAAATTAACCTACACAAGTGTATTAAATATTTTAAATTAAATATTGATATTTTTAGAGAAAACAGAAAAGCTTTCAGCATACCAAATCATTCACTAGAAGAAAACCATGTGGTTGCAATTGAATTAAGATTACTGTTTCATAGCATAATAGAGTTTCGAAAATTAAGACTTGATACTGCTTTTAGGACATTAAATACTACTCCCAGAAGACATGAAATGTTTCTAGGACACTTAATACCGCTTTCAGGAGATTTGATATTGCTTCTAGAAGACTTGATCTGGTTGTAAAAAACTTGATCTACTTGTAGAAGACTTGATACTACCTTAAATGATTTGATACTGCTTCTAGAAAACTTTATATTGCTTGCAGAAGACTTGATATTGTTCCAAAAAATTTTCGATGCTTCCAGAAGACTTGATACTTCACCTAGAAGACTTGAAATACTTCAACAATACTTAAGATTGTTTTTGGAAAACTTGAAATATAACCAAAAAACTTAATACTACTTCTAGAAGACTAAAAATGCTTTCAGCACACTTGATACCATATCTAGAGGATGTAAAATACTTTCAGAAAATTTGAGATTGCTCTGGAAAACTTTAAATACCTCCAGAAGACTTAACACTGCTTCCAGAAAACTTAAAATGCTTGCAGAGGAATTAAGATGTTTCCAGAAGACTTGATACTACATCTAAAAAACATGAAATATTTCTAGAAGATTTAATACTACTTCTAGAAGACTCGAAAAGCTTCCAAAAGACTTAATGCTGTTTCTAATATACTTCAAATGCTTCCAGATAACTTGATACTACATCTAGAAGACTTGAAATTGCTTCTGTTTTCAGAAAACTTAACACTGCTTCTGACAGACTTGAAATGTTTCCAGAAGATTTAACACTGCATCTAAAAAACTTAAAATATATCCAGAAGGCTTGATGCTCCATCTAGAAGACTTGAAATACTTCTACAAGACTTGAGATTGTTTGTAGAAAAAAATGCTTTCAGAAGACCTGAAATGCTTCCAGCAGACTTCCCACCGATACACAACAGGCTTGATACAGCATTTACAAGACTTGAAAACATCTGGAAGACTTGAGATTGTTTCTGGAAGACTTAAAATGTTAGCAAAAGATTTAATACTGCTTCTAGAAGACTTGAAATGCTTCTAGAAGATTTTAAATGATTCCAGAAGACTTGATACTGCAGCTAGAAGACTTAAAATACTTCTAAAAGACTTGAGATTCCTTCTAGCAGACTTGAAATGTTTTCAGAAGGGTTAATACTACATCTAGAAGACTTGATACTGCATCTAGGAAACATTTTAAACATGACTACATGACTTGAGATAGCTTTTGAAAAACTTGTAATGGTACCAAGAGACTTAACACTGCTTCTGGAACACTTGAAATGCTTCCAGAAGACTTCAAATGCTTCCAGAAAACTTAAAATTGCTTTTGAAAACTTGAAATGTTTCCAGAAGACCTAATATTTCTTCTAGAAGACTGGAAATACTTGCAGAGGACTTGATTCTGCATCCAGAAGACTTAAAATACTTCTAGAGGACTTAAGATTGCTTTTAGAAAACTTGAAATCCTACCAGAAGACTTGATACTGCATCTAGAAGTCTTGATATTATCTCTAGAAGACTTTATACTGTTTCCAAAAGTCTTAAACTGCATCCAGAAGATTTACTACTACCCCTGAAAGACATATATTGCCTCTGCAGGATTTGAAATATGTCCAGAAGATTTAATACTGCTCGAATCTAAAAGACTTGGAATGCTTTCAGACGACTTGATACTGCATCTAGAGGATTTGAAATACTTCTACAAGACTTGAAATTGCTTCTGGAAAAGTTGTAATGACTTAATACTGCTTCTAAAAGACTTGAAATGCTTCCAGCAGACTTGATATTGTATGTAGAAGACTTCAAATACTTCCAGAAAGCTTAAGATTGTTTTTGAAGGACTTGAAGTGTTTCCAAAAGACTTAATACTGCTTCTAGAATACTTCAAATGCTTCCAGATAACTTGATACTGCATCTAGAACACTTGACATTATCTCTGGAAGACTATACTGTTTACAAAAGACTAAAACTGCTTCCAGAAGATTTACTACTACCCCTGAAAGACATATATTGCCTCTGAAGGATTTGAAATGTTTCCAAAAGATTTAATACTGCATCTAGAAGACTTGGAATGCTTTCAGAAGACTTGTTACTGCATTTAGCGGATTTGAAATACTTCTACAAGACTTGAGATTGTTTCTGGAAAAAATGAAATGTTACTAAAAGACTTAATACTGCTTCTAGAAGACTTGAAATGCTTCCAGAAAGCTTAAGATTGTTTTTGAAGGACTTGAAGTGTTTCTAAAAGACTTAATACTGCTTCCAGGATACTTCAAGTGCTTCCAGATGATTTGATACTGCATCTAGAAGACTTGAAAGACTTCTAGAAGACTTGATATTACCTCTAGAAGACTTGATATTATCTCTAGAAGACTATACTATTTCCAAAAGACTTAAACTGCTTCCAGAAGATTTAATACTGTTTCTAGAAAACTTGGAATGCTTTCAGATGACTTGGTACTGCATCTAGAGGACTTGAAATACTTCTACAAGACATCATAATGCCTCTGGAGGACATGGAATGCTTCCAGAAGACTTGATACCGCTTCTAAAAGGTTTGAAATGCTTCTAAGAGACTTGATATTGTCTCTGGAAGACTAGACGGTTTCAGAAGAACACCCATACTATATTGTTAGTGGCTTTATCTGGATTAATATTAAATCTGGTTGTCATTTTTAATTAATTCTTTATTCTTAATATATTATTGAACTTATTCTCCCAATTTAGTGCCATCATCTGATGTTAACGTTCTTTTGAAGACGGAAATAGTAACATTCGAAAACTAATTGAGATACTCAAATATAATATTTCATTACGATATACTAAGAATTCGAGTTTTTACGATTTTTTTAAAGATTATTTATTTTTAATTTATGACATGCTAAAAATTTAGGTGGAGTTCAAAACTTGATATCTCAAATATGAAACCAGATACTCAAATATTGTCTTATTTTGAGGAAAGTACATTCGAACAAAATTCGATTTTCTAGGATTTCTTAAAAATGATTAAAAACATCTTTAATTTTATGAAATGCTACACATAAGTTAGCTCCAAAACGAATTGAGATATTCATGTATGGTTTTGTTTTAAGAAAAGAAGGGAGAAATCCGTATATTCTTCTGATTCAGAAGATTCCGGACACCTATGTGTGAGATAAAACTTATGTTGAAACTAACAGTTACAGTATGACCAGATATCTGGCTAAAATTGATGCCGGATATCCGGTATTAGGCATTTTTTAAATCACTCCGTTTCATCGTTAACAAAAAGTTAAGCTCGAAGGCTTTCACATTATTTTTAGGCTAATTTATATCCATCTAGATAGTTGTTTCAGTTTTCTGAATCCTGAACCGATAATTGTTGAAAAAAAAGTGCAACCATTGAAGGTATGATGAATATTGCATAAAAAAGAAATCTTGAGCTGACGAGCGGTTTAAGAAAATAAATGGAAGTCAAAGATTAATTAGCATAATTGTGTATCTTACAGTTTTCCTTGCTAAGATTTTCGTTATTTTGTGGCCCCTATATCCGCATATTCTAAAAAACATGAGTTTGAAGCATGTTGCTTTAACATTGCAGAGAAGTATATTAACTTTTATACATTTTATCCATAAAGTACTTGGTTTCTAACAAAAAAAGGAAACGTTTTCAAACAATCTGTGCATGCTTTGATTAATTTCTCAATATGAGGGAAACTACAATAAACAGACATAGGAATGCTTTAAAGAATTTTGACTTTCTCTCCATTAAACATGAAAAAACAGTAATTCAATTTTTGGCTATTCTGTATATAGTACTCAATAGAACAAATTTATCACAACAATCTATTTGATAGCATATAAAGAATAAATGTTGATTATTCTTAATAATTTAAAATCCCATAAAGATATGGAACATTAAAGTACATCCTAAAATCTGTCAAAAAAAAAAAGATAAAATCAAAATAACTCAAAAATACAAAACGCTGGGTGACGACCACTTCTGGAAGTGGTGACCATCTTAAAAATATTTTAGATCAAAAGATCACGTAAAATATGATATATAATAATAATATTTAATGCCTTGTATGAAATATTATAGTAGTATTCCACTTTGTAGTTATAATTTGTATAAAAAGAAAATGAGCATGAATTTAAGTAAAATACTACTTCCGGTTGACGAATTTAATTAAAATTTTGACACAACATTTCCCTTTTGATCTCATAATCATATGCAAAGTTTCATAATGTTAGCTTATTGCTAACAACAAAACAATATTAATTTTATTAATTACTATGTTAATTTTTTTTTCACTTTTAACAAACCAAAAAATTGTAACGCGACCTTAAAGGAGAAAATGTATGATAAATTAGGATTAAATGTGATTTAATTGAAATTGTTGTACATTTTCAGGTTGATAAGTAAATATAACAGTATCAGGTGTTGTAGTTTCAGTTGATATAATGTTACCGCTCATAGAAGAGTCTAAAAAGAAAGAAAAATTTATAAAAAACGATAATTTATTTCACTAAAACTTTTACATTTAAAGATTATTATTTAGAACAATCTGAAACTTACTGTAATTATCATCGGGTAATTCTTCGTATAAAACTTCATTTGTATGCAGATTCTTATCACTTTTAGTTGCCTAAAATAACATCTCATTAATTTAAATGATTCTTATTAAAAAAATTAAATAAAATACATCTCTGTATTTTTGTAAATATAATTTTAAAGGGTCCACGTAATGATCGAACCCTAAAGAACTCATTGCAAATAAAATATCTTCCCCATTTATAGTTTTGCGCTTCTCTAAGTGACAACGTTCGCTTGCTTCACTCGTTATGAAGCTTATAAATTCAGATACACATTCCTGGACGCATTCTCTTGCATCTTTAGCTATCTAAAATTATTTAAAATAAAAATATGTCAACTTAAATATAATTTTTATTACTTTTCCCGATTCTGGTATTGCCCTTTTCATTATTTTAGCAACGTTTGCTATGGGTAAAAATCGATCTTGTTCTCGTAATGGGATTCCAATTTTATCACCTCCATCGTGGTTCGAATCGTCTGTATTTTCTGCTGTAATTTGCTCCCCATCTTCTACGAATAAAATAAATTTATTATTACACTTATTTTATTTGTAATTGCGTTATTTACCGTCGATATCATCAGCTTGTACCATATATGCCTGTTCGGACAAAAAGGGGTGACCAATATCCTCGACTAATTCGGGTTTTTCCATTATTAGTGGTGGTATTCTTTAAAATTATGTTAATTTTCGAAATTTTGCGGGTTTTGATACAACTTACGGCTGTATTTCCGATGAATTTCTTGTAAATCGCTGTTAGAATTAACAATGTTTTGTTTACCGTTGTGACAGCTTTGACCATAGACATACCCTCAGCACTTTATCCGAGTTAACTGATCCACAGTGAACATAGTCACGAATGTTAGGGAACCATCACGTTAGATGGCGCTAATGATCGTTAGAATCGTAATCGTTACCTACTTTAGCGGCTATTTGGGAACATTTTCTTGTTTTGTTGTAATGACAATGATAGTTACGCGGTACAAGATAATTTTCTGTTGATTTTATGATTTGTTAATCAGTTTTTTGTGTTTTTTGGAATTTGTTACAATCTGTTCTCATTAATGACGTTATTTCCGGCAATTTTATGTATGGTGAGTGTATAAAATAGAATTTTCTTTTTAAAAAATGCATTTTAAAGGTTATTTACATGAATTTTCATTTGAAGAAACAATCAACGCTAAAAATTGCGCTTTGAGAATTTTAATAATTCTACTTAATTAAGCTTAAAACACCATTTAATTTGATACCAAACTCGATTAGGGTTCGATTAGGTGTCTTTTATTATGAGATTGACGTTTGACATTGACATATGTCAAATCCGCCATTTTGAATTTTGATAATACAATTTTATTAAGCTTGGAAAATCGTTTAATTTAATACCAATCATTAAAATCATTTAGTTTCATATCAAACTCGAGTATTTTTGCTGATATAATAAAAAGTTATGTGACATTGACAGATGTCAAATCCGCTATCTTGAATTTTAGCAATTCTACTTAATTTGACTTTAAAAAGCATTTAATTTGTTACCAAACACGATTAGGGTATCTTTTACTATGACATTGACGTTTAATATTGACAGATGTCAAATCCACCATTTTGAATTTTAATAATAAAGTTTTATTAAGCTTGGGAAATCGTTTAATTTAATACCAATCATTAAAATCATTTAGTTTCATATCAAACTCGAGTATTTTTGCTGATATAATAAAAAGTTATGTGACATTGACAGATGTCAAATCCGCTATCTTGAATTTTAGCAATTCTACTTAATTTGACTTTAAAAAGTGTTTAATTTGTTACCAAACAGGATTAGGGTATCTTTTACTATGACATTGACGTTTAATATTGACAGATGTCAAATCCACCATTTTGAATTTTAATAATAAAGTTTTATTAAGCTTGGGAAATCGTTTAATTTAATACCAATCATTAAAATCATTTAGTTTCATATCAAACTCGAGTATTTTTGCTGATATAATAAAAAGTTATGTGACATTGACAGATGTCAAATCCGCTATCTTGAATTTTAGCAATTCTACTTAATTTGACTTTAAAAAGTGTTTAATTTGTTACCAAACAGGATTAGGGTATCTTTTACTATGACATTGACGTTTAATATTGACAGATGTCAAATCCACCATTTTGAATTTTAATAATAAAATTTTATTAAGCTTGGAAAATCGTTTAATTTAATACCAATCATTAAAATCATTTAGTTTCATATCAAACTCGAGTATTTTTGCTGATATAATAAAAAGTTATGTGACATTGACAGATGTCAAATCCGCTATCTTGAATTTTAGCAATTCTACTTAATTTGACTTTAAAAAGCATTTAATTTGTTACCAAACACGATTAGGGTATCTTTTACTATGACATTGACGTTTAATATTGACAGATGTCAAATCCACCATTTTGAATTTTAATAATAAAGTTTTATTAAGCTTGGGAAATCGTTTAATTTAATACCAATCATTAAAATCATTTAGTTTCATATCAAACTCGAGTATTTTTGCTGATATAATAAAAAGTTATGTGACATTGACAGATGTCAAATCCGCTATCTTGAATTTTAGCAATTCTACTTAATTTGACTTTAAAAAGTGTTTAATTTGTTACCAAACAGGATTAGGGTATCTTTTACTATGACATTGACGTTTAATATTGACAGATGTCAAATCCACCATTTTGAATTTTAATAATAAAGTTTTATTAAGCTTGGGAAATCGTTTAATTTAATACCAATCATTAAAATCATTTAGTTTCATATCAAACTCGAGTATTTTTGCTGATATAATAAAAAGTTATGTGACATTGACAGATGTCAAATCCGCTATCTTGAATTTTAGCAATTCTACTTAATTTGACTTTAAAAAGTGTTTAATTTGTTACCAAACAGGATTAGGGTATCTTTTACTATGACATTGACGTTTAATATTGACAGATGTCAAATCCACCATTTTGAATTTTAATAATAAAATTTTATTAAGCTTGGGAAATCGTTTAATTTAATACCAATCATTAAAATCATTTAGTTTCATATCAAACTCGAGTATTTTTGCTGATATAATAAAAAGTTATGTGACATTGACAGATGTCAAATCCGCTATCTTGAATTTTAGCAATTCTACTTAATTTGACTTTAAAAAGCATTTAATTTGTTACCAAACACGATTAGGGTATCTTTTACTATGACATTGACGTTTAATATTGACAGATGTCAAATCCACCATTTTGAATTTTAATAATAAAGTTTTATTAAGCTTGGGAAATCGTTTAATTTAATACCAATCATTAAAATCATTTAGTTTCATATCAAACTCGAGTATTTTTGCTGATATAATAAAAAGTTATGTGACATTGACAGATGTCAAATTCGCTATCTTGAATTTTAGCAATTCTACTTAATTTGACTTTAAAAAGCATTTAATTTGTTACCAAACACGATTAGGGTATCTTTTACTATGACATTGACGTTTAATATTGACAGATGTCAAATCCACCATTTTGAATTTTAATAATAAAATTTTATTAAGCTTGGGAAATCGTTTAATTTAATACCAATCATTAAAATCATTTAATTTCATACCAACCTCTATTATTTTTGCTGTTATAATAAAAAGTTATGTGACATTGACAGATGTCAAATCCGCCATCTTGAATTTTAACAATTGCGCTTAATTTGACTTAAAAAATCATTTAATTTGATACCAAACTCGATTAGGGTAACTTTTATTATAAGATTTACGTTTGACATTGACAGATGTCAAATACGCCATTTTGAATTTTAATAATACAATTTTATTAAGCTTGGGAAATCGTTTAATTTAATACCAATCATTAAAATCATTTAATTTCATACCAACCTCTATTATTTTTGCTGTTATAATAAAAAGTTATGTGACATTGACAGATGTCAAATCCGCCATCTTGAATTTTAACAATTGCGCTTAATTTGACTTAAAAAATCATTTAATTTGATACCAAACTCGATTAGGGTAACTTTTATTATAAGATTTACGTTTGACATTGACAGATGTCAAATACGCCATTTTGAATTTTAATAATACAGTTTTATTAAGCTTGAGAAATCGTTTAATTTAATACCAATCATTAAAATCATTTAATTTCATACCAAACTCGACTATTTTTGCTGTTATAATAAAAAGTTATTTGACATTGACAGATGTCAAATCCCCCATCTTGAATTTTAACAATTGCGCTTAATTTGACTTAAGAAATCATTTAATTTCATACCAAACTCGATTAGGGTAACTTTTATTATGAGAATGACGTTTGACATTGACAGATGTCAAATACGCCATTTTGAATTTCAATAATACATTTTCATTAAGCTTGGGAAATCGTTTAATTTAATAGCAATCATTAAAATCATTTAGTTTCATACCAAACTCGATTATTTTTGCTGTTAAAATAAAAAGTTATGTGACATTGACAGATGTCAAATCCGCCATCTTGAATTTTAACAATTGCGCATAATTTGACTTAAAAAATCATTTAATTTGATACCAAACTCGATTAGGGTAACTTTTATTATGAGAATGACGTTTGACATTGACAGATGTCAAATACGCCATTTTGAATTTCAATAATACATTTTCATTAAGCTTGGGAAATCGTTTAATTTAATAGCAATCATTAAAATCATTTAGTTTCATACCAAACTCGATTATTTTTGCTGTTAAAATAAAAAGTTATGTGACATTGACAGATGTCAAATCCGCCGTCTTGAATTTTAACAATTGCACTTAATTTGACTTAAAAAATCATTTAATTTGATACCAAACTCGATTAGGGTAACTTTTATTATGAGATTGACGTTTGACATTGACAGATGTCAAATCCGCCATTTTGAATTTTAATAATACAATTTTATTAAGCTTGGGAAATCGTTTAATTTAATACCAATCATTAAAATCATTTAATTTCATACCAAACTTGACTATTTTTGCTGTTATAATAAAATGTTATGTGACATTGACAGATGTCAAATACGTCATCTTAAATTTTAATAATTGTACTTAATTAAGCTTAAAAATCATTTAATTTGATACCAAATTCGATTAGAGTATCTTTTATTATGAAATTGACGTTTAACATTGACAGATGTCAAATACGACATTTTGAATTTTAATAATACAATTTTAAATGTAAAAAATGCATAAATAAAAGTTTAAATGTTACATTTGACATTGAAGAAAAAGTAAAATTTGACACGTCATATCCGCCATTTTGATTTTGATAAATTAATTCCTATTCATTGATTTAATGCCAAATATATCCAAATTAGTTTAATACAAAAGTTAAAAAATGACATTTGATATATGATAATATGACATTTGACAGGTTTTATTTTCACAGGCGCCATATTCATTTGGAGTCCTATTTATTATAAGAAAATCGTTGAATTTCGTTCTAAATAACACGAGTAAAAAATAAAAAAATAGATAATTAAATTTGACATACGAGACTGACACATGTCATATCCGCCATTTTGAATTTAATAATTTCGGTATTATCCGTAAAAAACCTTTAATTAATGTTAAAAAATAACTAAATTAATTATTTTATTGCATAAAAATGTTTAAATGTGATTTTGACGTTGAAGAAAAAACAAAATTTGACATATGTCATATCCGCCATTATGAAAATGACGTATTACGCTTCGTTAGATTTAAAAATCCTTTATTTAAAAACCAATTAGGATAATTAAGGGAAAAATCGAATACTTTTTAAATTTATTTAACGAATTTGACAGGTGTCAAAATTATTACAATTTGCGTTAAAAAGTCAAAATTAATTTTTATCCGGATATAGTGATTAGGTTGGTATCAAAATTTACGCTTAATTGATTAATATAAGCCGAAATAAATACGTTGCACCTGAAAAAGTGACACCTGTCAAATGTCATATGTTAAAATTAATGAATTAAAAAAAAAATAAGGATTTAGCATTATTTTAAATCGATTTAAAATTGAAAATCGGGTTCTTTAAGTCCAAACACGGCGAGTTTATTTTAAAAATTGACTAAAATATACGAAAAAATTAAATTATGGCGGCTGTCAATGTCATTTGTAACGTGAATTTTATTAATCGGAAATATGGGTTGTGGGGTGTTAAATTGAAGGATTTTTTGTGCTTATTACGATTTTGATGTTTTTACAGCTTAAGAAAGTAAAATAATTAAAAAATCAAAATGGTGGATTTATACTTTTTTTAAATTAAAACTAATAATTTAATTAAAACAATTTCGAAAAGTACATTTACAAAATAAGAAATAAGTCCAAACTCGATGAGTCTATCTTAATAATTAACAAAGATATCGAAAACATTAAATTAAAGATGGCGGCTGTCAATGTCATTTAGTATATTATACAAGTTTGATTTATTTAATCGAAAATATGGATTATGGGGTATCAAATTAAAGGATCTTTTGTGCTTATTACGATTCTAATGTTTTTACAGCTTAAAAAAATAATTAGAAAATCAAAATGGCGGATTTATACTTTTTTTTTAAATTAAAACTAAATTTAATTAAAACAATGACAAAAAGTACATTTATAAAATAAAAAATAAGCCCAAACTCGATGAGTTTATGTTAATAATTAACAAAAATATCGAAAAAATTAAATTAAAGATGGCGGCTGTCAATGTCATTTAGTATATTATACAAGTTTGGTTTATTTAATCGAAAATATGGATTGTGGGGTATCAAATTAATGGATTTTTTTGTGCTTATTACGATTTTAATGTTTTTTACAGCTAAAAAATAATTAGAAAATCATAATGGCAGATTTAAACTTTTTTTTTTAATTAAATCTAAATTTAATTAAAACAGTGACGAAAAGTACATTTACAAAATAAGAAATAAGTCCGAACTCGATGAGTTTATGTTAATAATTAACAAAAATATCGAAAAAATTAAATAAAAGATGGCGGCTGTCAATGTCATATATTATATTATACAAGTTTGATTTATTTAATCGAAAATATGGGTTGTGAGGTATCAAATTTAAGGATTTTTTGTGCTCATTACGATTTTAATGTTTTTACAGCTTAAAAAAATAATTAGAAAATCAAAATGGCGGATTTATACTTTTTTTTTTAATTAAAACTAAATTTAATTAAAACAGTGACGAAAAGTACATTTACAGAATAAGAAATAAGCCCAAACTCGATGAGTTTATGTTAATAATTAACAAAAATATCGAAAAAGTTAAATTAAAGATGGCGGCTGTCAATGTCATTTAGTATATTATACAAGTTTGATTTATTTAATTGAAAATATGGGTTGTAGGGTATCAAATTAAAGGATTTTTTGTGCTTATTACGATTTTAATGTTTTTTACAGCTTAAAAAAATAATTAAAAAATCAAAATGGCGGATTTATGCTTTTTTTAAAATTAAAACTAAATTTAATTAAAACAATGACGAAAAGTACATTTACAAAAGAAGAAATAAGTCCAAACTCGATGAGTTTATGTTAATAATTAACAAAAATATCGAAAAAATTCAATTAAAGATGGCGGCTGTCAATGTCATTTATTATATTATACAAATTTGATTTATTTAATCGAAAATATGGATTGTGGGGTATCAAATTAAAGGATCTTTTGTGCTTATTACGATTCTAATGTTTTTACAGCTTAAAAAAATAATTAGAAAATCAAAATGGCGGATTTATACTTTTTTTTTAATTATATCTAAATTTAATTAAAACAGTGATGAAAAGTACATTTACAAAAGAAGAAATAAGTCCAAACTCGATGAGTTTATGTTAATAATTAACAAAAATATCGAAAAAATTCAATTAAAGATGGCGGCTGTCAATGTCATTTATTATATTATACAAATTTGATTTATTTAATCGAAAATATGGATTGTGGGGTATCAAATTAAAGGATCTTTTGTGCTTATTACGATTCTAATGTTTTTACAGCTTAAAAAAATAATTAGAAAATCAAAATGGCGGATTTATACTTTTTTTTTAATTATATCTAAATTTAATTAAAACAGTGATGAAAAGTACATTTACAAAAGAAGAAATAAGCCCAAACTCGATGAGTTTATGATAATAATTAACAAAAATATCGAAAAAGTTAAATTAAAGATGGCGGCTGTCAATGTCATTTATTATATTATACAAGTTTGATTTATTTAATCGAAAATATGGATTGTGGGGTATCAAACTAAAGGATCTTTTGTGCTTATTACAATTCTAATGTTTTTACAGCTTAAAAAAATAATTAGAAAATCAAAATGGCGGATTTATACTTTTTTTTTAATTAAAACTAAATTTAATTAAAACAATGACGAAAAGTACATTTACAAAATAAGGAATAAGCCCAAACTCGATGAGTTTATGTTAATAATTAACAAAAATATCGAAAAAGTTAAATTAAAGATGGCGGCTGTCAATGTCATTTAGTATATTATACAAGTTTGATTTATTTAATCGAAAATATGGGTTGTAGGGTATCAAATTAAAGGATTTTTTGTGCTTATTACGATTTTAATGTTTTTTACAGCTTAAAAAGATAATTAAAAAATCAAAATGGCGCATTTATGCTTTTTTTTTAAATTAAAACTAAATTTAATTAAAACAATGACGAAAAGTACATTTACAAAAGAAGAAATAAGTCCAAACTCGATGAGTTTATGTTAATAATTAACAAAAATATCGAAAAAATTCAATTAAAGATAGCGGCTGTCAATGTCATTTATTATATTATACAAATTTGATTTATTTAATCGAAAATATGGATTGTGGGGTATCAAATTAAAGGATCTTTTGTGCTTATTACGATTCTAATGTTTTTACAGCTTAAAAAAATAATTAGAAAATCAAAATGGCGGATTTATACTTTTTTTTTAAATTAAAACTAAATTTAATTAAAACAATGACGAAAAGTACATTTACAAAATAAGAAATAAGCCCAAACTCGATGAGTTTATGTTAATAATTAACAAAAATATCGAAAAAGTTAAATTAAAGATGGCGGCTGTCAATGTCATTTATTATATTATACAAGTTTGATTTTTTTAGTAGAAAATATGGGTTGTGGGGTATCAATTCAAAGGATTTTTTGTGCTTATTACGATTTTAATAATTTCACAAAAAGAAAAATTAATAAACAAATCAAAATGGCGGATTTTTATTAATTTTTTTTGTTATTATTTTTTTTGCGACGATAAAATATTTTTTGTACTCATTACTATTTTAATCAACAGGAAACCCACCCAATAAGAACCAAAGAAATCCACATCGTCAATTAAAGCGTAAAAACTTGATCATCTTTTAACATTTTTAGGTGAAATAGATTTCAAATTGAAACAACGAGATTCAATTATTTCAAAGAGGAAGAATCAACCTTCAATTTGAATCAAATTTTATTAGTTTTTTCGTAACAACAATTAAATTTGTCGCTTTCTTGCACCAGATTATTCAATTATAATTCATGAGAAAACATTTTAATATATTTTTTTTTTTCATTTCTCTTTTAATTAGATTATCATGCACGCACAACGTATACTATATCATCATAGGAGGTTTTGGATAAGAATTAGCCAACTGGTTTCTTTATAAATGAAAATTTGTTTCTTTTTTATTTAAGGTTGAGTTATTGTCCAAGTTTAAAGTGTTTCATTTTTCAAAGTTGTATTTTTATGTTTCAATCAATATTTAAATAAAAGTTTTAATTACGGAACATACGCGTCTTAATTATCTCAAAATTAATAAAAAAATATTTAAATGTGCATTTAAAATTGAATTTGGCGGTATGTGATAACAGTAAGGAACCACTCCGTTCGATGGCGCTAGTGCTGTGTAAAAAAATTTAACGCTTTTGGCACATATATAGGTTAAAACACTAAAAATTGTTTTGATTTATTTTAAATTATTTCAAAATGGTATTAATGAAAGTTTGGGCGTAAATAAATTGATTTAAATTGTATAAATTATTTTTTTATGGGAATTTAGGGTGTGTTTAAAAAATAAATATCGCTTAGGGGAATAATTGTGTATTGTTGGTATTGGGTGCAAGCATGAAGTTAGCGGGTGAGGTTATAATTGACATTTTCGTCAAAATAGGATTTTTGACGTTCCCAACGAAAATAGAAACCGTCTTGACGTCTAGATTATCGATTTTTGCGTATCAATGGTATCTAAATTGTTTGTTTTATGCGATTTAACAAGCACTAACTTGTGCCTTTATCTACGTAACTTTGTCCACGATCTTAGAAACGAAGGTAAGACCCTTGACACTTTTACCCTCGTCGAAAAAACCTTCAACCTCATTTTCCATCTTTATTTATTTATTAATCGTTTTAATTCCGTTTCGGCTGGTTTTTAGGTATGAAACACAAAAGGATGTCTTCGCTTTAAAAAGAAAATCCAATTTGAAACATAAAAATCCAACACCAAAAAAATAAAAAAAAAATGTTTAAAAATTCATGACAAACAAAAATTAAACCGAAACTTTAACAAGACGTAAAGTGCTCCTTTTCAAAAGCAAATAATACAAACTTTAATTGCTTATCAAAAAATGCTAACAATGAATGACAACTCCGAACAAAAATGGATCTGTGAATATTGTACGTACGCTAATTATCCATCATCCCTTAAGTGTACCATGTGTCGAGGTCCCAAACCTTTCCTCAGCGAAAATATTTACAAATTAAATGATGAAAAGACCCATCATTCATCGTCGAATACACACACAGGGACCTCTGCGAGTAGTTGTGAACGTCTTGCATTAAGAAATTCGTGGTCCTGTGAAACCTGTACTTATATAAATCACTCCAGGGACAGTGTTTGTATACAATGCGGGTCTCAAGCCCCCATTACAACCAACAACATCCAGGAACACGTTCAACCATTAAAAATAAGCCAACATTCTGATGTGGCTCAATCACTATCAAGGTAAAAACTTTAATTCAATTTTTAAATAATTTAAAATCTTTTCATTTTAGATCTCGTAATAACAGCCCCCCAGCAAGTATAATCAACATAGAAAACTCAAAAAAAGCCTCTTCAAATTCCAAATGGAGCTGTCCCACCTGTACATATGAGAATTGGCCAAAATCCTCAAAATGCGCCATGTGCGGTACCATCACCAACAATCATCAACCGGAAAAAGAGCCTATTATAGAACCATCGGAAAATGAGGATGATCGTTTTCGAGCCTCCCCAAATATTTTAGATACATCACCCAGTCCTATTAATAATCCAAATAATTGTGATTACGAACGGAAAATACGAAATTTACGTCGTAAAGCCGATTGGAATTGGTTGAACGCTTGTATAGGGATAATTGAGGGTGACCCAAATCCCGTTGAAGCGTACTTGTCGTCCGGGGGAGACCCCGCGAGGACTTTAACCGCTTCTGAAGTGGCTATTTTAAATAGATCATCAGCGTTTGATGTGGGGCACACGTTAGTTCATCTGGCGATAAGGTTTCAACGCGAAGATATGCTCGCTATTCTTCTCTCGCAAATTGAAGGGTCCGGATCGGGAGTGAAGCGAGTACCTAGTTATGTAGCACCTGATTTGGCCGCGGATATTCGAAGACACGTTACGTCGACGATTCGACAGCGTAAAGGCAGCTTTGCTTGTAATTTTGTTACGGAATTAACTACATTTTCTTTACCGGCAGGTAAATTGCTTTTTTTCTAAATTTAACTTTCTGTCTTAGGTGCGCATATATCCAGCAGATACATGCTTAAAATTGTATTCCTTCTGTGGAACATTTTCGGGGTCATTGCCTGGGGAATGAAAAATTCCAAGTTAAGGTGATAGTACCAGACGATTATAGCAAAATCTCCAAATTGTTTGGCATTCTCAGGCCAGCCTTTTTAATGACCCTTTAAATTGTGATCTTATTGTTGTTTATTTGCTTAGTTTTTTAGTTATAACTCAAGAAGCATTGATGATTTCATATTTCACTCTTCAGTAAAATTGTAGCTTATAAGTGGCGCCAATTTTTGATACCCGTAATTAAACTAATCGAAATTTTAAACTCAAATTAAGTTTTTAATTTTTTTATTTGGTGTAAAGTATTCTTTCACTTATTCTTAACCTATCTTGTAATTAAGAATGTGAATTTCCATTCACATTCTTAATTTCGCCAGAATAAATGATGACATATTATTATTACTTAAAAAATCGGCAATCTAATGAATAATACTTTATTGATAATGAATTTTGCATATTTGTTTGGCAACAATTCCTACAATAAATTTTCGTATGAGAAAAGCACAAGAATTTTTTACAATTTATACAATAATATAAATAGATATTTTCTGTCGGTTTTACAAAAACATAGCGTTTTTTTGTACCTGGCGATATTTCAATATTTTGAATGACATTTTGGCCTTCTGTAGATGCACCCACTGTTTCCAACCAATCTTCTTGGACGTTTCATGGTACATTTTTTTTCTTGTGATCGTCATGCTCTTTGAACTTCAATCAGTCCAAAGCATAACTGTTTCAAAATTACTCTCCTTTTAAGACAATCTGCTAAACAAAATTATTTTAGTGTTTTTGCCAGCAATGTTTATCAATGAATAAAATATAACCATGGGCCATCTTCTAGTGTTCCGAGCCACATTATATGTAGCACAAAATTGATTAATAATATCTACCTCTCCTTTTGTTACATTATAGAAGGAGATGATTTCTGGCTGCTGTCTTTCTTCAGTCCTAGTATCTATTGTGCCATCAAAATGCATGTTCAACACCAAAGTAACATTTTTTTTGGGCACATTGGTCATATTTTTTTTAAACCAAAAATACTTCTTCTATTCTATTCTTCGTGTTTACAAATTCAGATGGAAGTTCCCGCTTGTTTTTCCTTATAGTACGTAATTTTATTTTTTTTGAATATCTTCCACTAATGGAATTCTGATGAACCAGTTGTCACAAGAAACGTTTTTTCCGGATCCAAAAATAGGAGACAAAAATCTTTTAACAAAACTGGCTGGGTCGTTTGCAGATTGAAATTGTCCATCCCGTTGCTTTTAACGACATAATCTCTTAAATTCATGGTATAACGATTTTGCAAATATCAGCAAATATTTTTAGTCCATATTTATTCGGTTTACTGGATATGTACTGCTTGAAACAGCATTCTCAAAATGCAAGCACCGACTTTATAACTTTTCTTGTAATTTATTACAAAAGAGTCAAAAAACTGTCGTATTGGGACAAGTCTGTCCACGGATTTTCTTTCTTCTCTTGTTGATAAATCATCAAACCGCAGGCAACGTAAAATTAACAAAAACCTTGATTTGGAAAGTGTCATCTACATTCAATCGAGCACCTTTTAATGTTCCGCTAAATGTAATAAACCAAGCAGTGCTTCAATTTCAACCCTATCAGTCGGTTTGCAACTACGTTCACGCTTGTATTTAGCGGATTGTTTTGCAATAAATGTGTTTGTCTCCAGCAATCTACAATGAACATGGAATGTTTGCTGTAATTCCAAACCTCAACAAATCCTTACCATTACACAAAGATACTTTCAATCTTTTACTAGGACGATGTTCTGCGGCAGAATCCCTAGATTCACATTTTTGCTGTAACTTATAAATAATTTGTTCTTCAAACACGTTCTCATCAACTTCGTCTTTGCAAGTGTCTAAAATTTCCTTGTTTGCTTCAAATTCGTGTAGAAGTGAAAGCAATCGCTTTAGTTTATTTTCATAATCCATTCTACAAATGTTGTTGTATATAATGTCATAAAGACACAGAGTAAAAGTTACTTCTTCACAGACAATTAAACACAGAGATGTTTTTGGGGCACTTACAACTCTTAAAGTGAGGCACATTTACGGGCATTTAACTACCTGCTCACGATACGCCGGAAGGTACACCTATGAATATACCCGTTCGGGACCAATAGACATGGCGCCACCGCTGGGGGGTTAAATATATAATTTCCATCAATTACTATGGAAAAAATTGTTAAATTTCCAAAGACCAATTCGTCTCTTTGAAAAATTACGTCTTTACTCGAGATTTACAAATTGTAACTATGGGGTGGGGCTAGATTGGAAGGCTTGAGAATTAAGAAAAGAAATGGCAAGTCTTTTGGAAGCATTTTACGCATTTTAGAAGCAGCATCACGTCTTCTGGTGTTAGTTCAAAGCCTTCTTGAAGTATTTTAAGTCCTGTCAAATCCTATTTTAAGTACTGAAAGCATCTTAAATCTTTTAAATCCAGTATAAAGTTTTCCAGAGGTAGTATAGGGTCTTCTGGAAGCATTTCAAGTGTTTTAAAACCAATATCAAGTCTATGAAGGCAATATCGAGTCTTTTGGAAGCAGTTTAAGTGTCCTAAAAGCATTTCAAGTTTTTTGGAAGCAGTATCAGATCTCCTAGAAGCAGTATTGAGTCTTCCAATGGCAGTATAGAATCTTCTGGAAACAGTTTATGTCTTCTTAAAGCATATCAAATTTTTTGGAAGTAGTATCAAGACTTGTGGAAGCAATATCAAGTTCTCTAGAAGCAATCTCAAGTCTTCTAAGAGCAGTAACAAATCTTCTGGAAGCAGTTGAAGCCCTCTCGAAGAATTTTAACTCTTCTGACAGCATTTCAAGACTTTTAAAACAGTTTAAGTCTTCTGAAAACATTTCCACTCTTCTGGACGCAGTATCAAGTCTCCTTCAAGCAGTATCAGGTCTTCCAGGAGCAATATCAAGTCTTCTGGAGGCAGTAGCAAGACTTCTGGAATTAACATCAAATCTTTTGGAAGCAATTGAAGTCTTCTCAAACCATCTGGACGCAGTATTAAGTTTCCTAGAAACAGTATCAGGTCTTCCGGGGCAGCATCAAGTCTTCTGGAGACAGTGTCGTGTCTTCTTGAAATATTGTAGGATCGTAAAACCATTAACAATTTCGTATGGATGCTTGAGCTTCTAGATAAAGTATTAGGCGATTATGTGTATACTGCTCTGCACCCGTTACAATTTTGTATGTGTGCTTACACACTCAGATCACCTACATATCCATCTCCTATTTGTGACTCCACTACTGGCTTTACTGCTGATAATGGATAGGTTTATCAATAAAAAGTATTTAAGCATTAAACACATTTTTTTGAGGAAAGAAATGGGCAATCATCAACAGTTCTTAAGTTATAAGTTATAATTGAAAAACTAAGCAAACTAACATTAAGATATGGAAAAAATATGAAGGGACATAAATAAAAACATTGACTTAAGAACATCAAACCCTTTCGAGGTTCTTCTATAGTGACTTTTTTAGTACTTTCACCCTGATTTTGAATATCTCACGCCTGTAAATAACTGATCATTTCTACTATATTAAGATGATTTTTAAAATTTTTGGTCTCACAATTTTTTTTATAACAATTTAATTATAAAAAAACACCTGATTGATATCTAAAATTTAAAAGTAATAAATAAATCTTAAAATTAAATAAGTAATAAATCTTTATATTTAAAGATTGTTGTACATACCGTCTCTTTATTAATTTTTCATCAAAAACTGGAAGGCAAGAGATTTGGTATTGACCTAATATATTCTGAATGCGAAAGATATTCCACATTCCACTACACGTTAGGTTATATATCAACGATCTATAATCTAAATATCAAATATGATCTATGTTCCTTTTTTCAAAAAACCCTAATTATCTCCCAAATTAGTAATGTTAGCTATTGGACATATGGGGTATAAAAAAATCAAATGAGACGCCAAATATGACTGAGTAATAAAATATGGGGGTTCCATTTAAAAAGTTAAGCTATTGTACTTCCAAAATTCGAAGAATTAACGTGTTAGTGAAGTGACCAAACTGTCAGCAACTGTTGTGTCAGAATATGCGTAATTTAAGCATATTTTGAATCCTAAATTTATATCTGAAAATAGAATTTTTTCTGACTTTTTGAACAATTTTTGACAAAAAATCGAGTATCTTGAGAATGGTCAAGAAGTAATCAACTTATAAAAGTAAAATAGAGACCTTGAAAATTGACATTCTATACGTATTCTTGTATATTCGTATTCTTGGAATTGATAATATCAAATACCCCAAAACTCATTGTTGGCGGCATGGAAGTAAGTTTTTATAATTGCAGATTCAAGAAATAACTTGCAAAATTGCAGATATGTCATTGCTTACAGATATCAAGCGATCATAGAATATAAAAGATGAATGGGGGAAATAAACCATCTTTAACCCGTTTGAACCAACGTTACAAGTAATGTCACAAAAGAAAAACTTGGTTTTGACAATGTTCTTCGATTTAATCGCTAGTTTCATTGCAGTTTAACGACTCGCTCTGAGGAAGTATCGAAATAGATACGAAATATTGGCAGAATCAATTGATTGCGGTTTTTTATTGCCCTCAATCCTCCTCCTGCGATTAAATTTTTTGCAATCTAGTGTTGCTAACGGGATTGAACAAAAATCTCGTGTTTGATATTCTGGAAGTATTGTAAGTCTTCTTGAAGCATTTCATATCCTCTATAGGCAATATCGAGTCTTTCAGAAGCATGTCAAGTTTTCTAGATGCACTTCAAATCTTTTCGAAGCTGTGTTAAGTTTTCCAGAGGTAATATAGAGTCTTCTGAAAGCATTCTAAGTCTTCTGGAAGCATTTTAAACCGTCTATAGGCAATATCGAGTCTTTCAGAAGTAATGGCAAGTCTTCTGCAAACAGAGTCAACTTATCCAGAGGCAGCACGGAGTCTCCTTGAAGCATATCAAGTCTTCTGGAAGCATTTCAAACCTTTTCGAAGCTGTGTCAAGTTTTCCAGAAGTAATATCGAGTCTTTTAGAAGGATTTTAAGTCTTCCGGAAGCAGTTCAAGCCTTCTGCAAGCATATCAAGTCTTCTATACGTATTCTTGTGCAGCTTGGTTAGGGGCTTACTTGATTCAATGGAGTATCGTAATAATATATAATAGTAATGAGTTTGATTTATTTCTGGTCTCGCGTAGAGTTTTTAGAAATCATATTTTGAGTTTGAGCGTTAGTCATTGATTTTTATTATAATCTCAATTTATATCAAGTCTTGTGGAAACGTTTCATCGTCGTTTAGATGCAGTGTAAAGGTTTCCGGAGGCAGTATCGAATCTTTTGGGAGCAGTTCAAGGCTTTTGGAAGTAATATCAAGCCTTCTAGATGCAGTATCAAATCTTGTGGAAGCATTTCAAGTTTTCTGGAAGCGTTTCATTGTCGTTTGAATGCAGTGACAAGTCTCCCAGAGGAAGCATCAAGTCTTCCAAAAGCAGTACGAAGCCTTGTCAAAGCATTTCTTAAATGGAAAAAAGCTCAAAACTTTATTAATATTAAAACATGTATAGCACTCATTTCAAATTTTGTATGTTGTACGCCCACGTACCCGGAGCCTATGTTTCAAGGCTAACAATATTTATCAATAAATTAATTTTATATAATAGAAAATAAATATCGTACACATCTTTGGCTTCGTAGCAGATATTCAGTCACTATGGTCATTCTGGGTTTTCAAGGGCGAATGTCTCTCATCCGTTACCTTATACCGATATCGCATAGCCTGTCCTACTCAGATTTCTTACAAACAGCGTAGGAGCTCTAAAAAATCAGAACATTTAAATTTTTAGTTGCTTGAAATATAGCTATCATCTGTTGAACCATATTTTTTAATCCTTATTTTTTTATAAATAAAGTCATAAAGCTTTTCTATGATTTACTCGCTACAAAGAAACAACTGAAGAGACAAAATTTTCAAATTCAAGTTAATACGGTAAATTGATCTTTAATTACAACAAAGTTTACTGCAAATTTTTTTATTGAGTGGTTGCCGTGATGTTCGTCCCCAAAATGCTGGATATTCGCGCGTCTAACGCTTTGTTAATAAAAACTAAAATTAATAACATTTTTTTTTTTTTAGAAATCGAATTATTACCAACACCAGTTCAAGAACAACTTTTCACCGAACTCCTGGACAAAGACGCCCAGGAACAATTAGAATCCGAACCGGCGGTCATAAATTGGTCCTTAGAATTAACAGTTAGGTTGGGTTCGAGATTGTACGCGTTATGGAACCGTTCAGCCGGCGATTGCCTTTTAGACTCGGTGATGCAAGCCACTTGGGGCGTTTTCGATCGCGACAACACCTTACGACGGGCGTTGGCCGAAAGTTTGAGTCAAGGTGGACACATGTAAATGAAATAAAACCCTTATTTTTGTCCCTTTTGTTTTCTGATCTAACAGATTATTCCTAATCGTTTAGGTTTTACCCCCGATGGAAGGAATATGAAGCCTCACAAGCCTCGTTTCTACAATACTCATTAGAAGAGGGTCAATGGGAAGAAGACTGGACTAGTTTATTATCATTGGCGAGTCAACCCGGTACAAGTTTAGAGCAATTACACGTTTTTGCGTTGGCGCATATTCTGAGACGTCCTATTATCGTTTATGGGGTGAAATATGTGAAGAGTTTTAGGGGTGAAGCTTTGGGTTATGCAAGATTTGAAGGTAAATTTATTTTTATTATTTTTTTTTATGTTTATAATCAATTTTTTGTATGAAGGTGTTTATCTGCCTTTATTATGGGATCAAACCTTCTGCATCAGAACGCCAATAGCCTTAGGATACACTCGAGGACACTTTTCTGCCCTTGTTTCAATTGAGCCATGCTCTTCGTCTGTGCTCAATTCGCGTCAGAACACGCAACATTCGAATAACATTGGAAGTGATCAGCTACACAGTACCTATCTTCCTTTAGTTGATAGAGACAGGAAATTGTTACCTATTCATTTTCTAGTTGAATCTGAGGTATTAATCTCAAATTTTTTAAATTATAATTTAAACTAATTTATGATGTAGCTTGGTAGGGAAGAAACCATCTTAAGACAATGGTTGGATGTGTGCGAAACTGAAGGTGGGATTTTGGTGGCCCAACAGTTTTTGCATAAACGGCCGCTTTTGGTGGCTCAAATGGTGGAGGAGTGGTTGAACCATTATAGGCGGTTAATGTAAGATTATTATTATCGTGAAAATAGATTTTAATCTATTTTAGGTTTGTTTTAAATAGGCAAATGACTACAGCTCCTTTTGTACGTCCAATACCAATTCAAGATTATTCTAGTGAAGGGGACACGGATGATGAATAACGCAGACTCAACCCTCTTAGGCTTGGTGGAGGCCACCCGAAATAGTCTCATTTATTATTACTTTATTATACATTTCATTTCTCGAAGAATGTTACAAACTACTTACAGACGTTCTGGTATATAAAAAGATGAGTTTTTAAAACGGGGTTTAAGGAGTAATAATCGGTAGCTTAATACAGGGTGATTTAAAAAAGAATCTGTTTGGAATCGATTATTTTGCTCATAATACAACAGCAATTATCTTTACTCGAGTTTTTTCATGTTTTGATGGTTGATTTAATAGGTATTTTGTTGTTTAATTATTATTATTTTGCTTGCAATTTTGCCTTTTTCTTTTTTGTTGTTTTAATTGGAAAATTATAAACTGTTATGATTATAAATTTTGGTTTTAGTTGGTTTTTGAATAATCTTGGGGGAATGCAATAATTAAAAACAAAACGCGTCACCCTGTATATAGGTAAATATATTGACACACACATTTAGCAAGTAAATTTTCATCAAAAGCTTACAAAAACTTATTGAAAATCCGTCTAAAAATAGCTAAAAATAGAGCAAGTACAAACGTTAAAAGTTTAAAATCTATTTTTTGTTTTGTTGGGAAATGGTTTTGCTTCAAGTTTAAGTTACAAAAAAAATGAATGGGTTTAACACCCAATGTGTAGAATGTGATATACATAATGTAGATAATATAAATAATAAGTGTACAAAAGAGACAAAAATTGATGAATTAGACAACAGGAGATGGAACTATTTAATACGAGAAAAGAATAAGGGATGTTGTATATTTTCTTTTTTTTAATTAATTAAAATATTAATTAAATTACTTTAAATAATAATATTATTAACTTAATTATAATACGCAATAATATAACGTTATTGTTGTTATTTATTTATTTTCTCAGTCGAACGCTTTTTAAAATGATTCAAAGTTTAAAAAAATACATTTAAAGATAAAGCTAGTTGGTTAAATGAATTGGATAAAGGTGAACTGATGTTACACTGACGAAAATAAATTCTAAAACAAAAAATCTTTAAGACATTTCAAGACTACTTAGTATTTTTAACGTCGTGTTTTTATTAAAATAATTATCAGGTTACAATTAATACAAAAGCGTTCGTTGTACTTAAATACACACAAAACACTTTAAATAAATAAATCCATAAATAAAAAAAGTATTATTTATACCTAATTATAATTTATCCAAATTATTTTTCTTTTTATATTAAAGAATGTGTCGGTTAATTCAAGATTAATTAAATTTATTTTAAAATGCTTATTATTTTATCAATATATCTCAATTCATTCTTGAGATATGATTTTTTAAAATTTCTATTATTGGTACGTTCAGTATTCAAATGTGCAGTGTTGTACTTTAGAAATTATTGAAGGCACACTTAAACTTGATTGAATTTACTTTAAAACGCTTATTACTTTATCAATATATCTCAATTTATTCTTGGGATATGATTATGATATTTTAAATTTCTATTTTTAAATAAATAATGATACAACACGCGGAGATTAATTTAAAATGTCGTACCAGCGATGATTATAAAAAATGAATTTTAGAAATAAGTGGATCCGAAATTCAAAAACTCTCAAGATACATGATTAATAGTTGCCTTTAACACTATGCCTAAAGATCAAAGAAAAAATCACAGCATGGCGCAAGTTTAGACATGATTTCTGAACTGACTCAAGAATGTTTATGTAATGTGCATAGAAGAGGGATCAAACAATGTTGACATATACCAAACCCCATCTAATCAATCAATTATGGATGATAAACCTATAAATTTTATAACCCTTAACAACAAGGTCAACAATGCGCTCATTACATTAAAACTAGAATCAAAGAAAAACCACCAAAGTCACAGCATTTAGTTTCCGATTTCAATGATTGGTGGTTTAAGAGGTAAGCATGCTTAA
Organism: Onthophagus sagittarius; assembly: GCA_036711965.1. NCBI lineage: Eukaryota > Metazoa > Arthropoda > Insecta > Coleoptera > Scarabaeidae > Onthophagus > Onthophagus sagittarius. The sequence continues at coordinate 67,294,175 of JASERS010000003.1, forward strand.
TCGCGCCCGGCTTTCGTGAGAAAGACAGCGTAAACGATTTTAATGCATTAATTGTTAAACTGTTGACAAAAATGATGCCTACGATTTTTAGACCAGAGTAAGATTGCTCACAGTCGGCGATATAGCTAATCGCTGAGAATTAGCGATTTATCAGTAGGCCATCAGCAAAAAATTATTTTTTCACAATTCCAGATCTCGGTTATATCATTAATGAATGTTAAGAACAGCAACGGCCCGAGAATAGGACGGAATCAAATATAAAAAAGTCGTTGCTTTGTACTTTAACTGGTCCTTTATTTTAAAAAATGCTGTCTGACTAGTTTCGCCTAATCGCCATCCTCAGAGACAAAACCAATATAAGAAATTAATTTGGAATATGTAAGCCGGTTTTCATGATCACATAAATAGTATCGGTTAATTAAAACCATTTAAAATATAATAAAAACGTGGAACACAATTTACAAAGTTGACGAAGGTGAGTTAAATAAAATCTCCTAAAGTTGGGCAGAATTCAATAAAAGTAAAGCCTCCATAGGGAACAAACTGCTGTATACCTAGCAAATAAGACTTAATCAACAATAGCAGTGACGCAGTAAGGATCCGAGATTACTGAACTTTTTCCACAGGTTCAAATATAAATGTTCAAAAATAAATGGTGTCCACCTAGCCTCCGGCATCTATGGACAGGTTAGTGGCGGTTGATCGTCTGCAAATAAAGCCATGTTGATAGGGACTTTTATTTATGGAATAGCAGCATTACAACGAAATCGGTCTATAGTTCACAATTTCCGGCGCGTTGCTTCTCTTCAAAATTGGGCAGACATATGACTGCATCCAGAAAGACGGAAATGAAGTGGTAGACAAAATCAAATTAAAAATCGTAAACAATGCTTCAGCCAAAACCAAAACACAGTCCCTCAATAATAAATAATGACATTCTTAGCACTCCTCAACGCATCCTTCATTTCCTCCAATGTGAAAGACAACTGCAAGTTGTGATGAGACTCATCGCCTGTATACAGAATGAAAGTAGCCAGCAAAAGCATCAAAAATTCCTGGGATCAGAATTTAAAGGTTGTTAGAACTTAGCAAGTGTTAACAAGTAAGAAGAATGTATAAAAAAATCGCATAGTGTAATCTACTTTTTTAAATAAATAAAAGTGTATATGGCAATGTGCCTATCAAAAATCTTGGAAAAGTTAGACCATTCACGTCATATTTTTTTTCAAAAAAGCTAAACACTCAACGTGTTATCAAGTTCAAAGAGTTACCGAAATCATCGAAAGAAGATTTGAAGCTAAATAGTATCCAACAATATTTTTTTAGACTTTGCCCAAGCTTTCAATACAGTCTGGTTGGAAGGCTTAAAATACAAATTGCTCATCTAAAGCTATCACCATATCTAACAGCTATACTGTTCTCCTTCTTTGAATCACAAAACTTCCATATTAAAATGAGCAACATCAAGAAATAATACCATAAAAGCTAGTAAAGTACCTACCTCAGTTAATACGCTGCGTTGGGGTACTAGATTACTAGAGTACCTCAAGGCAGCCTATTAGCCCCATTGTTATTCAATATATACTATGTTTGCAGTTGATACTGCCAGAATAACAATATTACTAATTCACCTATGTTATTACTAAACGATATAGACACATTATGAAAATATGCTAATTAAAAAGGAATAGCTCGTGCTGTCAACAAGTTAGCAGACTTTAAACTAATGAGCAGGACTTTAGAGACACACAAGCTCATATTGCCAACAAGTTGGCAGACTTCAAATTGATGAACATAATTTTCGAGACATAAGCTCAAACAAGTTAGCAGTCTTTAATATTATTTACAGTATTTGGAACAGTTCCAACAAGTTGGCCAGCTTCAACTAATGAGCAGGACTTTGGAGACAAAATAGCTTATGCTCCCAACAAGTTGATAGCCTTTAGGACAATATATAGTCTGTGGAACAGTGACAGTTCATACTGCCACCAACTTGGCAAACTTCAAACTGATGAGCTGGACTTTGAAGATATAGTTTGTACCACGAGTAGTAATAGTGATTCACCGATTTCCGTTATTATTTTCGTTATACGGTAGATATATCAATCTTTCATATAGGCTATGAAAGACTGAAAAGTTAACTAACCTTACGTGCTGATGCAATTTGAAATAAAATATAAGCTATTATATAAAGCTAACAGTTTTTTATGATTTTAGTACACTAAAATATTGTACTAATTTTGTTCCTTAATATAGTGATGAAAAAAAGTTTTGTGGTATGTTTAGTTTAGTACTTATTTTGATAGAATAAATGAGGATCTCATTTAAAACCGGTTATATCCACATTTTGACGAAATGTACTTATCATATGTGTTCGCATAAAGATCATGTCTTCTACCATTTGTTACGTTCAATCATAAGTAAAAGCGGACATGTCACAATCTAATAGCTTGTTAAAAGTATGTGTTGTCTATCTTTAAAGGCAAACTGTCAAAAGATTTTCCCGTTTTCAAACACTTTTTAAAAAACGGATATATCTGGCTTTGCACGCGTGCTTCTCAAATATACTATGTAGAAACTGCTTTTGTTTAAATGTTATGTACGAAATCAACTTTTAATCACTAGAATTTAGAATGTTTCGGAAATGCATTAAGGTACAAAACTAGTACAATGTTTTAGTATACTAAAAGTTTCGTTATTGTAAAAAAATTTGAGGCTGACGTGGTAATACAAAAAACGTTATAGTTTAAAAGTCGTAGGGGTATAAAACTTTTCGTTGGTGGTACATTATGGTACAAAACTAGTGCAATACTTTAGAATAAAGATTTTTTATTTCTCAGAATGTCGGGGCTATTCCCGATTAGTAGATCGGTAGATAGCTGAAATTTCAGGCAACAATATTTTTTAGAATTCAGAAAACAATTCAGTGTTTTCTTTTTCAAAGAATAGGTTTTTTTTATTTAACCCTCGCAGTACTGACGTTTCGCCAACCGTTGCGGACGGTGCCTGGGTCAACCGAGACCCGAACAGTTTTTGTTTACGTAGAATATAAAAAATGAAGCTTTTGCCATTATGATTTTGACTTATTTTATTTTAAAGGTGAACTATTATTAGGGATATAAAATAATACGTAAAAATAAAATTTAAAAAAAATTACATAAAAAATATTTATTCTAAATCATTACAATTTGTACACAAAATATTTTTTGTACATGTTGAATGTATATTAAATACATATTTATGACAAACATCACATTTTGATTTATATTTATTGTCATTTCCAATACACAAGCTACATCTTGAGCGTTTTTCTAATGTTGTACTCATTTGTTTATTTATTTTTCGGCCTGTACTTTCGATGGCGTCGACAATGTGTCTCGAAAATACTACTGCATTGGTTTCAAATGCTCTAGCTCTAGAATCTATGTTTGCAGCAACTAACTGTTCAGACAAATTTTCTATAAATTGTTTTCTTCTTGATTTTATGTTACCAGTTGCCCAATCCGGATTTTTGAGTTGCCATAGTACAAATGCATTATAGGCTGCAATATCTATATAATGTAAAAAAAGCGACAGAGGCCAACGTCGTGTACATCTCCGGCAAGTGTATTCTCTTAGAATTTTATCTAAAACATCCACTCCACTTTTTGTTGAATTGTAATAATTGATAATATTAGGTTTGTAATTATTATTTTCGTCAGAAATAGCATGTTCTCGATGAACGCTCGAAAGTAAAACTACGCATTTTCTTGGTTTTGGGATATACGACACAAGTGTTAGATTTTCAGAAAATATAAAATCGGAAGAGAATTGAGCTCTTCCGGATATTGTTATCAAAGATTTTGGTAAATCCTTTCTATTTTTCCGCATTGTTCCCACTATAAATATGTTATCTTTGAGTAAATCCTCTGCAAGTGAGATATCCGTAAAAAAATTGTCGGTTGTGATAGTTCGATTAGATCCCTTCCAAAACTCTGAAAGAACTCTAACTACTCGTTGTCCTTGTCCTTTCTCCGGTGTGTTTCCGCATTTTCCTAAATACACTTCAAAATTACAACAATAATATGTAGTAGCGTCACATAGGGCCCATAATTTCAGCCCATATTTCCCCGGCTTGCTCGGCATATACACCTTGAATGGACATCTTCCTCGAAATGTTACTAATTGTTCATCAATAGTGCCTACATTAGACGCTCGGTAATTATCTCTGCAATTTCTTGTTAAAATATTTGTAATGGTTCTCAAAGCTGCCAACTTATCGGTCATTTTTCTTTCTTCTCGTGTCTGAAAGTCGTCAAAACGCAAAAATCGTAAAATGTTTGTAAATCTATCACGAGACATAGATGCTCGATAAATTTGTCGACTATAAGCAATCTTTTTCTTCCATAGATCTTTTTTACTTTCACGTGCCAGTAATTAGTAAAATCCCAAAAAATGCATTCAATTCAACACGGTCTACCGGCTTCCATATATTATTTGAAAACATTTCATAATATTTAACCGCTTTTTCATTTGTATAAGTAATTATAATGTCCATGATTTCATCATTTATAAATAAATCAAAACATTGTTCCATGGTTTCTACACCCTCAGAATTTGCTGTGAGTGTAGCATCATATTTACCAAATTCTGCATCTCTGTTTGTGGGGGAAATATATCTCCATGTTCGTCCACAAACATTTTGGTCTTTACAGTGTGACATATTATTACTATTTTCACCACTAAACTCATCACTTTCATAATCCTCTTCTTCTGGTACTGCATCACTAAAAGTCAATGACGCACATTCATCATCAGAAGACACTTCATTGTTATAATCATCATTATTATTTACAAAATTAGCAAACATTTTATTTTTCGATGTAGATCGTTGCTCTAAAATACACCTTCTGTGAACTAAATCAAGAATTTAATGGCAATTGTATTGTCGCTATAGCCTCTTACACAGACAGACGCCTGGCGCTGTAAAGAAACGGTCGAGACATATTTTTTCGTCGTTTTTTCGTCGGGACGTCCGTTTGACGCCGATCTAACTTAACGCACTCCTTGAGTAACGACAAATCTATTTATTACAATTTCTCGCAAAAATTTATTTGGGTCCAAATAGACCCAGGCACCGGAATACGAGGGTTAACGTATATGAGCAACTTATGTGGAAAAATAATCTTATATTCATGTTGGATTACACTTCATAGAGGTTTTATAGTTATTTTTGATTCTAAATAGCGATATGACTCTTTTGCATTTGAGAACAAAAGTGTTTTTTTGCGAACGTTGGCAAGGATTATAGGTATCGGTAGATAGCTGAAATTTCAGGCAACAATATTTTTTAGAATTCAGAAAACAATTCAGTGTTTTCTTTTTCAAAGAATAGGTTTTTTTTATTTAACGTATATGAGCAACTTATGTGGAAAAATAATCTTATATTCATGTTGGATTACACTTCATAGAGGTTTTATAGTTATTTTTGATTCTAAATAGCGATATGACTCTTTTGCATTTGAGAACAAAAGTGTTTTTTTGCGAACGTTGGCAAGGATTATAGGTATCGGTAGATAGCTGAAATTTCAGGCAACAATATTTTTTAGAATTCAGAAAACAATTCAGTGTTTTCTTTTTCAAAGAATAGTTTTTTTTAATTTAACGTATATGAGCAACTTATGTGGAAAAATAATCTTGTATTCATGTTGGATTACACTTCATAGAGGTTTTATAGTTATTTTTGATTCTAAATAGCGATATGACTCTTTTGCATTTGAGAACAAAAGTGTTTTTTTTTGCGAACGTTGGCAAGGATTATACATTCCCAGTATTAATATAATTATAATAATTACTGCCGTCAGCAACTCATACATTATTTTCAAAATTTCAGGGGGTGATCCTTTAACTAATTTCAAGAGTACACTCTTCTAAAAATGGCGGCAAAATTTAAAAACTATCAATTTCAGGAAAATGGATTGCTTATTTATCTTACAATATTATCTTCTAATTGTAAGTTACTAAACGTAACCACCGTCGTTCAAGTTTATCCAGATTTTTTGTATGGAAATGATAAATCCAATTCAGTTAGATAGACAAAAGTATTTTACAACTTCTTTACCTCTGTGAAGTTCTTCAAAAATTTTAAAATTCCTGAGAAAAAATTAGGTAAGCAAAGACAAACTGTCATTTTAAATATGTTTTAAACCAAATTTGCTTTAAATAGTTCAAAAAGTGTTTTAATCATGGGGTCTTGTTTGAAAGAATAGTTTTGTTTAAAAATTAGCATATTCTATTCAAAATATACAAAATTCGTTACCCATTTAAGTTTCGAAATAAACAGACTATTTTTGCTGCTTTATCATTTAGTAATCTATTACTTAATGTATATTGTATTAAGACTTAGGAAGAAAAGGTCGCTGAATATTGCAGATGATGCTACCACATTGTATGTAGAGGTTGTACCAATTTTAATGCAATAGCATCCAAAATGTTAAAAGCCTACCAAAATTGCCCAGATCAATCTGCTTGTCAAGAGTTTGCATTTTGTCCAATGGTATTTAATATTTTTGAAGCAACCTCAAACAATTTATCAAGAGTATCTTACTTTTTTTTTGGGATGAAAATGTTTTCCGCCAGAAGTTTTAAAAGCAATTAAATTCTTCCAAAAATATTATCAAGTTATCTGGAAATATTTCAAGTCTTCTGAAAACATTTCAACTCTTGGAAGCAATATTAGGTCCTCTAGAAGCAGTAACAAGTCTTCTGGAAGCATTTCAACCGTTCTGGAAGCATTTCAAGCCTTCTAGAAGCAATATCAAGTGATTTAAAAGCAGTATAAAGTCTTCTAGAAGCAGTATCAAACGTTTAAGAAGCATTTCAAGTCTTTTAAAAGCGATAGCATGAGTTCTAGATGCAGAATCAAATCTTCTGGAAGCTTTTTAGTACTTCTAGGGACAGTATCAAACCTTTTAGAAGCAATACCAAGTCTTCTGAAATCAGTACCAAGTCTTCTGAACGCAATATCAAGTCTTCGAGAAACTGTATGAAGTCTTCTAGCATTTCAAATTTTCCAAACGTAATATCAAGTTCTCTGGAAGCATTTCAATTCTTCTAGAAGCAGTATCAAGTCCTTTGAGATATTACAAGTGTACAAAGAGTTCAGGCCTTTTGGAAAATTAAGCAATATCGGGTCCTCTAGAAGTAGTATTAAGTCTTTTGGAAGTAGTTCAAGTCTTCTGGAACCATTGCAACTCTTCTGGAAGCATTTCAAATCTTCTGGAAGCAGTATCAAGTCCTTTGAGACATTACAACTGTACAAAGAGTTCAGGCCTTTTGGAAAAGGAAGCAATATCGGTTCCTCTAGAAGTAGTATTAAGTCTTTTGGAAGTAGTTCAAGTCTTCTGGAACCATTGCAAGTCTTCTGGAAGCATTTCAAATCTTCTGGAAGTAGTATCAAGACTTCTAGATGCAGTATTAAGCCTTCTAGAAGCGACATCAAATTTTTTAAAAGCATTTCAAGTCTTCTGGGAGCACCATTAACTCTTCTAGATGCAGTATCAAGCCTTTGGAAGTAATATCAAGTCTTTGAAAATCAGTGTGAAGTCTTCTGGAAACATTGCAAGCTTTTCAAAGGCAATATCAAGTTTTTTGAAAATATTTCATGTCTTCTGGAAGTAGTATCAAATCTTTTGATACAATGCAAGTATTCTAGACACATTTCAAATCTTTTAGAAGCAGTGTCAGGATCTCTAGAAGCAATATTAAGTCTTCTATGGGCAGTATCAAGTTCAGTTCAAGTCTTTTGGAACCATTACAAGTCTTCTGGAAGCAATATAAAGTGATTTAGAAGCAGTATAAAGTATTTTAGGGACAGTATCAAAGGTTCAAGAAGCATTGCAAGTCTTCTAAATGCAGTAGCATGTCTTTTAGATACAGTATGAATCAAATCTTCTGAAAGCATTTCAGTTCTTCCAGAGGCAGTGTCAAATCTTTTGGAAGCATTACCAAGTCTTCTGAAATCAGTACCAAGTCTTCTGAACGCAACATCAAATCTTCGAGAAGCTGTATGAAGTCTTCTAGAAGCATTTCAAGTTTTCTAAAAGCAATATCAAGTTCTTTGGAAGCATTTCAAGTCTTCTAGAAGCAATATCAAGTAATTTGAGACATTACAAGTATGCAAAGAGTTTAGACCTTTAGGAAAAGGGAGCAATATCGGGTCCTCTAGAAGTAGTATTAAGTCTTTTGGAAGTAGTTCAAGTCTTCTGGAACCATTACAACTCTTCTGGAAGCATTTCAAATCTTCTGGAAGCAGTATCAAGTCCTTTGAGACATTACAAGTGTACAAAGAGTTCAGGCCTTTTGGAAAAGGAAGCAATATCGGGTCCTCTAGAAGTAGTATTAAGTCTTTTGGAAGTAGTTCAAGTCTTCTGGAACCATTGCAACTCTTCTGGAAGCATTTCAAATCTTCTGGAAGCAGTAGCAAGTCCTTTGAGACATTACAAGTGTACAAAGAGTTCAGGCCTTTTGGAAAAGAAAGCAATATCGGGTCCTCTAGAAGTAGTATTAAGTCTTTTTGAAGTAGTTCAAGCCTTCTGGAACCATTGCAAATCTTCTGGGAGCACTATTAACTCTTCTAGATGTAGTATCAAGCCTTTGGAAGTAATATCAAGTCTTTGAAAATCAGTGTGAAGTCTTCTGGAAACATTGCAAGTTTTTCAAAGGCAATATCAAGTTTTTTGAAAATATTTCATGTCTTCTGGAAGTAGTATCAAATCTTTTGATGCATTGCAAGTATTCTGGACACATTTCAAATCTTTTGGAAGCAGTGTCAGGACCTCTAGAAGCAATATTAAGTCTTCTATGGGCAGTATCAAGTTCAGTTCAAGTCTTTTGGAACCATTACAAGTCTTCTGGAAGCAATATCAAGTGATTTAGAAGCAGTATAAAGTATTTTAGGGACAGTATCAAAGGTTCAAGAAGCATTGCAAGTCTTCTAAATGCGATAGCATGTCTTTTAGATACAGTATCAATCAAATCTTCTGGAAGCATTTCAGTTCTTCCAGAGGCAGTGTCAAATCTTTTGGAAGCATTACCAAGTCTTCTGAAATAAGTACCAAGTATTCTGAACGCAACATCAAATCTTCGAGAAGCTGTATGAAATTTTTTAGAAGCATTTAAAGTTTTCCAAAAGCAATATCAAGTTCTTTGGAAACATTTCAAGTCTTCTAGAAGCAGTATCAAATCCTTTGAGGCATTATAAGTATGCAAAGTGCTCAGGCCTTTAGGAAAAGAAAGCAATATCGGGTCCTCTAGAATTAGTATTATGTCTTTTGGAAGTAGTTCAAGTTTTCTGAAACCATTACAAGTCTTCTGGAAGCATTTCGAATCTTATGGAAGCAATATCAAGTGGTTTTGAAACAGTATCAAGTCTTCTAGGGGCAGTATTAAGTCTTCTAGAAGCGACATAAAATCTTTTAAAAGCATATCAAGTCTTTTGGGAGCACTATTAACTCTTCTAGATGCAGTATCAAATGTTCTGGAAGCTATATCAAGTCTTCTAGATGCAGTATTAAGCCTTTTGAAAGCAATACCAAGTCTTTTGGAAGCAGTTCAAGTCTTCTAAAAGCAATATCAAGCCTTTTTAAACAGTATCAAATATTTTAGAAGATTTCAAGTTTGCTAGACGCAACACTAAGTATTCTAAAAGCAATATCACGTCTTTTGAAAGAAGTTTATGTCTTCTAGAAGCAATATCAAGTCTTCTAGAAGCAGTGTCGAGTCTTTTGAAAGCAATATCAAGTCGTCTGGAAGCAATATCAAGTCTTCTAGAAGCAGTATCAAGTCTTCTGATATACTGCAAGTATTTTGGAAACATTTCAAATATTTTGGAAGCAGTATCAGATCTTCTAGAAGCAATATTAAGTCTTCTTTGGGCAGTAGCAAGATCAGTTCAAGTCATCTGTGACCATTATAAGTCTTTGGGAAGCATTTCAAGTCTTCAGAGAGTATAGGCCCACAGAGTTTATGCTTCTGGATAATTCATTTAACGCACTCTATTGCACTATCTATTTATCCCTGGTGATGCATCGCTAAAACGTACTTCTTTAAATGATTTTAATAGTTTTAGTAATGATTGTTTAATACACATTTGTTTAAAACAATAAAAAACATGTATTTTGTTTAAAATAAAAAAAAAATCCAACTTTGATTTTTATACCAACCGTTACTGTTCAGCTCAAAAGAGATGTTTTTTGAACATTTATTAAAATAGATGAGCAGAATTATATTTCATTTTATTTTTTTTTATTATTTCCAATAATTTAAACATAAAAATATTTAAAAATTTAGAAAATATTTTAAACCCATATCTTAATCACAACTAATAAAGTTTTTAAAACCACTACTTACAGAAACACCTGTATAATTACATGGTATAGAATGAAGAACTTTTAGATAACCAAACATACAACACAACGTAAAAAATCAAAGTCACCGTAGATTTGATTATAAACAAAGCGTTTAGTTTAAATAAATTATTAAGTTATATACTCCACAATACAATAAATTACATGGAATTTAAATAATAGACATTAATGTATAATAAAACCACTCTGTATAACACAACAAATTTTATAGTAAACTTCACGTCAAACAGTAGCGCCACTAACGTCAACGGGAAACACATAAAGTAACCGTCAACCATTTTGTTCTAGTTTTTTTGTTGACATTGCGGACTGATAATTAATAATTATCGCAAAATTGTCGCGATTTTTGCGCGAAACTTGCGACTAGTGTTCGTATCGATTAAGTATTTAGTGTTTTAGTGTCCTGTCAGGCCGTAATTTAATTGAAAATCGACGTAGAAAAGCAATGGGTAAGTTTAACCGGTTCATTCTTCACAATTAATCGGCAATTTAGAGGTTAATTTCGTCATTATCACCAATAACAATTCATTTAACCATAAAAATAAGACAATTATTTATATTTAAATCGATTTAAACCGTTTTAATTGGTTTTGCCTGTCATAAAATAATCAATATGATAGGGTGGTGTTTTTGAGGTTATGTTTTATTGTCATTATTTTATTTTTGTTTTATTTATTGTTAGATTTAAAAATGTTATTATTTTTTTAAAATTAAGTGTTAATTTTCAGGCGGTTTTTGTAAATAAAAGCGAAAAGAATGTGTTTAATTACATAACATAACAAGAGAAATACTATATTTGAAGAGCAGGTGTTTATATTTTCTTTTTAAGGTTAACGCTCGCTTTTAAAACGCATCACTTTCGCTCGACTTTCTACGTTTTTAAACAGTTTCCTGGGTCAAAGAACTTATCCATCCGACGAAAGAAGGGCGGAAGGAATAGAAACAAAGGCACGTTTAAAAAACCGAACGTTTTTACCGTTAATCGAATTTCCGGTTTATTAACGGGAATGATTAAAACGATTTGGATAATTTTTTATTATTGGGGAACGTTTCCTATTGGGCGTTTTTTCGAAAAGATAAAGGCGCCGAATACGATTTCAAAGTCAGCGCCAGATTTATTCCTTACCAACGTTTTAGAATCATTTCAGTTCGTCTTTGTGGCTCGCCGAGATCGGTCGCTTTCGTTTTAATCTTTGTATATAAATAGAAATCTCGACGGTTTACAGTTATTTTATTTTTTTTTAATTACGTAATATCGAAATTTACCCTGGAAAGAAGGCGTATTCCCCGATTAAACTTACAAAAAGAGGCTTGATTAAAAAGAAAATTGAGTGTTTGTTAAAAAACTTGTATGTTATATGTATGTGTGTCTAGATAGAGGTGTTTTGCGGTTCGACCATCTGACGTAAAGCCTATTTATAGACAATTGTGTTTAATACCGAGCCGAAAGTGTCCGTTAACGGCTGGAATTTTAGTCAGTCCGACTTTTAAGAGTTGTGGGTGAAGCGCACCTTTTTTTGTGTTTGGATTAGTTTTGGAAAAAGTTGGGAAAATGTTCAAGAAAAAGAACAAACTGAAGGTTGATGGCAAAGCGGCCTCAAAACAGTTAATTGTTAACGAGCAGAACGATCAAGAACTTGATAAAAGGAAATTGGATAATAACGAGAACGAAAAAAAGTCGAAAAAAGGTGAGATTGACTCAATCCTGCAACCTTTGATATCCTTAATTTTTTATCGATGGGTAATTAGTACAAAGTTTATCTTATCTTGAAGAAGATTATTTTAAAATTGATTGATAAAAGCCTTTTGTAGGTGAACAAAAAAATTATTTTGTATCATTCTTGCTAAAAGTTAAAATTTAATTAAATTTGATATCGAGTATCGCAAAAAAGCAAAAAGCCTTTTTTTGTAACGATCCAATTCACTAATATTGATTAAGATGCTTTAAAAATAATAATGTAGCGAATTGAAAAAAATTGGTTGTTAAAAGTATTTCGCCCCGGTAACCTGCTAACAAATACATTTGTCCTTTCACGTGATATAATCTTATGAAACGCTACAAATTTAGGTTGAGTTCAAAAGTTGATATCTCAAAAACGATTTGAGATATTCAAGTATGCATATCAAGATATTTTAAGAATTCGATTTCAGTCTCACTCTGCGAATGAGATGAAATTTGTGGAGCCTCATCGCAAAGTTGAGTAGATTACGACCAAGTTCCTACAAGGTCATATCATATTTCATATACATCGAAAGCGATCAGAGCAACAAAGAATATCTCCTTTTTCTTCGTGCAGGATGTTCTGAGAGATTAGTGTGATGTCAGAGTGTTCATTTAGCTTGAAATGTGTGGAAGAAATAATGTGGGCGGTCTTTAAAGTCTATGGCTGCCTCTGGTAATGTTCAAGACATTTGAGTTGGCCGAAATTATCTCTTCCATAAACCAAAAAGATACGAAACCAAGTTTTTCCTGCGATGCATACTCCGAATGAAATGATAAATTAATGGTATCTTGTGAAATCTCATGGCAAAGTTGCTGGTGATCACGACCAAGTTGCTACAAGTTCATATCATATCTCATCTAAATCGAAAACCCGATGGCCAAGGAAGAATTTCTACTTCTTCTTCGTGCAGGAAGTTCTGAAAAATCATTGTGAAGTCAGAGTGTTCGTTTAGTTTGAGTTGCATTTGATTGTACCACGTGGATGTACCGATTTTCATCATATAAACTGTCAGCTGTATTACTTGGGATTCCAATATACTCTGCTGGAAATGTATGGAAGAAATAATCTGGGCTGACTTCGAAGATGTAGATCAGTCGTAGTCAGGTTCAAGACATTTGAGGCGGCCGACGTCTTCGAAGTCGGGCGAGATCAAAACGTCGGACACCTCAAATCATGTTCAAATATATGGAAGCAAGGATCTCGAGTGGCAGAAATTATTTCTTCCGTACATTTCATGCAGAAAAGACTTGGTATCGAAGCCTTGTGGTTTATGAAAGAAATAATCTTGACCGACTTCAAAGACGTCGGTCGTCTCAAATAATTGTCAAATGTATGGAAGCTGTAATCTCGGCCGATTTCGAAGGTATCGGCCGTTCCAAGTGTCTTGAACATTACTGGAGGCGGCCGATGTCTTAGGAATGGCAGAAATTATTTCTTCCATACATTTCATGCAGAATAGACTGGGTATCGAAGCTTTGTGGTTTATGAAAGAAATAATCTTGACCGACTTCAAAGACGTCGGTCGTCTCAAATAATGATCAAATGTATGGAAGCTGTAATCTCGGCCGACTTCGAAGATATCGGACGTTCCAAGTGTCTTAAACATTACTGGAGGCGGCCGATGTCTTAGGAATGGCAGAAATTATTTCTTCCATACATTTCATGCAGAATAGACTGGGTATCGAAGCTTTGTGGTTTATGAAAGAAATAATCTTGTCCGACTTCAAAGACGTCGGTCGTCTCAAATAATGGTCAAATGTATGGAAGCTGTAATCTCGGCCGACATCGAAGATATCGGCCGTTCCAAGTGTCTTGAACATTACTGGAGGTGGTCGATGTCTTAGGATTGGCAAAAATTATTTCTTCCATACATTTCATGCAGAATAGACTTGGTATCGAAGCCTTGTGGTTTATGAAAGAGATAATCTTGGCCGACTTCAAACACGTCGGCCGTCTCAAATAATGGTCAAATGTATGAAAGCTGTAATCTCGATCGACTTCAAAATGTCGGACACCTCAAATTATGTTCAAATATATGGTAGCAATGATCTCGGCCGACTTCGAAGATATCGATCGTTCCAAGTGTCTTGAACATTACTGGACGCGGCCGATGTCTTAGAAATTGGCAGAAATTATTTCTTCCATATATTTAAAGCAGAATAGACTTGGTATCGAAGCCTTGTGGTTTACGGAAGAGATAATCTAGGCCGACTTCGAAGACGTCGGCCGTTTCGAGCGTTTTGAACATTACTAGAGACGACCAACGTCTTTGAAATCGGCTAAGATTATTTCTTTCATACATTTCAAGTAGAATAGACTTGGTATCGGAGCTTCATGGTTTATGGAAAAAATAATCTCAGCCGACTTCGAGTAATATTCAAATATATGGAAGCGATGATCTCGGTTGACTTCCAAGACGTTTGCCGCCCCAAATATCTTGAACATCACTGGAAGCGCCCAACGTCTTCGCAATTGCCCGAGATTATTTCTTCCATACATTTCAAGCGGGATAGACTTGGTATCGAAGATTTGTGATTTATGGAAGAGATTTATGATTTACGTCGGTCGTCCCAAGTATCTTGAACTGAAGGCGACCAATGTTTTCAAAAACGTCGGCCGACATTATTTCTACCATACATTTCGAGCAGGATACAGTTTTGAGACAGCTTACTGGAGGAGGCTGACATCTGCGAAATCAGCCAAGATTATTTCTTCCATACATTTCGACCAGTTTATACCCGAATCTGATAGATTCTTATATTACTGGAAAGTAATGAGAATAACCTGAGTTGGCTTGGTTTAGATTGAGTTGGATTGGATTGGGCTGGATTGGTTAAGGTTGGATAAGACAAACAAAGAACACCACTGCTAACACCAAAAACTAACCTGAAAATATTTCTCAACACACTCTTTTCATCAATGTAAAAATTTGGACACACTGCATATAAAGAGAGAAGCATAAAATATTGTAGCACTTCGGCTGTAAGCGACCTAGTCTAAATTTATTTATATCATATATACAGTCTGTTCTTAAAGTAACGGATATAGGCGATAAAATCATTATAATTGGTTTATGGAAAAAACTCTCCTTTTTATTACGGAATAGGAAAGGGATCTGTTTCGGAATCGAATACAGTCGATATTAATATCGGTTACATAAAAAAATTTCAAGAAAAATTATCTTAAATTTTCATACTTTTCCATTCATGTGAGATAGAAAAATAGTAGTAGCCATGCGTAACCATGGCAACCAATCGTTCTAGACGCATGGGTTTCTAGATTTTCTATTCATTTGAGATAGAAAAGTAGTAGTAGCCATGCTTAGCCATGTTAATCAATTGTTTGAGATATGTCATTAAGACAGAGCTTAATTTTTTAATATCTTAAACGGTTGATTGTCATGGTTACCTTATTCATTTGAGATAGAAAAGTGGTAGTAGCTGTGGTTAACTATGTAAACTAATTCTTTTCAATATTTTATTGAGACAGCGTTTAATTTTTGTCATCTAAAACAGTTTTTTGCCATGGTGATGCATAGCTGCTACTATTTCTCTATCTCAAATGAATGGAAAATTATGAAACTTTAAGATAATTTTCTTACGTAACCAATATTCATATTAACGCTACAAGATTCGTGAAAAAATCCTCTATCATATTCAATAATAAAAATGGTGAACGTCAATTACGACGTCATAATTTGGTTAAAAATGTCGGAAAATATTTGAGACCTAATCCAAACAGTTGCAAAAATTTAAATCTTTAGAATATATATTCGTTACTTTACGGACACGTACTATAATATATAATATACGTACAAAAATGTGGTACAAAATGGTATTATTCGCACAAATTTAATCAAGATATCTTAAGAATTCGATTTTCTACTGTTTTTTAAACAACCAAGGAAATTGTTAATTTTATGGAATTCTACAAATTTCGGTTGAATTGCAAAGTTGATTTCTCAAACACGAATTGAGATATTTAAGTATGGCTTTCTTCTGCGGAAAGAACTTACTTTTCTTTGTAAATCATCACAATATCTTAAGAGCCAGATTTTTTCAAGATGATCAAGAATTTTACTAAAATTAGAACTAACACAGAGCTATTATTAGGACTAACATTCAACCTCCTTCAGAAACTGGTTCGAAGTTTCTCCACATATTCAACTAGCCGTCAGGAAGTTTATGGAAAATAACATTTTTGAGAATATTTTGATAATTGAGAATAGCCGAATGTATATCTCGAGGAACTTGAGAGGAATGGGGTGAATCACATTTCCAGACAAGATCACGCTAGATGGATAGTGAGGAAGAAGAACAAAGTGCAATATGGGCAGGTCATCAAGAAGATGAATAGACGTCCTGCTCCAATACAAACATCTATAGAAACATATGCAATAAGCCTACGCCTATTATACGTGCCAGATGTCAAGGCCCCTCACTTCAGAGATCGATATCTTCGAAATCACTCGATGAAAAAAAAATGAGTTAAAGTTTATTCTAATCAGTGAACATTTTCTTCGCGATTTTCTTTCTCAAAAACTATATGACGAAGAATTTTCAAATTTAAAATGATAGTAATCCAGATAGTAATTCCATTACCATTTTTTCAAAATATGGGCTCCGATATTTTTAAGATCGATTAAATGGGAATACAAGTTAAAAAGAAACAGAAATAACACTCCGAGGAGAGGTGCTTATGAGGGAGACCTTATTTTGAAAAACTAATTACGGAATCCGAAAAATCGCAATGAAATCCGACCGGTCATTTTCGAATATCGATCTCTAAAGTAAGGGGCCTTGACTTCTGGCACGGATAATAGAAGTGTGCAAATGAAGGAAGACAGCCAGGATAGCTGTGCTAAGTGGGCTTTAAACCAACGAAAGAGGAGGGGCAGATAACTTGAATTAGCTTTGTAATGGATATTTTAATATCTTCTGCAGAAACTAGTTCGAAGTTTCTGAAACATGACATCTGAAACCTTAAACACTTATTCAAAAGTTGCACGGCAAAACACGAAAGCTTCTGCTTTTAGATCTGGTATTAATAATAGCTCTAGTATTCGTTCTAATTTGAGTTCATATAATTAAGGATTCTTGATTTCAAAAATTGATGTCCCAAAACCAAATTGAGATAATCAAGTGTGGTTTTATTCGAGAAAAAGTGCACAATTTCCTTTATAACAATCAAGAAATGAACAAAAAATTCATCAAGATATCTTAAGAATTCGATTTTCTACGATTATTTTTAAAAATAATCAAGGAAATGATAAATTTGATAGAATGCAAAAGTAGTAAATTAAGAAAATTGGTTTTCGTAAAGTAATTCGCCCCAGTGACCTGTAAACAAGTACATTTTTCCTTTCACGTGATCTGATTAGTATGCAAAACGTTCTGGGATTTGCATCACGGGTCGCCGTTCTAAGGCCGGTTTTGCGGCTTCATTATGCTCCAGTTACTCATATTTATGCAACGAATATAAAAGTCTAATTAAAACAATTCTTTGTTTAACTTAAAAATAAAACGCAATAAAAATAATTAACTTCTGAGGTTAGATTACTTTATTTGACCTATATGTACTATTAATGATTAGGTGATAAATAATCTGATTATTTTCAAAGCAAACATTACATTTTCTGTGTAAATACGACCCGATTACGTTCACAAATAAAGTTCTTAAATTAGCTATTACGACAGAATAAAAAAAAGCGGTTTTTTTGCGGATGTTGTATAACAAAACAATTTCACTTTCTTATTTTACAAAATCGAGAATTTTTTTAATTTATTTCTAGGCCATTAACGATTAAGTAATCGCGAGATTTGAATAACCAACCAAACGGTTTAAATCGAAATTTACGTGAGTCATTTATTCATGAGATGACCGCATTTTTTACATTTAACCCAACTCACTGGGTCACATCAAAGTGACGTCATTCATTTACTCGATTCGTTACTTGACTTCTTTTTTTTTTGACGTTATAAAGATGTGGTTAATTTGTTTTTTTCAGGTAAAACACTTTGTCAAGTGTGCAAGAAAAAGTGTTCCGGTGAGGTGCTACGAGTACAAGATAAATATTTTCACACCCAGTGCTTTAAGTGTAAAGTTTGTCAGAATTCCCTTGCTCAGGGTGGGTTCTTCGCTAAAAATGGTGACTATTATTGTACCAGTGATTATCAGAAAAATTTTGGAACGAAATGTGCGGCTTGTCAAGATTATGTGGAGGGAGAGGTAATTTTTTTATATTAATTTGTAAATAATATACAGAGTGAGTCAATAGTGCGAGGACGATGGATTGTTTTAGTGTTGAAAATAAAAAAAAAGTTTTTATATCACCATATATTACCAACATAGCTTTAGCTTTCAGCTGTACGCGGTGTTTCACTATTCCAACTTAATTTTTTTAGATGATACCCTAGCATATATAAAATATATATGCTGAGTAGCTGTCTTAAATGCTATAATTGCGTATCTTGTTTTCAAATTTTGAACGTTAACCAAGTTATTAACCATTTCGGTTTTTTTTTTAATTCATGGTGTCTTCTTTTTAAACTTTGTTATTTTAAATGGAACACCCTGTATTTATCAAGGATATGGTATATCTAGCACGTTTATTAACATTATTGACTCACTCTGTATGTTGAGTACTGGATGTTTTATAAGAATTCGAAAAAGGTCTGTCCTTTACATATACTATAGCCAAAATTAATTTTAGTTACATAAAAAGTAAAAGTTTTATAATTTTCTATTCGTTTGACATAGAGAAATAGCCATGCGTAACCATGGCCGAATTTATTATCAGGAACTTATCTTCTAAAGTTCCTGATGATGGCCTAAACAGGACCGAAACCGGTAGAACTATAACAAATAAAATTCGTCTTAATAAAAAGTACAAAATTAAATAAAAATATCTTTAATTCAATATTAATGTGGCTGTACTAAATTGATAAAAAAATCCTCTTTTATTCCCTCTAATAAAATTTATTTATTGCCATTTGAAAAAAATATCGATGATGACATATCTCGGTTAAAAATGGCGTAAAAATTTTAAACCAAAAAGTTACAAAAAATTCAAACCAGGGCATTTTCCGTAAGCTGTTTTTAATTGTTTTAATGAATTTATACGTTACTTTTAGGAAGCACTGTATAGCTTAGTTATCTATTTTCCTAAAAAGTTTTATCAGTATTGGCTAAATTTATCTGTTAGTGTAGATTTATCTGTGGCTGGACTTTTAACTCCTCATTAAACTATTAATTTTTATCCCACCGATTACCAAGAAATGTAAAAAAATATAGCATTTGTAAAAATTATATCATTATGACCTAACAATACGACTAAGACAGAGATTTCGAGTTTTTTGTTTTAATTTTCGAAAAAAAAAGCATATGTAACTAAAGTCCGTGCAAAAAGTCGAGGCCCTTTTTAAAGATTGATATCTTCGTAACCGCTCAATGAAAAAGAAATCTGCAAAATTTGCTGTAATGAATGAACGTTTACAAATATACATCAGTATGACGTAACTATACAACTAAGACAGAAATTTCATAATTTTTTCGCTTTAATTTCCGAAAAAACCAGGTGTTCTTACCCGAATACGCTAAACTTCATGCAAAAAGTTAAGGCCTTCACTTTAGAGACCTCTCAATATAAAAATATTCTGTAAAGTTTATTATAATTAGTGATTTCTGTACTTCATATATTAATTTCAAAATTATCGGGTCTGGTTTTTCTTTTATCGGATGTTAAGTGAAAAAGTGCCCGGTTTTTAAAAGTACCAGTAATTTTGTCTACTTTAAATCGCTTATTTTGCTAGCGATTTTTTTCTCAAAAACTATTTGACGAGAAAATTTCAAATTCTAACTGGTGGTAAACTGATGTGTTTTTAAACTAATAAAAAACTGATGTGGAGCATATTTTATTTTAGCGATATTTCATATAGTTTCTCGGAAAATCGCTAACAGCTAATCTTTACTGATTATAACAAATTTTATTGCAATTTTTTCATTGAGCGGCTATCTTCGTAACCAAAAATCGATTTCTAAAGTGAGGCTTTGACTTTTTGCATGTAATTTAGGCTCATAATATTTTTTTATGAACCTAAAGTCCGGCACATTAGATGTCGTATAAATTATGTAATTTACAATGTACTTAAGCAGATACAGTGGTCAATAATGAGTTAATTTTGTTAAAGGAGAGATGACAGTTATCGAATTCAAATGTGAATTTGCTGATTTCTCACCATAAATTGATTTCTAAAGTGAGGCCTTGATTTTTTGCACGGACTTTAGACTCATGAAGGATAATATAATATCTCTATCAGATAAATATAAGCATTTTCTATAATAAAAATTGTTTTACGGCACATTAGATGTCAGATAAATCATGTAATTTATAATGTACCTAAGCGGACACATTGGTCAATAATGGGATAACATTGTTAAAGCAGAATTCACAGAAACAAATTCAACGAAATTGAATTTGGTACAACAAAAGTAAGTCTGTTTATTAAAAAAATATAAGCAAGCTGTTTAACTTTAGAAAAGTGACTTGAAAGCAGTTTGTACAACACGATTTTTATTTTTAATTAAGATCGTTTGTCTACCATTCTTAAATCATAATTTATTATACCTTTGGGTCTATTTATAGTGGCGCTTTTCGTGATTTCATTTAATTTAACTCCCATATATCTTGCCATCTCGAAAACATTACTTCTTCTTTCTGGTTTATTACCATAAAAGGTCATCTTACCCTCTTTCAAATCTAAAATGATTGGGATTTTTGACATCGCATTTTTCCTGTATACAAGGTGATTCATAATATTTTCATATTTGTTTAAGAGTTATATAAACTTTACATACTTTAGCATAAAAGCTTTAAAAATAATAATTAAGGCACGGAACTTTTGCAACACCTTTCCCCTTCCACTTGCTGTTACGCTTGAGAAGCATTGTATAGTTTAATTACCTATTTGCATAGAAAGTTTAATTAATATTGACAAGATTTGTCTGGTTATACTATGGCTGTTTTGTTAACCCATAAAATGCCCATAGAAAAAAAGTATACAACTAAGACAGAGAGTTCATGATTTTTTTGCTTTAATTTCTGAAAAAAGCAGATGCCCTTACCCGAAGACGCTAAACTTCATGCAAAAAATTACGGCCCTCCGCTCTATGAAAAAATATTCTGTAAAGTTTGTTATAATCAGTGAATATTTCCGCATACCATATATTAATTTGGAAATGGTTGGGCCTAGTTTTTCTTTTATCGCGAGTTAAGTGAAAAAAATACCCGGTTTTTGAGAGTGCCAGCAATTTTGTTTACTTTGCGATTTTTATCTCAAATACTCTTTAACGAAAAAATTTCAAATTCAAGCTGGAGGTAAACAGATGTGTTCTTAATGTGAGGTATATTTTATTTTGTCGATGTTGCATCGAAATTCGTGGTAGTAGGATGCGGTGAAATCGAAGTAAACAGAAATATTCACTGATTTTAACAAACTTTATCATATTTTTTTTCATTGAGCGGCCATAAATCGATTTTTAAAGTGAGGCCTTGACTTTTTGTACGGACTTTAGACTCATAAAAGATAACATAATATCTGTAGAACAGGGTTTCTCAAGCTTTTCGTTGCGGCGACTCCCTGTACGAATATTTATGATTGCATCGACCCCATTCAAGACATAACGTGAAAACGCACAATTTGATTTGAGAGATTTCGGTTTGCGTCCTTATACATACCATTATTATTAATGACGACTTAAAAAAACAGAAACTTCACTGAAGTTTCTTGAAGAATACTTTTGGATTTCCAGAAAGTCAAGTGTTCAAAACAAGTAAAACAGTGCTTTCATACCTTAACGACTAAAAAAATTGTCACCTACCTCAATGGTTTATTGATTCCCCCAATCGACCCTTTAAGCTTCATCGACCCCCAGCATAATTCCACAACCCCTTGGGGGTCGATATCGACCCCGTTGAGAAACGCTGCTCTAGAAGATAAATATAAGCATTTTCGATAATAAAAATTGATCTGTGGCATATTAGATGTGAGATAAATCATGTAATTTACAATGTACCCAAGTAGACATTTGTTGGTCAATAATTTGGTCAAAGATTGGTCAATAATGGGATAAGATTGTTAAAGCAGAATTCACAGAAACAAATTCAACGAAATTGAATTCGGTACTATAATAGTAAGTCTGGAAATATAAGCAAGCTCTTTATATTTGGAAAAGTGACTTGAAAGAGGTTTGCACAACACGATTTTTATTTTTAATTAAGACCAGACTACCATTGTTAAATCATAATCTATCACATCTTTGGGTCTATTTATAGTGTCGCTTTTCATAATTTCTATAAAATTGTCGTCTTACCTTCTTTGGAATCTAAAATGATTGGGGTTTTTAGCATCCGCAAATTTTCTTGCCTGTATACGGCTGATTCATGACGTTTTCATATTTGTTTAAGAGTTGTTTACAAGATATACACATTTTAGCATAAAAGTTTTAAAGGTAATAATGTTGTTGGAAAAGATTTGTCATGGAAACGCAAGAATATAAATAACGTCAACAAACACGTTGGCAAATCTATTTTGGCTGATCAAGGTCAGATGCACCGTACAAATGGTGGATGTTAAGTTGTACAGTACAGAAATATCGGTGTGCGAAGCATTGTATTAAAAATTATTTTATATTTTCAAACATTGTGCCTTCTATCACAGCTAATAATATCAAACATCTTCAAAATGCTTAAATTAAGGATATAGTTTAGTTACAGATTCTGTTATTGTTGTTGTTGGCGTCGTCACTAACTGTTTACCTGTTTCACTTCGACGATTTGCCTCGTACTCCTTCTGCCAACAGTTGCCAACTGGCATTGATTTGCTATCGACAGATTGGGCAAAACAAAAAATTGATGCAAAACAAATTTGCCAAGGTCTATTACTAATCATGCCAAAATTTGTTAATCGAGAATATGCTGACAGTATTTTTGTTTACCGGAGCTTCACCGAAGCTTGAGCAGTCTTTTTTGAGAATACAGTAGATTACGTAAATTTGGTATTGCTTGATTATTAACGTGGTTACTGATGAACATTCCGTTAACATCAGAAAAATTGCACTTTCTCAATCTTTTGTACATCCAACGTTACCACGAGAACTGTTTCATCTGTGTAATTGATAAATAGCAAAGACAAAATCTAATCTTTTCGTCTTTTTAAGGTTCATATAGATCCGCATAGCATTAATTGTAAAATTACGGCTTCTTAGCAAAGGAATCGTGTAAATGTTTAGGATGTATCTTCACGACAAGCATATTCTATTGAGTTCATCGATCAAAGATTAAATTCCGAAGGGTATCTAAATTTATTATGAAACACGGTGGAAAATATTATGTATCATATCATATCATATTGGTACCAAATGTACCAATATGATATGATATGATAGTTCATCTTCACACAGTAAGAAGAGTTTCCTGATTAAATGACTGTTTTGATGCAAGGTGATTAAAAAAAAGGCCACAGAGTCTTATCTTATCGATCAACTTTTTCTAATATCATTACTAATTAAAAAGAAGGCGAAAACGCAGAAATTTTATTCTAATTTTTTTGTTTAAAATCTCATTTAGTATCAGAATCCAAAATATTGCACACGCGTTATTATTCACCCTGTATATTGTCTTCAAAAAAAATAACATTTTTATTCAAAAAAAAAGCGAAAGCGCAAAAATTTGATTCTTATTTTTTTGTTTAAAATCTCATTTTATATCATAATCGAAAATATTGCACACGCGTAACTAATCACCCTGTATATTAATGAAAACACGATTGTTTTCAGAGAAAATAGCTTCTTATTCCAAATCTGACGCGTTTTGCAGATCTAGTTACTTATTTCTAATAATTTTTGACCTTCATTTGTAAAGGTCGCTGTTTAAATGTTCTAGACTCATCTAATCTATACATTTTTCAAAGATAAGGCTATATTCTTCAAGTATTTATTTCTTTTCAAAGCTATAGGAGCATTGTGTGCAGAGTGGGCAAACCTTGTAATCATTACAACTATGCAATTCATTGATACAATACATTCTTGATCATCATGTGATGTTTTTTGAATTGATTTGGCATAAATCTTCATTAATAGACCTCTGTTTAATTAAATGAGTCGGTTACGAATCAAACCGAATTGAAAGCTTATTAATGAAACACAAAAAATAACAAAATTCAAAGTTAAATAAAATTTTAGAGTATTGACTAAATTTTGACCTTTGCTATTTTATTAGAGAAAATTTGCAGGTTATAGTTTAACGAGGAGTTACGTAATCGAAAAATAAATATTAACCATCGTCAAACATAGATGGGTCTTTTAAGTCCAACCGGTTTGTATTCGAGCACATTTCGCGAAATGTCAATCAATTCCAATTAATATCTTAAAGGTGGAATTCGTTTTTAGAATAACCACATGTCACACTCAAACTTTAGCAAACAATTCTAACATTGTGTAAAATGAAGATTTAATTTTTAAATTTTTTAAAAAGGACTTTGGTTACTTTTTGGGTTGTGCTTACAATTTCTTCTTATACAGGGTATTTTAAAACAATATGTAATAGCCGAAAACAAGTTCAAAAATATTTGTGTGGAAATCAATGGTCTCCGAAATACGGGATGGTCAAATTTTTTTATAATATGTGAGCTAGATTGCTGGAGTTATTAAAGTTTGGTTATTTCAAATTCAAACAAAACGTCTAATTTTCAACCTCCACATTATCTCAAAGATATCATCGAGATTTTCATCAAGTTTCTTTGTTATTCGCGTTCAAAGTGACCTGCAAAAAGAAGAATACAGGGATAGTAATTTTTAGGCAATTTGTGGTCGAAATTTTGAATTTTTGGACGAACCGGTTTTGTATATAAAAGTCACAAAGTCGAGCTTATTCGCAAATCGTCTGATATTACGTATATTTTGCATTATGCCCGTGATTAATTACATACGAGTGGGAGAAAAAATTTGAAATTATATTATGCACTATTAAATTCAGCATCAAACGAAGCTGACCTCGATTTTTTTACGGAGCAGGTTTTTTGTTTGTCTGAAAGATGCGACCTATTAACTATAAAGAATGTAACACGGCAACATGATTTATATTTAAATATTGCTGCTATTGCAATAATAGTGAAGAAAATAGTGAAGAAGAAGAAAGAAAGAAAAAGATTAAATTGACTGAAAACAGAAATAGTAATAATAAACAAATTAAACTAAATTATCTGGTGTTGAAGAATGTGGAATATCTATTTCAACATCATCATTTCATCAATATTGGAATATTGTATGAAGGAATAGATAGTAAGATGCGACTTATTAACTATAAAGAAGGTAACACGGCAACATGATTTATATTTAAATATTGCTGCTATTGCAATAATAGTGAAGAAGAAAAAAGATAGAAAAAGATCAAATTGATTGAAAACTGAAATAGTAATACATGTTCTTGCTGCCTACACCAGATTTCTTGGAATCTATGACTTTACTACATTCTTTTTGGAAATAAGTCATTGAATTCATTTTTTTACCAAATCAATATTTACATCAGAGTTCGCATCCCCTCCTGTCATCCACCTCTATATCCATATTATATACTCACTACATTTCACTTTCCAAAGAGAAACACTTCTTTAAAGAAAATTACAAATACCGTCTTCTTGCTGAAAAGCTGCCATTCCGTAAACAAATTTAATAATACTTTCGAAACTAAATTTAAAACTGAGAGGAATGGCATGAATTGTCTTCATACAATGGATCGTGCAAAATCAAGTCCAGCCAGATTTTATAGTGCTATATCTACAACTAACAGCGTCTTCTGTTTTGGGCGTAGACGACCACATTTGCTCGTGTGTATTAAACCTGGGTGCTAATGTGACAGTTTTACATCACAGTGCAAGGGTCGATTATGGATTTTCTAAGTATCCAATTTGTAGTAGTTATAGTTGACAAGATATACTTATTGTTCCAAAACATTTAAATACTATGAATCTCGAAAATGGTTAATTTGTTGTTTTACAACACCCTGTTTATTGTGTTACGGTTCTTTGGATATATCTTCGGTAATTTCGTGTTGTTGACTATATCTTGACCTAGGTTATTATTTTCGACGAGGTCCTCATTTTTTATGCTGTACATATACCGGATGAGGCTTAAGCCGCAAATATATTCATAAAAAAGAAAGCTAAAAATGACGCCGCTAAAATGTAATGACAACCATACATAATACTATCACCTTTATATGATGAAAGTTTTATCTGAAACTTTGTTCGTTAAAATTAATATTTTATTAGTTATAAGGTAGTCTTAATTTACATGCATCACCCCGTATATTTTAAAAGTTATTCTTACTTATGTTCTTGTCTCGACATTATGATTCTTTGGGTAAATCTTCGATATTGTTGTTGAGATGCAGTATACCTTGACCTAGGTCATTGTTATCGACTGGATTTTCGTTATTTTTGCTACACATACAGGTCGCCACATTCTTGTAATTTTCAAGATCTTGTCATGAAAAATGGCCAAAATGATGGATTTATAATTAGATGCAAGAGACCTTGATGGTTTCAAGAATTCTTGGCAATAAATCAAGAATTTTTGTATCTATTCATTTAATAAATGAATTATACAGCTTTTCAGAAATTGGCGGATAATCTATACATAGTGACGTTTTTCCTTCGATTCTAAAGCGAAAATGTTGATGTTAAAATGTTGCACTTCATACCTTTTCAGGATGTTCTCAAAGTTCGGTAATTTGTCCATAAATAATGATTAATATCCAATATCTGTTGATAAATAAGATATAATTTAGTGAAAAAAGAATTATGAAAACTAGTTTTATTGTTAAATTAGTTCCTTTGGCTTTAAAGTTCGTTTTTAACATTTTTAGAAGTATCATGTTTTCATGAAAAATAGGTTTGACAACGTAGTAGAACGAACTTGCAATTTTGACGTTTCATTATCACATACACAGTAGTATTCAAATACATTGTTGCCACATATTTACGTTTCTTTTAAGTTCTTTCTGAGACCATGCGACGTATGATACAACATTTTAACATTAAGATTTTCGATTCAGAGTCGAGCGAAGAATGTCACTCCGTATAGATTATCAACCAATTTCTGAACAGCCTGTATACAAAGTGTTTATTGACCAAAACAAATATTTTTAGGTATGGAGGTAATAATGATGTGTGTAATACTCGTTATAATATGTATATTTTGAATACTCGTTATAATATAAAGTATGCAGTTATTAAAATCTGGATTAGAATCTGTACAGAATCGATGGCTATTTTTAGATTTAGTAACAGTTAAAAAAATTTTTGAATATTGCTTTTCCAATGGCACCAACGTTGCTGGAGTTCCCAGAAAGTCTTTGGCCATTTTTGACAAGATAAATATACTGATGCCATTTTTATCAATTCAGTATATCCTCCTCGTAACAATTGTTTCGGATTTTTATTTCTCTCTATTTATATCCCTGAAGTGTCACCGTCACAGCGGCAGTATCTAAATTGAACTCTTTATCTTTCGGATTATCATTCTCATTATTTGAGGAGCTTGTATTTGGCAATCCTTGGCAAATATATTAAAGTAATCTTCCTTAAAAACTCTTTCAAATTGTTTGACTACCTTAGATTTTAAAACTTTTCTCCATTCAGCAAGAAAAAGGGATCCTCGTTATAACGTGGATCCAAAATAAGGACAACAGTGTATATACTGTTGTCCTTATTACGTAGCAGCACGCACTCCAGATCAGGCTTGCCACTTTTTAAAAATACTAGGAAACTCATTCTAAAGGTGCTATAATTACCAAAAAAAAGTACTAGATTTTTTATTGTTCAAAATGAAAACATCTTCAAGTGTCTGGATTTGAAATGATTACATAAAATCGTCCATTTTGGAAGATTGTAGCGCCTCGCCCACATCAACCTCGGCAGAGTGACCATGAAATCGTCTTATATGAGAGTAGGTATAAAATGCCGCTACTTCTGACGTCACAGCCCCCCTCCACCAATCAGCGTCGAGCATTCATGGCGTGAGCGCGGGAAATTCAAATTCCGGAAGTGGGCGTGTCAAGTGTTTGATGGGGGCATGGGGGGTGGGGCGGTGGGGGTCACGGGGGGCATGGGGGGGTGTGAGGGATGGGTGTATCGCGTTGGCGATTGGTCGCGCGTGGCGGGTGTCAACCCACCGGAAGTGAGATTAAAGATGGTGTCGTCGTCGTTGTCGTCGTCGCGCGGTAGAGGGCGTTGCTTGCATCAACTTAGACGCGTTTATGCCTGTCGAAAATGACGTAAGCAATACATATTATCGTTCTCATGCGCATCGTCGTCGTCGTCGTCGTCGTCGTCGGCAGAAGAACAAAGAAAACCCTGCGGTTTCTAATAATAGGAACGCGCATTTTGCGGATGCGAGTCGGAAGATGTTAATCTATAAAGAACTTCGATAAGAGAAATCGTGACCAAACACGAAAGAAATTCATACGCGCGTGCGCGTGCGCGATCAGTGAACTGAAGTATTTATAGCGTCATCACGAGATGATGATGGTGTTATATAGACAAATTATATAGACAATTTGCTTATGGATTTCGAGCGTCAAATAGCTGAAGAGTATGATTTGGTCCTCATTTTTGCGTTCAAAGTCGCGAGATATCACGGTTGGTTTAAATGTAGGCAACCAACCAAACATTCTTTATCCTCATTGTTGCGCTGATGTCATCGTGGTTGGTTTTGTATTGCTTACGTCATTTTAGACATAAATAAACCTGTAAAAATGCGGGGTTTCTTTGTTCTTCTGCCGACGACGACGACGATGCGCAGGAGAACGATAATATGTATTGCTTACGTCATTTTAGACATGAATAAACGCGTCTTTGTCTCTGTCAATCGTCAACGCCCTCTACCGCGCGACGACGACGACGCCATCTTTAATCTCACTTCCGGTGGGTTGACACCCGCCACGCGCGACCAATCGCCAACGCGATACACCCATCCCTCACACCCCCCCATGCCCCCCGTGACCCCCACCCCCCCATGCCCCCATCAAACACTTGACACGCCCACTTCCGGAATTTGAATTTCCCGCGCTCACGCCATGAATGCTCGACGCTGATTGGTGGAGGGGGGCTGTGACGTCAGAAGTAGCGGCATTTTATACCTACTTATGAGGAGATTTTATATATTTACTAGGATATACAACGAACGATTTTGTTTCAAATCGCCGAGGACGCTTGCGGACAAGGCGCTGGATTTGAAATGTTTAGATAAAATCGTCCATTTTGCAAAACTGTAGCGCCTCATCCTCAAGCGACCACGGCGGAATGAGAATAGAGTCGTCTTGTCGGAGACTTTATGTATTTACTAAGGTATACAAGGAACGATTTACCGAATGAAGACGGGGATTTACCGCTGTATCAAAAATATCTCTATTTTTGAAGTAAGATAAGACGGAAGTCTTCAGATAATGGTCACGACAAGCTTGTCTTTATTTCTTGACATTTCCAAGACAAGAAATTTACTTCAAGACAAGATTTCTTCTCCTATTAACCACATAAACAGCTTCTTGACATTAATGTTTGAAAGTTTCTTCTTATTACACCCAACTATTTTTTACACGGTCTTTTTTAACACGGTTTTGAAATAACACGGTTCACCAATACATTTTTTACACGAATTTTTTTTTTGGGATTCGTGCTATAACAAAAAATTCATGTAAAAAAAATTATTGGTGAACCGTGTTATTTCAAAATCGTGTTTAAAAAGACCGTGTAAAAAAAGAGTTGGGTGTATTAATAGCGAGTAATAAATATACAGTTGTCTTCTAATTTAACTTTTTTTCCTTTGTTTTTGATTTAAATATTCAACAAAACATATTTACAAACATTATTTTTGAAACTTTCTTATCGCTTTTTAGTAGATTTCAGATTTTATTTAATTAACACTCGTCCTTCATTAAATCTCAATATCACATTTTCTTGCGGTTGCGTAATAAAGATAACAGGGGAAAACCACAAAAGTAGTTTTAATATTCGATTCAGTTTAAATTAGTTTATGTTTCTTTGAAATAAATATATTAAACTTGCAAAACATCCAGTATTGACATAAACATTTTAATTATTTAATTTTTTAATTCAAAATACATTAATTTTTGTGTTTAGGTTGTAACAGCTTTAGGTAAAACATACCATCAAAGGTGTTTTACATGTGCCAGATGTCGCCAGGCCTTTCCTTCCGGGGAAAAAGTCACTTACACCGGAAAAGAGGTTTTATGCCAAAAATGCGTTCAAATTCCTATAAAACAATCGGTAACCCCTCAAGCTACAAGCCCGACCTCGCAAAATCCGAACGGTAAGAATTTCGTGGAATAATTTTCGTACATATATAATTTTTTTTTCGAAATCGATATTTTTGGAAAATTCTATTTTTGTTCGCCCCCTTGTTTTGACTAAATAAACACGCGGCGCATACGATGAAAGCGCCATAACGTCTGCGTTCTTTCTATTTTTGACGTCGTAAGGGGACGATTTGTAACCGTGTAAAGATATAAATTCGTTTGGGGTACCGAAAATAGAAATTGACGATTTTTAACTTTTTCCCCCCTTTTTTTTTTAAACTCGGAATGTTTTGATTCAGAATGCGCCGGCTGCCGTCAAGAATTAAAAGAAGGACAAGCTTTGGTCGCGTTGGAAAGACAATGGCACATTTGGTGTTTCAAGTGCGGAAAGTGCGGAATGGTTCTTCACGGTGAATATATGGGGAAAGAAGGCGTTCCTTATTGCGAAAAAGATTACCATAAGCAGTTTGGGGTTAAATGCGCTTATTGCGAACGATACATAAGCGGAAAAGTTTTACAGGTTATTTGAATTCATTGTGTTTGGTTTGAATTCATAAATAATTTGGATTTTTTTATGTTAATTAGGCTGGTGATAATCATCATTTTCACCCAACTTGCGCGCGTTGTACGAAATGTGGCGATCCCTTTGGGGATGGGGAAGAGATGTATTTGCAAGGGGGGGCTATTTGGCATCCTAGATGCGGGCCGGGGCCTACAGAGAATGGGCAAATTTTAAATGGGACCGCTGAAAATGGACATTGCACCGATACGGATACCTCAGCTAGAGATTTTGATAGGATAAGTTGTTCGGCTGCCAGTGAGATGCAGGTGAGGTTTTGAAACAATTTTTGCTTGTATTTGCCCTAAAAATAGTCTAAACTTCTAGGTTTACCCAAAAACATTTCTCAAATTATTTTTTTTAAGCAAAAAAAAACCGAGAAGTTTTTGTTATTTTCATTTTTGCTCGATTTATTATGACGACGTTTTATTTTAATTTTCGTATGCTAATGTTTGTGATTTTATTTTATTTTTTGATTTATTTTTTGCACGTAAAACAGTTTTCGATGCGCTCTAGAACCCCAAGCTTGACCGGTTCTTTGTATAGCCCAACCAGCATGTCTAGAAAGGTTTGTTTGTTTATTTTTCGTTTTTCTTTTTTTAATTAAATTTAAAACAAATTTTTTTCTATTAACCCCTTAACGCACACTTTCATCCACAATTCTAAATGCAGCTTTATATTTTCATTCAAACCTAAATTTGAATCAAATTTTATTAATTATATTACATTATTAGTGCGTTAAAGGTTTATTAGAGGCATTTAAGTCGCCTAAAATTAATAATTTTTTAATCAAACAGCAATTTAGCTATCGCACGCCATCCCCCGGTTTAATGCTCCGCGATTACAGCAAATCTGCAACGTTAAACGATGATATCTCACGAATATACACGTACAGTTATCTAACAGAAGAACCCACCTTGGGTTATCTACGCAGACCGATAGAACCCTATGATAAAGCACCCACATCGCCGCATTTCCATCGACCAACCTGTAAGATACACCTTTTTACACCGATTTATATTAAAAACTAATTAATTTTTTAATTTAATTTAAGCGCAAAATTCGTTAAGAAGTAGCACAGGAAAATCTCGACACGGTTCTAAATCCGCAATGAAAGTTCTAGTTGATTCAATTCGTTCAGAAACCCCTCGTCCGAAATCGCCGCACATGAACAACGAGGAGCCCATAGAATTGTCGCATTACCCGGGGGCGAAGCCTCCGAAACCCGGTGAAAAACCGAAAATCGAACGGGACGATTTCCCGGCGCCCCCTTATCCGTACACGGATCCGGAACGGCGCAAACGGTGGTCCGATTCGTATAAGGGCGTCTCAAACTCGGATGACGAGGACGGTGTCGATGGAGGAGGTGGAATTGAGAATTCGACCGGCGAGATTAAAGATGTGCAATTGAGAAAGGAACAAGAGGAATTGGCTAAAATCGATAGTGGAATGGGGAAGGTGTTTTTGAAGGAGGTTAAGGAGCGAGAAAAAGTTAAATTGTGGAAGGCTGCTAATTTGGATCCGAGGAATGCTTCAAGGTAATGTTTAATTAACGTTATGTTGAAAATTGGCGTCACAAATGACTAAGTTTTTATGTAATCATCGAGTTTAGAATTAAATTAGCTTTAATTATATCGATATAGAGACCTCAAAGTTTTAGTTTGCATGATAATTGTTTAGAACATGCAAACAAATTTGCATCTGTTTCCCAAATTTGTTTTTGTCAAAATTAAAAAAAAAAAAACATTTTACAAAAAAAAACTGTTGGGCATCAATTGTCTTCTTTCAATCTCCTGTTATAATTCTACTCTCAGGGTTACATCTTGGGTTCATCCCATAACAGTATTTTTCTAATCAATTTTTCTTATACAGAGTGTTTCTGTAAGTTGCGGCATAATTTTATTTACACACTAGAGTAAAAATGATGATTTGTATAAAAATATTTAGGCTAATCTTTGAACCAGCTTTCAAAGATGACAATTTTTTACATATACCCTTTAATATTTTCAGCATGGTTTATCTTGGAAAAATAAAATTTGGCAGATAATGAATTGTTGTCATCAAACATCAAAAATTGTTTTAAGATCACTTTTTAAAAATTTGACCATTGGAACAATGCTATAACAGACTGTTTACAGATTATTTACTTAAATTTTTTTTATTATGTGCTAAACTCTTAAGTTTTCCAACTGATTTTAAAGTCGATTTCATTTTAAAATAATTGTATATTAAATTTCAATTTTCCACGTTTTTTAAAAAATGATTAAGAATGTGATTAATTTTGTGAAAGGTTCTAAATTTAGATTGAATTTTGAAATGTGAAAAACTTTATGAAATGTTACAAATTTATATTGAATTCAAAATTTGATATCTCAAAACTGGATTGAGATGTTCGTTAGTGATAAAAAATTTCATTAAAATATCTATCCATTTTTCGATTTAGACCAACATTTTCCACGTGATTCGTCATCATTTTTACTCTCGTATTAGTAGTTAGCAAAAATTATGCTACGACTGTATAACATCGAAAACAGCCTGTGTAATATCCAAATAATCCGCCAACTCGTATATGTCCACCATAAAAATAATGGCATGCAATTAATCTGTCCCATAAAATCGTTTTTTGCCCATATCCTCTTCTATCTCGAAAATTAGCTAAATCATACCTTAACTTAATTTCATTTATACGACATTGTTTCCACAATGGTTTTTAACAATATTTTTTACATGTTGTGGACATTTAAAACAGTTTACTCATTTATTTCAGTCCTTGTATCTTGTATCAGTGGGAGTGTGTAATATTTTACACAAGCACTAAAGATGCTTGTGGACCCAGCGGACCCCTTGTACAGCGGATCCCTTGTATATTCTCCCTTGCAGGCTCGAGATGTTGTGATGAATAGTTCTTCTCGCGTTCTTCACTTTTTTTTCTAAATGTCCCTATCTCTGTCTCTTACCGTATTTCCCACATATTATCTCTTTGCTATGTTTTTTGAATTTGTACACCAGATCTTCTAAAGATTTATTTCAACGTTTCCTAATACTTTACACACAGCCATAGACGCTGGAGATGGGTTGCAATGGGTACCCAAGCACCCATACAAAACTTATAATAGGTGCAGATCACAAATATGCATGAACACAAAAGTTTTTTCTACTCAATTCCCAATATTTCTTCCGACTTATTTTAATAATCGGTACTGGGGTTTATAATCATAAAAATTCCGTAAGATTTATAACAATTTTAGCCTACTTCCAAAGATTTTGGATGATTTTATATTTTTAATAGTCTAAACCATATTTAAACTATTAAAAATATATTTAGACAGTTTTTGATAAATTTAGACATGTTTAGACAATTATAGGCTGTTAAAAATATGTTTTAAACAAATTGTGGGTGATTTTAAACAACTTGTGTGTGATTTTAGACAACTTGAGGCAATTGTAAGCTATCAGAGGCTTGTTTTACGAAATTTTTAGTGATTTTAGACAGTTTTTGATGATTTTAAACAACCTATAGATACTTATAGAAGATTGCAAACATCTTTTTAACAGCTTAAAAAGTAGTTAGATAAGTTTGGACAAGTGGATTAATTTAGATAACGTTGGCTGACTTTAGACGATAGAGAGAGACATATTTTTAACAGTTTTTGATGATTTTAGACATTTTTAGATGATTATTAGCTGTTAAGTACATGTTTTAAACTGTTGCCTCAACTTTAGGCAAGTTTAGATTACTGGATTAATTGAGATAATGTTGGATGACTTTAAATAACTTATGGATTATTCTAAACTAATTTTGGATGATTTTAGATGATTATTGATGATTTTAAACAACTTTAGACACTTATAGAAGGTTGGAGACATATTTTTGGCAGTTTTTGATGATTTTAGAAATCTTTAGACAAATTTTGGATGATATTACCAACTTGTAGATGATTTTAGATAACATAAGAAAAATTATAGGCTATTAAAGACATGTTTAAACATTTTTTGATGATTTTAAACAACTAGGGAATTTTAGACAATTGGATTAATGTAGATAACGTTGGATGACTTTAACCTGTGAATAACTGTTAACTGATTTTGGATGATTTTAAATTGTCAACATTTAGAATTTTTTCGACGAACCGTTTGTGAGCAAAAAAATCGCGAAGACGAGCTTCTTCGCGGATCGGCCTAATTCAGATACTTTTTTCCATTACACTTGTGATAATTACTATACGAGTGAGAGGAAAAATTAAAATTTCTCCACATTATAAAGAATTAAATTTTCCGTCCAACGAAACTGGACTAGATTTTCTATGAGGTAGTTTTTCTGTTAATTACGTTCAAATTGAGGAGTAAAATCTTTTGAATCGGATAATAATATACCTTATTTAGCCTTCCCTTTTAAAGACAAAAATACCTTCATTTGTTATTGTTCGATTCTTAACCCTTTCGTTCTAAAGACAAAAAAGGTTCATTAAATATCATATCTTTCTTATGAAGTTCTTAAGGAAGTTCAAGATGTTGATGAATTTTGTATTAGGTATGTCATTTATCTGAAATTAAAATTCAAAATTCTAATTTACATCTTCAGCGTGAAGATTTTTCTGAACCGCCAAGAATATGCATACCAAAAATTTTTCAGAAAATCATTATTATTAAATTTCATTCTTTAGCACACTCTGGATTTCGTACTACTTTACAAAGTATAAAAAATCGTTTCTTTTCGCTTCACGTGACTAAACATATTAAATTCAAATTCATAAAATTCATCGTCATACAAAATCACCTCTACAAAAGATAGAATTTCCTAAAGATAAATTTGAGCACATTCACACCGACTTGATTGGTCCATTGGTGCCGTATATATTTTTATATTTTAACCGTTATTGAACGGTTTACCAGAAGGCCTGAGACCTATCGTATTTCAGATACCTTTTCCTCAACTATTGCTTCCACATTATTTATACTCAACTATTTATCACAGGATCAGGGAATACAATTCGAATCCCGTCTTATCTCCCATTTTAATAAACTTCCAGGATGTAGCCATGATTCTCACTTCCAGTGTCCATCTTAAAAGTAATGGTTTTTTAGAAGGGTCCATAGAATTATTAAAAGAACCATTAATGCCACAAGAAGTAGCTATAGATGGAACAACGATTTTCTCATAATTCTTCTTGATTTCCCTGCTGAACTCATATATAGTCAGCCAGTTTGCCTTTTATAAATTTCTTATATCTTTGAGAAGTTACTTAGATGTGAAACCATTTTTATGTAGTCTTAGAGAAATTTTTTCAAATTTAAAATCTGCTCTAACAAGTTTTTATGAAAATATAAAACTATTCATTAATAAATATTTATTCAAGATATATCTATTGACGCTCTTCCTTTGTCTCTGCGCCATTTTTGACATAAATTTTTATTCCATTTCTATTTATTTTCTGAAATCACCATCCTTTCATATCGAAATTTGTACCCAATTTCCCTTTCTTTCTTCCCTTACTAATATCTTCCTGATTGTCTATATCTTATTCTTGTTTAATTTGCTTATTTATATTTATGATTTATTATTTTTTTATAGAACTCCCAGTGCTGCAAAAGAACCAACTTATAGATTAAGATATGAATCACCAATCGGTGCGAGCCCATCAAGGAATTTAGACCACCCGAAACCGTTTGACGACGAAGATTTCGACCGTTCAAATAGTTGTAGATCGTCAATGGGAAGATCAATCGGACAAATCCCTAGTTATAACGGTAAGATTGTTTTATTACTATTTTAAAAAGATAATAAAAAATATTTTTGATTTTTCTAATTGGTCAATCGGCTTGGTTAAATTTAAATTAAACTTAATTTATTTTAATTTGATTTATTTATTTTTAAAAATGCTTTGAAATCTTAGCCACATTGGCATTTTGTAAACCCAAAGGGGTTTTAACAGGTGAGAAAACCATTAATTGTGTTTTTGTGAAATTTTGAACCAAATTAATTAATTTGATTGCATGGCAAATTTTTTTTTAATAATTAATTTGAAACTTAATTGTTTTAACACTCTTTAAAGCACACATTTTTATTGTTGAGAATTATATTTTGTTTTTCAAAAATCTCCTCAATCTCAAATGTTACTTAATCGAGTTAATAAGTATTAGATGATGTGTTTAACTTCGTTTATTTTAACTTTTAGTTTATTCGTTGTATTTATTTATTTATTTATTTTTTCTATCGTTTTTGTGTCGCCTGTACACGCACAAACAGTAGTTTCCTCGTTACGTCACGTTCCTAGGCCAGGTTACGGTCTCAAGTCGTCAACTTTACCCACCAGAAACGGTTACGTAAGTATTTAAGATCAATGTTGCTATTTCTAGCCCTTTCTATAGGAATCGCCTTCCATCTTCTGTTTGTTTATGAAAGGTTATAGTAGTATTTTTAATGCTGGCAATCACTTTTAATCGATTTTCGATTTGACCGAAACTATTAGAAAAAGATTTTTAAAAAAGATTGTATTTTAAACGCTCCTCCTCCTTGGTAGTCGTCAGCGCATTGAGGCACGTTCCAAAACCGGGTTACGGCCTTGCCCCTCGATCACACACGTTCAGCTCATCAGCGGGTAGCTATACGCACATTCCCGTAAGTTTTTTGAGACTTACGTGGTCTTGAAATGTCAAAGAAAAAAGTTATTTATGCATGATAATTTTGTTTTTTGTCGTTGTTTTAATTTATTTTTAAAAGACAAATTATATGAAATTTAATCTTGGTAATAAATTAATTTTTTCTAAGTTCTTATTAGTAAATTAATAGTGCAGCAGGGAATATGTTTCTTAAGTTGTCTTTATATTTTAAATGAATTAATCTCCTTTCCTGTTCGCCTTTTCCATTGTATACTGTATTATTTTTGTTTTTTTTGCTACTTATAACAACCATTTCTTGCTTCAAACAAAATTTCATTTCCGGCTGAAATTGTATATATCCTAGAGTTTTTTCCTTGCTAACCCAAACATCATTGTGCTTTTTTACACCACATCTTTTCCATTTACTGTTACTTTGAGACTAGTTTGTGTTCTCATCGTCATCATCAGTCAAATAGTCAAAGAAGTTATGAAATTGAGTCTTATTTCTGCTCTCGATGCCAATGTACTTTAAGATTCGTAGTTTAATTTGACTTTCTATAATTTTATTATAGAGGTGATTCAAAAACCGCTGAAAATAAGTAATGCGTGAAAAATTAAGGTGAGCTGTCTTAATATACAGTGCATGCCGCTTATTGTGATCACAACGGGACTCGGGGTTTATGATAACAATAACCGATTGATAATAATAGCCGAAAAAACAAAACTTTATTTTAATTAAAAATATGTACATATATAACGTAACATAAACTCTTAAAAAATATTACTACATAAAATATGTATTCCATTTAAATTTGAAACAAAATAAAAAACAAATTCATATTAAAAAAACTCATCTAGCGTTGTTTGTCTCTGATTTTCGCGGAGCAAGTTATTAACAAAAATTTCATAGTCGTAATGCGTCTGAAAATCAGATGACCTGTGCTGCACACCACGTTGCAAAACTTCCAGCGCTTTTCTCATTTCGCTCATTGTTGGGGGTTGCATTGTTTGTATGTCTACTTCTTCCTCTGGCTCTTGATTTTCAATTGATGACGTTGTTACACTTTACACTTTCGCACATTACACTTTCGCAAATCTTCTTCTCTTCTTCTGTTACGTTCTGTGCAACATTTAACTCGTTATCTATTGCCATCCACTCCTCGAACTCACTTGTCGTCATGTCGGGTGGCTGAATGTTTAGGTGTTCAGGTTCTATGTCATCTTTTGAAAATCCACCATGTTTGAAACAATTCTTTATTGTTTATTTAATATTTTTTTTTACTTTTATTAACAAGACGATAATATATAGTATTTTACATAATGTTACTACCGGTTTCGGTTACGTTTAAACCATCTTCAGGAATATATTTTA
The DNA here is from genome assembly GCA_036711965.1 of Onthophagus sagittarius. Lineage (NCBI taxonomy): Eukaryota > Metazoa > Arthropoda > Insecta > Coleoptera > Scarabaeidae > Onthophagus > Onthophagus sagittarius. The sequence goes on from JASERS010000003.1 coordinate 67,333,209, forward strand.
AAGAAAATTGTTGATGTTATTGACATTTTATTTTGTGATTAATGTCATGTTGTGTCAATGTGAAAAATTAAAATAGGATTAAAATAAAATAAAATTAAAATTGAATATTTCCCAAACCAAAAGTTCAAATATCTATTATTTTATTAAATTTGGGAAGGGAAATATGGGAAAATGTTATTGCGTATGTTAGGGTTTTTTAATTTTATTTTTATTTTTAGGTGGAGTAAAAGGATTTTTCAAATACATATATAAAGGTTTTTCTGTGTAGTTAATTTGGTCATTCAAACATAAAATTTGTGGATGATTATGTTTAAATTTTCTAATTTCATAAAGTTCAAGTATTTCCAAAAGGTTACTTTTATTTTTCTTATGAAGTAATGTTGTGTTTTTTGTTTCATTAAATTGGTGTTCTTTGTTAAATATTATATGTCTTCCAAAGTTAGATCTCTGTTGTGTTCTATGTTCTTTTATACGAGTTTTTAAGCATCTCCCTGTTTCACCAATGTAAATGGCTTTACACGTATCACATTCTAATTTGTAAACTCCATTATCGTTCATTTTATTGATTTTATCTTTGTTGTTAATTAAAATTTTATCTAGTGTGTTGTTGCTTTTGGATGTTATAACTATATTGTGTTTCTTAAAATTTTTTTTAATTTTATTATGTATGTTACCTTGATATTCTATTGTTCTATAAATATTGTTTTTGTTATTTGTTATATTTGTAAGAGTGGTAAGTTTTATGTGATTCTGTTTGTTTCTGTATTTGTCAATCATTTTGTTGATGATTCATTTTGTTTAACCGCTATTGAATTAGAAGCAATTCCGAAGAAAATGGCAACCAAAGAAACAATTAATAGAGAACTTCAACAGTTATTAATTAAAGAAGAAACAAAAAGAACAACAAAAAATAAAGAGTTACTGAAAGAACGAAAAATTAATAAAGAAAAACGAATAATTAATAGCATAAAACATAAAATCAAACAAAACAATCTATCACCAAAGCTGATAAAAACGCAGGTTTAATAATAATGAACAACGAAGAATACATAAAGAAAACTGAAGATTTTTTAAAAGAAAACGGCTTTACAACTGTTTCAAAGGATCCTACTACAAGTTTCCACAAAACAGCAAAAAAAATTATATTTGAATCCAAAGAAACACTACAAAAATTTAACAAAAACATTTATTCTATTTTACCAATGAATCCCAAAACACCAAGATTATACGGTTTGCCGAAATTACATAAACAAAACATACCGATTCGCCCTATCATTTCCTCAATCGATTCTTCCACTTACAAAACAGCAAAATTTTTGGTCAACATATTTAAAGATATAACAGGATTTGAAACTAGACACACCATAAAAAACAGATACGATTTAATTAATAAACTTACAAAAATTAATTTTCCTGACAAATACATAATGGTCTCATTTGACATCACTAACCTTTATACTAACATTCCAACTGATGAAACCCTTCAAATTTTAAACAACATTCTTAAAGATGGAATTAATAATGAAACCGACAGAAAAAATATATTTAACCTTTTTAAAATTTGCATACAGCAAAATTTTTGTAAATTTAAAAACACTTACTACACCTACAATAAGGGCCTTCCAATGGGATCATCACTAAGTGGATTACTAGCTGATATATTCTTAGACAAACTTGAAAAAGAACTTATAATAAACAATAACAACCCATATAGACACAACATCATAACATGGTTAAGATATGTAGATGATATCATCGTTTTTATCGACAATGACAGACAAGAAACAATAACCAACTTACACAACTACATTAATAATTTACATAAAGACATCAAATTTACAATCGAAATAGAACATAACAACCACATAAATTTTTTAGACTTAACAATTTTAAAAACAGACAACGGACTTCAATACAGTATCTATAGAAAACCAACGCAAACAGATACTATCATCCCAAATGATTCTTTTCATGATTATACTCATAAAATGGCAACTTTCAACGCATATATACACCGTGCCTTCAACACAAAACTTAGTGAAAAAGAACTTAGAACAGAAATATCCATTATCAAACAAATTGGCCAAAATAACGGATATAAACCACAAATCATCAACAAAATGATTGACAAATACAGAAACAAACAGAATCACATAAAACTTACCACTCTTACAAATATAACAAATAACAAAAACAATATTTATAGAACAATAGAATATCAAGGTAACATACATAATAAAATGAAAAAAATGTTTAAGAAACACAATATAGTTATAACATCCAAAAGCAACAACACACTAGATAAAATTTTAATTAACAACAAAGATAAAATCAATAAAATGAACGATAATGGAGTTTACAAATTAGAATGTGATACGTGTAAAGCCATTTACATTGGTGAAACAGGGAGATGCTTAAAAACTCGTATAAAAGAACATAGAACACAACAGAGATCTAACTTTGGAAGACATATAATATTTAACAAAGAACACCAATTTAATGAAACAAAAAACACAACATTACTTCATAAGAAAAATAAAAGTAACCTTTTGGAAATACTTGAACTTTATGAAATTAGAAAATTTAAACATAATCATCCACAAATTTTATGTTTGAATGACCAAATTAACTACACAGAAAAACCTTTATATATGTATTTGAAAAATCCTTTTACTCCACCTAAAAATAAATATATATATATATATATATAATATATATAAAATATATATAACATATTTCCCTTCCCAAATTTATAATAGATATTTGAACTTTTGGTTTGGGAAATATTCAATTTTAATTTTATTTTATTTTAATCCTATTTTAATTTTTCACATTGACACAACATGACATTAATCACAAAATAAAATGTCAATAACATCTACAATTTTCTTTAAAATATATTCCTGAAGATGGTTTAAACGTAACCGAAACCGGTAGTAACATTGTGTAAAATACTATATATTATCGTCTTGTTAATAAAAGTACAAAAAATTATTAAATAAACATTTAATTCAAGACGAAAAACATTCGTATAAAATAAAAAAATAATTCTTTATTGTTATTTTGGAAACTTGGCGTCTAATATTGGCGTATGTAAAGCGTCTAATAAATTTGTTTTCTTGGCTAGATCATTTGCGCTCATATTTAGGGTATCCTCCATACTTTCCAAAATTCTAGCACGCATCTCTTTCCGGTAATACGCTTTCATGGTCCTTATAATGCCTTGATCACACGGTTGTATTATCGAAGTAGTATTGGCCGGTAAAAAAATAACTTATATTTTTTAATTGACAATTTACACAGTGTGCAGCGCAATTGTCCACGAGAAGAGCAATTTTGCGATTTACTCTCCTATCCCATTTTAAGAGCCAGTCATTAAAAATTAAGGATGTCACCCAGGCATTTGTATTTGAATAATAATCAACAGGTAGATTTTTGACACTCTTAAAACAACGTGGATCTTACTTTTGCCGATTACTAAAAGCTGTTCTTTGTCACCCGACATATTTGCACAACACAAAATTGTTATACGTTCTTTCGATGTCTTACAACCCTTTGCATTGTCTTTTTTAAACATGTATGTATGATCGGGGAGAGCGCGATAGTAAAGCCCAGTCTCGTCTGCATTAAAAATATCATTAGGAGTAAATTCCCCAGCAATCTTGGTCCATTCATTTTCAATCCAGTGTTCTGCACTCTTAAAATCAGCATCTTTTTGCTCGCTGTGTGTCCGTTTGTATACGATGTTTTCTCTTTTTTTCCAACGGTGAAACCATCCCTCCGTTGCAACAAAATTTTCTTTTCCCATTTTATTTGCATCTACACGTGCGTCATGTTCGCGGACATTCGCAAACCATAGTTTCAACGCCGATTCCACTTGAGCGTATTTCCCAGTTCGATTTCTTTTAGTCAGTAAATTCTCATTTTTTTAGCAGCATCTTCTATTTCCACACGTTTTTTTTTTAATTTTACACAAAATTGGTTGTGAGATTTTTTTTGTGCTGCATTTCGCTGACTCAATTTCGGCAACTTGTCATATTTTTCTAAAATGTTAATTTTTTCACTTAAACTAAGATCACGTCTCTTTTTTACGTCAGCCATTACAAAAGGTTAGAATAGAACTGAGACGTAACGTACACAGCCGAGCGTCGCGTGTTCGAGTTTTCAAATGCAGAGTTTGGGGATTCACCGAATCTATGTCAACATTATTTATTTTGCTCGTAAAAATAAAATTTATTGCTCATGTCGAAAACATTTTTAAGAAAGAAATGATAACATAAACCGAAATCATGATTACTATAAGCGAAAATTTTTGTTATATAATATTACACGTCCGGCCCGTTCTTCCCAAAAGTGATAACAATATCCGATTGATAACATTTTCCGTGATTCTAATAAGCGGCGTCCACTGTACATGGGTTTGCAAATGTCTCAAGCAAATGGTAATGAAAACCGTTTGTTAAAAATATTTTCTACAAATTTTATCAAACAGACAGTATTTTTGTGTAAAGTGTTAAGTAGTTTTGTTAAAGGTTAGAAACTTGTGTCGAATCACAAGGTGGACAATTCCGCCATCTACCTACTCTGATTGTTTCATTGTTTCCAATTATTATTAAATTTGTAGTTTATTGTTTAGGGTATTTCATTTTTTAGTTGAAATGTTAATTATTCAAAAACTGTTGCATTAATCAAAATTTTCTAATAGACCAATTAATAGATAATTGACTTCTTTACACTTCTTGAATGTGAATGAAATTTAATTGAATTAACGAAAATTGTCTTACTTCTTTGTTGTTTAAAAACACTATGAGCACTAATATTTAGATTTATACAATTATAGACATTAATTTTTAAAACTGAACACGTATTTTATTTTTGAGCGAAACGATGTGTATTAAACGAGAGTTTACGAGATAAATATAGAAAATGTGTTTGTCAAAAACGTCTTTTTATAAAAGAAAAGAGAAAAGAAAGAAAAACATAAAATGTAAAATGAAAATAAATTTAGAAATTTTTAATCTTAACAATAAATCAAATAAAATTAAAGATAATTAACATTTCCAATACTGTCCGTTTGACAAAATTAACAGTGTCGTAGAAAATATTTAAAAACATGTTTTTTTTAGTGCAGATAAGGTTTAATTTTAAAGAAATTTTGATGACAGTTCATGTATATTAAGTTTATCAGCGGTTTCTTAAATCATCTGTATTATACAGTGTATCCCGGAGCGAGTACAAAGAGGACAAAAATTGTTATTGATTTTTCAAACATATCTCAGCATATACCGGGTGATTCAGACCTCCCGTACCAGAGAATTTTCTCAAAAACGCGATTACCTAAAAAGTTGCAACAAAAAATTTAATAAAATCATGTATGAAGAATTCAATGCACCAGTTTCTATCACATTGGTAACACCGGATATTGGTGGTAATGACATCAATTTAAATGTTTTCCAAGTTGTCAAACATGTTTAGTTACCATTACTGTAATCATCAATAGCACTTAAACAGTGCTTTAAATCAAAGAAACGTTAAAAGAAAAGTTGTTTATTTTTAAAATATACATTCTACGATAAAACTTAATTCATTTGACAATATGGAAAATGTTTAAATTGATGTCATTACCTCCAATTTCCGGTGTTACCAGTGTAATAAAAACTGGTGCATTGAATTCTTCATATACAGTTTTATTATCATATTTTTTTATTGCATCTTCACATTTTTGAGAAAAATCCCTGGTACGAGTGGTCTGAATCACCCAGTATAATGCGTGGGATATATTCAAATCACTAATTATCACGAATTTGTTACTCCAACATAGCAGTTAATTAATTATGCACATTTTTATGTAAACATTTTTCTAAATTAAAAATTTTCAAAATTCAATTTGTGGTATGTAACCATAGAAACTACTACTTCATTATGGTACTGATTAATCATGTTTTTGTGTAGTTATATAAAAACTCCATCAAAAATAGCCGGACATAAGAATATCTTACGTTGGGGCTTGCAAACATACAAACAATTTTTTGGAACGGTTTTTGTATTAACAATAAAAAGCTGTAAAAGAGGCAAAACGAGGAAGACGTTGCTTCCCTAATAGCATTAAATTCAGTTCAGGAAGCTCCAAAATTATCACTTCGAAAAAGAGCGTTAAAAACTGAAATTAGTAACATTTTGTACCTTTCAAAAATTTATAGAAATAAATACAATTTACACGACCATGATTTAAACGGACTTTGGATGACGGCGATGATGCCAAACGTTTTGTTTTTCTCTTGAAATTGGTAATGAAATAACCGAAATTTTCGTAAATTTACTATATTTTCGGATGAATTGCATCCACATTGTCATTACTGGAGTTAATAAATATATAGTAAATGTGTAGTGGCTATATCATGACAAGGGGTAATTGGGCCATATTTCTTCGATGGAAATGTAAATAAACAGAAATATATTATTATTTAAATGAATAACTCATGAATAACTTTTAAATATGAATACGGTAAATGTACTGTCAGTAGGACAGTTGCCCAGCTCACAACTCACACATTGTGACCGAATAGTTAAATTTACAAGGTCGTCAAAAATTGATTAGCGAAATGGTTCTATTTTATGGCTAGCACTTCTGTTTTGATCTTACAATTATGGATTTTTATTTTTTGGGAAGATTGAAATAAATTGTTTACAGTGAACCATTACAAGACAATGCAGAATTACCCATCTTCAAATGTGTGCCATATTAGGAGATGATTTGTTTGAACGAATAGTTGATTTGTTTACATACAAATAGTGTGTCAGTCATAGTGTGTTACTACATAAATTTACATTTTAAATATTTTTTTCTTTAAAACTGGGGTCGTAGAATGGTACTTTTGTGCCCGCGGGAAATAAGTTTTTTTTTTCAGTAGGTTAAAAGTTGCATTTTACGACCCGTTAACAAGGATGAACTGCAATTTTTTTGTAAATCAATAAGTTTTTTCAGTATTAAAGGTCATTATCTCCGTTACAGAAAAAGATAATGTATTAACACACGAAAAACAGCTACATTTTTGCTAAAATTTAGTACTTTTTTCCATGTATAACAAATAACTACTATTTTAGACATGATTTAATTTGATTTGTCCTTATATTTTTCATCAACATAAGTTGATACTAACTTTTATGGTTACATATTATATGTTTAACTTGAAAAATGTTTAATTTAGAACAATTTTGACATAAAAAATAGGAATAATTCTTTAATTTCTATAGATACAGTATAGAATTTGTGAATTTGTGGTTTCAACATATTCGACGCATTATTTACATGTTTATAGTAGACAACACGTATTATTTTGAAGTTTCTTTGACTTTCTGACTGACGGTGGTAATGATAGTCCGAAACTAGTCTGAGTAAATAAAATATTTAGCAGGAAAAGAAGATTTTTCAAACATCTTCCATTTCATAGCTTTTTATCAATCATTTATCTTCTCACCCGAGATCAATCCAACCAAACTAGGGAGTGCAATCCCTAGTTGGATCCATTTAAATCTCAGAAAATCGATTATAATTTTGGGGTTTTCGGGGTGATATTTATGACATTAATTTACTACTTATTTTAAAATAAGACTCGCTTTGCCGGTTCACTCTGCAAACACGCAATCGATATTAGTTTTCCCTCAATACTTGTGTACTTCCCCCAGCAAAACAAGGTTATTTATAAGTTAGGTAGTGAAATTAATTGTTTTGCATTTTATTGCGGAAGATATGTATCATGCGATTTTTACCTTGTCTTAAGCGCATTACTAATCACCTTCACCACTTTTTATTGTTAATTACATTGTAGACCATAAATCTCGAGATGGCCCGGAATAGAGAATTCTGATCACGAAATTTCCGAATTACAAAAACGAAGGGGATTGCAATTCCTAAACCCAACCTAACTCAAACACCTCTGAATATCCTGCAACAGCCCTTACTGCTTCCATCCTTATAGTATCCAGATTTCAATGTTGAGCATTGGTATCTCGGCAATTATAAGAGATAGAGTAAGGGTTAAATGAGATATTTGCAACATTCAATGCTGACAACAAATTATATTTTATACACAAGAGTTCGTCCAATTATATGTAACCTGCCTAATAAATCTTATTTATACTAGAGATATGAACAAAAAATTAATTATACGCTAGCATAAAAATTAGTATGCTCTGTTTCTATGATTATGTAAAAGTGAATTAGTTTGAGTGTAATAACTTTCTCTACTAGTTATTGATAAGTATCTAGTAACCGTTGAGCATTCAAATTAGTAAGTACTAATAATGACACATACGTTTTTAAATGAAGAAAGGGTTATGTTGAGAGTCAATGCTAACCATATAATTTTTAACAAAATTGTCAGAAATCTGATGAACTTTGGGAACTTCGGACAGAAACGAGCGCAACTTCTTCGAGTGGCTGAAGAAGCTGGAACTCTGAAATTTACTGTTCAATGAGAGATTCAATAGTAATAGTATCAATAATAGTGCAAGGTTTAAGCTATTTGTACTTTGGACAGAAGGAACGTGGTATGTCAATTGAGGAAGTGTTCAATAGGCAATATTATTATTAATTGGTCTGCTGAAAATGTACATTTGTAAATCAAAAGAGATTTCAATCTCTTTTCTACTTTTGTTTCCTCTTATCTACTTTAGAAGAACGGCCAAACCGTACTTCAAAAGTACGGTTTGGCTTCAATGTTTGCTGTGTTTTGCTCAGTACATAACTTAATGGGTATTTTTGTTGTGATTTTTAATGTTTATTTTTTCATTTTAATAATCGCTCAATAGCTCTATTATATTTGAATATAATTTATACTGTGGACAGATATTTAAGGCTGCTAACAAATTTCATATCATGGACTCCTGATGTGTCTGAGTTATGGGGTATCACTAAAAACGAAATTCGTATTTTGGAACCACCAGAAACCAAGAGTGCTGGGTATATTCAGACCAAACAACACCTGCTAATTGAATGCTTAACCGTTATTAGGTAGTTATCAATAACTAGGGAAAATTATTACACTCTCACTCTAATTCAAATGTTACCTTTAAATAAAGATAGAGCTCATTACATTTAGAACGACAAGGTGTTTTATTTCAGAGCCTACTAATTTTGTGCAAACATAAATTTAATCTACATTCATATCTCTGGTATAAATAAAGATTTATTAAGCATGTTGTACATTAAACATTTAATTTATACATACATTAATTTAAGTAATTTAGACACTTTTTATCTAAGTATAAATCCTATACGACCGCTATAAGAAAAAAATTGATACTATAACTTGGAAAAAAATAATTTTTGATAGTTTCTGTTTACACCAAAAATTTCGTCTTAAAAAAGTGGTTGAAATCTGGACATACATCATAATGCTCTTTATCTTGATCTTATGGCTTTCAAACGTTAGCATATTTCTTCCACATCTCTTCCAATACCAACCGCGTCTCATCTAAATAGATCTACTGTTTGTTATTCTTCCTAAATCTGTACATCAAGTACTCACCTCTTAGATTACCTTTTTTTTCTATATGCAATTTTAAGTTTTTTTCTACTCTCCGTACAAAAGTTTATCATCTTCGTTCGATCTATGTTTATCTTCAAATCCAACTCCCTCCCCAAACCCAACACAACCCAAGGATCTCTCTCGTACTTGGTTTGCATATCTTATAAAAACCTTTGCTCCTTCGATCCCTATATATCATAAGTCATTATATCAAGTTCTCAAACATTAGCATCCTTTGCCTCACAGCTTTCACAATTATTCTTTCATCCGAATAGATCTATTTTGTAACCTACCTTTATCATTATTTTTCCTAAATCTGCACCTCAAATATATGTAACTTCTTAGATTAGCTTCCTCTTCTATTTCCAATTGGAAATCTTATTTTCTACTTTCCTTACAAAACTTTATTATCTTCGTTCTATGTTCATCTCCAAATCCTTCCAATTCAACTTACTCCCCAAACTTAACCCAAACATCTCTGGTACTTGGTGTCATATCTTGCAAATCCTTCCAACCTAACTCTACTAGCTACTAACGATCAGTCTACAAGCGATCTACGTAATCTCCGGTATATACCAATATTTGCGTCTTTTCTTCCAGCCCAACTCTCTCCCTGACCAATCCCAAACAACTCTGGTACTCGGCCTGCATATCATATAACAGCATTTGCTCCTTCCATCCCCATATGCCAATATCATAACTTTTTTTGTAAAGCTCTCAAACATTAACATCCTTTATCCACATTTCTTCCAATTATTCTCTCCAAATATATGTACCCTATATCCTATTTTTCTTGTTATTCTTCTTAAATCTGTACCTAAGAGGTGATATGTATCACCTCTTAGATTACGTTCCTCTTCTATTGCCAATTTTAAGCCTTCTTTTACTCTCCTTACAAAATTTTATCATCTTCTGGAGGGATTGTAAAAGATATTTTTCCGTACTTAACGATGACATAAATTTTATTTTTAATTTTCGGTTTTTTTCGGTTTTGTCTTTGTAACCGAAAATTAAAAATAAAAACAAACACGATGAAAACAAAAAGTCAAATAACAACAATGAATACGGTTAATACGACCATAACTTTTAAAGATTTCAAGGAAAAAAAACCTTAAATTACAACAAGAATTGCAGCACATCCTTTTTCTAAAAATTTACCTAAGCAAAGAACTAAACCTAACTTCACAAAACATAAATACCCATCAAATTTAAATAATAAACAAATTCAAAAAATTGAAACCGAAAATTAAAAAAAAAAATATGTCTTCAATTTATCATCTTCGTTCTGTCTATTGTTCATCTTCAAATCGTTTTAACCCATATCTTTTCTGTTACTTGGTCTGCATATCCTTCTAACAACCCAACTCCTTCGCTATTTATATAATCTTCGGTATATGCCAGTATTTCCATCCTCCTCCTTTCAATCTGAACTAATTTCTGTTAAGTTTAGTTTTACGTCGAGACAAGATGCATAACTAATCACGCTTTTAAAGACGGCTGAATCGGAATGTTTCCTGTTCTGGATGATATTACTGGTGATAACATTAGTTTTATTAATAGTTAATGTTGACACTTGCGCTATGACTAGAACCAACACTAGACTAGACCTACAATTACAAACATAAGGGTTTGATTGGGTTGCATCATGAGAGGTGCATGGCAAATTTCAAGGCGTAATAGTGGATAGTGTTGGTTGTAATAGCTAATATTAATACTTACACTATCATTAGAACTAACACTCGACCTAGAACTAAAAAGCTTCATGTAAAAGATTCATGTTGCAAGTTCTTTAATAATATTGGAAAATGGATAATAAAAACTTGCTCCCAAATTGAAGAATACCAAAGATTTATTCTTTAATAGTCATTTTATAGATATGAAACCCATTATCCCGAAATTATATGCTTTAGCTAAAATTTACAAGCAAGACATACCTATCCGTCCAATAATTTCATTTAACAATGCACCAACATCCAAATTAGCAAATTTCATGTTTAACATTTTAAATTTTCTGTACGTAACTCATTAGAATTCATTGAAAGAACTAAAAACATCGATCTAAACAACAAGATGCTTATATCACTTGATATTACGAATCTATTCTCGAACGTGCCAATAGATTTCACTCTTCAATTGACTTCAGATGTAATTAAAAAATTCTGTGACAACGATAAGAGCAGTAATCAATTGAATACTATTTGAGGCATTTTGTTACACAAAATTATTGCTCTTTTGAAAACACTTCTATTATCAATGATAATTAAAGACCGGATTAAAAGGCACAACAAAGACGGAAAAAGGCACTTAAAAAGGCATGAAATTTTGGCAAAAAAAGCATTAAAAAGGCATAAAAATTAGAAATCGAAATAATTGCTATACCTAATTAATAATGTATTTTAATAACGTTTTCATTAAAAAATACATCGTTAAACTAAACATTCATCTATAATTATTAAACCACTAATCACGAAAACAACCAATTATTAAATGCTGTTCTAAATGTTCCATTGTGAAGTTGTGTCTTCTCTCACTTAACGTATTCTTGTAAGCCGAAAAACTTCTCTCCACGTCCACACTTGTAATTGGTGCATACTTGAACTTTGTAATTAATGCGGGATCCATAATAAATCCAGTAACAATTTCACCACTTAAAATTGATGCAATTTTTTGTAATGTGGCAAATCCCTCATTTTTACACAGAACGTCATTAAATTTATTCGTAATTATTTGACCAATATGTCCTGGTACGCTATACGTGCTGTTTTGAAACTTTTTAATCATTTCTACTGCAGTCACTAAAGGTAAATCCTGTTTTTCAAGTGATTTTATAGATTCACTTATATAACTGTAATTGCTTTTTATAAATGCCAAATTATTTTGTAGCTCTACTTCTTTTAGGACGGCCTGGCAATTTTGTATTGCTTTACTACTTGTAGCCGGAAATTCATTTATTAATTGTTTAAAATGATCTAAGGCGTTTGTGTAGTATATAGCGGCATCTAGCCATGTTCCCCATCTTGTTAGAAGTGGTTGTGGTGGTAATGGGGTATTTGGTAACCTGTCTCTAAACAATTCTACCCTTAAAGGGGCTTTAACAAATATTTGTTTACCGCTTTTTATTAATTTATAAACTAATGGGAACTGCAACCTTATAGTTTCTGCTACTCGATTAAGCCCGTGTGCTAAGCAAGTACAATGAATTAAATTAGGGTAAAAAATATTCATATTAGACGCAGCTTTTACCATGTATGCCGCTGCGTCTGACACCATCAGTAGAATTTTATCATTCGGTACCGGCTCCGGGAAGAAAAAATGCGTTAATTCGTCGTGAATAAATCTTGTTACCGTATTATTATTTGTTTTACTTAATTCTTTGGTACTTATTAGAAAACTTTTTGACGAATTTTCATCACTTAATACTCCAAGTATTAAATTTGCCACGTATCGTCCACATACATCAGTTGTTTCGTCTACACTTATCCAAATATAATTATTTCCAATAATATTTTTTATTTCTTGAATAACTTCTTTGTAGACTGAAGTAATATAATTTTTGCGGAGATGGCTTTCATCGGGAATATGTACAATATGTTCAATATGTATTGTACAATATGTTTGTAAAAAAGTTTTGGAATATTTATTTGTCACTGTATGGATTCATTGTAGCCGGATGTTGATGCCACAGATTGTACAGCTGTACCTATAGTTTGTTGTTTTTTGGATTGACTTTTAGTCAGTTTTAATTTTTCCTGATGCAATGAAGTTTTGACATGCTGAATTATGTAGTATTTCTTGTCACAATTAATCTGTTAACAGTAATTTAATAACGTCAGTATTTTATAATATCTTCCATAATTATTAAACAATCAATATATTGTTCTATTAATTTTAGTGATCGAAGTAATACATTGAATCAATAGTGAATTTTATTTTTAGTGAATTTTGAGACATGCTATTCTTTATAATTTCCAATTTTTACCGTAAAAAGATTTAAATTTCGGTTTTAAATATTTAAAAATCTTTGGTATTATACATAATTTAATCATTATTTAAAAATATAATTAATTGTTTTTACTCGATGAACTCCATCAATACTTACGATTTTTGAACAGGCTTGGCAAAATAAACGATTGCGTTCATATTTCAATTCCTTGTAATCTTTAATCCATTCTTCTACGGTTGGCTTTTGTTTCGGCATTGTACTACGCAAGAACTTCACACTGTCACTCGAGTAACTTTAATACAACTAAATGAATTGAAGACACGACGCAAGTCAAACCACATACGGGGAATCCCGTGTAAGACGACACGCCACAACGGGAAATTCCAAAGCTTAAATTCGAAATTCGGATCGATGAAAAACGCGGATCTTACGTCAGACGGTACAACGAGGAAATGTATAGAGGCGCAGCGAAATATTTTTTCATAATTCAACCAATTTTTGGGGAAAAGACACCAAAAAGTTGGAAAAAGGCTTTAAATAGGCATAAAAAAATAATGGGCATGAAAATTCAAAGAAGGCATAACTAACCTGGTCTTATTTCACTTATTTTTAACTGATTCGTAAAGATATTTAAATATATTTGTAATGCCTTTAATTTTGAGCATAAGCATATTTTCTATAAATCCGGTCTTTAATGATAATAATCCCTTTAAAGAACACATAATCACTTGGGTTAGGTATGTTGATGATATTTTTTGCGTATGGGAAGGAGATGATTTTAGGAAGGATATTAATCAACTTCATTCCAATTTAAACTTCACAATTGAGATAGAAAAACAAAAATCTTTAAATATTCTCGATATGCATATAACAAACTTAAACAACAAAATGGTTTTTGATATTTTTAGAAAAGACACTAATGTTCCCACCACCATACCATATGATTTTGCTCACCCTCTGACACAAAAATTAGCAAATTTTCGATTTTTAATCAATAAAGCCTTTAATTATCCTTTAACTGAAGAAAATAGAACAAAAGAATTCAAATATATATACGGTAATTTGTAGTGCTTCACAGATGGAGAAGTATGTATTCTGGTTGATCCGAGGTATCATCCGTTCATCTTCTTGGTTGTTCCCTGTGGACAGGGGCAGACGTTTCGCCAAGATCTCACTTGGCATCTTCAGTGCTTTGTCGTAGTCTCCTGTTGACAGACTCAATCAACAGAGACATCTAGCCCAGATGAACAAATTTCCATCTAAAATCATAGATAAACTTCATAAAATCACTCTTAGTAAAGATCCTCTTTATTCTAAAGAAAAACTCGCAACTACCTATAAATCTCTGCCTTATAACATAGTTTCCGCTCAAGCCATCAAGATTTTATCAAAATACAATGTTACATTAGGTTTCTCCAATCATAACACCGTATTGCGAATATTTTCCAACTTTCACATTGAATATAGAGACTTTCTCGAAGAATCCGGAGTGTATTCTATTGAATATTGTAACTGTGATGGTATTTACATCAGCCAGACTGGGAGGAAGTTAAGTACGAGAATAAATGAACACAAAAATAGAGCCACTTCAAATGTCCATAAACATCATATAGAAACTGGACATGTCATACATTTTAAAAACGCGAAACTTATTCATGAATGTAAAAAAGGTTATAAACTTACTTGAACAATTAGAAATTAATAATTACAACAGAAATGGAAAATACACACTTCTCAATGATCAGATTGACGTTGATTACAAACCTTTATTTACATATATTTCTATTCTAAAAACATATAAAGAAGTGAGAACTTGTTCTCGTACCCGTGTCTCATTTCCTGTTTTTACACTCAATTTCAAGTTTTTTTATTTTCATTCTCTGTTGTAATGTCGTCCTCTAAAAATATTAAAATAATTTTTCTCTCTAAATTATTAAACTCTCTTACAGTTTAATTTTATTCACAGTTCTATGTGTGTTTTATCATATAACTTAAAATCTTAACTTTAACAGAAAATTTAAATTTATTTTATGCATTTTACTTTGTTAATATAATATGATTTCAATTTTATACAGATTTGGCTGATGATGAGTGCTTATATCACTTGAAACAGTTCCGATTTATTAGCAAGTAAAGAAGTTTTTATTATCCATTTTCCAATATTAAAAAGCTTCAGCCGCACAGCCAAACCCGAAGTTCTTTATTTGTAGGCTTAGTTTTAGTTCTACTTTTAACTCAATGATAATTTCCATCAACCTAACAAACTAACAACTAGATCACTGGATCTAAAACTAAACACATTCAGATTTAGCCGTCTTATTGTTAGTTAATAAAACCTTCATATTTCCATCAAAACATTTTTACTCTATTTCTATATAAAGCGTTAAATGTATTGAACAACATTTTATGTTGCATTTCTTAATTTCTTCCTCTATTTGAATTTAAAACTATATTTACCAACTGGGTTTAAATTTGATCTAATTATTACTTAGAAAATATTAATTTACCAAGAACATATTTTTATAACAACATAAACATAAAATGGATTGATTTAACAAATTTTAGCAAAATTTTTTTGTTAATCAAGAAAGTGATTGTTTTGTGTGAAAAAATCGTTACTTTTATTCAAATAGATTTTATTTTCCCTTAATAAATCAAAATGCAAAAGTAGTTTGAATCAAAAAAAAAAAATTAAATACGCTTTGATTTAATTATTTTTTTTTCCTTTTGGTCTTTCTGTTAACAATCATCATGTGTGTGTACTTCGCAGGGAGATTATTCGTTTAGCGGTATGGGAGTAAAAACGCATAGCACGGACTTTAGTAGCGGCAAATCGGACAGTAAGTAATTATCACTTCTATCTTTACGTTTGTTAGCTTCGTTATCGATTGTTGGGTGAAAGATGTGGTTGTGATAGTTCGTGTGATTGCCGTTTATGGTTTATTATTATTATTTATTTATTGGTTTTGATAAATTTGGGTTGATTTTATTTTTTTGATTTGCTTAAAACTGGTGCACGACTTAACTCGCTTTTAAACGACGATAAACATGAATAAGAATTTAATCAATAACAAATTATGATATGAATTTTGAATTTGTTGAATTGTTACTGACTTATCGAAAACTGTTTCTCTAGTTTCCATCGGGTCAATGACGGACGTTGATAGAAGAGCTTTGGTACGTAATTATTATAACGTATTCATTTTAATTTTACGATGACTTTTTCTAACATCTTCCGAATTCTAAATCTACAATTTCTTTTATCTCATTACTATATCTATCTCTTTATTTAACACTTATTTTTATGTTATTTATTTATTGTTTTTACCCAGAATTCCGAAATGATCGTACCCACGACTTATTCGGCACTGGGAAGATCCCCAGGAGGGTACACGTCTCAAGTAAGACGATCCCTGCCAAATATGGCACACACAATGTTAATAAACGAACCAGCGAAGATTTACCCTTACCATTTACTGTTAACGAATAATTATCGACTCCCCGCAGATGTTGATAGAGTAAACCTAGAGGTAATAATAACTAAATTAAAAAAGAATATTATATTCATTATTATTTTTGCAGAGGCATCTATCTGATACGGAATTTGAGGCAATATTCCAATGTGTAAGGGCGGATTTTTACAGGTTACCCCAGTGGCGTCGTAACGAACTTAAAAAGCGAGCTCGTTTATTCTAAAGGAAATCCTAAAACAACCAAATTAGGATGCTACTACATCACAATTGATATCCTTGCCTAGTGAATCTTTGATCTACAAAAATTCGTTTAAATAACAGCTTACGTTCTTTAGCACTACTTGCATTTAATATTTGGTTTTGGATAATTTTGACTTTTAAACGTCTATAACTACGACTACTAATATATAAAAATATAATACATAATATACACATTTTTGTTCTTAGTGTTTAAGAGTAAAGCTGTAAGTTAAGTCGATAGGCATTTTGAAAAAATGGTCGATTTTTGATTAAAAACGTCGAAAACGTTTTCTTTTTGTTTTTTTTTTGTGCTTTTTTGGGGCTACTAGTCGAGTCAGAAATTAAATAAAAATAATTAAAAAAAAAGAAATGTAGATAGTAAAGTACTAGTTACGATTAAAATGGTGTATATTTTATTTTTAAAACAGTTACTATATAATTTATTGAGTATATAAAAAAATACTATCTTGCTTCATTATGATTTTTGAGGTTCTTGTTTTGACTTTATGGTTTTATATAAAATAATATATAATATAAATGGAAGCTTATTTAAAGAAAAAATGATATAATTAGTAAAATAGTTTAATATATTTACTCTTAGACGGTGACTATTTAAATTTAATTGATATGTATTGGTAAATAAGTATGATATATTAGATTAATTCTAGCACTGCTCTATTTCAATAAAAAGAAAGCTACTTTAATATTATCTTTATTTATTTTATTGATAATAACTATATTTCCTCAACTTTTAAATCGTAGAATAAATTGATTTTGGTATTAAAATGAATTTTAGTATTAAGAAAATGTTATAAATATGTAAAATTTAATATTTAATAGCCTTAATTGTTTATTTAATTCATGTAAAGTCGATACAAAGTAATTTAACATTATTTTGACAGTAATATAACCTAAAATTATTTTTTCATTGCATGCCAAAAACGAAATTCATCCATCATTTCGTAGTTTTGATGAAAAATTGGTCGAAAATCAATAAATTAAATATTGATTATATTTTTGAAGTTGAACGTTGAAATATAAAAGGAAACGTTCCAAAATTAACAAAACAAAGATAAAAGGCATTAAAACTACAACATTTCATACATAATTAATGTTATAATAAAAATTTCAATATTTATTTTATAAATTTTAATTAAGACTTTTGACATTTCGAGATTGGTCATAATGGATTAATATAAATTACGAATTTCAAGTTGAAGAAATCAACCAATCAGTAGACGTTATTTGAATTCTTCTACCAATAAACAAATGAAATTGATGATTTTAGTCTGATTTTGAACGTGATGAAGAGAACATGCAAATTTTGTCTTCGAGAAGAAAAAAAAATATTCCGTTAAATTCAAGAATCCTTTGTTCCCAAACCATGAAGAACCCAAGTCCTTAATTAAGAAGTCCAATTATCTACAAGAATAAGCTAAGTTTTAATTTTATAATTTTCATTTTAACCTTTCGATACACGCACTGGACTCACTCCGGGTTCTGCACCCTCTATTGTTTAACAGAAAGGCAACTTTTTTACCGACGTAATTATGTCATTTTAGTGTCAAAAATTTCTTAGTGTACAACACAGTAAAATATGAATACGATAGCGAAGAAAAATACTCTTTGAAGGTGAAGACTGAAGCTTTTCAAAAAGTTTTGTAGACGGTAAGATGTTTTTTTCCGTTCAAAATGGCTTCTTATCTGATTAGAAGAAACGAAGAAGATAATGAAAGCTGTAGAACATAAATACCCCGAAAAATGTGCAGCGTATTCAACGCGGGCATTTATTTGCCTATCGCAAATTTTATGATAATAAAAAAATTTTTTAAATTATTGTCTTAAAAAGAATACAAATTAAAGTCCCTAGATTTATAAAGTACCGCGGCTTCCAGAAGACTGTTACTGCTTCTAGAGGATTTAAAATACTTCCAGACGACTTACAATGCTTTCAGATAACTTGATATAGCATCTAGAAAACTTAAAAGGTTTCCAGAAGACTTGATGTTGTTACCTCTAGATGATTTGATACTGTTTTAAGAAAACTTTATATTGCTTTCAGAAGACTTGAATTTCTAGACTGATATTTCTAGAAGACTTAAAATGATGAATTTACAGATGTCTTACAATGCATCCAGACGACTTACAATGCTTACAGATGACTTACAACGCTTTTAGAAGCCTTGATATTGCATCTAGAGGACTTGAAGTGTGTCCAGACGACCTACAATACTTCCAAAGTACTTTATGTCGCTGTTAGAAGACTGAAGATGCTTCCAGAAGACTTGATTTTGTATCTAAGAAACTTGATATGGTTTCCAGAATACTACTTCCAGTTGACTTACAATACTTCCAGACGACTTACAATGTTTCCAGAAGACCTTATACTTACTTTTAGAAGACTTGAAATACTTCAAAATTACTTGAAGTGCTTCCAAAAGACTGGATACTACTTCCAGAAGACTTGATACTGCTTCTAGATGTTTTAAAATGCTTCCTAAAGCTTTGAAACTGCCCCTATAAGACTTTATACTGCTTCTAGACGATTTCAAATGCTTTCAGAAGACTTGAGAAGTTTCCAAAAGACTTGATACTGCTTCTAGAAAATTTTAATAATTAAGAATCGATACTGCTTCTAGATATTTTAAAATGCTTTCAAAAGATTAGATATAGCCCCTGTAAGACTTTATACTATTTCTGGAAGATTTGAAATGCTTTCAGAAGACTCGAGAAGATTCCAGAAGACTTGATACTGCTTCTAGATGCTTTAAAATGCTTCCTAAAGGCTTGATACTGTCCCTGTAAGACTTTATACTGCTTCCAGAAGATTTCAAATGCTTTCAGAAGACTTGAGAAGTTTCCAAAAGACTTGATACTGCTTCTAGAAGATTTTAATAATTAAGACATGATACTGCTTCTAGATATTTTAAAATGCTTCCAAAAGATTAGATATAGCCCCTGTAAGACTTTACACTGTTTCTGGAAGATTTGAAATGCTTTCAGAAGACTCGAGAAGATTCCAGAAGACTTGATACTACTTCTAGAAGATTTAAAATGGTTACAAAAGTCTCGATATTGGCTCAGGTAGGCTTAATATTGCTTCTAGAAGATCTAAATTGCTTCCAAAACATTTGGAATGCTAACAAAAGATTTGATATTGCTGTCAGAATACTTAACATTGCGTCTATAAGGCTTGAAATGCTTCCAGAAAATTAATTTATTTGGTGCCAATCGTATTTTTATTGCAATCTTTCTTAATGCTCCCAAACTTCTAAACGATAAATCTTCTTTCATGAAATCCCGGCATGAACCCGGAATATACTGGGACTGACCTGAAACTGAAATGTACAAGTATCTTAAAATTGAGATAAAATTCCTAAGATGACTAATTGTTTAATTGTTAAGATTTCAAGGCATTAAAAATGGTATTTGCACCTCCTAGCGGTCATCTCAGAATCCTGAAAATAATTTCCTGTATTTTCTCTTAGACACTTTAGTCATAAAGTTTTTTTCCTGCAAGTCTGCTGTCAAATAATTTCCAGTATTTTCTCTTAGCCACGATTTTATGATTAATAAAATCTTTTCCTGCAAATTTAACTATCGACTTACAGAGTCTTTTAGCAATTTGCAACCGCTGGTTCGGCGGACCGCAACCATTCAAGTTAACATTTTTTTTTAATATATCCGTTCTTGTCTACGAAAAAAGGACTTCCTTTCGAAAATAAGTTTTGGTGGAAACAGCTAATAAAGGTAAATAGGTCATTTCGTCAGTTTCTAGTTAGTTAATCCCTTTTTTCTGTATTTGCCGATGTTGAAGGACGTCAAAGTATTATTTCAGATCAGAATGTTGTCGTTGTTAATGGCGTTAGTTGCTAGTTTCAGATTTCTAAATATATAATACTGTAGAAGTGAGTTTGTAAATATAATTATATTGGACATTTTATTACTGATTGCGCAAGTGAGGAATAATCTTGGGATTAAATGAGAACACAAGCTGAGTAACTCATCTCCACAAAGCTCGAAATCAAGTAGAGGATTATCAAAATTTATGTGGAAATACAGATAGCTCAAACGGTTCGTCGTTTTAACTACACTGAGGTCACTCTGGAAGTGCTGCCAATGAAACGGCAGATGAGCTAGTGCTAAAGCGTTTTTAGGACCGGAACCAGCAATTTGTGTAAGATTTACGATGCCCAAATAGAGGATTCGAAGAATTCTGCAGCTAACTGATTTATCTTTAGATCGTCAGTGGTACATCTAACACAATCTTCGTAGCTTCATAAGCGCCGGTTTTTGAAAATAAGTATGGGTGCTGGATAGTGAAAAAACTGAATTGGGAAAAGATTCAAACGACGAATGACTGTTCTCAAAACAAAAGTGACATGAAAAATGTCCATGTATCTGGCGCCTATGGTTAATTTGCAATAGAAATGCCTTATATCAACAGTGCTTACACCTTCACAAGCAATATTTGGTCTATAATTGAAATTTTTTGAACTTTTGAAAAGAACATTTTGTATCCTAGCAGTATTTGGTATTTTGGAAGCAAAATCAAATTGTATTAACAATTTCGTGCCTTTTGCAATAAAAATGTCTTCTTTAAGACTTTGCATTTTCAAACATTTTTTTGCCAGTAGTTTCACAAACGGTATCAAGTCTTTTGGAATCATTTAAAATCTTCTGGAAATAGTATCAAGTCTTTCAGCTGCAGCATAAAATCTTGTGGAAGCAGTTCAAGCCTTCTGAAAGCTATGTTAAGGCTTCTAGAAGCATTATCAAGTCTTCCAGAGGTAGTATCAACATTTTTGAAAGCAGTTCAAGGCTCCTGGTAGCTTATCAAGTTTGTTTTAAGCAGTATCAGCCACCGAAGAAACGAAAGGTGAAGTTTAATAATGGTCTCGAATCGGGGGCGGAGCAAAACGTTTTTCTCACACATAAACTCCCTATTCGTACACCTGGTCACTGACATGCTGTCAAATCACCATTTTCGCTCGAATCGTTTGAATACATAGATATCATGAACCGCGGTACTTTAGTAATCTAGGGAGTTTAATACAAATTACACATCAGCGCCATCTCTTATTTGGCAAAGAAACCCGGACTCTCAGTCCGGTGCGAGCACTCCGTCAAAAAAAAAATGCGCGTGTACTGGAGGGTTAAAGGTGTCAACAACGAATAGCAATTCACTTTTTGTTGAATCACGTATGAAGAGTTAGCTCCCATTCAAATAGTATTTTACATTTATAGTTGCCAGTAACATAGCATAGTGCAAGCCCTAAGCCACTTTATCGACTGACAAGTCTAGATCCTATACTTTTGGTATGGTAGTACGATACCTTGTGAAGGAGCAGTAAAATTGTAATATCGGTGCTAATTCAGGTTATCATCCATGAACCTTTAATACCATATTCGAACGAAACAATATACTTATTTTCAGCTTGCAGAAAGGTTTAACCTTAGACTGAATTCCAGTAAGTCAAAGGTGCTGGTCTTTAATCGAAGGGGAGATGTTCAAAAATACTCTAGCTGTCTCTTCCGGTAGTTTCCAAGGTTTGCATCCTTGGACTCCACATTGAAACCGATTTAAAATTTCACATACATATTTCTAATGTACTCCAAGCAGCTTATGCTAAATTGAAGACTTTTATCCCTTTCGACACATACTGGACGTTTTATCTCGATTGAATTAAGATAAAACGAATTGCTTGCCTGAGATTCATTTTTAGTATTAGAAAGTACTACCTCTGTTTCATAATAAGTGAGCCATTAGCGATTTTTATTTTTTCCAAAATAAGTGAGCCATTTTAATATTTTAGAAATACTACTAATATTTATTCTTAAAAATATGTTACAAAATGTTAATACAAACGAATAGTAGGCAAATGATTCTCTGATTCTCAAGCTTTGCCTTGCTAATATGTTTAAGCTTATAATTATTGTTTCCATCGCAATCTATAATAGATTTCATAACTAGTTGTAAACTTATAAAAATGTTATCTAATGTATGTCTAGTTTCTTCTTCGAAAGATTCTTCAACAACCTTTATTAAATCGTCTATATTTCGCGGTGAACGCTGATGTAAGGATTGAATAGACGCAAAGAAGCCAAGATCGAGAACATTCAAATCGGGACTATTTGCCGGTTGAAAAGTAAAGGAAATGTTCCAACCGTCCCTCCTACAATCTGCCTGTAGTTGCTCATCTTCAATATTGCAATGTGGCCGTGCATTATCCTGCTGTATGATTATATTTTTTTAGGAACTCCTTGGCCACTTTTTTTTAATTGCCGGAATCAGTTTATCCATTAACATACTGTGAGCGTCAAAAGAAAGTAAACACTAGCTGTTTACTTCTAAAAACCCTTTTTACTACGATTCTGTTAACTTACAATAAAAATTTATATACCAAAATTTACAACTTTATTTGTGAGCAATCCTATCGTAAAAAATAGTTAAGCAGAAAACCCCACAAATATGGTAAATCCCCTTTAGAATAAAAATACCCCGATTTTTACGCGTCAAAAGAAATTAAACAGCCGGTCCGGTTGTTGTAAATTCATTTTAGATTTAGGGGAAGTACCACACTTTTCGTATAAATACTTATAAACCCCTCCCAGGACAACTTTAGAACATTTTAGAAGAAACAGCAAGTAGGGAAAACAAACAAGTATAGAAACGCGTAAAATTATATTAAGTTTAAATAAAAAAGGTAAATCCTTACGCGAAATAGCTAAAATAATGGGACGAAATCACTGCACAATAAAAAAAATTTTGGATAAATACGCAAAACATCATACTGTAGCCGATTTATAACGCGTTGGACGACCAAAACGCCTTACAGAAGCACAGGCTAGAGCAGTGGTAAGAGAAGTGAAGAATAATCCATGTTCAAGTGCGGTTAAAATAGCAAACGACATATCGCAAATAGCAAACACAACCATAAGTTCCAGTACCATACGAAGAACACTCCATAGAAGTGGCCTGCATGGAAGAACACCCCGTAAAAAACCTTACATATCGAAAATAAATAAACAGAAACGTCTTGATTCCGCAAAAAAATATCAGAACGAAGCTCCAGATTTTTGGAAAAATATATTATTTAGTGATGAAAGTAAATTTGAAATTTTTGGTAAAAGAAAACCACCAAAGATATGGCGGCCAAAAAATGAGGCCTTCAAAGAGAAATTTGTTACCAATACCATCAAACACGGTGGAGGCTCGGTTATGGTCTGGCGCTGTATGGCGGCGTCAGGGGTCGGTAATCTAGTTTTTATTGAATCAACAATGAATAAAATGGACTATTTAACCATTTTAAAGAACAATATTTCCCCGAGTATTAATGAATTGGGCTTGTCAGAGAACTGGATCTTCCAACAGGATAACGATCCAAAGCACAGTTCCAAAATTGTGAAGGAATGGATGCTATACCGAGTCCCTAAAACCCTTGATCATCTACCGCAGTCCCCAGACTTTAATCCTATAGAACATCTGTGGGATCACCTTGACAGGAAGATCAGAGAAAGGACAATTTCAAATAAAGACGACCTTAAAAAAGCTTTAACTGAAGAATGGATGAAAATCCCTCAAAATATTACAAAAAACTTGGTGGAATCCATGCCAAGGAGATTAAGGGAGGTGTTGAAGGCCAAAGGAGCTCAAACCAAGTATTAAAAGTTAATATTATATTTATTTTTGTACTTAATACCTATTAGTTCCGAATTCTGTTTACTTTCTTTTGACGCGTAAATTCGGTAGATATTTACAATAATCTGAATTATTACGGGTAATGATTTGTTTTTTTTTCATGTTTCTATTGATTTAAATATAGTATAGATGAGTTGTGAAGACTGCAATAAAACTTTTTGATTTTCGTTATTAACTGCATTTTTATTAACCTTTTAATAGAAAAACAACAGCTGTTTACTTTTTTTTGACGCTCACAGTACGTTTGTAAACATTTTTACAGATATCCACAGGTTTGGTAACAAGTGCACCTCTAGGTCGATTTTTACTATTTCGCGCGCCTGCTTCTTGTACTATAAATGGCCATATGCCTATTTTGCCGTGAAAATGTTGGTTACGGTAACGATCGTACCACGGTCGAGCAACAGCTGCTAAAAACATTACTTTGGTCATGTTTGATTTACTTGCCACTTGACGACATGGCTCAATTTCTTCTGGCAGGAGATAAATTGTTTGATTTACTTTAGTGATATAAAACCACTTTTCATCTATATAGATGTAATTCATCAAATCCTCAAACTCCCCATTCTCTTGCACAAATGATAGACAATAATCCAGGCGTGCTAATTTATTGTTCTCTTTTAGAAGGGGTTTCAAAGAATTGGAGTGCCTTTTAATTTCGCCATTTTTTAGCAACCTCCATAACGAGGTAGGCGGAATACCAACTCCAAATGATAATGACCGCAGTGTGTAGTACTTGTAGTCTTAATGCGAATGAGCCTATGAATGTTAAGAATAAAAAACAAGGCAATTCTGGTCGAAAAACAATTGATAGGACAGAATTAATTGCCAAAATACCATCACTTGCTTATAAAAGAAGAGGCACACTGCGGTCATTATCATTTGGAGTTGGTATTCCGCCTACCTCGTTATGAGCACGACAATAATCCAGGCGTGCTAATTTATTGTTCTCTTTTAGAAGGGGTTTCAAAGAATTGGAGTGCCTTTTAATTTCGCCATTTTTTAGCAACCTCCATAACGAGGTAGGCGGAATACCAACTCCAAATGATAATGACCGCAGTGTGCCTCTTCTTTTATAAGCAAGTGATGGTATTTTGGCAATTAATTCTGTCCTATCAATTGTTTTTCGACCAGAATTGCCTTGTTTTTTATTCTTAACATTCATAGGCTCATTCGCATTAAGACTACAAGTACTACTATTAACAGAATCTTTACCTTGTTTCCAAATTCTTTTTATAGTGGCCCTTGATGTTCTGAATTTTTGAATTGCGGATATAACCGTTCCCTTTGTCAGCCGAAAAGCGAAAGCCATTCGCTTTTCGTTAGTTAAATTCGGTTTTCTCATCGCTCTAAATTTTTCGGTGTTAAAAAAACTTTCACGTAATTGTTTGATGTTTAATTGTTGTTTAGTGACAAGTTAAACTGTCAAATATTTTGAAATCATGGCATATGTTATTAAGAATATTATGTATATTACATAAAAAATAAAATTAAAAAAATTTTTATTGGCAATAAGTTTGACAGAAAACGCATATGGTTCACTTATTATGAAACAGAGGTAGTATAATCATATATCTCATAAATTAGCCACGCTGCGTTAGTTGAACATGGCTGTATGAAGGCAGCTTCATTGTGCGGTTTTCTATCACAAAATTTTACCGCCTTAGTAATTGTGGGTCGAAGTATGTTTCGAACTGATCTACATCATCTTAACTTAAAAATTAAAGATTTTTACCCCTCCAGCGCATCGTGGCGAATGGGTCTAAATAGGATTAATAATAATGCAATACCACGTATAAAAGTGCTTGGGACGATCTATCAAATCCTCATTTTGAAGTTCAAAAAACTTTCTCTTCTTGGTGTACTTGAAAAATGTAATTTATTGTGCAATCCAGTGTTGTTCAACCCTAGTCATCACGCGGAATCCCTTTTTTTCATCTAAATAACATATCTCCGCCTTCGTTATACAAACTGTATGCAAGAGTATATCTGGATCAATATCTGAATGAATCTAGATTTCTCACAGAGATAGGTTGTTGCGAAAGGTATCAATTCTTTTACCAATCCATTAATTTTATCCAAAATGGACCAATACCATCATCTACAAATGTAGAAGCTTCGCAGAAATCTAACATGTCTTTACCTCGACGTCACGTTGCATAGATTCATGGAATCATAAACTCGGGATATACTGGGTACAAAATTTTTAATGGATGCAGGACTCCCATACAGATAAACACCAAATACGTGGCTTCTCCATACAAATTGAGCTTTTTTTCTCAATTTAGTTACATTCTTTACACATTTTTTTGGGGAGTTTATTTTGAATTGAGAGTTGATACTGCTTCTAAAAGACTTAATCTGCTTCCAGAAGACTTGCTTCTGCTCCTGGAAGACTTGATTTTTTGATTGAGCTTTTATAAGATTTGGTCTAGTTTCAGAAGACTTGATAATACTTTCAAATGACTTGCTACTGCCCCTAGAAGACTTAATACTGTTTCTAAAGGACTTAAAATGCTTTCAAAAGAGTACCTATACAATATTGTTAATAGTTTTACCTGCATTGAAGTTATTACTTTCAAGTACTTTTCGTTTTTTAATGCACATACTATTAAGCTCTTTTTTCCAATTAAGTTTTTTCCAATTCCCTTTGAATTTTTTCAGACCGTTTTCAATCCCACTTCGTTGTTTGTTTTCTCAAGAATGGCTCAATTCACAAAAAAAGTGCTTTGTTTCATTTAAGATTTCGAGCAATAACATCTTTTAGATATTTTCAATAAATGACAAACACCATGGAAGTATCTATCGAATTCTCCTTTTTCTTCAAAAACATATCTTTATTTCTTTGAAATTTTAACTATCTACTTATAAAATCTGATGCATAATAAGAAAGGGTCTTTTTCATTTCTGGAGTAATCTCTATATCTATAAGATATATCATTAATTTTTGATGTAGTGTTATGTAGTTATTTTGGAGAATCTGGTTCCATTCTTCTTTTAATGCTATTCGGAGATTGCTAGCGTTTGTATCTCGCCTACCTAGCATATTCTTAATAATAATAAAATTTCTTTAATAGTGACTAGATGTACTTTGAAAGTTACACTATGAATAACGCTCTTCTGCTGGAAACTACAAGTGCAACCTTGACTCATAACAGACAGTATCTTTTGCCCTTTTGCATTGGTCCACTGACGCAAAACACGCTGGTCTATAATCTCTACTCTGCTTTTTCAAATATTCTGCATAGTGTGAGTTGACTTACGTTCATCCGACTTACCTAGATACGATTCCAGAGGATCTCTTATCTCAAATGTTATGGTATGTTGATTTTATAACACGATCGTTACAATATATCAATCATTACAGTGTTTTATTGTGCGTCCATTTTCCACCAAAAGCCGTCGAAACTTGCAAAAAAAAAGAAAAAGGCATTTTTCTTTTCTAGCAACAGTTTACCATGTTAACCATAGCGCTACAAAAGAGGCTGTGTTATGTTTGGAACCTTGTAACTTTGGTGTTGATAAATTATTATCAAATATTATCAAATTTCTATTAAGAAATTTGACCAAAAAACAGAAGTGTTTAGGACAGACGAGACTACAAGCTCCTTATGTTTAAAATTATATTGTCATATGGGTCCACCTCTTAGGAAGCTTCAAAGTGTAGGGAAAAAACACGCATTAGCGTTATTCACCATTACTGAATTTGAAGATCGCTATGATGGGAAGACTCCTGCTGATATAAGAATGTTAAGACAGGTAGCTTGCCTTTGTTTCCCAATTATACCGTGAAGGCCGCTTTCTTTTGTTCCACAATTAAAGCGTGAAGGGCCTTTTGTTTACACCTGTCAATCATCTATTGTAATATGAAGAAATGTTAAGACAGGTAGCTTGCCTTTGTTTCCCAATTATACCATGAAGGCCGCCTTTTTTTGTTCCCAATTAAATCGTGAAGGACCTTTTGTTTACACCTGTCAATCATCTATTGTAATACGAAGGAATGTTAAGACAGGTAGCTTGCTTTTGTTCCCCAATTATACCATGAAGGCCGCCTTCTTTTGTTCTTCTTTTTTATCATTTTTTCGTGATTCTACTTTTTCCGTATTTTTTTCCGCAATGCTCCTGAGAAGCACACTTGTAACAATCGCAACACACATTCTTAATTAGCACTTTAAAAGCATCTATTGATGTTCAATGGTAGTTTTAACCAAAAAAAAAGTATATTGAAAAGAAAACGCATTTATTAAAGAAAATAATACATATAAAAAATTATAAAAATATTTTAATTGAGAAAAAGAAAGAATATTAGAAAAAAAACGAATTTATTTTCAAAATAATATGTAAAATATATATTAAAAAATTATTGTTATCTAGTTCATTCAGAGTCAGTTTCTTCGGCAGAAGGCTGACATTGACATGCAGCCTAACAGGTACCGCACACCATATTACGTGAGACCTGCACATTGCAGACCAACATTTTTTACATTCATAATTTGTCATCCTTCTGACATTCCTTTCATCTGTACAGGTTGAATACCTACGCTTTTTTGGAGGTGAAGGAGTTGAATTTTCTAAGTCATCAGCTTCATTGATAGGTTGGAACCGTTTTAGTCGCATTTGGAGCTGGGCATTGATTCCAACAGTCTTAAAACTTCTCCGAATAAGCTGTCCCATCGTCAGCTGATGGGACAATGTTGTGTCAAATTGAGGTAACGATTTATACATCATTTGAAAGAGGAATGTTCACATATTTTATTTTTTGAATTCAGTCAGCGATGTGCATTTGTCGCGTGTAGTCGTCTGACGAGTTTTGCTGTGGTTATATATTCATTTAAAGTCAATTATTACAATAATGTCTTCTACAAGATCTAATACCCGACAATTTAATAATGAAGATGAAAAACTAATTCAAAGAGTGTTTGCGAAAGTGCTCGGTAATCAAAGTTTTTTGGATAAGTTGTTAAATAATCTCTCGGACCACATCGAAAAATTGGTCGAAAATCGGTAGAAAATTGCAATGGAACAGATTGACGAACGTCTTTGAAGTATCAACTCCGTTTTGGAAACACAAGAACAATACTCTCGAAGAAATAATTTACGTGTTTTTGGTATCCGCGAAAAAGTTAATAAAAAGGTAGATCAAGTTTTTATTGACTTCTGTAAAGAGAAGTTAAAAGTTAATCTTGTTCCCGGAGATACTGATTGCTGTCATCGGCTAGGGACGTCAAAGGCTAGTAATAGGCCCATTATTATTAAATTTTGCCGCCGTACAGTAAGGAATGAAGTATATGGTGCGAAGAGTAAGCTTAAGAATTCAAAGATCATAATTCGTGAGGATCTTATTAAACATCGAGTAGGTATAGTAAAAAAACTTTGTGAGCGGTATGGTAATAAAAATGTATTTACTTTTAATTGTAATGTTTATTATAAAAATAATGGCGATGTACATAAAATTTTGAATATTTTTGAGTTTGAGGGATAAAAAATTTGTATTTGAACTTTTGAACCTGCAAATTTCGTCAATTATGTTTTCTTTCTTTTTCCGAATCAATTCTTTTATTGCGATTACGGTATTATTTTTGTTTATTCGTTTTTTTTTCATTTATTGCTGTTTGTGGCTTCGCCGCCGTTCATAATTTAGATAATTGTTAATATTTTCCTTGTTTATGTCTGTAAATTTTAGAGTTGCTCATGTTAATCATGTTAAAAAGGTCGCTGCTCTCTAAATTGGTTGGCATTGGGGGTCTGTTGGGTCGTCACCAACTAGATATTCTAGGTGTCTCGAAGACATGGCTTAGTACCGATGTCGATGATAGTTTTATCCATCTCAATAATTATAACGTGATAAGACGTGATCGTTGCGGTCGAGGCGGGGGTGTTTGTTTCTACGTTCATGAATCGCTTGGCGCTCTTATTGACTCATCACCGGATATTGAACAGTTATGGATATCGGTCGGCAAAGCTAGAAATTTAGCGGTTTTGGGGACCCCCTAATGGCAGCCTTTCATCTTTTCTTGATGTATTTGAAGATTCTCTGAACAACACAATGATGTTGAGTGATCGGATGGTTTGTTCCGATAATTTTAACGTCAACATGTTGAAGTATAATAACAAAGACACAGTATTTTTTAGTTCTTTTCTTGAGTCTGTGGGTGTAAGTCAGTTGATAGATGTTTCAACACGTGTAACTCCTGCATCAGCCACTCTTATTGATTTATTCATAGTGTTTGATATTTCTATTGTTAAAGAATCTGGGCTTAAATCCTAATTTGGCTGATGATGATTTAATTTTTTGTGATCTTGTTTTTGGAGGTGATGGTACTAAACAGAGTGTATTGCACAGGCCCGATATTAGAAACATAAATTTTGAACACTTTTATACAGATCTAAAAAGATTGCCACTACACTTGCTTTACTATATGAACAATATTAGCAATAAAGTTATTTTCTTGAATGACCCTTTGCTTTCCCTTTTTGATTTGCGTGCACCAATAAAAGTGTGGAAAATATCTAAGGTTCGTCCTGCGTGGCTAACGGACAACCTACGTCTATTAATGACCCTAAGGGATGAGGCCAAGGAAAGATGCAGGCGTACGCGCTTGCTTTGTCATTGGGACTATTATAAGTCACTGAGGAATTTCACATCTCGTGCAGTTTTGTCCGAGAAGAAAGCTTATTTTAAGTATCTTTCTTAATTGAGTGATGGTAGGGAAAAATGGCGTGCACTTAATGACATGAACATCCGAAAGAATAAAAACGTGAACATACCAGATCATTTGAAAAATGTTGAGAACATAAATAAATACTTTGTTTACATTATATTAGATATTGTACATAATTTCCCATATCCTAGTGACTCTGCTCTTGATACATTTTATGACATGAATGTCAGTGATGATAATTCGAGGTTTAAGTTTGGCGTCGTCGAGCCACAGTTGTATTTAATGTTATTAAATCGGTGAAATCTGCGTCTACAGGAGCTGCTAATATCAGTCCAGAGATGGTAAAGCTTTGCTGTCCTCACATAGTACATTTTATAACATATATTATAAATTCCTGCATTCTAGAAAGTGGAATAAGGAAGCCTTAATTAAACCTATATCTAAATGTAGTGATCCAAAAGCTTTAAAAGACCTGACACCTATTAGTATTTTGCCAATGTTATCAAAGGTTCTTGAAAGAATTCTGAATGTTCATTTGACGAAATTTATTACGGATACTGGGTCTCTGCCATCTACTCAGTCTGGGTTTCGTCGAGGGCATGATTGTTGCTCTGTAATGCTGAAGGTGACAGATAACATTATCTCTGCGGCTGATATTACCGTTCTTACTTTATTAGATTATAGTAAGGCGTTTGATACTGTTAATCATACGGTCCTTGTTAAGATTCTTCACCTGTAGGGCTTGATACTTCAGCAGTAGCTCTGCTTAGCAGTTATCCTGGACAAAGATGGCAATGCGTCCAGATAAGTATAACATCTTCTTCTCGACTAATTAATTTTGGAGTTCCTCAGGGCTTAATTCTTGGTCCCACATTGTTTTTGTTATATACTTCAAAGATCTTTCTTAATGTGAAACATAATCAAGTACACAGTTATGCCGATGATACCCAGCTTTACATTTCTTTTGGTCCATCCCAATGGCGCGACGTTATTAATAACTTAAATTCTTTTTTTATATTCTTTTATATATTTTTTTATGTTATATTTCTATAATTACTTTTCATTTTTTCTTGATAAATGTGCAGTAAAGGCTATTATTATTATTATTATATACAAGTCATTCCTTCATTTTCACAAATAAGACCTAAGATCTTCTTCAAATTTGATCATATTCTCCGTGATTAATAGAATCGTCAAAACCACATCACACTTTAATATTTTTTAAATGGAATCAGTTTCAAATTGAAACAATAGTTTATACATCATTTCAAAGAGGAATGTTCAACCATCAATTTGATATACAAGTTATTTTTTCATTTTCAAAAATATGACTTCCATGATCTTTCAAATTTTATCATTTCCGTGATCCTATTTAAAACGTCAAAAACACATTATTCTCTAATATTTCTTAGGTGGATTTGATTTCAAATTAAGACAATTTATACATCATTTGATTTTACTAAAACATCAATAACACATCATCTTTTAACAGTTCTTTTATCAGTTCTGAAATCGATTTTGAAATTGAAACAACTTGTTACACATCACACTTTATCAGGTGATGTCGCTCGGTTCACCAGAATCGCTGCCAGTCACAACTTAATATTGAATCCCTTAAAATCGGTTATGTTGTTGTTTGGTAAATTGTTGTTACTTTGCCCGTAGCGCTTGCTCTCAATTTAGAATTGAGTTGGATGGTGGTGACTTGTGCGTTACGAGTTGTTGTCGTAATCTTGGTCTTCTGATGGACTGTGATGTTAGATTTAGGGATCATGTTACTTTAAAAGTCTGTAAATCAGTAGCGGCGCTGAAGCTCATTTATAACGTTAAAAACTTTTTGTCTAGGGACATTAAGGCGAGACTGTGTGACGCCTTGGTACTCAGCCAATTTAATTTCTGCGACACGGTAATACGGCACTTGTCTGGATCAGGCAACTGCCGGCCGTATTCAGAAAGTTCAAAACGCCTGTTTGAGGTTTATTTTTGGGTTGCGTTTGAGAGATCACGTTACATGTTTTTTTAAAGAGGTGGCCTGGCTTAATATTAGTGGTGTTACGGATGCGGATGCGGAACCGGATTTTTTAATTCTAATTTTGCGGATGCGGATGCGTAAGCAGATTTTTGGATGCGGAGTTAACGGATGCGGAGTTGTTGAAAAAAGTTACATGCTAAAATTTTCTTGAAAATATCTAATGCACAAATAAAGTAATTAATATTCATAATTTATTATAGGCAAATTATATTTTAAAAACAGCAATTTTGATGCCTTCTCTCCTTTCAGACTTTTTCTTTTATCTGTGTATATTAACGATGCTCCACTGAATAGCTGTTCACTGGTAAAGCTGCTTGGTGGTGTTGATAAATATTGTCGAACAACCGGCAATAAAACGGTATATTTGTACCCATTTTGTCGCCACCACATTAATGGATCTTCTTCTAAAGGTAGTCTTCTTTCTTTAATATAATTTTGCTATTGTGGCTTCGACTTCTTCTATTTCAAAACTATTAAAAAATTTGGTTTTATATCTGGGATCTAAATACGTGGAAATCGAACATAGTAAATTTCTGTTTAAATCGCCAAATCTTTCACTTATTACTCGTATAACTTTAACAAAAAGTGCTTTGATATTTTCTGGCGTATTTGAGCTATCTTTCTCAGCTTTTAATATTGTCAAAGTAACGTGCAGAAGTGGTATAACCATAGAAATGCTGTTCTTCGAGTTACTTAATTCTTTAGTAAGGTCTTCAAAAGGTGCCAACAATTTTAACAACAGTTCAATTGTTGACAAATCATCCGGAGAAAATGACACAAGTTGTTTTGTAGTTAAGTATAGAAGTAAAGAATCTTTTATTTTAACAAAACGTTCCAACATGTAAAATGTGCTGTTCCACCTGAAATGAAAATTAGTTATACTTTTTAATTTATAGACAATCGTTGGCTTACCTAGTGGGACAATCTTGTATTGTTGACATTGGAGGTTGCTTGAATGATTAAAATGTGTTGACACTTTTTTCACTTTTTCAATTACTTCTTGAACCCATTCTTCCGATAATATAACATTTTTAATGCAACACTGTATTTGATGAATCACACAATTAAAATCAGTAAATCCAGATATCTGCATTGCTTTAATCATGTTGCTACCACGATCGCGTACCACACAGTGAACATTGTCCTGTTTTATACCCCATTCTTCAAGAATGGTTTCAAGTTTTGTCGAAATAGCTTGACCAGTGTGACGGCTTTCCATTATTTCACATTTCAAAATAATTCTTACTCTTTCAAAACCTTCGTTTATACCATGAGCAGTCAAACTAACTAATGAAGTCCCACAACTTGTATCTGACCAAACATCAGTTGTAAAGGATATTTTCTTAAGATCTTTTAATAGTGCTTTAATTTTATTTGCCACACCGTTATATAAATCGTCACATACAAGCGACGTAAAAAACTGACGTCCCCTTAATTTATATCGTGGAAGTATTGTATTGATTAATCGCCGAAAACCAACACCTTCGACGAAGTTGAATGGTAAGTCTTCCAAAGCAATCATTTCGCCTATTAATCGATCCGTATCTTTGGATTTTGTATATGAGAAATCCCAACATACATTCTTCGTTAAACATTCTTGTAAAGTAAGTTGTTTTGTTGTATTTGGACCTGTATCTGTAGATGTACTACAACTTGGCTGGTTCTGTTCTGCATTTTCAGCTATACGTTTTTCTAACTCTTCAAATATTTTTGTATGCTTAGATTTCAAATGATTTTTTAAAGAAGATGTGGTACATCCTTTTCGTGAATATTCCTTTTCACAAATCTTACAACGAGCAATCAAACTGTTAATTTCCGAGAAATATTCCCAAATAAAGCTTGTTTTTGGTTTCATTTTAATTAATTTAATTTCGATGGATAGCAAACAATAAAACGAATGACGATAAATGCGCAAAAGCATACATACAAGTTGCCATCCGTTCAACAACTGATCGTCTTTAGGAATTAAGATCTTTTAGAGCGCTATGCATTGGCGCCCCCGATTTGAGGCGTTGCGGCGCGACAATATAGGAGTCGTATCGTCCGTCGCCACATCGCGATTACCTCACGTGTTCGTGCATGTTACAATATCTAAAAATTTTTTTTATCTAAAAAATCGAAACAAAAAGCTGTCACTATTTTACCGGAGCTCCCTTAAAATATGTGCGGATGCGGATGCAGATGCGGATCTTCAAAACAATGCGGATTATCCGCAGTTGCGGATGCGAATATCCGTTACACCACTACTTAATATGGCTAACAGAAGGAAATTACATCTGTTAACTTTTTATCATAAATTACTATTATTAAAGTCGCCTTCTTATCTTTATAATAAAATATCATTCCGGACTGATGTTCATAATTTGAACATCAGATCCAAGGGCTTGATCACTCCACCTCAGCACCGCTCGGCTTTGTTTCAACGATCTTTCTCCTTTAATCTACCCAGGCTTTACAACCCGTTGCCAAGTTTTCTTAAATCGTTGCCACTAAGCACCTTCAAGAAAGAGCTCCGCGGAATCATTGTCTGTGACCAGAATGGGACTGATTAATTTATGTTAATTATAATTAATTTTTATCATTTAGGATTTCTTTTTTTTTACTGTTATTATTTTTATTATTTTCCCACGTCAAGATTGAATTGTTTTTTGTGTTTTGTCTTTTTTTTTCCTTTTTTGATATTTTTTTTTCCACGCAGGGTTGGGTGGTAGAGAGGACATAGTCCTAACTCCGCCCTGCGCACATTTGTAATCTTTTTTTTCTATTCCTTTTATTAATAAAGGCATATATTATTATTATTATCATTTGAAAGAGGAAGGTTCAACCTTCAGTTTGTTATGCAAATCTTCACATCAATTTTAAAATAAGTCCTCCACTATCTTTCAAATTTTATCATTTTTTCGTGATTCTACTTTTTTCTATATTTGTTTTTCTTTAAAATCACAAATTGTTTACAAAAATACGATGTATATGTGGGAAATAAAAATAATTTCATAATCTTACTGGTTACGCCTTTAAAATAATTGAGATATGTAGCTATGATAGATGTAGCTAATTTTACATGACATTGTTAAGTTTAGGCATCCGTCGACAATCCGCATTAAACAACCTTGGAATACTTGAAAATCAGTTAATATCATTAATAAACGCACAGTCTATTTTAAAAGTGATTTTATTTTTTAAAGTGATTTAAATGAGTTATTGCACTTAACACATAAAACTGGCTACAACATATAGGAATCATAAAATTAATTTAAAAAAATAAAACTATTATAACATCGGCATATGAGAGAACTAATTAATATATGACATCACTAGTAAAAATACCAATACTGAAGATAAAATAAAAATGTAAATAAAATATTAGATTTTGTTTCAACAAGCTCAAATGGAATCGATCATGTCAAGTAATTCAATGAAATCTCATGAACTGTGATGAACTTATTTGACGTGTATGATTGGATTTGAAAAAGAAATGCTTGTTGGGATAAAGTCATTAACTATTTTTGTATTGTATAATTTTAAAGAGTTAAGATAATTTTTCTAACATTCAGAATATAACTTTTCATTAAAATCCTCATTAGATATTCATTTTCTCGTCAAACATATTTAATTACATCAAAAATCTTCTTGTTTTTCTCTAGACAATTAAAATAATAATACTTCTTGGAAAAGAACTTATTAAATATTCGGTTTACTGCTCCAACAACGCGGAGATCTCGGCCTAGATAATTTCTTTCCAATCGTCTGGACATGAAATCCAATCTCAATCAATTTTTCATGGTTCAATATTTTTCGCCCATCAAATATAAATGCAGGTTTCATCATACCTTTGTAAATGCGGTTATAATCGTATGTCTAAAATAATATAAAAACAATTTATATGTTAAACTAAAATTAGGAGTACTCACAATAAATTCGTCCCATTCAGTACATAAAACTATAGCGTGAGTTCCAGCTGTAGCACTATAAGCGTCTTCAAAGATTTTAACCCGACTTTTAACTTGTTCTGGAAACTCACAAATACTTGGGTGAGTTAAATCATCAAAAATTTGAGACTTTTCAACCTTAAAAAATAAAATTGTTACATCAAATTTTTTTTAACCAATTATTAATTATTATTACTTTTGGGTCAAAAATATTAATGGAAGCTCCTTCATCCAACAAAGTCTTAGCGACGTGAATAGCGGGACTTTCTCGAGTATCCCCCGTATTTTTTTTAAAAGCAAACCCCAACAAGGCGACTTGTTTCCCACTGACAGTATTAAAAAGCGACTCAATCACTTTCGCCGTAAATCGGGATTTTTGATACTCATTCATGTCGATAACCTGTTGCCAATAAGCGGCTACTTCGAGTAAATTCAAACTCTCGCAAATGTAGATCAAGTTTAGAATGTCCTTTTGGAAACAGCTCCCACCAAAACCAATAAGTTAATGGCAATAAATTTATTATTTTTGTGCTCTATTTTATCTGTGCTTTATTTTTTATTTTTTTTATAAACTTACCAATTGAGGCTTGGAGAAATTTCGACCCGATTCGCGAATCTAACCCAACCGCTCTTGCTACTTCAGAAACATCGGCCCCTGTTGACTCACAAACAGCCGATAATGAGTTAATGCTTGATATTCTTTGAGCTAACATTGCATTTGCAGCCTAAAACAAAAAAAAAATATGATTTATTTCTTTATTATTTTCCTAGATTAATAAAATTTTGGGGATTAACGATTAAATCTTTTAAAAAATGATTTATCTTTATTAGAAAACGATTTTTATCAAGATTATCTATTTTTTTTTAAATTTTTTCTGAAAAACAAATATTCGTACCAATTTTGATAATTCCGATGACCAAGTATTTGTCGTTAAAATGTTTTTTCGCGGAATCCAATGTTCGTAAACAGAGCAAAGTTCTTCGATAGCAGCTCTTCCTTCGGGGCTATCTTCGCCTCCAATCAGCACGCGATCGGCGTGTAATAAATCATCAATAGCAGTACCTTAACAAAAATCCAAAGAATAAGATGTATGGGGTGTTTCAAATTCATTGTCCACATAGGTTATCTCGAAAATTATGAGAGTTAGAAAAAAGTAGCTGATATATCTCGGTCTCTTTTTTTAACCAAGTTCCAATGTTGAAAACTTTAAAGCGCTATCGTCTTCTTTATTTCATCTAGAGGCCAAAATTGTAAATATTAGGTGTCATTAGTCTGATATAACTTAGACATTACATGGATATTTCTTTTTGCAAAAATTAAACGACCAATTTTACATGCCACATCTATAATAGAAATAATCTTTTGAGACGAAAATTTACCCAAAATTTATTAATCGTTAGAAATCTTAAATTTGACATATTTCTCATCAACAGGTGTATTTCAAAAATTAAAAATTATGGAAAGGATATTTGCTTATTATTCATTATTACCAGCTTAAGACTCAAAACAATTAGACCAGAGAATCTAATAGACACTTTTAATAAAATGGAGAATCATATCTCTAAACCAAAAAATGATAGAGAGACCCTTTCAGACAAATTAATTTTGCTGTATTAATCTTTACAATTATAATTAAGACATTTTTTTTTACATCATCCCAAAAATGAATCTCAGTAAAATAATATTCCTGTATGATACATTGTTACCAACTCAAGATTAATTTCACAATTAATGAAAACGCTTGTGAAGTTACTCATAGATTCCAGCCATAGATTTTGAAATTGAAAAGTAACCAATTTCTGCAACTCGAAACTCAAATTAAAATTCATGTTTGAGTTTAGCACTCTTAGAACAATCCCTACATAAAAATTTGCGAGGGGTTGTTTTCATTTAAGGGAGAAAAAAATTCCCAAAGTTATGAATATCACGTGCGCCATATACTGTTCCGTTAAAATCGAAAAATGACCAATTTCTGCAATTCGAAACTTAAATTAAAATTCAGATTCGCGTTTAGCACTCTTAGAACAGCCCCTACACAAAAATTTGCGGGGGGTGTTTTCATTTAAGGGAGAAAAAATTCCCAAAGTTGTGAATATCACGTGCGCCATATACTGTTCCGTTAAAATCGAAAAATGACCAATTTCTGCAATTCGAAACTTAAATTAAAATTCAGATTCGCGTTTAGCACTCTTAGAACAGCCCCTACACAAAAATTTGCGGGGGGTGTTTTCATTTAAGGGAGAAAAAATTCCCAAAGTTGTGAATATCACGTGCGCCATATACTGTTCCGTTAAAATCGAAAAATGACCAATTTCTGCAATTCGAAACTTAAATTAAAATTCAGATTCGCGTTTAGCACTCTTAGAACAGCCCCTACACAAAAATTTGCGGGGGGCGTTTTCATTTAAGGGAGAAAAAATTCCCAAAGTTATGAATATCACGTGCGCCATATACTGTTCCGTTAAAATCGAAAAATGACCAATTTCTGCAATTCGAAACTTAAATTAAAATTCAGATTCGCGTTTAGCACTCTTAGAACAGCCCCTACAGAAAAATTTGCGGGGGGTGTTTTCATTTAAGGGAGAAAAAATTCCCAAACTTATGAATATCACGTGCGCCATATACTGTTCCGTTAAAATCGAAAATTGACCAATTTCTGCAATTCGAAACTTAAATTAAAATTCAGATTCGCGTTTAGCACTCTTAGAACAGCCCCTACACAAAAATTTGCGGGGGGTGTTTTCATTTAAGGGAGAAAAAAATTCCCAAAGTTATGAATATTACGTGCGCCATATACTGTTCCGTTAAAATCGAAAAATGACCAATTTCTGCAATTCGAAACTTAAATTAAAATTCAGATTCGCGTTTAGCACTCTTAGAACAGCCCCTACACAAAAATTTGCGGGGGGTGTTTTCATTTAAGGGAGAAAAAAATTCCCAAAGTTATGAATATCACGTGCGCCATATATTGTTCCCTTAAAATCGAAAAATGACCAATTTCTGCAATTCGAAACTTAAATTAAAATTCAGATTCGCGTTTAGCACTCTTAGAACAGCCCCTACACAAAAATTTGCGGGGGGTGTTTTCATTTAAGGGAGAAAAAATTCCCAAAGTTATGAATATCACGTGCGCCATATACTGTTCCGTTAAAATCGAAAATTGACCAATTTCTGCAATTCGAAACTTAAATTAAAATTCAGATTCGCGTTTAGCACTCTTAGAACAGCCCCTACACAAAAATTTGCGGGGGGTGTTTTTATTTAAGGGAGAAAAAATTCCCAAACTTATGAATATCACGTGCGCCATATACTGTTCCGTTAAAATCGAAAAATGACCAATTTCTGCAATTCGAAACTTAAATTAATATTCAGATTCGCGTTTAGCACTCTTAGAACAACCCCTACACAAAAATTTGCGGGGGGTGTTTTCATTTAAGGGAGAAAAAATTCCCAAAATTATGAATATCACGTGCGCCATATACTGTTCCGTTAAAATCGAAAAATGACCAATTTCTGCAATTCGAAACTTAAATTAAAATTCAGATTCGCGTTTAGCACTCTTAGAATAGCCCCTACACAAAAATTTGCGGGGGATGTTTTCATTTAAGGGAGAAAAAAATTCCCAAAGTTATGAATATCACGTGCGCCATATACTGTTCCGTTAAAATCGAAAAATGACCAATTTCTGCAATTCGAAACTTAAATTAAAATTCAGATTCGCGTTTAGCACTCTTAGAACAGCCCCTACACAAAAATTTGCGGGGGGTGTTTTCATTTAAGGGAGAAAAAATTCCCAAAGTTATGAATATCACGTGCGCCATATACTGTTCCGTTAAAAACGAAAAATGACCAATTTCTACAATTCGAAACTTAAATTTAAATTCAGATTCGCGTTTAGCACTCTTAGAACAGCCCCTACACAAAAATTTGCGGGGGGTGTTTTCATTTAAGGGAGAAAAAATTCCCAAAGTTATGAATATCACGTGCGCCATATACTGTTCCGTTAAAATCGAAAAATGACCAATTTCTGCAATTCGAAACTTAAATTAAAATTCAGATTCGCGTTTAGCACTCTTAGAACAGCCCCTACACAAAAATTTGCGGGGGGTGTTTTTATTTAAGGGAGAAAAAATTCCCAAAGTTATGAATATCACGTGCGCCATATATCGCGCGACTAAAATCGAAAAATGACCAATTTCTGCAACTCGAAACTAAAATTAAAATTCATATTTGAGTTTAGCACTCTTAAAGCAACCGCTACACAAAAATTTGCAAGGGGGTGTTTTCATTTAAAGGAGAAAAAAATGTGTGATATTCATAACTTTGGGTATTTTTTCTCCTTAAATGAAAACACCCCCTCGCAAATTTTTGTGTAAGGGTTGTTCTAAGAGTACTAAACTCAAATATGAATTTTAATTTTAGTTTCGAGTTGCAGAAATTGGTCATTTTTCGATTTCAGTCGCGCGGTATATGGCGCACGTGACATTCATAACTTTGGGATTTTTTTTTCTCCCTTAGATGAAAACATCCCCTCGCAAATTTTTGTGTAGGGGTTCTTCTAAGAGTGCTAAACTC
Organism: Onthophagus sagittarius; assembly: GCA_036711965.1. Taxonomy (NCBI): domain Eukaryota; kingdom Metazoa; phylum Arthropoda; class Insecta; order Coleoptera; family Scarabaeidae; genus Onthophagus; species Onthophagus sagittarius. The sequence goes on from JASERS010000003.1 coordinate 67,375,296, forward strand.
AAATATGAATTTTAATTTGAGTTTCGAGTTACAGAAATTGGTCATTTTTCGATTTAAAAATGTATGGCTGGAATCTATGGCTAACTTCACAACCGTTTAATGAAACACCTCAAATTTCACATATTTCTAATTAAAAGGTTGTGTATCTCAAAAATTAAAAATGATGGAAAGAATCTTTTGAGACGAAAACCTTTTAAATCATCATAAGAACGCATATCATTAATAATATTCGTGGATTATTCATTGTCGCGAACTCAAGTTTCAAAATCTTTTAAAAACTCAATTTTGACATATTTCACATTAGAAGGGATTGTATCTCAAAAATTAAAAATGATGGAAAAAATCTTGAGATAAACAACTTTTTAAATGATCCAAAAATGCACAACATTAATAATATTCGAAGATTATTCATTGTTGCTAACTCCAGTTTCAAAAATTGTTATAAAATTCTAATTTGACATATTTCACATTAGAAGGTATTGTGTCTTAAAAATTAAAAATGATATAAGGAATCTTGAGATAAAAATTTTTTTAAATAACCCAAAAATGCACATCACTAATAATATTCGTGTATTGCCACCAATCCAAGACACAACAATTGTTAAAAATCTTCAATTTGACAAGATTTACATCAAAAAAGACTGTAATTACACTCAGCACGGCTTAGATATGACTAGGATTGGCAAGACTCTGCTAGTGAAGTTTCTGATAAGTGTTATCAACCCCTTTGATGTCGCAAATGATCATATACATCATGAAAAACTTATTAGTTTACAATCTTATTGGTTATATGTCCTTTACCTATTGTGACCCCGCTAAGTGCGAGAGTACCGGTCTGTTCTGCTACTTTCGATCATTGTAGCGTCAGTAAGTGCATTTCGACGGAGATTGAAGGAGATCTCGAGACGTGTGCAAAGCCTCTTTTGAAGTTTTTGTGGGTTTGGGTGAGAACGCTAACATGTTGACTAAATTACCCGACCAGAAGTCAAAGTTGTATCGCCCGATAAATGCCTCTGCAGGTTTGTCATTTCGCAATGTGGGGTAGCTCATGTTCGAAATTAGCACAGGTTCAAATATTTCACGTCAATGTGCAATCGATATTCAATAAGTTTAATAAATTGGAGTTATTAACTGTCAAACATACTCCTCATCTTCTGTGTATTAGTGAGCATTGGGCGGTCTCTGGTGCTGAGAATGCCATTAATTTGCCAGGGTATCATCTTAAGAGCGCATTTTTTCGATCGGTTAGAGAACATGTTGGTTCCCTCATTCTCGTGAAGTCTGATTTTTCGGTCAGTCCTGTTTCTTTGAATAGATTCCGTGCGATCCGTTTTAAACACTCAGATAAATGTAACGTTTGTGTTTGTATTTATAGACCCCCGTTAAGTTGCTTTGATACTTTTATCGATATTATGTCCTCAATGCTTGAATTTTTGAGAAGGGAACTCCCGTAAACTTTGCTTTCCGGAAGAGATGCGTTACTCACACAGTGATTCTGGCTGGTGAAGAGCTGAAAAATATGCATTGGTTGCTGCTAACTAATGGATTTCCAGAGCTACGTATGGAATACATTAACAAAAAGAAATCATACAAGGCTTTAATCAATCAAGCAAAATAACTTCTTTAGCCGATAGAATCAACAACTCACTAAACAAAACTCGAGTGCTTTGGTGTCGCATTAATGAGCAGCTAGGACGTCTCAAGAAGCGAAATAATGCTGTCGAGTTGTCAATTGAGGGCAAGTTGACTATTAACGTGGCAGAGTGTTGTAATCATTTTAGTAACTATTTTTCATCAGTCAATCATCAGTCAATTCATCATTGTCTGATATGTGTACAGTAGGTATCTTTCTAAGCTCCTCTTTGTACTTTTCTCTGGTTACACATGTTGAGGTTTCTGATGCTATACGAGACCTGAGAACTGTTAGAAGTGTAGGCTGGGGTGACGTTTCCGTGGAATGTATTAAATTTGTATATTGCATTTTGTATTGTTGTTAAATACTTTATGTGAGCCGTTAGCAATTATTTTGAATCAATCTATTGAGTTAGGTTTTTTCCAAACGTGCTAAAAGTGGCAAAAGTAACTCCTATGTTTAAAAAGGGAGATTCGAAAAGCGTAGCAAACTACAGGCATCTCTGCTTGCAGCGTCTTTTCGAAAATATTTGAAACATTTATTAAAAAAAGATTGCTTGATTTTTTTGACACATATAAAGTCCTCTGTAAGTCCCAGCATGGGTTTGGAGAAGGATTGTCAACTGAGGATTACTTCTCCTATGTTTATCGGCATCTTGATAGGGGGACTATGTGGTTGGTCTCTTCTTTGATGTTTCCCGCGCTTTTGACTCTTTGCCTCCTCACTTTATTGCACAAAAATTGTATAGTGTTGGAATCCGCGGAAATATACTTAAATGGTTAATTTCCTTTAACACGGATCGTAAATTGAAAGTAGTTCTTTCGGAGACAGCGTTAGAAGAGTCTCTGAGAGATCTGTTGATCTTGGTGTTCCACAGGGTTCAATTTTGGGACCCTTAATTTGTCTAATATTTGTGAACGACTTGCCGCGTTTTTTGGAGGATGTACATGTATTAATGTATGCGGATGACACCTCCATCGCTGTTGCTACTCGGGATCGGGAGGAGCTTGCTGTTAGAGTCAAAAATGTAGTTGAACGCTTTACAGATCAGTGTACTAAAAATAGAATCATTTTAAATATTCAAAAAAACGGTCTGTGTTAATTTTAATATTAGGCGTCCCCTTTTCATTGAATGTTTTATAGGGTTGTCTTTTCAAAAACAAGCATATTTCTTAGGCTTAACTGTGGATGACGGTGTGACTTTGAAACCGCATGTAGACAACGTACGTAAAAAACTAAATTCAGCTTATTTTGCGTTGCTAAAGCTTAAATCGTCCCTGAACAGTAAGTCTCTCTTAAATGCTTACTATGCTTTATGTTATTCTCAATTTCTCAATCGTACAACAATCTTCTGTGGAGTAGGAGTACAGGTAGGTAATGGCGTTGTGTGTCTGTTGCTCAGAAGCGAATAATTAGATTAATATTCGGATTGCAGAGTAGCGACTCTTGTAGAGAGTTTTTTAACAACCGCAATAGATACACAACTTATGTAAGTCAACGCGAAACTTGACTTGCCATTGCTGCAGCATCGCACAACGTTTTTTGAGAAATACCCAGAATATGATTTTGTTAAATTATTTAATAAGCTACCAGCTTCCATTTAAAAAATTACCACACCGAATATTTTTAAGAATACAGTTAAAACTTTTTTACTCGAAAATGGATTTTATAGTTTACGAGAGTACCTCTCTGATGGTTGAGGCCGGTTGTGGTACCCGAGCGCGAGTTAATTATAATTGAATCATATAAGAATTTTATTTTTGTATTTGTGTTAAATGTATTGACTTGTCACCACCTACTTTTTGTGGCACTGTGACTGAATATATTATTATTATTATAGTAATATATCTCAAAAATAAAAAAAATAGTAGATCTTGATCATCTTAAGAATATTACATTGCCACATATTACAGGTGGCAACTTACTTAAAAAGTTTTGTAAAAATTTTTCTTTTATTTAAAAGAAATTGATATCATTTGAAAATTTGTGTCTACGGGGGCAAATTTTAAATTTCAATTATCCACCGTAAAAGTACGAGTTTTTTTAAATTGTACAAGCTCTCAAAATTACATTAAAAATTATATTACTCGTAGGTTTCTTGTAAATATTCCAAGGACCTTATATACCAAAAATTGAATAATTTATAAAAAACAATCAACTAAAATATTGGGCAAAAGATGCTGCCATCTCTTATTTCAGCTAGAAAATCCAAATAGCGTCCAATTTTGCAAGGTGATACGATATGAAAAATACTCAGAATTTTACGCAGATGCATGATGATTCAATCCACAAATGCAACAAAAACAGGGGTTCCTATTTAAAAAATGTTCAGTACGCGAAAGTATCTCAGTTTTGAGACAAAATTGTTTTTGTAATGTACAGGTAAACAATTGATTTGTTTCAAAACTTTATGTACACAGTCTAGATAGTAATAGTGTTATTTTAGATTAAGCTAAATAGTATTTATCTTTGTTATTTTTATAAATACATTGTAAAATTATTGTTTACTAATATGTAATTTCTTATTTTTAGTAAACAATATTATTTTTTTAAACGTTAATTCAATTCGAATGGAAGCAATATTTTTGATATAATATTTCAAGTATTTTTAATTGAATTTCTTGTTTGTGAAAATTAAATCTTTACGGTAGAATAGTTTATCACTCAATAATATCTTATCTGTTTTCGTTTTCGCAACAAAAAGTTTGTTCGATAAAGAAAGACGATGAAACGCGGCGCCTCCAAGATGCGAAAACAAAAAGTTGACATTTTCGATACAATACAGGAATTAAAAAATCTCAAGAATTAAAAATGATTCTTTTGAGACAAAAAGCTTTAAATCAACCCAAGAATGAATATCATTAATAATATTTGCATATTATTCATTATTGCCAACTCAACAGTCAAAAAACAGGTAAATACAACAAATTAATATTTTCAATATAATAATGGTACATAATTTTTCTGATTAAAAATTTTTCGATTTCTGCTAACCTCGAAATAATTACAATTACTACGTAATAAAATTAATGTAATTATTTGAATTGATTTATGTTTTTAATTAATTTCGATTTCACGTAAATCGAAATATTTGAAATGAAAATATCAAAAGTTGATGTATCTATTAATAAAATTGATATTAAAATGTTAAATTTTATTCTTATCTGTCGAAATGGCACTAATTCTTAAAAACTTTTTTTTTCATTTAAACAAAAAGTTACGCAGTTACTATATTACAGCAGTTACGTATATTAAAGAATTTGGGCTGAAAGAAAAAATTGAAGATGTAAACGTAATCTCAAAGTTGTTTTTTGTAAAATCGTATTTAAGTGGGAATTAACATCAATTTTCATGTACAACATTTTAACATTAAAATTTTCGCTCAAAATCCAACAATGAATATTACTACATATAGATTATCCGATACTTTTGGTGAAATCCATGTTGCAAGATATATCAAAATAAAAACTTCAATAAAACAAATAACTTTCTTGCTCTTTATTAGAAATTTATTAATAAATTATTTGTTTTATTGAAGTTTATAAAACGATACTGTTATAGTTCATTATATTGGATTGTTATGATGCATGTTCAAAATATTCTTAAGAAGGCCACTATTTCCGGTCTAAAATTTGAAATTTATAATGATAAATCTTTATATTTGTTTTAGTCGTTAAAAAACATATACAAAGCTGTGAAGAACTGTAAATAGTAAAATTTTGTTGTAATACTGAAGTTCTAAACTAACTTAACCAGAACTTCATTCAAATCTTAAATCTAATCAATACTTTCAATCGAATGTGATCATTCACACTACAACCAAATTTATTCTCAGTTTCTTTAAACCCAAATTTCTACATCATGATCATCTTGTCCTGTACCTCGATGCAATACAGGATGTGTGGGAAAAGACTTGACATTGATCATGTAGATCAATGTCTTTTTTGATAAAACTCAGACCAAACACACTTTCTCTATAGATTAATACTTTAGATAGACACTTTTTTAGAAAGTGCCAACTTTAAGCTGAGTAAATTAAACATGCAGCATTTGGAATGCAATTTCTATTAGCATCTATTAGCTTATAATCCTCCCACCGAGAAAATCGCACAATGCAAGTATTTGAAATTTATGATCTTTAATTTAATAATAATTTTGAATCCGACGTAGAATATTAGAAATGGTGATCTTTATCTGATCCTATTAATATTCGATCTAAATATGTTTGTTTTAACAAAGAGCAAAGCGAAGAAAATGGAGGTACGGCGAAAAAGACTATGTTATATGGGATATATTGTTAGAATTGTGCGTTATGTGAGACAACATAGAATATCGTGGCGTAGAAATATGACATGCTTTTGTCATTAAATGTGGTTTTTCATTGTTCCATTTATTTGGTCAGTTATTTGGTTATTTTCGGTAAATAACAGCCAGCAATCTAAAGTTTATTCCATCGCAGTTCATTGTAGAAATAATACCAATAATGATTTAAATAAATTAAACAATAAATTGTCAAAATGTCATGGTCTGCTAATAAAAACACAAATTGCTTCCAGCATTTTGAGTAGGATTTTGATAAATTACTCAATATGAAGAAAACAACTACAAATAACGTAACAAATAAAATTAAATTCCCTTTCTGATAGGCTAACAATATATGGGTTGTTCCATTTAAAATGTTTGATTTTCTTGCAATTGAATATAGAGAAACGGTAATTCAATTTTTGACCATTCTGTATAAGATACATTAATACAACAAGTGACAATTTATTTGACATCATATAAAGAGTTATTGTGCCAATGTAAAACGTTTTTGAATAACCGTTGGCTGACATATGAGCTTTTAAAGAGCATGGTGATATATGCCAAAAAACACTTAAAAGCAAAATAACTCGAAAACAAACAACGCTAAATGCAAACAACTGTTATCAAAGTCAGCATTCCACTTAAAATCACGAATTTGAGGTCTACTTCCAGTGGACCGGAAGTGATGTCCATCTTGAAAATATTTTAGATTAAAAGATCGGAATGAACAACCCAAGTTACCAAAATTTCAAGCCTCTACGAATAGTAGAACCTAAAAAAGTTTTAATGAATCAGTTACGTGAGACACCTGTATAGAATACTTAGGGCTAATATTTGAATACTTATAATTATAGTTTGAGAATTTTTTAACGTTTCCTTTTTTAAATTATTATTAGTGTGTAATCACCTATTTTCATGATCTTATTTCATGGCTTACCATGGCTTTGCTGCTTCTGTATAATGAATCTAGATGATTTGATTCTGTGTCTAAAAAAACCTTATAAAAAAACCTTCCAGAAGAACTGTTTCCACTAATTGCAATGCTTTGGACGCACTTGCAATGTTTCCAGATGACTTGACATTTCATCTAGAAGACTTGAAATGCTTCCAGAAGACTTGATATTACTGCTAGAAGACTTGAGGTGCATCCAGAAGACTTGATATTGCATCTAAAACACTTGATTTGCTATCAGGAGACTGGATACTGCCTCTAGGTGATTTGATACTGTATCTAAAAAACTTGATATTGCTTCCAGAAGACTTGAAATATTTTCAGAAAGCTAATACTCCTTCTAGAAGACTAAAAATGTTTCCAGATGACTCGAAACGCTTCCAGACGATTTACAATGCTTCCAGAAAACTTGAAATAGTTGTAGAAGATTTGATACTATTTTTAGAGGACTTGAGGTGCATCCTGAAGACTTGATATTGCATCTAGAAGACTTGATTTGCTACCAGGAGACTGGATGCTGCCTCTAAATGATTTGATACTGTTTCTAAAAAACTTGATATTGCTTCCAGAGGGCTTGAGATATTTTCAGAAAGCTGATACTCCTTCTAGAACACTAAAAATGTTTCCAGACGCTTGAAATGCTTCCAGAAGAGATATAATGCTTCCAGAAGACTTGAAATATTTCGAGAAGACTTGATATTGCAGGACTTAAAGTGCATCCAGAAGACTTGATATTGCATCTAGAAGACTTGATCTGCTACCAGGAGATTGGATTCTGCCTCTAGATGATTTGATACTGTTTCTAAAAAACTTGATATTGCTTCCAGAAGGCTTTAAATGTTTGTAGAAGACTTGATACTATTTTTAGAGGACTTGAGGTGCATCCAGAAGACTTGATATTGCATCTAGAAGACTTGATTTGCTACCAGCAGACTGCATGCTGCCTCTAAATGATTTGATACTGTTTCTAAAAAACTTGATATTGCTTTCAGAAGACTTGAAATATTTTCAGAAAGCTAACACTCCTTCTAGAAGACTAAAAATGTGTCTGGACGACTTGAAATGCTTCCAGACGATTTACAATGCTTCCAAAAGACTAGAAATATTCCTAGAAGATTTGATACTATTTTTAGAGGACTTGAGGTGCATCCAGAAGACTTGATATTGCATCTAGAAGACTTGATATTGCATCTAGAAGACTTGATTTGCTACCAGGAGACTGGATGCTGCCTCTAAATGATTTGATACTGTTTCTAAAAAACTTGATATTGCTTCCAGAAGATTTGAACTATTTTCAGAAAGCTAATATTCCTTCTAGAAGACTAAAACTGTTTCCAGACGACTTGAAATGCTTCCAGACGATTTACAATGCTTCCAGAAGATTTGAAATATTCCTAGAAGATTTGATACTATTTTGAGAGAACTTGAGGTGCATCCAGAAGACTTGATATTGTATCTAGAAGACTTGATTTGCTACCAGCAGACTGAATGCTGCCTCTAAATGATTTGATACTGTTTCTAAAAAACTTGATATTGCTTCCAGAAGATTTGAAATATTTTCAGAAAGCTAATATTCCTTCTAGAAGACTAAAACTGTTTCCAGATGACTTGAAATGCTTCCAGAAGACTTGAAATATTTCTAGAAGACTTGATACTATTTTTAGAGGACTTAAGGTGCTTCCAGAAGACTTGATCTGCTACCAGGAGACTGGATTCTGCCTCTAGATGATTTGATACTGTTTCTAAAAAACTTGATATTGCTTCCAGAAGACTTGAAATATTTTCAGAAAGCTAATACTCCTTCTAGAAGACTAAAAATGTTTCCAGACGACTCGAAATGCTTCCAGACGATTTACAATGCTTCCAGAAGACATGATATTGTATCTAGAAGATTTAAAATATTTCCAGAAAACTGATACTACTTTTAAAAGATTAAAAATATTTCCAGACGATTTACAATGCTTCCCGAAAACTTGTAATGCTTTTAGAAGATCTGATACTACTTTTAGGAAACTGGAAATATTTCGAAATTATTTGAAATGCTGGATACCTGGAAACCATATCCAGCATGATCCAAAAGACTTAATACTGCTTCTAGACATTTTAAAATGCTCCCAAAAGCTTCGATACTGCTTCCGTAAAACTTAATATTTTTGAAGATTTGAAATGATTACAAAAGTTTTAACGTTGCCTCTGGTAGACTTAATATTGTCTCCAGAAGAAATTTGAAATGTGTTCAGAAGAGTTGATACTGCTTCTAGAAGATTTAAATTGCCTCTGTAAGACTTGAAATGCTACCAGAAAACGAATTTATAAATCTTTCAGACTTGTCATTCCTTTCATGAAATCCCGTGATGAACCCGGGATTAAATACCGGGACTGAACCACAACTGAAGTGCACAACTATCTCAAAAATTAAGATACCATTCCTAAATTGACATTCTTAAATAGGAACAATTTATGTGAAATTTTGATAGTTCATGATCATTTTTTTTACCATTTTTCTTAAAACTTTTAAATAAAATATTTTCTTCGATTTATATGAATTAAAAAATTCATGAGACCTACAAGATGGCATTTGCGCCCCAAAGCGATCATCTTAGAAACCTGAAGATAAATTCCAGTATTTTCTCTTAGCCACTTTAGTCATAAATATTTTTTTAAAGTTTTTACAATGAGTAGTTTCCGAGAAACGCTACTTTACGCACTCATTTGATCATCTTGTACATGTTTTTATTAATGTTTTTAAAGATTCTTTTAATTATTTCATTGATTTTTAGATATGTGAAACCATTTCATAACAGTTATACCATTGGCTTCCTTTAAAGTAAGTAATAATTAAACTATGGCCTTCCAAAGTCTTTGGAATGTATCATCATAAGTCGAGTGCTACCTGTACATTAATTAATTTTAAAATAACGAATTAAAAATCAGTGGTTGTTTGTATTGAAAAAAAAAAAACAATTGTCACAATATCTCAAAATTTAAAAGGAAAATTTTTGCTGTATCAAGTTTTCTATAAAAAAGTGTTCATACAACCAAGATAATTGAACTTGCTGGTTTTAAGATATTTATATTTTTAGCCTCTAACAGAAAAAAACCAGAGATGATAGAACTTTGAAATTTTCAACATTGGAATTTATTTAAAATAATAATTTTCTACTCTTTTTCTAACTCTTATAGTTACCAAGATTAGTCTTATTATATTTTAAATTGAAAATTACCTTCTGCTAAAAACTCAGGATTAGAGAGGATTTGATAAGAAACACCCGGACGTTGATTAGCACTCAAAATGTTTAAAATGCTTTCAGCTGCCCTTACAGGAACGGTACTTTTTTCAACAACGATCTTATTGCTTTGTGCAATATCTGCAATCATTCGAGCAGCCCCTTCAACATATTTTAAATCTGGGGCTCTTCCCTAAAGTAAAAAAATATTTATACACAAAACTGTTATTGAAACAGGATATAAAAAAGGAGCTAATTTGTTGAATCAACCAACTATAAATAGAACTTAATTACCTTTCCATTCCCAAACGTTTTAGTTGGTGTATTCACAGAAATAAAAATTAAATCTGCATCTAAAATAGCTGATTTAATATCATTCGAGAAAAACAAATTTTTTCCTCTACAAGCTTTAACAACGTCATCAAGTCCAGGCTAAAAATAAACAATTTTTAATTAAAAAATTAACTTAAAATTATTTAGTTTTACCTCATAAATGGGTAATTTTTCGCTGTTCCATTGTGCGATCCTTTCTTTGCTTAAATCAACGACCGTAACCTTAATTTCGGGACATTTCCAGGCGATAACACTGCAAGTTGGGCCCCCGACGTACCCAGCACCCAAACAGCAAATATTTTTTACAACCATTTTTTAATTGAAATTATGATTTAGTTAATCGAGTTAAAAAAAAAATTAGCGCCGATAATTTTGAGGTTATGCTCGAACCGCCTCCAAACACCGACTGATACGCACTGATACTAGAAATTGAAAGTTGAGTGATTAAAAACGCTTGGAAAAAATACATCCTGTGTAAAGAATTAAAGATAAGGAAGATTTTAGTACGAAATGCTACATTTCACGCGTTTGTATGAACCATAAAATAATTAAAAAAAGTAATTACTCACCTTTGTTTTTTAATATTAATTTTATAGTAACATTTATTGGTGTAGATATAGATATTAAACTTTTCTCATTGGAAGTGAAACGAAAATTTTAAATATTTATTTTCTATAATCCTTGAACCATGCGGTGGAGACGATGGGTAAAGGACCTTGCCTCATGTTTTTTATATCATCACAATGGTGTCATTGACGTCTTCGTAACCAGCCCTGGTATTGAATGCTTAAAGATTTCTGAAGTTTTTTATTTTTTAAATATAGTCTTGAAGGCCATGGGATTATCCTCATTCCTAATTGAATAAATATTTGGATTTAAACAAGTTTATTTTGAGTTTTTAATTGGTTCAAGGACTATTTTTAAAATATTTTGCCTGTTTTATGACATTTCATTTCAAAAACGTTAGGTTATAATGAAACGTCAAATTAAACGTCAAAGAAAAATCAAATTTGATTTTTATTAAACTATTATAAGTATTAACCCTCCAGTACACGCGCATTTTTTTTTTGACGTGAGTGCTCGCACCGGACTGAGAGTCCGGGTTTCTTTGCCAAATAAGAGATTTGTATTAAACTCCCTAGATTACTAAAGTACCGCGGTTCATGATATCTATGTATTCAAACGATTCGAGCCAAAATGGTGATTTGACAACATGTCAGTGACCAGGTGTACGAATAGGGAGTTTATGTGTGAGAAAAACGTTTTGCTCCGCCCCCGATTCGAGACCATTATTAAACTTCACCTTTCGTTTCTTCGGTGGCTGATACTGCTTAAAACAAACTTGATAAGCTACCAAGAGCCTTGAACTGCTTTCAAAAATGTTGATACTACCTCTGGAAGAATAGAAGTACCTGATAATGCTTCTAGAAGCCTTAACATAGCTTTCAGAAGGCTTGAACTGCTTCCACAAGATTTTATACTGCAGCTGAAAGACTTGATACTATTTCTAGAAGATTTTAAATGATTCCAAAAGACTTGATACAGTTTGTAAAACTACTGGCAAAAAGATGTTTGAAAATGCAAAGTCTTAAAGAAGACATTTTTATTGCAACAGGCACGAAATTGTTAATACAATTTGATTTTGCTTCCAAAATACCAAATACTGCTAGGATACAAAATGTTCATTTCAAAAGTTCAAAAAATTTCAATTATAGACCAAATATTGCTTGTGAAGGTGTAAGCACTGTTGATATAAGGCATTTCTATTGCAAATTAACCATAGGCGCCAGATACATGGACGTTTTTCATGTCACTTTTGTTTTGAGAACAGTCATTCGTCGTTTGAATCTTTTCCCAATTCAGTTTTTTCACTATCCAGCACCCATACTTATTTTCAAAAACTTGCGCTTATGAAGCTACGAAGATTGTGTTAGATGTACCACTGACGATCTAAAGATAAATCAGTTAGCTGCAGAATTCTTCGAATCCTCTATTTGGGCATCGTAAATCTTACACAAATTGCTGGTTCTGGTCCTAAAAACGCTTTAGCACTAGCTCATCTGCCGTTTCATTGGCAGCACTTCCAGAGTGACCTCAGTGTAGTTAAAACGACGAACCGTTTGAGCCATCTGTATTTCCACATAAATTTTGATAATCCTCTACTTGTTTTCGAGCTTTGTGGAGATGAGTTACTCAGCTTGTGTTCTCATTTAATCCCAAGATTATTCCTCACTTGCGCAATCAGTAATAAAATGTCCAATATAATTATATTTACAAACTCACTTCTACAGTATTATGTATTTAGAAATCTGAAACTAGTAACTAACGCCATTAACAACGACAACATTCTGATTTGAAATAATACTTTGACGTCCTTCAACATCGGCAAATACAGAAAAAAGGGATTAACTAACTAGAAACTGACGAAATGACCTATTTACCTTTATTAGCTGTTTCCACCAAAACTTATTTTCGAAAGTAAGTCCTTTTTTCATAGACAAGAACGGATATATTCAAAAAAAAACGTTAACTTGAATGGTTGCGGTCCGGCGAACCAGCGGTTGCAAATTGCTAAAAGACTCTGTAAGTCGATAGTTAAACTTGTAGGAAAAGATTTTATTAATCATAAAATCGTGGCTAAGAGAAAATATTGGAAATTATTTGACAGCAGACTTACAGGAAAAAAACTTTATGACTAAAGTGGCTAAGAGAAAATACAGGAAATTATTTTCAGGATTCTGAGATGACCGCTAGGAGTTGCAAATACCATCTTTAATGCCTTGAAATCTTAACAATTAAACAATTAGTCATCTTAGGAATGGTATCTCAATTTTAAGATACTTGTACATTTCAGTTTCAGTCCAGTCCCAGTATATTCCGGGTTCATGCCGGGATTTCATGAAAGAAGATTTATCGTTTAGAAGTCTGGGAGCATTAAGAAAGATTTGCAATGAAAATACGATTGGCACCAAATAAATTAATTTGCTGGAAGCATTTCAAGAATTATAGACGCAATGTTAAGTATTCTGACAGCAATATCAAATCTTTTGTTAGCATTCCAAATGTTTTGGAAGCAATTTAGATCTTCTAGAAGCAATATTAAGCCTACCTGAGCCAATATCGAGACTTTTGTAACCATTTTAAATCTTTTAGAAGTAGTATCAAGTCTTCTGGAATTTTCTCGAGTCTTCTGAAAGCATTTCAAATCTTCCAGAAACAGTATAAAGTTTTACAGGGGCTATATCTAATCTTTTGGAAGCATTTTAAAATATCTAGAAGCAGTATCATGACTTAATTATTAAAATCTTCTAGAAGCAGTATCAAGTCTTTTGGAAACTTCTCAAGTCTTCTGAAAGCATTTGAAATCTTCTGGAAGCAGTATAAAGTCTTACAGGAACAGTATCAAGCCTTTAGGAAGCATTTTAAAACATCTAGAAGCAGTATCAAGTCTTCTGGAATCTTCTCGAGTTTTCTGAAAGCATTTCAAATCTTCCAGAAATAGTATAAAGTCTTACAGGGGCTATATCTAATCTTTTGAAAGCATTTTAAAATATCTAGAAGCAGTATCGATTCTTAATTATTAAAATTTTCTAGAAGCAGTATCAAGTCTTTTGGAAACTTCTCAAGTCTTCTGAAAGCATTTGAAATCGTCTAGAAGCAGTATAAAGTCTTATAGGGGCAGTATCAAAGCTTTAGGAGGCATTTTAAAATATCTAGAAGCAGTATCAAGTCTTCTGGAAGTAGTATCCAGTCTTTTGGAAGCACTTCAAGTAATTTTGAAGTATTTCAAGTCTTCTAAAAGTAAGTATAAGGTCTTCTGGAAACATTGTAAGTCGTCTGGAAGTATGGTAAGTCATCTGGAAATATTTTAAGTCTTCTAGAAGCAGTATCAGTCTTCTGGAATCATTCCAAGTATTCTAGAAACCATATCAAGTATCTTAGATACAATATCAAGTCTTCTGGAAGCATCTTCAGTCTTCTAACAGCGACATAAAGTACTTTGGAAGCATTGTAGGTCGTCTGGACACACTTCAAGTCCTCTAGATGCAATATCAAGGCTTTAAAATCTAGAGACTTTAATTTGTATTCTTTTTAAGACAATAATTTAAAAAATTTTTTTATTATCATAAAATTTGCGATAGGCAAATAAATGCCCGCGTTGAATGCGCTGCACATTTTTCGGGGCATTTATGTTCTACAGCTTTCATTATCTTCTTCGTTTCTTCTAATCAGATAAGAAGCCATTTTGAACGGAAAAAAAACATCTTACCGTCTGCAAAATTTTTTGAAAAACTTCAGTCTTCACCTTCAAAGAGTATTTTTCTTCGCTATCGTATTCATATTCGTATTTTACTGTGTTGTACACTAAGAAATTTTTGACACTAAAATGACATAATTATGTCGGTAAAAATGTTGCTTTTTCTGTTAAACAATAGAGGGTGTAGAACCCGGAGTGAGAGTCCGGTGCGTGTACCGAAAGGTACATGCAACTGTTCAGTCGTAGTCGCAGCACAGGTCGAAGTTGGTGTATAGGATAATTATTACAACAAATTTATTAAAAATGGCTGAATCTTCAGAAGTGTCTGATAATAGTGACAATGACTTGACATCTAGTGTCTTAGACGCAGAAACTATTATTATCGAGGTAGAAAAAAGACCAGCTCTTTACAACAAACATTTGAAAGAGTATAATGACCGAAATTTAAAGGAAAAATTGTGGGGAGAAGTGTATAGCAAAGTTATATCCACTTGGAACAAGTTATCGGCCGAAGAAAAACACAAGAGAGGTACGTGATATTGTTTTTATTTAATAGTTTTTAATAATCTTATGTAATAAATGTTGTGCAGATAAGTATTTAAATTTTATCATATTGCCACGGAACTGAACCTTCGGGGGATGTAAAGTAATTTGCCATATAGTCTCTTATATTAAGACCAACTCTGTTAGGTCTTATTCCAGCTGGAGGACAGCTCTGTAATAAACACTCATAAAATTCGTCCTCAATTTGCACACCGTCTTTCTTTCGCACGAAATTATGTAGAATGCAACATGTTTTAATGATAAGGTCGCCAAATTCGACTCGCACGTCTAATGATCGATGCAAAATACGCCATTTGTTCGCTAAAATACCAAAGGTACACTCTACCATACGCCGTGCACGAGTCAGTCTATAATTAAAGACTCTTTGTTTCATTGTTAAGTTTCTTCGAGGATAAGGCCGTAAAACATTTTGTGATAACGCGAATGCTTCGTCTCCTACTATCATGAAAGGTATGGGTTCTCCCATCTCGTTGTTTGGTAATTTTTGTGGAGTAGGAACATTTAATTGGTTATTATGTAATCTTTGACCAAAATTCGAATTCTTAAAAACACTGGAATCGCTTCCAGCACCATATGCTCCTACATCTATTGCTGTAAAACGGTAGTCGGCTTCTACTATACCCAAAAGAATAGTCGAATAAAAGTTTTTATAATTATAAAATTCGGAACCAGTATTATTTGGTTTCTGTAATCTAATGTGCTTGCCGTCGACTGCACCGATACAGTTCGGAAAATTTGTCCTATCGTAAAACTCTTTGGCAATATTTATCCAATCTTCTTCAGACTTTTCTGGCATGTATAAAGGCTGTAAATAGTTCCATAATTGGTTACACGTGTCTTCAACAATTTCCCTTATCGTGGTAGCCCCAAGTAAAAATTCAAAGTGTAAAGAATTGGAACTATTGCCGGTAGCAAGGTATCTGAAAAATAAATAATAACTGTTTTTTATTGCAGGAAAAATTATTCAAAAAAAATGGAAAAATTTAAAAGATTGTTTCGCTAGGGAATTAGCAGCCCAGCGTAAAGCAGTGTCTGGGCAAGCAGCAAAACAAAAGAAGATATATTTATTTCGACCAATTGCAATTCCTTTTCCCAATAATGAAAGATAGACCAACTACCAGCAACCGGACCTTCTCAATCAATTGAGATTGATCAAGAAAATCAAGAAATGATATCTTCTTCTTCTTTAGCAACCAATACAGAAAATTCGGAAAGTACATCCATATCTAAAAGAAGGGCTGCAAGAAAAACTGTGCTTAAAACAATTCCATATGAAGAAAAGTTACTGAAAATATTGGAGGATAAGCAATGTGAAACAATCGACGAAGATAAAAATTTTTCACTTATGCTTGTTCCAATGTTCAAAAAATTAACTGATGACCAAAAACATTATGCGAAAATTGAAATCTTAAATATCATGAAAAATGCAAAAAACGTCGGAAATCCTCCAGTTTTTTACAGTTCAATGCAACAATCTTATTCTCATCTTTATCCTAACCGTCCGGTAGACCAAGTGCAATTTCCAAGATCAAATTTTCAACAACAGCAACAAGGAGGCAATGAAAGTATTTACTCCGCGCCATCGACATCAACGGTCAACTCTGCACAGTCCACACCATCAGCAACCATTTTTTCTGATGGTGACAATGCATATTTTGACTTGTCAAATCAATAAATTAATTAAATTAAACAAATAGAACATATATTTATTATTTAACCTTATTTTTAATATCTACTTCTATATATCTAGTCTAATAGTAGTTTGCAGAAAATATCTAGTTAATTTGGCAGAACGACGACACAAAACACAAGCTGGTTTTGTTTTTTTTTTATTTCAGGTGGTATACATTTTCTCCATTTACTATTTTGGTACGATATTTTCGGTCCTATTATTTTTAATAATTCAAGAAAAGATTTTTCACTCATTCTGTAATAGTTGAAGAATTTACGAGGATGCTTTCTTAAATCTTCATGAAGAATGTAAAATTGACCCCGATGTTCTCTGTCAGATAAAATTGGATGCACCCAAAATTTTCTTTTCCGTTGCTTATTTAATTTCTTTCGTAATAACAGAGCCACTATACAAGCGGTTTCTATGAAGTCCATGTTGATACTAGGCTCTAGTCACGATTAATCAGTCGCAAATGCGCGACCATACAAATTTTTTGCGACTACTACTTTTATGTCGCTGCGACAAATAATCGCATGAAAATCGCATGTGCGCGCCTGGCCTTAAACTCATTATAAGAAATAATGTTCTTAATAGATTAAATAAATCGAAATATCATGTCATATAATTTCATTTAGTGAAGGATTACTTTAAATTTATTTTTGGTTTTCTTTATGAAAGTTCATCTCAAAAATTATTAAGTTTAATTAAACGTCAAATTAAATGTCAAATTTCATAAAATTTTTATTTTGAATACTAATGCCGGATACCCAAGTAACTATTTATCGTAACTATTAAACTATATTTTTTGTTTGAATCCATGTTGCAAGTTTATTAAATATGTAAAATATAAAGTAACACAACTTCTTTACTTGCTATTGTTTATTTGTTCGGTACCGGTTTCGAGTTTTACAATCTCATCATCAGCCGAATCTACAAATTAAAATTGGAAATCAAATATAATCGTCGATATTTTGTTTATTCAATTATATGTGTTTTTTGCAAAATATTTCTTTAAAATTTAATAAATAATAAAAAAATTAAAATTAAAAACTTACGTCAAAATATTAAAATACTACTAAATGGTAATGAATACATAAAACATTTACACAGAACAATTTACACGAACTACACAAATACAGAAGAAAACTTGAAATGGACAGGTTTTATTGTATGCAAAAATTGTAGGTGTATCTTCTTTGAGCAAAGTAAGAGGGATTGATTTAGAGAAGAAGAGAAGATACAAAATAAGTTTTGAAAATTATAATGTTTTGAGAAACGTAAATAAAGGATTGTAGACGTGTGTTACTTGATCATTTAATAAATTGAAATTTATGTCTTTTTTGTGTTTGTCGATTTCGTACATTTCTAATAAATCCATTTTAAAACCTTTGTTGCAATGGTGTATCAATTTAGCATTTTTATAATTTATTTTATGCCCTGTTTCAATAGCATGCCTATATACATTAGAATTTTCTTTTGTTTGATGTTCATATATTCTAGTTTCTAGTTTTCGACCCGTTTGTCCTACATATACAGGGTGTCTCACGTAACTGGTTCATTAGAACATTCTTGGGTTACACTATTCGTAGAGGCTTGAAATTTTGGTATCATAGGTTGTTCATTTCGATCTATTAATCTAAAATATTTTCAAGATGGCCACCACTTCCGGTCTACCGGAAGTAGACCTCAACTTCGTTATTTTAAATGGAATGCTATAGTTTTTATTACACCATTATATTATACGTAAGAAAATATGTTGACTTTGATAACAGTTGTTGGTACCTACCGTTTTTTGTTTTCGACTTATTTTGATTTTAAGTGTTTTTTGGCAAATATCACCATGGTCTTTACAAGCCCATATCTCAGCCAACGTTAATTCAAAAAAGTTTTGCATTGGTAAAATAACTCGTCATATGCTGTTAAATAGATTGTCACTTGTTATATCAGTGTACCTTATACAGCGTGGTCAAAAATTGAATTATCGTTTGGCTGTATTCAATTGCGAGAAAGTCGAAAATTTTAAATGGAACGCCCCATATCTTATTAGCCTATCTAAACGGGAATTTAATTCTCTATAAATTATCTATAAACATTGCTATACCTATTTACTATAGTTTTCTTCATATTGAGTATTTTATCGAAATCCTACACAAAATGCCGGAAGCCGTTCGTGTTTTTATTAGAAGGTTATGATATTTTGACAGTTTATTTTTCTTTTAATGTTTAATTTATTTAAATTATCATTGGTATTATTTCTAGAATGATCTGCGATTGAATAAACTTGAGTTTGTTAGCTTTTATTTGCCAAAAATAACCAGCAGAAGAACGCATAAATGAACAATGAAAAACAATAATATGGCGTAATATTCGACGTAATGATGGGTGAGATATTCGTGGAGAGTTCAGTTTATTTATTTGCGGTGCTTTCTTGTAAAATATTATTCATATAAATCGACCGAAGCATCTCTTACCAAAGAATTTGGTAAAGCAATAAAATATGACAAAACTTTTATTCTATTATCTTAAGCTGCTGGTGATAGAAATTTATGGTTTCTTGTTATTTTGATCTTTCCAAAACTAAGAGATACGTATCTTATCCTATCCAAAACTTTATTACACCCGCCATGAATATAAGACGAATTTAAAATATTGGCGTGGGAATAATTGGCCATGATATTCAAAGACATTAACAGCAGTAAGTGATGACACAACTAAGTAATGACAACGATAACATAAATGGTTGAAAAGCTATCAAAACTCCATGGATTTCGTAAACATAAAAACAAGAAGCTTTCCAGCATTGCATGCGTCCATTAATTTCCAAATAGGAGGGCAACTACAACAAATAGGCGCAGGAAAGTATCTAAATAGTTTGCAGAGAATTAAATTCCTATAATTTATTTTTGTAATTTTAAGTTTTTCATTCTTTTATGTTATTGATTTTAATTTTTGTCATTAAATTGTTGTTTTTCATTGTGTCATTTATTCGGTTTTCTTTTGGTTATTTTTGGTAAATTACAGCTAGCAATCTAAAGTTTATTCAATAGCAGTTCATTGTAGAAATAATACTAATAATAATTTAAATAAATTAAACAAAAAACTGTCAAAATGTCATGGCATTCTAACAAAAACACAGACGGTTTCTAGCATTTTACCTATGATTTTGATAAATTCCTCAATAGCAAGAAAACTGTAATAAATAGGTACAGGAATATTCATAGATAATTTGTAGAGGATTAAATTCCCTTTCTGATACGGTATGAAAATATGGGGCGTTCCATTTAAAATTTTTGACTTTCACGCAATTGAATACAGAGAAATGGTAACTCATTTTTTGACCAACCTGTATAAGATATACTGATACAATAAATGACAATCTATTTAGTAGCGTATGAAGAGTTATCGTACCAATGCAAAACGTTTTTGAGTTAACGTTGACTGAGATATGGGCATGTAAAGAGCATGGTGATATTTGCCAAAAAACACTTAAAATCAAAATAACTCGAAAACAAAAAACGGTAGGCACCAACAACTGTTATCAAAGTCAACATATTTTCTTATGTATAATTGAATGGTCCAATAAAAACTATAGTATTCCATTTAAAATAACGAAGTTGAGGCCTACTTCCGGTAGACCGGAAGTGACGGCCATCTTGAAAATATTTTAGATTAATAGATCGGAATGAACAACCCATGACACCAAAATTTCAAGCCTCTACAAATAGTGGAACCTAAAAAAGTTTTAATGAACCAATTACGTGAGACAGCCTGTATAGAATTACAGTAGATATGGGCATGTAAAGAGCATGGTGATATTTGCCAAAAAACACTTAAAATCAAAATAAGTCGAAAACAAAAAACGGTAGGTACCAACAACTGTTATCAAAGTCAACATATTTTCTTACGTATAATATAATGGTGTAATAAAAACTATAGCATTCCATTTAAAATAACGAAGTTGAGGTCTACTTCCGGTAGACCGGAAGTGGTGGCCATCTTGAAAATATTTTAG
Source organism: Onthophagus sagittarius (assembly GCA_036711965.1). Lineage (NCBI taxonomy): Eukaryota > Metazoa > Arthropoda > Insecta > Coleoptera > Scarabaeidae > Onthophagus > Onthophagus sagittarius. Next base: position 67,396,252 of record JASERS010000003.1, read on the forward strand.
ATTAATAGATCGAAATGAACAACCCATGACACCAAAATTTCAAGCCTCTACAAATAGTGGAACCTAAAAAAGTTTTAATGAACCAATTACGTGAGACAGCCTGTATAGAATTACAGTTTGTACATTCAATGGAATAAACCCCACTCTTTTGAAGATAATTAGTTTTATTATGACAATTTGTTAATAGTTTCAAAATTGAATTTTGATTTGAAAAAGCCAGTGTGATGTTATTGTTAGAAAATATTTTTTTAGATTTGAAACTTAGTGTATTAAAGGGTATTGGTTTATATAAATTGTTATTTTGGTTTTTTGTATATATTGTATATTGTTTTGGTCTTGTTGTTTTTGTAATTTTTGATATAGTTTATTAATTAATTTGTGTGGGTATTTATTTTGATCTGCGATTTTAAGTATATATTTTAATTCTTTATCCTTGTTACTGTTCGATAATGGATATTTAAGAACTCTATTTATCAGATAGTGAAATCCTGCCATTTTGTGCGAAAATGCATGTGCGGAGTCATAGGGAATAATAGTAGGGACTACTGTAGGTTTTCGATATATATCATACTCGATGCATTTGTTACGTCTTGTTAAGGTTAGATCAAAAAAATTTAATTTATTGTTTTTCTCTGTTTCTAAGGTAAATTTTAAATTATTATGTATTTCATTTATATATTCAAGAAATTTGTTTAAAGTTTCGACACCCCCTTCCCAAATACAAAAAACATCATCAACGTATCGTATCCATTTTACAATGTATTTTCTATAAGGATTTGTATTATTGATTATGAATTGTGTTTCTATATGATTTAGATACATACTATATTACTTATTACTTCCTTTTGAAGTTTATAAAACCTTTTTATACATGGTTTGAGTTCTTTAAGTTTTGTGGAGAAACGAGTTCTGATCTCTAAAGGATATAATTTTAGCATTCATACATTTTCTTACATTGCATTACATTTTGTGCAACTTTTTAACTGATGATTCTGGCGATAAATGTAAACCTATGCTTATGAGCATGGACATAGTAAATTTTGGAATATAATCTTTTTGGATTTAGATTACCTTTGTAACAAATTTATTAAAGTTGTATTAAAGTAAACTGATATGTATGATTTTAAGTTTTATCAAATATAATCCTAAGGCTCAAATGCAATCTTTTAGTGTACATTTTAAACGCAAAACAGGGTTTTTGATTGTTTGAACTTAGTATTGGAAAATAACTCTTCAATTATGTTCACAGACATATGCATAATGAGAAATCTTGAATTTCAATCAAATAGACCTTTAACCTGCTAACAACTACCCAAAATGAGCAGAAAATGGGAATTTTGGGTTTGTTCATTCATCCCTTATCTCACATTAGGTGGGAGTCTTTTTTTAGTAAGAGTCCAAACTGTCTATTCACTTTTTAGCAAATTATTTACCTAGGTTTAGTTAGACATGAAATACCCATCTTTCAGACGAAGATTTATTAATCTATCTAATAATTTTGATGTATTAGATCGAAAAATTTAGCCATTGCCCGTCGATAAACGAAAAAAACCTTAAATTATAATTTTTTTCTTCAAATTACGAAAACAACTCTCTCAACTACATTATCTCCAAAAAATCTCGGCCGACTTTGAAGACGTCGGCCGCCCTAAGTATCGTGAATATCCGAGGTAGATAGTTTGATCCATAAAGATGTTAATGGAAAAATCAGTCCAACCTAATATAGACTTAAAACGGCCGAGGCTGGTAAGAATTGGGTTGGTCTGTTTTCTTCTCTAACAATAGTCGAGGCTGCAGACTTTGAAGTTGGCCAACGTTATTCCGCTAGAATGTTATGGAAGATATCAAACCAACCAAAGTGTTGACTTAGGATGGGCGAAGTTTTCGAAATAAGCTAAAATTGGGTTGGTGTTAATCCATGATACTTCGGGTGGCCGACGTCTTCAAAGTTGGCCAAGACTCATAAAACAATTTTATGGCTGTTCCATAGAATTGTTAATGAATGCCATGAATTTTAGACAGAAATCAATTCAACCCAATCCTGGCTAACTTTGAAGACTTTCGGCTATTCTAAGTTAATACTTGGGTTGGTCTGCTTTCTTCCATAACATTCCAACAGAAGAGACTTCGAAGACGTCGGCCGCCCAAAGTATCACACATAATATTCGAGACGGCCAAAATCTTTGCATGAATATCAAGGCTATCATATTGGGATACTATGGAAGAAATTAGACCAACCTAACTTTTGAATTAGGATCAGGGCTACATATTAGTGGGGCTACATACATTTCGTGTCAAAAATTGCCGTCCCCTAAGGTCTGACGTCGTAGGGCTAAAGCCCTTGGAAGCCCTAGGACTAAAGCCCTAAAGGATTGGGTTGATTTGATATCACCCATACAACATTCTAGATGCCACGAGCATAATCTATGATACTTGAGGCGGTTGACGTCTTCGAAGTCGTCTGAGATAGTTTCTTGCGTGAAATTGTTAATCAATACCAATGCTACCTTTGAAGGCTTCTTCTTGAATTTAATGGAAGAAATTAAACCAACCCAAGTAACCACTTCGGATGGCGGAAGTCTTTAATGTCGGCCAGGATTGGGTTGGTCAAATTTCCTCTACAACAATACTTGAACTCCTTCCAGAATATTTAGTATTACCTATGGAAGACTTGAAATCTTCCAGAAGACTTGATATTGCTCTCATAAGACTTGATACTGCTTCTAGAAGACTTGATATTGCTTCCAGAATACTTAGTGTTGTCTTTGGAAGACTTGAAATCTTCCAAAATATTTGATACTATTTAAAGGAGATATTGCTTCCAGAAGACTTGGTATTGCTCTTAAAAGACTTGAACTGCTTTCAAAAGACTTGATACTGGTTCTAAAAGACTTAATATTGCTTCCAGAAGACTTTAACTGCTTCTAAAAGACTTGGTATTGCCTTTGGTAGATAAAAAATCTTTCACAGTATTTGATACTGCTTATAGAAGACTTGCTATTGCGTCCAGAAGGCTTAAACTGCTTCCAGAATACTTAGTATTGCCGCTGGTAGACATGAAATCTTTCAGAATACTTGATACTGCTTACAGAAGACTTGATATTGCTTCCAAAAGACTTGAACTGCGTTCAAAAGACTTCATACTGCTTTCAAAGGACTTAATATTGCTTTCAGAAGATTCGAATTGCTTCTGGAATACTTGATACTATTTCTAAAAGTCTTGATATTCCTTGCAGAAAACTTGGACTACTTTCAAAAGACTTGACCTTGGTTCTAAAAGACTTGATATTGCTTCCAGAAGACTTAAACTGCTTCCAAAAGACTTGATACTGCTCTTAAAATACTTGACACTGCTTCCAAAACACTTAATATTGCTTCCAGAAGACTTTAACTGCTTCTAAAAGACTTGGTATTGCCTTTGGTAGATAGAAAATCTTTCACAGTATTTGATACTGCTTATAGAAGACTTGCTATTGCGTCCAGAAGGCTTAAACTGCTTCCAGAATACTTAGTATTGCCGCTGGTAGACATGATATCTTTCAGAATACTTGATACTGCTTACAGAAGACTTGATATTGCTTCCAAAAGACTTGAACTGCGTTCAAAAGACTTGATACTGCTTTCAAAGGACTTAATATTGCTTCCAGAAGATTCGAATTGCTTCTAAAATACTTGATACTATTTCTAAAAGTCTTGATATTCCTTGTAGAAGACTTGGACTACTTTCAAAAGACTTGACCTTGCTTCTAAAAGACTTGATATTGCTTCCAGAAGACTTGAACTGCTTCCAAAAGACTTGATACTGCTCTTAAAATACTTGACACTGCTTCCAAACACTTAATATTGCTTCCAGAAGATTTTAACTGCTTCTAAAAGACTTGGTATTGCCTTTGGTAGATAGAAAATCTTCCAGAGTATTTGATACTACTTATAGAAGACTTGCTATTGTGTCCAGAAGACTTAAACTGCTTCCAGAATACTTAGTATTGCCGCTGGTAGACATGAAATCTTTCAGAATACTTGATACTGCTTACAGAAGACTTGATATTGCTTCCAAAAGACTTGAACTGCGTTCAAAAGACTTCATACTGCTTTCAAAGGACCTAATATTGCTTCCAGACGATTCGAATTGCTTCTAGAATACTTGATACTATTTCTAAAAGTCTTGATATTGCTTGCAGAAGACTTGGACTATTTTCAAAAGACTTGACCTTGTTTCTAAAAGACTTGATATTGCTTCCAGAAGACTTAAACTGCTTCTAAAAGACTTGATACTGCTCTTAAAATACTTGACACTGCTTCCAAAATACTTAATATTGCTTCCAGAAGATTTTAACTGCTTCTAAAAGACTTGGTATTGCCTTTGGTAGATAGAAAATCTTCCAGAGTATTTGATACTACTTATAGAAGACTTGCTATTGTGTCCAGAAGACTTAAACTGCTTCCAGAATACTTAGTATTGCCGCTGGTAGACATGAAATCTTTCAGAATACTTGATACTGCTTACAGAAGACTTGATATTGCTTCCAAAAGACTTGAACTGCGTTCAAAAGACTTCATACTGCTTTCAAAGGACTTAATATTGCTTCCAGAAGATTCGAATTGCTTCTAGAATACTTGATACTATTTCTAAAAGTCTTGATATTGCTTGCAGAAGACTTGGACTACTTTCAAAAGACTTGACCTTGCTTCTAAAAGACTTGATATTGCTTCCAGAAGACTTAAACTGCTTCTAAAAGACTTGATACTGCTCTTAAAATACTTGACACTGCTTCCAAGACACTTAATATTGCTTCTAGAAGACTTGAACTGCTTCCAGAATACTTGATATTGCATTCAGCTGATTTGAACTACTTCCAGTATACTTAGTAATACCTCTGGAAGACTTGAAATCTTCCAGAATACTTGATACTGCTTCTAAAAGACATTGATACTACTTCTAGAATGCTTAATATTGCTTGTAAAACTGCTGACAGAAGATATTTCCATTGCAAACGAACCATAGGTGCCATATAAAGCAGAGAAACGTCATTCATTGAGTCCTTCCCAATTTTATCTATTATGGGTAATATTTATTAAATAAAAAAAATTTCTAACAAAAGAGATGTCCATTTATCTTAGGGAGTAGTATTATGATGATAAAAATATATTTTATTATTTTTTTTCAAAAGAATTGATAGTTTAGTCTCAATTTATCCAGAATAATTAATTAATCTTCAGTTAAATTATTGCAATTATTTATTTGTATTAGAAAATTGCACCATTTTAATATACACAACCTTTTTAATATCACGATTTTCACAAAGTTTCTGCTAGTTAATCATCTAACCAATTACTTGACAAATCAACAACGTAGTAAATCAATAAGAGAAAGAATCCAAAAATTATTATTCCAGAAATATTAATTGCTGCCAATAAAAATTCATCTGTACATTCCCAGCTTTTTAAATCGTTGAAAGTTTTGGAAGTTTTATTTGAAATATAGGATATCATTATCTTAACGTTAATTTTTTGAATGACATACAATTTTTATAATCAATTATTAATAAATTAGGTTGGATTCCTTTTCATGTCATAAACTAAAAAAACATCGTAAAATAATGTCGTTTTAAGAGCAACACGTTTTTTTCTAATCTCAACAGATCAAACAAAAAAAAATACTTAGAAAATCTAAACGAAAAAAAAAACCGTTAAAACTAAAACCTTATTATCGTTATTATATCTATGTAATTTCTTTCTCATTGTTAGATCAAACAATGATAATAATAAGCTCTGATAATCTCGCTAATCTAACAAAACGAATAAAAACGCGGAAACAATAGGTTATATTATGCACCTTACTCAAATAATTCGTAAGAACGCTAAAAAATTACCAGAGCATATCGTTTAAAAACGTATATATGTAAAAAATCTGAACCAAAACTGAATACAAAATCGAAATGTCTTGCGGTAAATACGAACATTGCAGTCACGTGACTCAAAACATCGTCCCTGTGCCAATTCAAATCGATTACGGAAAGAAAGATTATTACCATCCCATGACGCCCATTGTCTTCATCGGCATCGCAATCGTTATTAGTGTCATGATCATGTTGGATCGAATGAGAAGTCCGAGTATTTTGCAAGCACGAAATGAAGATAACGAAAAATCGAGGATTTTCACCAATTTTATTACGTCACAAAAGAAATTTGGGAAATTAATTTCTTAATTTGAACGGTTTGAACGATTTAAAAGATTATCGTAGATAAGAATGTCATAATGACAACTTTGAAAGAAGAAATTAGAGATTTTTTTAAAGAGTACAATGAGTAAACAGGAAAAATGTTTATTATGGACCCTTTTTGTGTCTTCTTCCTTGTTAATTATTAATATTATTGCGGCTTGTGTGATTTTGGGAATCGATTGGTGTGGTGAAGATTAAATAAATAATATTTTAAGTTAATTGAAATAAAATTGTTTGTATTAATTAAAATAAATTAAATTATCTTATTTCGATTTGTTTAATCTATTAATTACGTTATTACTTAGGTTTATTAATATTTAAAATAAAAATTAAATTTAATTTGATGTTTGATTATAACCTAACCATTTTTGGCATGAAATGTTATAAAAAGTTGAAAATAATTTTAAAATGGCTCTAACTACGAATTGAAAATGAACTTATTTTAAACGACATATTTGTTCCATTAGTCTTCAAGATATTGATTTCTTATCTTGAATGATTTTAAAGATTAATTAGTTTATAAGAACAGTCTCGAAGATTGTTCTTATAAAGCTGACTTTGAAATTGTTTTCAGCTTTTCTTTATCACGTCCAATTTTTTAATTTGCATAGCAAGCTTATGCAGCTTTAAAACGTTCTAAGTGAACGTTTTGAGGTACAGTAGAACCCCTCATATCCGACCTCGGGATATCCGACTCCTCGGGATATCCGTCACCTCTCCCTACTCCCAATTTTGTTCAAATGCTCTAATGTACGTTTTTGTGAATCCCAAGAGACCCGACTTTCCGTCGGGGAATTACTTGATTCGCTCAATCTTGATGTTTGCCAAGGGTTGCGCAACTGTGTTCATCATTGTGAATATCAATTGTATGCATATTTACAATTGTTATAGTAAAAGTGATTATGGCTACCCAACAAAAACGAAAACGTATTGTATGTACACTACAGAAGAAATTGGAAGTTATTCAGAGGCTAGACAATGGCGAGTCAGTTCAAAAATTATCTTCTGAATTAGGAATAGGCGTCACAACTATTAAAGACTGGAGGAAAAACAGAAAGAATATCGAATCGTACTCTATGACAGTGGAAGGGGAGGAGGGTTTAAAAACTAGAAAGATGCTTAAAAAGCCTAAATTTGATGTTTTAGATGATGCTCTCTGGATATGGTTTTGCCAAGAAAGACGCAAAGGAACTCCTTTGTCAGGTCCTATAATTAAAGAGAAGGCAGCGATTTTACATAAAACAATAGTAGGAGAGGAAGGGGAAAATTTCAGTGCAAGTGAAGGTTGGCTTCACCGATGGAAACGTCGCCATGGTATACGTCACGTTGTTATTTCTGGAGAAAAGCTATCAGCTGATGATGACGCAACCAAAGAGTTCGTGAAGAAATTTGAAGTTTTTATTAAAGAAAACAATATGCATCCGGATCAAGTGTATAATATTGACGAGTCAGGGTTAAACTACAAGATGCTCCCGCAAAAAACTCTTGCTGCAAAAAATGAAAAAGTAACAGGGACAAAATTATCCAAGAATAGACTAACTTTTGCAACTTGTAGTAATGTAAGTGGAAACCATAAAATGCCATTGTTTGTCATTGGAAAATCTGAAAAGCCCAGAGCGTTCAAACATGGGAACATGGCATCATTGCCTGTTTATTATAAAAATCAAAAATCTGCTTGGATGGACAGTTCTTTGTTTAAACAGTGGTTTTTTGAAGAGTTTGTACCAGATGTAAAAAAACACTTGAAAATGAAAAATCTACCACTCAATGCAGTCTTGATTCTTGACAATGCAGTCATCCTTCGGAAAACGAACTAACAATGGGAAACATCAAAGCTATGTTTCTACCTCTTCGTGTGACACCTTTAATCCAACCTATGGATCAAGGGGTTATTGAGTGGTTGAAGAAAAGATACAGGCGAAAATATGTCAGCTTCTTATTAGAGCAAACGGAAGGAGGCAGTAACCTATTTGAGGCAATGAAGACTTTTAATATAAAAGATGCCATTTACATTGCCGCACAAGCCTGGGACGAACTCAATCACACCACTCTACAAAAATCTTGGAGAAAACTATGGCCAAGTATTATTGAAGGTGAGAGCGCAATCTCTAATGAGTCTGAAACTTTAAATACAGATGAAGCAGAAATTCTACAAGATTTACAGACCATCGATGCCCAAATCCAACCAGCGGATATAGAAGAGTGGCTATTGGGAGGGGACATAGTTGAAGTCACTAACGAGGATCTGAACGACGAACAAATCGTATCCGCAGTTTTTAAAGTTGAAACAGAGGAAGATGAAACGGATGATGAAAAAGAAGAACCTGAAAATATCAGTCATACGACAGCTACAGAGGCTTTCGAGATTGCAATGAAATACGTCGAGCAACATCCAGAAGCAACACCGATGGATGTGCTGTGCATTAAAAAGTGGAAAGATATCTCAGCTAAAGCAAGATTTGGTAGATTAAAACAAAAAAATATAACTGATTTTTTTAAATAAATTTACATGTACATACATGGATTTGTATACATAATTAAATATATGTACTCGTTTATGTTTGTCTTGTTCATTTTTGTTGTTCCTCGGATTATCCGACCTTTTTTGGTAACCGACCATGCTCCGGTCCCATGGGTGACGGATATGAGGGGTTCTACTGTATTGGTGATATAAATCACTCTCTTATTTTGCTACAATCTAAAACAACTAGAGAAAACCCATTTTTTTGGCATATTTACCACATTTTAGCACTTCACCGTACCGTAACAAAAAAATTATGTATAAACATAAAGTTAGTTATTCTATCCTGCAGAACATTTAATTCTCTAAATATCGAAGCATTGTTTGTATTAAATTATTCGTAAATTATTACGAGAATTGTGCAAAATTTTATGATATATATGACCTATGTTTGATAAGCCATCCATAAATTTTAACGACTTAGGCCGAAAATTTATTGTTTTATTTCACACACAAAACATTCTTTATGAGAAGCCCAATGTATGCCATAATGTTTGTAATGGCAATATTATAGGATTTCTAAATTCAACAAAATTGCAAAAACTACATCATAGATCTATCATATCATGATGAAACGAGATGCATTTTGAGTTGATGAACTTATGCAAGAAATAAACTCGATCGACTTCGAAAATGTTAGTGGACTCAAGTATCGTAAAGAAAAATTTAGGGCAGCTGACGTCTTCGACGTCGACCAAGATAGCTTCTTTCATAAGACTGTTTATGAATACCCAGGCTATTCTACCGAAATATCCAACCTCTTGATTTCTTCCATAATATAGTATTCACAATATACACGTCGATCGCCTCGAGTATTATTCATGATACTTCGAAATCGGCTGAGACAGTTTCTTCCATAAAATTGTTAATGAATACCAAAACTATCCTTCTTGAATTTTAAGGAAGAAATCAATCCAATCCAATCCTGGCTGACTGAAAATTTCAGTCATTCTAAGTCAATGCTTTGGTTGGCCTGATTTCGTCCATAACATTCTAATAGAAGGCGGCTGACGTTTTTGAAGGCTATCAAGACTTCTAGACGTAGTTTTAAGTCTTTTGAAGCAGTTAGAGTCTTTTGAGAGCAATATTTGAGAGCAATTCAAGTCTTTTGGAAACTAGTATTAAGTCTTCTATAACCAAGTATTCTGAAAGATTTCAAGCCGGAGACAATGGAACCTCGCTTAACGAGTACCTCTCATAACGAGTAAAATAAATTATCTCTCTTAATTATCGATATTTCGCATTGCGAGCGACACGCATAGGGGAAGTCACTTATTCTTGTCACTCGGTTGTGCGATAAAACTTTCGTCGCTATCGCTTTCGTGTTCTATCTGTGTGTTTACCATTTACTACGTTAATGCGTTAGTGACGTTTTTGTTCAGATATTATTCGGTTTTGTATAAGGTTTAATAACTATATATAGAATAATATATAAAAGAAGAAAATAACCTTAGAAACGAAACAGGAAATCATTGAAAAGCATGAACAAGGTGTGAGTGATAAAGCGTGATCAATAAAGCATTTAGAGCTTCTATGTAAAAATATCTGTTAGGGATGAATTTGCCACTCCAAACCTTACTTGTAATGGACAACTCACCTGCTCATCCTCCAGGCCTACAAGACGAGCTCTTTGAAGAATTTAATTTCATCAAAATCCTTTTTCTGCTTCTCAATACCCTTACTTCCACCTATGGACCAACAGATTATATCCAATTTCAAAAAACTTTACACTAAAATACTCTTCGAATGTTGTTTTGAGGTCACTGAAGAGACCAACCTGACTATCAGAGTGTTCTGGAAACATCACTTCCATATCGTTGCCTGCCTCAAAATGATTGATAAGGCGTTGAATGTCATTCTGAGAAGTGAACGAGATTGTATCTTTAGCCAATACAATTAGACTGGAGGTAAATAGCAACGATATTGATGAACTTGTGGAAGAGCATAATCAAGAGTTGACCACCGAAGAACTTACAGAATGCTCCGTTTATCACAGCAAGAAGATGAGGAGGAAAGTGTTTCAGGCAAGAAAGCACTAAATGAACCATCAATCGTGCATGAACCATGCAATCAAAGAAATGTTAAAAGCATAATAAAATGCGGTGTCACGAATTAAACAAATTTTGAAGGGTCGTAACATCATAAATTTATAAGAAATAAACTACTACATGATTGAATCACATTCCAGGTTTCTCCGATACGGTACAGAAGAAAACATAAAGATTATTTTGTTCCTTAACCATTTATGAATAAGTATGTAGATATTTCTTTAAATGAACGTTATTATAATATAAAAGATTTCGAAATCTATTTGCAATGACGAGTATTTCGCATTACGTGTACGATTTTGGAACGAATTATGCTCAGAAGCAGTATCAAGTCTTTTGAAAGTTAGCAAGTTTTTATCAAGTCTTTTGGAAGCAATGTCAAATTTTCTAGAAGCAGTATCAAGTATTTTGGAAGATTTCAAGTCTTCCAGAGGCAATACTAAGTATTCTGGAAGCAATTCAAGTCTTCTGGAGGCAATATCAAGTCTTTTAGAAGCAGTATCAACTCTTTTGAAAGCAGTACAAGTCTTTTGAGAGCAATATTAAGTCTTTTGGACGCAGTTCACGTTTTCTGGAAGTATTGCAAGTCTTCCAAAAGTAGTATTAAATATTGTGTAAAAATTTTAAGTGTTCCAGAGACAACACAAAGTATTTTTTAAGCAGTACAAGTCTTTTAGAAGCATTGTAAGTCTTCTGAAAACATTTCAATATTTTTAAAGTCAATATCAAGTCTTTTGGAAGTAATTCAAGTCTTCTGGAAGCAATATCAAGTCTTCTAAAAGCAGCATCGAGTATCCTGCGCTTATGCATGTAGATGCAAAATTGTTAGATAGGAACATTATTAACAATAAAGTTTGCTACAAGTGTTGTCATAATAGTTATTTTGTAACATGAGCTGTTTCCCAAGTACTGCCATTAACAAGTTGAAACAGTAACTAATTCATAAAATTTTCGTATTTACGTATTTTTCTCAATATATATCCATCTAAGAGCGAAAATGTAAGAAGGCAATACAGTTGAGAATCAAATTTGTTACAACCTTTGTTCCAAAAGTTATTTTGTAACATACATGGAAATTTATCAAATATAATAATATTTTCTTATTTTGTTCGATATTGATGCATCTAAGAACAAAAATGCAGGAGATAAATATTGTTGAGAATTAAATTTGCTACAGCTTTTCTTCTAAATGTCTCAATTTAAATGCCTCACCCGGTTTAATTACATCAAAGTCCGTGTCAAAAGTCAAGGCTCTTCATTTTAGAGATGGATATCTTCGAAACCGCTCGATGAAAAAAAATGCGCTAAAGTTTATTGTAATCGGTGAACATTTTTGTGTATCATGTGTTAATTTGGATATTTTCACATCCGCGATTTTTCTTTCATCGTGAGTTAATTGAAAATAAATAGATCCAATTATGTATATCTGTTTATATAAGGTGGCGAAAGAAAAATTTGGAGTGGTATTTATCTATCGTCTGGACATTTTTTTGCAGAGAATTTGATGACGTAGTTGAAATTTTTTTTCGCTTTTAGATTTTGAGATATCACTACAATTTTAGTTTTTCTTTAATGCAAACAATCCCTGATTTCTAGCTTATTAAATTCGTTATTTTTTCTGATTTCAAAAATATAAGGTTCGACAGATATATTCCTTATTGTTTCAAAATAAAGCTAAAAATAAACTTTTTATCAAAATTTCCATATACCGCCATCTAGTGTCATTAAGTGTAAATATTTTATTAACGTAAAAAAGTAGTAATTTAATAGAAAAAATCAATAATTTTGAAGTTGTCAACTTGAGCATTTTTTATAGCACTATTTTAATATTTTTTTGGGAAATAGAATAGTGAAATAAAAATTACAAATTTTAAATATTAAATAAAATTAAACAACGCCGCCATCTAGTGTCGTCGAAGGTACTAATTTACAGTTCTCTTAAATTACGTCGTTTAATTTATTTTTTAAAATTTTATTATTTTTGCTAATCATTTTATTTCCCAAAATTACTGCAATAGTGCTATAAAAAATACTCAAATTGACCACCTCAAAATGAAAAGCTTATTTTTAGCTTTATTCTGGAACAATAAGGAATATACCTATCGAACCTTATATTTTTGAAGTCAGAAATAAATGACAAATTTAATAAGCTAGAAATCAGGGATTGTTTCCATTAAAAGAAAACGAAAATTCTCATAATATCTCAAAATCTTTTAAAAGCGAAAAAAATTTTCAATTATGTCATAAATTCTCCGTAAAAAAGTGTCCATATAATGTCTTATTATAACACTCCACAAATAATAATAACCAAGATAATTGCAGTTGCTGGTTTTACAATATTTTCACTTTTGGCGTCTAGCGGAAAAACAAAAGACGATAGAGCTTTGAGGTTTTCAGCATTGGATTTTTTTTTAAGAAATCATGACATGTAAGCTACTTTTTATCTAACTCTTATCTAACTATACTTTATCTAACTAAAATAGTTTTCGAGATGAAATATTCGAACCACCTGTACATTATTTATGTTGAAGCTGCAATAAACGACAAGAGCAGCGGTAAATTCTAAAAATTTTTTATATTAATATCGTCGCTGTTTTCGTTTATCGCAGCATGAAACGTACTTATTTAATTTGTAACAAAATAAATTTATATACAATTTTAAAAAACGTTGATCTCACGTCACCTCTACGTTTTACATCTACTAAGTTGACTCTTACAGTATTGCAGTAATACAATAGAGTATTGCAAAACTCTTTCATAATTCAAAGGGTCAAAGACTTCACTCGCCAAAACTGTTTATAATGATGTGGAAAAGTATAATTCATAACCAGTTAGAACCTGAACATAAAGATTTTTGGAAGAAAACAGCAAATCCTTAAAATATCATAGCTTCGGATTATCAGCACAAATATCAACGACAACTCAAAAACTAAAGCAGATAGATAGAAAATACTTTTTGCATAAACATTGTTGATAATGAACTATAAACACTTAATCCATAACCAGATACAACCCAGAAAGTTTTTTTAATAATTAATATAAGAGTCTTAATATAAAAATTAATCGAAACCTTTTATATAAGAACTTAATGAGGGCTCTAAAGAAAATTGTCTAAAATTAGACAAATATTTAAAAAAATAATAATTAGTTTTATAAAGTAAATAATTGCGTTTTGTTATATTATCCACATATCTCGATTCATTTCAAATATTTTACCTGTTTCAAACTTATATATTTTATTTAATTAAATGATATAACCAAACTTTCATAATTGGCATTAAGAAAGCAGTTTCAGATCAATTTTGAGATATCTCTCTTAGTTCTTAGATATAGGCTGCCGAACTTAATTAGGAATTTTTCAATATTTTGAATAAATTTAAAAATTCTTGAAAAATCGATTTTTTTGGAAAATTGTTACGAACTTACTTTCAATTACTAATTGGAGTATCTACTTTTCAAGAGTGAAGTCAATTTTGAGATATCTCACTTAGTTCTTGAGGTATATGCTGCTGAACTTAATTAGGATTTTTCAATATTTTGAATAAATTTAAAAATTTGTGAAAAATCGATTTATTAGAAAACTGTTGTCGAATTACTTTCAATTATTAATTGGAGCATCTATTTTCCAAAAATGAAATCAATTTTGAGATATCTTACTTAGTTCTTGAGATATAAGGTGCTTAACTTAAATGGGAATTTTCCAATATTTTGAGTAAATTTAAAAATTCTTGAAAGATCGATTTTTTAGAAAATTGTTACGAAATTACTTTCAATCACTAATTGGAGTATCTACTTTTCAAGTGTGAAGTCAATTTTGAGATATCTCACTTAGTTCTTGAGATATATGCTGCTGAACTTAATTAGGATTTTTCAATATTTTGAATAAATTTAAAAATTTCTGAAAAATCGGTTTTTTGAAAAACTGTTGTCAAATTACTTTCAATTATTAATTGCAGTATCTACTTTTCAAGAGTGAAGTTAATTTTGAGATATCTCACTTAGTTCTTGAGGTATATGCTGCTGAACTCAATTAGGATTTTTCAATATTTTGAATAAATTTAAAAATTTGTGAAAAATCGGTTTTTTGAAAAACGGTTGTCAAATTACTTTCAATTATTAATTGGAGCATCTATTTTCCAAAAATTAAATTAATTTTGAGATATCTTACTTAGTTCTTGAGATATAAGCTGCTGAACTTAAATGGGAATTTTCCAATATTTTGAGTAAATTTAAAAATTCTTGAAAAATCGATTTTTTAGAAAATTGTTATGAAATTACTTTCAATTGCTAATTGGAGTATCTACTTTTCAAGAGTGAAGTCAATTTTGACATATCTCACTTAGTTCTTGAGATATATGCTGCTGAACTTAATTAGGATTTTTCAATATTTTGAATAAATTTAAAAATTTTTGAAAAATCGATTTTTTGGAAAATTGTAGCGAAATTACTTTCAATTACTAATTGAAGTATCTACTTTTCAAGAATTAAGTAAATTTTGAGATATCTCACTTAGTTCTTGAGATATATGCTGCTGAACTTAATTAGGATTTTTCAATATTTTGAATAAATTAAAAATTTTTGAAAAATCGATTTTTTGGAAAATTGTAACGAAATTACTTTCAATTACTAATTGAAGTATCTACTTTTCAAGAATTAAGTCAATTTTGAGATATCTCACTTAGTTCTTGAGATATATGCTGCTGAACTTAATTAGGATTTTTCAATATTTTGAATGAATTTAAAAATTTGTGAAAAATCGATTTTTTGGAAAACTGTTGTCAAATTACTTTCAATTATTAATTGGAGCATCTACTTTCCAAGAATGAAGTCAATTTTGAGATATCTCACTTAGTTCTTGAGATATATGCTGCTGAACTTAATTAGGATTTTTCAATACTTTGAATAAATTTAAAAATTTGTGAAAAATCGATTTTTTGGAAAATTGTAACGAAATTACTTTCAATTACTAATTGGAGTATTTAGTTTTCAAGAGTGAAGTCAATTTTGAGATATCTCACTTAGTTTTTGAGATATATGCTGCTGAACTTAATTAGGATTTTTCAATATTTTGAATAAATTTAAAAATTTGTGAAAAATCGGTTTATTGAAAAACTGTTGTCAAATTACTTTCAATTATTAATTGGAGTATCTACTTTCCAAAAATGAAATCAATTTTGAGATATCTTACTTAGTTCTTGAGATATAAGCTGCTGAATTTAAATGGGAATTTTCCAATATTTTGAGTAAATTTAAAAATTCTTGATAAATCGATTTTTTAGAAAATTGTTATGAAATTACTTTCAATTACTAATTGCAGTATCTACTTTTCAAGAGTGAAGTCAATTTTGCGATATCTCACTTAGTTCTTGAGATATATGCTGCTGAACTTAATTAGGATTTTTCAATACTTTGAATAAATTTAAAAATTTGTGAAAAATCGATTTTTTGGAAAATTGTAACGAAATTACTTTCAATTACTAATTGGAGTATTTAGTTTTCAAGAGTGAAGTCAATTTTGAGATATCTCACTTAGTTTTTGAGGTATATGCTGTTGAACTTAATTAGGATTTTTCAATATTTTGAATAAATTTAAAAATTTATGAAGAATCGATTTTTTGGAAAACTGTTGTCAAATTACTTTCAATTATTAATTGGAGCATCTATTTTCCAAAAATGAAATCAATTTTGAGATATCTTACTTAGTTCTTGAGTTCTTGAGATATAAGCTGCTGAACTTAATTGGGAATTTTCCAATATTTTGAATAAATTTAAATATTCTTGAAAAAACGATTTTTTAGGAAAATTGTTATGAAATTACTTTCAATTACTAATTGGAGCATCTACTTTCTAAAAGTGAAGTCAATTTGAAAATATCTCACTTAGTTCTGGAGAAATTAGCTGCTGAACTTCATTGGGATTTTTCCAATATTTTGAATAAATTTAAGAATTCTGCAAACATCGATTTTTTTGAAAAATTGTTACGAAATTCCTCTCAATTACTAACTGGAGCATCTACTCTCCAAAAGCGAAGTAAATTTTGAGATATATCACTTAGTTCTTGAGATATAAACTGTTAAACTTAATTGGTTTTTATCCAATATTTTGAATAAATTTAAAAATTCGTGAAAAATCGTTTTGTTTGGAAAAGTATTGTCAAATTACTTGCAATTATTAATTGGAGCTTCTACTTTCCAAAAATGAAGTCAATTTTGAAATATCTCTCTTAGTTCTTGAAATATAAGCTGCTGAACTTAATTGGGAATCCAATATTTTTAATAAATTTAAACATTCTTGAAAAATCGATTTATTACGAAATTACTTTCAATTAATAATTTGAGCATCTGCTTTTCAAAACTGAAGTAAATTTTGTGATATCTCACTTAGTTCTTGAGATATAAGATTAAAATTTATTATTATTATTATTTTCATCTAAATATGTAAGAATATATCATTTTTTTGTAACAGCAAAACATTCATTGTATACAAAACATAATAAATTTATCATCGTTTTTTACCAATTTTGAGAAAATCAAAATGATTTTCTAGTAAGGGCCAACTGTAGTAAGCTTTTACAAACTGTTGATAAATTTACCTAACAATTAAAAACTGTTTTATACTATTCTCTAGATAGTTACTATAATTTTACTTGCTGTGATAGGTCATTTGACCAAAAACCAAAGGTGAGTAAACTGTGCCTAAATAAGACATTCTCCCAAACCTTAAAACCTTTACTTTATAAACCAACCAATCCCCCTCCTTACCATTCAAAACACGTTCTTCTGTCTCTGTCCAACCTGGTACAATACCCTTTACGGACTTTGATTTCACTAAACTCACGATAAAAGAAAAACCGCAAATCCCAAAATTTCCAAATTAACATATGATACGCAGAAATATTCACTGTTTATAATATACTTTACAGCAATTTTTTTCATAGAGCGATTTCGAAGATATCGATCTCTAAAGTGAGGGGCCTTGACTTTTGGTACAGACTTTAGTGTTATTTTTAATTCAATAACCAAAATCTGTTATTTGAGTTGCCTATGTTTTGATAACAAGATATAACAAAAAATCTTTAAAATCTCTTTTATAACGTTTTAAAACAATCTATTAAAAATAATCATTTTTGTTAAAATAGAATATTCATAACGAAATAAGATCATTGTAATTATCTTCAACAATATAATTAAAGATTAATTAACTATAATCATTTTTAAATTAGTGGCTAAAACTTGTTATTTGAGATGCCTATATTTTAATAAAATGTAGCAAAAGTGTTAAATTTATCACATTTCAAAATAATTTATTACAAACAATTATGTTATTTAAATTTTAATTCAAAATTAATACAATTACAAATGAAAAAGATTATTAAAAATTCTCTTTTATTATAATCAAATTTCAAATAAATGTTATAGATTTCTTTATATTCTTTACAACATTCCTTAAACTAATCAGAATCTAATTCATTTAATTTCCAAACAATTTATCCTCCAATTCCGAAAATTGTGATAAATAAAACTTAGTTATATTCATTAAATAATATAAACCAATTAATTAATTATTTTTATTAATAAATTTCGCTTCTATTAATTTTTCAAATCGTCTCATAGATGGTTAAAAGGTCTATGACCAGAAACATTTTTTTTTCTGATTAGGTTATGTTTACAGAGAGTGACGTGTGCTTTCGTTTCGTTAAAATAAACACAAATTCCTTTTATTTGAACGCCTATGGTGACTCAAGAATGATTACTTCCGCATGTTAAGACACAAATGATAACTTTCCGACAGTGAGTTATAAAAAAACCGTAACGATGCGTTTAAATATTGATTTGAATGAGTGTCTTCGTGATTCGCCCAAATTTAGGTCGGTTTTTTCTATGCATTTTCGCATGATTTAGTTAAATTGGGTGTTTTCGGTTTTTAGAAGCATATTGGAACAGGAAGAGGCTAATGTGGATCAATTAGAACAAAAATTAGATAAGATAATTAAGTTATGCGGGAATGTTGTTGATTCGGGTAAAGCTTATGTTGCACAACAAAGGTTTTATTAATTGTTAATCTTTTTTAAATACGAAATTAATCAACGATTTTTTTTCAGTTTATTTGCTAATGGGTTATGGGATCTTAGCGCCCACTTTAAAGAAGACACCTTGGTGTTGTCTTCGCTCAGCAAATTAATACATAATTTGCAAGAAATGAACAAATTTCATACGATCTTATTGGATCAAGCTTCAAGAACAATTTTACGAAATTTAACATCGTTTTGTAAAATTGATATTAAACATGTACGTGATTGTAAGCAACACTTTGAAAAAATTTCCCAAGATTTAGATACGGTGCTCGTACGAAATTCTCAAACACCAAGGAATAAATCGCCGGAAATTGAAGAAATTGGAAATCTTCTGGTTGCAACGCGATCATGTTTCGGTCATCAGGCTATGGATTATGTGTACAGTGTAGAAATTTTACAAAATCGTAAACGACACGAAGTATTAAGTACTGTAAGTTAAAAAATATTTTGAATTCTTTTTGATTTTGGGTGTGTTTGATTCTGATTTTTTTAGCTATTGAGTTATATGCATGCTTGTACTACTTATTATCATCAAGGATCGGATTTGTGTGAAGATTTAGAACCATTTTTAAAGAAATTAGCAGAGGAGGTAATTAATTATTGGATAAGAATAGCTTAGAATAAGTTTTTTTCATAGAAAATAACTTCAAACTAATTTAAATCTACTCAAAATTTCGTTTTAAATATTCTGTTATGTGTTGCCATCTTTTGGGGATAATTTGAAATTATACAGCTAAGAATTGAACCTTTAGAATACAGGTGTTTTTAAATTAAGAAGTAATTTTTCAATGAAAATTAAGATGATCTTTCATATCACTTTTTGTTGAAAACTCCTTCTTCTGTAAGATACAGCACTATAAAGATAAAGTTAGGGGAAAAGTTGATTTCAGTTAATTATGGGAGAATTTAGAAGGATGAACTTTGGCAAAAAATTATTACTAATGAAATGTTATTTTTTGATGATTTTTATAATCCTACAACATTATTAAAAGGAGGTGAAAAAATTCACCCCTATAATACTTTGTATCAGAAGTTTTTAATACTCCTATATTTTTCTGAAGAGTTTTGAAAATTTCGAAATAGATTTTCTCCACAAAAACCTTCACAGCACTTGTTGGGACTGAATCTGGAAACAATATCAAGTTTTCTGAAAGCATTTCAAGTATTCCAGAGGCAATATCAAGTCTTCTGGAAACATTTCAAGCCTTCTGGAACCATTTTAAGTCATTTATAGACAATATCATGTCTTGTAGAAGTAGTATCAAGTTTTCTGAAAGCAGATCATGTCTTTCAGAGCCAATATCAAGTCTTTTGAAAGCATTTCAAGTTTTCAATAAGCAGTATTAGGTCTTCTGGAAGCGTTTCAAGAGTGCCAAAAGCAACATCAAGTCATCTGGATGCAATATCAAGTTTTCTAGAAACTGTATTAGGTCTTCTGAAAGCATTTCAAGTCGTCTAGAAGTAGTATCAAGTTTTTTGGAAGAAATATCAAGCCTTCTAAAAGCAGTATTAAGTCTTCTGGAAACATTTCTTCTGGAAAAGTCTTCCAGAGGAAACATCAAGGCCGTTATGAGAATGTATAGAACAACATTTGAAAATGTTAAAAATGTTTACTTAGACATGGTATCCTCTGGTTCAAGCCATTTAAATTTTCATAAAGTTTTAATATAGATTTTAATGTACAGGGTGTGTCATATGTCTGGAATATAGTCAATATCTTCGTCATTCATGGTTTTAAAGAAAATTGTTCAAAATAAAATGTTCTTTATTAATTGTGACATTTATTTATTCCTGTTTGTATTGTTTTTTTTGCATATTCTGATAGAGCATAAAAAAAGCGCCACAATTAATAAAGGAACTGTTGTTTGAAATATTTTTCTGTGAAACCACGAATAGCGGTAATCAAAAACGAACTTTGTTGTTGCTTTGTGAGTGATTTGTGAGATGTGAGGGAGGAATTTTGTGATGGATTTAGAAGCTGAGGGTATGTATAAGATTTTAGATCCATAATATTTGTAAATAAATCAAAATGCAACAACTTTTTTCATGATTTTCATGAAACATTTGCATGAAGCATTTTCCGCAAACTTCCGCCACTCTGTTCAGTTTGTGTTTTTTTGAAAATGGGACTAAAACTGGTAATCTATATTTACCACTGACCAAAGTACCTATTTTCTTTACAGAAACCGGCGGAACTGTGAAGCAGTTCACTCGGAGAGTTCTCTATGACTTTATAAAAGAGAGTCTTAGTCGTTTACTAGACGAGAAGATAATCTTTATGGAGAATAAACTAATTGAAATAACAAATTGTCCCGATTTTAAAATTAGCCAGTTTAAAAGCAAATTAAGACTTTTCAAATCACAGTTTAAACAAAAATGGACAGCCGCATGTAATAAAGAACAGAGATTTCTAAAAAATAACGAAAAATGGCTTGCCGGAACTTTGAAATTACCAATCTGGACTAAACAAAAGGTGGGTAGGCCGGTAAAGGAATTCCAAGAATCAAGCGACCGCGGTAAACGGCGCAAAACAAAAGAGTTAAGGGAGCATGTACCTGAGGAAACATTGCTTTATGCCACCCAAATGAGTTTACGGGCAGCTGGAAAGAAAGATGCATCCGCGATTCTAAAAGAAATGACAAAATCTCCATTACGTGCTTCAAAAATTCGTAAAGTAATAACTACCTCGCATAGCAAACGAAGTGATATCATGCCTCTAAATGTACAGCAAGCTTTATCAATATTTGTCGAAGCTGGTCTAACCCGAAAACAGTACAACGTAATACGCAGTGCGAGCAAAAAACTATATCCGTGTTATTCGTTACTTCAAAAAGCGAAAAATGAGTGTTACCCTAAACAAGAATCATATCGTGTCACTGATACGTGCGCCGAAACAAATCTGCAAGACTTGATAGATCACACTGCAGCACGTTTGTGTAAATACCTCGATGAAGTTTTTGTAAATATTTCCGACGAAGAAAAAGAAAATTTAGAGCTGATATCCAGATGGGGCTGTGATGGCTCTCAACAAGCCCAGTATAAGCAAAAATTTGAAAGTGATGCATATAGCGACGCATACATTTTTCAAAGTTCCTTTTTGCCTCTAAGATTAATTGTAAATAATAGGAGTAAAAAAAAATTATTTGGCAAAATCCTTCACCATCTAGTCCGCGCTTCTGTAGACCAATCCGTATCAGGTTTGTACATGAGACCAAAGATATAACTACAGAAGAAATAAGATACGTAGATAATCAGGTAAATAACCTAGTCAAAACAGAGGTGCTCGTAACCAGTGGAATTTTAAAAATAAAACATACGTTTCTGCCCACAATGGTAGATGCCAAAGTGTGTTACGCGGCAACAGATACTTTGTCTTCAATGCGTTGCTATATATGCAAAGCGACATCAAAAGAATTTAATAAATTGGAACAAAGATGAGAAGAAGATCCAGAACTTTCAAATTTGGGATATCCATTCTTCACGCAAGAATAAGATTTTTAGAGTCAATACTTCACTTATCATATAAATTGCCAATTCAGAGGTGGCAAGCAAGATCTTCGACTGACAAACAGATTATTAAAGGCACTAAAAAGGGTATACAACAAGCATTTAAAGAAGAGATGTCACTGTTAGTGGACGTACCAAAAACAGGATTTGGTAACACCAATGACGGTAATACGTCAAGGCGTTTTTTCTTGCATCCCGAGACGGTATCAAGAATAACAGGTATTGACCTTGACTTCTTGAAAAGGTTGAAACTTATATTAGAGATAATCTCGAGCGGTCTCAAAATAAACACAGAAAAATTTGAGATCTTCTGTAAAGAAACAGCAGAAGTTTACGTAAGGTTGTATGGGTGGCATCCAATGACACCCACTCTTCATAAAATATTAATTTACGGACCAACATTAATAGAACACGCTATAATACCAATTGGCCAGCTCTCCGAAGAAGCCGCAGAAGCGCGGAACAAACATTTCCGCCAGTATAGATTAGACTTTGCAAGAATGTTTTCTAGAGTGCAATGTAATGTGGATGTGCTAAACAGATTGTTATTGACCTCGGATCCATTCATTTCATGTTCGAGGCCTAAAGAAAAAAGAAACAAGAAATTGTTTTCTAAAGAAGCATTAGGTTATTTTTTGCAACCAGATATCGAAGAAGAAGATGAAGCAGATGAAGAAGAAGATGAAAAACAACATGAAGAATCATTTATTTAATGTACATACTCACAAATAATATTTCTTTTTATGATGAAACATAGGCAATTGATGACGAAAATGTTTCTTGTTGTGATGAAAATGTTTTAATATTAAGCATATATTATAAATATAAACAAAAGTTTTTCTATTAATTTTCTTCGGTCTTCCCCAAAATCACAACAAGTGCAAAATATGTGAAAGTAAGCTAATTTAGTATCCAAAATAAATCTAGTATGTGTAGTTAACAACATCAAGTGATTTTAAATTAATTAAAATGAAAAAATAATTATGGCCAGCTTTTCATTCAAAATACCCCTATGTGCGCCGGCCAAGTCCAGCCCGCGGAAAGGTTTAATCCGGCCCGTTTAAGAGTGCCGTCGTGAGAATGTTTGAACGCGTTCTTACTTCATAATGTGACGACCCGCATAAAAACTTTATTCGTTAGCCCGCTACGATTGTCTACTTATTACAAATGGCCCGTCTTAAAAAAAGTTTCACCACCACTGTTCTAGACATTTGACATGGCCTGTAGTTTAAAATAAAAAGAAAATGTATTCAAAAAGCAAGTATGTAGGATACATATGCTCTATTGGACGTTTTGAAGAAAGAAAGTTCTTTCATATTTCTAATCATCTTCTTTTCATTCACCTATTAATACTGGAACAGGTAAACCGCTGTTGGTAATCGATTCTTCATCTACTACCTTTGGTGATACATATAATATCCCACACAGAATTTTTATTGAATTTACATCGTTTTTTAAATGTTATTATAGACTTCCATCATTTAATTCATTATTTCAATTAAATGTGTTTTTTAAATTTAATTTTATTCTCCTCCTATTTATTTCTACTTACCTACGTGGTACAGGGATTTCTTAACGTAAAGTATCAATGTTTACGTTGTACAACATGTCAATATCATGATCCTTTTTAATAATTCTGTACTGTGACGAACCTCCGGAAATTCGACCGATCGTCTCTAAAGCTTCTCCAGCAAGTTGGCTAAAAAAATAATTGTGCGCATGCGTGACTTTATTGCCGATTGACTATGCATTGAAATTTTTAGCTGGCGAATGGAGAAAATTCGGGGATTTGCTGGCGATCGACTGTGCATAGGCGCCCAAGTCTTTTGAAAGCATTCCAAGTCTTGTGAAAGCTATATCAAATCTGCTAGAAGCAGTATTAGGTGTTCTGGAAGCATTTCAAGTTTACTAGAAGCAGTATTAAGTCTTCTTGAAGCAATAGCAAGTCTTCTAGAAGCAATATTACATTTTTTGGAAGTATTTCGAATCTTCTAGAGGCAATATTCAGTCTTCTAGAAGCAGTATTAGATTTTCTGGAAGCATTTTCAATCTTCCAAAGGCAATATCAAGTTTCTGGAAGCATTTCAAGTCTTCCAGACGCAACTTGAAGACTTCAAATGCATTGGAAATGTTCTATAGGGAAGATCAAGTCTTCTAGACGCAGTATAAGTCTTCTGGAAGCACTATCAATTCTGCTAGCAGCTTAGCTAAGCTACTAGCAGTATTAGGTCTTCTAAACGCATTGCAAGATTTCTAAAAGCATTTCACATCTTCTGGAAGCAATATCAAGTCTTCAGTATTAAATTTTCTGGAAGCATTTCAAGTCTTCCAGACGCAATATCAAGCCTTCTGGTAACATTGAAGATCAAGTCTTCTAGACGTAATATTAAGTCTTCTAGAAGCATTTCAAGCCGTCCAAAGGTAATATCAAGTCTTCTGAAAGAAATATCAAGTCTTATAGAAGCAGTATTAAGTCTTTTGGAAGCAATATCAAGTTTGTCAGAAGTAGTATTAGGTCTTCCGGGAGTATTTCAAATTTATTACAAGCAGTATCAAGTCTTCTGGAATAATTTCAAGTGTTCTATGGGCAGTATCAAGTCTTCTAGAAATAGTATCAAGTCTTCTGGAAGTAGTCAAGTTTTCCAGAAGCAGTATCAATTCTTCTAGAATAATTTCAAGTGCTCTATAGACAATATCCAATTTTATAGAAGCAGTATCAAGTCTTCTGGAAGCATTGTAAATCATCTGAAAGCATTTCAAGTTTTCCAGAGGCAATATCAAGTCTTCTGGAAGCATTTCAATGCTGTCAAAGGCAATATCAAGTCTTTTGGAAACATTTTTAGTCTTCTGGAAGCCAATCAAGTGTGCTAGAAGCAATATTAAGTCTTCTGGAAGCATTGCAAGTTTTCTGAAAGCATTTCAGATCTTCTGGAAGCAATATCAAGTCTGCCAGAAGCAATATTAGTTTTTCTGGAAGCATTTCAATGCTTTCAAAGGCAATATCAAGTCTTTTGAAAACATTTTTAGTCTTCTGGAAGCAATATCAAGTCTGCTAGAAGCAATATTAGTTCTTCTGGAAGCATTTCAATGCTTTCAAAAGCAATATCAAGTCTGTTGGAAACATTTTTAGTCTTCTGGAAGCCATATCAAGTGTGCTAGAAGCAATATTAGGTCTTCTGGAAGCATTGCAAGTTTTCTGAAAGCATTTCAGATTTTCTGGAAGCAATATCAAGTCTTCTAGAAGCAGTATTAGATCTTCTAGAAGCATTTCAAGTCGTCCAAAAGCAATATCAAGTCTTATAGAAGCAGTATTAGGTCTTCTGGAAAAATTTGAAGTCTTCTAGAGGTATTATCACATGTTCTGGAAGCAATATCAAGTCTGCCAGAAGAAGTGTTCGGTCCTCTGGAAGCAACATCAAGTCTGCCAGAAGCAGTGTTAGGTCCTCTGGTAGCAATATCAAGTCTGCCAGGAGCAATATTAGTTCTTCTGGAAGCATTTCAATGCTTTCAAAGGCAATATGAAGTCTTTTGAAAACATTTTTAGTCTTCTGGCAGCAATATCAAGTCTGCTAGAAGCAATATTAGGTCTTTCGGAAGCATTTCAATGCTTTCAAAAGCAATATCAAGTCTTTTGAAAAAATTTTTAGTCTTCTGGAAGCAATATCAAGCATTTCCGATTTCAAGTTGTAGATGTCACATTGTTCACAACATAATCAGCAAAATCGTTAAAATACGAGAGAAATAGTAGAGTGCCTAGTATCGATCCCTGTGGTACGCCTCTACGAATCGGTAAGCTACTTGACATGGTTTTATTCACTCTAACAATCTAAGTTCTATTTTCCAGAAAAGATTTTATGAACTTTACGCTAACATCATCAAAGTTATATACAAATTTGAGTTTCTTAATTAAAATGTCATGCGATATGCAGTCAAAAGCACGAGTCAAATTCAAGAAGAGAGACACACAATAATCTCCCCCTTCAAAGGTATCATTACAGAAATTAATTAGTTGCACCACTGCATCTTGGGTACATTTCCCTTTACGAAACCCGAACTGATTTTTGAATAGCAAATTATGCTCTTCCACATAGTTTACAATTCTATTGTATATCACACGCTCAAACACTTTTGAAAAAACAGGCAGAATGCTTATTGGACGATAATTTTTAACATCATTCCTGCAGCCCTGCTTATATATAGGGACAACACAGGCACATTTAAGCATGTCAGGAAATATTCCCTGCTCAATAGAACAGTTTAAAAGTTTAGTTAATGGACCAACATAAAGACTTATATTATTTTTTATAAATTTTACTGAGATGCCAAAGTAGTCCTGTCATGAACTATTCCTTAATAATTTCAATGTCTCTCACCTTATTTTGAGTCACTGTAGCTAAAGCAAACTCGTTTGTCTGAAAAAAACAATTGACAACAGAACTCAAGGGGTGCATGGTCAGACTTTGCAAATTTTTCAGCATCTATATTAATTGTGCGATCTTTTAGGTTTTGTCGATTTGAGTTTATTATGTTCCACATAGCCCGCGATTTAAACCCCGAGTTGTTAATGAAAGCACTATTGGATTTAATTTTTGCTAGTTCTAAGGCTTTCCTGTATTGAGCTCGCATCGTATTACGTAACTGCAACAACATAGCAGTATAATGACGATTATACATTTCACAAACTAAATTATATTTAGACCTTTCTGCCAAATTTCTGTCAAACCACTTTACTCCATTATCAGTACATCTAATCCTGTGGTGTCTAAGTGGAAAGGCCAATTAAATGCCTCTACAGCTCCGAAGAACAATGCATACTTGTCATCTGCATTCAACTCATTTGGAACAAACATTGACCAACTACGATCATTTAAAATATTAAAATACGATGTCATACCAGATTGTGTAATGCATCGGATACCTCCTTCATACTGATTTTCATTCAATGATACTGGTATAATTAAATATTGAGCAAAATGATCGGACAAATTGCAATCACTGAATACACCAGCATTATAATTATCCAAAGAAGATTTCATAAAAATGTTGTCGATATTCAGGAATAAGGTAGTTTTATTAATAAGTTCTATTAATGTTATTACAATCTTTTGAGGAACAATTTTTCAAAGAATAGGAAGGCTATCGCTACCAGTGTTGATTGAACTGTAATTACAATTAACACTAAACCCAAAAGTAGAAATCTTTTGGGTTGGGCGTAAATTCTAGTATTAGTCCTAGTAATGCTTCCTGGGTTAGTTCTCATTTTATTTCAAAGTTTTTCAAAGAGTTTTGGAATTGCCGAAAGCAAAAAGATTGGTTTGTATAAAGCCATATCATATGATGATTTTTTTGGCTCAAACATCACATATCTTGCATTTATTAAATGTTTGTTTCAATATTGCTTTTCTAGGGAGATTTTTTAAGATTTCTCCTATAATCAAGTCAAAATGTGATGTTTTCTTTACACTTATATTCTTCCTAATTTCATTAGCATCCACAATTGGGGTTATATGGTTTATACGTTCATTAGTATTGATTTGCAAATAATCCTGTTTTTTTGTTTATTAGTTCCTACGGTCCATTATCAGTTCTCAGAAGTGAATTTTGACTACTACAACTTTTAGTTACTCTTCATAATTAACTCAATTTAGTAAGGTTGTTGACGATTCTTACTTTATCTTCATTATTTCTCTTTTTAATTGTTTCGTCAAATTTCGTCTAGCTTAAAATGTTTAGATTAGAATATTTCGTTGAAAGCTTTCTACTTTCTATTATTTTTTAGTATTAAGTTCAAATTTTAATCAAAAGCTTTCCTTATCTGTTGTAGCATTCGTCAGGATTGGGTTTCTTTTATTTTAAATAATCTTTTCATTGCTAGCTCGCAATTATCCAGAAAATTGGGTGAAAATGTCTTTAATACAAAGAAATGCAATAAATGAGGTCTCTTATCCGTATCAATAGGATAGGTTATGGTTTTCTGATGACTGATAATTAGCTCTAATCTCTTGAATGGCTAACCCCCATTCTGTGATTCTTGTATTATAATCGCCACTGGTGGGATGGCGACATATAATTTATTACATTAATTGATTAACACTTAATTTGTACGATAATTAACTTCATGTCAAACTTCAATACAATCAGTTTTATGTTGTTATTAATTCATTTTTGGCGGGGAAAATAAGCTGATATAAAAAATAAATTTTTATTATGTTTAATACTATTGTATTCATTAAAATAGGTAGCAACAATGCAAGAAGAAACGACAACAATAGAAAAGAAATTAGAAAATAGGCATAGTTTCGTTACAAACAAAGAAATAATTCCTAATTTAGCCAAAAGTAAAGGAGTTCCGATTTTAGAAGGATACCTCTTTAAGAGAACTTCAAACGCATTTAAAACGTGGAATAGACGTTGGTTTTGCCTTAGAGATAATCAATTAGTTTATAGGTAGGTATCAAAAAAATCTGTTAGAATCCTACTAAGTAACAAAAAAATCTTAACAGAAAACGATCAGGGGATGACAATTACACAATAATGGAAGAAGATCTTCGTTTATGCACCGTAAAACCAGTCGTAGATACAGAAAGAAGATTTTGCTTCGAAGTAGTATCCCCGTTAAAATGTCACATGTTACAAGCAGACTCTGAAGAGATGTTAACCGCTTGGATCTTAGCCGTGCAAAGAGCTGTTGGTGTTGCATTTCAAAATCATCCAATATCCTCCGATACAGACACTAATAAATCTCTCGAAACGACCTTTAATAAAATAACCAACGAAAAGAAACGAAAAAAGGGTAAAATTTGGGAACAATTGCTTCGGATACCCGGAAATGATAAATGTTGCGATTGCGGCGAATCAAATCCGAGTTGGGCAAGTATTAATTTAGGGGTTACGTTGTGTATAGAATGTTCGGGTGTCCATCGAAGTCTTGGAGTGCATTATAGCAAAGTTAGATCGTTAACTTTAGACGATTGGGAACCGGAATGTATTAAAGTTATGGCCGAATTAGGAAACACCGTCGTTAATAAAGTTTACGAGGCGAACGTTTCCGAAAATTTCATCAGGGCAACACCAATGTGTACAAAGTAATAATATAAAACAAATTAAACCGAAATGATTTTAATTTTATTTGTTTAGTTCAATCCGCGAAAATTGGATTAAATCTAAATACGTCGAACGCAAATTCGTTTATAAACTCCCAGATATCACGGAGAGAGCTTCAAGAAATTTAATGAACATAAGAAAATGGAGTGTGCGGAGATTGCGGAGAAGACCGAGAAGTTGCGATAACTCGAGGAAAAATGTTGTGTCAAAAAAACAAAGGGATAGTGTGTTAATGTTTGGGAACGATCTAGATAAACCTATTAATGAAACTTTTGATATAAGTAGCGATCAAGATTCTACAGGGGGTGAAGATAATGATACACCAGGTTAATTAATTTAGTAAAAAATGACGCAATTTTTTATTTAAATAAATAAATCGTTTTAGATGAAGAAGATATAAGCAAATTACATCCCGATCGACTTCTATATAAAGCAGCTTTAGCTCATAATTTGCCGGTTATGTGCGAAGCTTTAGCATTGGGGGCGAATCAACAATGGAAAAATGAGGATGATCATAATAGAAGTGCTATTCATCAAGCAGTACTTAGTGTATTTATTATTTATCTAATAATAATTACATAATATTTTTATTATTAATAATTAATTAATTTTAGGGTTCAGTAATGTCTTGTGCATATTTATTATTAAACGGTGCAAAAATTGATTTACAAGACGATCGGGGTCAAACCCCTTTGCATTTAGCAACCCAAGGTGGTCACACAGCTCAAGTTTGCCTTTTATTAAAACATAGGGCGGATCAGCATTTAAATGACAACGAAGGACTCGTCCCGTTAATGATAGCGGAACAAAAAAAGGATGCAGATATTGTGACTTTGTAATAAATATAGATTAGAATTATTTGGATAAGAAATTAATTTTGTTTTAATTTTTTAGGTTAAGATTAGGTCGACTTAATGAAGAAATGAAAGGATCTGAGATGGGTGTTTGTGGTGATGATACTTTTAATGATGTCGTTAGAGATTTCTCCCAAATGGCCTGTAGTCACCCTGAGCGGTTACAACGAACTAAAAATTCTGAATAGAGATATAAGTGAAATTTTTATTATTCTCTTTTTTTTAATGATTGTGCTTTAAATCTTTTTTTTAACAAATGTCTCTTTAATGTTATTTGTTACCAAAATACTCTTTTTTTAAAAGATGTGCCTTTGTATATTAATTGAATCTAAACCGTTTTATGTTTTTTACAGTATGTATATTTATATATTTAATCTATGTATAATAAAATTTAAAAAGACAATTCTTTTCAGTAGTTTTTATACTACCGATTATAGATTTTCCTTTTAATCCTCAATTAAAGCGTGAAGAAATCTTATTATAACCGCATTGTAATGAAATCTAAAATAAGAAAGCGCGGAGAAAAAACGAAACTAAAGTAATATTGAAGCAATAAAAGCAACACGCACAAGACATCAAAAGTACTATTACAAAAAACAGAAACCAATGAAGTATGACTCGGAGATTTACATATCAAAAAAACAATAGAGGCTCGGTATTAGCCGCTCGCATCAATTTATTAACGGGCGAATTAAAACCTATGTTGGTGTTGGCGTAATTTGGCGAAAACACATCAGAAACGCGCGCACTTAATCGCGGCACTCTTATATTAAACTGGGACAGAATACTTGACGCACTCACCACACCCGACATCACATCGCACACAAACTTCACAGACATATTCTTTCTTCTATCTTCCAGGCTAAGAAGATTGTAATGATGTAAAAGAGCCGGGTAGTTCAATTCACCGCGGGGCGGATAGAAACCAAACTCCAGAAAATGTAAGAATCTGATGAACTTACGTTGTACTTTTTCTAAAGAAGCGATTTGTGTCAAAAGAGTCGGAGACGCGTAAAGTAAAGAATAAGTATGGTTTTGATGTCTGCATACTCTAAGCTATTTCTAGTAATAAAGCCCAATGTTTTAAGAGCACTAGCAGAGACTGTCCTAATATGTTCACCAAACGTCAAAGATGCATCAAACGATATCCCAAGGTCCTTCACAGTAGAGATGCGCGATAGATGATCCGTTCCAATTGTATATTCAAAATTCACAAGGTTCCTCTTCTGGCTATATGTCATCACCTGACACTTGGAAGTATTTAAGATCATTCTATTGTCAGTACACCATAAAGATAGCCTATCCAAATCCAACTGAAGCGATAAACAGTCTCGTTCACTAGATACTGTGGTAAATAACTTAAGATCGTCTGCGTAAAGAAGTGCCTGTGTAGTGAAGCACGCAGGTAAATCGTTAACAAAAATATTAAATAGTAGAGGGCCCAGAATGGAACCCTGAGGTACGCCATTAGTGTCGTTTATATATCGCTCAGATACATAAGACGTAAGAAGTTGTGTAAGAGAGCAATCGCAACCAAAATTTCCCAGCTTCACTATCAACAACGAAAGATCCAAACAGTCAAAAGCCCTCGAGAAATCAGTGTAGACCACATCAACTTGTCCACGACAGTCAAGTGCGGTAGAAATATATTGAGCAAAACTTAGTAAGTTTGTGGCGGTAGATTTTCCTCTATGGAAACCATGCGGATATTCCGATATTCGTGCCTTAGTATAGAATTCGATTTTAGATGCTACAATCTGTTCAAAAAGCTTTGCAAAGTTATTGATGATGGCTATCGGCCGATAATTCGCTACGCAACACCTATCTCCCTTTTTGTAAACCGGGCAAATTCTACTTAATTTCCACATCTTGGGAAATTCAGAGCTATTGATAATTCTATTGAAGATGTGCTGAAGTGGATGGAGGAGTGCAGGGGTGCAGTCCTTAACCAAAAATGCAGGAATTCCATCTGGGCCCGTCGTAGCCTTTGCCTTAAATTTTCTGAAAGATTCAATCATTTCGTCATGGCTAACTTCGGCGATGCCAAAAGTGACAGAATTAGTGTCATGCATTACGCGAGTATTGCAGGTACGTATAACAGATGCAGGACAATACATAGCTTCAAAATGATCGGCAAACGAGTTAACTACTGCCGGCAAGTCAGACACAATTTCACCTGCCAAACGAAAGGAGCTTGGAGATGTTTTATTGTTCCTGGTCATGTTAACGAAGCGCCAAAAGTTTTTTGGTTCCGTTTTTATGTCCCTGCGAAGTCGACTAAAACTTGTGCAATGATATGCACAATGAGTTTTTCTATATAATTTATGATGGTGCTTTTTAATCTAAGTATTCTTATTAATATTTATCCTGTATGGTATTTTAGCTGAATACCATACAGGATATTTCGACCCTACATGTTTACCCCTAGATTTAGGTACATGAGCATCAAGAACGTTGTATAATGCTTCATAAAAGACTTTACAGGATTGTTCAACCGATGACAACGTAAATAAATGAGTCCAATCAATGTTCAACAGTGCCTCGTATAACTCAGGCAGGCAAGCTCTCCTGAAACAGTACCGGGCGTCGCGGTATACATCTCTATCTAGCAATCGTATAGGCATCGGTACTGCAAAGGTCAGTAGTAACGCCGGATGATAATTATCTTCTCTCACCAATATAAAGTCTGAGTGTATAATTTGAAGACTTAAATTTGAAGAGGCAAGTACTAAATCAAGAGTTCTATCAATACTATTAATTACATTATTTAATTGTACAAAGTCATTATACAAAGTCAGCTAAGAAAGTTGGAAAGAGTAGTGGCACCTTCATCATTTGTAGCGTCAAGAGACGGAATATTAAAGTCACCCATGATCATAGTATCCAAAGACATATCCAACATTGACTCAATGTAATCGAAGACGTGACCATATATTACTCCAGGTGTAGCAGGTGGGAAATAGCAGACAACTATGTTAATCAGCGATTTCGTCTTTTTAAACTCAAGCCGAACAGCTACCAAATCAATTGATTCAACAGGACAAGAGACAAACATGATATTCGAAGTAGCAATTCCAGAATTAATAGCCAATAATACTCCTCATCCCCTACGGATAGGTCGATCACATCTAAAAACGTCATATTTGGAAAAATTTCGTAATCCGGGACACCATCTTTGAGCAAAGTTTCACTAAGAGCAACAACATCAAAGTCCGCTGCATCGACAGAAGTAAAAAAATCATTTATTTTTGTATTCAATCCACGTGTATTTTGGTAGTATATGTTGTACTTTTTCCGTTGAGAAGTTACTAGTTTTTTTTGACGATTCTCGGACACCCATTAAAAAACTGCACTCTCAGACCATTCTCACCGTTTTCAGAACGTCGTTTGAGTTCAGCACGTATATTGCGCTCATATTTTTGTTGTCTTGGTGTTCGATCGCAACTGATGTAAACATTTTTAAAGTTGACGGAGTTGCGTAATTCTTTAGCTCGTCTTAGTACCATACTCGTATCAGATTTATTGTCAAATACAACTTTAATAAGTCTTGGACGAGTAACTGTTGGAGAGGGTAATTTTCCCAGTCTAAAGACTTTAGCTATGGTGGGAGGCACTTGAATAAAATCTCCGAGTATAGCCTGAACAGTGTCCTTAAGAATTGTCATCGGTCTCGGCCACATTTGAAATTATAACATTACGCGCCCTTCGTTCACGCTCATTAATTTCATTGATCACTTCATCGATAGTATTTTCTTGAGGTGATTCTTTAACACTTTGCTTTTCTCGCAATTCAGAGACGGATTCAGATAAAGTTTTCAATTGAGCTACAAGATCATTAATAACAGTCTTAAGGGCTTGCAGAGGATTATCGCATTTTACGCAGATATCACAAGTCCATTTGATATTTGTGCGAGAACGCAACAATCGTGAATCTGTGGCGGGTAAACCCGCGCAGGCATTAGTAAACGTATCGTTACAAATGAAACATCGAACATATTCACCATCCTTGCACCTAGAATTACAGCATTTACATGTAATTGGCATGATTATGACCTAAAAGTATTACGAAAAGTGGAAATAAACAAAAAAAAAAGAAAAAGGAATAAAACAAGGACACAAATTTTCACTCCAACGGGGCCCGTCGTGGAGACTTTAAAAGTAAACGCAAAACAAGAAATTAGGCCACGGCAAGGAAATCAGGTGAGAAAGACGAGTGGAGAAGGTTAGGTGAAACTTGTTCGGCAAAATACAAGATTACATTTTTATAAAAATATAAAAATAAATCACCAAATCTATTATTCCTAACACCCTCCAAAACAAATATAATCTGATAAAGTTGGGATAAAAAGAGACAATATCTTATGCGTGATTACCGTTAATGCAAATCAATCGTACTTTAAAAAGCAAATTATTCACGAGAGCCTACGCCAAAACGTGTGGTCACTTCAACGTTCACTCAAAAAACTATTAATTTATTTATATTAATTAATTTATTTTATTTATATTAATTTATTATAATATGGAGATATGTTAAATTAAAATTAGAATTATCACTAGGACTAATAATCTAATGAAATAAAACATTGCATTTCATTTTCTTACTTTGAATAATAAATTTTTTTTTAAAAAAACAACAATTTAAACATAATGTACGTAAAAATAAAACAAAAATGTTACAAATTTTCACTAAAACTGTACAACTTTATATTACATAAATAAAGCATGACATTATTTGTAACTTAGGCCAGGCGCGCACATGCGATTTTCTGTCGCGCGACTGTTTGGTCGCAAAAATAACACACATAGCATTAAATACAAATGCGACTAAATAATAGCAGCGATTAAAAAGATGTAACCTGCTCCATTTTTGTAACGACGCGATTGTCGCGTCTTTAAATGTATCACATGAACAAGAATGAACATGCACGCACATGCGACTGTTCAGTCGTAGTCGCAGCACAGGTCGAAGTTGGTGTATAGGATAATTATTACAACAAATTTATTAAAAATGGCTGAATCTTCAGAAGTGTCTGATAATAGTGACAATGACTTGACATCTAGTGTCTTAGACACAGAAACTATTATTATCGAGGTAGAAAAAAGACCAGCTCTTTACAACAAACATTTGAAAGAGTATAGTGACCGAAATTTAAAGGAAAAATTGTGGGGAGAAGTGTATAGCAAAGTTATATCCACTTGGAACAAGTTATCGGCCGAAGAAAAACACAAGAGAGGTACGTGATATTGTTTTTATTTAATAGTTTTTAATAATCTTATGTAATAAATGTTGTGCAGATAAGTATTTAAATTTTATCATATTGCCACGGAACTAAATCTTCGGGGGATGTAAAGTAATTTGCCATATAGTCTCTTATATTAAGACCAACTCTGTTAGGTCTTATTCCAGCTGGAGGACAGTTCTGTAATAAACACTCATAAAATTCGTCCTCCATTTGCACACCGTCTTTCTTTCGCACGAAGTTATGTAGAATGCAACATGTTTTAATGATAAAGTCGGCAAATTCGACTCGCACGTCTAATGATCGATGCAAAATACGCCATTTGTTCGCTAAAATACCAAAGGTACACTCTACCATACGCCGTGCACGAGTCAGTCTATAATTAAAGACTCTTTGTTTCATTGTTAAGTTTCTTCGAGGATAAGGCCGTAAAACATTTTGTGATAACGCGAATGCTTCGTCTCCTACTATCATGAAAGGTATGGGTTCTCCCATCTCGTTGTTTGGTAATTTTTGTGGAGTAGGAACATTTAATTGGTTATTATGTAATCTTTGACCAAAATTCGAATTCTTAAAAACGCTGGAATCGCTTCCAGCACCATATGCTCCTACATCTATTGCTGTAAAACAGTAGTCGGCGTCTACTATACCCAAAAGAATAGTCGAATAAAAGTTTTTATAATTATAAAATTCGGAACCAGTATTATTTTGTTTCTGTAATCTAATGTGCTTGCCGTCGACTGCACCGATACAGTTCGGAAAATTTGTCCTATCGCAAAACTCTTTGGCAATATTTATCCAATCTTCTTCAGACTTTTCTGGCATGTATAAAGGCTATGAATAGTTCCATAATTGGTTACACGTGTCTTCAACAATTTCCCTTATCGTGGTAGCCCCAAGTAAAAATTCAAAGTGTAAAGAATTGAAACTATTGCCGGTAGCAAGGTATCTGAAAAATAAATAATAACTGTTTTTTATTGCAGGAAAAATTATTCAAAAAAAAATGGAAAAATTTAAAAGATTGTTTCGCTAGGGAATTAGCAGCCCAGCGTAAAGCAGTGTCTGGGCAAGCAGCAAAAAAAAAGAAGATATATTTATTTCGACCAATTGCAATTCCTTTTCCCAATAATGAAAGATAGACCAACTACCAGCAACACCGGACCTTCTCAATCAATTGAGATTGATCAAGAAAATCAAGAAATGATATCTTCTCCTTCTTTAGCAACCAATACAGAAAATTCGGAAAGTACATCCATATCTAAAAGAAGGGCTGCAAGAAAAACTGTGCTTAAAACAATTCCATATGAAGAAAAGTTACTGAAAATATTGGAGGATAAGCAATGTGAAACAATCGACGAAGATAAAAATTTTTCACTTATGCTTGTTCCAATGTTCAAAAAATTAACTGATGACCAAAAACATTATGCGAAAATTGAAATCTTAAATATCACGAAAAATGCAAAAAACGTCGGAAATCCTCCAGTTTTTTACAGTTCAATGCAACAATCTTATTCTCATCTTTATCCTAACCGTCCGGTAGACCAAGTGCAATTTCCAAGATCAAATTTTCAACAACAGCAACAAGGAGGCAATGAAAGTATTTACTCCGCGCCATCGACATCAACGGTCAACTCTGCACAGTCCACACCACCAGCAACCATTTTTTCTGATGGTGACAATGCATATTTTGACTTGTCAAATCAATAAATTAATTAAATTAAACAAATAGAACATATATTTATTATTTAACCTTATTTTTAATATCTACTTCTATATATCTAGTCTAATAGTAGTTTGCAGAAAATATCTAGTTAATTTGGCAGAACGACGACACAAAACAAAAGCTGGTAAGTACCTTCTTACCTTATTGTTACTGCAAGACATTCCTCAGGTGGTATACATTTTCTCCATTTACTATTTTGGTACGATATTTTCGGTCCTATTATTTTTAATAATTCAAGAAAAGATTTTTCACTCATTCTGTAATAGTTAAAGAATTTACGAGGATGCTTTCTTAAATCTTCATGAAGAATGTAAAATTGACCCCGATGTTCTCTGTCAGATTAAATTGGATGCACCCAAAATTTTCTTTTCCGTTGCTTTCTTAATTTCCTTCGTAATAACAGAGCCACTATACAAGCGGTTTCTATGAAGTCCATGTTGATACTAGGCTCTAGTCACGATTAATCAGTCGCAAATGCGCGACCATACAAATTTTTTGCGACTACTACTTTTATGTCGCTGCGACAAATAATCGCATGAAAATCGCATGTGCGCGCCTTCTCCTGGTTATTTTTGGGTAAGAAAAGCTAACAAAATGAAGTTTATTCAATCGCAGATCATTCTAGAAATAATTCCAATGATAATTTAAATAAATTAAACAATAAACTGTCTAAATGTCATGGCCTTCTAAGCCAAACACGAACGGTTTCCGGCATTTTGTGTAGGATTTTGATAAAATACTCAATATGAAGAAAACTATAATAAATAGGTATAGTAATGGTTATAATTTGTAGATAATTAAAATACCGTTTTGATAGGCTAAAAAGATATGGGGCGTTCTATTTAAAATTTTCGACTTTCTCGCAGTTGAATATAGCGAAACGGTAATCCAATTTTTGAACACGCTGTATAAGGTACACTGATATAACAAGTGACAATTTATTTGCCAGCGTATGAAGAGTTATCGTACCGATGCAAAACGTTTTTGAATTAACGTTGGCTGAGATATGTGCTTTTAAAGAGCATGGTGATATTTACCAAGAAACACTTAAAATCAAAATAACTCGAAAACAAAAAACGCGAGGTACTAACAATCGTTATCAAAGTCAACATATTTTCTTACGTCTAATTGAATGGTATAGTAAAAACTATAGCATTCCATTTAAAATAACGAAGTTGAGGTCTACTTCCGGTAGACCGGAAGTGGTGGCCATCTTGAAACTATTTTAGATTAATAGATCGGAATGAACAACCCATGTTACCAAAATTTCAAGCCTCTACGAGTAGTGGAACTTAAAACAGTTCTAATGAACCAGTTACGTGAAACACCCTGTATATATTGATAGAATTTGTTTATACCAAAACATATTGCCAAAAGTTCTTTTTCGATTTGAGCGTAGTTTTCTTGAGTTTGTGTCATTGCTCTAGATGCATATGCACAAGGTTTATTATCTTGTAGCAAAACTGCTCCCAACCCATTTTTTGAGGCGTCTACTGAAATTGTTACTTGTTTTTCAGGATCAAAATAACTTAATACCGGTTCACTTGATATTATATCTTTCAAATTTTCAAAAGCTTTATTTTGTGGTTCTTGCCAAATGAACTCATTACTGTCTTTGATCAATTGTCTTAAAAGAAAAGTTTTTTCAGATAATTCCGGAATAAATCTACCAACATAAGTTATCAAACCTAAAAATTGCTGTAACTCTTTTTTATTTTTAGGTATTTCTACATCTTTAATAGCTTGTATTTTTTCTTCATCAATTTTAATACCATTTTTATTAAATTTGTAGCCTAAATATTTTATTTCATTCAATCCAAATTTATATTTTTCTTAATTGAACTTTATGTTATACTTTCTTGCTAGTTTAAAAATGTTTTCTAATATTTGATCATGTTCCTTTTTTGTTTCAGCATAAATTAAAAAGGTAATCTATATAGACTTTTACACCTTTCATTTCAAAGATCTCTTGAAAATATTCTTGAAATACTTCTGCTGCTGTTTTTATACCATATGGTAATCTTTTGAATCTATATCTGCCTATCGGTGTACCAAATGTACATAATTTACTTGATTCTTTATCAAGCGGAACATTCCAAAAAGCATTTGAGGCATCTAAAGTTGAAAAATATTGTACATTTTTTAATTCTTTTGATATTTCATCTATATTTGATAATTTATATGGCTGTGAAATTGTCACCTTATTTAATTCTTTTGGGTCTAGACAAAGTCTTAAATTTCCGTTTGATTTTTTAACTAATACAAAAGAATTTACCCACTCAGATGTGCCATGCACTCTTTCAATAATATCTAACTTTTGCAAATTTTCGATGCATTTTTTAAATTCATCTTGAAGTGGAAATGGAACACTTCTGATCGATTGAATTTTAGGCGTAGCATTTTTATTTATTTCAATATGATACAATTTATCTAATTTTCCAATACCAGAAAATAAATCTTTGTATTCTTTTCTTTTAATTCATAACTATCATTTTTAATTATTGAATTTATTTCTTTTAAATCATTATTAATATTAATCAATTTTAAATCTAAATTAGTTTTTAAACCAGTAACATTTCCCAAGTTTTCATTAACAACATAAAATGAAACATCATACTGTTCACCATTTATTTCTATATTTACATTAGCAAAATGTCGTTGTCAATATTCCAATTGTAAAGAGTGATTAATGTTTTGCAAAAAATGCATTATAACCTAACATACAAGGTATTTCAAGCCATTTCATCATTGTACATAAATGTTGTATTTCTTAAGAATTTAGATATTGACAAATAAATATTTTGCAAGCTCTTTTTTTTACTTTCTATTTCCATTAAATATTCTTGTGTCTTCTCAACGATCCATTATATATG
The DNA here is from genome assembly GCA_036711965.1 of Onthophagus sagittarius. Classification (NCBI taxonomy): domain Eukaryota; kingdom Metazoa; phylum Arthropoda; class Insecta; order Coleoptera; family Scarabaeidae; genus Onthophagus; species Onthophagus sagittarius. The sequence continues at coordinate 67,436,420 of JASERS010000003.1, forward strand.
AGGCGTGTAGTAGCAAAACTCGCCTTATCCATTTTTTATAAAATTTTAGTTAGATATTGGAATACATTATTTTTATAAATTTCAACACATATCAATCATATTTTTTTTTAAACATGCTATATACCCTTTTAAAATTTTCATGTCATAGCAAAAGGGTTCTGATACGCGGCCATTTTTAATTTAAATTATTTAAATAATAGATTGTTTTATTAATAAGTTATTAAGCGTGTTTTTGGTGTTGTGTACATAAAAATTATGTCTAATATGAGTCAAGATGTTATTTTACCCTCAAAAAAAGGGAAAGGAAGAAAAAATAGCCGATAAATCAAAATGGAAAAGAGAAATCAGTAAGCGTGAAAGGTAAGCTCTTTTTTCTTAAGAATTTTTTTAAGAATTTCGGCCACATGTTAACAAGGGAAGTTAATTTTTTCGAATAGTGAATTAAATTCTATGATACACAGCAGAATAATTTAACTTTATTTCCTTCAGATATTCCTCTCCTAATCTGCCATGTTTCCCAATATGCAAGCACAATGGCAAAACCTTCCACTGCAAAAAATTAACAGGAGTGGATATTTACAATTTTCATCGGAATTTTTATTTGTATAAAAATAAAGTTGAGCAGGATGCATTTATTTTAAAATACTGTAGCCACGACAAACCAAAAAGACAAAACCGAAATTTAAAAGAAGGAAGCAGCCGAAAAAGTGTGGCAATAAATAAAATACTTTGTGAAAAAATTTCGCTGTTAAAAATATAAAATTCAAGTGTGCCAACAAACGTTTCTTCAGATTCTTCACGTTTCCAAAGATCGTGTACAAAAAATTTGCAGAAACCATTTAAACACAGGACTAATGCCAAAAGAAAATCGAGGGGGCGACCGGATTAGTACAAAATTTGTTGAGAAACGAATTGCGGTAAAAAGATTTATTGAAAATTTAAAATGTGTAGAAAGCCACTATTGTAGATCAAAAACAGATAGTAGACAATATTTGCCTAGCGGATTAAGCATCTCAAAACTTTGGCGCACTTATAACAGCAATGTTTTTGAACATCATGTAAAAAGAACTTTTTTTCAAAAAATTTTTACTAATGATTACAATATTGGCTTTGGAACTCCGGTAACTGATGCATGATCCAAATGCATCGAACTGTCGGAGAGAATAAAACAGGAAATGCGTCCTAATGAAAAAAACAAATTAATTATAGAAAAAAGAGTTCATAAATTAAAAGCAACGGCGTTTTTCAAAAAACTACAAGAAAAGAAAAATGAATTAATTACATTTTCATTTGATTGCCAAAAAAATTTGGTTATACCAAAAATAGCAGATCAAATTGCCTACTTCAGCCGGCAGCTATACATCTATAATTTTACCATTGTAAGAGGTTCTTCAAAAAGTCACATGAACCCAGAAAACGTATTTATTTATACGTGGATGGAGCATGAATATAAAAAAAGTTCCAATGAGATATCATCAGCTGTGTTTCATTGCCTATCACAAGTCGATCTTTCACCATATTCAAATATACGTCTATGCGCTGATGGTTGTGGAAGACAAAATCGGAATTCTACAATGATAGGAATGTGTTCTTATTTTTTGGCAAATGTGGCACCTCCGAATGTTAAAACAATAGAATTGATTTTTCCAGTGCCTGGACATTCATATCTCCCACCTGATAGGATATTCGGTCGCATTGAAAAAATTTTAAAGAAAGAATCAACTATTATAGATCCTAAAATTTATAGAAACATTTTTGAGGAGCATGGAACTGTTGTGCAGCTGGGCGAGGATTGTGAAGTAAAAGATTGGAAGTTGAACGTTAAAGAATTTTTGAAACCTGTTCAAGCGTGGCACCTTAAGTTTTCGCAAGCAAAAAGATTTATTTTATCGAGAAGTCAAAGAAATTTAATTCTTGTTAGTGGAGAGGTTTATTACAATTCTGACACCGGGACTGCAAAGTCATTATTAAAAAGAGGGAAAACATTCAGTTATTTCTCACCAAATCAAATTGAAAGACAAGACTTGAGTTTTTTTATATCTTTAGTAGTTGAACAAAAAGTAGTAGTTGAACCTTTAAAAGAACAAAAAGAAGAAGACATAGCATGTTTTTGCGAACGGAGACCACAAGAGGTTGATAACCTGTTAAGAATTTAAAATATTTGATTATTACTATTTTCAATTTAGTGTTCATTATTCAAAATTGTTCAAAAAAATAAATAATAAATACATTTTTTTAAGAAAACCGTCTGTTGATTGAATATTGTGGTATAACAAAACTTGCTATTCATTCATAACACAGCAAAACTTGCCTTATTCAAATAAAATTACTGTTTCTTTTTCAAACTGGATAAAACCAATTATAGATCAACCTATTGTTGATAATATTTCATAACGTAATAGCTATATTTATTTGGGTGTTATATTTATTTTCCTAAAATAATTGCTAAAAACTTAAAATTTTGATTTTCTCAAATTTACTTCAAATGGATAAAGCGAGTTTTGCTACTACACGCCTCATATGTAGTACAAAATTTTTCTCAGTTTTTAATAACTGTATGCTTTTCCTGTCAGGTTAATAATAAGCACTCATTAAAAAATTATTTTTTTAAGGAAATATTACTACTCCTATTTTTACATACGATTTTATAATTATATGAAATAATATTATCGATTCTTTAAAAGACAATTTCTATTCGTTTAGGGGTGACAGTCCTATTATATACATAGAAGAGATTTGAGGCTGAAAAAAAATCAACAAAAAATACGCTTTCGCAACTTTATTGATAAAAAAAATCCTTAATAACACATAAACAAACAATAACAAAAAATATACTAGAAATAAAGGAGCTCAAAATACAAAAATCTATCCTGTTTGATTTGAAACGTAAAAAAATCGAATTCAAAACGAACGATATATATCAATGAACGATATGGTTATTATTATAGTAGTCGAAAGTGTTTTCGTTCATTTGTACTGGGATTTTTTCACGTATTACAAAAATATATAATATAACAAACATCCGAACGTTAAATGGATTATAAATATATAATTTGTTCCATTTATAATTTATCTTTATAAACAAAACAAAAACATCACAAAAATAATTTCCATCACATCGTTACATTTTCCTTTGGTTTACATAAACAAAAATATCTTCTCAGAATCTAAACGGAGTATTATTGTAAAGTATAAGGTGCAGAAAAACGATTACAGTTAAGTGCCATTTGTTCTACGACACTAAAGAAATGACCATTTACTTCAAAAAACAGATTATTCAAAAACACAAAAAAAATGGTGGATTCATCACCATAATAGTCAGTCTATAAATGATTAAACGGACCTATTTGCGAAACAGATATTTTAAGTACTCGTTTGATTTATGAAGAAGAAGTACTTAAAAAAATAAACAAAATAGGTCCTCGGTTTTAATATATTTTTTAAGCACTGTCCAAGCTGGTTTTGCTCTCCTGTAAACTTGCAGACCTACGACGCTTCAATTCCTGCCTGCGTTGCTTCAACTCCTTGTGCCTTTGGGCCAACAACTTCTTGTAAACATTCACCTGCTCTTTACGTTTCAAGCAACGTTTCTTTTTCAAAGCCAAACGATGACGTTTCTTTTGCAAAGAATCCGGCGTGATCAAGCGCTGAACTTTAGGCGCCTTAAAACGTTGTTTTTTACCTTCCTTTTGAGGCAGCGGTCTCTTAACAACATACTGACGAACGTCATCTTGCTTGGTTAAATTGAACAGTTTACGAATGTTATTGGCTCGCTTCGGACCCAAACGTCTCGGAATATTTGAATCGGTCAATCCGGGGATATCTTTTAACCCTTTACGAACAATAACCAACGATAGGACGCTTAAATTTCCATCGACAATACATCCACGAACGGATTTTCTGCGACGTTCGCCATCACGTCGAGTACGAAAGCAAGAATGATCGTTGGAGAGAAGCAGTCGAACTCGACCGTTGGTTAAAACACCTTGTTTCATTGGGAAGCCTTGTTTATCATTGCCACCCGTAATTTTAAAGATGTAACCCTTCCAATCGTCACCCAATGGATCTGCTTGTACTTCAGAACCCATGCGCTTATCAAAGAATATTCTTACTTTGTGGTCATCCACAATTTCAAACAGTTTTTGACAACCAGTCGCCGGATAAGATATATTAAACTTCATTTTGTCCTGCAAATTTATACAGTTTTAGGCTGTTGTTCTATTATATAAGAATTTGTACGAAAATTTAATCAGAAACGAATAAATGCATTGTTGTTTTTAGAGGTTATATTGCGTGCGAAAAGTTCTTATGAGTTTTAATACGATTGATCAAATTACACAACAAATAATATTCAACGTATTCATCAGCTCTTAATGATGATGGTCAAAATCAGTTAGACCAAACAGTAAATGAGGCAGGTGAAATTACAGTTTTTACACTGACAAACAAGAAGATATCATCTTCGTATTATATAACTACCAATATGACAGATAACAACTCAACAAACTGATACTCCTTTTAAAAGAATGATACAGAAAAATGAAAGACAGCGCAATGCAAATGTTATTATGCATTGCAATAGGGACCGCTATAAGTTTAGTACTGTATTTAAAAAAATTACTAGCCCATCGTAAATTGATGTTAGAACAACATTTCACCAAATCTTGCTTAGGAACATGAAACATTACACCAAAATCAAAGCTACACTTTTATTCACACACTAATAAGTAATATAAAAAATGTCATCAGGTACTGTAACAACATATAGTTCGCTTATTTTTCTATAATGCCTGCCAAACTGTTGTAAAGTGGTAAAATAAAAAAGGCTATATTTATTTTATTTTGAAATAAATATGTCACACTTACGTTTGTATGGATTAAGTTCTACATGAGGGTGAATTTCTTCACAGCACTTAGGCTTCAGCGAGCCCTTTGTACATCCCCACAATTAACAGTTCATTTAATAGCCAGAAAACTAGCCCAATGTTTTCCTGCATGTTAGTATAAAACAGAAAGATATGTTTCTTATATCCGAAATTTGAGGCGACGATATTTTAAAAATGGATTCCCTTAGGATAGTCTCCAACAATATTACATACCGTATCCTCTACCATTTCACACACTTTACAGAAGGGTGTGCTTACGTAACCTGCAGTGCAGGAACTCAAGAATTCACTGAGGAGCCTCAAGTCATATTTCGATATTTCTAGAAACCAAGTATATATCTTCAACTTAATATAGCAGAATTTTCTTTGAAACTAACTTGATACCTAATGCTGTCTCATCCCGTCTATTACAAAAAGCGCGATGTGAGATGGAGTTTATCAGCTTTTATGCTGACGCTTGTTTAAGATTTCATTATTCAAAAATACAAATGTTATGAGATTAAAATAAAATGGATGCAAGAAAAAAAAGGTGCAAATTTGAACTTACAAATGAAACCTAATATCTCAGAACAAGAACTAATCATCCGTCTTTGTAAAATATTCATTGTGTTTTAACAAATTCGATTATCATTATTTATCAGCTTACCAAACATGTTATTTACAATGTAGTAAATACAATTTGCAAAATGTACAAACCGGAAGAATAAAGAAAGGGATATGGTTCAACAATTACTATTTAAGAGAAAAGCTTGAAAGCAGATGAATTTTTTGAAAAATTAATTTCGGAAAAGCATTGTATCTTAATGAACTATTATATTTTGCAAAAAAAAGTATAAGTATAATAGTCAATAAAATTTAATGGAAAGAAACCAAAGAATGCGATTACAACAAAAGACAGGATTACTGTCCCTATTACAGGTAATTTACAAAGATATTATTAAATACTGACAAAAAGTACCACAAGAAGATTAATTGCTAAATCATTTACAAATGAGACAACATAAATCTTATTCGAGTAGTGCAAAATTTATCTGACAAAACTGTAATGGATAACGCGCTCTCTCATTCAATCCTATAAGAAAACAGCATGATACCCAAAGAAAAGTGCTTTGAGCAATTTTTAATTGATCATAATGTCAATGTTAATGACCACGATTTTTCTCGAAGTTCAACTTCGGGAAAAAGATCATGACATTTTTACGAAAAATCGTCGCGATCTTATCATTTTCAGCATAGTGCAAATGAACTATTTTAGGCCCATTGTAAGACCTATTGTGATAAACATACGTGTTGCCTTGATACTGCTACAAGGAGACCGAAAATGCTTCTAGGACAGTTGATACTGCCTCCAAAAAACATAACATACTTCTGGAAGAATTGATTTGCTTTCAGAAATCTTAATACTGCTTCCAAAAAAATGATACTGCTTCTAGAACACCTGATATTGTTCCCAGAAGACTCTTACAGTACTTCCAGACGCCTTGCAATGTTTCCAGAAGACTTACAATGCTTCCAATAGACTTAATACTGCATCTAGAAGGCTTAATATTGCTTCTAGAAGACTTAGCATTGCTTGCAGAAGATTTAAATGTTTCCAAAAGACTTTATATGCTTTCAGAAGATTTGAAACTGTTGAGACTTGATACTGCCTCCAAAAACCCTGAAATGCTACTAGAAGACTTGATCTGCTTCTAGGTGATTTGATGCTATTTTTAGAAAAGTTGGTATTGCCTGCAGAAAACTTGCAACGCATCCAGAAGACTGCAATGATTCCAAAAGACTTGAAATGTTTCCAGAACACTTGATACTGCTTCTAGAAACTTTGAAACGCTTCCTGAAGACTTTATATGCTTCCAAAAGTTTTAAAACTGTTTCTAGGAGACTAGATACTGCTTCCAGAAGCCCTGAAATTCTTCTAGAAAACTTGATCTGTTTCCATAAGACTTGATACGGCTTGTAGGTGATTGAATATTATTTTTAAAAAAGTTGGTATTAGCTGCAGAAAACTTGCAGTGCTTCTACAAGACTACGATGCTTCCAGCGGACTTGATACTGCATTTAGAACACTTGATACTGCATCTAAAAAACTTGATACTGTATGTAGAAGATTTGAAATGCTTCCAGAAGACTTAAAATACTTCTAGAAGAATTGAAATGCTTCCAAAAGACTTGAAATGCTTCTAGAAGGTTTGAAATGCTTTTAAAAGACTTTATATGCTTCGAGAAGATTTAAAACTGTTTCTGGAGACGTGATACTGTCTCCAGAAGTCCTGAAATTCTTCTGGAACACTTGATCTGCTTTTATAAGACTTGATACTGCTTTTAGGTGATTTGATACTATTTTTAGAAAAGTTGGTATTAACTGCAGAAAAGTTGAAACGCTTTTAGAAAACTTGCAGTGCTTCTAGAAAACTACAATGTTTCCAGAGGACTTCATACTGCATCTAGAAGACTTGATACTACATCTAGAAGATATGATACCGCATTTAAAAAAACTTGATACTTTATCTAGAAGATTTGAAATGCTTCCAGAAGGCTTTAAATGATTCTGAATGAAGACTTGAAATGGAGTGTCAGCATCTGCTGCGAACGATTTTTTGGCAGAGCACGTATGATATTTTGATGTTTTTCAGTTCTTTTTAGACTCAATTCAGGCCTCAATTTCTTTTTGGAGAACCGTCATTCGTCGTTTGAGTCTATTCCCAATTCAGTTTTCTCTTTCAGCACACAGTACCCATACGTATTTTCAACAACCAGCGCCTATGGACTTATCCAATTGAATAAAACAACTTTATTCAATAATTTTAGAATGAAGGAAACGCCGAAAAAATATAAAATAGAAAAATTAAAAAAATAATAAATTAATTACATTTAAGGATTCTCAAAGTTGCTTTTAAAGATTTGCCTGCAAAATTTTTGCAAAACAATAGGAAAATCGTTCCGCACATTTTAATTTTCTTTTTAACTTGAAATACTTCCTGAAAACTTGATACTGCTTCTATGAGATTTGAAATACTTCCAAAAGACTTGGTATGCTTCCAGAAGACTTGATACTACCACTGAAACACTTTAAATACTCCTAGAAAACATAGAACGACTTGATACTACATGTAGAAGACTTGAAATACTTGCAGAAGATGTTTTGAATTGCTTCCAAAAGATTTACTACTGCCTTCGACGACTTAATACTGTTTCTAGAAAACTTGATATTACAGAAGGCTTGAAATGTTTCCAGAAGACTTGGTATTGCCTCTGAAAGACTTGGAAGTCTTATAACGGTTATAGAAGACTTGACAATCCTACAGAAAAGTTGATATAATTTTGAAACACTTTAAAGCCTCTAAAGCCACTTTAAAGTGCCTCTAGAACACTTGATACTGCTTGATATTACTTCCAAAAGATATGAAATGCTTCCGGATGGCTTGAACTTCTTTTAGAAGATTTACTACTGCTCCTCAAAGACTTAATACTGATTCTAGAAAACTTTATGTTGCTTCCAGAAGACTTGATAATGCCTCTCAAAAACTTTTAATGGTTTTAGAAGACATGATACTACTTCTATAAGACTTGATATTGCATGTAGAAGACTTGAAATACTACCAGTAGATTGAACAGCATCTGGAAGACTCGATATTGCCTCTGAAAGACTTGTACTATTTCCACAAGACATAAAATCCACACATACATTTACTACTGCTCCTAAAAAACTTAAAAACTTGATATTGCGTCTGAAAGACTTGTAATGGTTCCAGAAGATTTGATATTACTTTTGGATTAAGTGAAATGTTTCCAGAAGATTGAACAACATAGAAGAGACTCAATATTGCTCCTGAAAGACGAGACTACTTCCAAAAGACTTGAAACATTTGATACTACTTCTAGCTTGGAAGTGCTTTCAGAAGACTTAACATTTCATGTAGAAGATTTCATTTATATGCAATATCAAGTGTCAAGACTTGATACTGCATCTATAATTTTTAAAATACTTCCAGAAAATCTGAAATGTAGACTTGAAATGTTTTCAGAAGAATGAACCGCTTCCAGAAGACTCAATATTGCCTATGAAAGACTTTTATACTGCTTCCAAAAGACATGAAATGTTTCCAGAATGAGCTGCTTCTGAAAGATTTACTACTAGATCTGAAAGACAGGGGCAGAAGACTTGCTCTTAGAAGACTTACAATGCTTCCAGAAGACTTGAAATACTACCAGAAGATTAAACAACATCCAGAAGATTTACTACTATTCCTGAAAGACTAAAAATTCTTAAGAAATTAAAAAAACTATCTTAGAATTTAAAAAACTCGATAGAAATATAAAAATAGTTAGAATTATTATTAGAAAAATATAAAATAATTAATGTTTGTTGCATAATTTAGTTTTGGATTGTTTAAATAGTCGCTTATAATCAGATCAAAGCTTACGTAATTATAAGCCGATTTATTACTCATATAATAAAAAAATTGAAATTGGTGAGTTTTTTGCTAGCAGAAACAACTAGAAGTTGTTCCTACTAGCAGGACAACTTCTAGTTGTTCCTGCTAGTAAATTGTACAGTTTAATTACAAAATTGTAAACTTCAATAATACTAATATGGGTATAAAAATTTGTTTAAAGATCTTCTATTTATCATATACTTCAAAGATTTTGATTTGGAATGTATAAAGATGAATTGAATGATAAATATAAATAAATGTTCTTCGTTAAAACCCTATTTTTCTAAAAATGTATTCGTATTTTAACGTCAACTATTTAGATACTGAAAATGTTACTAAAAATCAAGGAAACAACACAAAACTTACAAGAATCTTAGGAAATATAAATATGAAATTTAATAATAACAGAAACCCTAAAATATTTACATTGCTGTTCTAGCACAACTTATTAATTTGTACATTTATTTATATGTTCTTATTAAATAAAAAAGGTTGATTTTATTAAAGGAGCAACTCAAACCTTAATATTAGAATCATTTTTTTCTGTGGGGAAATGTACTTTCTGAAGTTTGAGAGTTTTTAAACTTTTATCTCAATAAGTTTCATGACATGATCGGATAGAAATAGTACCATACGTGTATATTCAAAAAACTTTTGTTCATATTCTCCAATCTTTTCATATGATCTCTCGAGTTCTCAATTTTTAATGAGAAATATTTACGAACCAATATTCATCTGACTGAATTTACCAACCAAAAAAGGTTTATAACAGCTTTCATTTATAACAAACACAACTTCTCAGTATAATTTCCTATTTATTTAAAAATTAAAAATATTTAAAACTTCTGATGTTTTGAGCTTAATCAGCTCATTATCCAGAAATCATCATTAAGCGTAAATTTACAATAAAATATCTATTATTACTGATAACGTCTTGGATGCCATTTTACTTTAAAGAACAAGATTAAAGGTTTTTAAGATTTAAAGGTTTATAGCAAAATCATTCAACAGATATTCAAAATTTGTTGACCCATGTTCCAAGACAGAGAAAGATTCAAAATTGAGTCATAAGAAGTTATTTCATTAAAGGGGCAAGTCTAACCTTAATATTACAATTAATTTTTTCTATGGAGAAATGCACTTTCTGATGTTTGAGTATGTATTTTTAAACTTTCATCTCAATAAATTTCATAATATGATCGAATGGAAGTGGTGCCATACGAGTATATTCAAAGAACTTTTAATCAGGTTCTCCAATTTCTTCATATGATCTCTCGAGTTCTCAATTTTTAATGAGAAATATCTACGAACCAATATTCATCTGGTCGAATTTACCAACCAAAAAGGTTTATAACAACTTTCAATTATAACAAACACAACTTCTCAGTATAATTTCCTATTTATTTAAAAATTAAAAATATTTAAAACTTCTGACGTTTCGAGCTTAATCAGCTCATGATCAAGAAATCAGCATAAGCGTAAATTTACAATAAAATATCTGTTATTACTGATAACAATGTCTTGGATGCCATTTTATTTTAAAGAATAAGATTAAAGGTTTTTAAGATTTAAAGGTTTATAACAAGATCATTCAATAGATATTCAAAATTTGTTTACCCATTTTCCAAGACAGAGAAAGATTCAAAACTGAGTCATAAGAACTTATTTCATTAAAGGGGCAAGTCTAACCTTAATATTACAATTAATTTTTTCTATGGAGAAATGCAATTTCTGATGTTTGAGTATGTATTTTTAAACTTTCATATCAATAAATTTCATAATATGATCGAATGGAAGTAGTGCTATACGAGTATATTCAAAGAACTTTTAATCACATTCTCCAATTTCTTCATATGATCTCTCGAGTTCTCAATTTTTAATGAGAAATATCTACAAACCAATATTCATCTGACCGAATTTACCAACCAAAAAGGTTTATAACAACTTTCAATTATAACAAACAAGTTGTGTTTGAGAAATGCACTTTCTGATATTTATTCAATAATAGTATATTCAAAGAACTTTTAATCACGTTCTCCAATTTCTTCATATGATCTCTCGAGTTCTCAATTTTTAATGAGAAATATCTATGAACCAATATTCATCTGGTTGAATTTACCAACCAAAAAGTTTTATAACAACTTTCAATTATAACAAACACAACTTCTCAGTATAATTTCCAATTTATTTAAAAAATAAAAATATTTAAAACTTCTGACGTTTCGAGCTTAATCAGCTCATGATCAAGAAATCAGCATAAGCGTAAATTTACAATAAAATATCTATTATTACTGATAACAACGTCTTGGATGCCATTTTATTTTAAAGAATAAGATTAAAGGTTTTTAAGATTTAAAGGTTTATAACAAGATCATTCAATAGATATTCAAAATTTGTTTACCCATTTTCCAAGACAGAGAAAGATTCAAAACTGAGTCATAAGAACTTATTTCATTAAAGGGGCAAGTCTAACCTTAATATTACAATTAATTTTTTCTATGGAGAAATGCACTTTCTGATATTTGAGTATGTATTTTTAAACTTTCATATCAATAAATTTCATGATATGATCGAATGGAAGTTAGTACCATACGAGTATATTCAAAGAACTTTTAATCAAATTCTCCAATTTCTTCATATGATCTCTCGAGTTCTCAATTTTTAATAAGAAATATCTACGAACCAATATTCATCTGGTCGAATTTACCAACCAAAAAGGTTTATAACAACTTTCAATTATAACAAACAACTTATGAGTATAATTTTCTATTTATTTAAAAATTAAAAATATTTAAAAATTCTGACGTTTCGAGCTTAATCAGCTCATGATAAAGAAATCAGCATAAGCGTAAATTTACAATAAAATATCTATTATTACTGATAACAACGTCTTGGATGCCATTTTACTTTAAAGAACAAGATTAAAGATTTTTAAGATTTAAAGGTTTATAACAAGATCATTCAATAGATATTCAAAATTTGTTTACCCATTTTCCAAGACAGAAAAAGATTGAAAAGTGAGTCATAAGAACATATTTCATTAAAGGGGCAAGTCTAACCTTACTATTACAATTAATTTTTTCTATGGAGAAATGCACTTTCTGATATTTGAGTATGTATTTTTAAACTTTCATCTCAATAAATATCATAATAAGATCGAATGGAAGTAGTGCCATACGAGTATATTCAAACTTTTAATCACATTCTCCAATTTCTTCATATGATCTCTCGAGTTCTCAATTTTTAATGAGAAATATCTACAAACCAATATTCATCTGACCGAATTTACCAACCAAAAAGGTTTATAACAACTTTCAATTATAACAAACAAGTTGTGTTTGAGAAATGCACTTTCTGATATTTATTCAATAATAGTATATTCAAAGAACTTTTAATCACGTTCTCCAATTTCTTCATATGATCTCTCGAGTTCTCAATTTTTAATGAGAAATATCTACGAACCAACATTCATCTGGTCGAATTTACCAACCAAAAAGGTTTATAACAACTTTCAATTATAACAAACAAGTTGTGTTTGAGAAATGCACTTTCTGATATTTATTCAATAATAGTATATCAAAGAACGTTTAATCACATTCTCCAATTTCTTCATATGATCTCTCGAGTTCTCAATTTTTAATGAGACTATTTATGAACCAAAAAAGGTTTATAACAAGATTATCCAACACATATTCAAAATTTGTTGACCAATCTTCAAAGGGAAAGAAAGATCCAATACTGACAATGAGTCATAAGAACTGTTTCGCACCAAATTGTACAACAAAATTTTCGTACGTATTCTTATCCGCAATCTTAGTTCTCTAAGCTATTTAAATATCTATTTATATATTTAAAATGGATGCACCATGCAATTTTGAATCAGTTCCAACTACTTTTTACTTTGCACTTAACCTATACAGGTGTCCATAAATATTTTGACAAAACCTATTATTATAACTTAAATTCGCTTCTTTATTACCAATCAAAACATACCTAATCAACAATCACAACAATCCGAATCACCCAATCAAAACGGAACCAATTTAACCGACAACAATGAGGTTAATTAAAAATAATAACCGTTACAAATCAATAATCGGAACGGAACGTAAACGACGCCGTATTTTTTCCAACGCCACTCGTAACCGTGGAAACGCAAATTGAGTACGGTGTAAATAAACCGACTGACAGCGAGTGGTTCGTTGAAAACGTCGCGTTTACGCTTTGGAATAAGTTAGAATGGTAAATGTACTCACTTGGGATTTGGTTAATTCACGTTTTTAAACGGATGAAGTATCCACTTGACGAGACGAGAAAACGAAGTAAGGCCGCTGGTGAGGCCGCCGGTCGAATTACCGGGCATTCTGGGAGACGATGTGCGCACGCGTCCTGTACGTTGAAACAGGGGAAGGACACTGCGATCGTATTTTGTCCGCTGTACGGTGGTGACATCTATGAATATTAAATCAAAGCAATCGAAAGGGATGCATTTTCAAATTATTTTTGTTTTTAATTAATTAATTGAGTTAAAGGGGAGATTATTAAAAAACGTAAACCTAGTTTATTTAATATTTTTTTAAAATAATTAATAAGTTGTTAAAGGAAGTTTTGATAAAATTTTTTTTATTGTGTGATGACAACTTATTTTAATAGCGCCATCTATTAAATTAAATTAGTTTTTCTAATTTTCTATAGCGGAATAATTTAAATGTTGAATACTATTTTTAAACCTTTTTGCCAACAATAAAATATTTTTAAAAATGAACACCTTTGATATTAACAGAGATGGGGAAAATACTTTTAAAAAAGTATTTAAATACAAAATACAAATACTTTCAAATTTTTATGCTTGAAATACAAATTACAAAATACTTTTTTAATTTGGTACTTAAATACAAAACATAAAATACGTACACTTAGCAGCAGAAATCTGCGTACAAAAAACTTCTAACACTTTAACTGAAAAAATAAGGGTCATGATCTAATGTGATAAACTTCAATTTTTTTTTATTTTGTGTATTAACTACATATAATTCTATTAACAAAATATGCATCAATAAAACAGAAATATTGGTTACAAAAATAATTAAAATTAAAAATTCTCCAAATAATGCGTATGCAAAAATCTGCGTACAAATAAAGACGCCTTCTCCAAAATATACTTATTTACTTAAATACGTAGTTGACGATGTACGCTTTCCGATTTAAATAAAAGATAATCGGAGTCAATTATATTAGCAGAGGCTTTGAAGCTAAAAGTTAGAATGGACACGAAAGGAAAGGAAATTGAATTGGGAGAGAGAAAAATTATTGTAAAGTTATGGAAAGAGGGAAAATCTTTTCGAAAAATAGGAGAAACTGTCGGCAGGTCACACTCTTCCATTCAAAGAGTAATTAATAATTATAAAGACACTGAAGATTACCTCTCACGTCCGCGATCTGGTAGACCACCCCTTTTAACAAACCGAGAGAAGCGAAAAATTGTACAGCAGGTTAGAAAAGAACCTAGGCTGACGGCAAAAGAAATAGTAGAAAATGTACAAGAAGAATTTCATAAAACTATCAGCAAAGATACGGTGAGAAGGACGTTAAAAAAAGCTAACTATCACAGTCGCGTTGCACGAAAAAAGCCATTTGTGTCAGAGGTCAATCGTCAGAAGCGGATCGTCTTTGCAAAAAAAACTCTTAGACAAGCCCATTGAATTCTGGGAGAAAGTTCTCTTTACAGATGAGAGCAAATTTTGCATTTTCGGCATTAAGGGTAAACAACTTGTATGGAGAAAACCTAAAACTGCCCTTAATCCCGAAAATTTGAAAGCGACTGTAAAACACGGTGGTGGTGGAGTTATGGTTTGGGGGTGTATGTACACTAAAGGGGTGGGAAGGTTGGTTTTCATAACATCGACAATGGACCATAAAATGTATATAGACATTTTAAAAGAAAATTTGAAGCCTAGCATCGAAAACTTGGGCTTGGGGCCCGAATACTTTTTTCAACAAGATAATGACCCCAAACATTGTACCCACAACACTAAGCTTTGGCTACTATACAATACCCCAAAGCAACTTAAAATACCTCCACAATCGCCGGACTTGAATCCCATCGAACACCTCTGGGATTTACTGGAACGCAGGATTCGGCAACACAACATAACGTCGAAGGAAACGTTAAAAAATGTTATGATTGAGGAATGGGCCAAAATCAGTTCGGACGAAACGAAGAAATTAGTGCACTCCATGCCTAAACGTTTAAGGGAGGTCATTAAACGTAAAGGTTATCCGACCTCATATTAATAAACAATGATCTCTGATTGATTTATGAATTTTTTTATAAATACTGTCCTGACTTGTACGCAGATTTTTGCATACCCGTTATTTGTAAAATTTTTAGTTTTGATTTTTTTCTGTAACTACTGTTTCCGTTTTGTTGAAGCATATTTTGTTAATAGAATTATATGTAGTTAATATACAAAATTTAAAAAAATCAAGTTTATCACATTAGATTATGACTCTTATTTTTTCAATTAAAGTATTACAAGTTTTTTGTACGCAGACTTCTGCTGCTGAGTGTATTTTCTAAATACCTTTATTAAAATACTTTTTACAAAATACGTTTTGTATACATTAAAGATGTGTTATTCTACATTTTTTACTAAAAGAGTATAATATGAACACAAATTCATTTCGTTGATTTTAAAATCACTATCTTTTCGAATAATTCGTCACTTATTTTTCTTCGATGTGGCCTCATTATCATTCCGCCAAAAAAAAAAAGCGTTCTACAGGAGCAGAACTTGAAATGCATGTATTATGATGAATAAAAACTTTTTTAATTGAAGGAAATTTATGTAAACAATTCAAATTATTGTCACTATCTGTCAAATAGTGAAGTAGTTGTAAATCACTGGTATTACTATTTCCATCATTTGTGATGGACAAATCTGATGACTCTTTAAACAAATAGTAGGATTCATTTTGTTTATGTTGTTTTTCATTAGCATTTTCCGCTTCTCTTTTCTGTTCTTTACTTTTGATTTTCCGCACTTCGTCGATAAAGTTTTTTTTGACATTTTCTCGTTTATGTTTAGGTACCCATTTAAGTTTAAAAAATAGATGAGAAACAGCCACCAATATAGCACTCTTTGCAGAGGGTGCATGAAAATCCAGGTGACAATTGAAGTGCCTATTTACACTTTTCTCTATAGTATCGATTAAACTACTGCTGTACTTTGGTTTATCAGATTTTAGCGTATTAACATGCGTCGTATACGCATTAACTCCGGTAGTAAGCATCCATAGTAAATGTCTTGGTCGCCTTCCAAGTTTCTGATGGCATTTGCAATTGGTTTTAAGCAACTTATGTATTCTGAGATGTAGTCTATTTCATTGTCTTTAAAAGATGGCAAATATAATTTTCTTAACGTTTCATTTAGGTGTTCTTGTACCGTCAAAAGGTCTCGAATACAGTTGTAATAAGAGTTCCATCTAATTGGGCATGGAGAAGTAAGAGACTTTCCAGTAGACGCCAAATATGTCTCGCACGTTCCATACTGCTTGACATTTAGCGAAGGCTGCGTCAAAAAGTTTTTTGTAAGGATAATTTTGTGTTCTAGCTTGTCCTATACTGATGGAACTAAATCATCCTCATTATTATTATTCTGATGATGATAATGATCATCATCAGAGCTGTCGAAATGTTGTTCTCTTTTTCCAAAGTCTTTAAATGCCTTAACCATATTAGATGCATTATCAGTAACAGTTTTTACAATTTTGGATAACTTTAAATCATATTCTGAGTGAATATCAGAAATTAATTCGGCAATTTTATCGTATGTGTGAGGTCCCTTAAATCTTCTACATGCAAGTGTAGCACTTTTTCGTTTGAGATTATTATCACAATCAATCCAATGAACTGTAACACCTAAGTAGCTCTTTCTAGATGATGACCAAATGTCTGCGGTTGTACATACAAACTCAGCCATTTTTAAAGCTGCTGTAGTATTTTGTTTTGATTGTTTAAATTGTTCCAAAATTTTATTTCCGAGGGTGCGACGAGACGTAATTTTCGGGATCATAGATAACTGTTGAGCTCCTTCAATTAGAGCTTTAAATGAATCATTGTCTACTATTGATAACGGAGTCACAACAAAATTAACTATTAACTTATCAAAATTAACTGCTTTTGGTACTAAGTTTTTTGTTAGTGTGGTTTGTTTCATTTTTTTCGAACAAGTACGTAAATCAGTGCTGTCGTCAGTATCATTGTTACCCTTTTTCCTTTTTTTTTTGTATGCATACATTTTTGTTTCTCGTAGTCATTCAATAGGCCACCATGTCCTTTCGTCTGGAGATAATGAAATAAAATTGCTTAGGTCAATAATATAGACTAGATAATATTCTACAGGTTGTATACAGGCTGTATACGAGGGGTGCCTACACATCTTGAAAGATAAGAGAAATATAATAAAAGAAATATAACTGTTGAAAGATTTTGGATTTACATAACTGATGAACCCCATTTTTTTTTTGTTTTTTTCCTTAGACCGTCTTACTACTTACATAATGATGAAAAAAAAGTGGTACCTTACATAACATGCTTTTTGAAAAAGAAAATTAATAAAATAATTAATATCACAACTGCTGTTAAAAATCTATTTTGACATTAGTTTGTAAGCCAAAAATGTCAATTTTGGTACGTTGTCGTGTACTGTGTGTTTGAGAGGTGAAACAAACACTAATTGACATTTTGGACTGAGGTACCAATTTATTTACTCATCATTTAAGTAGTAAGACGGTCTAAGAGCAAAAAGCAAAAAGAAATGGGGTTGGCACTCAAAAACAGATGACGTCATGAATAAAATTTTTACGTCATAAGTTAGCTTTTTAAAAACTAAAATCGACCTATCCGAGCGTTTTTCTTGAAAACATTAAATAACGTAATTATGAATTTTGTTCCGAACTTTATCATCACCCTGTATATGAAATGTCTATGAAAAACGAATTAATATTTACCTTAATATGTTTCTCATTTTTTCTATAATGCCATGATATCACTGAAATCAGCTCTAATTTGCGATTTTATTGATATCTGTATTAGTTATAATCTTTTTAAGATTCTTAATTTGGTTTAATATGACTCCTGTATGATTTATTTTCTTAAAATGTCATAAAATCATAATATATTGGGTCTTATTATGATAAGGGAAACAATAAATGTAACGAAAAAAATGAATATTTGATATTCAAGTAAATATTTTTATTAAATTCGTTTATATTACACTTAAAACAGTAATAATTAACCTTTTTTTAACATATACAATACTTCTATATAATACAATTCCTGCGTCTTCACATCATTTTTTTACACTCTATTTATCTATAAATTGTTGTCTATGCTTATGATAAAAAAAATAAATAAATACGACTAAATAACAAAAAGAAATAATAATAGTAATAGTAAATAGTACACTGAAGAATCACGATATATATTGGAGGGTTACCAATACATTTAGTTTCTTATCCTAAACAAGTTTTTTTTTCGTAGCTTGCAACCTGACGATAGTCTTTTTTACACTTCCCCTTGCATACAGTGCATGGTGGACTCTTGCGAAAGCTCGTCCAGCGAGGAATCTGCAAGACACAACCATTTAAGTGGCGTCGTCTCCGATTCCGACGACGGCTTACCAGCTGGATTGAAGAGAGGCGAGCTCTTGTTGCTGTTCTGTTGGAACGAGTACGTTAAATGGAGGTTTATGTGCCTACTAAAGTTGCTACTGTCGTCTCTCCCATTGTGCACTAAACAACAAATTAATTCAAACATTTAAATTTAATGGGGAAAAAATTCCTTACTTTGCGTTTTCACTTTTCCGGTGTGCATGTGCTTCTTTTGGCGCGCCCTCGAATTTTGGAACCAAACCTGCGTTACTCGTTTGCTCAACCCCGTGATTTGAGCGATTCTTTCTAAGTCTTGACCGTCGGGATTTGAGTCTAATTGGAAGTTTGCTTGGAGAACTTGGAGTTGTTCTTCTGTGAATGTTGTTCGGACTCTTTTTGCTTTGTTCTTGTGGTAACCTTCCGCGTCACAACCATCTAAGGAAAAAATAAAAATTATGATTCATAAAGATATTGAATTAATTAAAATCTAGAGAGATTGCGACATAATCAATTTTATTATCTTTCCAAGAAAGCGCACACTAACATTATTACTTTATTATTATTCATACACTCTCACACGTCAGTTTGAATGATAAAATGTCTTAAAACACGTACACCATGAAGTCTGAAAACAATAAACGTTCAGCCCCTTTCAGGTTTCGCCGGCGCTTAGTGATCCAATTAAAATTCTCATGCGAATAAATCACGAGGAGACGACTCAAAAGTTTCCTCAAGGGTGAAATTATTAATTGAATTACAACAAAATGGCCAACACAAAATAAACAAAGTAATAATTAACACGTTAGAAATGTGCCCCACAAAAAAAGGCTCAACACCGATTGTTTCGGAAGGACTGTTAAAAAAGTGTGGTGGCGTCGGCGTCTACTTAGCATATCTCTATGTCAATCTGACGGCAGAGACCTTCGTGTTTAAGACTTAATTTAGGGGGTTAATTATAATCGAAAATAAAAAAGTGTGTGGAGAAAATGAATTGGGTGAGGATGTTTAACTTTTTTTATTACTTATTTAATTTTACCATCGGAAGAAGTCGTTCCACCGTCAAGCGTTTCCAAGTAATGCGCTTTGCAGAGGACTCGGTCTTCGTGGAGGGCGAACTCTTCGCCGGTTGATAATTGCCGATGACAAGCGGCGCAAGCGAAGCACGCTAAATGATAAACGTGGTCTCTCGCTTTTCTCACCCAATCACTCGATGATATTCCCCTCGAGCAAACTGAACATTTGGCACCGAAACTTCTGGAACAAAGTTATATCATTAGAAAAAAATTGTCTAATTTTCTTAAATCGTATTTAAGCAGGAATTAATCGCAATTAATAACACTAGTTTACAAGAAAAATCTCAATGACTGCGATATCTTTTTTATAATGTAGAATGTTGTGCTGATTCTGAAACTGTTTTCAGTTTTTCTCCATCACGTCCAGCTTTCGAGATATTTGTTGTATTACAAAGTGTGCTTCTGTAGCTATATGAACATGAAAGTGGAGATCCAGACGAACATTTTGAGGTATTGATAGCATAAATCGGACTCTCCGTTATTTTGGTATTATGTGTCCTAAAACAACTCAACAAAATCAAATTTTTTGACATTTTCCCATTTTTTGTTCACTTCATCGCACCGTAACGAAAAAGAATTTTATATGAATAAAAAAGTTAGCTATTCTATCCTGCAGAACATATGATTCTCTAAATTTCAGAGCATTGAACATCACGATCGGATGTATTTTACCAGAGATATCGTTAATTTACGACAATCGTGCAAGATTTCATGTTTTGCCATTTTCACTGTATTATTACAAAGGAAGTACAAAGGAATTTTTGTTTTAATAAAGAAGTATTTTAACTGTTCCAGGCACTAACTATAAACATTAAATTCATTGAAATCAATATTATTATTTTGACACTAATTCAGTATAACGCATTTGAATGGAAAGTTTCTGTAGATTTAAAAGTAGTTGCCGCCTTAAAGAAATTTACTTTCTGCTTTTTAAGTATTGACTTCTATGATTTTCAGGTAATTATGGTAACTGTTTTCTTTGTTTGAGAGATAGCTGAGCGAGAGAGCATCATTATGTGCGCAAAGACTGCATTTATAGAGACCATTACGATGTTGGTGCTTTCAATGTCTTAAATAATCCTCTTGTGAGACCATTTTGCCTCCACTACACATCAATCTGGGTTTCATGAAAAACTTTGCGAAAACGTTGAATCCAGAAGGCCCAGTATTTAAATATCTCACCCAGCTCTTTCCACAAATATCGTAGGCTCAACTAAGACAAGACATATTTGTTGACGAATTAATGTCATCATTTTGATTTTTAGGAAACCATAAGGATGAGAATTCTCGCAAAATAATTTCTGCAATTTCTAATTTATTCCACGATTACCATGCCATAAATGCAAAGACGTCGCTCAAAATCCATTTTTCCCATTTGTACTTAGATTTCTTTCCATGCAATCTTGGAGCGGAACGTGATGAACAAGGCGACCGGTTGCATCAAGATTTAATGACATTGGAAATATGTTATTAAGGTTACTGGGACGCAGGGATGATGGGAGATTATCTCTGGAATGTTATTAGAGAAATCGACCCAAAGACATACAAAAAATTGTCGCAAAGTAATCATATCCTGTATTATACTAACAATAAGTAAAGTAGTATATATAAAATGTAAAATTTAAGTCCGTAAAAGTTCTGTAATATAAACCTAGACAATATAAATAAAAAGACAAAGAAAGGTATCGTTTGTAAGATCAACCAAACACCAGAGTGCACATAGTGGAACTCTGCCAAAATAAAATCCTCCTGACCAATTAAGCTTAATATTCAACATTTAGAACAGGTAAAATAATATTGATTTTAGTAAATTTAATGTTTATACTTAGTGCCTCCAATGTTTAAAATACTTCTTTATCAAAGAGAAAATTGCCTCTAGTAATGTTTCAACACTGAAACATACACATGTCATATACTGAAAATGGCAAAAAATGAAATTTTTCAGGATTGTCGTAAATTAAAGATATCTCTGGTAATATACATTCGAGCATGATGTTCAATGGTTCAAAATTTAAAGAATTAAATGTTCTACAGGAAAGAATAGATAAGTTTTTTATTCATATATAATTCTTTTTCGTTACGGTCCGATGAAGTGAAAAGAAATTGAGAAAAATGCCAAAAAATTTGAGAGAGAAAACAAATTTTATTCTAAACCCCCATGCAACAATATAATATGTGTACAATAAATATATAATAAAAATAAATAAATAAAAATAAAATGAATGGGGCGAGAATAGGGCTATCGACCCTGGGTCTTTCTGCCCCAAAAAATTTGATTTTGTTGAGTTGTTTTAAGCTGTAGCAAATTAATGGAGAGTCCGATTTATGCCATCAATACCTCAAAATGTTCGTCTGGATCTCCGCTTTCATGTTCATATAGCTACAGAAGCACACCTTGCAAAATAACAAATATACTGAACATGAACCGTTACTGTGTTTTTTAATTTACCATTTTCCACATTTTTCAGTATATCTCGAAAACTGGACGTGATGGAGAAAAACTGAACACAGTTTCAGAATCAGCACAACATTTTAGATTATAAAAAAAATATTGCACACTTTGAGGAAAAAAATGATTCAAATTTGTAAACTAGTGTAATTGTTGTTTAAAATAACAAAAATATTTTGAGATTTGGTGACATTTCAAGAGATATTAAGAATTAAAGAAGAAGAAGAAGAGATAAGAATTAAATTTTAGAATTTATTAAAATCATAATCAATTACTTAAAAAATAATTCGTTTAATTACTTAAATTTGATTGTATAGTAATTTTAATTTTTCGAGGTTGGCAGTAAAAAGTTCAACGTCAACACATAAATGTCAAAGATAATTTAAAGATTATAAATACGTTTTTTACTTAAAATAATCTAATAACAATTAATTTTACTTAAAAAATAAGTACACGTAAGTCAAACGGACTTATTTAGCAACTTCTTTTAGTTCAAAATATAATCGTATTAATGTTATGAAAAAATCAACTTTGAGGTTATGTTTACATCTTAAAATTTTTTCATTCATCCCAGATTCTTTAATTCACGTAATTACGTGAAGTATACTTGGTTTAAAATCGTGTTTAAGCAGGAATTAACCTTAATTTTAACCTTATTTTTGTTTAAAATAAAAAAATATATGAAGGTTTACTGATATTTGAAAAGGTAAGAATAAAATTTCACAGTTTAAATCAATTTTATTAAAGAATATATCAAATTTGATTTTTTCATTTCAAATATTTACGTAAAATCGTAATTAATTAATTAAAAATAATTCATTTAATTACTTAAATTTGATTGTGTAGTAATTTTAATTTTTCGAAGTTGGCAGTAAAGAAAGTTCAACGTCATCACATAAAAGTCGTATATTTATAAATGTCGTAAATGTCAAAGATTATTTAAACGTTATAAATACGCTTTTTACTTAAAATAATTCAAAATCAAATCGATTTTTCTTAAAAAATAGGTACACGTATGTCAAATGCACTTATTTAGTAACTTTTTTAGTTTAAAATATAATCGTATTAATGTTATAAAAAAATCAACTTTAAGGTTATGTTTATATCTTAAAATTTTTTTTTTCATTCCAGATTCTTTAATACACGTAATTACATGAAGTATAGCAAGTTGGTTTAAAATCATTGTTTAAGCAGGAATTAACCTTGACTTAAAATTTTTTGTTCAAATTAAAAAAAAATATTTTAAGGTTTACTGACATTTCAAAAGGTAAGAATAAAATTTTATAATTTAAAAACAATTTCATTAATAAATATATCAAATTTGATTAACTCATTTCAAATATTTAGGTAAAATCGTAATTAATTAATTAAAAATAATTCGTTTAGTTATTTAAATTTTATTGTATAGTAATTTTAATTTTTCTAGGTTGGCAGTAAAAAGTTTCAACGTCCACACATAAATGTCAAAGATTATTTAAATATTATAAATACGTTTTTTACTTAAAATAATGCAAAAACAAATCGATTTTACTTAAAAAATAAGTACACGTAAGTCAAATGCACTTATTTTGCAACTTTTTTTAGTTCAAAATATAATCGTATCACTATAATGAAAAAAATTAATTTTGAGGTTATGTTTACATCTTAATTTTTATCTTTCATTTCAGACTCTTTAATACATGTAATTACATAAAGTATACTTGGTTTAAAATCGTATTGAAGCAGGAGTTAATCTCAATTAATAATTTTTGTTTAAAATAAAAAAAATATTTTGAGATTTGGTGACATTTTAAAAGGTAAGAATTAAATTTTACAATTTAAAGTTAATGTTATTGATAGTTATATCAAATTTGATTTTCTTGGTAAAATCGTAATTAATTAATTAAAAATAATTGATTGTATATAACTAAAATTTGATTGTATAGTAATTTTAATTTTTCGACGTTGGCAATAAAAAAATTCAACGTCAATACATAAATGTCAAAGATTATTTAAAGATTATAAATACGTTTTATACTTAAAATAATAAAAAACAAACCAATTTTACTTAAAAAGTAAGTACACGTAAGTCAAATGCACTTATTTAGCAACTTGTTTTAGTTCAAAATATAATCGTATCACTATAACGAAAGAAAAAAATAATTTTGAGGTTATGTTTACATCTTAATTTTTTTATATTTTATTCCAGATTTTTTAATACACGAAATTAGATAAAGTGTACTTATCTAATTATATTATTATTATTAATATTTACATAAAATCGTAATTAATTAAAAATAATTCGTTTAGTTACTTAAATTTTATTGTACAGTAATTTTAATTTTTCGAGGTTGGCAGTAAAAAGTTTCAACGTCAACACATAAATGTCAAAGATTATTTAACTATTATAAATACATAATAAATAATAACCATTATAAGAAACTTAACGAACTCAACATTAAACTTTATAAATGCTACCAGGATTTAAATAATCAATATCATTACATTGAAATCGAAGAAATTATCAAAGAAGCTAAATTACATGATACAATAATTCTTAATGAAATTCACAAAAAGAAACTGAAAAACTAAACAAGTTGAGAACAGAGAAAGAAAGAGAAAATAATAAACATCAAACAAACAAACTAGGAGAAATTCATAAATTTTTTCCCAAGGTAACAAATACTTCAAACGTGATCTTCACAGAACAAGAAAAAGATTCATGGAAAAAGGTCTGAAATATGCTCCAAAAAGAGAAATTAACCTCCCAATACTAGCAATAGAACTTCAGGCAGCTATCAAAGGACACGAAAAGGAAAACATTATGAATAAGGAGATTCAACAAATCCTAACTAAAGAAGAAAAGAGACAAACAAACAAACAAACAATAAGAAATGGAGAAGAAGAAAAGGAACAAAAAATTATTAAAAACATCAAGCGGAAAATTAAGGAAAACGAATTAATAGTTACTCCTGCAGACAAAAACGCAGGAATGATAATTTTAACCAAAGATCTCTACATAAATAAGACTGAAAGCTTTATGAAAGACAATAACTTTAAAACTATCAATAAAAACCACACAAACAATTTTCACAAAAAAGTAAAATCAATTGGAGGTACCTTGACCAGCCTGTTGCCTATGAATCCGCAAACCCCTAAATTGCATGCACTACCTAAAGTTCACAAAAATGGATTACCAATAAGACCCATTATAACCTCCATTGAATCCAGCACATACAAACTCGCAAAACTTTTACAAAAATTTATAATAAATGACATCAATTTTAAACCAAAATATACCATAATTAATCGTTACCAACTTCCTGATTTAATTGACAAAATACAGCTACCAGAAGGTTTCAAAATGATTTCATTTGATGTCAACAACCTATATACAAACATACCCATAACCGACACGATAACGATATTAGAAGAAATATTAAAGACTGACCTCAAAAACAAAGACAAAACTCGCTCCATCTTAACGCTATTAAAACTATGCTTAGAACAAAATTTTTGTATCTTTAACGATAAATACTATCAATATCTAGATGGATTACCAATGGGATCACCATTGAGTAGTGTGATGGCAGATATTTTCATGGACAACCTAGAGAAAAATCAAATTATGTGTGACAAAAACCCTTATAAAGACGATATTATCCTATGGACAAGATACGTGGACGACATTTTAGTACTGATTAAAGACGACCAACATATTAATAATCTTCATAAATATATTAACAGTTTACACCCCAATATTAACTTCACTATCGAGACTGAAAACAATCAAAAATTAAATTTCTTAGACTATACACTACGACATTCAAACAACAAAATTAAATATAACATCTACAGAAAACCTACACAAACTAGTACTACCATCCCATTCGATTCTCATCATGATGAAACTCATAAAATGGCAGCATACCGGGCTTATATACACAGAGCTTTCCATTCAAAATTGGAACAACAAGACCTAGAAAGAGAGATCGAAATTATCCACCAAATTGCAAGCGAAAACAGTTTCCCACCGACATTTATCCAACGAATATTTTCGAAAATACAAAACAAATATAATCTTCAAGAAACAACTTCCCTATCCGACCGAAAACCTGATAAACCAACAACGTACAGATTCATAACTTACCCAGGAGAAATATCCCATAAAATCAAGAAAATGTTCCATAAGTTCAACATAACAATGACATTTAAAAACAAAAACAATCTGAAGGCATTATTAGTTAATAACAAAAACAAGACTACAACTCTCGCTAAAAGTGGCATATTCCAATTGCAATGTGGGACCTGTTCAGCCACATACATAGGTGAAACGGGAAGAAGTATCCAAACAAGGCTTAAAGAACATAAAAAGAGTTCAAAATCGGCATTCGGAAAACATCTAATTTTCAACAACCACGAATTTGACGAAAATAAAAATATTAAATTACTACACCAACTTAATAAAAGCAACCTTATGGAAATAATGGAAATGTACGAAATCAACAAGTTTATTGAAATTAACAGTAATATTATAAGCCTTAATGAACAAATTACCCCGACCCAAAAACCAATCTATAGTTGCCTGCGAGATCCGTACCTAAAACACAAATATAAAAACAAAAACAAAAGAAACCTAACGTCACACAACAATTTTTGAAAAATTGTAATTAATTTTTCTAATTTGTTAGTAATAACGTAAGATTTTACTATTTTATTTTTATATTAATATGTTCATTTTCGTATATTGTAAACTTGTAGGTACCTACTGAAGAAGAGCAAGGCTCGAAACTAGTTTAGAAAAATAAATTTTAATTATCACCAAAAGTAAATTTTTATATAGACCCTAATTTAATAATTGGTGAAAAAAGGATAAGAAAAATTATTTTTATATTATTATAAATACGTTTTTTACTTAAAATAATGCAAAAACAAATCGATTTTACTTAAAAAATAAGTACACGTAAGTCAAATGCACTTATTTTGCAACTTGTTTTAGTTCAAAATATAATCGTATCACTATAACGAAAAAAATTAATTTTGAGGTTATATTTACATCTTAACTTTTTTTCTTTTATTCCAGATTTGTTAATGCACGACATTTCAAAAGGTAAGAATAAAATTAGTAATTTTAATATTTCGCGGTTGGCAGTAAAAAAAGATTCAACGTCAACACATAAATGTCAAAGATTATGAATACGTTTTATACTTAAAATAATCCAAAAACAAATCGATTTTACTTAAAAAATAAGTACACGTAAGTCTTATTGCACTTATTTAGCAACTTTTTTAGTTCAAAATATAATCGTATTAATGTTATGAAAAAAATCAACTTTAAGGTTATGTTTATATCTTAAATTTTGTTTTTAATTCCATATTTTTAATACACGTAATTACATGAAGTATACTTGGTTTAAAATCGTATTTAAGCAGGAATTAACCTTAATTTATAATATTTTGTTTTAAATTAAAAAAAAATATTTTAAGATTTAGTGACATTTCAAAAGGTAAGAATAAAATATTACAATTTAACATCAATTTTATTATTACATCAAATTTGATTTTCTCATTTCTAATATTTAGGTAAAATCGTAATTAATTAATTAAAAATAATTCGTTTAATTACTTAAATTTGATTGTATAGTAATTTTAATTTTTCGAGGTTGGCAGTAAAAAAATTTCAACGTCAACACATAAATGTCAAAGATTATTTAAAAATTATAAATAAGTTTTTTACTTAAAATAATCCAAAAACAAACCGATTGTACTTAAAAAGTAAGTACACGTAAGTCAAATGCACTTATTTAGCAACTTTTTTTAGTTCAAAATATAATCGTATTAATGTCATGAAAAAATCAACTTTGAGGTTATTTTTATATCTTAAATTTTTTCTTTCATTCTAGATTCTTTAATACACGTAATTACATGAAGTATACTTGGTTTAAAATCATGTTTAAGCAGGAATTAATCTTAACTTATAATTTTTTGTTTAAAATAAAAAAAATAATTTAAGGTTTAGTGACATTTCAAAAGGTAAGAATAAAAATTTACAATTTAAAATCAATTTTATTAATAAATACATCAAATTTGATTTTCTCATTTCAAATATTTACGTAAAATCGTAATTAATTAATTAAAAATAATTCGTTTAATTATTTAAATTTTATTGTATAGTAATTTTAATTTTTCGAGGTTGGTAGTAAAAAAAAAGTTCAACGTGAATACATAAATGTCAAAGATTATTTAAAGATTATAGATACTTTTTTTACTTAAAATAATTAAAAAAAAAACGATTTTATTTAAAAAGTAAGTACACGTAAGTCAAATGCACTTATTTAGCAACTTTTTATAGTTTAAAATATAATCGTATCAAAATTATGAAAAATATTAATTTTGAGGTTATGTTTACATCTTATTTTTTCTTTTATTCCAGATTCTTTAATACACGTAATTACATAAAGTATACTTGGTTCAAAATCGCAGGAATTAACCTTAATTTATAATTTTTTGTTTAAAATAAAAAAAAAATAATTTAAGGTTTAGCTACATTTCAAAAGGTAAGAATACGATTTTGCAATTTAAAATCTATTTTATCAATATCTACGTGAAATCGAAATTAATTAATTAAAAACAGGAAGTAATTCAATTAACTACATCGATTTTATTACGTAGAAATTTTAATTTTTTCAAAGATTATTTAAATTCTTTTTTATTATTGTGTCATCAAGATTCTTGTATAGTTCTAGCTTAATTTTCGATGTTTTCACTGCTGCTTTTTCAGTGACATGTTGAGAAATATTTATAACGTGTTTAAATGTTTCGGTTTCATTAAAATCAAAGAAGTTGTCAGGTGTTCTATCGCGAGAACCACCATCATCGTCAATAGCTATAAGTTCCAGCCATATTTTGGGTTTTTTAAAACATTTAAAAATTGTATCCTAAATTTGGGATGAACAATTGCAAAAATAATTGTAGACTCTGAGGTCAAATTGGTGCTTTTTTTACTTGCACGTGCACAACCATGGACTGTAAGTAGAGGTTCCTTGGTGGCTGTAGATATTTTTTTGTGTAGTTAAGTTCCGTAGATTCCATCATCGTCAACTTACAAAGTGTTTGGAACTGTACTAACTCATTGTGCCTTCAAGATTTCAAAATATTCATGTTGACAACAACTTGATTCATTGATTGAGTTCAAACTAATGAGAAGAAGCTTGGAGACCCAATAGCTCCTAAAGTCAGCTACTCATTTTACGAGTTAAATTAGTAGTTAATTAGTATAGTAGCACTAGAATAAGGAAGGCATTTGGAAATTTGAAATCACCATTTATTAATTTAATATTGGAATCTTGTATTCAAAAATTCTTCCACATCTACAATTGCCTTAAAGTTACTAAAATTAAAATTACGTAATTGTTGCCATTTACTGTCTAATTCTTTTTAGATGAGATTTTTAGAAAGTAAAATTTTTTCAAAATCGGATTTTTTAAGGGAAATCTAATTAAATTTTGTCTAACACTTTCAATATAAAAATCTAAACCATTAAGCTTTACTGGCTATAAAATAGTAGAATTTTGATTTTATATTTTTATATTAATATCAAACACATTATTATTAAGGAGTATATCTTCTCTTATAACAGTCCATAATGGTTGTTACTACACAGGTTACTTCATTATATAGCATAGATATATATTTTTGGTTTTTCACATTGCATGAGAACATTTAAATTATTGAAAAATGGCAACACAAATGATAAACATTCTAAACATAATTTCGACTAACGCAAAATATATGTATATCATATAAAAACATATGAATATCACTGTAAGGCATCATATTGCAAATGAAGTGTGACGGATATAGAATTTGTACTGGAGACACCAAGGCAAAATTTTGAAAATTTGTAAACTCATAAAAATCGTGAGAAGTACATATCAAATCATGAGATTGTTAGAGGTATTATCATGAGTTATCATGATAAATCGCGAGAGCTGGCAATCTCGATCGTAACTAATGCTTCTAACAAGTTGGTGTACTTTAAAATGATAATCAGGATTTTTGCGATGTCATAACTCATGCTACCAACAAGTGGGCAGACTTTCAGGTACCATATACTATTTGGAACAATAATTACCTATGCTGCCAACAAGTTGACAGACTATAAAATGATAAAAAGAAGTCTGAAAATGTCATAGCTCATGCTTGGCAGACTTTATGCTAAAGGGGAGTTTGGAAATGTCGTGGCTCATACTAACAAAATGTTGGCAGACTTTAAAATGACAAAGGGGAGTTTGGAAATGTAGTAATTCATACTGCCAATAAGTTGGCAGATTTTAATGAAATGTCGTGACTCATACTATCAACAAATTGGTAGACTTTAAAATGACAAAGGGGAGATTGAAGATGTAGTTCATGCTCCCAACAAGTTGATAGACTTTAAAACAAGTTGAGATCTCATTTTTAATATAAGAAAAGCATCTTTCCGGTCAATAAATCTTCTGAAGAAAGTTCTAATGCTCACTATAACAAATGCGTTCCTTAATGTCTTTAAAATAGCAATCTTCATCTTCAAATTATTCATCTTTGTATTCTGCCTTATTATACACTACCAAAAAGTAGTTTTTGTCTTGTTCGACGAACACGATTTAAATAAAATGACATTGTTATGTTAGTAAGAAAGTTACTTTTTCTATTCAACAGATGTGCTGAACCTGTACTGGTAGTCCGGTGTGTAGCGAAAGGTTAATTATGTGGGAAAAACTTCTACTTAAGCTATCCATTCATGTTCTTAAAAGTAATGTACTATTGGAACTCATACAGATGGAGGTTCAATTTTTTCCACTTATTTCTTAGAGAAAGAAACCAATGCTACCCTTGCTCTCTTTGAGAAACAGTAACTCGGTTTCCTTACAATTTTAAATGTTAATATTCTGACAAAGGGACGGAAGTGTTGCTTTTGCTTATGATCTAGGACACCGAATCAAAATACAAATTTCAACTTATTATTCCTGGATAACTTAGAGTATGTCCCAAAACCTATTTGATTATTTAGCAGTTTTGGGTCTATCTGCTTTTGGCCATACGATATTACATTTTTAAAAGACTTGTGTATGCCACGTTCTTAGCATAACATTAGATCGAATTACATTTTTGCAATTGGTCGTAGTAATTATTTTAACGTATAACGTTAATCACATCGAATATGTTCCGGTAGTAGTATTATTATTACTGTATTATCAGGTGTGTTTAAAACTTCAAGTTTTAAGTCCATCTGATCTTTTTTCATGATCTTCACGTAGTGTGTCTATGTCTAGTTTTGTTAACCTCGAACTCTAACTCTTCTTCTATTACTGAGAATTCACGAAATGTTTTAATAAAATTCGAACAATAGTCGATTGGGTTTAACCTAATATTCTTCTAATATTTGCAAATAGAAATTAAGTTAATTTATGTACAGATTCGAGATACTGATTTTTCTCACCAAGTAAACTGTCCTCAATAGCTCTTCGCTGAATAGCCAACATATTACTGTATGCAAAAGAAGAGATTTATGAAGACTACCCATCACTTCGCACAGCTTTTGAAACAAACGTGTTTGTAAGGGTTGTGTTTTTATATAATTCACAATTTTGATGGAGGTATTTGATTAAACATAAATTGGTCATGCTATCCAAAATTCTGTTAACCCAATGCAAGGTTCATTCTCTTCCACAATTCCTAAATAATAGCGATGAACTAAATAACTTCTTTTTGGAAAATCAATGTTATGGTGACTGTAGAGTTGATAATTTGATTAATGACTCTGATAAGGCAATGTTTGGCCCTGGTGTTTCTACATTTCAATTGGTGTCTGAGAATGATATTTTGGCTGAATAATAAAATTTACAATTAATTTGCAATTAAATTTATAAAAATGGCTTGCTATTAAAACGAGCTTTTTCCTCAAAACGAAAACATCATGATGCCGGCACAGAAGGTACCAAATCGAAATTAATATTTATGCCTAAGACCTATAAGCATTTTGTGTTCCGTATTAAAAGTAAAAAAAATAGTTAACAAACAACTGACGGAGTTTCTGAAAGCTGAGCATAGAATTCCACTGAAGTCTGGTTTCATGGAAGGATACTGCTGTGAAATTGCTCTGAACAATAGATTGACTCTATTGGGAATGTTGGATTTCTTCAGAATATTTGATACTCTAGTCCAAGATATGTTAACATCAATTCTCTACAATATTCCTGATTATTCTCATTAGTTTTGCTCAAAAATTATCCTAAAGGCAAGCTTCAATCAGTCTATTTAAAATTTACGCCAATAACTTTGGTGATTCCTATAACATTCACTATTAAGCTGATGATACTAACATTTAATTATTCTCCTTTGAAATCTACTTTGATGAAAGCTTGAATATGTTTAAACGTAACTTGCATTTACATTTTTTAATAAAAGCTCAGATAAAAAAGGCTCAGATAATTCTGTTTAAATCCTTCGAAGTTGAAAAAGAAATTTGTTGAAGGGTTTTATCACCTGTCGATAGGAAACATTCCTATACCTTTGGTTAGGTCTGACGAAAATCTTCAGATCATGAATGATGCGTTGATCCTTAAGGATCACACTAGCCAGTTGATTAGTCGAACTTATGGCTCTTTAAAATTGATTTACTCCAATCGTTATAATCATAACTAGCACACAAAAAAGCTTTTATACGACTCTTTGGTATTGTCACACTTTAATTACTATGAATGCATATACGGATCATTTTTGGATTTGCATGTCTTTTGGTTTTAAGCAGTTTAAATGGTTAAACATGAAATCCAGTAGATACGTCCATAAGGCCTGTTTGTACTATGGGGTCATTACTCAAAGTACCCCTTCATACCTGCACGACAAAAATGAATTTAGAGCGGACGTACATGCTGTTAATGTTCGCTTCAGGGGTAGAGTAATAACTCCTTGTCACCGGACAGAATTTTTCTAACGGTGTTTTTCTTATCAAAAATATGTCATACTATAATTTACCACGCATCTGATTGGACTATAGAATCCAATTAAAATAGGATAAAAGTGTTTTGTGATGGGTGAGCACACTGAAGCTAGCTCGAGCTTCGTCAGTGCACATGCCAACACAATACTTTCTATCGAAGCCCCTTATCTTAACATAAGAATCAAATCTCATCAATTCTTCGTGCAATGGTATTATTGGAAAGTGGTATACGTTAGATTTTCTTCACTTCTTTTTCTCAAAAGATCACTCTAACAGCATCTTTAATCTATGGCAACACTAAATTCTTGACATTTATAGGCACTGGGGATTTTTAGGCTAATAAGATAAGAGACATAAGTAGCACTTTCATTAATATTTACAAAAAGTGTGTTTTTGTAGGCTTCACATTCAACAATTTCTTTTGAAAAAAATTCACCGGCCATATGACGTGATAACTTACTTGGATGCATGCTTTCCTTGAAGTTGGCATACTTCCAACCGATCAGCAGGACTTTGGAGGCACAATAGCTCATGTTATGAATAAGTTGGCAGTCTTTAAGATAATGTATAGTATTTGGAACATAATACGTCATGCTGCCAACAAGTTGGTAGTCTTTAAGATAATATATAGTCTGTGCAATAATAATAGCTCTGCTACCACCAAGTTGGTAAACTTTAAACTGATGATCAGGACTGTGGAGACAAAACAGCTCATGGTGCCAACAAATTGGCATACCTCAATTTGATGAGCAGGACTTTGAAGGCGCAAGAGCTCATGTTGTCAACAATTTGGCTGTCTTTAAGATGATATATAGTCTGTGGAACAGTAATAGGTCATGCTGCCATCAAGTTGACAGACTTCAAACTGATAAGCAAAACTTTGGAAACATAATAGCTCATGCTGCCAACAAAATGGCAGTCTTTAAGATATAGTCTGCGCAACAATAATAGCTCTGCTATCAAAAAGTTGGTAAACTTCAATCTGATGAGCAGGACCGTGGACATAACAGCTGAGCATAACTTTGGAAGAATAATAGCTCAAGCTGCTAACAAATTGGCTGTCTTTAAGATAATGTACAGTGTTTGGAACAGTAGTCGCTTATGCTACCAACAAGTTGCAACCAATGATTAAGGTAGTATATAAGGTAGTATTGGAGCAGTAATAAATAGCTTATGCTGCCAGGAAGCTGACAAACTTCAAACTGGTGAATAGGACTTTGAAGATATAACAACTCATGCTGCCAACAAGTTGACAGACTTTGAAGTGATAAGCAGAACATTGGAGACACAACAGCTCCTGCTACCAACAAGTTTAATATAGTTAAGTTTTTAGTGTAAATTGTGAGTGACCTGAATAGAGAATACAATGATTTGAATATTTTTTATAGCACAATTAGTTTCTAACAGTTTCATGGCCCATCTCATATTCGACACTTTAGCCGTCAGTGCTCTAAACTCTTTGTGTTGTGATTCAATTCCGACAAAATCATAAATATTTCAAACTCTCGGAATCGGTGAGAGTTCGGATAAAGAAAAAGGAAGCCGAAATCCTTTTTAACACGTTTTAACGGTCGCCGGGTTTTCCTTTAATTAATCGATTACCGCGCAACGGCCACCTTCGATTTCTCGCGCGCCCTCGCCGTTTGGCCCCCAGATAACGTAGACCACTAAATTAGGGGAATTAGGGCCCTCATTAACCGATACACGGGCCGATTGCGGAGCCGAAAATAGCGTGTGGGCCGAAATTGACACTCTACCACCGGGATCTGGAATGAGCCCGTCGATTCTTCGATTCTTCGTACCCGGTGAACCGCGATGGGGTCCTTCTTGCCCGAATGAATATTCAAAGGCGCTACGCCACCGAACACGGTTTGTGCATTCGGCCGCGGATGTGTTTTAAAACGGGATCGATTTACATAAACGTATATTTCTCGCCGGCTAAAGGACAAAAAGACTTTGACCAACGGTGGACAAAAAAAAAGGATGTACGATGGAAAAAAGGAAACGACATCGACAAGGCTGCTGGAAGTGTTATAGTTTTATTTAAAAGGGAATTAAAAATCTTGAGGAATCTGAAAATAATCATTTCGCCGATTCTTAAAAGTTTGAAAATTTAGTTGTGATATTGCTCAGATTTTACTTACTATAAGCTAGAACAAAATTAACAATAATTATTGATGATTATCTTTTTTTTTGTTTATGTATTAATCGTTTCCGACTTATTTAGTTTTTTAATTCCTCTAAAGCTACGTTGGTAACTTGATATATTATATTTCATTATTTCTTGACAACTTAATACTGTTTTATTGTATCTTGATTTGATCGCTTTTTATTAATTATTTTGTAGTTTCGTTGTTGTGATGAAATAATCAATTAGTGGTGTGTAATTATTGGGTTACATGTTTTAACCTCTGTTAGACTCTATAGATTGCTTTTTAGGAATTGTAGGATTTTTATTACTAGTCGATTAACATTAGTTAAATATATGTATTGCCATTTTATTGACTACTTTTAGAAAAAAATGGAACGAGTTTTGAATTTTCATAACTGCCGTTTAAGCTGATGATGATTAATGATCCTTATGCTGTACAGTGAAACTAAAGCAGAGAAAAGTTTGAAGAAAGTGTAAATACATAATTTATGATTAAGCCAAATTTCTTTGATAAGATGTATATAGATATCCCTACTATATTACTCATCAACAAAAATAGAAAAGGGATGGCTGGTGATCCTCCAGATATGACATTAAAAAGCTTGATTTACAAATCGTAGTCAAAATTATATAGTGGTTTTAAAAATATTTGTATAGTATTTCTTTGTGCAGCAATTAATTTGTGAAGCAATGAAAAATCAACCTAAAGATATCAGGAGAAAAATTATGATGATAAACTTCAGTCAGTAAACATCAAAAGATTAATGAAATATCCTATATATATATGGACATTACCCCAGAAATTGATAGACCCTTTCTCATTTTCCATTAGAGTTTAGAAATAGATGGTTAAAATCTCAAAGAAACAAAGATATGTTTTTGAAGGAAAAGGAGAATTGGATAGATATTTCCATAGGGTTTGCTATTTATTTATTTGTGAAAAATATCTAAAAATTGTAACTCCCGAAAACCTTGCGTAAGCAAAGCACTTTCTTTGTTTATTGAGCCATTCTTATCAAAGTGCAATATTATAAAATACGTCATAAAGATTTCCTTCTTATAAAAAAAAATTCTATTTTGCTTGCACAAAATGATAAATTATCCGCAAGAAGAAAACAGAATTATTTTTAAAACAATGGTAGAGGTGAGATTGTAAGGATTGTTGCATTTCACAATAACCCAACAATCAAGTACAACAAGATCTATTGCAAACAATACTAAAGTTTACTCATCTTTAAAATGGGGATTTGATGGATCATCCTAAGCACTTTTATTTGTGGTATTGCATTATTATTAATTCCATTTATTATTATTATATTCTAATTTTTATTTGCTTGTCCCCACTGTACGCTGTTGCACGGGCTTACTTAAAATTATTAGTGTATTCAACATCTCTTAACTCGAATCAGCAAAGAACACAAAACACATATGAGACTATTATTCAGCAATTTCCAGTAGTCTTCGAAAGAGATTTCCAGTAGATTGTTTTGTGGGATGATGTCAAGTATGTTTTGAAATGGAAGGAGATCATATAGAGCATTTACTTTAAGGATTTTCTGTCCCAAATATTATGAATAATACTTAGAGAGACTGATATCTTCAAACTTAACGGTATTAAACTTTAAACAACTGACTTTATTTGTATTAAATGCTCTGTATGATCTCCTTCCATTTCAAAACATACTTGACATCATCCCACAAAAGAATCTACTGGATCAATATTTAGAAATACAAACATTTGGGTTGAATTAGTTTGAGTTGGATTGGCTTGGCCAATTGGATAAACTACTTTGGTGGACTTTGAAGACGTCGGCCGTCCCAAGTATCACGAATAATGCTTAGAGAGGTTGATATCATCGAACTTAACATTATATAAATTAAATGGCTCTATATGTTCATCAATATTTAAAATTACAAACATTTGGGTTGGATTGAACAATTGATTAGACCATCTCGGCCGATTTCGAATACATCGGCCGACCCCAAGAGTCATGCATAATAGAGAGGCTGATATCTTCGAACATATCAATATTGAGAATTACAAACATTCGGGTTCGATTAGGTTGGGTTGGATTGGATTGGCCAATTTGTTGGACTGTCTTGATCGACTTCGAAGCCGTAAGTATCACGAATAATACTTAGAGAAGCTGATATCTTCGAATATAAGGTCACTAAACGTAAATGACTATTTGTTGATGAATATTTAAAATTACAAACATTTGGGTTGGATTGGGTTGAGTTGAATAAGATTTGCCAATTGATAGAACTATCTCGCTGGACTTCGAAGACATAGACCTTCCCAAGTGTCATGTATAGAGCGGCACATATCCTAGAACTTAAGGTTATTAACCTTGAGTGACTCTATTTGTTGATCAATATTTAGAATTACAAACATTCGGGTTGGATTGGATTGGCCAATGGGTTGGACTATCACGGCCGACTCGAAAACGCTGGCGGCCCCAAGTATCACGCATAGTACTTCGAGAGACTGATATCTTCGAAGTTAAGGCCACTAAGCGTGAATGACTCTATTTGTTGATGAATATCTAAAATTACAAACATTCCGGTCTTTACTTTTCCGAGAACAAAACCATACTTGAGTATCTCACATTGTTTTTAAGATATCAACTTTTGAACTCAACCTAAATTTGTAGCATATCATAAAATAAGTAATTATCTCGATTGTTTAAAAAAATCGAATTCTTGAGATATCTTGATGACTTTTTTTTGTGATTTATAAGGAAAAGGTTTATTTTTAGAATCAACTTTCTATTCTATAAATGATTTAGGATTAAACTTTAATTTAAGCCAAAGTGGATATCTTCATTTTTATTAAGATTACAGCTATCAACATCCGTAAAATTATCGATATTATCCAATGTCGATGTTAACATTGCGTTTTAACACAATTGTGTAAAATGTCGTTAGAAAATCGGATTTGATTTAGAAATGTTGAAGAAATGAAATTTACTATAAACTTTTTATAAGGATTGAGCTTTAATTTAAGCCCCAGTTGATCGCTTCATCTTCATCAACAGAAAAATTATCTCTTTATAAACAACTTTTTTTGGTGTTTTTAATCATTTTTGAAAAATCTTAAAAAATCGACTTTTTAAGATATCTTAATGACATTTTTTGCAATTTATAAACAAAGTACATACTTTTTCAAGGTCAAACGTATGCGTGTGTATCTCAATTCTCTTTTAAGATATCATCTTTTGAACTTAACCAACATGTAATGCCATAAATGTTAATCATAAAAATAAAAATTTCTGTAATCCTTTTTGAAAAATCGTCGAAATTATGTATCTTGATCAATGTTTTTGTGATTTATAAAGGAACGTGTGCATTTTTTCGAGACCAAATCCATGCCTGAATATATCAATTTGGTTTTGAGATATCAAGTTTTGAGCTCAACTTAAATTTGTAACATTTCATAAAATTATTGATTTAATTAATAATTTTGAAAAAATCGTAAAAAATTGAATTCTCAAGATATTTTGGTAATTTTTTGTCAAATAAGGAAAGTATACACTTTAACAATAATAAAGTCGTACGCAAGTATCTCAATTCGTCTTTGAGATATCCACTTTAGAACCCAGTTTAAAATTGTAAGACTCCTTACATTTAAAAATTCCTTAACCATTTTTGAAAAAGCAACCAACGGTTATATATCTCGAATAATACTTACAATTAGAGACGCTCATATCTTCGAACCTAAGGCAACACCCTCAAGTTCAGTTAAACTTGAATAATTCTATTTGTTGATAAATATTTAGAATTACAAACATTTGGGTTGGATTGGGTTGAGTTGCATTGGATTGAACAATTGGTTAGACTATCTCGGCCGACTTTGAAAACGTCGGCCGCCCCAAGTGTCATAAATAACACTTATAGGGGCTAATATCCTAACACTGAAGGCAATTAACTTTGAGTGGCTCTATTTTCGACCAATATTTAGAATTATAAATATTCAGATACGATTGAGTTGAGTTCGATTGGATTGGCCAATTGGTGAGTCTATTCGGCCGACTTCGCAGACGTCGGCCACTATAATTGTTGATGATATTATTATTGATGATACTTTGA
Source organism: Onthophagus sagittarius (assembly GCA_036711965.1). Taxonomy (NCBI): domain Eukaryota; kingdom Metazoa; phylum Arthropoda; class Insecta; order Coleoptera; family Scarabaeidae; genus Onthophagus; species Onthophagus sagittarius. The sequence goes on from JASERS010000003.1 coordinate 67,476,122, forward strand.
GCTTAAGATTGTCTAACCCCACGCAGCCCAATTAATCCCAACCTAAATGTTTGTAAAAGTTAAAAACTTGTAAAAGACTAATATTGTTAAAAATAAAATTTGCCAACATTTATATCTAAAAAATTTTTTGATAACAGCTTTCATTCCCGAGTCACCGTTAATAGACTTTAAAATTTGTGATTTCCATATTTTTACATTTATCTCGACATGTATTATATATATGTATTAGGTGCTAAAAGCTAGTAAGTAGGTAAAATATATGAACACAAATTTTAAACACCCTGTACAGGTGTCCCACGTAAACAGCAAAATACATAAATGGCATTAAGGAGTCGAGATACAATCTTCAGTGTCGCCTCTTTTTACCATATTCACCCTATTGTTCTCCCTTAATGCCATTTATTAATGCCACTGATACTGCTGTACAGTAAGATTTTTGCTGTGTTAGATGAAACAGTTCTAGTTAGATCGCATATGTGCAACCTAAATTATTTTCCAGTGTGGTTTACATCTGAAATCCGGCGTAACATCAAAATTAAATCATTTGAAAGATTTTTCGTTTCCATTTTTATATTAATTGAATTTAAATAAAACCATGTTTTTAGATGGATTTGTTTTTTATTCTTGGCTCTACCGGTTTCGAGTGATTTTTCCACTCATCTTCTGGAGCATGCCACGTCAATATCTTTAAAGATACTTGTCATTACTATGTTTTTCTTACCCTTATTTTATTTTCACTAACACAATTATTTGTAACTCACGTGTCTGCTTTTAAATGTGAGGTCAACCTCACATTTAAACCGGTAGAGCCAAGAATAAAAAACAAATCCATCTAAAAACATAGTTTTATTTAAATTCAATTAATTAAAATTAAAGACAACTACCATAAGAAATGGCTAAGATTGGGTAGGCAGTCTTATTGGGTTGAATTTAAGCGTCTTCGCTCCGTTGTTAAGCAACAAATACTGAAGTCCAATCAATATTATTTGAAGAGTGTAGAGAAGAATCTCAAGTTAAATCCAAATGTATTATGGAATTTTGTTCATCAGTCTAAATCAGCATCTAGAATGCTTAAATCGTTGCGTAATGGTAATATAATACTTGATATAGTTAATTCTTTTGCGGACATCTTTAGGGGGGATTAGACCATCATGGTGATGAGGAACCTATAGCTTCTGGGATGGATTTCTCCCCTCATTCTGCTTCTTTTTTAGCGATTGTTACTGAAGAGGAACTTATTTCAATTACTGCGAAGTTACCTAACAAATAAATGACTAGTAGTGATTACAGTAGTGATTACATTACATCCTGGTGGTGCCATTGAATATAATATTAAATTTGGCAATTAAAGGAATGACCTTTCCGGTTAGGTGGATGATTCCAAAGATGTTCCAGTCTTTATGAATGGGGATAGATTGAATATGGACAATTGTAAACCTATATCTTTACCACCGACGTGGTTTATATCACCTTGTATAGCAAAGGAAAACAAGCTCCCTCGTTAAATTAACAAGGTTTCATATCGGGAAGATCAACAGTAACTAACTAAGCATCCTTTTCGCAACATCTTTGCCAATCTGTGGATAGTCGTATTCAAACTGACCTCATAGCTTCGTATCCACAGGGATGATGGAGTTATGTCCATTACAATGGTTTCATCTCTCATCAGTATTTAATGATTGTTGAAGTTCCATAGGGATCTCTCTTGTTTAATCTACGTATTAATGATTTGCTGTTATACATATCCAGTTCTGGTATATGCTGATGATATCAAAATTTATCATTGCATTGAGAATGATGATTGTATAAATAGATTGGAAACAGTGGAAGATCTGGGAGTGATCTTCGACTCAACTCTGACTTTCGTGCCGCATATCAAGAAGTTATGTTCAGTGGCTAAATATGACTTAGCCACTTGGATTTGTGTATAATAATTATATGTCTAATTGTAAGCTTTCATATCATCACGACTAGAATATGCTTGCTTAATTTGGAAGTCATATTATGCCTGTTATCACTGCATTGAGTCAATTTATAGACGATTTCTGAAATATATTTCTTTCCGTATTAATGGCAAATATCCACCTATCGGTACCGATCTGGGTTTAATGGAGGAACAACTAGGTCTGCATCTCCAGCTGAAAGAACTGCTTATAAAAAATATCATGTTATCTAAAGTTGAGCTTCATTTTTCATTTTCATCTTCATTTTGATTAGCCATCAGATACCAAAATCAGTTATTTTTTGTGATTTTCATTCCACATCTTCTATAGCTTCATTGTCTTTTCGCAGATGATATAATTATAGATGAATATGTTTTATGTCAGTAGTTTTACATGGAGTATCCACTCTTCTGAATGCATTTTAAGCCTTCCATAAGCAATATCAAGTCTTTTGGACGTATTTCAAGTCTTTCAGAGGAAATAGCAAACCTTCTTGAAGTATTTCAAGACTTCTAGAAGCACTGAAAGTTTTCTGGATACATTTCAAGTCTTCTGAAAGTAATATCAAGTCTCCCAGAAAGATTATTTGTTTCACCTAGTAAATGGTAACAGGTAAATGATTTCCAAATGGTAATAGTCTCTTGTTTTTTTTTTGTGATGAAAATGTTTTCTGTCAGCAGTTTTATAAGCAGTATCAAATCTTCTAGACGCATTTGAAGTATTCCAGACGCAATATCAAGTCTTTTGGACGTATTTCAAGTCTTCTAGACGCAGTATGAAGTCTTTCAGTCAGTTTTATGTTTTCTGCGATGAATATGTTTTCTATCAACAGTTTTACAAGCTATATCAAGTCTTCTAGAAGCATTTCAAGTCTGCTGGAATCAATATCAAGTCTTTTAAAAGTAGTATCAAGTCTCCCAAAAAGATTATTTGAATTTCACCTAGCAAATGGTGAAATTCAAATAGTTTTCAAATGGTAACAGTCTAGAAGCATTTCAAGTATTCCAGAGGTAATATCAAGTCTTTTGGACGTATTTCAAGTCTTCTAGATGCAGTATGAAGTCTTTCAGTCAGTTTCATGTTTTCTGCGATGAATATGTTTTCTGTCAACAGTTTTACAAGCTATATCAAGTCTTCTAGAAGCATTTCAAGTCTGCTGGAATCAATATCAAGTCTTTTAAAAGTAGTATCAAGTCTTCCAAACAGACTATTTGAATTTCACCTAGCAAATAGTGAAACTCAAATAGGCTTCTGCTTTTTTTTCGTGATGAAAATGGTTTCTGTCAGCAGTTTCACAACCAGTATAGTCTTCTGGGTGCAGTTCAAGTCTTTCAGAGGCAATTTCAAGCCTTTTGAAAGTATTTCAAGTTTTCTAGAAGCAGTATGAAACCTTCAATAATTATTAGAAACAAACATAGTGGATAGTGGAAAAATATTTTTATTTTTAACTGTAACACATTTTTGTGAGGATTCTAACGTGTTTTTTTATGCTTTCATTCACTTCAAAGAATTTTAATATGTTTTTAAAAATTTACTGTGATGGTTTTGAAATTTCGAAAGTGTAATATGAATATATACAACAATCTCTGTCAATAAATATTACACTGCAGATGATGATCATAAGGCGAAAAATGTAAAGCCGAAATTTATGGATGCAAAACCAGTAAAAAAGTACAAATCCACTATTTCTATTTTTAATAACTAATATTCGAAACAAACAATAACTAGTAGTAGTTGATCATTTATCTTACACCATGGATAATTTTATTAACCTGTCATGTACCATAGAGAAATATTGAAAGAAAAAATGCCGATTTAGAGACTAAAAATAATGGAAAGAAAACAAACTTAAAGTAGAAACATAAACGAGTAATAAATAAACGTAGACTTTTGTGTTGTAAAGGTGTTTTGAAAAGTGATGGTTGTACCGAATGAGGAATTAAAAATTTTTGTCGCATAAACGATGATATCAATGAAACCGCGTATCGATATCTGTCGACGTAAGCACCAAAACCGTGTCGAAACGAGCGGTTTTAACGACATCGCAGCGGCAAACGTCTCCGTATATTATGCGGCCGAATGCGGCCGTCGACGCCGCCAACAAGAAACGCGTGACGGCTCCGAATTTATACGGCGCGCCTTTTACGGTGACTTCGGCAAAATGAATATTTATAAGGCGATGTGGGCCGGGATCGAATCCCCTCTTTTCACTCTTTCCTCCCCGTATCACAATCCTTCTCCCCGATCCCGTCGTTATATACCCTTTGAATCAAATTAAATTGTCACCGGAAATCGCGAACTCGGTTTGACTCAGTTTGACTAAGGTTCAGTTGGTAGGGTTAAAATTATAGTCTTCACTCGGCGAAGATATACGTATTGATAATTTCGTGTTACCTGTTATTAAGTGAAAGCGAATTTCGCTTTGTTATTAAGAAATAACGTTTTATGCAAAAAACAATAACGTGTCGGAAAAAGTAGGTTTCTCGCGTACGCCCCTTTGATATATTATTATTTTTTCTTGTTCTTGTGTTGGTTACGAAGCAAACGGAAGAATAATGGCGGTAATGAGGTGGTATTGAATGAAACGGCGCGCGGCGGCCAATGGGTCGGTCGACGAAATTCCGACAAACGGAACAATGCCCCCGGCTCCAGGGTATCGATATCGTGGATCGAATCTGGGACCTGTGTTTGTACACAGCGCCTTACCGGATCATGACTGGCGGGTTTATTAGAAGAGTAGACCTCCGCGAAGAAGTGTTCCTCAAGAGTACAACGTGCGTGTTTCTGCTCGATCGTGTGGAATGAATAATGATCCCAACATTTAACTATCGGACCTCGGCTTATAATAAAAAACCTTACTTTCCTAAAACGATATTTCTATAGGTATGAATTTGCAATGAGATTGTAAGATAATCACTGGATAAGAAGTTTGATAGAACTGATACTAATATAGAAAAACTAACCATCATTACACTTCCAAGTCGAAATAGTAATAGAAATTGGGCTAAGAGTAATCAAGAAAAAGTTGGAAAATTTGTGTGGTGAACATTTGAAAGAAACTTTTACATCAGACAGTCGAAGAACTATGTTAAACAGTGGTCCTAGTATAGTTAAAAGCAATCAGCGGAGTAATGTACCATGTGTAAGAATGAAACTTAATATTAAGAAATCGGCAGGCTACGACATAATTAATAGAGAAACATTGAAACATTTAACAAAATCGGGAAAATATAAAACTAAAAAATATAAAAATTACACATAATTAATGCTGCTTCTAAACTGAAGTACTTCCCAAGTGCTGAAATAATAATGATATCACTTCCCAATGATGTTATATCATATAGGCTAATCCTTTTCTCTCAAAATTACTTGAAAAATTACTATCAAAAAGATTAAACCCCGTTATAGAAGAAAAAGCAGTAAGACCAACACATCAATTTGTATTTCTGGATAAACTTGCAACAATAGATCAAGTATATAAAACAACAAATACTATCAAATAGTATTTGCATGTATAGCAGTGGAAGAAAATAAAGCTTTGGTGTGACCAGAAATTGCATCATTCGAATCTAAACATGGGAAGAGAACGCATGTTCATCACAATATCGAGGCCATCAAGCTTCTCGATAATCAGAATGTCTTACGTTTTGTGTTACAATCTTAAAACATGATAATATTTGTCTACATTATGTGTAAAGCAAACTGGACCACTGGGAAAATTATATCAAAAATAAAAATAATTATTTAGTATGTTTAGTATGTTTCTAAATGAAGAAGAAACAAAAAAAATGCGTACTGAAAAATGTAGACGCATTAAAAAATTCTCTTACAGAGTGTTATAATAGTAGATGTTTATAGTAGTATTTTATTTCTTCCACTACTTTTAGTCGCTTTAGTCTCTATATCGAGATTTTTCTTTTAATTAATATAGAAAATCTAGTCATTTTGGAATACATTTAATGAGTGATTTTATGAAAAGGCGAATAGCGGATATTCAGCCTCATCTTTAGCCAAATATACTGGAGAGGTATACGGGGATGTAGAATATAACTGACACTTCTTCTCACTGATGACACTTCATTAGAAGACTAGCTAATTTAGAACAAAATCATGCGTATCCCACTTTCATATGCTATCTCACTCTTCATTTTTGAGATATCAAGTTTTGAACTCAACCTAAATTTGTAACATTTTATAAAATTAACAATTTCTTTAATAATTTTCGAAAAATTGTAACAAATCGAATTCTTATGATATCTTGAGGAAATTTTTGTAATTTATAAAAGGAAGTATGTACTTTCTTCCCATTGAAACGGTTTTTGTTATATCTCAATCCGGTTTTGAGATATCAATTTTTGAAGTCAACCTAAATTTAAATTTTAGAGAAATTTTATCTTATAAATTAAAATTTAATTTTTAAGATATTATGATGAAATTTTTTTTGTGGGTTATAACGCAAAAATGTGCACTTTTTCGCAAATAAAACTATACTTGAATATCTCAATTCTTTTCTGAGGCATCAACTTTTGAATTTAACCTAAATTTCTAGCATTTCATAAAATTAACAATTTTCTTAACCATTTTTTAAATAGTAGAAAATCAAAATCTCAAGATATGCATGCATGAGATGAGTACAAAACCATGCATAAGTATCTCAACTCATTTTTGAGATATATATAACTCAACCTAAATTTGCAGTATTTCATAAAATTAACAATTTCCTTAATTATTTTGAACAATTGTAAAAAATGGAATTCTTAAGATACTTGGATGCAATTTTCTTTGATTTATAATGAAAAATGTGTGAACTTTTATAAGCATAAAACCATGCATGAGTATTTCAACTCACTTTTGAGATATCAAGTTTTAAACTCAACCCAAATTTGTAGTATTTTATAAAATTTACAATTTCCTTAACTATTTTGAAAAAATCGTAGAAAATCGAATTTTTAAGATATCTTGATGCAATTTTCTTTGATTTAGAATGAAAAGTGTGAACTTCGAGGAATATATCAATATCCTCTAATCACATATGAATATCTCTATCATGTTTTGAGATATCAAGTTTGGAACTTAATCTAAATTTGAAACTTTTCATAAAATTAACAATATTTCCTTAACAATTTTAGAAAAATCGTTGAAATCCAATTCTTAAAATATCCCGATAAAATTTTCTTTAATTGATAATGAAAAGTGTGAACTTTTATATGCACGAAACCATGCAAGAGTATCTCAACTCGTTTTTGAGATATCAAGTTTTAAACTCAACTCAAATTTGTAGTATTTTATAAAATTTACAATTTCCTTAACTATTTTGAAAAAATTGTAGAAAATCAAATTTCTAAGATATCTTGATGCAATTTTCTTTGATTTATAATGAAAAATGTGACCTTGTATAAGCATAAAACCATGCATAAGCATTTCAACTGGTTTTTGAAATATCAAGTTTTGAAATCAACCTCATTTTGAAAAAATCGTATAATAACGATTTCTTAAGATATCTTGATGAAATTTTCTTCATTCGTAAAGGAAAGTATGTACTTCTTCGAGGAATATATCAATATATCAAATCATATATGAATATTTCTATCCTGTTTTGAGATATCAAGTTTGGAACTCAATCTAAATTTGAAACTTTTCATAAAATTAACAATCTCATTAATAATTTTAGAACAATCGTTGAAAATCCAATTCTTAAAATATCCTGATAAAATTTTCTTTAATTTTAAGAAGAAGAATTAAGAAAAGTGTGAACTTTTATATGCACCAAACCATGCATGTGTATCTAAACTCGGTTTTGAGATATCAAGTTTTAAACTCAACCCAAATTTGTAGTATTTTATAAAATTAACAATTTCCTTAAGTATTTTGAAAAAATCGTAGAAAATCGAATTTTTAAGATATCTTGATGCAATTTTCTTTGATTTATAATGAAAAGTGTGTATAAGCATTGTATAAGCATAAAACCATGCAAGAGTATCTCAACTCATTTTTGAGATAGCAAGTTTTGAACTCAACCCAAATTTGTAGTATTTTATAAAATTAACAATTTCCTTAACTATTTTGAAAAAATCGTAGAAAATCGAATTTTTAAGATATCTTGATGCAATTTTCTTTGATTAATAATGAAAAGTGTGAACTTATATAAGCATAAAATCATGCATAAGTATCTCAACTGGTTTTTGAGCTATCAAGTTTTGAACTCAACTTTATTTTGAATAAATCGAACGATTTCTTAAGATATCTTGATGAAATTTTCTTCATTTGTAAAGGAAAGTATGTACTTCTTCAAGGAATATATCAAATCATATATGAATATCTCTATCCTGCTTTGAGATATCAAGTTTGGAACTCAAGCTAAATTTGAAACATTTCATAAAATTAACAATTTCCTTAATTATTTTTGAAAAATCGTAGAAAATCCAATTCATAAAATATCCTGATAGAATTTTCTTTAATTTATAATGAAAAGTGTAAACTTTTATATGCAAAAAACCCTGTATAAGTATTCAAGTTTTGATCTCCATCTAAATTTGGATTATTTTATAAAATTAACAATTTCTTGAAAAATCGCAGTAAATCGAATTCTTAAGATATCTTGATTGAAATATTTTGTCATTTATAAAGTAGGTACTTTTATCAGATCAAACCCATACCTGAATATCTCAATTCGTTTTCAACAATTTTCTTAATAATTTTTGAAAAATTGTAGAAAATCGAGTTCTTAATATATCTTGATGAAATCTTCGATTTATAATGAAAACTGTGAACTTTTGTATGTACAAAACTACGGATGAGTATCTCAATTTGTTTTTGAGATATCAAATTTTGATCTTGATCTAAATTTGCAGCATTTTATAACATTAATAATTTCCTTAACCATTTTAAAAAAATTGTAGAAAGTCGAATTCTTAAGATGTCTTTATGATTTTTTTATTTATAATGGAAAATAGGAACTTTTATAGCCATAAAACCATGCATGAGTATCTCAATTTTTTAAGATATTCAACTCTCAATTGCTTTTGAGAGATATCAGGTTTTGAACTCAACCTAAATTGGTAGCTTTTCATAAATTTAATAACAAAAAAACCTAATTCTTAAGATATTTTGATGAAATTTTTTATGATTTAACCAGCTTCTAAAATCAGTTAAAAATTAATAATAAAAAAGTTTTAAGAAAATAATCTTTGTGATATAATCAAAATTGATATGATTCGAATGCTTATTTTGTTCTGCATGCGATGTTTCATGGAAACATTTACACTCTCGAATTCAGAATAAAATAAGCTTTGAAATGATATCCATTTTGACTACTGGTGCTTTTGAATAAATCTAGTTTGCATATTGAAAAGTTCGACTGCTAAACAGGTAAAAAATTGAATATGTTGTTAACAAAAGGCAAATACTTTTAGTGTATTAAGCTGGTAGGACGCCTATGAACACTTGTAGAAGAAAAAATTGGGGCCTGTCTTAAGCTGTTGCTTTAGTCGGATACTCAAGCTTGATATTCAGCAACTATCTGGCCGATTTTTTTTTTTTTTGCTGTGGAATTGCTCATACAGTTTGTCCGATTTCCTATCTTAAACTGTACATCTGATTCATCTGATCACAGGGCTACTTCCTATCTTAGTTTGAATAGATATCTATTGATAACATTAACTGATTAATTTGATATGACATTAACTGTATTTTAATTCTTAACTCGAAGTTTACTTTTGTATCTGCAAATATACCGCTTTACTGTCGGTCATTTAAGACGACTTTAATTTTGAAATGAAAGTTATGAAGTGATATATTATTAGAGGACGAACATTCTTTATTTTGGGAATCTGTAGATGATTTAGATGATGACCCAGATTACGAAGATCAAGCTAATGCTCATTATACACTGGTACAATTCTAATCCCAAAATAGAATATATTTGGTATCTTCTGATTGAGCAAAAAATCCTTAGGGAAATTATACACTGAACCAATATTAAACTTGATAGTGTTAGGACAAAAATAAAAGATTACCAAAAAACTAGTTGCCTCTTTGGATTTTTTCACAAAATGCAACAATTACGAATAAATTCCAGAATTTTGTAAATAATTAAAGTAAAGCCGACTGATACTGGAAAACATGAAACTGTGTCTACATTAAGTACATCTTCACTAGCAACAAAATTGAGATCAGAAAATTAATAGCGGCAAGCAGACTTATTATCTATATTTATATTGAAGTTATACCAAAATCGCGTTGTAAATTGTTCAGTGTTGCATTTAATTTTGTTTTATTGCATTACATTTATTAAAACAAAAGAATTGAATATTACGAAAATGCGATCTTGGAATTTATAGTTTATTAAATAATGTTGTCAGAAATAAATTCACAAAATCCTTCCTAATTAGATAATTTTGATTTTGACTATCGTATATCTCTGCTCTAGACTACGATTTCTCAGCCATTATTTCTATTTCTTTTCTCGTTTAAACTTTTCAGATTATTTGGAAATATTTAAAACGTGTCATCAACAAACGCACTATCCGTCTACACTAGTAGATGCAATAGCTGTCGAGAATAAATCTTTAAAATTCTTTTGATGACTAAAAGAAGATGCTTCTCAAGATCGAGGTTTTAAAAATTAGTGGGATGGAGATCAAGCAATTGCTAGGAGCATATGATTAGAATGCTGAAAAATGAATGCCAGAAAAGAAGGAGAGGAGTAATCAAGCCAAATCAGAAGAAATGTGAAGAAATAAAAAAGATTGACGATCAAAATGTGGCAGAGGATTGAAGGTATTGAAAAAAATTTGATCGGCATCAAGAATGATCCTCGCTGCTTTGGCAAAACATTTGGCCGGATTTTTTAAGGGCATAATTTGGATCAATTTTTTGAAAAACCAAATGCCCAGCGGTAAATATCTTTATAGAAATTGTTCTTAACGAGCACCAACTCTCTTTAATACAAAATTATAATTGTTTTCAGAAATAGCAAAAATCTCACCCCACCGATTTCGAAGTCATCTTCAGGAATAATACAAAAAAAGAAAAATTTCAAAAGGTGCGCATTGAATTCTCCGAATAATATTTAAACAATCTTATGAAAAGTCACGACTGTTAGACACTAGAGATTTTTTTTTGAAGTTGATGATTCCGGAGGAGTTCGTCTGGGAATAATACGCGAGATGAGTCGGTCAGATGTCACTGGCGCGTCTCCGACGGATGACAAATGAAAGGTAAAGAAGTGCGAGTCACCGCGACACAATGTGCTCACACCGGCCATTGTGGACCAACGTGGTGTGCGTTGGTGCACCCTAAAGGTACGTGTGTGTGCGGTAGATTCCTCAACGTCTCCGCCGCGGCCACGAGACGAAAAACCTCGAGTGTGTTTGTATGCGTTGCGAGGTACGGGGATCGCGTAAGATAATAAACGATGGACTTTTAACCATTTTTTATATGCTAGGGGCTCTGTTGTGATTGAAAACACACCGTGGAACTTATGCACCATCCATCTCGTCATCGCGTTTCTTCTTCTGTCTCGATTCTTACCATTTAAATAAATATTTGTTTAATATTACTCTCCAGACAGTTAAATAACATCGTAGAGATTAAATTATTTTATAGATGATTCAGTACATTACTTACTTTGCATAATCAGCTTTGCAGTAAACAGCTCTATCTCGTATGAAGCAAGACGGTTGCCTATCAAGTTGTAACTGGCAAACGCAACACCTAAGGCACCGAGCGTGCCAACTCCTCCCGGATACTTCCAGCAAAAATTTATCGCTGATGGGATCTCCGCAAGCTGAACAAATCCGAAATTCAGTCTGAAATACAAAGAGAAAATAATTTAATATATTTTTTTCTTTGAAAGTGGTATTCACAGATTAACGGCCTCCGTATATCATCGATCATCGACTATTTGACCGCGTGTACAAATATAATAATAAAGTCCGGGAATCCGGCACCTGTCAGTCTTTCGGGTCCCAACGTCTCGGGGCCCCCCATTATTGACTGCCGTCAGGGTCAAAACAGGCATTTCTCACGAGGGTCGCGGCCGTAGGTGGCCGCACCGAAACCTTTCGCTGAAACTCTTCGACAAGGTGACTTATGGAGTCGATTACGGCACGTCGCTGAAAGGGACAGATTTCAGCGATTTGTCACCGATTCAACGCGCGTAAAGATCCATTTGAAGTTCAATACAAACGCGTTTTGTACCTCTTCATCGTCAGTCGAAGAAATTTACAGAGAATTTAGTTTTGTACAAAAAAAAACTAAAATGCTCACTTTCATATGAAATCCATCACCCATTCAAATTCAAACTACAATTTTAAAATTTCGGCAGCGTCGTCCTAAATCTAAGGGCTAATCATACATGTACCCAGTGTCATGTATGATTTTGGCATTGAATTTTGTGTGAAAGAGGCGCACTCATTTTGTTCGGCCAACCCAACTCATGGGCGTCAAATATCATAGAGCAGCTTTGGGTTAAATATACAGGGTTGAGTTGGGTTGCATTTAGCCGTGCATTTGAAGACATGTTTTTAACTAATACAATAAATAGTTCCTGAAATGGAGTACTTTACAAACTGATTTGACAACCTGTGTATGTGAATTGAAGTAAAACTAGAACTAACACTAGACTAACACTAATCTTTGAAGTTTTATATCATTGGATCTAACTCTAGATCTAGAAGCATTCCGATTTAGCCGTACATCTCTAAAGATGGGTAAATCCGAATGATTCTAATTCTAAGTCTAATGTTAAGTGTTTTTGGTATCATTGTTATATCCGACATTCAATATTTTCTTTCTAGCAATTAATGAATTTCTGCCCACAAAATGTCAGTTTATTTGATTGTCAAACTGTCAAGTAGACGCCTTGAGATGGCCCAATGTGACGTCGTTGAAATGTTGTCCATATTAACTAATTGTCTATTAATAAGTCACAAGAAAAAATATGATACATTCTTAGAAAAGAGACACATTTTCTGGACGAAGATCAGTTTGGTTATTAGCCAACCAGTTGAGGAAAATAGAATTCACCTGATAATAAAAAAGTCACCAGATTTTTACCAACTAGTTTCAAAACTTCTTTTGCTCATTTTTAAGAATTTTATCAATTTACGTATCAACATTTATTTATTACCAACAATTTTTGTTAATATGTATCAGTTGTCACTGATAGTTGACACTGTCGTCAAATAAACCGACATTTTCTCTGAAATACCACTGAAAAGAGTGGAGGGGGGAAATCGTATCGTTTTGTTACAAAAGTTCTGTGCTACAATTATCACTAATATCCATTCTTGGGATCATTTAATAAGCTTTGTTGTTGGAGAATAACGTCAAAATACGAACAACAAACAAGAAAAGCAACAACATTAAACCTTAACCTACAATCCATTATTAAATACGTACCTATAGTGTTTGGAACAATTGACAGGAATTTCATACTATAAAAAGTTGTCAAACTTCAGTGATGAGCAGAACTTTGAAGATATAAAACTCCTACTGTCACCTAGAGACATGCGCGTGATTTTTTATGCCCGCTCACGATTTATGCGGGTCACTCACGTAAATAGCGTGACTCACACGTGATTCACGTCAATGCACGTATCTCATGCATGATCTGGTTTTCAAATGTATGAATTATGTCTGATTACTTGTTAATTTGATTATTAATAAGTCGTGTTTGACAGAATGGCAGAATTAACAGGGAGTTTACTTTGATTGAGTCTACAATCGTCTTTGTCCGTTATAAGACATAGCAGGCGTTATTTAAAAAAATCTAATAGCTCATGCTGCTAAAAAGTTAGCAGTCTATAAGATACTATACAGTGTTTGGCACAATAATAATTCAAGCTTCCAAGATGTTGGCATACTTCAAACTAATGGGCACGAGTTTGGACACAAAACAGTTAATGCTGTCAACAAGTTGGCAGACTTCAAACCGATAAGCGGAACTTTGGAGACATAATAGCTCATGCTGCTAACAAGTTGATAGTCTTTAAGATAATGTTTAGTGTTTGGAACATAATAGTTGATGCTGCTAACAAGTTGGCAGTCATTCTAATAATATGTAGTCTGTGCAACAGTAATAGCTCATGCTGCAAGCAAGTTGGCAGATTTCAAACTGATAAGCATAACTTTAGAGACATCGTATCTCATGCTGCCAACAAGTTGGTAGTCTTTAAGATAGTATATAGTCTGTGGAACAATAATAGCTTATGTTACCAACAAATTGGTAGACTTCAAACTGATGAGTATGGCTTTGGAGACATAATAGCTCATGCTGCCAGCAAGTTAGCACTCTTTAAGATATTGTACAGTATTTGACATAACAACTCATACTGCCAACAAGTTAGCAGACTTCAAATTGTTGAGCATATCTGTGGAGACATAATAGCTCATGCTGCTAACAAGTTGATAGTCTTTAAGATAATGTTTAGTGTTTGGAACATAATAGTTGATGCTGCCTACAAGTTGGCAGTCATTTTAATAATATGTAGTCTGTGCAACAGTAATAGCTCATACTGCAAGCAAGTTGGCAGATTTCAAACTGATAAGCATAACTTTAGAGACATCGTATCTCATGCTGCCAACAAGTTGGCAGTCTTTAAGATAGTATATAGTCTGTGGAACAATAATAGCTCATGTTACCAACAAATTGGTAGACTTCAAACTGATGAGCATGGCTTTGGAGACATAATAGCTCATGCTGCCAGCAAGTTAGCACTCTTTAAGATAATGTACAGTGTTTGACATAACAACTTATACTGCCAACAAGTTGGCAGACTTCAAATTGTTGAGCATAACTGTGGTGACATAATAGCTTATGCTACTAACAAGTTAGCAGTCTTTAAGATTATGTATAGTGTTTGGAACAGTCCATTTATCCGAAATTTCAATCAAGAAACAAAATCCAAAGTTGAAAAATTACAAAAAATGTGAAATTTCTCTCTGAAGTTTTCACTGGATCACGAAAAATCATCAGATGTAGTGAAATTTCACCAAATCTGGCAACAATGTAGCCAACTGTTTTTCCACTTAATTCAGATCTCCATATACAAAATATATGGAATATTTGATGATATAACCCTTTATTTAAACTCGACGATTTTTTTAATCGATTGGAAATGACCAAAAAAGGACATTAACAATAACAAACTGCGAAAAGGTGTAGAATTTCCCAAAAAATCACTTTAATGTTTCGATGTGACGTCACATACATATAACACAGATCTCAACAGTTATAGTAAATAATATTTCTAATTTTGAGATTTCTGAAAGAGCTTGTAACATGTCAAATACTAAAAAAATTATCTTGGGATGTGTCAAAATGATAGCAATTTGGATTAAGTAACCCAAACATATTTAGGTTGCTTAATTAATGTAAATTAATTAGAAAAATATTAAATGCGATATTTTCCAGAAAATATAAAGATTTTTTAT
Organism: Onthophagus sagittarius; assembly: GCA_036711965.1. Classification (NCBI taxonomy): domain Eukaryota; kingdom Metazoa; phylum Arthropoda; class Insecta; order Coleoptera; family Scarabaeidae; genus Onthophagus; species Onthophagus sagittarius. The sequence continues at coordinate 67,491,502 of JASERS010000003.1, forward strand.
GATATACATATATTGAATGGTGCTAACCAAAATGGATCTAACGCATTAAATGCACTTCTGAGGTATTTAACTAAAGGTAATAAATGTTGGAAAAGAGATGAGTTGGAGATTCTTGTCAGATCTTTTAAGATGTCCAAAGCTAGAAAGGGCCTCCTAGAGTATCTCAAAATGATAGTAATTGGTTATATACGTATTTAGGTTGTTTAATCAATGCAAAACAATTAAAAAGACACTAAATGAGATGTTTTTCAGAAAATGCAAAGAAATTTGATTATGGGATTATGAAAAACTTATGAATGTCCAAAAATTGAAAATAATTGATTTTGGTGTTTTTGAGAGTACTAAAGATGTCAAAAGCTAGTAAAAGATTATTAGGCAGTGCCAAAATAGTACTAAATAGTGAGATACATCTTCAGATTGTTTACTGTATGCAAAATCATTATACATACTAATTGGGACGTTTTTCAGAAAATACAAGCATTTTTGAACATGAAATATATTGACTAAAACGATTCTAATGTACCAAAAATAGTCTTCTGGTACACAGCTAAACCCGAATGTTTCTAGTTCTATGTCTAGTGTTGGTTCTAATGATAGTGCTTTTCAAAGGATTAAAAAAAATATTTATTAATGCCAAACGCTGACCTGACCGGTACTTCGTTAAAATGTATGCGAATATGGATGCAGATGCAGATGCGCTCAAAATATAAAAAAAAGTAATGACGGCCCAAGCTGGAGGAAGGGAATTAACTTATTTTTGAACGAAATGCAACTCAATCCCTTAAGATGCACTGATTAATCATTGTACATGTTGGCTATCTGGTACAAAAAGAATCGGTGTGAGGCGGGGCGTGGTACCATCAATATAACTTTCCTTCTTACATGGGCGCTCTATTATGTAAAATTTTTAATGGGTACGGAGCATTCATATGAATTTTGAATTAAGACTTCATATTGCTTCTAGGAGACTTGAAACTAGTTCCAGAAGACTTGAAAAGCCTCCAAAAGACTTGAAATGTTTCTAGAAGACTAAAAATGTGTTTTCAGAAGACTTGCAATGCTTCCAAAAGACTAAATGCTAGCCTTTGAAGACTTGATATTAATTCTAAAAGACTTGAAATGATTCATGAAGCTGTTTGTAAAGCTGATGACGGAAAACATTTTCATCGCAAAAAAGAAAACAAGATACTGTTGATAAACCATTTGAGTTTGCTTTAACAATATTAAATGCTAGTGGACAAAATGTAAAATCTTGGTATAAGAAGTCCAAAATCAGTTAATTAAAAACTAAATACTGCTGATAAAAAACATTTGTATTGCAAAAGACAAGAAATCATAAACAACGTCATAGTAATTTAATTTGCTTAGAACCAAGCTATCACACAGCATAATTTTTAATTTTTGATTTAAGATATTCTTATGGGAAAACAAAAGATTTAGGGCTATACCCACCCCTCCACTACCTGGCCACATGCTCTTCAAATCTCAACTGATGATCCAATGTAATTTCCAAAATTTCAAGTATAATAGATTAAATAGATTAATCAATAGATTAAATACAGAATGATGGCATTTCACAACATTATAAAATATGAAAATAATGTTACATCTGAATTAAATTTTATGCAGGCATCTTCCCAAGTATTTGGATTAAAAATCAGTAGAAGCTGTATATCCTATACATACAAATAAATGTGAGAATGCTCAAGAACTTGGTTAATATCAGAGTCAAAATGAACCCCTGGGGGACTCCACAAGTAACTGATACAGCGCTCGATACCTGACCATTCAATTTTACAAGTTATCCGAGAAAAATGACTATCAAAAATGAAGTCTGATTTCCAAGACCAAACTAATGAAGTTTTGATGCAAGTTTATTATGATTTACTGTATGAAATGCTTTGATGAAGTTTAACGATAACAAAATAGCAGCTTGCCCGGCCTCTCTAGAAGCAAAAACCTCATCAGTAAGGTTTAATAAAGTGTTGCACAGCTGATTGAGGTAGGCAGTACTACCTCCGCTTCATTCGATTTTTATTTTTTTCAAAATAAGTTTAAGCCATTTTTGTATTTTAGCATCAAGTACTGCATCTATTCTTTAAAATAGGTTATGACATATTAATACAAATGAAAAATAAGCAAGTGATTCGTTCTTTGAAATGCCTTTTGAAGACTTGGTACTGCTTCCAGAGAACTTAAACTACTTCCAGAAGACTTGCTTTCGCCCCTGAGACTTAATACTGCATTTAGAAGACTGGAAATGCTTCCAAAAGACTTGCTACTGTTCCTGGAAGACTTAATAATACTGCTTCTGGAAGACTTGATATCTCTTCCAAAAGACTTGATATTACCTTTGGAAGGCCTGAAAAGTTTCCAGAGGACTTAATACTATTCTAAGAGATTTGAAATGCTCCCAGAAGATTTATATTGTGTCTTCCCAATTCAGTCCTAGCATCTGTAGCAAACAATTTTTTTTGGAGAGCACATTGTTGTTGTTGTTTCAGACTCAATTCACATTTTTTTAAAAATTGTTATTCGTCGTTTGCGTCTTTTCCCAATTCAGTTTTTTATAACACCCAATACCCATACGTATTTTCATGTCTATGTTGATTGAGAACGCAAATTGCTCACTACTTTTACAGTGTGCGATAAGTTGGCTTCCAAGACTCTTGGGGCAAAAGATACTTTCAGTATCGTAATTACTTCAGCCAATCTCCAGGATTCCGGAAAAAGTGATTAACAAATAATAGCATTTATTATGTGAGTAGAATAAGTAATAAGGAAAGGATCAAGATCATCCAGACTGAGATACCATTAAAATCCATCGTTGCAGTTGTAATGTTATTAATTATTATAGATATTTCATATTCATCAACGGGTATAAAAGCTTGCATTATGTCCATGTAAGAAGTGAAAAATCACCATAAACAAAATAATTATTTAAATCGTTTGGAAGAAAAATGTTAGGTACTTTACAGGTTTCTCATTCCGAGAGATTGAGAGAAGGCTGAAAATCAATATCACACTACAGTTGCTCGGATGTGGTCTTTATGGTTTGAAGGAGATATTCAGAGGTGCTAGAAGACTCGTCCAAAAAAATGCTAACGTGAACATCGACTTCTTAGACTGACTTTCTAAAAGGGTATAAGACCCCAATTGATCATGTTTGGGATATGATGAGTAGGGTTGGAGAATCTAGAAGAACGTCGACACCATCTAGAGATACCCCAGGAGGACATGAACCACTTAATAGAGAGCATGGGTAGAAGCGTTATCATCATAGCTGCGCGTGGGTATGCAACCTACTACAAGGTTTTTCTTGAAAAATGCTAATTTATGTTCTGTTTTCTGCAACAAAACTTTCATCGTATCTTAGTTGATGAGTGAGTTTAAAAATTATACTAAATATTAATGGTTTATTTCATGTGGAAGTGAGGTATTTTAATTATATCTTGATATAAATAGATATAAATAAAACCTTTTCCTTCTTAAGACATATAAATTAATCGGGCATTTGACGTGTAACATGGTAAAACCGTACACCGCAGATAAGAGACCAACACACGATTTCGAACGAAGAACATCCCGCAGCGTAAGAACTCTTCCTCTCAACCGGCTGACGTCTGTAATCTGTCGCTAAGCTAAAGTCCGTCTCCTAATCGGATTATCGGGCACACTCCCTGAATTCACTCTCAGTGTGAAATCGTTCGAAAGGTGACGGTTGAATTCTCAATATAAATCTATCCAATTTCTAAACAAAAAAGAATCCACCTTTTGCAAGAAGAATCATTTAGCACGATGTATCGATGTCCGCCCGAGCTGTTAACAGCCAATAAACTGTTAATAATCGCCCGACCCAGCCGGGCACGGTTTTAATTAACGCCGTAATATAATTATCGACTAAGCGGGGGGCCCACAATACGGGATCGGGGAGAAGCCCCTTCGACTTTAAACAAAAACCGCCTGTTGGGACGCCTTTTGCATCTCTCGCGTTCGACACCTTAACGCAAAAAGAAATTAATACAAAATAATGATTAAGTGTTCTCCGAGATCCCCATGCCTTATAATTATCATTTTTTTCAACACCATACTCACCACGAGCACCAAAGAAACCCCCATCTTAACATCGCCGAATACAAATTTCAACTGACCGATATGCATCGCCGGACTTTAAGGCTTTTGCTATGGAAGTCACTTAAAATCCGATTATGACAATAGACGAGAGGGCACGAGCACGACAATGGGTCCTTTTTTTCGTTCGCAAACACATTTTTGGGGTGAAAAAGGGCGCTTCATGACAACGTGTAGGTGACAAAAGCTAGGAACGGGACGGTTTTGCGTGTTTTCCGAATACGGCCACAATGGCTTTTCAAGTGGGGCCCCACGCCCCCCGCACGGCGTATCGCGGAGATGAATGGCGAAAACGTATTAATCTCTCCGGGTCGAATGGTTGTAAATCGCCCGGAATAATACCGCAGTTTATTTGGTATTTTTCACCGGACGATTGACCCTCTCGACTGAGCAGCTTAAAGTTGCTACCTGGGGTTAGTATGATTTTAAACATTCACTTTTTCAATTTTAGAATCTTTAAAATCTAACTACATCGACTGGATCATAACCACTCTATAATAGATTATCAATTTTGCAATTTTTGCAAAATTTAGTAATTTACGTCACCAAATTTCTGCCATCCTTTTATCAGGAGGTTTAAGCAAACATTTTTAAGAAGCTTCAAATCTAATTTTACTGCATACTTGGTACATACAGAAGAAAGTGTAGTTGTGACTAAAAAGTTTGCTTTTATCCGAAAACTGTTGATTTCATACAAGTCAATAACTTTGCAGAAAGTGTTGCCATGTTTTTATTATTCCTAAGGCACACTTTATGATCTTCACTGAATCACAATGAAGCTATATTCCCCACAATGAAGCATACTTCTGTATGCAAAAGAAGTTTATGAGCAGGGTTGCCAGCCCTGTTATTTTAAGTACTAAATGAACCCATTCTCAAGGTACTAAATATTCCCAAAAAATTATTCGATTTTTTATTGTTCGAACTTGAATGAATGATCACTTAAAAACAAATACTTCATATTATTAAAATAAAAAGAGTAGGGACATAAAATCTTACTAACCAGACACAGCAAAATAGAGAGCAGAGTCTGCCGCACTTATTGTTTTTAGTTGCTAAATCATCCAGTGTCTGGATTTGAAATATCAACGGAAAATGGTTCATTATGGAAGATAACCTCGCCCGCAAGCGATCTTGGTGAAGTGAGAATAAAATTGTCTTATTGAAGACTTTATGTATTTACTAAGATATACAAGGGACGATTTTGTCTCAAATCACCGAGGTCGCTTGCGGGCAAGGCGTTGGGTTTGATATGTTTACATAAAATCGTTCATTTTGGAAGATAGTAGCGCCTCGCGAACAAGCGACCTCTGCAGAGTGAGAATAAAATCATCTTACAGGAGACTTTGTGTATTTACTAAGATATACAAGGAACTATTTCGCCTCAAATCGTCGAGACCGTTTGCGGGCGAGGTTCTGGATTTGAAATGTTTACCTAAATCCGCCCACTTTGGAAGATTGTAGCACCTCGCCCGCAAGCGACCTTGGCTGAGTGAAAATAAAATCGTCTTACTAAAGACTTTATGTATCTACTAAGATATACAAGAGATATGATTTAGAACTTTCTTTCTAATTAAGATAGAGGTGTTAGATTCAAATCAGTGTTGTTGAATAGCCAGGTATTTATTTTCAAGGTATATACCAGAGGGTTGGGTTGGGTTGGGTTGATTGTCTTTGTTTTACCCAAGATGGGTATTTCGAGGTATTTATATGATTTAAAATCAAATACAAAGATCCATAAAAATAATAGAATCTAGCCTAAATAAATTATATTAGGTTTCAATCATAACAACTTGTTTTGATCTAAATTACATCAGATTCATCTGATATTAGTGTACTGTTATCAAAGATTATTGTATTTTCGCAACAAAACAACAAGAAAAAACAAATTTCACTTAATTGAACTAAAATTAGAATTAACACTAGAACTATCACTACGACTAATACTAGACCCAAAACTAGAAACTTTCGGGTTTTGCCGTGCGTTTTTTGAAAAAATGTTTGGCGTTTCGGATGCTATGTTGCAACCTTTTTCAGAAATTGGTTCTAAGTGAGTAATTTCGAAACTGGTTCGAAGTGAGTTACAGGTTCGAAGTTTAATAGTAGTAGTAAAATTATGACTAAAAAGTCAGTAACAGACGACAGAAGGCCGACACAAAAGTTAAAGTTGGCTCTAGGGAACACAACTATGGGAAGTTTATACATTAAACAAAAATAAAAAGGCAAGACAAATGGCCGAAACATGCCTCTTGTAAAATTTTTAAACCTAAAATAGTCAGACTGCGAGGCAGTAAAGGCATGGAATACGCAAAACGCTTTATATTTATTTGTTTAAAAATAGGTGGGTACCCCACATAAATGTTTTTAAGAATTAATTAGTTTTAATCAATGTTTTGATGTTAAAACCGAACGGAACCCCATGAGGTCTGATAAAACCGAGTTGTTGGTAGGTTTTTTGGTCAATTCGTGTAAATCAGTCCTGAAGTTGACTGTGTTATCCAAGGACACAATGTGGAACATTTCCATAAATAATCTCTTACTATAAATCTTTTCGTTACATAGAATTTTTGCGTCGGCAAAGTCAATGTTATGACCCGTGATAACATGGTGCTCTGCCAAGGCGGTACCACCTGATATTGGGAAGTAGTACCCATATAGCAACTGTCACAACCCTTACAATCAATTCCGTAGACCAAGTTTGATTGGAGTGGACGGGGTATAATGTCCTTAAGAGAGGAGGAAACATGTCTCAGGGTCTGCAGGTGTATTTAGCAAATTTTAAGGTACAATCTCGAAAAGTCCTGATTAGATTCTCAGTGAAACCCAGAATGTAAGGGACCTTAAATAATGAAGGCGGAATATCATGTAAGGAATCATCTGGAGGATGAGTCATCGACCAGTCAAGAGAAGACACAGCGACTGGCCGTAAGGGAGCGTCTTGGTGGTAAATGATTCATTCATTCTGATTGTTACAGAAGATATCTGTTAGGATCTTTAGGTTCTTATCACGAAACCCTCATCAGCCAGACGTACGACTCTATTCTTCATAGCCCTAAGAGTGTTGATCTTCATCTGGCTAGGATGGCAAGAATAGTAATTAATGAAACAACCTGAATAGGTTGGTTTCCTATACACCAAACAGGACTCGTTGCTCAGGTTTCCTGATGACTTGGGTGTCAAGAAAAGGTACACAGTTGTTGGTTTCGGTTTCTATGGTAAACTGTATATGATGGTTAACAGAATTGAATTCCCTTTGAACAAGAAGGAGCTTGTCGTAGGTGTCAGCACAAATGATGTCGTCAGCATATTTATATATGGCAGGGAGGTCGAAAGGCAATCTGGGGATGCACACGTCCATGGGAGTACCAAACTTCTGTTTATAATAAACATTTCTGAGCGAGAATGTTGAGGAATCGAACAGAAATTCTTCAATGATCTTGATGAAGAGATCATGGGAAATCCCAGTGTAAGGTTGGATCGAATTCCACTGAGAAGACAACCTTTCAACAAAGATAAGAATACATTATCGAAAGCTTGGTTTTGATTAAAGAAGGTGTTTTAATTCTTCCCCGTCGTTGGTTGATTTCCCAAAATTGTAGTTTTTGAAATAAGATCTGCTATCCTATAGTGCGGCGTTCGGTAAAATATTATTTAAGAGAAATTAAAAAATCGATCCAGTCACATTTCTAGTTTCGACCAAAATTATCCAAGCGAACCGTCATCATTTTTACTAGTATTAGTGATTAAAATCATGTCATGACTAACATCCGAAGCAGCCTGTATTTTATCCGAATGGCGATATCTACCAATTTGTATGTCTCCACTACAAAAATGATGGCATGAAATCCAGTGTGTACATCTATCTTTTGCCATTTTATTAACATTGCTGTATTTATCCCTTGCAATACATAAATATTGCATATTTGAGTATTACAACTCTCTGTTTATCAGTTTTAGATCTTCAGTACTGGTCTAATATTTACAAAGACTAATATTTTTATTTATTTGTACTTAGAACAACAGTTGATGCCTAAGTATCTACTGTTTGAGTATTTTTCTTAGGCTGGGGTAAATACCAGGAAGAATACCAACTTTATAAATAGCTACCTACAGGGTATTTACCCGGCGCCCATAACTGATTCAAATTAAAAACTAATTTTTATTCAACATTTGTGGTTAATTTCATTTCTTCGTTATCTCTAACTAAAGAGATTTGAGTTTTTGAAATTATAGTATGTTAACCTAAATTTGTTAAAACATTGTAAACATCAACCTCTTGTAACACATCATTATCTCCCTTCTTAATTAAGATAGAGTAGTCAAGTTGGATTCAAATTAGAGACCAAGTTAGAACATTTATTGTGGTGAATTTTTTCTATAGCTTTTTATCTACAGCTAAAGAGATACGCTTTTTGAAGTTATACAAGTTATAGTTTTGTAGTATCTCAATCCAATTTTTGTAAAACATTGTAAAAAAATTGAACCAAGAACGGGTAGGAATTAAGAACTTCCTTTAATAGAACCAAACTTTCGATTATTGTAATCGAAAGTTTAATCATTAGGGTAAAATATGGGAAAATAATTAACAAAAACACCTAAACAACATCTAAACTAGAGAATCAATAACTAGCCCAAAACAACAATTAATCTTAGTCAATTAATCTCAATTAATCTTAATCTCAATCGGGTAGATGAAGAACACTCGTTAAAAAACGGTGCAAACGTGATAAGTTTGACGACCGTCTCTGTAGAAAACTTGAGGAGTTTGAAGGTCATACGAGGTAAGAATCAACCCGACATAAGATGGCGTTGCAAAATTGAAAAAGTAAATCATCAATCTCTAAAACGAAATTAACCCCTTCGTTACTAGGTCCGGACGCATACGTTTTAGTTTATATGCAGAACATAAAAGTCTCAAAAATAGCCCATAAAGAAAGGGTTAATTAAGAACATATAACGAAGAGAACCAAAGGGCACATAGACTTATAAAAAGTATTATTAAAAATTAAACATCAACAATTACTAATCATTAATTGCATCTAAAACTTCACCACGGTGTTAACGAAACAATTGTGATAGAAGAGAACATTAAGGGTTAACTAGAAACATATAAAACCCATGAAGGAATCCGACATGAGTGAATCAGCATGGGGTTTGATGATTAGTTCAATCAGATGGCAGTAAATTTCACTAAGACCTTGGGTGTTAAGGTCAGAGTGAATGACCCTATTTTTCATTGAATAGGGCCATTTGCATGCCTATCATTAGTTTAGGGAAAAGAATCTTCGTTCACTGATCAGCAGAATTCTCCACTCGCCAGATACTCAGCCACATTATAGCTTCAACTGCACTACATTGTTTCAACTTGATTGATCCTTGACACATCCCCCCGATGATGAAGAACCTCCAACATCTTCCAAGTTTGTCATGGTCCCCTTCATTCGTGCGTTCACTGACAATCGGGTAAACATTTTTAGTGACTGTTATTTAAAGTTTGCAATGTAAACCTGCAAACCGTTGAAAAGCTTTTCATTGGGTTAAAAGCTGCATTCCTCTTTTCTCTACCAGTCTAACCTGGTGTATAAGATCGAATGTATGGGTTGTGATAGTTGCTATGTAGGTACCACTTCTCAGTACCTCAAATCTTAACTCTGCCATGAAGCAGTCGGGGGGATCTGATACCAATGAAAACGAAGACAAGAATTCTGTACCTACTGGGTACGAGATCAATTCGTGACATCGATGCAAGAGTAGTAAAGACGATCCCCATAATTAAAGATAGATAACACAAGTGATTCGCATAAACGAAATCTTAAAAGTTAAGACAAAATGTTTTTATTAGAATACAAATACTTGAGAGTGGAAAAGGCTCTCTGAAGGAGATTGCTGACATGCCCTTTGAATTAGAATTCAAATCACCGTCCATGGCATTACAAATTACGGGAAACAAGCGTAAATTTTGGTTGTTCATCAATGATAAAAATGCTGAAGAATAGTTTAGCCTCATCCGCAAGAACAACAGTACAAAAAATAATGATAGACGATTTCGAAGCATTAATTAAATAGATAAGCAATTGCGTATGATAAGCCATTAATTTTAAACCGTCGTAAATTAAAGATTACCACTCGCCAAAGCCATTTCCATTAAAGCGGAAGTATACTTATGTATCGTCAGCATACATATGGGTTTTACAGTGTTTAAGGTTAGAACACAGATTAATCGTATAAATAAGATAAAGTATAGGTCCCAAAATTGATTCTTGAGGTACCCTAGAAATAATAAGATCTCTCTCTGATAAGGCATCCTGAAATTTAACAATCTGTGTGCGATATAGAAAATAATTTTTAAAGAAATCAGCCACCGGAGAGAGGCCTATATAATACAGCACTGATAGGAGTGTTAAATGATAGGTCGTGTTAAAAGTCTTAGAAAAATCGATCAGAACAAGTGACGTGACACACCCATTGTTCATCCCACGTAAGACATCGCCGGTAACCTCCAGAAAAGCCGTGCTCAACCAAAGAATTCGGATTCTTTATTTTCGGAATTTTAACAACCATTGCAGTTTTTAATTTATCAGGGTAAACCTCAAATTCCAAACAACAATTAATAATATAACAGAAATAAGAAACAACAACAAGGTAGCATAACAAGGTAGCACATTTTTACGCTAATACCATCCCACCTAGATTTGTTTTAACAAATTGTGACACAGAGACGAGCGAAACGTCCTACTAGAGATCTGAGGCAGTATGTTATGTAAAACTGTATAAGACCTGCATCACCAGGGCTGTTATTTTGAAAGGATAAGAAAAAATTGTGGATAGAATCAGCGTCGTTAATGTCACCAGGATTATCATTAGTCAGTAGCAAACTGAAGACTCCCAAAGACTTGAGGACACTCCATAATTTTTTTAAATAATATTGCCCTTCCAAAACATTATTTTCCTTCTTAATTACGATATGAAGTCAAGTAGGATTCAAATTACAGTACCATTCAAACTAATCTTCAAATAAACTTCATTCCAACAGCATCTTTAATCAATGGCAACACTAAATTCTCGAGGTTTACATGCTTCGGAGATTCTCAGACCAATAAGATACGAGACATAAGTAGCAATTTCATGAATATTTACAAAATACTTTATCAAAATTTGTTTTAAGTAGTATTGTTTTTGATTACTTAATGGTTGGACTACGAGAAGATCTTAAGTTACCAGACACTATCGTTTTTAAGCGGTACATAATCGTCCACGAAAAGGATGAGATGATAAATGGACTCCGAAAATTCCACGTGGTGGATTCCAGATCCTTTGTGCTTCGGAAGCGCGGCCTCAAGGAGCATAGAGAGAGTCCGGGGTCGGGTTGCTGCGGCAGCGGCTGCGGCGGCGGCGGCGGCGGCGGAGCGCACGATTTTTTTAATATCGAAATTTATATACTCCGGTTAATCTTCGCGGCGCGAAGGCGTGCTCCTAAATCAAAAACGCCGGCGGGACGCGACCGAGGCGGGTCGACCTCTCAAAGGACGATCCTGCTCCTTCTTAATGCCGCGATTTGTAATGCCCGTGACGTATTTATTGTCCTCCGTCGCTTTCCCGACCGCGCCGTTACGGGATTTTAAGAAGTCGCCTTTTAACTTTTTTCTTTTAATTTTTTTTTATTTTATAAAAACGTATACGAGTTTCTTATTGTGTCCCTCCTTATAGATTTTAATCCCGGCGGCTTGCAGGAACCACGAGCTTCTTTGAAACAATACCAATTTATAAAGTGATATCCATATTTTGTATTAATATGGGTTTATATGCAGATTTATTAAGGTAAGAAATAACAAAGTGTTTATCTGAACATATATGAGGAATACATCATTAATATCATTTAACATCCCACATAGCTTACCATTCTCCTCGTTATCATACTATATCTGATTTATATTAGATCAAAAAAGATCAGTATAATAATTAGCACTAAGATATCAATAATTTTAGTGTTATTAGTGAACGAAGTATCTTGGTCTTGATATGTACACAAAATGCTTACAGTAACTGCTCCATTTGACGACGTGCTTGACATCTTCATACAAAAGAATCTTACGTTCATTCGAAGATTCTTGGAGATTGGCGAAAAGTCTCACATGTGTTTTGTATTCTTTGCTTAACATCCTATTAAAAATGCTATTAAAAAGTGTTAATTACACTAATGATTTTAAGTAATCTTCCTACCCTTCTACCATAATTCAGTATTAAGAAAATTACAAACAGTTGCAAAATGTGCATCATGCATGAACCATATTACAAATATGGTTGTCGATCTATACCGGAGAGGTACAATTTCGAATACTAACAGCAAAGTGTTTAGCAGAAAATCCTAATAAGCTTCATCAGATAAATGATTAGGAAAAATCGTTGGTTCTACCAAATATTTGCAGAAAACTTGTACTACCTCCTTGATTGCGCAACATCGTGAGGATTTCCATCCGCCCAAACGAGATTGTTATCAAAATGGACAATTCCGTCTTCACCAATATGAAATATCGGATTTGTCACAAAATGCTCTTCTCGAAACGTAGTCAAGACCGACAAGTTTTTGCACTCGTTGAATATGGTAAGAATGCAACTGTTGCTGAGGTGAAATTTTCCAAACTAGAGAAGCATTTATGTTTACTGCAGCTGAGATACTTCTTATACTCATACTTGGATTTTCTTCAATCTGTCTCAAAATATTCTCTTCTACTGCAGGAGCACTCACAGATCGATGTTAACCAGCATCGTGGTGAGTTTTTTTTAAAGAAACCACTTTCGACAAACGATGCTATGTCGTGAAAAATTTATCACTGGGTAAATTATGATTGGGATAAATTTCCGAATAAAGGCGACTTGCATCATAAGTGATACCACTGGAAGCACTAAATAAAGTGCATGTCTTCCACTTCTGCATTCGTACATGCTTACATGAAATAAAAGCATCCAACAATACCAGCGAAAGTAACATGGGATTGGCAACAACTAAAGACAAGTGAGTTTAGTTTTGCATGGGTAACATGACTAAACGACTAGATAGATAGTGATTAATTGATGAGTAGATTGTGCCATTAAGAACATTTTTTTTTACACTCGTTGTAGCAAAACAAACAAACGTACAAGCAAAGTAAACAGGCAAAAATTTCAAGATAATACAACAAAAAATGTAAGACTACAACTATGACACTGCCAAGTCAACTTTTTGACATTTAAAACTGTCAATGATGCCATTTTAGCGCCTACTTCGGTTGTAATTCAACGATTTAATATTTTAAGATTATATTTGATATTATTAATCGACAAACACAATCACACTAGACATTGAAATGAAGCAGAAACAGCTTTAAATGTCAAAATTGTTGATATTATCAATTTTTTTACATTTAAAACTGTTAACAACGTCATTTTAACGCCTACTTTAGTTGTAATACGTCAGTTTAATATTTTAAGGTTAAATTTGATATTAATCGATAAATACAATCACACGCGTTGAAATGACCCCGTTGACAACTTTAAATGTCAAAATTGTTGAAATTATCAATTTTTTGACATTTAAAACCGTCAACGACGTCATTTTAACGCCTAATTTGGTTGTAATTCAACGATTTAATATTTTAAGATTATATTTGGTATTATTAATTGATAAATACGATCAGAGTAGGCATTGAAATGACGTCGTTGACAACTTTAAATGTCAAAATTGTTGAAATTATCAATTTTTTGACATTTAAAACCGTCAACGACGTCATTTTAACGCCTAATTTGGTTGTAATTCAACGATTTAATATTTTAAGATTATATTTGGTATTATTAATCGATAAATACGATCAGAGTAGGCATTGAAATGACGTCGTTGACAACTTTAAATGTCAAAATTGTTGAAATTATCAATTTTTTGACATTTAAAACCGTCAACGACGTCATTTTAACGCCTAATTTGGCTGTAATTCCATGATTTAATATTTTCAGATTAAATTTGGTATTATTAATCGATAAATACGATCAGAGTAGGCATTGAAATGACGTCGTTGACAACTTTAAATGTCAAAATTGTTGAAATTATCAATTTTTTGACATTTAAAACCGTCAACGACGTCATTTTAACGCCTAATTTGGCTGTAATTCCATGATTTAATATTTTCAGATTAAATTTGGTATTATTAATCGATAAATACGATCAGAGTAGGCATTGAAATGACGTCGTTGACAACTTTAAATGTCAAAATTGTTGAAATTATCAATTTTTTGACATTTAAAACCGTCAACGACGTCATTTTAACGCCTAATTTGGCTGTAATTCAACGATTTAATATTTTAAAATTATGTTTGGTATTATTAATCGATAAATACGATCAGAGTAGGCATTGAAATGACGTCGTTGACAACTTTAAATGTCAAAATTGTTGAAATTATCAATTTTTTGACATTTAAAACCGTCAACGACGTCATTTTAACGCCTAATTTGGCTGTAATTCCATGATTTAATATTTTAAGATTATATTTGGTATTATTAATCGATAAATACGATCAGAGTAGGCATTGAAATGACGTCGTTGACAACTTTAAATGTCAAAATTGTTGAAATTATCAATTTTTTGACATTTAAAACCGTCAACGACGTCATTTTTTTAACGCCTAATTTGGCTGTAATTCCATGATTTAATATTTTAAGATTATATTTGGTATTATTAATCGATAAATACGATCAGAGTAAACATTGAAATGACGTCGTTGACAACTTTCAATGTCAAAATTGTTGAAACTATTATATTTTGACATTTAAAACTGTCAACGATGCCATTTTAACGCCTACTTTGGTTGTAATTCGATGATTTAATATTTTAACATTATATTTGAAATTATTAATCGAAGGCATTAAAATGTCGCCCTTGACAGCTTTAAATGTCAAATTTGTTGAAACTATCATTTTTTACATTTAAAACTATTAATTACGATATTTTAACGGTTACTTTGAGTGTCATACGATGATTTAATATTTGATGATATTAATCGACAAATGCAATCACAGTAGGGATTGAAATGACATAGTTGACAGCTTCAAATGTCAAAATTGTTGATATTATCAATTTTTTTACATTTAAAACTGTTAACGTCATTTTAACGCCTACTTTAGTTGTAATGCGTCAGTTTAATATTTTAAGGTTAAATTTGATAGTAATCGATAAATACAATCACAGTAGGCGTTGAAATGACACCGTTGACAACTTTAAATGTTAAAATTGTTGAAATTATCAATTTTTTGACATTTAAAACCGTCAACGACGTCATTTTAACGCCTAATTTGGCTGTAATTCCATGATTTAATATTTTAAGATTATATTTGGTATTATTAATTGATAAATACGATTAGAGTAGGCATTGAAATGACGTCGTTGACAACTTTAAATGTCAAAATTGTTGAAATTATCAATTTTTTGACATTTAAAACCGTCAACGACGTCATTTTTTTAACGCCTAATTTGGCTGTAATTCCATGATTTAATATTTTAAGATTATGTTTGGTATTATTAATCGATAAATACGATCAGAGTAGGCATTGAAAAGACATCGTTGACAACTTTAATGTCAAAATTGTTGAAACTATTATTTTTTGACATTTAAAACTGTCAACGATATCATTTTAACGCCTACTTTGGTTGTAATTCAATGATTTAATATTTTAACATTATATTTGAAATTATTAATCGAAGGCATTAAAATGTCGCCGTTGACAGCTTTAAAGGTCAAATTTGTTGAAACTATCATTTTTTACATTTAAAACTATTAATTACGATATTTTAACGGTTACTTTGAGTGTCATACGATGATTTAATATTTGATGATATTAATCGACAAATGCAATCACAGTAGGGATTGAAATGACATAGTTGACAGCTTTAAATGTCAAAATTGTTGATATTATCAATTTTTTTACATTTAAAACTGTTAACAACGTCATTTTAACGCATACTTTAGTTGTAATGCGTCAATTTAATATTTTAAGATTAAGTTTGATATTAATCGATAAATACAATCACAGTAAGCGTTGAAATGACGCCGTTGACAGCTCTAAATGTCAAAATTGTTGAAACTATCAATTTTTTGACATTTAAAACCGTCAACGACGCCATTTTAACGCCTAATTTGGCTGTAATTCCATGATTTAATATTTTAAGATTATATTTGGTATTATTAATCGATAAATACGATCAGAGTAAACATTGAAATGACGTCGTTGACAACTTTCAATGTCAAAATTGTTGAAACTATTATATTTTGACATTTAAAACTGTCAACGATGCCATTTTAACGCCTACTTTGGTTGTAATTCGACGATTTAATATTTTAACATTATATTTGAAATTATTAATCGAAGGCATTAAAATGTCGCCCTTGACAGCTTTAAATGTCAAATTTGTTGAAACTATCATTTTTTACATTTAAAACTGTTAATTACGATATTTTAACGCTTACTTTGGGTGTCATACGATGATTTAATATTTGATGATATTAATCGACAAATGCAATCACAGTAGTGATTGAAATGACATAGTTGACAGCTTTAAATGTCAAAATTGTTGATATTATCAATTTTTTGACATTTAAAACTGTTAACAACGTCATATTAACGCCTACTTTAGTTGTAATGCGTCAATTTAATATCTTAAGATTAAGTTTGATATTAATCGATAAATACAATCACAGTAAGCGTTGAAATGACGCCGTTGACAGCTCTAAATGTCAAAATTGTTGAAATAATCAATTTTTTGACATTTAAAACCGTCAACGACGTCATTTTAACGCCTAATTTGGCTGTAATTCCATGATTTAATATTTTAAGATCATATTTGGTATTATTAATCGATAAATACAATCAGAGTAGGCATTGAAATGACGTCGTTGACAACTTTAATGTCAAAATTGTTGAAACTATTATTTTTTGACATTTAAAACTGTCAACGATGTCATTTTAACGCCTACTTTGGTTGTAATTCGATTAATTAATGTTTTAACATTATATTTGAAATTATTAATCGAAGGCATTAAAATGTCGCCGTTGACAGCTTTAAATGTCAAATTTGTTGAAACTATCATTTTTTACATTTAACTGTTAATTACGATATTTTAACGCTTATTTTGAGTGTCACACGGTGATATAATATTTGATGATATTAATCGACAAATGCAATCACAGTAGGGATTGAAATGACATAGTTGGCAGCTTTAATGTCAAAATTGATAAAACTGCCAACTTTTTGACATTTAAAACTGTAAACGACGTCATTTTAACGCCTACTTTGTTTGCAATTCAATGATTTAATATTTTAAGATTATATTTGATATTATCAATCAACAAATACATTCACAGTAGGCATTGAAATGACGTCGTTGACAGTTTTATCAATTTTTTGACATTTAAAACTGTTAACAACGTCATATTAACGCCTACTTTGGTTGTAATTCGATGATTTCGATGATTCGATGATTTTTTTTCTTATACTATTTTATGATTTGATATGTTTATTAGTCATATAAATTTGACACTCCCTGTATACACATATACAGAACAATCAGAATATTCAGTTCAAAGAATTTGGTTTTGCTACATTTGGCAAAGCGCAATCAGTCATGATTCTCAAGCATCTGCTTGGCATTCGGAAAACCTGGACATGTGAGCCAAGTGATACCAACATAAAATGGCATAAGACTCTTTTTAGTAGAAGTAACTGTAATAACTACAGACGGGTCAACTCGATTTATCAAACCGAGTTAACTCGAGTTGAGATTATTTCAAGTCAATTTAGGTTAGACCGTTACTAACTCGACTTGGGTTTATAGACATAAATAGAATGGAACAGCCAAACAAGCACTTACAAAGAATATTTACTGTTATAATAAAGACGCGACTACAGCTGCTTTTTGTATAAGGGAGATTTGAAAATTTGGGCATTTGGAGATTGGAAACTACTACTTATCAACTTGGAACTCTATTATTGAAGATGATATAATGATTGTTATAGACCGAAAAAAGGAAAATATCAGAAACCGTCGAGAAGTCCAACTCCATTACAACTTGTTCAGCAAGCAAGACAATAAAGCTATACATAGACATTACTACACATCGACAGAAAACTAAATTCGTTCTAATTCTGGAGTGAAAAAGTATATTTCAAAAACTAGCTAAGATAGCGCGTAAATACCGAAGAAACTCATTAGTCTAGTGTCTGACACTACCTTAAAAAGCACCATAATGAGAGTCAAAGAACACAATATTAGAGTGCGTTTATGTTGGAACCTGCAATAAACAATAAGAGCAGCAAAATAAACACTCGCGTTTAAAATAATTTTCTTATTTTGTTTGATATGCTAATATAGATATTTTTATTATTTGTCGCAGCTTCAACATAAAGGGACCCTTAGATCTCCATCAATTCGAAATAGTGTGCGCTTTGCAAATTTACAGTCTTTAGATTTTTGCTATTAACTCGGTATAACTCGGTTTAGCTAAAACCCAAACTGACCCATCACTAGTAATAAGTGATAATCAAAGTATCAAATTTATTTGGCTTTTTGACCAAGCTGATCGCACGAGTCTCCCACGTTAGTTTGGAATCAAGTATCGCAGACATTTAACCGGCCGAGTGAGATCTGGTAGGATTCTCCATAAAGCAAACGTCAATGACTTAGTCTTGAACCCGTCCATTGCAAGATTATTGGATTTAAATAAAGATAGAAGTCTTTGGGTTGAGCTACATACTACCTGATCAAGAGTATTAAAATTGGAGTATTTATAACAGCTTTATCATCCGCATAAAGCACAAGCTCCGAATTTTGTTGTAAACAGCTAAGCAAGCAAGTCATTAACAAATATAAAAAACAACAAAGGACCAAGTATATACTGATATTTAAGCGGCTGATTGTCAGTGAGAGCTGGTGGAATTCCCCGTAAAGCAAACGTCAATGACTCAGTCTTGGACACGTTCATCGCAAGATTATTAGATTCTAACCAAGACAAAAAACTTAGGTCTGAGCTGCACAACCTCTAAGTTTTGCGTTAAACAGCTGGCAAGTCATTAATAAATATCAAAAACAGCAACGAATCAAGTACAGATCCTAGCAGAACTATTTAACTGTAATTTTAACAAAGGTCTTGGTTATTGAAAGAGACATATGGAATACACTCCAAAAGGTAAGACATAAGATCACTAAAATGGTGAGCTTATAATTTAATCAACAATAACTCAAGGTCGACGAAGTCGAAAGCTTTCGTCAGACCAAAAAGAGATATCTCAGTCAGCAGGTTGGTTTCAAAGTTATTTTATATGTGCCGAGTAAGCAAAGTTACTGCGGAAGTGTGTTCTAGATATGAACTTTATTAAATAGCAACCGTATCGCTGAAATAATTGATTTTAGTACCTAAGATTACTAAATTTTTTTTGTTTATCTTGTTGAGAACTACTTAATTGGTAAGATAAGCGAGAATTAATAAGAGTCCCAATACATTTTTTTAGCACCCTGTATGTAGATTTATTAAGTACTCATAAAAGAGCCAATCCAGGGTTGTTAGTCCTGTTTTTTTAAAAGTACTAAAAACCATTCTAAAGGTACTAAAATTCCCAAAAATATATTAGATTTTTTTATTCAAACTGAAAAAACTGGTCACTTAAAAAACAAATAGGTCGTATTATTTATTAAACATAAAAAGTGTAGGGACATAAAATCTTATTTATTTCATTTAAACTGTACAGGTTGGGCCAAATTGGACACTTTTAAAAGGAAATTCCTCTGGCTGATTATCGATTTTTATAAAAAAACTTAATGGCAAAAATCGAATTTCGATATCTCTTACGGTTTCAGAGATACAGGATACGGTTTCAAAGCAACTTCTTATATAAATTTCGATGAAATAAGTTAACTTTTCCTTGAAGTTATATTTTAGAAGTAATTGACACAAAAATGATTTTCTTGAAAGGATAAATTTTCCATTCAAAAATTTAGCACAATTGATATCTCGTCCAAGTTTTCTTTGAAATATACAATTAGGAAACTTTTAAGATTTTTAATTGCGTACTAGATTAGTGTATTTGAATCACGAAGACAATCATACAATTTGAAAGATCATAAAGGTCTGCTTTTTGAAAATGAAGAAATGAGTTGTAAATTTAAATTGAAGCTTTCAATTGAATTTGATGTTCCAAAATGAAGTGTAGAAATGGTACCACGATGTTCTTTGGTTCAAAAGATTAAGATGTGATTAAGATTAAGGTGTCTCGTTTAGAAGTTCTTGAAAAAAATCATATTTTTTGCTATATCTGGAGAATATAGTTTTTAATTTATCAGTGGAAGTTATGTTTTGATGTAACATTCGTGTTACATCATCATTATCCGCAATGGGCAAGTGGTAAATTCTTCACCATCACCGCTTAACAATTAGCAGAATTTTGTATTAGTCATGTAAATCATATTGATTTTTTTATCTGGTAATGCACTGATCATTTGCCGACATTTTCGATCTCTGTAATTTTTCCTCCGATTCATATTTTACTCTCAAAAAATGTTTTTTCATCTGAAATACCAATTTTCTATCTATTTTCTATTCAATCTTAATCTCTTGAAGCAAATAATCTCGTGGCACCATTTTCTGTACTTCATGTCGGAACATCTTGTATATAGATTTATATGGATGACTATTTGGTCATCAAATTTGATTCATCGTATACATGCCTTCTTCATTTTTACGTAATTAGATTGGTAAGTGATGCTAGATTTATAATTATGTAAAACTAAAACTAACACTAGACGTAGAAGTACGCGGCTAAACTCAACCTAACCCAACGCTGCATATTTGAACTGAAGTAAAACTAGAACTAACACTAGATCTAGAATCAGAATCATCCGGGTTTAGTCGTCTTGAAAAGTGTACGGCTAAATCCGAATGTTTGTAGTTCTAGATCTAGAGTTAGACCTAATGATATAAAACAAGAACTAACACTAGACCTAGAAGTGAACGGCTAAACTAAACCAAACCCAACGCTGTATATTTGACCTGTAATAAAACTAGAATTAACACTAGACCTAGAATTGAAATCATCCGGGTTGAGACGTCTTGAGAGATTTACGGCTAAACCCGAATGATTCTAGTTCTAGATCTAGAATTAGATATAATGATATAAAGTTAGAACTAACATTAGACCTAGAAGTGGAAAGACTTGCTATTAAATATACAGGTTGCCAAATCAATTTGTAAAGTATTCTATTTCAGAAACTATTCATTCACTATTCATGTCTTTAGATGCACAGCTATGCCTAATCCAACCAAACCCTATATGTTTGAATCAGAGCCGTCCTAAGATATTCGGCGCTCCAGGGCTTTATTGGACAAACAAAACGAGTGCGCCCCTTTTCATACAAAATTCAATGCTGATAAAAGCTTCTCACCTCAGACATGTATGATAAAGACACCATCCCTAAGGTAGCCCTATTACATACCCTATACCTATACATATTTTTAACTAAAATTGGAGCTAACATTAAGATTAATACTACATCTAAAACGAGAATATGTTTCGTTTCCTGAGTATACTATTAACATATGGGTACTCTATACTGCTTCTAGAAGACTTGATCTACTTCCAAAAGCCTTGCTACTGTTCCTAGATGACTTGATACTGCTTCCACGAGACTTGAAATAAATCCAGAAAACTTGAAATGTCTCTAGATGAGTTGAAATGCTTTTAGAATTCCTCCAGAAAACCTGATATTGCCATCAGAAGACATAAAATACCTCCAGAAAACTTGATACTGCTTCTATAAAACTTGAAATGCCTTCAAAAGAGTTGAAATTCTTTCAGAAATCTTAAACTGTTTCCATAAAACTAGAAATGCTTCTAAAAGACATAAACTGCTTCCCGAAAACTTAATATAGCTTGCAAAAGTCTTGAAATGCTTCTACAAGACTTGAAATGCTTCTAGAAGACTTGTTACTGCATCTAGAAAACTTGAAATGTTAATAACTCCCAGAAATCTTAATAATGTATCTAGAAGATTTGAAATATTTCCAGAAGACGATACGGATTATAGAAGACTTGAAATGCCTCCAAAAGAGTTAATATGCTTCTAAAAGATTTAGTTGCCCCAAGACTCGATATGGATTATATTATTATTATAGAAGATTTGCTAGCAGAAATGCTTCAAGAAGTCTAGAAATGCTTCTAAAAGACTTGTTACTGCATCTAGAAGACTTGAAATGATTCCAGAAGACTCGATACTGCTTCTAGAAGACTTAAAATGCCTGCAGAAAACTTAAAATGCTTCCAGAAAACTTGATACTAGATTTAGCACTTAGATTTAGGACAGTGCTGCTAATATGAAATTACATGCAATTATATCGAATTATATGGATAACTAATATCATATGCGATAAAAATGTAAAATATTAAGTTACATGCAAAATCATATAAATCCGGTTTATAGTTTTTATACATTATTTTAAAAAAGACGTCACCATCTTCAATTTAAGCCATGATTCATCCGTTTATCTCAATTATGAAAGCAAAAGCGATTTTTTTGAATTTTAAGTGATTTGAAACACAATCCTACACATATTAATTTATATCTCAATAATTTCTCGTTGAAACGTCAATTATTATCCTACATCATCTTAAACAAGGTATTTTCGTCTTCAATTTCATCCATAATTCATTATCTCCATTATTTTCGCCATATCGACTTCTTTCAATTCTCCCATTTTTATCATTTAACTATTTTTATTATCATGTTTCAATTATATCTCAATAAATTTTGAAAAAATGTACCAATTAACCGGAGTGTACTGTACTTATAAAAAATAAATAAGCATGGGGAATACATCATTTAAAATCATATTTGGTATACTTCACATATTCTATCATTTCTTTCGTTATCATACAACTTTTGATGTACATTAACCCATGAATCTTTCAAGTATATCAGAAGTCTATTAATGTATGCTCCACATCATTCATGCTAGGGCATCGTTCTTTGGGCGTCAATAAGTACAGTCTTATACAGTAATGAATGATATACTGGCTTAGGAAGAACTCCTTACATTCGATGGAACAGTACAATGAGGTATAATTTTTATATCATTCTAGACTGTCCTTAATGTTTGGTTCCATAACATTGAATGTCAAAATTGTTACATATTTAAAAAAAAATTGATATAAATTTAGTATGAAAAGAAACAAATTTGATTAAAAATGTTGAATAATTTTTTCGGGTGCAATCCGGTTGTTGAACACGGTACGATTTGTACCTACTCTGTTGTAGTAGAGAGCACGCACACGGGCATCGCACACAGTCAGGCACAAGCTAAGGCCTTATAGAGACGGCGAATGATATACTGCGACAGGAGGCATTTATCAGGCGGGGCCTCTTCTGTTCTTTTCGTCTTACGACTTTCCGATTGTTTGCTTCTCACTGGTCGGCATTTTCTTGTTGCTTTCTATTTGATATATGATATACCATTATTGGACACATTACACGACCAAAAAAACGCTTACATAATATCGACACATTTCTTCGGTGGTTTTTTGAAAAATTTTTCCGAATTTTTTATTAAATAAATTTTCTTATGTTCTTCTTCAGCGGGGCGTCGTCTTTTCTGTGAAGATAACCGTCAAAAGATAACTTCGCCGATATATCACCGATCGCAGCGGCGGGACGCGTGATCTGTGTTGGCATTTTTCACGCTTTCTGCTGTCTCCGGAGGAGCCTCTTGAATTGATGGGCGCGCGTAGCCCCCGCGGGGCCGCCCCCAGTGGGCGGTCGGCCTCTTAGTCCCTGTTGGGGGCCATTCGCACCACCGCCTTCCCGGTTATGAGTATATTACAACTTGTTTACCTTTTGCCTATACTTGCCACTGACCTGCACATTAAAAACACACCCGATGTCAGAGCAGACTGCGCGCCGATCACTTTTTGACACCAAAATACTTAAGATTCCGGTGTTAACTGCCCCGATAGGGGGTTCTCTAAGGTTAATTAACTAATTTATTATGAGAGGCGATCGCGTCGAGATGATACACTTCCGTAATCAACGCCTACTCGCTCGAATTGGATGGAAACAGTGGGGAAGCACACGAGAAATAGTACCTGTTTTGAAAGGTTCTGCACTATTAATGGATGTGGTTATTATCCTTCGTTTCTGGAACGGCCCAAAATTTTTAAAATAAAGCTTATGTATAAATCTGTGCGGCTCTATAAGAAATGATAAAACTATTAGTCAATATGTTGTAATGACATCAAGCAAAATACCAAGTCGATTACGTGGAGAGATACGAGCAAGCAACTTTCCTATAACACATGTAACCAAGAACGTAACAGGCTGTGTAGAAAACAACATAGACACACAAGCCTTTAACATACTGAACGCAAGGCGCCGTTCACCGTCGAGATGGCGATTCTTTCGATGCCGCCGTTATTAATTCATAGGCGATAGTTTCGTGTTGGGGCACCCCGGCACACCACCGGTTAACGTATAGCGCCTATTTGTATCTTTCAAGCGGCCAATTACCGGAGATAATTTTGATAGCGCGCGAGATAAATGCGGACGTTAATCAGGCGCTAACTTCCTATAGCGACCCGTTTTCATTCTCTCTTTTCGAACGAAAAAAAATCGACTTCGCGTCCTATTCCCCCGAAACTCGGACGACGTCGACTTCGATGCCGTTATTAATTACCTGACGTAATTAGTCCGAAGCCTCCACGGTGGTCTTCACCGGTTAACACCGTAACCC
This sequence comes from Onthophagus sagittarius, assembly GCA_036711965.1. NCBI lineage: Eukaryota > Metazoa > Arthropoda > Insecta > Coleoptera > Scarabaeidae > Onthophagus > Onthophagus sagittarius. The sequence goes on from JASERS010000003.1 coordinate 67,516,427, forward strand.
TTTTGTTATTCAGTAATGGTCTCAACACATAATGGAAAATTGTTTTTGAAACGCAGATTGGAAACGTTCTTGTTTTAAAACAAAATATTTTTTTAAACTAAAATTGGAGCTAACACTAAGATTAATACTAGATTTAAAAGTAGAATATGTTTCGTTTCCTGAGTTTTACTATTAACACATGGGTACCTTATACTGCTTCTAAAAGACTTGATCTACTTCTAAAGGACTTGGTACTGCTTCTTGATGACTAAATACCGCTTCCACCAGACTTGAAATAAATCCAGAAGACTTGAAATGTCTTTAAAAGCGTTGAAATGCTTCCAGAAGACGTGAATTCCTTCCAAAAAACTTGATATTGCCTACAGAAGACTTGAAATATCTCCAGAAGACTTGATACTGCTTCTAGAAAACATGGAATGCTTCCAGAAGTCTTAAACTGTACCCATAAAACTAGAAATACTTCTAGAAGACGTAAACTGCTTCCAGAAAACTTAATATTGCAGGCAAAAGAATTGAGATGCTTCTAAAAGACTTGTTACTCCATCTAGAAGACTTGAAGTGATCCCAGAAGACTTAATACTACATCTAGAAGATTTAAAATGATTCTAGAAGATTTGATATTACCTCTGGAATATTTGATATTGATTCTAGAGGACGTGAAATATCCCTAGAAGAGTTGAAATACTTCCAAAAGTCTTGAAATATTTCCAGAAAACTAGAAATGCTTCCAGAAGACGTAAACTGCTTCCAGAAAACTTAATATTGCAGGCAAAAGGCTTGAGATGCTTCTAAAAGACTTGTTACTCCATCTAGAAGACTTGAAGTGATCCCAGAAGACTTAATACTACATCTAGAAGACTTAAAATGGTTCTAGAAGATTTGATATTGCCTCTGGAATATTTGATATTGATTCTAGAGGACGTGAAATATCCCTGGAAGAGTTGAAATACTTCCAAAAGTCTTGAAACTGAAAACGTTTCAAGACTAGAAAACTAGAAATGCTTCCAGAAGACATGAACTGCTCCAAAGAAAATGTTAAATTGCTTGAAGAAGACCCGAAATGCTTCCAGAAGACTTGATACAGCATTTAGAAGATTTAAAATACTTCAAGAAGCTTGGACTTCTGGAGGACTTGAAATGCCTCCAAAATACTTGATACTGCTTTTAGAAGACTTGAAATTCCTACAGAAGACTTAATACTGCTTCTAGAAGACTTATAATGTCTTCAGGAAAGTTGAAATGCTTCCAAAAAACTAGAAATGCTTCCAGAAGACATGAACTGCTCCAAAGAAAATGTTAAATTGCTTGAAGAAGACCCGAAATGCTTCCAGAAGACTTGATACTGCATTTAGAAGATTTAAAATACTTCAAAAAGCTTGGACTTCTGGAGGACTTGAAATGCCTCCAAAATACTTGATACTGCTTTTAGAAGACTTGAAATTCCTACAGAACACTTAATACTGCTTCTAGAAGACTTATAATGTCTTCAGAAAAGTTGAAATGCTTCCAAAAAACTAGAAATGCTTCCAGAAGACATGAACTGCTCCAAAGAAAATGTTAAATTGCTTGAAGAAGACCCGAAATGCTTCCAGAAGACGTGATACTGCATGTAGAAGATTTAAAATACTTCAAGAAGCTTGGGTTTCTGGAGAACTTAAAATGCTTCTAAAAAACTAGAAATGCTTCCAGAAGAACATGAACTGCTCCAAAGAAAATGTTAAATTGCTTGAAGAAGACCCGAAGTAATTCCAGAAGACTTGAAATACTTTTAAAAGGTTTGCTACCATATCTAGAAGAGTTGAAATGTTTACAGAAGACGTCATACTACATTTAAAAGAGTTAAAATGCTTCTAGAAGACTTGATATTGCCTCTGGAATACTTGCTATTGAGTCTAGAAGACTTAAAATGTTTCCAGAAGACTTGATACTACGTTCTAGACGACTCAAAATGCCTCCAGAAGACTTGAAATGCTCCCAGAAAACTAGAAATGCTTCCCGAAGACTTAATACTGCATCTAGAAGATTTGAAATATTTCAAGAAGTCTTGATATTGCCTCTCGAGGATTTGAAATACGTCCAGAATACTTGATACTGCTTCTAGAAGATTTATAATGCCTCCAGAAAAGTTGAAATGTTTCCAAAAAACTAGAAATGCTTCCAGAAGACATGAACTGCTTCCAAAAAACTTGAGATTGCCTGCAGAAGACCCGAAATGATTCCAGAAGACTTAATAGTGCAGCTAGAAAATTTTAAATGCATCAAGAACACTTGACATTGCCTCTGGAGGACTTGAAATGCTTCCAGAATACTTTATACTGCTTCTAGAAGACTTATAATGCTCTAGAAGCCTCGATATCGCTTGTAGAAGACTTGAAATATTTCCAAAATACTTGATACTGTTTCTAGAAGACTTGGGACTGTATCTAGAAGACTTGAAATGTTTCCTGAAGAGTCGATACAGATTATAGAAGACTTGAAATGCTACCAGAAGACTTGACATTGCCTCTGGAAGACTTGAAATGGCTCCAGAAGACTTAATATGCTTCTAGAAAACTTGGAATACCTCCAGAAAACTCGATATGGATTATAGAAGTTTTAACATGCTTTCAGAAAACTGATATTATTTCTAAAAGACTTGAAATCCTTCTAAAAGAGCATGTTATGAATAAAACATAATAATTATTTTATATTTATTTATCGCCAGTTTCTAGTGATATAGCATAAATACCAAAATGTCAAAATTTGATAAATTCAATTATAACGTAAGTACTAAAACTGATGGAGAAGGGCGTTATGAATAAAAGATATTCTTAATACATCAAGGAATGATAATACATAACTATTTCATATTTAACTACCCCCATTTCTAGTGATATGGCATGGATCGCCAAAACGTCAAAATTGGGCGATTTTTCTGAATAAACTAAGTTATAACATAGGAAATAAAGCTGATGAGTAGGATGTTATAGATGAAACGTATTCCTAATGTATCAAGAAATTATAATCCATAATTATTTCATATTTATCTATCACTGCTTTCCTCGATATAGCATAAATACTAAAATGGCAAAATTTGCTAAATTCAATTTGAGAAGGATGTTATGAATAATAGATATTCCTAGTACCTCAAGGAATGATAATCCATAAATATTTCATATTTATCATCAATTTCTAGAGATATAGCATAAATCTCGAAAACGAAATTGGGCGATTTTTCTAAATAAAAGAAGCTGCAACGTAAGAAATAAAGCTGATGGAGTAGGATATTATGGATAAAACATATTCCCAATGTATCAAGAAATCTTAATCCATAATTGTTTCATATTTATCTATCACTAGTTTCTAGCGATATAGCATAATATAGCGCAATAGTAATTTAATGTACTATTGAACTTATTTTTTAGCTGTCATTCGTTGTTTAAGTCTATATCTTCGTATCAAAATCTCAAAATGGGAATTTCAAAAGAATAAATTAAGTGCAGAGAAAAGAAAGCAACGCCAACCTTCTTGAAGATAAAGCTGCTTATCAAATCCGCTGCAGCCCGTAGAATCTTGATTAGATCAGGGTATGCATTACTATCACAAAAAATCTACAAAACCTATAGTGATTTACAGAAAATAAGTAACAGATTATTATAATTCCACCTCTCACTTTTTAATTGTATGTTCGGAGAAAATAGAGATACAGTTGATACAGTAACGATGGAGAAGACTGATCATGAATTCCAGAAGATTCAACACCCATATCAAGAATTTTGAATCGTTGGAACGCCGGATACAAAGAAGCAGAATAATAGTTGTTATAGTTATAGAGGAAGTCATTTACGAACCTGAAGAGACCTGACAAGAGGTTGCGAGGGTACTAAATCAGCAATACCACCAAAATTCAACTTGACAGTTGGTGAAAAAAAAACCTGAAACGTGAAAATGCAGGATCTGATAAAATTTACAATTCCTGCAGATCAGCAGAAGAGATTCTTTGTGTAGACGTCGGTACTACCAAGAGTTTATGTCAAAGATCCATAAAGCACCCATCCTCCACCTTATCTTGCACCCTTATCGTCAGTGCCATAAACTCCTGACATACCTATTGGTTAAACATTTCGCAAAACTTCTCTCTCCTTTTATGAGCAACACAGAATCAAATGTAAGGGATTCTTTCTCATTTCGTGGAATCGGTAAAAAGTATACAGCTAGACGCTGAGGATATTTTAGTGGAATCTCATTTTACTAGAGTATCAATAAAGATAGATTACGAGCAGTTTGGAGAGGCAGCCATAGGCCACATTATCGCCGGTTATATCTTAATTATATATGGATTTATTTAAAGAAGATGCTTGATCATGAAGAGAATTGAAACTGAAACTAAGGCTTCTATATGTGGGGTTTACGCTTGTGATACGGCAACAAGGATTCGTTGATCACTTAAACGCTCAACATCTCATAATCAAATTTGCCATGAAAACGAAAAAGGCTAAAGCACATAATAGAAAAGTATGGCATTACGTTACCTTAGATGTCATTACCTGATATTTAATAGTATTTAGAGTTAATTTGTTGTTAAAGCACCATAAATAAAGTTTGCCTAAGTCTAGTTTAAGTGATTCACATCTGTTCACAACTAACAGAGTTGTAACAGAGTGTTGAAAACCGTAGGTAAAACATTTATGTAAATGTCCAATAACAAAGAGCCTAATATAGATCCTGGCTACATCACTAGTAACATGAATTTGCCTCGACTTCAAACCACTTAACCCGACGTATTATCTAAGATCAGATATATACGATACTAGATGTCGTATGAGAAAGTGATCAAATCCAAATCTCTTCAAATAGAAGAATATAGGGATAACTGAAGTGAATTATGTATTTTTCAATAATTACGAGCAATTTATGTTAAAAACCGTCAATTATGACATATTAGGGATTTTCACGATCTTTCTAGAATTGGGGGATAACTTTCGGAACTAAAGCTATGGATTATGAATTTTTGACTAATTATAAACAGTTTATGTTTAACATTTAAAAACATTTCGTTCATAATATAATTTTTGAGTTATGATGATTGACTTTAATAACGAAGCCCATCAATAATGACATTTTGGAGGTTTTCTGTTGCTGTCTTAAAAACAACCCATGGTCCAACCAATTAAAAACCCGACAAAAGTCGGTATATATCACATCCACCCCCCTTCGATAGTCTAGTGCATTTGATGCACTTCAATGAAGCTGAGTAAATTCGTGGCTGCGGATTCACCTATGCAAAATGCATGTAGTTGGTGAGATATGCGTGCCTTAATTTAAATTCGATTTTGCTTATCACGATTTGCTCAAAATGTTTGGAAACATTATTTAGAAGGGCTATAGGCCAATAATTTGTTACGCAGCATTTATCACTTTTCTTGAAAACAGGGCAACTTCTGCTCAATTTCCAGATTTTCTCTAACTCTATATTTGATTATTAAATTGAAAATATACTCAGGTTTTCAGGATATATGCGGGGCATCCATCTGGACTAATCATAGCTTTTATCTTGAACTTCTTAAAAGCTTCCACCATCTCATCACGACTCACTTTTGAGGTGCCTAAAGAGACCATCCCAGCTATTAGTAATTTGAGCATTCTTAAGATCTGATGCAGGATGATCTTCAAAATGATCGGCGAACATATTAACCATAGTTTGCTGATCAAAAATTGATCATTGTTTCTTGTCATACTAACAAATCTTCCAAAACTCTAGTTTCATTTTCTTCAGGTTCAAAGGACCTTACGTATTTCCGACGATCCTCACGCACATGTGCTTTACAGTCCAAGCGGAGACAAACTTATCTTGTTCGATAAAAGAAGTTATCGGAGTTTCGTTTAGACAACATTTTTGGAAATATTTTCCTAGTTTAAGCATTCGTTTTAGATGATCCCTTGTTCATCAGTTATAAGGTATTTAGAGTTGTCAACAATGCGGAATGTTAATTATCTTCGCGAACCAAAATCGAAGTGTATCACATTGAGATTTATAGGTGATAAAGCAAGTATCAGACCGAATGTTCTAACTAAGATATTACCCACGTTATTCAATTGTACAAGATTGTTAAAACTAAGAAAGTTACGAAGGCTACCAGTTCATCATTTATGACAGCTTAATAAATAGAATATATACCATTCTATTTATTAAGTCTCCACTAGTAATCTAGTCAGTTCCAAGAATCAGTAGTGTTCTGCTATATATTATGCAGTATTTCTTTCCATGTTAATATTTTTCAGAAAAATATGTACTCTTCTGCCAACAGTATGTTTTCTAAAGATAGTATTTAATCATCTACAGGCAGTATTTAATCTTTTGTAAGCATTGTTTAATCCTCTACAAGCAGTATTTAATCTCCCCAAAGCAGTTTCTACTTTTCTACCAATATTATGTAGTCTGCTAGTGGTATCTAGTCTACTGCTAAGGGCATGTAGTTTCTGCATGAAATGCCTAACCTTCAACAAAACCTTGTCTACTCTTCTGTAATAATCTGTAATCTCTTGCAAACAGTATCCAGTTTTCAAAATGCAGTATCTAATCCTCCAAACGCCAACATTTAGTCGTTTTCAATCAATATATAGTCATCAGCAAATAGCATGTAACCTTCCGAAAAGTAATGTTTAGTCTTTTGCAAGCAGTGTTCAGTTTTCCTAAAGGAATATTTAGTCTTCCAGAAGCAATATTTAAATTTCCAGAAACAATATCATAAGAGCAACATAATTCTTTATAACAAGTATACAGTCTTCTGTTACCATTGTCACATCCAACCAACAATCTCTAATCTTTTACAGGCAGTATTTAGTTCTCCAAATGCAGTATACAATCCTCCAAACACAACATTCAGTCTTATACCATCAATATACAGTCTACCAGCAGTATCTAGTCATCAACAAACAGCATACAGTCTTCTGAAAGATAGTGTTTAATCTTCCACAAGTAGTGTTCACTCTTCCAAAAGCACTATCTAATCTTCCAAAGGTAGTATAATTCCTTATAACAAAAAGTACTGGAATGTTAAAGTCGTCTAGGATCAAAATATCCACTGACGATTTAATGTGATCAAACATACGACCATACATTTCTCCAGGTGTGCCAAGCGGAATGTAGCAAACATCAACATTCAGAACATGTTTTAAATTTTTTAATTCAATTCTAACAGCTACTAAATCAATTCATTCAACTGGGCACGAAGGCAATACAGCTTTTGAAACTACAATATTAGAGTCAATGGTTAAAAGCCTTTACAATGGTTAGAGATTTTCCAACAACATCTTTATGCACGATTTGAATCGCATCTTTGAGTACGTTATCTTCAGTCTCAACCAGATTATTACATTTTGCGCCCTCTATTCACGGTCATTGATCCCATTAATTATCTCGTCAACGGTGTTCTCTTGAGGTGACATCTTTACACGCTCATCTCGCAATTCAGGTAACGAAACGGATAATTGTTTTTAAGATGGGGTAAATAGAGAGCTAATTGGATTTATCCGTTTTCCTAATTAGCCCTAGTAACAATTTTAATTTTAGTTCAATCAACATCGGCCATGAATCCCTTCGTACTTTTAAAACATTTTCTTGCAAACAATTGTGTGTATTAAAAAAAATTAATATGTGCAACGATGTTAACGCGATTTTTATTCTTGTTAATTTTCCTTGGCAACTGCCATATTTTAGATTGTCAAATTTCAGACAAAATTGTATTTTTGAAATTATCTCGTAATGCCTTCGACGCCCAAAAACAATCCACCACAACAGCAGCAACAGCAAGAACAACGACCGCTTCCGTCAGCCGCGGACCTGATGGCGATGACCCACGAAGAGCTTCTGCTGTTCATCCACAGCGGCCTTTAATGTCATCTACCTTCAGCTACTTCGCCTACGGCAGTAATCTGCTACAAAGGCGCATCCACATCAAGAATCCTAGTGCTGTACGTCTCGGTCTAGGAAAATTGGACGATTACGGTCTCGATTTTTCTTCATTTTCAAAACGATGGAAGGGAGCTGTCGCGACTATCGTCCCGGCCAAAGGTCAACACGTTTGGGGTGCGATTTGGGAAATCGGAATTGAACACTTAAAAAGCCTCGATCAACAGGAGGGAGTCGACAAACTGATTTATTACCCGATGGAAGTTAACGTTCAAGACGAAAATGGATTAATAACAAAATGTAGAGTTTATAGAATGCACAACGAAACCGAGCATTTCACGAATTTAGAGGACTTGCCGAAAGATAGAAGACCGTCACCCCAATATTTAAAAACCATCATATTAGGCGCTCAAGAATCTCGTTTGCCGATCGAATACCAAAATATGTTGCAAAAAATCCCTGATAACGGTTATAGTGGAAAAATTGAAGTTGATTTAGAGTTGTAATTTTGGATTTATTGCAAATAAAAATCATTCGAAATTAAGTTTAATATTTATTTAAAGTAGGTAACGAAACCGTTTAACAACCAAAGTTCTCTCTAAGAACGTAGAAATCTATTAAACAAACAAACAGTATGATTGCGTGCCGGGGCCGAAGAGGAGAAGGCAACCACATCGTCGACGGTCCGATGGACCACAATGGGGCCTCTTTCTGGCGCTGTCAGACCGCCACAAAGACCATTGGACCCGCTCAAGTGGCCCCGCCAGACGAAGTTAACTCCTTTCCAAGTAGATTCTCGACCGCAAGTGAAGACGTATCCCCCTTGTGCGTACGTCAAGTGACATGAGGACACTCCACTCATTGGGTTTATAAAAGTAAAAAAAAGAAAAATAAAAATGAAATGAAGAGATGTGTAATCATCAACATCAAATAAATAAGAATAACTTATCTAAGCACGTATTTTATGTTGTCTTGATATTTTTCTATGGCCGCCCGGATTTATCGCGAATTCTCTGCACTCGTACAATGGACGATCCATCAGGCGAACAAATTTCGCGGTCACATTGTTGCTTCTTCTCATCTTCGGGGTCTGCATGTAGATGCGACTTCAGTGGCGAGTAAATCTCGTTTAGTATACGAACCGCGAAGTGGTGGGTGTGAAGAGGGTGGACAATGGTGACAGAAGGCTATAATGCCACGTGGACGACTGATTTATGCGTCTGCGGCATTCTAAAACGTGCTTTATTGGACTGTGATTGTGCGAGAGCACCTAATACGATTGTAAATTTGTGGATCGTGACAACTATTTTTTTTACGTTGCATATAAAAGAGATAAAGGTACCCGAAATTCACCAAAACTAAGTAAGTTATAGTCTTAATAAATCTATAGGATGATCAGAAATTGGCAGATAATTGAACTGACAATGAATCGAAAGTCTTAATATGAAAACATTTTACTCTTAATTTCGTTGTATTGCAGTATCACATAAATGATGATGATTCGAACTGAAATTTGTCTGTGTCTAAACATAAATGTAATCTACGAGGTAAAGTATTAATTAATATTTGAATTAATTTCAAATGAAAGGTACAAATCTGGCAATCAAAAAAATTAGCATGGCATTAAAATGCCAAAATTACAAACTCTTGCTACTACAAATGTTGTCAAATGTGTTTTTCATGAAAATATGATATTAAAATGTTGATGTTAAAAACGAACTTTAATTAACGAATTATTTTTATATTAAATTACAAAACTTATTTATCAACAGATATTAAATACTAAGGGAAGTGCGGTAACTAGGTCGCGTGACAATTGGGCTCCCGAATATTATTTCTGGGATAATAACATAGATAAGACGTAATATATTGCTATATAAATATAACATATTGTTATATATTTTCAAAAATTGTCTTCAGATGCACGGTTAAACCCAACCCAACCCAACCGTATATTTGAATTGAAATACAACGAGAACTAAAACTTGATTTAGAACTAGAAATATTTGAATAATTGTTAGAAGTCTTAAGAAATGTACGGCTAAACCCGAATGTTCCTAGTTCTAGAGTTAGATGTTATGATACAAAACTAGAACTAACATTAGACCTAGAAGTGGACACTTTTGGGTTTAACCGTACGTCTTCAGACCAAACTTTCCACTTCTAGGTCTAGTGTTAGTTCTACTTTTACTTCAATTCAGTAATACAGTGTTCCAAAATCAATTTGTAAAGTACTCTATTTGAGAAACTATTCATTGTAGAGGCTTTAATTAATAAAATATCTTCAGATATAGAGTTAAACCCAACCAAACCCTGTATATTTGAATCAGAACCGTCCTAAAATATCCGGGGTTAGGTTTGACGAGCGAAACGAGTGAATCCCTTTTCATACAAAATTCAATGCCAAAGAGCTAACTGCCCCAGGGCTAGTCCTATTAGCTCTTAGGTTTAAGAGGGCGCGGCGCTGACTCTTTCTCTGCACGCTCTGTACACAACTGTACACAATCAAAAATATTACTATGTCAAACCTGATAATTCTAACTTCAAAAATAGTTTTGATACAGGTTCTTGTATCAAAACTGTCAAAATAGGTTTTGTAATGAAGTGCAGCGCTATAAGTGACGGTATCCAAAATTAAACGCAGGTTTTCCATTTTAATCAAAAGTGAATGGGAAATGGATAATATGAAATTTCTCTATTTGAACAGCTGAATGCATGTAAACCACCTAAAACAGCAAAAATTACCTACAAAATACCATTTGACAGCGGTTTATCTGTGCTATCCAAATTTGTATTCGATTTTTGTATTACAAAGTACGAGAGACTGTTATTTAAACGCTAATTCATCAATTTGGATAAATAGTATTCTCATTTTTGTATGCTTCACAACAAATATACAGACAATACAAATATACAGGAAGGGTAGTTTCATGAGCTGTTCATGGTCTTTGAATTGAAGTCATTGAAACCATTCGCAGGGTCTCAGTTATCCCGAACATTCAAACAACAAGAGGAATCTGGATACCATGCTTGGGGCAATTGAAGCTTACAGAAGCATTTGGTGAATTACTTCTGCCAATATTATAAAATTGCTATACGTTATGTACGATGGAGCAGCACCCTAATCAAGAATACTTAAATGATATATTTGGTTACAATAAGTGGATTGACCGAGGAGGTTCTGTCCAGTTACCAAGAACATTTAAACAACAAGAGGAAATTGGATACCATGCTTGACACAACTGGACATCGCTGTATTCCAGTTAAAGTGTCAAAGGTTTCGGCCATGTCATCTCAATCATTGGTGCAAAGCGAAAGTAAGAAGCAACTACTCTTAGAGAAAGGAAAAAATCTAAAAAATTAAGAAAGAAAAATAGAGAATTAAAAGAAGAGCAGTATCACTGTTGATGATATATCGCTTAATGGCAGTAAAGATGAATCTTTAAGCTGTTTAGAAGATATTGATATCAATGATATACTAACATCTGGAGGTTATTATGCCATCAAAGTTTATGGAAAATCATCTAACTTTTATAGACTTTATATCGACCATGATGATAAGTTAGGCATTAAGTTTTATAAATGACATGGTCAACCAATGAAATTCATAGAAACTGAAGAAGAATTGAATAGTTGAAACAAAGATAATGTCTTGTAAAGTACAAAATAATACCTTGTACTTACTTTCCTCTTTAGTCAGCTCTAGGGCCCTTCTACGCATTTTACCCCGGAGGCAAAGGCTAGAATTTCTCTTAGTTATGATGACCTGATTGCAATCACGCCAATCTGGATATTTCCAAAAATGGAAAACCTTAATGCTTGGAAGGCCAAGCAATCGCATAATACGTGTTCCACCGATTCTTCCTCTCCAACACATCCTCTGCAGATATCGGTGTTCCCTATACACACTTATACTACAAAGGCACTTACGGAACATGGGATTCCGTAAGTGCCTCTGTAGATGCCAATGTCCATTAATTAGACTTACGATCATACGTAGGTTCTTCTTGAACAGCTTCATAAATAAATCAGTTCGGTTGGAGTCAGGGTACATCAGATCTTGCTTAACATGGTGACATCCTGATATCCTATCCCAATAATTTAGAAACATCCTCTTTTTGAAGCTCTATTAAAGATTTTATTGTTGGGGATGTTTAAATGTATTTCCAGAATGACCCTTTGACCAGCAGATCATAATCTCATTACTAGCAGCTGTCCAGAAGTTAAACAAATCGGTCTGTTATAAGGCCATGAGTGGTTTCCATGATAGGTAGCAGAGATGATTGACTTGCTATTATGCGCGAAGATTTTCGAGCAGACAATTGCCTAATAATCCGACCTTTGCAGACTATTACTTCTATCTCTGATTAGAAGAAATGGGAAACGTAATCCACAAGCATTCTACAGAAAAACATTACACAAGGCTGATAAAATTAAAAGAAACTGCTTTAAGATGAATTGATAAAAATCCCTTAACCAACATTATGATTTTAACTTAGAATGAATTAACTTAATTGAAAGTTCTTTTTTAATCTGATATCTTTTTCACTTTCTTCGACATTTTTCTAAAATTCGTTAACATTTTTAAATAAAATCTAAACTACAGGATCATCATTCTCAAAGATAGTACCCATATTTTTTCATAGTATTGTTTATGATATCTTTCCACGTCATTTTTGTCATCTCGCAACAATATGCTTGTCATTTTTAAAACTATCTTACTTTGCATTAATATCTTCTTCAATCATCCATCAACATCGTCTTTATCATCTCTGATTAGACTAATTCCTAAGATCATACAGCACATTGTTTAAGATTTCTACATTTTAATATTTATCTATCAATATCATCCTTGACATTGCTTAATGTTGGTAAGCTATTTTTTTTCTATCTCTTTTAGTTTCAGAGAAAGCCTATGCGGACATTAAAATTGAGACACCTGTACAGCAAGCTTCATCTCTTACATTTGAACACAGTTGCTGGTTATTTTTCATACAAATATCATTGTTTTCATCATCGGCTTTAATCGCTCAAGAAGAGCTTGCACACGACATTGAGGATGTAATAGTGTCGCTAGAAAGTAGGCATTCTTTTCTATTTTAGCGAACTTTATTCGTAATCCCTAATTTAAATGACATTTCCTGAATGGACTTCCTGCTTTGTTAAACTTTTGATTAATGTTTTAATATTAGGAATCACTTAAGATATTATTACGACGGAAGAGCTTGCCAGTTTTATAGTTTCCTCGAATGGCTTTAAAAGCATTAAATAATCTTCTAACAATTGCTATTATATCACCAACAAGATTTCAAATGGTACCTCATTTCCTGATTAATTGAACAAGCATATAGTATGTACTATTCCATCTTATCCTATTCCATATCTTGTATCAGAGTAGCTTTTCTTGGGCATTTTCAGAGTGTATCAAGTGTTGTCCAGAAATACGTTTCATTCACAAACCACTATGTTTCTATAGAAAATCGTTTGTTATCTAATTATAAAGTTTTAAAAAAATATTTGGTTCGGTTATAAATATCAGGAAATACTACTATATCAGGTAGAATATTTTCGCTTCGATTAATTTAGTTTTAACTTTTTGATTATTGAAGATCTAATATTTCTAACAATTGATAATAAGAATCATTTCTGCAATGGCGTAATGCAATTCTTTTACTCTTACATCATCATGATTCCATTGTGATGAGCTTGCAAAACGTTCTTTAATATTCGATTGTGTGTGAACATTCTGCTTCAGACAATACCTCATTTTGTGGATTCTTAATTGGACCACTCAATTGTTTATATGATTCCTCGATAAGTCCTCGAATATGAGAGCTATATTTACATATTTGTATTTATAAAATACATTTTATTTTATTTATAAGCAAACTTGAATTCTAATTTTTTTAATTTTTCTTAGTACATTATCAAAACTTTGAGAACCTCCTCAAGACGAAGAAGACATGGTACAACATTTTAAGATTTCCACTTTAAAATCGAACAAAAAATTTCTTGTCTTTGTCTTGGTCTACATCAGTATCGTCAAGATTATTCAGTACATTAAACATTGTTCTTAAAACTTCGTACTATCAAATTTCGTATTTTAAAGTATTTTAGTTTAGCATGATTTCAAAAGATTGGTTTGCATTGTAGTAAGGTCACAAACAGATACAAACAAATTGTGTTACAAAAACAAGAATTTTTGCTAATTATTCAATAATTATTAGATATATTCCTAACAAACTCTATATAATCGCTATATAACTCTATATTTCTTATCAGAAAAAAATAACGATTTATTTTAAGCTATAGCCAACTATGGTTTTCATGAAAAGAAAGTCACTCGCCAAATTTCGAAACCAAAACATGGGCAAAAAGTTCTACCCATGCTATTGAATTGTTCGTAAAAAATTGCCCATACAATATTTTAGTTATAATACTTCATCTCTGATAACAAGTGAGATATTGACGTTTATCGTTTTCGCAAAATTTTCACTTTATGTCGATAGGCCGAAAACAAAAGACGATAGCTGTTCGGAATTTTTGGCATTTGCAGTTTTGTCGAACAATGGGATCATGACGTATAAGCTACTTTTTTTCCATCTCTTTTAGTTTCGGAGATGGTCCATGCGGACATCGAAATTAGGACACCTGTATAATAAGCTTCATCTACTACATTTGAACATAGTTTCTGATTCTTTTTCATACAAATGTCATTGTTTTCTTCATTATTGGTGCTTTAATCGCTCAGGAAGAACTTAAACGCGATATTGAAAATAATAATATCGATAATGTCGCCAGAAAGTAGGCATCTTTTTCTATTTTAGTGAAATCCCAGATGAATCCCTAATAATAATAAATTAATAGACATATCCTGAACGGACTTCCTGTTTTGTTAAATATTTGATTAATGTTTTAATATTAGGAATCACTTAAGATATTATTGCAACGGAAGAGCTTGCAATTTCTATAGTTTCCTCGAATAGATTTAAAAGTATTAAATAATCTTCTAACAATTACCAATTACTACCGACAAGTTTTCAAATGTTACCTCATTTTCTAAAATATATAACTGCCCTATTCTGCTCTACTAATTGGACAAGCATATTCAACGTCAGTATATTCGTATAGTATGTACCATTCAACATTATCCAAACATCTTGTATCGGAGTAAATTTTCTTAGGCATTTACAGAGTGTACTTAGGCAGTTGTAATGGGTGAACAAATCAAGGTGATGAGCGTGTAAGTAGATTCGTTAAGACCTTTAAGAGACCTGGAACTTTAAAATTTTACCTAATGGCATATCCCAAAAGGTCAATATCCTTGATGTCGCCTTTGAATATTATCATTTGAGTAGTTGTCCAGAAAAATATTTCATTCACAAACCACTAAATTTCTATAAAACATCGTTTTTTATCTAATTAGAAAACTTTGCACAATATGCAAAGTGTTATTTTTCCATACATCTGCAGCATTGTTATTGTAGGAAATGGTACAAGATATTATATTTTTCGATTTGGAGTTGTGTATTTTGGTTTTAACTTTTTGATTATAGAAGATCTAATATTTTTAACAATTGGTAATATCTGATTGCCAATAACAATCATTTCTGCAATGGCGTAATGCAATTCTTTTACTCTTACATCATCATGATTCCATTGAGATGAGCTTGCAAAACGTTCTTTAATATTCGATTGTGTGTGAACATTCTGCTTCAGACAATACCTCATTTTGTGGATTCTTAATTGGACCACTGAATTATTTATATGATTCCTCGATAAGTATATATATGTAAATTTTGATGAAGATGGCATCTTCACATTTATAACAGCGTGTATCGCCATTGCAATTTTAACCTTTAACGTGTTTACATATAAACATACATATAATTCGGAACTAAGTCATTTATTTACAAGAAATACAAATGAATTAAGAAGTTTCAATGAAGTTTACACATTAATGTTATTTTCAAATATACCTTTGGCATAGTCTCTGAAGATACTATAAATAGCGAAACTAGTCAGACTATAAATTTAATAATAAAACCAGTTAATGTACTACAACAATCCTTATTATTATTTTAACAATAAAAATGTAAACTAAAATTAGAAATAAAAATCAATTTCACAAGTCTTCATCGCTACTTGATAACAAACGTGCACGAGTATTACGGACTTGACCAAAAGCGCTATCATCAGCATCATCAGTAGATATGTCGGATATGTCTAAATCTTAGCTGAACTTCATCTTCTACCTTGTCATTATCGATTTCTTTATTTTTACAAATTGTTGTAAATTCGATCAAGTCATCTTCATCCAAAGGGCTTTCTCGCATCAACTCATCAATATCAGCCGTTTGAATGTTGTTAAAACCGTTGCCACCAATTATATTTGATAGAGTTATAATTTCAGAACACACAGCTGACTTTTCTACTACAAAACTTCCACTTTTGACGCATGCTGGCAATATTTTTTTCCAACAAGCATTTAAGGTTGATTGGAGCAATTGTTTAATAGTAACAGAAGCAAGCGTAATGCAATCCATAATCGTAAACTTTCTCCATGCATTCAAAACAGTCAAATTTGTTTCTTCCACTGAATCTAAAATATATTTAAACGTTTGCTTTATGTAGTACATTTTAAATGTTGCTATAATGCCCTGATCGAGCGGCTGAATCAGGCAGGTAGTTTAAACATTTTATCACCAGATGCGTTACTACATAACAAGAACGTCACTCGATTTTTGGCCGCTTTAAAACCACCAGCCGATTTTTTAGATTTTGCTATATAAGTTTCGTCGGCATTAAGTATTTGTTCTGGAGTATAACCACCCTCTTCAACATTTTTTGCTAGTTTACCCGGAAAGATTTTTACAGCATTTTCGTCTGCTGATGCCACTTCTCCCTTTATTTTTACATTGTGAAATGCGTGTCTTTTTATAAAACCTGACAGTCACCCCTCACTTGCATTAAATGCCAGTTTCTTCGTTACTTGAAGACTTGTTGATGGTTCTAATTCCTGAGGTCTGTTATATATTCTAAGTACTTTTTCTTTTATATGTTTCCCATCAATAGGTATTCTTTTTGACGGTAAATCTTCTATCCAAAACACCATGTGTTTTTCCGCTTTCTCTAAGATAGGATTTCGACTATAAAATGATGTATTGGAGCTTACTTTCGATCCAGAAATTACAGATTGTCGAATGGAATTCTCGTTTTTTCTAATTGTTCTTATAGTCGCTTCGTTTAAGCCAAAAGCTTTGCCAACAGATGTGGGACCTTCTTTAGTTTCTAGCGAAATTGCTTGTCTGTTCGGAAATTGTTGTTTAGCCATTTTATTAAACAATAAGGGTACCATAAAAGGAATCCAAAATAATATTGCTAATAGAATTTTTCTAATGCGACAATCTAATACAATATTACCTTTTTAAGTAGCAAAGAATTGTCATTATTACAAATAATACACTGGAAATTTCAACATTGAATTAAAAAAACTTTAATTGAAACATCAACTTTTAGAACATTACCGAAATTATTTATTACGTTTCACAAACTGAGCACTCTTAACACAAAATAAATACTGAATAACGAGATGTGTGCAAGTTGAAGCACAACGAGATAAAGAAAGAAAGTGATCGTAAAATTCTGGTATTCCCCGTATTAGACCAAGTTATAAGCATGTGGACATAAACCAACCGAGTTCTGACCATGGCATTCCCACATTGCATTTTGTTACTGTATACATAAGTTTCTGTAAGACTCTATCAAAATTAGAATTAAGAATTTTTTTGGGATTCGTACAATAAAAAAAAAATTGTGTAGAAGAATTTATTGGTGAATCGTGTTATTTCAAAATCGTGTAAAAAAAGAGTTGGGTGTACATACACCCAACTCTTTTGAAAACCATTCATAAGTAGGATTAATAAACAAAAACGAATTGCATTTGCAAACAAAATCCAAAATAAGGGTTTTAACTTCTGGAAACGGGTAATTTTTACAGATGAGTCCAAATTCAACATTAAAACATTAGATGGACGAATAAGAATTTGGCGAGAGAAAAACACTGGCCTATATCCACATAACATGATACCTACATGTGTTTTTCAGCAGCAGGAGTTGGCAATTTAGATTTTATAGATGGAATAATAACTGCGAAAGGGTATATAAACATTTAAAAAAAAAATTTGAAGCAAAGTGCTGAAAAGCATAGAGGATACCCAACAAAATATTAATGTTATTCCAAACATATAATTTGCTTAATTTCATTTAACCTCTTACTGT
The DNA here is from genome assembly GCA_036711965.1 of Onthophagus sagittarius. Classification (NCBI taxonomy): domain Eukaryota; kingdom Metazoa; phylum Arthropoda; class Insecta; order Coleoptera; family Scarabaeidae; genus Onthophagus; species Onthophagus sagittarius. Next base: position 67,534,599 of record JASERS010000003.1, read on the forward strand.
ACGAATACGGTTTTTGTTGCTCATGTATGAATACTATGCCCTTTAATGTTCAGCTTTTGAAGTTGATATCCAAGATATATATGTTAATTCTGCTTTTATTTTCCTAAGTAAAATAAATCATGAAAAAAATTTTAAATTTGTACTATCTTTCTTGAGGAATTCGTGATTTTCTAATTTTTTGGTGGGTGTACGAATACGGTTTTTACATACTGTAGGTTCTAGTCACCCCACCTGACCTTAATCATTATTTATAGACAAATTATCCAAACTTTAGGAACCTTCTCAAGACCATGGAAGCATGGTACAATATTTTAAGATTTTCACTTTAATATCTAACCAAGAATGCAGCAAAGAATACAATAATGTAACATCAAGTTGTTCATCACTTTAAGTAACAATCAGCAATCTTATTTTGAATAACAACTAAAAAATAGGGTTAATAGCTTACCTTCTTTAGGTAAACAAATGGCAAAGGAATCCCCAAAACATCTTCATCACTGAATTCACGTTTATTGCCTTCCGAACAAGAATCTTCGAGATTTATAGGAATCTTTCGCCAGTTTCTATTATTTATTTTAATTTTATCACTTTTAACTTTTCGAATAATGCAAGATCGAACAAACGTCATTGTCACTTTTTTTCAAAACATGATAAAACAAAATCCCTGTTAATTCCACTAACTTCACAATAATTTGACAGGTATTATAGAAAAAAAAATGAGATTTAAAATTAAAAACATTTGGATATAGCTTAAATGTACTTAGTATTATATTATATATTAAATTTTAATAGCATATAACCAATAAATAGAGAAAACAGCTGAGATAAAAATACACGAATCGCATTGCGCATACGCAAGATTTATTATAACCTTAAAAAAAAATTGTTTGACAGTGTTTGACAGCTCTAACGGTTAAGATAAAATTTGATGTAATTTTAAGTCATTAAATAAGCGGTACTAATTAATAATATACTTTAACTCTTTTTTAGAATACATTCAAATGTAATAGCGGTTAAAACCCTTGTGTTGGATTCCTTTATATCTTAGATGCAAGTAACGAAGGATTGAACTCTTCCTAAAAACCACTTAGAAAGCTTTTTGGGTAAGTTTCACTATTTATAATTCTTTCTTTATACACTTTAAGATTCTTCATTTCGACATTCTTGTCAATCAAAGTTAAAATATAAGATATGAGTATATAATATTTTGACCACGGCGCTTCGTCATCGACAATCGAACTATTGTTGATCGACACACAAAGGGTTATCTGTGGAAGGCCTCCCAAGCTGTGAACTTTGACCCAAGAAACTTGAAGACGAACGATGAGACGGAAGAAATATTTGCACCACATCAACCCTGATAATGAATTTTTGTTTATATTTCTTTTATTTAAAAAAAGAGATTGAAACCGTTTTTAAAATCAAACTTTGAGAAATAACAAGAAGGTATTCGATACAACAAACGGTAAGTGGGAAATAATTCTGTGGGTTGGTTCAACAATGGGTTTGAAACCGCGGAGGGTCCTCGAGGGGTGTCCATGCGACTTTTAACACCGTTGTTATTCCGACCCTCGGGACTCCGTTCTTCACATTGTACTAAAAGAACCACGCATCATTACACACCAACGGATTTGACTTGGCCCCATTCAAAATTAGGGCGTGGTTAATATCGAAACCGAGATTCACTTTGATTTATTGATTTATATTAAAATTTTTAAACTAATTTTAATGCGCCTCCAAAAGACTCTTAAAAGACTCGAAAAGTAAAATAAATCCGGTCTTTTTTATGACACATCTTTACAACCTGTTTATACCTCTCTAGACTCGTTTACAAGCAATTAAATCCTATAAACTTTATGTTCTACTGTCCCGGTCGGTTTTTATCGTGCCTAAAAAGAGATTACGTCCATCCATCATGTAAAAAACAAATAGGAGGACACGGGGGGTTTACTGAATTTTGGTTAGGGTGTTGAGAAAAGAGGAAGGGAAAAGTGTTTGACGTAAAAAGGCGTACGCGAAATTCGGATCGATTTGTTACGTTGCCGTTTCGGAACAGATAACATATGTAACCGAGAGGCATTGAGCGCGAGTCCCGCCCCGGAGGGGCCAAGCCGCGGTCGGCCCCTGCAGTTAGTGCACAAAGGGCCCCCCGTCGACCAATCTCCGTTCGCCGGCGGCAGCTGAACGTTGTTCGCGTCCTTGTCGACCCATCTGTATACATATCCTATGGTTTAATGCTACACTATGGGTGTAACACATTTTTATTAATATTATTAAAGTACACTAAAATTCAAAGTTAAGGATTTATGCTTTAAACGACTTTGATTAACATATCTTGGTTCTCTACATTTTTTTATGACTCTTAAGAATCTTAATAAAAATCATACATATTTAAGTTATATCAAAGAATTAATGATAACAATAGAGGGCTTTATCGAATGAAATATGCATATCATAATCAAAAATCGTAAAAATTAAATCAAGTTACATGAAGACGAGGTTCAGTCTGCATACTGTTCTTCTACTTCATCTAAAACTTAACCCAGGTGCACAAAAACATATACAGTAGGACCTCTACATAACGCTTTTTTTTTTAAGACACGAAAAATTTTGTAATAAAAACGTTTCTATGTAATGAAAAAATTTCTATATAACGAACTACAATTTCTTACGGCCGACCGAAGTCTAGTTTTTTATTTCTATCTAAGAAGTCGGGCGTCTCAGTCGTACGATTTTGTTTTATTAAGAACAATGTTGTGTTAACGTCCATTAGTGTTTCTGATAAAATTAATATTTTAAAGGATGTCGATAGTATTATGCAGAAAAAGTTACAACGCAAAAGTACATGATTCCTGCGAGTACGTCCTCGACCATAATTAAAAATCGAGCAACAATTTTAGGACGCAAAGACAGTAGACAAGAACAAAGAAAGAAGTTAAAACTGTGCAAGTTCGCTTCAATAGACGAAGATGTGCAAATTACATGAGTCCCGCCGGGTCGCGATGGGTCATGCGTGAGCGGGTACTAATTGTACCACTCACGTGAACGTGCGTTATTGTGAGCATCTTTAGTTTCGACTAAAGATGTCCGCGTGAGTGACTCTTTATGCCCGCTCACGATCTAGATCCTCGCGGGTCACGTACTCCACTTACGTGAATATAATACATGAATCATGTGACTCACGCGTGGGTCACCTCAATTCACGTGATTCACGCTAGATCAGGGGATCAAATGTATGAATCATGTTTGATTACTTATTAATTTGATTATTAATTAATCATGCTTGACAGAATGACAGAATTAACAGTGTTTAATTTTATTTATCATGTGCTGAAATAAATGAGACTATTATAAAATTGGAATAAATAATAACATATTGGCATATTCTTAATTTTAATTTCGCGGATGCGGATTTTTGGATGCGGTTTTAACGAATGTGGAATTATAAAAAAAGTTAGGTACTAACATTTTAATGAAATTAATATTTCTATAGCAATTTCCTATTTTATATCTGTATGTTACCTCCGATATTCTATCTAATACCTAAGAAATTTACAGAATAAGTTCCTTATAGGTAAAAATTTCAAAAAAAAAATTAAAAATTGAATAAAATTAAGCAATTTTGGAAGAAATTTCAACATGATACCATCTCTCATATTGAATTGAACTTAGAAGTTTTGTTGTTTTGAATTTGATTTTTTGTTATATGATGGCATGAAGTTAAAGCTTGAGTCAACCCAACTATAGCAAAAAAATCAAACCTAAAATACGGAAGAAAAGAATCTCGGAATATTTCCAAAAATTATTTCAAATTTTGGGTATGGGCTCATATTGAAAGGTATGAAGTTGGAGTTGAGAAGATTCAACCATAGAAGAATTTTGGATTTTATTTTTTGTTATATGAGGAAAAATCAAAATATTCCGTGATTTTTTCTCCTATATTTGGATTGGATTGATGTTCAACTTCATACTTAATAATTTGACAACTCAATCATACAAGAAAACCTTCATACCATGCCTCATATTGTTAGACCTCAACCCAATCCAGCTATAGAACAAAAAATTACGAAATATTTCCAAAAAACTTAGAAGATTCGTTAGATTGGGTTAACTATCAACTTGATATCATTCAATTTGAGGAATGTTATGGGTCAGGTTGGGGAACTAACGCAACAGTGCAGAGAATGTCTCTGTTTAACATAATCTAAATAAATTTACCTTCAGCGAAACCAGTTATAGCGAACTTTGGGATATAACGAACTAATTATTATTGTAATGGTTTCGGTTATAACGAACACTTTGCTGTTTTCGAGTGAATCGCTGAGCAATATACATTAGTTCTGTTTAATCTATCGATTCTATGTTAACAATGAAGCAGAAATGTTTAATGAAGAAATGGACATGACACAGTGTTTATTTCCAAACGTTGTATTGATTTTTGAAGAATGTTATGGACTCGGTTGGGTTGAGCTGCAATTTTGTACTATCCTTCATATTGAATGGCATGATGTTGGAGCTCAACCCAACCTAACACAGTCCATAACATTCTTCAAAAATCATGGAACAATAAAACTTTTGGAAATTGTTGAAGAATATTAAGGACTGACTGGGATAACATTGAGATTTTTGAAAAAGCTTCTAACATGTATATGTCACATCTTTTTTTTATGCATCAGTTTGTAAAACTGCTGACAAAAAATGTTGTTTATTGGACAAAATGCCAACTCTTGAAGAAAATATTTTTATTGCAAAAGGCAAGAAACTGTTTTTAAAATACCAAATACTGTTTGGATATAAAATGTTTATGTCAAAAGTTCAAAAAATGTCAATTAGAAACTAAATACCATTTTTAAAGCAAGCTGTAAGCACTGCTGACAGAATGCATTTCCATTGCAAAGGAACCATAGGTATTCCCAGATACCCAGAAAATCCAGATTCATTTTGCGTTTCTCATTTTACTCTTTTTTGAGAATCATCATTCGTCGATTACATCATTCGTCACCCAGCACCCATACTTATTTTTATACTGACGTTTATGAAGCTGCGAAGATTGTGTTAGGTATACCACTGACGCTCTAAAGATAAATCTGTTGTCTGCAGCATTCTTTATTTGGACATCATAAATGTCACACAAATTGTTGGTTCTGGCCCTACAAACGTATTTGCGTTGGTCTCTCGTACTAGCTCATCTCCCGTTTCATTGGCAGTAATTCCAGAGTGATCCAGAACCCAGGTCAGAAAAACCCTGTTATCACCACTCAGTGTAGTTAAAACAACGAACCGTTTGAGCCATCAGAATTTCCACACAAATTTTGATAATCAGCTACTTGATTTCGAGCTTTGTGGAGATGAGCTCCACGTTCAATCTCAAGATCCTTCTTCACTTACGCAATCAATAGTAAAAAATGGCCAACATGATTATATTTACAAACTCATTTCTCCAGTATTATTTATTTAGAAATCGGAAACTAGCAACTGACGACATTAACCACGACAACATTTTGATCTGAAACAATACTTTGACGTCCTTCAACATCGGTAAATACAGAAAAAAGGACGAAACGACCTGTTTATCATTATTAGTTGTTTTCACCAAAACTTATTTTCGTAAACTAGCACATATATATATATTGAAAAAAAATGTTAACTTGGATGAATAAAAGTTATCCTGGGACCAGCGGTTGAGAATTGCTGGTCTAGAGTATTATTTTGAAGGGAGGTTGGGTTGGGTTCAGTTCCGTCTTAAGAAACGTACGGCTAAATCCAAATGTTTCTTTGTAGTTCTAAGTGTGGTGTTAGCCTTAGTGATGGTATTAGGTTTAATTTAGCTGTATTCGGTTTTAGATTATTGTATACTTGTATCGAACTAAAACTACAACTAACACTGTAAAGACTACCAAGAAATAGAAAGATTCAGGTTTCGCATTTGTGTGATATTAAATAAATCATGTATGGGGAAAAGACATGCATTCTGCATACCTTGAACTTATCACGGAATCCGAGATGGATACAGTAGTCAACATCACAATAATTTAATTGTGATAACACAGTTACCCCACAAAGTTGTTTCTTCATATCAGAATATCGCAATTTTGAAATATTAACCTAAGCTTATAGTATCATGATTTCAGACACCCATTTATATGAGATGTGAAATTATAAATTATTAATTATAAAATTAATTATTATTTATTGCCTAATGTTAGCCCCAAGGTCTTCATCTCATATTTTACAGCTATTGCGATGTTACCAATTTCCAGATTCAGGCGACACAAAATTTCATTGTAACACAAACAATTGCGCAACAAAATAAACCGAGATTTAAGGAGAATCCCTTAAGGCCATGATTTATTTTCTGACAAACTTGGTCAGTTTTAAATAAATGCAGTTGTATATCAACAACATAAAAATGGTTTTGAGCGCTACTAAAGCGTGCAATAAGTTTTGATTTGCATACCAAGAACAATAATGGACTATTAACTAATACCTGCGGAACACCGCAATGTACAGGATGCGAATCGAACGTATTACCATTATATGCAAGCAACTACTACAGCCTGATCCATTCAACTGTAAAACGACAACTATTCAACGTTAAAATACCTAACACAATTTCTTTTTTAATTGAATCGAACGCTGTGGAGAAATCTATTAACCCTTTGAGTCCTGAATATAATAAACGAGTAACTCGTTGTGCTTTTAGAACTTGTCTTCTTACAATGCAAATAAGGGCTTCTTGTTATGGAAGGGTTTATAATAAGCAAGTTTATTTCGATCTATGATATTCTAGAAAGCAATACCTTTTTTTCTGATAAACAAAGACTCACATTGCATTCACTGCATTTTCAATACGATCGATGCGGATGTGCTTTCGTGTTACATTGGTACAGCAAAGTGATGTGCTTCGCATGGGAAGATTCCATTCTTCTTTCTAATGAAACCGTTTGCTTGAATTTGAACCGTTTGAATCTCTTTTTTGAGGTAATATTTTCTTTATTTGTAATGACTCCTATGAGATCATTTGCTGGAAAGTTTTCAAGTCGAGTGAATTAACTCTAGCGCGTGTTTGAAAAATAATAAAGCATTGACATCTATATATACTATCTATTTCGTAACACCCCTTTTAGCATATCGGTCTTATCGACATTTCCCATGTGGGCTTTAAACAGGGTTGTTAGCCCTGTTTTTTTAAAAAGTACTAGAAAACCCATTCTAAAGGTACTAGAATTCAAAAAAAATCTAATTCTTTTATTGTTCGGACTGAAATGATCACCAAACAAATACTTCATATTTTTAAACATAACATCTTACTTATTTCATTTACAAATTGTACAAGATCAGATTTTGTTGGTATGATGGTAGCTTCGGAATTTACAAAACCGGGCAGTGAAATAGAATGTAGAGTCGGAAGCACACCTTTTTTTAGTTAATAAATCGTCAACTGCCTTTAAATTGTTTACATAAAATCGTTCATTTCGGAAGACTTTATATATTTACTAAAATATACAACGAACGATTTCGCCTCAAATCGCCGAGGTTGTTTGCGGACGAGGCGCTGGATTTTAAATGTTCTTATAAAATCGTCCCTTTTGGAAGAATATAGCGTTTTGTAGGAGACTGTATATTTACTAAGATACAAGGAACGATTCCTTCTCAAATCGTTGAGGTTGCTTGCGGGCGAGGCGCTGGATTTGAAATGTACATAAAATTGTCCATTTTAGAAGAATGTAGCGCCTCGCCCGCAAGCGACCTCGGCGAAGTGTGAATGAAATCGTTTTATAGGAGTCTGTATATTTGCTAAGATATACAAAGAACGATTTCTTCTCAAATCGCCGAGGTTGCTTGCGGGCGAGGCGCTGGATTTTAAATGTTTACAACATGTACTAACTTCTAAATGAAATAACTGATGTATTATTAGAGCCGTTTCATAGATTGCAATGAGACTGTTTATGATCATCGGCTACCACCGCTTGTTTCTACCAATGCCAATTTAATTCCCCAATGCGTTCATCATAAAGATTTAGATCACCTATATAAATGTTATTTGTATGATGAGTTGAAAAAGGCACTGACTATGACTACACTAACTATCGCATAGTTACTTATATTGAATCTTGTAAGTTTTGAGAATCTTGTAAACAGCATATAATATATTCCACGAGAATTTGCAATGCTTCAACTATTTGAAAATATTATCATGGAATTATATGGAAAACAGACTACAACAGCATTGTTCGTGGATCTTTTAAAAGCCTTTGATACACTATCCTGATACACCCTATATGTACACACATCATTCCATCTTTTTGAGCAAATTGGAGAGACTTTACTTTAGAGGTATTAACTTGTCATGGATGAAATCCTATCTATCAAGAAGAATACAATGTGTAGTTACTCATAATAAATAGTCAAGGTCAAGAAGTCAACCTGGGAGTATCTCATTGTTCCATATTGGGTCCTCTATTGTTCCTCCTGTATATGAATGAGTACGAGTAACGAGCAAAATTACGATAATGTTGACGAATGGCACAACGACTGTAGCGAGATGTAGCATTGATTATGAAATCCAGAAATCATTAACTGTGAATCTGAATAAACTTAGGGATTGGTTTAAGGCGCACAACATAAAGTTGAGTACAAAAAAAAAGATGGTGAGGTATCGAGATACTAAGATTGTTCATGCTGAGATTCTTTCTAGATTGAAAAATTGATCCTGGACCAGTCATATGACTTCCTTGCTGGCAAGATCAGTTATTTCTGATACGCCATTCAGATTATTTTCAGAGCAACTGGCATTGAAGAAGCATTAAATCTCTATTATGCATATATTCATTTCTTACTAAGATATGTAGTTATTTTTTGGGACTTCATATTACAGAAGAGGTGTGTAAGAACTCTTTGGTCTAAAAATACTGATACCTGTACAAGTTACTTTAAGGACAATAAAATACCCGCCTTGTAAGGAATTTATATTCTTAAATATGCCGTATTGGTTAAGAATTATATTAATTTTTCCAAAAATATCAAATGTTATATCCTCGAGATAAACGTGGGAAGCTGAACTATTATCTGGTGCCACCAGAAAACGCACCTTACTAAGATTCAGAAGGTGGCTCTGATCCAGAGTATCAAGATCTACACTTATATTTCGGAAGATTGAAGGATCTCGCCAATTCTAATACTCCGGAGGAGATTGATAATAATTTTCACGAAAAATTCGATATAAACCATTGACATAATTTTTTCTATTTAATGTTTGAATTCAATTTAAATTATATCACAATGTAATTATTGTTAAATTAACACACTAAGCTTTTTTGTAAAATGGAGAAATAAAGTGTTATTATTATTCTCCTTTTTGAGTCTTCTCAGGTAATGTTGATTTGCCGAACATATTTGAACCAACAGTTACAGATGCAAAGTATCCAAACTAAAACAATAATAACAGTAATTTATACGACGATGTTAAGAAATGATCGAAGAAGACACGATGTATATTCGGTGTCTGAACACTTTTTAATAGCCACATTACAACATCAGTACCAAGACCGATCGTTTTATCGTGTAATGTAGACGCTCCACCATATGGCATTGTTTGAAATAAATAACCATTTGACAAACAGGCACCACGTTTTGAAACCAAAACTAATTTGCTTACTACGAACATACATCTTCTAAGAATGGCAGTGTTTAGTAGGCAACATGGAAAGAGAGGATGCTGAAATAACGACACGATATGTCGAAATACGTATGTTTGTATAGAATAAATAAAATATTAAGAAGAATTAATGTTAAAAAGAATTACATTAAAATTCACAATTCAGGATTTACGCTTTTTAAACAAATTTCGATTCGATTCATTAATAAAAAAATAATGTACCTCAAAAAACCCAACTACAATGGTTTTCGAGTTAATACACACTACTTTTTTTTGTATAAACCTTTTTTTATCCAACCAGAACTGCATCATCATCAAAACTGAAATTCCGGATTTTCACGAATAGGTGCAAGCACAATGGGAATTGTTGAAATTTGCATATATGCGACGCGCAGAGAGAATGAAGTTTATTATTGATCGATTGAAACGTGGGATTTATTGGTGTAAACGGATTTTCGCGCGGTACCTTTATTTCTACAATCGGGGTATAGGTGTGTCTCTAATGCCGCGCGTACACGTGATATGATAATCTTCACTGATCAGATTAGAGTTGGTGGAGTAGAGAATTAGACACGAACGGATCGGGGAGGGTATTGTTTTATGAACGATATTCAATCTTCATATTTGATTGGCCGCGCGTGTGGGATAAATAGATTCGAAAATGGTAATTCATAAAGATGATTTTGGAATCATCTTGTATTTTTTTTTCAAAGTTGATTAATATTATGAAGTTGTCAAAGGATTTTTTTCTCAATGATTTTACAAGTAATGATGCTCGGAATCGTTAAGTATCAAGCTTCGTGGAAACAAAACCTAATTACTTCTATCATCTCGACATGTACTCAGAAAATTTCATTGCATTATTTGACATTGTTGTTGAATTTTTCTGTTGATAGTGTTAAAGAAATAAAATTTAGATTTTGCAAATTTGAAATTTTAGCCTTATTATAGGACCTTAATCGTTGCATTATATTGAACTGGTTGAAAGACGTTAATTTCATTCTGCGTTTTTATGACATGCGTTTAACCCAACTCGCTCTTTGATTGCCATGTCTTTGAACCCTTGACATATACAAAGGTGATGTTACGCTTTCTAAATGAGTATTGTAATGTGTTATGTGTCTTTAGAGTTGAGTCCTGTAAAAATCTTTACTAGGCAGTAAGTTACATCCTTGTAGATAAGTACTACGTTTATGCGCGTTTGTTCAAGTTATAAAATCCAGGTCATATTAATATTAAAGGAACACACAGCTTTATCGTATTATTACATGGTTTTTAGGTGAGTCGTCACCTAAAAATCATCGTCACATCGAAGAAATAGGATAGAGAGTTATATCGTATTTAGATGGATTGCATTGCACATTCAGTCTTGTTCACTACGTTGTGTTAAAGTTCGCATATTTACAAATCGCGCTACATTCGTCCAAAATAGACATTCCCGCAAGCGACCTCGGTGATTTGAGACAAAAAGTTCCTCGTATATCTTAGTAAATATACAGACTCCTATAAAACGATTTCATTCACACTTCGCCGAGGTTGCTTGCGGGCGAGGCGCTACATTCTTCTAAAATGGACAATTTTATGTACATTTCAAATCCAGCACCTCGCCCGCAAGCAACCTCGGCGATTTGAGAAGAAATCGTTCTTTGTATATCTTAGCAAATATACAGACTCCTATAAAACGATTTCATTCACACTTTGCCGAGGTCGCTTGCGGGCGAGGCGCTACATTCTTCTAAAATGGACAATTTTATGTACATTTCAAATCCAGCGCCTCGCCCGCAAGCAACCTCAACGATTTGAGAAGGAATCGTTCCTTGTATATCTTAGTAAATATACAGTCTCCTACAAAACGCTATATTCTTCCAAAAGGGACGATTTTATAAGAACATTTCAAATCCAGCGCCTCGCCCGCAAACAACCTCGGCGATTTGAGGCGAAATCGTTCGTTGTATATTTTAGTAAATATATAAAGTCTTCCAAAATGAACGATTTTATGTAAACAATTTAAATCCAGGCAGTTGACGTTTTTTTAACTAAAAAAAGGTGTGCTTCCGACTCTACATTCTATTTCACTGCCCGGTTTTGTAAATTCCGAAGCTACCATCATACCAGCAAAATCTGATCTTGTACAATTTGTAAATGACATAAGTAAGATTTTATGTTTAAAAATATTTTTCAGGATTTGAAATTTTTACATAAAATCGTCAATTTTGGACGAATGTGGCGCTTCGCCCGCAAGCGACCTCGGCGGAGTGAATAAAATCGTTTTATAGGAGACTGTATATTTACTAAGATATGCAAGGAACGATCTCGCCTCAAATCGTCGAGGTCGCTTGCGGGCAAGGCGCTGGATTTGAAACGTTTACATAAAATCATCCATTTTGGACGAATGTAGCGGCTCGCCCGCAAGCGACCTCGGCGGAGTTAATAAAATCGTTTTCTAAGAGACGGTATATTTACTAAGATATACAAGAAACGATTGCTTCTCAAATCGCCGAGGTCGCTTGCGGGCGAGGCGCAGGATTTGAAATGTTTACATAAAATCATCCAATTTGGACGAATGTAGCGCCTCGCCTGCAAGCGACCTCGGCGGAGTGAATAGCATCGATTTATAGGAGATTGTATATTTGCTAAGATATACAAGCAACGATTTCGCTTCAAATCGCCAAGATCGCTTGCGGGCGAGGCGCTGGATTTGAAATATTTATATAAAATCGTCCATTTAGGAAGAATGTAGCGCCTCGCCCGCAAGCGACCTCGGCGGGATGAATAAAATCGTCTTATAGGAGACTTTATACAGTGTGTCTCCAGATTGTGTCCCCGTAAGGTATAATTTACGATAAATTTTTGAATACAAATTCCAATTTTTGTAATTAAAGTCTGGATGTCATAACCGAGTCTTACGTCAAATGCCCTCAAAGTACTAAAGTTAACGCAAGAAGTTTGATAACCGTTGTAGGTAAAGCGGTCTTTCTGAGCAATGTACAACAAAAGTTGATTAAACTTAACTAACACAACAAGGTGAAGATGGATTCAATAAATCTTAATAAACCTTTCTAATATTCCGCTTTACAAAGAAAAACAAATGATTTTCTTTTTGGTTTTGCTGAATTAAAATGATGATCTGCGGTCCATAACCACCTTGTTGTACATATAATTTACTTCGTTTTTCTAAATCAATGCCGTGAGGATAATTAAATAAACAATTTTTTAGTATTTTTAAATATCGACAATTTTGTGATGTTACCACTCCTTTTGTGTTGAACAATGAAACGTTTGAAAACATTATGTTTATTAAAAAAATTCTGTCAACCAAAATGTTGTACCCAAGCCACAAACAATAATCTAAACATTTTGCTTCATCACCTAATTCAATAGTGTGGTTACATCTTTTTTAAGGCAATATTTTATTTTTTTCAACTATCAACCCCGCAGCAAGTTCATCTAAAAACTATTTTTCCTTCATTTTATTTTCCACATTGCCCGTTCTCCAAAAAATTTTAACAACTTTCTTAATTGTTTTTTCATTTTCTAAAAATCCAAATTTTTACTCAAATTGCTTTAAAACTGTATTGTAACTATTCTAAGCATCTGTTTTTATTGTAAAGCGGAATATTAGAAAGAAATTTCAAGAAAAAAATTATTTTTCCTTTTATATGCTAACATAACAAACATTTTATCTTAATCAACTTTTGTTGTATATTGCTCAGAAAGGTCACTTTACCTGCAACGATTGAGAATCTTCTTGCGTTAACTTTGTGGACATTTGACGTAAAATTTGGTTATATTTTGTTTAATGACATCCAGCCATTAATTGCAAAAGACGGAATCTAAATTCAAAAAATTATTGTCAATTATGCCTTACGAGGACACAATTCGAGGACACACTGTATATTTATCAAGATATACAAGGAACGATTTCGCCTCAAATCGCCGAGGTCGCTTGTGAGCGCTGCATTTGAAATATAAACAGAAAAACGTTCATTTTGGAAGATTGTAAGTCCATGTTTTCTTAAAAACACGTTAAATACATCAGTTCTTTATTAAGCTGTATAAGGAAAGATTTCGCCTCAAATTGCCAAGCTCGCTAGCGGGCGAGGCACTAGAATCCTCCAAAATGTTAAGAGCTAGAATGTATCTATTTTCTTAAAATTGTTTTGAATACTTCTCATCTTTAATGTATAAGAAACAGTTTTATCATAATTCGCCGAGTGTGGAAATACTAATAGTTTAGTTTGTGTTGAGTTGGATTGGTTTAGATTGTGGTGAGATACATCTCTAATAACATTGACAGATGTTAAGCATGTTAGGGTTGGTTTGAATTGTGTTAAGTTCGATTATAACGGCGGAAATACTAAAAAACACAATCAGTATGGAGAATGTAGGGAAAATTTAAAAAAAATTAAGCGAACTGATCATATTGTCAAATGAGTTTCCAAAAAACTAGAAGATTGCTAGATTGGTGCTAATAGAGAAGGAATCAGCTGCAAACGAGTATCGATCTTTATGTCCCCTAATTGCTAACTATATAAAACAATCATTCAAAAAAAAACTAGAAGAAGAAATAGAAGACAATGGGTCCATCTTAGGATCACAAAAGGAAAATTGATAGTGGACGGAATCACGTTGTGAGGAAAAATGTAACGAGAGCTCTCATAATCCTTATAGGAACCTACCTAAGCGAACGATACCTTGAATACCAAGCCACAACATACCAAATAAACAGATGTATTTTGCAAAGATCCGTTCTAAATCCTATAATAATAATACTTTATCTAACACCGCTAGGAAATGTTAGGTCATTTTAACATTTTGTAACGTCATATTTTTCACAACTAGTGGTGTAATGAAATATTACCTAACCGAAAATTGATTTGTTTTGGATAATACTATGGCTATTTGTAGCAACGCAACGCAATTCTTTCAATTTGGACAGTTAATATCTTAAAAATTAAAAGATATTTTGAAATTCGTTCCGTTCATTGAATAGCTTATAATTTGTATAACAAGTGCTGATAATTTCATAATAATTTGTTCCTATTTCAAAATATAACTCGAAAAATGAAAAAAACACCTTAATGTTTAAACATTAATATCTCAAAAACTAAAAGATATTTTGAAAACCCGCTTTGTTTATAGGAAAAATTATAATTTATACAGTTGAATACAAAGTATAAAGTCAATTCGATAAAGAAATCTATGCCTAGATTTTGTTTTTTTCTTAAAAAGCAAGGCTTAGATGTCAATGTTATTTTTTTTTATTCATTTGACACATAAGCATTGTGAGATTTAAATTTTTATGATTTCGTTCAATTTTAAAGCGGGGTTAGAAAAAATTTTGTACTTAACACGTTAAGAACCTGTTAATTTTGTTTCACTCACGCAATTTACAAAAGTTCATTACACAAAATTAGTCTTTTCATAACTAGTTACATAACTAACTATTAAACAATACATAAACATGTAAATAAGAGAAATAAGCGATCGGTTGCATTATTTTCCACTCATCGTTTGGTTACATATCGTTCGATTATATCGTCGCTACAAGTCATTTACAAATAAACAGAAAACCAAATTCGAAATATTTGCGGAGAACAAAAGGCTCAGGCTCAGAAACTAATTATACTTAAAAATGATAAAATTCAGAAAAAGGAATGACACGGGATGGCAATTTGACGGTTATATTTCACTATTTATAAATTCTTGTACGCCATAGTAAACATTAGTGTAGACCATAATAACAAGGTACAATTCCCTTTTTGCTTCTGGTGTCATATTCATGCAGTATTTTATGTAATTTGTAACCTTTTATGTTTTCTCACATATATCAAAATGACCAAAATATAAATAGATTAGTATACTATACTTTGTAATATATTATAGACTAGAACATCTACTTCGACTAACTGTTAGAACAAGAACAACGAGACAGCTTGGATGAAGAAAATCTAGTTACTTACGTAGACGACCTCACGATAGTGGTTAGCACAATACATAATAAACAGAGTAATCGACAAAAAATGAACGGAATGGGACTACAAATTGTACCCGAAAATACAGAGGCGATATGTCTTAAAAGTACAAAGAACAATATGTGTAGATAGAAAACAAGTCGTGTTTGAAGGATTAATAAAAATTCTTTATTGTTCTTAGCACTACCGGTTTCGAATTATAATCTTATTCGTCCTCAGGTGCAGTGTCTATTGGAAATTAATGGATAAGTGGTATAATGCGTGTAACTTAACATTCATGAACAAAGAATACAAGATACATATCACTAAAAATATAACACTTATTCGTTTTTTTCTGTATTTTAAAAATTATTATACGTGGAAGAATGTAAACTGTCAAAAATCGTTATGTGGGAAGAGGGATTCTGATAAAGAATTTTTATTAATCCTTCAAAAACGATGTGTTTTCTATCTACACATATTTATATAGGATTTTGGAGAAATACATATATTTTAGAAAGAATAATACTGAGGTTACAACAAATGTCAAAGGACACATAATAATATCCAAGAGATAATTAAAATTCTTCGGAATAATGGTAGGCAAAAATCTGTCAAGGGTTATGAGCACGACACACGGTCTTAGAGAAGGTTAGTTGCATCGGTCATAAACTCCCAGACCATGTATGGATGTATGGACGAACTAGGTGGGAAAACTCCTACGAATACAAAGAAGAATCTTAATTAGAACTACCAGCCCATATCGGTATCTACGGAAGCACCACTTATGATGAGAAGTACATACACTACTAATAGATCTAATGATCAAAAAAAGTGCAGCTTCAAAAAGTTTGAAACAACAACCAGACTATAATGCAAGAGTGGGAATCCAGATGGAGGGAGGATATTATCAAAGGCTAATACCAACACTTTTTCAGAGAAAATAGCTGTTCCAAACCCTAGTATATCTGGTCACTCATAGGCTCAGGCCATATGTTTACTAGCAGACTTTCCCCGATTTCGTAAACAGAAAGCTAGGTTCGGTTAAAATGTATCAACAAGAATTTTGCAAGGTGTTAATATATTTGATAAATTAAGGTATTATTTGCTCAACACTGATAGTTGCTGTTGTATACTTCTTGCATATTTAATTAGGATACGCAGTGGTGATAGAAGACAACATATTGACACTGCGTTGCTTCATCATAAAATAATAAGTAACCGTGATATAATACGTTGATACGCAATACATTTATACCCATCTTAAGGCAGAAATGAACTGTATTGATGTTGCGGGAGAAATATCTACAGGAATAGTGAAATATTTAGAATTTCATGGTTGGCTTAATCCACATTAAACCAACCTGTATGATCTGCAGCTTGTAATGCGACATGGATCATATACAACATTACCCATATTGAAAAACTACATATTTTCAACACAACAATTCATGGAATTCATAACAATTTGGAATCCTATTTTAGTCTATGACCAATTCAATTCAAGCAAATTGCTCAGAAAAGAAATTAGTCAAAGTCAATTTCTTTAAATCCTTTTTGATAACATCGAATGTCATAAAGTTATAAATAGAATTAATTCATTTTTCAGAACGTTCAGAAAGTCTGAAACATGTTCTAATTAATTTTTCGCAATTGGCAGAAGATTTTATCAACATCATTTCTAACAAGATGTAGCTACATTTCATTATAAACACATAAGATAGAGAAGAATGTTATAAGCAAAAGTTCCTTAACTACGTCGTATATTGTAATGAAGCTGAATCTAAGCAGGAGATGCCATATACTATGAAGAGGAAAGAAACCCAAAAACAAGCAATAATTATGGATATTTTCGCAATTGATAGAATATTTTATCGTCTTCATTTCTAACAAAATGGAGGTACGTTTCATTAAGTACATATAACGAGATGGAAGAGGAGTGGCATCAGAAAAGATTCCTTACTTACTGCATTAGAAGTGTGCTAGATGAGTACGCTATCATACAAAACTATCATACAAACTATCATACAGCATCCTTTTTCCTTTAAGATATGCTTTATATACTAATAACGTCATCAATATTAAACGAATTCTTTTAGAGCGAAGAGGTATATTGTACATTTAGAACAAAATCAGAAAGAATGATCCTGAAACAAAGCAGAAGGTATCATATAGCACACAAAGGAACCCATAAACAGAAGAAGCTGGAAATGTTAGAAGATAAGAAAGACGGGAAAAATTGATTAGGATAATACCTTTTATGTCCAAAACGAGAAATCTATGTGTTTGTAACTCAAGATTAATAACCATTACATGAAATGTATGGCTAAACTGGACAAATTGTAATGTAAACACAAGAATTCCAAATTTTCCCTACCTCCTACCTCATTAAGACTTTCATTTCTAATAGTTACAGTTATAAACATAGTGTTTGTTATTAAAATTGAAATTACTCTATAAATAAATATAAACATATATTTATAGTAACTAATATAGTGTAAAATTTATGATATTTCCTATTTAGCTTTTAGACACATAGTTTTAAATGGGAGTGCTAATGTTAATGCCAATAAATCGGTGTGTAGCGCGTAATATTTTCCGATCGGTTGTTATTTTAGTTACTTTTGTTTGAACTTATTTATACCGCTTATTTATATGCAGTCTCGATAAAGTCCGGCCTAAATAGATCCCGTGGAAATAAATCCGGGCGTCCTGCTGCGACTCAATATGCAAATTACCCAATAAATATGTGCATAATCATCGAAATCGGCTGGTACCCTTTTTCGCCGGCACCTAAATGGGATTAAAACGAGCCCAGCGACACCTAAATTACGATCGAAAATCAACCGGCGTTTGTAAATAGTGCGTGGGTTTTCAGGATTTCAACGAGACTTCACTGTCTCTTTTATTGCCATCACAAAAAGAACTAGAAAACAAAAAAAATATGTATATAAAAACAAAACTTGCCTTCATTATACAGGAGATGGTTGCGCTATTTTCATCCAGCTTTCACGAAACAGTTAATTACACTGAAAACCCACGATTTTTTTTCTTTGTCACTCACTAACGTTTTTTTTTTCTGAATGTACTTTTATTTTATTCTTTACAAAGCTTTTTAATTAGTCTTTTTTTTGGAATTGATTGTAACGAAATCAATGCTTTCGCCTCTACGTCAAAGATTCAACTGGACCTCGAAGAAACCTACTCCCCATATAGAAATCCTTTCGGTAATCCCAAAACGCTATTGGTCGCTTGGAAAGCTTCCCCTGATTCATCTATGTGTTGGGCGTGTCGGTGAAACCCCGCCTCGTTTCGACGCAGCCACCGGTCTATGTGTTTGTTTTATTTCGTTCTGTTGGCAATGTCGATTTTTGGATATCCCCTCTCTTCAATATGAGGAGGAGCGATTTTTTGTTTTTTCCTATGGGTTTTATTCCTGGTTCATATACAGTCGGAAACAGTGTGGAGAGTTGAATACCACGGAGATGATAGTTTTTTGAAATAATTTAAAAAAAGTAGTAGTTTTCAGTATGCTGCTTTTTAATATAGTCAGGAAATTCAAAAATAAAGATCGACAGAACTGTAAAGCTCCTTGACCAGTTCAATTAGAAAGTGACTATGATAATGGCATCAAAATAGATCATATAGTTGAAATACTAGATAATTGGGGCTTTATTATGACCCATAGCAGACTGGTAGTGATAGTCAACTTGGTTCCAAGATCAGAAAACTACATACATACAAAGGAATACTACAAGATATCCGTAGAAATCAAAAATTCTATATGCACCACCAAATCAAGATGAAACAAACAGAAACACGTGTCTGAAGAATTTTCTAACAATCAGGCTTATTCCATAGCTGCTAATAAATTTGGTATCAAGACTATTCATAGTTTGTTAGCAATATCAGCAATTATACCACTTAAATAGAAATTTGAATAAATGACAAAAGCAATATAATGAAAAAAAAAGACAATGAAGAAGGGCATGGAAATTTTACGCTCCAGTGTTCTATGGTCTAGAACCTGCAAATTCTGACCTAAACCACGCACATACAAAAAAGTTATACAAGATATCCATAGAAATCAAAAATTTTGTAGGCATGCACCAATTCTAGATGCAATAAACAAAAATACGTGTCGCAAAATACGTAACGCAAGTTGCCAAAGATTTCTAACAATTTGACAAATTCCATAGTTGCTAATTAATTTGGTATCAAGACTATTCATAATTTTTTAGCAATACCAGCAATTATATCATTTAAATAAAAGTTTGAGTAAATGACAAAAGCAATATGATGAAGAAGACGATAATGAAGAAGAGTATGTAAATTTAACACTCCAGTGTTTGTGAGAACGAAAATTCTATAGTCTAAAACCTACAAATTCTGACTTAAAGCACGCACATACAAAATAAATTATACAAGATATCCATAGAAATCAAAAAATTTGTAGGCATACACCAATTCAAGATGGAATAAACAGAAATACATTAGGCATATTCCATAGCTGCTAATGAATTTGGTATCAAAACTATTGATAATTTTTTAGCAATATCAGCAACTATATCATTTAAATAAAAGTTTGAGTAAATGAAGAAAACAATATAATAAAAAAAAAGACAATAATGAAGAAGGGCATGGAAATTTTACACTCCAGTGTTTGTGAGAACAAAAATTCTATGGTTTAGAACCTGCAAATTCTGACTTAAACCACGCACATACAAAAAAAATTATACAAGATATCCATAGAAATCAAAAAATTTGTAGGCATACACCAATAGAAGATGAAATAAACAGAAACGCGTGTCTAAAGAATTTGGACGCAAGTTGCCTAAAGATTTCTAACAATTAGGCATATTTCTTAGTTGCTAATGAATTTGGTATCAAGACTATTCATAATTTTTTAGCAATATAAGCAATTATATCATTTAAATAGAACTTTGAGTAAATCACAAAAGCGATATGATGAAGAAGACTATATTGAAGAAGAGTATGTAAATTTAACACTCCCGTTCTATTGTCTAGCACCTGCAAATTCTAACCTAAACCATGCAGATACAAAAAAGTTATACAAACAGAAACACGTGTCTGAAGAATTTTGGTGCAAATCGCCTAAAGACTCCTAACAATTAGGCATATTCCATAGTTGCTAATGAATTTGGTATCAAGATTATTCATAATTTTTTAGCAATATTGGCAATTATATCATTTAAATAGAAGCTTGAGTAAATGACAAAAGCAACATAATAAAGAAGAAGACTACAATGAAGAAGAGTATGTAAATTTAGCACTCCAGTGTTTGTGAGAACGAAAATTCTATAGTCTAGAACCTGCAAATTCTAAACTGAAACACGTGTCTGAAGAATTTTGACGCAAGTTGTCTAAAAATTTCTAACAATTAGGCATATTCCATAGCTACTAATGAATTTGGTATCAAGACTATTTATAATTTTTTAGCAATATTAGCAATTATATCATTTAAATAGAAGCTTGAGTAAGTGACAAGAGCAATATAATAAAGAAGAAGACGATAATGAAGAACAGTATCTAAATAGAACATTTCACTGTTTGTTAGAACGAAAACACTATGGTCTAGAACTTGCAAATTCTTGAAAAAGACTAATACATACAAAAGAATAATACAATACATTCATATAAATCAAAAATTTTGCAAACCTACACTAATACAAGATGAATGGTTTTCTCGGAATTACACTAAATCTTATCAAATCATATCTCGATATCCGCTCTCAAATAATGGAATGGAATCAATTGATGAACCACTGTGTTATTATTATTTTCTTTATTATCTACATTAATGACATATCCATTAATAGTGATTATCTTACCCTCCCGTTTGCGGATGATACTGTAACGATAGTTTCAGGCCAAGGAAATGAATCTCTAGATAGTGAAGATTTTAGAACTTACGCATCTATATCTAATTGGTTTTCTACCAATAAACTTGTTACAAATCGTAAAAACTCTAACAATAACTACTTAACAATTTGTCAATTAGTAGAAATCTTCACGAGTTCCAGAGAGGAATGATGCAATATTTGGGTATTATTCTGACCAGTCTTCTTACTAGTGTGACCACGTAGAATTACTTTGTAACGGACTCAGTTGTCCAATATATATAATTAGAAGGATGTGACAATCAATTGGTAGCGAAGAAGATACGACAGATTACTTTGCCTTATTTCATACTTCCACGCTGTATGGAATTGCGGTATGGGGAAACTCTTCGCATGCTCAAAGAGTTTTCCGTCTGCAAAAAAGCAGGGGTCGCTTAAACACCAATATGCAACCTCCTATTTATCAAACACAAGATAAAGACGCTGTAGTCTGCCTATATACACGAGAGGTAGCTTGAAGAAGAGGCCTCAGCCTCACTAAATAAAATGTACATATGTAAAACACCAAACACTGCTAGTTGCTGAGCATTCCAAAAAGCAGACTTAATTTTAACCCACGAATTCTCGATTTGCACCGCTACATTAAGTTGCCAGTACCATTATGAAGCTTGCTGTATTCATTGTTTTGCAAAAAGAACAAAAATCTTAAGAAATACACTTTCTATAGTATTCCAGAATATTTGGAGTAGTCAATCGAAGTTTGAGTAAATGACAAAAGGGTTGTAACTTGTAGGGTGAGATATCTTTTGTATTAACAATTCGGAAAATGTGCCTATTAACACTGAACTTTTAATACTTTTTTGAAGACATTACTAGAGATTATTGGACTGAAATCACCAAGGATCTCAAACAAATATCACGATTAAACATCAAATTAGCAAAAATGAATAACCGTTTGACGTTTTTAATCAGCTGCAGAAGACTAGGTTCCTACTCATATCAGGGACTGTTCTAAGAATTGGACCGGCCTTTTGGAAACAAGGAACTTTAAGTTATTGAGTATTTGAGTTATTGAAAATTAGGAAAAATAGTGAATGGTGGGCGGCAAGTATTTTAAATTTAGAGATAAAGATTACATTAGATGTGTTAAAAAAAGTTAATAGTTCCTTAAATGCATTATCAGAACGAGTTGGGTTGGTTTTACCGGAGAATGTATTTCTTAAATTTATTGATTCATTACAATTAAAATATAATAAGGTAACACTGAAGACATAAGTATTTGAATTGAGTACTCCATTGTATGACAATGAAAAGTCTACTATTTAGAACCTAATAGCACCTGAAAAGTTTGATCTAAACTTTCATTTCAGGGTTATTCTTCATGATGTTCTTGCTTAAGTGCATTATAGAAATGATTCAAATTATTCTGTTAACATCAGAAAGTATGTTACAAGATACCGACGGCAAGAAATTGGCCTGCTTTACCTGCAAGTAATGATATATCAACAATCGTCATTTAGTTGAAAAAATTCCTTTCTCAAATAAAGTCATATATCGAAGAGTAGAGCTAGATGAAAATCCTCTCACGGAATGATTCTATGTGATTGTGGTTAACTACAATCAGATATGGAGCGGCAGCCTGGTATCGGAAAGTTAGACAGGCTTCAGTTATCAGCAGAGCGCATCGATTTTAGCTTACGCGTCTCCCACCATACGACACAACTTCTGGGGCAAAGGGAGAAAGCGTCATTCGCCTTTGAACATCGAGACTGGAGTGGGACGAATTTTGGAGCCGTTAAGTTAAACTCGCCTCGATCTGCTTATCAGCTAACTTTCAAGAATTCAACGAGTAGCTGGATTGGAAATCTTTGGCGCGATAAACCCTCCGCCAACTCTAGCAATGGATATTTTACTTTGATTAACTGCTTTGTATGTGCATATAGAGAAAGTGATATGAAGTACAGATGAACTTGAGATTTGTCACACGTGAGCATTTTCCTCAAAATGTAATGTAATTTACCTTGAATTATTTTCTTTAATTCAAGGTATATTTGGCATACAAATATGGTGTGTTCATCACATAAGGATTTGCTTAGCGTATGCCAATCTATCCGTGCTATATCTAATATAAAAATTGTAAACTAATATAAACCTGAAAACATTAAAGCTCTAAAATACTAATTAAAGAATACTGTTGATACACTTACTGGGTCATAAAGCTGCTCACACTATGCAGTAATTTCACCTATGTAGGTTGTCGCTTGATGAGAAATAATGCTTACATCATGAAATAACTTTACATCCACATTTTCTTGCTGGATGAGGAAAATTCTAGCGTCCGTAACACTGCGGTAAATTCGATTTTATAATTCGACTGAGTGGTGAATTCTTAAGTATCTAATCATACCGACGCCTATGTATAGGTTATGGTGTAGGTAACATAGGTGTCGGTTTTGAAAATATGTATGGGTACTGGGTGCTGGAAAAAGAGAAAAATGTACATATGATTAACTTTATTTGGTCCCTCCAAAAGAAACAAGTACTTATTGTGAAAAAATTAAAAACTCTTATGTCAGAATTAGCATTAATTTTGACGTTTCTGTTAAGGAACACTATACAGTAATCGGTTAAATTAATTATTTAGGTTATAAAGTGTTTCCCATTCTACCTTTGTAAAGTCACCCTCCAACCTCCAATGTTATAAGTATAGTGAGAGACTAACTTTAAGCTGGGGAAAAAATTAGGTTGGCATTGAAAAATAACTAGATCTGGTGGTTTCATCCCACTACTTCTAGGTAGTGTGGTTTTTTAAATTTCCTAGTTTTTTTTAAATTATCAGATCTAGCTACTCTTTAAATACCAACTTAATTTAAAAAAATTTTGAGGTCTACCACCTTTGAATCGTCGATATCGCATAAACACATCAACTCTAGTCTCTCGTTATAAAGTGATCTTGATGGTTTAAAGATAAATATCGTGTTGTGATTTTGCCTTTACTAAAATATTTGAATTGTCGATTTGATGTTAACCATTGAGATCTTATATATATATATATATATATATATCTAGAGTGCGTATGTGGTGGTGGTGGGGGCAATCAGAAAGTCAGACATGTTGGATGTACCGACCTGAACATAGCAATAGTTTCAAGTCGCTATTGTCCCTAGAATTATAACCATTATAACCAATTATAACCTAACAATTCTCATAAACGTTACTTTCGTAGTTTCGAATACGGTTTCGTATTTCGGTTATTTTTGAAAACTGGTATATCCCAGCTTAGGCACAATAACAGTGTGCAAAAGTGCTGAAAAACTCTGCCAAAAAATAATTAAAAATCGAGATACACCACCAGAAGACGAACATGTACTCATACATTTAAAAAATATTGTCTTTTCAGATGTACACTCAGCAGCAGAAGTCTGCGTACAAAAAACTTGTAATACTTTAATTGAAAAAATAAGAGTCATAATCTAATGTGATAAACTGGATTTTTTTCTATTTTGTATATTAGCTACATATAATTCTATTAACAAAATATGCTTCAACAAAACAGAAACAGTAGTTACAGAAAAAAATCAAAACTAAAAATTCTACAAATAACGGGTATGCAAAAATCTGCGTACAAGTCAGGACAGTATTTATAAAAAATTCATAAATGAGATCATTGTTTCTATATTAATATGAGGTCGGATAACCTTTACGTTTAATGACCTCCCTTAAACGTTTAGTCATTAGGTGCACTATATTTCTTCGTTTCGTCCGAACTGATTTTGGCCCATTCCTCAATCATAACATTTTTTAACGTTTCCTTCGACGTTATGTTGTGTTGCCGAATCCTGCGTTCCAGTAAATCCCAGAGGTGTTCGATGGGATTCAAGTCCGGCGATTGTGGAGGTGTTTTAAGTTGCTTTGGGGTATTGTATAGTAGCCAAAGCTTAGTGTTGTGGGCGCAATGTTTGGGGTCATTATCTTGTTGAAAAAAGTATTCGGGCCCCAAGCCCAAGTTTTCGATACTAGGCTTCAAATTTTCTTTTAAAATGTCTATATACATTTTATGGTCCATTGTCGATGTTATGAAAACCAACCTTCCCACCCCTTTGGTGTACATACACCCCCAAACCATAACTCCACCACCTCCGTGTTTTACAGTCGCTTTCAAATTTTCGGGATTAAGGGCAGTATTAGGTTTTCTCTATACAAGTTGGTTACCCTTAATGCCGAAAATGCAAAATTTGCTCTCATCTGTAAAGAGAACTTTCTCCCAGAATTCAATGGGCTTGTCTAAGAGTTTTTTTGCAAAGGCGATCCGCTTCTGACGATTGACCTCTGACACAAATGGCTTTTTTCGTGCAACGCGACTGTAATAGTTAGCTTTTTTTAACGTCCTTCTCACCGTATCTTTGCTGATAGTTTTATGAAATTCTTCTTGTACATTTTCTACTATTTTTTTTGCCGTCAGCCTAGGTTCTTTTCTAACCTGCTGTACAATTTTTCGCTTCTCTCAGTTTGTTAAAAGGGGTGGTCTACCAGATCGCGGACGTGAGAGGTAATCTTCAGTGTCTTTATAATTATTAATTACTCTTTGAATGGAAGAGTGTGACCTGCCGACAGTTTCTCCTATTTTTCGAAAAGGTTTTCCCTCTTTCCATAACTTTACAATAATTTTTCTCTCTCCCAATTCAATTTCCTTTCCTTTCGTGTCCATTCTAACTTTTAGCTTCTAAGCCTCTGCTAATATAATTGACATCGATTATCATTTATTTAAATCGGAAAGCGTACATCGCCAACTACGTATTTAAGTAAATAAGTATATTTTGGAGAAGGCGTCTTTATTTGTACGCAGATTTTTGCGTACGCATTATTTGGAGAATTTTTAATTTAAATTTTTTTTGTAACTAATATTTCTGTTTTATTGATGCATATTTTGTTAATAGAATTATATGTAGTTAATACACAAAATAAAAAAAAATGAAGTTTATCACATTAGATCATGACCCTTATTTTTTCAGTTAAAGTGTTAGAAGTTTTTTGTACGCAGACTTCTGCTGCTAAGTGTATATTCATCCGTTTTTCACAATTTAAAATTTCATGTTTTAGATCAAGACTTACCCTCACAACATATAATTCAATTGATTAAAGAAATTGTTGCAGTATATATCAGAATAAGATTAAATTACATAAATAAATGTTTTAATTTAAATGCAAAAGAAAAAAAAAAATTTATTTTTGTTGAAGGTTTTCGAATTCTTGTTTCATATCACACATCCAGTTCAATAATGCCGTATGTACACTTCTAGAAAACTACAAAAATCAAGAAAACAATTTTATCTGTGCAGCTTTTTGAAATATTTTAGAATATAAACATATGTTATGCTTTCTGTTCAGAAGTACAATACAATATACCCGTGCATACAGAGTGCAATAAACTGTAGCAATAGTCTTAAGTGAAAATATGCAATTTTTGCATTTATGGCACTATTGAACTAGGTGTGCGATATATATTTTTATAATTTGATAGATTGGGAGATTTAATTACAATTTGATAGGTTGGGAGATTTATTTACAACTGTCCACAATGTTTCTGGTTTCTTGATTTGATATAATATAAGTGAAGTTTTAGTAAAGTTTATTATCAAGGAATGTTTAGTTCTTTTAAAACAAGCTAACAAATATTTATAAACATAAAAATTAAGGTGATCAATCAGATTTTTTTAAATATTTTCTTAGTTTATGTTAATTTATAAGGGTTATTGTTAAAAATTATTAAGTTCTTCTACAATATATAATTCATAATTATTTATCAATAATTGTGTTTTGTTTTGGTTATTATTTTCTGTCTTTTCAGTTTATAATAATGTAAATTCTTGCATAAGTTATATAAGAATTTCGAAATTCCCGCTAACTTGGTACATCTAACATAACGATCTTTCGGGAATCATTTTTGGCGTGGTGGGGACAACAGCATACGCACTCTAGATATATATAAGACCTCAATGATGTTAACACATCAACTCTAGCGCCTCGCCCGCAAGCGACCTCTGCGATTTGAGGCGAAATCGTTCTTTGTATATCTTAGTAAATATATAAAGTCTATACGACGATTATTATTTTCACTCCGCCGAGGTCGCTTGCGGGCGAGGCGCTACAAACTTCCAAAATGGACGATTTTATGTAAACATTTGAAATTCAGCGTCTCGCCCGCAAGCGACCTCGTTGATTTGAGGCGAAATCGTTCCTTGTATATCTTAGTAAATATATAGTCTCCTATAAAACGATTTTATTTTCATTCCACCGAGGTCGCTTGCGGGCGAGGCGTTACAAGCTTAAAAAATGGTCGACTTTATGTAAACATTTCAAATTCAGTACCTCGCTCGCAAACGACCTCGTCGATTTCAGTGCGTAACCTGCATACTAATAATTTAACACTGTTTAGCTAGTCTTCTTAGTTCTGTGTAACTATTAATGCGTCTATATTCTCAGTCCTTTTGTTCTAATAAAGGAGGATTCCTTTTTTTCTATACAAGGAATAAGGGTGAAAGGAACTCAGATTAGAGATGTGCAAATTACATGACTCTCGTCGGGTCCGATGGGTCATGCGTGACCCACCGTGAGCGAACATAAAATCTTGTACAACTCATGTGAACGTGCGTGATCGTGAGCAACTTTGTTTTCTACGGGACCCGGCGTGACCCGATTGAATCGATTTTTAATTTTTCTTTAGCAATAATATCTTACATCTAATATTTTCAGTAACTAAATGTTGATGTCAATATTCTAATCAATTTTTAAGTAAATATGATTTTAGCGAAGTGTATATTTACTGTAATAACATCCTACAAACTAATGAAATAGTTCAAAATTTAAATTAAAAAAATGATGAATGGATCCATAAGAAATAGTGATATAAATAGTTCGGCAATAATAAATAATTTTTTTAAATCGTTTGAAAACCACTATCACTAGAACTAATACTAGACATGGAGTTAGAAACATCCGGGTTTAGCTGTGCATTGGAAAACTGTTTTTGGTGCATTAGAACCGGTTTGGTTAATATATTTCATAGTAAAAAATTTTTGTATTTATTTATTATTATTAACCAATTAGAACTATTTTGACACACCCTACCAATCTTTTTCTAGCTTTTGATATCTTTAACATCTTTGGCACTCTCAAAAACACTAAAATCTATTTTCAATTTTTCGACGTTGATTAAAAATATCTAAAATATCTAAAAATATCTGTGTGATACAGATATTTTTAGTGCTTTAGAACCAGTTTGACCACAATCAGTATATCCCATATTCATTTTTTTGCAGTTTCTAAAAACATCTCATTTGATGTTTTTTAATTGTTTTACACATTTACACAATCTAAGACGCCTTTTTCGGCTTTAAAAACTCCTTTTAAAATCTCAAAATTAATTGTTTTAAGTTTTTCAACAATGATTAAGTATCTCAAAAGTGCATTCAGCGTATTAGAACCATTTTGGTTAGAAAACATAAGACATATACATGTTACAAGCTTTTTCAAAAATCTCAAAATTATCCAACCCAGTTCATAATATTCTTCAAAACAATTTTCAAAAATTGTATTGGTCCATGATTTTTGAAGAATGTTATGGACTGCGTTAGGTTGGGTTGAGCTCCTACATCATACCCTTCAATATGAAGGATAGTATGAAGTTGAAGCTCAACCTAACCCAACACAGTCCATAATATTCTTCAAAAATCATACATCAATACAACTTTTGGAAATAGACTCTGAAAGTGTCATATCGATTTCTTCATTAAACATTTCTGCTTTATTGTTAACATAGAATCGATAGATTAAACAGAACTAACTTATGTTGGTAAGGGATTCACTCAAAAACAGGAAAGTGTTCGTCATAACCGGAACCACATTTATAATAATTAGTTCGTTATATCTCTAAGTTCGTTATAACCGGTCTCGCTATAGGTAAATTTATTTAGATTATGTTAAACAGAGACATTCTCTGGACTATTGCGTCAGTTCCCCAACCCAACCCAACCCATAACATTCTTCATATTGAATGATATCAAGTTGAAGGTTAACCCAATCTAACGAATCTTCTAAGTTTTTTGGAAATATTTTGTGAGTTTTTCTTCTATCTAGATTAGGTTGACCTCTAATTTCACACCATTCAATATGAGGCATGGTATGAAGATTTTCTTCTATGGTTGCATCAAATGGTTGCAACATCAAATTATTAAGTATCCAGCGGGAGTAACGTGAATTGAGGTGACCCACGCGTGAGTCACGTGATTCATGTATCATATTCACGCGGGGGGCGTGCATGACCCTTGAGGGTCTAAATCGTGAGCGGGCATAAAAAGTCACTCACGCGCACATCTCTAATTCAGATCTCAACAGACTAGAAAGTTTTTTTGACAATTTCGCAAGAGTTTTATGTCTAGATTATATATGATTATGGACTAAGCATTTATGGTTCATTGCCAACAAAGTTCATGGAAAAAGTATCTTTCTATCTGTTTTATCTTTTGAGTTGTGGAATATTTGTTGAAAATCCGAAATCGTAATATTTTGAAGATATTTGCTGTATTTCTATAAATTCTTTAGGTTTAGGGTGTACTAGGTTATGGATCATGCTTTTTCACGTCTGTATGAATAGTCTTAACGCATAAGCTCTTTGACTACCCACTTTGGTTTTTGAATTATATAAGAGTTTTGCAGTAAAATTCATAAATTATGATATTTTACAGATTTTGGCGTTATTACCGCAAAATCGTAATAGCCAAATAGCCCGAGTTATGGATTATGAATTCATAATTCACGACGAATAATTTTTGTACATAAGATTTTTCTCCATGAATTTTAATTTAGGAGTTTCGATTAATTTTATTAGTAAAGATTCTTCAATGATGTCATTTTGGATATTTTTTCGTAATTCGCTTATATCTAGGTTGTCTGTTTATGGATTAGCGTTTGTGGTTTATTACATAATGTTCACGCAAAAAATAGGAGAAAATAAATCTATTCGGTATATTTCCTGGTTTTAAGTTTCAAATTAATCAACCTTCGGATACAATCATAAACTGGTTCGTGTAATGGTACCTATAAGTCACAGAAATCGCGACATCTCAAAGGTAAACGTTGATATAAGAGCAAGGTTACATGTCGGATTCAAAAAAAAAGAACGTTGACAATAACAGTAACAAAAAAAAATAAGCACAGAAGACGCTGCGTGCTTTTTTTGAAACGTCCCGGTATCCATAACGTATAGTCGTGGAAGACCTTCTGTGCCGCGCTGTCACCGATTTGTTGAATTATGGCTGTTTGTATTCAGGTTGAATTCGTCGCGCGGTGTTGCGTCCCTCAATCCCCCGCTCTTCAACCCCTTATACTCAACTTTTCGATGAGTTGTACTCGATTGTCTGTCTGTCTAACAGTTGATATATCGTTATATTTTTTTTGTCTGCGTGTGGGCAGAATAAAAAATATTTCTAATCCTAATAAAATTAATGGAAATAGAAATAAAAACGATCTCACGACATTTCATCATCTAGAAAATTTATAAAAGACTCTTCAAGTCAATGAGCTTATTCATCAAATTGCTGTAATCGCTAATTCTACGTTAATGTAACATTTCCTCTACGTGGTCACGTGTCGTCATTCAACGTTAAAGAATCGAACTCGGCACCCCAATAGGTTGGATGGACTCTTTAATCGACCACAATGGACACACGCCTACTAAATTACACATCACCGATTCAATTACGAAAAAAAACCACAAAGATACTTTTTAAAAATGGGACATTCCAACTGAATCCGATTCAAATAGAAATTAATTTAAGATAATGTCGATTGGTGAAATTAGGAACTCTGTAGGTAATCGTCCACGTGTGAACCTTGAGTAAGTATAGTTGGGTATAATGGATCACAAAGGGGGTTCCCCTCAACAGACACGTGACTGGCCACGTTGATGCGCTGGGGCGCGAACTCTCCTCGTAATGCAAATATTGCCTTAACGCCCGTCGTGTTGCACTCCAAAGCTCCTAAAACGATGTCTGAATCGTCTAGCTATAATAGGAAAGAGGGATTGAGATCTATCTTCAATGAGATGATGATAATCCGCTTTCATGGTTTGCTTAAAAAATCAAATATGTTTAAATTTTTTCTTATTATATCAATACGTGTTGTCGTTTGCTCTGGTTGTTTTTCAATTTCATCATCGTCGTTATTTTCGTTCGTCGGGTCGCGATATTTCATACCAGATGAGCCTCCGGCGAAGAAACTACACCGATCGCGGGCGGCTAATTGCTCTGTCGGCGAGAGAAACGGAATGAAATACTGCGGGTCGCGTTTTAATTGCACCTTGTTAACCGCGGTAGTTGGTTACCAGAAGGATTTGGAAGTCCCAGAACCGCCTCAAGGTAAAAAACCGTTCATCATCCACTCCATATGACTACACACAAGTCAAATTGAATCGTCTCTGTAGAACTAATCAAATAGTTATTATTTCAGTTAATTATTTTCTTTTATTAAAAATTTTTATTCCGATCCTTTAATCGATGAACGAAAAAGGACGATCCCAGTCTCTTTAACCCCTCATAGTAATAATTCCGACTTAGTTGGGTCTCCGAAAAGTGAGTCCCCAAAAGGAAAAGCCGCGGTAATAAGAAAAATAACTTAAAAGAGTAAAGGGCGTTGACGTATTCGGTGCATAAATCGGCGACGGTCCGACGAAAACGGGCTTCAACTGAATCGCCTGGATCCCTTCTGTGATCCGCTGCCGCCGAGCTCTTTCGTATACCAACCTCTTCAACGTTAATAAATAATAAATATTAATAACGGTGGCGGCGGCGGGGCGCACCAAGACTCTCCATGGTGATTTGCGGCCAGGCGGGACCGGGAGTTGAGACTTTGAAAAATTTATCGAACCGACCCAATTAAAACGTTACGCAGATGGCTTCCTATGTTAATTCTTTTTTTGTATTAATTGATCATATTAATTGGATTCTTTTCCCAGGTTCCATAACTTAACAGTTAACCGGTATATATCATTCCTAACATTCCATCAATTTATAAAGTCTCGAAGGTTCATATTGTCTCCAAACAGCTACTAATATGCAAGACATGTTTTTTTAAGTAAGAGAGATCGTTTTGAAATAAGAATGAAACCATTAGACTTTTCTCCAATAAAAGTTCTCAATATTTAGGAATTTATGATATCGTACAACCAGTTTTTGTACTACATCACGGTCATTTCGATATCGTCATCATTGTCACACCGCTGACCACCCAAATACCTCTTTAATTGTACGAAGACTAGGCGCAAAGGTAGTACAGGGTGGGCAAATTGTTCACAGCCTATGAATTATCCCTTCTTTAAATGATTTAAATCGATGATGTTTTTATTTGTTTATCTTTCCTTACATGTTTCGGCTGTATCCAGCCATCATCAGAGGGTTAATCGTCAAAATTTAGAGAATCGTTTTTCCTGTCAAGAACATGGTTGATCCATCGGTGTTATCTAATAATATAATAAATAAAGAAAATTACTTTCAAAAGATTTGATACTGCTTCCAGAACAGTTGATACTGCTTGTAGATGACTTGATATTAATTCCATAAGATTTGAAATGCTTCCGCAAAACTTGACATTGCTGCCAGAAGACTTCAAATGTGTCCGCTAGACTTGATATTACTTCCAGAAGACTTAAAATGTTTGCAGAAGACTTGTAATGCTTTAGAAGACTGGATAGTGCTTCTAGAAGACCTGATATTGCTTCCAGAAGACTAAAAATGTTTCCAGAACACTTGTAATGCTCCAGAAGTCTTAATTCTGTTTCTTCTAAACGACTTAAAATGCTTCCAGAAGACTTGAAATACTTCGAAAAGACTTGATACTGCTTCAAGAAGACTTGATACTCCTTGTAACATTGCTAGTAAAAAATGTTTTCATCACATTAAACACCATTGATGGAACTCCATTGATAGAGCCTAGAATTGGCCTTTTTTTAAGTAAAAAAAATAATGAACATTTGGCACGGATAATCGAAAGCCTTGGATAATCAGCGCACGGATAATCACAGTACCCAACTTAATCTTCATTTGAGATTCTAATTCTCCGCAAGCAATAACTAGTATTGTGCCAGCAGAATGTAATTTTTTGCTAGTAGTGTATAGTTTTAGTGTATAGTAGCAAAAATTCCAAAATATTCTTGAGGAAAGAGCAGACTTCTTATTTCTGTCGTCACTAGTTCCATTGCTACTACAGTTCGTGCAAAAAGTCAAGGCCCATCACTTTAGAGATCGACACCTTCGTAACCGCTCGATGAAAAAAATTTCAGTAATATTTGTTATAAATAGCGAGCTATTCTACATATTATATGTTAATTTGGAAATTGTCATGTCCATAGTTTTTCTTTTATTGCGAGTAAAGTGAAATAAATACCCTGTTTTTGAGAAAGCTTTTCAAGTCTTCCAGAAGACTCGATAACTGAGTATGGAAGATTTGAAATGCTTTCCGAAGACTAGTTACTGCTTCTAGACTTCAAATGCGTCCAAAAGATTTGATATGCTTCTAGAAGATTTGAAATGCTTCCAGCAGACTCCATACTGCTTCTCAATTTCTTGGTATAGACTTGATATTCCTTCTAGAAGAGCTGGAATGTTTCTTGAAGACTTGTTACCTTTTTTGGAAGACTTGATATTGCTTCCGGAGGACTTCAAATGTTTCTAGAAGATTTACAATGCTTTAGAAGCTTTCTAATGCTTTGAAAGGTTTGATACTGCTTTTAGAATACTTGATATTGCTTCCAGAATAGTTAAAATATTTACAGAAAGCTGGTAATGCTTCAGAAGACATGAAATACTTTCAAAAGATTTGATACTGCTTTCAGAACAGTTGATACTGCTTGTAGATGACTTGATATTAATTCCATAAGATTTGAAATGCTTCCGCAAAACTTGACATTGCTTCCAGAAGACTTCAAATGTTTCCACTAGACTTGATATTACTTCCAGAAGACTTAAAATGTTTGCAGAAGACTTGTAATGCTTTATAAGACTGGATAGTGCTTCTAGAAGACCTGATATTGCTTCCAGAAGACTAAAAATGTTTCCAGAACGCTTGTAATGCTTCAGAAGTCTTAATACTGTTTCTTCTAAAAGACTTAAAATGCTTCCAGAAGACTTGAAATACTTCGAAAAGACTTGATACTGCTTCAAGAAGGCTTGATACTCCTTGTAACATTGCTGGTAGAAAATGTTATCATCACATTAAACAACATTTGGCACGGATAATCGAAAGCCTTGGATAATCAGCGCACGGATAACCACAGTACCCAACTTAATCTTCATTTGAGATTCTAATTCTCCACAAGTAGTAACTAGTATTGTGCCAACAGAATGTAATTTTTTGCTAGTAGTGTATAGTTTTAGTGTATAGTAGCAAAAATTCCAAAATATTCTTGAGGAAAGAGCTGACTTCTTATTTCTGTCGTCACTAGTTCCATTGCTACTATAGTTCGTGCAAAAAGTCAAGGCCCATCACTTTAGAGATCGACACCTTCGTAACCGCTCGATGAGAAAAATTTTAGTAATATTTGTTATAAACAGCGAGCTATTCTACGTATTATATGTTAATTTGGAAATTGTCACGTCCATAGTTTCTCTTTTATCGCGAGTAAAGTGAAACAATTACCCTGTTTTTGAGAAAGCATTTCATGTCTTCCAGAAGACTCGATAACTGAGTATGGAAGATTTGAAATGCTTTCCGAAGACTAGTTACTGCTTCTAGACTTCAAATGCGTCCAGAAGATTTGATATGCTTTTAGAAGATGTGAAATGCTTCCAGCAGACTCGATACTGCCTCTCGATGTAAGGATGCGGGAGAGTGCGCGAATAAAGGCACACCACACTTAGGCCCCAATGGGCCCCTTGTGCAACTCCCCACTCTACCTCTGTTTACGTCAACCAGCCTAAGGTTTTACCGAAGGCCAGGACGTCACTTAGAGGGAGGTTCCTGATATCTTTTGTGGACGGCCACTTCTCCCCGAATAACCTCTTTCTGAGGTCGGTTAAAGAGGGGCAGTCACACAAAATGTGAATTACTTATAATAATATAAAAAGTTTTTTAACGTAGAATTTTTTAAATAATATTTCAATTAATAAATTGAATTTTAATTATCTCCAAATTTTGACGATAAACCCTCTGATGATGGCTGGATACAGCCGAAACATGTAAGGAAAGATAAACAAATAAAATCATCATCGAATTAAGTTATTTAAAGAAAAAAGATCTTTCGTTTATTTAATTAACCTACTAAACCCTTATCGATGAAAAAATAATATATTAATATTATAATATGAATTATCCGATCATGTCTTGAGTTTGATTGGCCCTGTATGAGCGGGCATTGCCATGGAACATGATCTTCATTGTCAAATCTTGATTTGACGATAAATTTCAGACGCTTTCACGTCTTTAACATAAAAAAATTCAACTACAGCGATTATTTCATAGTCGACGGGATTATTAATCGGAGGATATGGTTAAATGATTTTCAAATGATGTTTGTGACATAAGAACATATGGGGGTACAGAGCGCGAATGCTCAAAATACCGACTGCAACGACACTACGACGAAATTTTAAAATTTTCCTTACTGAAAAAATATGCCTAGAATCTTCAAAAATTCCAAAATCTTCAAGAATGAATATATAATTTTAGTTTGTATCCTACATCTGCCTTGTTGGTTTCATTAAATCAATAAACGTGAAGAGTTTTTCATTTTAGAGTAGTTTTTAGTACTTGTAATTTCTGAATGTAGTATATGTACAGGGTGGACAAATTGGACACTTTTAAAGACAATCTCCACTTTCGACAAAAGATAGAGGAAAAATGATATCAGTGTCTGAGGCTTGATTTTTATAAGAAACTTAATGGCAAAAATCGCATTTTGATACCTCTTACGGTATCAAGAAAGTGTATTTTCAAAAAATGCTCATAACTTTTTTCTTATTGAAAAAACTTCTTTTCTGTGAAAACATTTTCAAAGTAACTTCTCATGTAAAATTCGACAGAATAAGTTAACTTTCCCTCAAAAGCTATATAATATTTGGTAGTTACTAACTTAAAAATCATTTTTTTTAACAACCTGCATAGAGGTTCCTGTAAATCGTGGCATAATTTTAATCACAAACATTACAGATAAAATGATAACGATGCGTGTAACATTTTTTGATCTAAACCAATAAAAGATTAACATATGGGCCGTCAAAGTTAAGAAATTGTTAAACAATTTATTAAATATCTTCAATATGGTTTATCTTGGAGAGATAAAATTTTGTAAACATTTTGGTTATTTTGAAATATCTAAATTGTTGGTATCAACAATACTGGATTTGTCATATAGTTCTTAAATTTCGTATCTCACATAAAGGTCATTTGATATTTAAAATTCTCATTATCAGGATGTCTGCGGTAGAGATTTTTTTCCCAATATTGTTTCGTCGCTGCATTAACATTTCGAGCACATTCTTCTAATTTTAAAAGTATGTCCAAAAACTGTAATTATTTGCTACTTTAAAGTAGTCTACATTAGGTAATAATTTTACACTTGGTTTATGGCTTTCTTTACATTTTCTTTTCATAGACGGCTGTGATTCTTGCATATTTTCAAAAACGAGGTTGTATCTTTTTGCGAAAAACTCATAAACGATGCGTGTAATCAAAAATTTAAACTTCAAGACTTTAATGTATCAACACACATATCAAGAAATTTGAATCATTGGAACGCCGGATGCAAAAGAAGAGGAACAACAGTTTACCAGTAGAAACGATTGTCATCTACAGATCGAGTATCCCACTAACGAAAGAAGAAACCATGGCATCGGCCATGGTCTGAATTACGCAATCGCCTCAAAGAAGGTCCCGAAGGTAGAAATAATTTGCGATGTGGAAGCTTCGTTAGTTGCTAGGGCGTTAAAACCAGCAAAATCACCGAAATCCAACTTGATAGTTAATGAAAAAAAGGCTCTCCAATGTATTAAAGAAAAATCAGAAATTGTTGTGTCACCAACAGACAAGGGGAATACTACCGTTGAATATGACGCCAAAATGATGGACCTACTGGACCCAACCACCTATAGGATCAAGTAGAACCCTACATACAAAATCAGAAAGAAAATGAAAAATGACATGGAATCTCCTTTGTCGCCGTGTATAGCTAATTTTTACATGGAATTATTCAAAGAAGATGCTTTGAAGAAGAGTCGGTGGAAACCAAAGCTATGGCTTCGATATATGGACGACATGTTTGTGATATGGTAACATGGTAGAGAACGCCTTTATGAATTTTTTGATCACTTAAACGGTCAACATTCCATGATCAAATTTACCATGGAAATGGAATCTGCAAAGCAGTTGACCTTCTTAGATGTATTGAGATCCACATCAACAGGTACGTAGAGACAACATCACATCAACATCTCGAACAGAAGAGGTCCGTGATCCGCATTTTGTTCCAGAGAGTAACAACAATATGTGCAGAAGACAACCTAAAGAAGGAATGACGATTTCGACAGGAAGTACTGTAGAAGAATGAATATAGTTTGAGGGACATCAACCGAGCCGCCCAAGAGCAGAAGCAGGGAGAAGAAGCTGCAGCAAGTACAGAACCAGCTGGATGTATCTGTCTTCCTTATGTTTCTGGTGTAAAGTAAGGAATTGCAAGGCACCTCAAGAAAAATGACATCGTGGTGCGATACGGAACGGTCACCAAAATTCGGAATACACTCCCGATAGCCAAGAACAAGCTACCTCAATTAAAAGGAACGGGTGTCTATCGGCTGTCATGCAGTTGTGGGAAGTTCTGGTTAGGACTAATAAATATCACTAAAAGCTGACAAGGGAAGCCATAGAAATCCACCGACATAAAAACAATGTGAACAGAGTAGATAGCTAGAAACTCAGCAGAACATAGAAGATGTTGATGAACACAAACGCGATAATATAAATTATCGATATATAAATTATTAATTAGTTTTCGACCGATATATTGTTTTATTGACAAACAAACCTAGTTTACTCAGCTTGAATCGCAATTCACTATTTCTCAAATGTTGTGTCAAATATTTATGACGTTATTTCTAATCCTTCGAAGAAAGTAATGTATAATTTCATCAAAGATGTTATAATTTCTCGTCTCTCATATAGTGAGGAAAAACGACTAGCTGAATTATTCCCTGGTATGGAAATGGGTGATCAAAAACCCTCAGACTTTTATTGTGGAATTTTAAGTATCGTGGGTGGCTCTTAGATGGTAAGTCAAAATCTTTTGTTGAAACTGTGCAAAAGATGCCTTTCTTCCACAATTACGATAGCATTAATAGCTTCAGAGAAGGAGAACATTAACGAAATATTACCTATCGCTGATAAAATCTTAGAAGCTACCTCATCAACTTCAGTTAAACAGTATCATCACATTTGGTAAACATTATTCAGATACTAACTGCAAAACAATTGTCAATGAAGCATCAGATTAATGTTTTTCAACAACAATTTCAGTTGACATTCTTCAAATTTGTGCAAACTGTAAAAATTTCACACATTTCAAAACAATGCATTAAAATGTGAGGGTCTTTGGTGTATTCATTATAAATCATTTACTTCAAAACATAATCAAAAAAACGATTAACTCTTTCAACTTCAAACAGTAAGTAGTATGGTTTAACATCTGCAAAAGTTTTTAGGTATAATTATTCACGATCACTCAAATAATTTAAGTTTTTTAGTTGAGACTGGAGCGGATATTTCAGTAATTTTGAGAAATACATTTACAGATTTTAAAAAGGAAACATACACCTTTTTAACAGCTGCAAATGGATCGACAATTCCAACTTATGGAAAAAAATTATTGAAAGTTAATTTAAAACTTAGGAGAATTTTACCATTTGTTTTTACTACTGCAGATGTTTCTCGACCAGATGGAACAGATTCTTTATCTCATTTTTCGATTGACTGATTCTAAAACTAAATTTATTTCTGTCGGCTCCATAACCTCTTTATGTATTCCATCACCAAAGCTGATGTTCAAATATACCCAATTAATTAACAATTATCCAAATTTGATTTCTACCTCCAATTTCTCTTCTCCAATAAAACATTCCTTCCGTCATCTAATTATCACTATCTTTCTGTCGCCCTCATCGCCTAGACACTACCCAATATCAGGGTACTTCATATGGTGTATTCAGCACTTCATATGGTAGGTAAAAGGATTCTACAGACTGACATCCTTATGGCGATTGTAGCAACTCAATGTTCTTACGATACCAGATAGGTATCCCCTACCCCATCTACAAGATTTTAACTTACAAATTCATGAATGTACCATCTTTTCTAAGATTAATTTTATTAGAGCTTATCACCAAATTCTCGTTGCAGAAGAAGATATAAAACTGCAATTACAATACCTTTTGGACTTCTTGAATTTGTACGAATACACCTATTG
This sequence comes from Onthophagus sagittarius, assembly GCA_036711965.1. Lineage (NCBI taxonomy): Eukaryota > Metazoa > Arthropoda > Insecta > Coleoptera > Scarabaeidae > Onthophagus > Onthophagus sagittarius. Next base: position 67,574,574 of record JASERS010000003.1, read on the forward strand.
GCTTACTTAATGCCACTCAAATGTTCGAAAGGTTAAATTTTTTAGGTTATTTTCTTGAAACGAGAGAATATCGGTTATCATTGATTCCAAAAACTTTAAAACTTTAAATTTTTATCATAGGTTAATTTTTCTCAACTACTTGAGTCGTTTACACTCTCCTTCGACTTCACTTTAAAATCTTAAACAAAAGAACATTTCTTCCTGGTCAGATCAATGTCAACGCTACAATGTTAGTTCATCCCAATCGATCAACAACATTTCGCAACCAATTGTAGTTTTCTCAAAAAAAAATTTCCCCTAGTCAATTGAATTATTCAATGTATGGTTGTGAACTTTTAGCCATGTATTATGTGTTAAACATTTTCGTAATTTCTTGGAAGGTTATCAATTTACAATTTTAACAGATCATAAACTTTTAACTTTATCTTTTTCCTTTACCACAGAAAACAGTCCTAGACAATCTCGCTATCTAAATTTTGAATCATGAATCTGAATCATTGCATTTTGCAGCAAGCTCAAATTACTGATGAAGAACTCGATCAACTGCTTAAAACTCAAAATAGTAGCCGCAACTCAAAATTTCATCTAAAACACAAATTCCATTTTCTAAAACTCCAATTTAGTGTGAAATTTCATCCCCTTCCTATCAATGTATTTACATTCCAAAAAATTTCGCTAATCGATTTTCAATAATTTATATTGTATTTCTCATCTAGGTATGAGTTTCTAGAAAATTAAACAATTTCAATACAAGATACTTATAGCCTCATGTAAATTCAGATATATCTCTTTGGACAAAATCATGTGTTAACCCTCGTACGACCAAAATGATTAAGCGAACAATGACGACCATAACGGGTCAGTTTAGACCCATGCATGGTAAACCATCTTAGGTTTTATTCAAAGCATTAAAATTAAATACTACATATATTTATGTAAATGGTTTAAATCATTTCCTCGACATTGATAGCATCCCCATTTTTGGGTTGTTGATGTTTCGAATCTTCGGTAAGTTATTTTTCTTTCCGTACGTATTTCCAGCCTAATTAAGACCAATTTCCAGCGCATTACCAAAATAATTCATAAATAATGCTTGGCCATCGTCTTGTAGTTCTACAGCAACTATGCACTCGAAGATAGGAGGAACAAGAGTACTTATTTTGAATTGAGATTTGATACTAGTGCTAGAAGGCTTGATATTGCTTCTAGAAGACTTGAGCTGTTTCCAGAAGACTTGATACTGCTTCCAAAAAACTTGAAACATTTCGAAAAAACTTGAAATGCTTCCAGAAGACTTGATACTTCTTCTAGAAAACTTCAAATCTTTCCACAAGTCTTGATATCGCTTCTAGAAGCGTTGAAATGCTTCGTTTGGAAGCATTTCTTAACTATTATTACTACATACTTGATATTACTGCTAGAAGATTTGATTTGCTTCCAGAAGACTTGATACTGCTTCCAAAAAATTTGAAACGTTTCGAAAAGACTTGAAATGCTTCCAGAAATTTGATACTTCTTCTAGAAAACTTCAAATTTTTCCATAAAACTTGATACCGCTTCTAGAAGAGTTGAAATGCTTCCTCGGGGCTCCTAAAAGACTCGATACTGCTTCTAAAAGACTTTATATTGCTTACAGAAAATTTGCAGTAAACGTCAACAGTATTATTGGTTTCATCTGGATTTAAGTTATTATTTTCAATTATTTTTTAATTTCAATGTATTGAGAGCACGTATTTTCATTTCTTTCAGAAGTTTTCAAACTCAATTCGTCGCTTGAGTTTTTTGCCATTTCAGATTTCTTTCAGCACCCACACGTATTTCAAAAAATCGGTGCCTATGTTCATGAATGAGTTTGTCCCAGACTACATTTTTTATTACGCTATATTCCAAGACAATATTTGGTTTGTAATATACTTCGCAGCTACTACACTATTATTTTACAAAATTCCCAAAAAAATCTGATAACGATTTTACTACTCGTTATCCTTCATTTTTCTCATCTTTTATAAGTCTCTGCAATTTTTTGAAAAATGTCAGTAACGTTTCCTCGAGGTTTTCTAAAGACATGATGCAATATTCTAATTCTAAAGCAGTCTATTGATCACAATCTTTGTAATATAAACCTGCATATCGCGTGAGAATAATAATACTAGAGAATATGTGGAAGGACAACAACATCCAATTTTGATTTCGAAATTTCTACTATGTAAATAATTATTGTTTTCAGGCCATTATTGACCCAATTTCGGCCGTACAAGGGTTAAACGTCAAATTTCAAAAATTCCAAGGTTGTTTAGAATATATCCACGTTGACATTGTATGCTCTCTTCTTCTGTCTGGCTTTTCCTCTTACATCAATTTCTGCATCAACCCTTGCTAGGACAAGTTACGATCACTATTTCTCACATTTTGGATCAGCATCCAACAAATTCACATCACCTTCCAAGTCCTCAAAACCAACTGATCCATTGACTTAATCAGGATAGTTGTATATTTAGGTAAATATTTAATTTTCACATCTTTAGACAGGTCTGATATAATGGTGGGATGTCATGGAGTATTATCCAAGAGAAGGAGAATTTTGTTAACTCAAATCGTTCTCCTCAATTTATCTTCTATACTTCTTCCACAATCTTTTATCTTATTGTTAGTTGGACCATTATGTTAACAGTAAAAAGGAAAATATAGATCTTTCATAATATTAATCTCTCATTTATCGATCCATGTTTTAATAAGATTCCCAATCCATGATGTTTTGAGTCTTTGATCCTTGGAGTAATAAAATGTGTCATTCTGAGTTTTTCTTATTATGATAATTAAATGTAGTCAGACCACACAGAATTTTTTTATGTTACACATTTTATTTGATATATTTATGGAATAGGAACATAAAAGTGTAAATTATTTTTAAAAAAGCTTCGAAGATCGCTCTACATAAAATAGTACGTCAATTAGTAGGGTAAAAAATGATAATAATATGCATTGTTCGACTTAATTAAAACGAAGCGAAGATACCATGGGTGGATGAGTAAGTACGACTGGCTCTTCCCGTGTCATAATGTTTACAGCAGCGCGCCCGCTTTTCGTTTTAAGTTATTCATTGAAAATCCGCCATAATTCAGCCGAACCGTGACACTTACCGATCTATTGTCGAAAAAGTTAAAAGGCGCCGGCGCCCCGTGTTTGTTTTATTGAGGCGTTCGCCCCATTGAATTTTTATTAACTCATTAACTTACCGCCGACCCAGCGCGGTCCTCTCAAAATCTAGCTATCATTTTACAAGAAAGATTTCATCACATCCTTTTCATTTTTCCTTTTTAACTTTTCTTTTTCCTCATTAGCATTGAGTTGACGAATTTAAACTCGACTTTAAAGGGAGAAAATTGGCTAATAAAAAAGGGCGACTTCAAAAATAAACCTAATTTAAAAGTAACAGGAAACGGAAAGCGTCGCGCGTCGTTATCGAAGGAATTTTAAATTGGTTTTATTTCGTGGACCAACGTTTTAGAGAAGATATTCGTTATCGGTATTGTTGGGCTATCGAATATGTGGATTAATGAAGCGTTTGATGTGATCGTGTACCTGGTAATATCGTATATAAACACCTCCGAGGAGGTCGTCGCTCCGACTTTGTACCGGGACGGTTTTCTTGTTGGTTTCTTGTTGCAGTATACGAATGAATAGGAACCATGGGTGAGGAATGGAACCGCGTCAAAATGAAATATCGCCCTAATGGTATGTGTGTCTATAACAATAACTACAAGCTATCTGCATATAGATATAGCAACATCGTTCGAATATCATACGGGTTAAAATAAAATCAAGAAAATCTTCGATCCTTTCACAAAAATTAATTAATCAAAATTAAATAGATTAATAAGGTGTGACATAAAACAAACTAAATCTAAATAAATTCAATGCAATCAATAATAATTAAAATTACTTCTAATTAGTGATTAAACCTTCGCTACCAACTCAACGAGAAAAAGTTTACAAATGCGTCGGTGGCGTAAAGCGTGCCATAGAAAGGGATTACGCAAATGAGATAAACACAAAAAATGCGCTAATAATATTCATTATTAATTACATTAAATCCATCGTTTTACGTTTATTTTAAAACATGTAACTCGAACACAATAGGGCGCAATTAAACGCAAAACATTTTGAAATGAAAATCAGTGTTGCCTGGTGCTGCAGCCTCTCCCCTTTAGTACGGGAACCCGGATCAACATGATTGCGGACTCAAAGCTCTGCTCCGGAAGCTGTTGTAGGCGTCGCGACGACCTTGTTTGGCGTCACCATGGAAACGACGCCTCTCTCTCTTTATAACGTCGATAGCGAGAAGAGGCGTAGCTTTTGGATACCTTGTTTAAGTACGGTGAGGTGATTTACAACATAGAAAATCGTACTTGTCACAACGTGTTTTTGTTATTTTCAATAATGTCTTTTATACGCTTAGTTGGATTGTTGATGGAACGATAAGGAACACGTGCGTTTTAAAAAAGGGTGGTCAGATAATATATTGAATGAATGAAATATCTGATATACTTCATGAAAGACCATCATACAGATATGATGGTGAATATATTTTAAGAATCACATTTAACTCAAATGTTGAAAGATACACTTTTGTATCTTTGTAAATTTGGGTTAAACAGAATTTCTGATTAACTTGAAACCAATTTAAGAGTATAAAATGATAATATATTATATATATAAAAATTTTGTCATTTTGACTTTCTCTAGAGAACGGTTTTTTTTAAATTCTTGCAAATTTTGAGTAAGACATCCTTTAATAATAAGAAAACTGTTTCTGACATTTCCTGATTTGTTGGAAAACTGTCTTTTCTTGAATTTTTGCAAATTTCGGATTGAACAGAATTTTTTATCAAAAAGATGATCAGATAATATATTAAATAAATAGGATCTGTGATATGCCTTGTAAAAGATTGTATTATGATATTTCTTAGCTCAAATCTTGAAAGATACACTTTTCGTATCATTGTAAATTGCGGATTAAACAAAATTCCCGATTAGCTTGAAGGTAATTTGAACTAGAATGTTTCATTCACGGAACCAAAAATGTTTTCCAAATTCGGGGCTAAGTTCTAAATCCCGGCACATGGGTTAAAGGTCCCAAAATTCCAGAAAATAGTTCCGAAATCAAAGTAGTTTGAAAAAGAATATTTACAAAAGTACATTAGTAACGTATTTGTTGGAATGCATTATTTTAAATTGAAACTTTATACTGCTTCCTGAAGATCTGAAATGCTTCCAGAAGACTTGATATTCTTTCAGAAGACTTGATACTGTTTGTAGATGACTTGATAAAACTTTCAAACAACTTGAAAAGACTTAAAATGCTTCCAGAAATTTTGAATTGCCTCCAGAAAATTTATTACTGCTTCTAGAAAACTTGATATTGTTTCCAAACGACTTGAAATACTTTTAGAAGACTTGATATTGTCTTTGAAAGACTTGATGAGCTTTCATAAGACTTAATACTTGTTCTAGATGACTTGTAATACTTCCAGAAAACTTGATATTGTCTTTGAACGACTTGAAATGCTTACAAAACGGTTGATATTGCTATTGGAAGTCTTGATACTGCTTCTAATTTTGAAAATTTGACATTGCTTCCAGAAGACTTAATACTGCGTCTAAAAGACTTAAATCGCTTCCAGAAGAGACTTGAAACAGAAGGCTTCAAGTGTTTCCAGAAGACTTGAAAAGAATCGAAAAGAGCTCCCATACATAATTGTTAATGGTTTTATCTATTTATTTACTTTTTATTTACTTTTTGAAAAAATGAAATTGAAAAAACGTTTTTTTTTTTTTTTTGGAGGGCACATATATTGAATTTTTTTAGACTCAATTCACTTTTTTTTCTAGACTTCAGAACCGTCATTCATCATTTGAGTCCTTTCCCAATTCAGTTTCACAACTATATTCAATAAAAATTGCTTCCAGAAGACTTAATATTGCTTTTGGAAGACTTGAAATGCTTCTACTTCTAGAAGACTTTATACTGCTTCTAAAAGATTTGAAACAAGGTTGTCGACTTTCAGAAACAGATTTTTTAAGATTTAGGAATCTTCTACTTCCTGTACAATTTTTTGTTGATGAGTTTTGTTCGCTTCGAGGTAACCAAAATGTTGGCTCGCGTTATATTTGTATAAATTGTTATTGATATGATGATATAAAATAAAACCAAATGAGACTTGACATTAGACTTTATATTGCTTCCAGAAGACTCTAAATGCTTCCAAATGACTTATTACTACGTCTACAAGATGTGAAATGCTTTCAAGAATCGATACTTCCTCTGGAAAACATCTAGATGACTTCATACTGCTTCCAAAAGACTAGAAGTGTTCAAAAAACTTGCAATGCTTTTAAAAGACTTCAAACGCTTCCAGAACTTAAATTTAATAGACTTGATATTGCTTCTGGAAGACTTAAAATGCTTTCAGAAGACTAAAAATGCTTTTTTAGGTTACACTATTCGTAGAGCCTTGAAATTTTGGTAACATGTGTTGATTCCAATCTGTCAAGATGGACCAAATTTTCTAGAACTTTTACAAATTTCGGGTTGAAAAAAATGTGTAATCAAGTGGGTGATAAGATAATATATTGCATAAATAAAATCTGTGATGTGGTTTACAAAAAGTTATATAATGGTATTGAGAAACTTTCGTTTCTTTGCATGTACCTTGTATACTTCATCATTAACAAGACAATGTAGAAAACAGTTTTTTATAAAATTCTTACAAATATTGAAATAACCCAAGTTTTTGGTTTAGACAATTGTTATTTTAATTAATACCATTATGGTATAGGAATATGTACTAAAGATTTGTAGAGAATTAAATCCTCTATCTGATAAATAAGTGAAATATGAGGTTACCACAACTTTTTTGCAATTGAATATGGTAAAACAGTAGTTATATTTTTGAACACTTTGTATAAGATAGACCGATGATACCAATGGCACTCTATTTAAGGACATCTAAGCAGCAACTATCACAAATTCTATTCTAATTTAATTATGTTTCTAGCTCGAGTAATCTCAAAAAAATACAGATTTAAAGGAAATGGTGTTTACTGTTGGAAAAGTTCCTTACTAAAAAAACACAACAACTAAAAACACTTGGTATCCTTTGCTAGAATGCCATACTCAACTCAATATATGCACAACTCAACATCTGCCAATTTTAAATACTTACAGTGATTACCGGTAGAAAGCCATAAGTATAAAGATCCATAAGCTATAATGAAATAAACAATTAAACTTGATCATTTAAAATTAACATTTTTCGACTTGTATTGGATTTCCACCGTTTCTAGCTAGAGTACGTCCTTATGGAACAACCTGTCCACATAAAACTATTTTCCCTTTATAGTGTGATAATTATTTTAAAAATTATGAAGTTCGGCATTACTCTAACTAACATATAACATATCTTGAGGAATACCAGCAATCTCTTCTTGTATCACATGTTGTAGGGCTCTCAGCGTTCTCGGACGATGTTTGTAAACCACATCCTTAAGAAAAACCCATACAAAAAAATCACAGGGGTTAAAGTCTGAATATTGTGCTGGCCAATGAATGTCTCCGCGCAAACACAGATTTTTCCTGATTTCTTGGAAAACTGAATTGTCTTGGATTTATGGTCCAACAGAATTTCTGATCAAAAGTGTGGTAAACTCGAATCATTCGACTTCTAGGTCTGGTGTTAGTTCCAGTTCGATATCATTAGATCTAACTCTAGATCTAGAACTAGAATCATTTGGGTTTACTCGTACATCTCTCAAAATGGCTAAACCCGAATAATTCTAGTTCTAGGTCTAGCGTTAGTTCTAGTTTTACTTTAGTTCAAATATGCAAAGTTGGGTGGAGTTGGATTTAGCCGTGCATTTGAAGACATTTTATATAATGTATTGTTGAATATATTTTAAGAATTCTTCAAACCACACATCTTAAGACTTAAAGCAGACACTTTTCGTATCTTAGCAAATTACGGCTTAAACAAGATTAGAGATCAAGTTAAAGACAATTTAATTGTCTTGAACTCCTCACTAGTTACAAAAAAAACGGGAATATAAAACAATAATAATTTCTGTCAGTTTGACCTTCTCTAGAGAAAAGGTTTTCGAAAATTATATGCCATATTTGTTGAAGATTACGATATCTTTGAATTGACAGAGATCTTGCCTTGTCCATACTATATCTTGTACAAAATTATTCCTTATTTTGCGTCCAGCATTACTCATGTTTCTACAGGTCAAGTTTCGCGTACTGATAGAAATGTCGGTTTTTAAGTTAGGGTGCTTTATTGGTCAGTTGTTGGTACGGATACGATGTAAGAATATTGTAGTGATTTACAAGCCTGATACTAATAAAGATTCGACTAATTACATACTCTCCCTTTGTTTGTCCCTCAAACACAGCATTTGATCTGTTTGAGTGATTTTAATATTGATATTTTAGATTTCTTTTAGACCGGGTCGATACTGGTCCCTTATTCAATCCTTTGGTCTGTGTCCGGTAATTCATACTATGACCAGGGTCACGTCAACTTCTGCCTCGGTAATTGCCCATATAATTGTAACTTCTAATACTCAACTAGTGGGCGCAGCTGCGTCGCCTCTTCATAACGTTGTAGACCATGCGATAGTTTGTAAAATAGAATTATGCTTCGTGGGTGGAATTAACTCTAAACTACGACCAATTAATTTTGCAGGTGATTTCAAATTTCTTGGAATAAGATCTTGAGAATATTAATGACCAGGTTGGCTCGTTCAATCGTTTCATTTTTTCATTATTTGATGTCAATGCTCTCGTTCGAGGTATTTCAGCAAGGAAAAAATTTCGGTCTTGAATAACAGATAACATTAAATTATTGATGAAACTTAAAGATAATTTAGAAGGACTAAATGTGAACGCGATTTCTTAGCCTATAATTTGTGTAATTTTACTAATTCCTGTATTCAAATGGAAAAGAAAGCTTAGTTTGAATTTATCCTAAATACTAGAAGTAGCCGGGAATTATGAAATAGTTATAAGAAAATGGATATTCTAAATACAAGACAGCGTTCTATTCCTGAGGGACTTGTTGATGTCGATGCATTTGAATAATCTCTTTTTGTCTTCTCTTTTCTATATATTTCTCTTCTCTTCTTCTAACTGGCAGAGTGATACTGAATTAATCACATTGTTTTATCAAATGTAATACTTACGCTTGCTGAAAATGGAAATGTCGCTTTCAATTAGAACTGTTCAATTAATCCTGTGTTGTCCCATTATCTTGCCTGATGTATGTCATATTGCCAACTATTGTCTTGAGTATTTTGTTGTGCAAGATTGTTGGAAGATTGCTTTTGGTTACATCGACACTGAAAACTACTAACCCTTCCAGACATAACGATTTAAGACCGATCAGTAGGGATCTGTTTTTTATACCATCTCAACGAAAATTTTGCTTCTGCTCAAAATATTTTGAGCAGATACTTTTATCACGTATATTTTGTATCTGAACAAGATTGCTTCTGCTCAAGATATTTTGTCATTATGGAAAATATTTTTCCGTTGCGGAATATATTGTCTCTCTGTCAAAGCTTTTTCAACTTTTATGCCTGGTTCTTTTCACCTAATAACCAAGACACTGTTTCTGCACTTGATATTTAACTTCTTCTTCAATAATTTGTTTTTGAAAATGATATTTTTCTTCTACTCATTATTATGTCTTCTGCATCATCTCAAATATTGTCTTTATCAAGTATATTTTGCTTTTGAACAAGAAATTTGGTTCTGCTCAAGATATTTTGCCGTTACGGAAAATATTTTCTCTCTTTCAAAGCTTTCCTAACTTTAAAGTGTGGTTCTCTTCCCCTAATAACCAAGACATTACATCAGCACTTGATATTTAACTTCTTCTTCAATGATTTGTTATTGGTGATGATATATTTCTGCTACCCATTATTATGTCTTCTGCATCATCTCAAATAATGTCTGAGAAAATATTTTCTCTCTTCCTAAGCTTTTGTAAGTTTTAAGCGTGGTTCTCTTCGCCTAATAACCAATACATTGCTTTAGCACTTCATATTTAACTTCTTCGCCAACAATTTGTTATTGGCGATATATTTCTGCTACCCATTATTATGTCTTCTGCATCATCTCAAATAATGTCTTTACCAAATATTTGTTGCTTCTAAATAAGAAATTTTGCTTCTGCTCAAGATATTTTGTCGCTATAGAAAATATTTTCTCTTTTCCTAAGCTTTTGTAACTTTTAAGCGTGGTTCTCTTAGCCTAATAACCAATACATTGCTTTAGCACTTGATATTTAACTTTTTCTTCAATGATTTGTTATTGGCGATGACATATTTCTCCTACCCGTTATTATGTCTTCTGCATCATTTCAAATATTAACTTTATCAAGTATATGTTATCTCTGAACATGAAATTTTGCTTCTGCTCAAGATATTTTGCCGCTACAGAAAATATTTTCTCTCTTCCCAAGCTTTTGTATCTTTTAAGCGTGGTTCTCTTCGTCTACTAACCAAAACATTGCTTCAGCACTTGATATTTAATGTTTTCTTCAATGATTTGTTATTAGCGATATAATTCTGCTACACATTATTATGTCTTCTGCATCATCTCAAATAGTGTCTTTATCAAGTATATGTTGCTTCTGAATATGAAATTTTGCTTCTGCTCAAGATATTTTGCCGCTACAGAAAATATTTTCTCTCTTCCTAAGCTTTTGTAACTTTTAAGCGTGGTTCTCTTCGCATAATAACCAAGACATTGCTTCAGCACTTGATATTTAAGTTCTGCTTCAATAATTTGTTATTGACGATGATATATTTCTTCTACCCGTTATTATGTCTTCTGCATCATTTCAAATATTAATTTTATCAAGTATATGTTGCTTCTGAACATGAAATTTTGCTTCTGCTCAAGATATTTTGCCGCTACAAAAAATATTTTCTCTCTTCCAAAGCTTTTGTAACTTTTAAACGTTGTTCACTTCGCCTAATAATAAAAGCATTGCTTTTGCACTTGATAATTAATTTCTCCTTCAATTAACTGTTATTGATGATGATATTTTTCTTTTGAGTATTATTATTTCTTCTATGCCATCTCAAAAATTGACTTTATCAAGTACATTTTCCAACTGAACATGAAATTTTGCTTCTGCTTAAGATATTCTGCCCTTATTAATATTTTGATTTTATTGATTAAAAACTCACTATGAGACATCTCGAAATCTCGAAATTTTAAAAACATATGTCATAAAGTTATTAAAATTTCAATGTTGCCAACTTATACAATTTCACAATTTCTTTGTCAATTTATACTTTAGTGTAACCAAAAATGTTTCGTCGTTTAAATCAAACAATATCAGAGCGCTGCGAAACCGCTTTTTGCACCGCAGTCGCTCAAAGATACATCGTCGCTTTCATAATGTGCCTCAATGTGACGCTATTTAAAACGTTAGAGCTGTGTTATGAGACATCTTTACTATACCTAATCGATTGGGGCGGAACAAACACTTCTAATATACCCAAAGATCCAAACGCGATGTTTATAATCAACGATACAATACCCAGTGGAAGTTTATGCACCGAATCGACGGTGATGATACCGTATTCGACGATAACCTCCCAAATGGATGTTGCCACCTTATTTATGTCAAATAATATTTATTGCGTTACGTTGTTAATTACGCATCTTCTGGTGGGGTTAACTTGTGATAAATTAGGTATTAGGAACGCGATTATAGCTTCGTCGATTATTGGAGTTTTATTATCGAGCGCTTATCCTATGATATTAAGTAAAAGTAATTCATTTGTGTTTTTAACGCATAGAATAGCCCAAGGTATTTGTTAGTAATTACGTTTTAATTTGATGTTATTTTCAAATTGATTTTAGGCTTATTAGAAGCAATAATCAATGTGGTAACTGTACATCTAGTTTCTCATTGGACCACGAAAGACGAATACACGATTGTGTTAACGTTATGCAATGCAGGCGCTGCTTTAGGCGCGTTATACCATGAAATATTAACGTACGCTTTGCTTTTCGTGAAATGGGATGTCATATTTTATATTGTTTCTGCGACTTATACCATCACTTTGTTATTAAACATTTATTTCGTTTATAATAATCCTTTACAATCGCCGTTTTCTAGTCAAGAGGAGAAAGATAAGGTGATGAAGGAATTGGGGGAGGAATACCCTGAGCGTATTCCATGGAAACAAATCGGAAGAGATGGGTCTATATGGGCGTTATTACCCGGACAATTAGGAACGGATATCATGAGAATTTTTCTTTTCGTCTATATTTCTAAGTACTTGCGATTGGTGGTGGGAATAAACATTTTTAAGTATTATTATTACATGATTCTTTGTCATATCGGAACGGTGTTTATGCCGATGTTGTGGTGCTTATTAGCGCAGTATTTCATCAATAAGAAGATGATGCCCGTTTTGTATGTGCGAACATTTTCGGCCGGATTAGGAAACATTATGCCGTTTATCTTCGTGATTCTCTCCACATATAGTGGTTGTTTAGCGGAGAGCATCATAATTTGTTACACAGTGGGCTCAATCATCCGCGATCTCTCTTTCGTTGGGACAGCAGTTAACGTGTTAGATATAACGAGATATTATAGCGGATTAATAGGGGCTATCATCCACGGTTTTGGACGAGGTGTTGGTGGTTTAACCGTAACGAAAATGTTATCATTCGTGCGATTAGAGACAGTAAACGATTTTCGATTAGCAACATGCGCCGTAGGCTCTGTAAGCATGTTTCTTACAATTTTGTATTATGTATGGGCCGACGCAAGTAGAGCCAAATGGGATACCGTTGAAACGGTGGAAGATATAATCGAATTAAGACTACATAAAAGGTTAAAACCACTCATTTTTACACGAAATACACTACCCATTAAGAATTAGACTACAATTTTGGAACTTAATAAGTAAAATAATGCTTTATTATTAATTAATAATAATAATATCACTTTATTATGCAAGAACGATCGGAACTCGGTATATGTTATTATTTCTGATACCCGGCTTAGGTATAATGAGTCAAATTCGAGCAAGAAATGAGGGCGAGTGCAATAATCAATAAAAATTGACTTTACGATTGCTCAAAGATGAAAGTTAAATTCTTCCAATAACACAACGTAGTCAATACTTTGCTCCTGATACTGACCAATTATTTTAAAATGTAAGTATTTCAAGAACCTGTTCTGCACTCTTTCCAGCATGAGCTGATACAGAACAAGGATACCAAATCACGGAACCACATTCTAATTTTGTACGAACTAACGCAGAGACTAACTTAATGCGACGAAGTTATTAAACTTTGTACATTATCTGATGATAAAACTCAATGCACCAGAGACTGACTCTACTATAGCGTTAACCATGATATTGGGAATATAAGACAGGAATATTCAATTATTGAAAAATTTTTGTGTGAAGAAGATTCCTAAAATTCGGAGATTGGGGATTCGTTCGGATTGGCTGATAACGAACGTATTGGCGTCACGTGATCGCCATCAGCCAATCCGAGCGAATCCCCAATCTTCGAAACTTGGGGATCTCCGTTGCACAAGAGATAGCTTAAGAGAGTAGTTCTAGCGGCAATTACGAAATTTTGATAAATATAACTAAGTTTACTAACTAACGAAAATTTATCTGTCAATGTAAAAGCAGGATTTTGTCCTACTTAGGACACTTATATCCAGCAAAGTATTGTAACGCATCATACTTTAAATCGATACCTACTAGTTAAGATAAACACGTTTTGCTTAAAAGAGTATGAGCAGCTATTTCCAATGTTAGAGTTTAATTCTCTTGAATATTTTCAGCTTCAAAGAGTGCACCATAATATTTTTCTAGCAAATAGTTTCGCAGCTTGTATTTAAATTCTAAAGAATCAGGGTGATCAGTCCTCCTTTTGGTCGCATTAAACCAAAGAATGTTTTCAAATGTCTTGGTCTAATCTGTATGTTAATACATATTTAATAACAAATGTTTGATGTAAATCAATGTATAGGTGTTGTATTGCTGTGTTCGTGATAAGAATTTCATATATAGAGTGTTTCAAAAGTGGATATTCTTTATTTTTGAGCCATTTTATCTTCTACAAGAGATTTCAATATTCACACCTAATTTTTAATTACCTCTATAACACTTAATTTATCAGTAAACTTTCTTGCCTTTTTGAAAAGGCAACATGAATGATTTTCCTTTAACTAGACTTGTCTGATGACAAGTTGCCGATGCTGTTTCTCACGAGTTTTTATGTTGTCCTTATAGGGAGTATAAGGAGGGAGTAAAAAGACAATAAGTGACCGATATGGTGGAAATTTTAGTCCTAATATAAGTGTCCGTTTAAAAAAAACGTATAATTTTTTTTTTCAAGTTTTTTAAGATCAAACTTATTCTTGCCTAAGTGAGGCAACCTATAATTATTGCTGCCATTTGCTGTCATTGTCTCTATCATACACTGTTGATGTGTTTAGAAGACCTTGTTTAATGTTTCATGACTTATTGTTAGATCGCTAAAAGCCTTGGTTACTGAATCTATGAGAGCTGATCGATGTTTGAAGCAGCAGTTTGATACTGCAGTACTTAATATCACACAAGTTTGACTATTTTATGGAGAGGTATTAATGTAAGGATGGTATGAATGCAGTTCAAAGAAAGAAATTCTTCTGTAATCAAATTAAATCGATTCTTGGTAACCATCCGCCTAGAGCTTTTAATACCGATATTCGGGTATTCCAAATACCGGGATTCAGGACGAATTATGAGCGGTATTGAAAACCGGTATTGTCCTAAAAATACAGGTTAATATTGGTATTAAAATTATTTCTAAGCTAATTACAAAAAAATAAAATGTATCAGATCATCGGGCGCCGCACAAGGTTCCTTCACAAGGTATTTTAAAAGCCACCCCATCATTATTTCCTCATATATATAGCCCTGCTATTAATTCTCCTCAATAATTAACAATACAAACCAATCTAATACAACACAATCCTTTTTTTACGAGAAAATCGATGAAAATCTTTTATACGGATAGTACTCATTAAAAGCTTCCTTCCTTCCGAATTTTCTTGAGAGCCTCCAGCTCTGCTGACTCTACGTTGTCATCTCTAACCTGTCCATCGATATTTTCCTTTCATTAGTCTATTTTCTCAAGGCGAGAAATTAACCGACAAGAAATACATCTCTCAGTATTATAAAGGCATCTCTATAATGGCAAACTTGACTTGAGAACAGGACCTGCCATGCAGTTGTCCTATATCTACTAACTCGTCATACAAGGTTCCTTCGTGTCTTCCTTGACATGACAACTCAAGTTCTCAGTCAGCATCATGCAGGACTTATGGGAGAGCTATAATAGCTCCTCATTGGTTTGATTTTCCGTATTCCTTCGATCTCCACACATCAGCTCTTTTCTGCCCTCGATTGGTGTGTTAGGAATATCATGGGTTCATAATTCCATTTAAGGCATGGACAGTTCAATGCGGCTAATTTTCTATATACTCCATTTTATGTTCCTCCTAAATATTTTAGCGTATTTTTTTGATTTGACCACATGTTCTTTGACTCTAACCGTAGCTTCCTTTCCGCATATTCGTTTCACATTTGGACTGTTTGGACTGATATTATGCAACACCAATTGTGCAGTTTGTTCGATATATTCA
Source organism: Onthophagus sagittarius (assembly GCA_036711965.1). Taxonomy (NCBI): domain Eukaryota; kingdom Metazoa; phylum Arthropoda; class Insecta; order Coleoptera; family Scarabaeidae; genus Onthophagus; species Onthophagus sagittarius. Next base: position 67,590,314 of record JASERS010000003.1, read on the forward strand.
ATTTCTCAATCACTAACTATGGTTGCACGGGATTCAGCATAAATGATCAATTTTATATCTCTGTTATCCTGCTCTTGTTCCAGCATTTGATCAAAAACGGCACTCCACAATATAGACTTCAAGATAAAATGCTGTGTTAACTAACCCTCTTCAAATACTGCCTGTATCACATTTATAAACACAACACAACCCAACTCAACCCAATATTTCGTCATATATATCATCAACCGTCTAAGCACTATACACTATACTTCTTTTGTGAAGTAGTTCGAAATCGCTTCGAACCAGTCGTTATACAAGGTTTCAAACAAACGCATAAAACGGGAAAATCCAAAAGTTCCTAACTCTAGTCATACTCTTAGTGACGTCCTGCATTGTCCGCAACCTTAAAGGTGCACAATAGCTTACTTGTAGATTGCAGCTCTTTGAGTTGTAACTGGTCATCGAATAAGACAACCACACCTCGAATAACGCATTCTCTGCGAATCACATTTTGCTATATTAAGAGCAATTTCATTCAGTACAGACTAGGAACTGATAATGTTCATATTACGCTGTAAGATAACACAGTTTTCAGGAGATGTTACCCGAGGAGTTTATATCGTTAAGTCATCGGCGTAGGCAAGTACATTATAATCAAGTCGTCGTAATAGATTTAAAACTGTTGTAGCTCACATAGCAAAGTCTATTGGAGAGGTGAGATCTAAAAATGCAGAGTTTAGAAAGAAATGTTCCATGATCTAATCTATCAAATGTCTTTGTAAAATCTGTATAAATTATATCAAATTATTGCCGTTTATCCCTGTACTCGCTAATGAACTGCGTTACCGCTGCTAGATTAGTTATAGTTGAATGATCAGTTATAAATCCGTGCTGATGATCCGAAATATATGGGCGGACACAGCAGCTCCTTCTGGAGTATAGCAACATCTCGAAGCCTCACTTGTCAATATTAAATCTGTCTTCCTTTTGTCGTCACCAGTAGTAAAGTACACTGATTTCGACCTCGTCGACAGAGAATAGAATAATGTAGAAGGATCTGGGACAGTTGACTTGTTGGTTACAGTTGTAAGCCCAGGATTCACGACTGTAAGAAACAGTACAGAGAAAGCTTGCACTCATACAGGTTCACGTACGCCAGAAATTTTTGGGGTTGGTGGATACACAATTTTTGGCATTTACGAGATAAGATTGATAATCAGAATCAATTATAATGTAACGTATACATCGTAGTACGATAGTTATTTACATATATTTTCCCCTTCTTAAAGTAGTGCGCCTTTACTTGCAATAAACGTTTAGTGTTTCCAATAACCACACAAGGAAATTTAGACTGCGTTAAGCAATGTTTTGGTACATGTTTTTCAATGACGTTATAGATCCAAGAAAATCAGTTGTACGGAAATTAAAACGAGGATTGTTATTTAATAAAAATATTACAGCTTCATTGATATTCTAAGATTTAAACAAGATGGTATTGATTTCTCCCTCGGTATCGATACTTAATACCCGATACTCATGCTAAGTATCGGTATCGAATTATTGAATCGTTATCTTCAAAGTATCTAACTTCCTTGAAGCATTTCAGGACATACATTCATATAAAGATTTCTTGACACGTTCGTGATGTCGCTGACTTTGGATGTATGAAGCCTAGCAACAACTATTATACAAGACATATGGTACACGATGTCACGAACCTGTAAATATTTTTTTATTAAAATTACCTCTTTAACATACCTGTAAACTCATATAAAAGTACAAAAACCTACGCTTATATCACGATCAATTCTCGGGATGATAGACTTGAGTTACCAAAAATTTGCAGAATTCATAGACATCGCTCAGGATTTGGAGGATGACGCCAAGTCTACCTTTGCAAGGTAGACTTGGCGTCATTGGCCTAAGTAGAAGTATTTCTGTCGACTTGGAAAACGTCGGCCTCACTAAGTATTGTCTTCGCTACCTGAGACGCCCGAAGTCTACGAAATCGGTCGAGATTATCTCTTATATCACGAACAATTTTCTTGATGAGTTACTTGAACTGCCGAAAATATGCAGAATTCATAGATAGATTAAAATTGATGGAAGAAGTATCTTAGCCAATTTCTTAGACGTCGGTAGCATTAAGCATTGTTCCTGTTACTTGGGGCGGCCAACGTCTGTGAAATCGGTCTAGATTATCTCTTATATCATAAACAATTCGCGGAAGGAATGACTTGAGTTGTCGAAAATTTGAAGAGTTCAAGAATTCGGAATTTGAAGCATGAATCCAAGATTAACTTACTTGAAGATAATGGAAGGACTATCTGGTAGCAGAAACAATACTTACAATTAGTACGGTCGACGTCTTCGAAATCCACCGAGATTATTTTTCATATCACCATCAATCCTCGGGATGAGTGATTTTCTTTCTCAGATAACGCTAATGATTTGGACACTGATTCCAAGTTTATTTTGGTTAAAGTTTATAGAAGAAGTATCTCGGCCGACATCAAAGACGTCGGCCGCACTTAGTATTATTTCTGCTGCCTGGCGTATATTAGTTGTCGAAAATTTGCAGAATTCGTAGATAGCGCTCGGAATTGGAGCATGAGCCCAAGCACACTTTGTTTAAAGTTGATGGAAGAAATATCTCAGCCGTTCTTATTACCTGGAGTGGCCGTCGTCTGCGAAGTACCGCTCAGAATGCGTTCAGAATTTGAAGCATGATTCCAAGATTAATTTACTTAAAAGTTATAGAAGGACAATCCGGTAGCAAAAACAACACTTAGTGCAGTCGCCGTATTCAAAGTTGGCCGACATTTTTTTTATATCACCATCAATTCTCGGGATGACTGACAGGTGTTGAAAACTTACGGAATTCGTAGACAAAGCTAGTGATTTTGAAACTGAATTCAAGTTTTTTAAGGCACCATAAATTATATTCAATCAAACTGATACTAAACGAATTAAGAAACAGTTCCAAATATTCCAGTGGAGCATCAGTGTAATAACAAATATGCTGATCGAAAAGTAGACACATTTACCAACAACTACATGAATCATCGAGACAAGATTTAAAATCTTAACTCATAGTACATAGTAGTTGAACAATTTGATATGATGATATTGGCTTATATGGTGGTGTTTTGTAATAGTAATAAAGAACAACAGCTTTGAATTTATCAGATTTCAATAATAAGTTAATGTTCAATTGAGAACATTGTGAACTGTATTAGAAGCGGAAAATCAGATTTTCAATGGGGGCTTATTATTCAAGATCGACTGATAAAATTTGCCCAATCATTTTATCCAGAAGTTCAGGAAACTACTAGATTATGTTCAAAATATACACACAAATTTATTTCATTATTAACTACTAGATTATTCTTATGTTTCTCATGTCTGAAACCTCCTGAATAATATTTTCAACATATGAACTGTTCCATAGTCGGCTCCAATATATTAGGTATTCATGTTGGACAATAAAAGCTCAATTTTCGATTTTTAATAGTTTACAATCGTTTCTCGAAAGGCCACTGCATGAAGTATGAATAAATGTACGACATAAGTCGCAAGAAATCTCAAGTGTAGGGTTGAGGTAATCCATATATACACCACAATTAGTACTCAACATCAAACAAAGTGGAATAAGGATAGATAGTAAGATAGGTACCAGCATATACATACCTTAACTCTACTACCCATGTTCTCTCTTAAGTGATCGATGTCCTGTTGGAGTATTTCGTTCCATAAACGAACATAAAGAATGGCCTTCGTTCAACATATACCATCCCCTGAACCATAACCCTAGGTGTGAAGGCTGTGTGTCGTCTTTGAGTGAACTCCAAATTCTGTTCTTCCCCTCAATGTCGCCGCACCTTTCTACGACCATCATTCACCCAGAATCCAAACTTTGATTCATCTCTAAAGACGTCATTCCATTGATGAATCTACCCTTGCCGTTCTTGACACCATGCAAGAACGGTCTGGCTGCTTTACGGGGAGGTGTTACAAAAAGCCGAATGTAAGGACGGCATAAATGAAGCCCAAAGGAAGAATTTCTTCTATAAATAGTTGCCATCGACAAGTGTTCAGTCTAAGGAGTTGATCTTCACGTATGTTGCACTCTGAATACCTTCTTCTGGCTATAAAGATCATATCGGAGCAATTGCGGTGTAGTCCCGATTCAGTCTTTCAATCATAGTCATTAATATGGGCAAAATTTAAACAACGTCGCAGTGGGGCCATTACAAAGCGTCTGCTTGACAGTTTGACAATCAAATAAACTGACATTTTGTTGAACAACTGAAACAATGGTTCAAGAAACATAACATATCTCAGTAATACTATCTTAAGTATCTTACAATTAGTAACATATCTTAGTAAAGCATTATTTTGGCAAAATTTCAAAATTGTAGTTTGAGTTTTATTGGATGATGGATTTCATATGATACATATGTATATAATAATTAATTGTTTTAGGCAAATCCAAGAAAATCGTAATATACATAGTATTCAGTTTTAAAGATGTTATGAAATACGACGAACGATAATTCATCTTTTTTTGTATGCGTCGGGTATCAATGCACCATCGTTCGCCTCGATGAAGAAACCTAATTGGTCTTTCAAAGATGTAAGGTGCCCAAAGAAATTTTAGGTAAGAGGAACGTTGTGGTTCCAATGGAATGTTAATGGTCCATTAAGTTAACGAGAAGCGGTATTTACATCACAATGAAATGTTTACAAGCGATTGTAAAAGTAGCCCAATATTAACTCATTGAGTATATAAAAAATGTAGTCTGTAACTGAGCGGTAAACTATTTATTTTTTATTCCCCGCTGTTCATCACCACGGGGACCGAAAAAACATAACTAACCGGGGCGATAATAAAAAATGTATGCAGATTCGGGCGAATTTCAAAAGCGCGCCCCTCAAAAACAGCGCACCGGCTCAATTATCCGGGACTCTATCATGTAAATGAGACACCCCGCGGCCCCGTTTTTACGCGTTACGTTTTGCGGGGGGGTGGAGGAATAGATAAAAAAAAGGGAAAAACGTGGATACCGAGAACGAACGACCGGACGGTCGAATCCGGGAGGAGATAACTCGATTCGCGTAATGAGGGGCTGAATGGGTAGCCGAGCGTGCGTTTCGGGGCGCCGGGCGTTGAGGGGCCCCTTTCTCGGGTAACTGTATTGTCCGAGCGACTGCACCGGGATAATCCGTTTACGAGGATCTTTGTACGGGCGATTTCACGGGTCACGGGATGTCTTCCGCCTCGGGGGCCTACGAACACCCCACAGAATTTCAAGTTTCTTAATTGAGGTTGTTTCTTGTGTTGGTTGTTTCGAGTTTCTTCAGCTTCGAAAAGTTTTTATGTTTTATGGGTAACTTTACTCTCAATTTTTCTTAATATCGTTTAAAATTCAAAATGACTCCGTTAAAATCTAATTAATCTTCTACGGTTTGATTTCAAACTTTGGATTTCTTTACGCTCTTTATTTTGTACGAAAGCTTATTGAAGACATGTCTTTGCATTTTAAATTCTTGAAAAATGAGTTTTGCAAAAATATGGCATTTGTCAAAAACATCCTTTCTAACTACATATCTATCATTAAATATTAGTGTGTTTGGGTTGAGCTATTAACTTCAATCCAACCCATAACTAACTAATGAGTAAGGTCCAAATTTATATGCGATAAAATTAAGCAATATAAGTTTCTTATATGTGTTTAAAATTGGCCGAAATATGCAGTAACATCCCGGAAATATGAAACATTTAATAATCTTTCAAGCTTTTCTTGTAGAACTTTATTAACAGGTTCAAATATACAAGGTTTGGACTGGATTAGCCGTACATCTGAAAACATTTTTTTAACAAAGGCCTCTACAAAGAATAGTTTCTGATGAAATAGAGTACTTTATAAACTGATTGGCATACCTGTATATTTCAATTAAAGTAAAACTAAAACTAACACTAGACCTAGAAGTGAAAAGTTTTGTGTTTAGCCGTGCGTCTGAAGCACGCTAAACCTGAAACTTTGCACTTCTAGGTCTACTGTTAATTTTAGATTTATATCACTCTAGATCTAGAACTAGAAACATTCGAGTTTAGCCATAAATCTTTCAAGATTGCTAAACCCGAATGATTCTAGTTCTAGGTCTAGTGTTAATTCTAGTTTAACTTCAGTTCAAACATAAAGGGTTGGGTTGTGATAAATTGGGTTTATTCGTGCAATTAAAGAGACTTTTTTAACGAAGTTCTCAACAATGAATAGTTTTTGCAATAGAGTACTTTATAAACTGTATATTTCAATGAAGTAAAACTAAAACTAACGCTAGACCTACAACAAGAATCTTTTTTAGATGTTTTGTATGAAAAAAAGCGCAAACCATCAACCTTATCTGAACCCAACCCAACCCAACAAGTTAGTGTTAACTAGCTAGTTTGCACTAGCTTGTTGGGAGTACTTGTGTTTTTAAGGGACACTTTTACCAGCTCTTGATAAATTTATCTAACAGTTAAAAATCGACACATAGCCAATGAGAACGTTTTAAATCGCTATAACCACCTTTAGCGAGTTTAACAGGAGGTTGGTAAAATTGGGTCTAAGTAAGGCAGTGCTTAGGATATTTCTTTTTCGTACCTAAAAGCTCCTAAACATGAAAATATACCCTTTACAGGACTCAACCCAACCAACTCTCTCAAGTGACACCACTATTAGATTGATATCTCAAATTATTTATCATTGATATAATTAATTTAGGGGTTCACCAAATATGCCACATAATTTTTTGCAGAAATAGAAACTTAAATATCAGCTACTAAACAACAATTTTCTTTATGTTAAAGATCTACAGATTGAAAACCAAAAATAACAAATTTATTTATGTCGGAAAACTCCGTCTTTGACATATTCATTGTTATTTTGTGACAATGTTTAAGTAATACACTATTTGGCATAAGATATTTGAATTTATTTGACAAAACGAAGAAGCATTGTGATGGCATGATAAGAAAGAAATGGATGTGGTTAAAAAGTGAATTTCTTGAGTTCATTTGTAAGATTGCTGAACTGCTGAATGAATGTTTGTCAACTGTAGGGGTTGTGCTGTTGAAATGGTCAACAAACAACGGCACTGATACTGTGTCACTTTATGACTCAAAAAAAAAGATTTTTGACTGTATAATATATTAATCTCGCAAATACTTGTGTTTTTAAGTAAGACTGTGTTTAGGACATTTCATAACACATGCGTACCCAAAGCTCCAACAATCCAACATAACCTCTTAAGTGAATTATATTAAATCAATTATATTAATACCGATTCTATTGTACCGCATCTTTTGCAAAAATAGAAACTTGCATTAGAGCACATTAGCAAAAAAATTTAATTGGTATCATCAAAAAAGAAGGTCTAAACTGTTCTACTTTGCTTACAATTTTATTACCGCAACTTGTATGATATTTACAACTTACAATTATTCTTGTATGATATTTTGGATACTAACACAAGTTAGTAATAACAATATTACTACTTTCTTAGATAGCTTTTCTGATAGGGTGGCTTAAAAATAGTTTAAGGTATTAGGTAAGGAAGCAAAATGCACTACAAGTTGTTGACTGATAGAGAACGTCTCTTTGCGTAATGCTTGTGGTAAAAAATATTTTGCAAAAAGTGAATTCTTTATGAGGTCATTTGTAAAGTTGCTGAATGAATCTTCGTCTTCTGTAGCGGCCGTACTGTTGTTATGGTCAACCCATAACGGCACTAATTGTGTTTTTGACTAAGAGAGTGCTTAGGGTGTTTCGTTTGCGTACCCAAGGGCTCCGAAACGTGAATACAAGCCCTAACCCAACCCAACCTAACCTCTCTAGGGATAACATTATTAGATTAATATATCAAAATTTGCAAACACTTTCTAAATTTTAGGATAAGACAAAAAAAATTAATTAGTAATGGATAAATTAATTAATTGGTATTGTCTAAAAGAAAGTGACAAAAAGTTACAAGTTAAAAATAATTGCTTAAAAATGTCAGTTTGTTCCAGCACAATTAAATTAACGCTTACATCGTTATTATGTAATAACGATCAATCAGCTAATTAAATAGCTGATTGATCGTCTGATTAAGTCAACAATTATGAATTATACCTGTCAAAGTAATAACTAACTGATTCTAGTGATTCTAAAGATTATTCACTTATCTTAATCTAACCCAACCTAACTACATATCTAGTACGCATTAAACGTTAGTGGGTTGGATTAAACCATCAATCTTATCTGAACCCAACCCAGCCCAACTAGCTAGTTAGCGCTACCAATTTTTTCAAATTGGGTTTGGCTGAACCATTAATTTTAATCCAACCTAACTAGCTATTTAGCATTAAATATTAGTTGGATTGGGTTGATGAACCTCGGGAATCCTGTGTAAGTGGTTAGTCAATGTTTTCTAAATACATGACAGAGATAGCTCTAACTTGTATTCCTACATAGGATGTAGCCATATCCTCGTCCATTAGATCGGGTCCTCATCTAATATGTTACTTTACACAAATTATTAGCTATTTTGACCGAATTGTTATCATTTTTTAGGATATATCATCTGTTGTAGTATTTATTCATTATAAACGGCACGATGAAGAAAACTAATTTAGTACATTTTTGGCAATTACTCTTTGCCAGAAATAATACATCTGACGAATTTAAACTTTTGATTTGTGATTTATTTAGATACTTCGTTAACACTAGATATTAAACTCAACTTAACTAGTTAGCGCTAGATATTAGTTGGGTTGGGTTGAGACATTAACTTTAACCCACCTTAACTAGGTAATTGGCCTTAAGTATTAGTTGGGTTGGGTCGAACCATCAACCTTATTTGAACCCAACCTAACCCAAGTAGCTAGTTAATGCTAGATATTAATTGAGTTGGATTGAGCCGTTAATTTTAACCCAACCCAACTAGCTAGTTCACACTAAACATTAAGGAGTAACACCACTGTAGAATTTTAAAAAAAATTCTGTTTGTTGGCTGTAAAGGTTTTTTGAACCTTGTAGAATGAGGAGAAAACAATTCCATATCTCTACAAAATTGTTCCCCGAAATGTTGGCTATGTGGCGACCTACCAATCGGGAACACCAAGTTACTTCTAAGATCGATTAGTACACCACAACACAATATACTTTTTAATTAGCTTTATACAACAGCTTATGTTTTGTTTCAAGTAGCATCAGCACGCAAGGGCAGTTAATTTATTTGCAATTAATTTTATTATTCTTTCATAGCCAAAACTCATGTTAATACTTAAATGCGTTGTTCGCATAACACCATTTTTTAAAACGGCACAATTTTCATTGAATCGATTCGGGGCTTTTCAATAAGTTGATTTCTGCATTCATTATTAACAAATGATTGTCCACTTTTGTAAATTGTGATTGTCTCCTAAGTCGATCAAAACCTAATATTTTCAAAATTCCTCTTCGTATTTCTGTACCTATAATGTACTCATGTACATTAAGACAGTTTTTGTTTCATTTTAATCAGATATAATTTTGCCCTGCCATTTTGTAGTATTTTTGTAATATTAAATATTCTTTGTGTTAATTAAAGATATTTTTATTTAATTTTGTACTTTTTATTATTAAGACGAATTTTATTTGTTCTACCGATTTCGGCCCTGTTTAGGACATCTTCAGGAACTTTCGAGCACTGTTGATCTTCAGATTATTTAAATCTATTCAAAATTTTTATATGAAAATAACAAAAACCGGTAGAACTATACAAATAAAATTCGTCTTAATAATAAAAAGTACAAAATTAAATAAAAATATCTTTAATTTGTTCAAGACGAAAAAACATTTCTTTAACAATATTCTTTGTGTTGTTGAATACATGCCTGATAATGTACCATAGTATTATTTTTCTACAACTTTATCTTCTATTAACAAAAAATTGCTACCTTTTAGATTTCTACAGTGGTGTTAGCTCTAATTGGTTGAACCATCAACTTTATCTGAACCTAACCCAATCCACCTAACTAGTTAGTGCTAGATATTAATTAGGTTTGGATGAGCCATTAATTTTAACCTAACCCACCTAAATAGCTAGTTAGTGCTACTTATTATACTGGGTTGAGGCATTAATCTTAATCCAACCCAACTCAACTAGCTGGTTGGCACGAAATATTAGTTGGGTTGAACCATCAACTTGATCCCAATTAGCTAGTTTGCACTAGATATTAGTCTAGACGAGCATTCAAAATTTTATTAAAATTATTCCTTTCATAATGAAGACAATGTATATGTATAGACCTACTTATGAATAAATAATGTCGCGAAACCACAAATAACCCCTTTTTCTCAGGTATTCTATTAATGAATGGTTTCGCATTCACATCATAGTAGCTGAAAACTTTTATATATATTGAAGTGGCTGCTATAGCATTAATTGTTTATGATGATTAAAATATGATAATCAGACTACCCTTATATAAAGTGTGTTAAATCAAATTTCGGATGTCACCTCGCCGAAACATTTACTGTCCCAGAACGTGTTAATGTATAAGGGATGATAAAGAATATGACTTACAATTTAAACCGTAAGTTGAGTTAATGAAAAATGCTGCTCATTGTCAGCTTAAAACTTGAAAATATCAATGAAAGTTTTTTTGGAACGAAACAAGAACTTGTGGTATACATATAGGATCGTATGTATACATACAGGATTGTAGGTAGTAGCTGTTGAACTAATTTTAATGTAATAGCATCCAAAAGGAAAAAAATTCCACCAGATTAAGGTTTGACATTATTTCTTAACTGTTTTGAATTGCCTGTAAATTTGTGACAGTAAGATTTATGGATAATTAATTTCGACATACTCATTAGAGTGGATTAGCACTATCTAATTGTTCCTGATTGAGATTTACTCCTCAAAATCGATGGTCAAATTACTGACTAAGAATGATTGGGAATTAACGTCTTGAACTTCCTATACTTCAACTTCAATAAAAAGTTCATCTTTAAATGATTGTGAACGTGTTAAACCAAGTACACTTTATGTAATCACGTGTATTAAAGGATTTGGAATGAATGAAAAATTTAAAATTGAAAATGATGAAAAATTTTAAGATGTGAACATAACTTCAAAGTTGGTTTTTGTACATAACATTAATACGATTATATTTTGAACTAAAAAAAGTTGTTAAATAAGTACATTTAACTTACGTTTACTTATTGTTGTAGTAAAATCGGTTTGTTTTTGATTATTTTAAGTAAAAAAACTTATTTAGGTTCGTTACTACCATCTTCTAGTTAAGCTATCTAAGAGATTATTACCATGGTTACGGCTATTTTACGCGCTCTGATTGGCCTATAGATGGGTTTATCTATGAGATAGATTTAACTAGAAGATGGTAATAACGGCCCTTATAACGTTAAAATAATCTTTGACATTTATGTGTTGACGTTGAACTTTCTTACTGCCAACCTCGAAAAATTAAAATTACCAAGTAATAAAATTTAAGTAATTAATCGAATTATTTCAGGTTTTTAATTAACTAATTACGATTTCAGGTAAAGATTTGAAATGAGAAAATCATATTTGATATATCAATTAATAAAATTGATTTTAAATTGTAAAATGTTATTCTTACCTTTTGGAATGTCCTAAATTTTAAAATATTTCTTTTATTTCAAAGATACTATTATGAATTAAGGTTAATTCCTGGTTAAATATGATTTTAAACCAAGTATACTTTATATAATTACGTGTATTAAAGAATCTGGAATTAAAGGAAAAGTTTTAAAATGTTAAAAAAAGTTATTAAATAAGTGCATTTTAAGATTTACTTCTCAAAATCGATGTTCAAATTACTAGCTAAGAATGATTGGGAATTAACATCTTAAACTTCCCATACATCAACTTCGTTAAAAAGTTCATTCATCTTTAAATGATTGTAAACGTTTTAAACCAAGTATACTTTATGTAATTACGTGTATTAAAAGATTTGGAATGAATAAAAAATTTAAAATTGAAAATGATGAAAAATTTTAAGATGTGAACATAACCTCAAAATTGGTTTTTGTACATAACATTAATATGATTATATTTTGAACTAAAAAAAGTTGTTAAATAAATACATTTAACTTACCTTTACTAATTGTTGTAGTAAAAGCAGTTTGTTTTTGATTATTTTAAGTAAGAAAACTTATTTATAACGTTAAAATAATCTTTGACTTTTATGTGTTGACGAACTTTTTTTTTTATTGCCAACATCGAAAAATTAAAATTACCATGTAATAAAATTTAAGTAATTAAACGAGTTATTTCATATTTTTAGTTAATCAATTACGATTTTTAGTAAAGATTTGAAATGAGAAAATCATATTTGATATATCTATTATTAAAACTGATTTTAAATTATAAAATTTTATTCTTCTACAATTTTTTTTTATTTAAAAAAATAGTATAAATTAAGGTTAATTCCTGCTTAAATATGATGTTAAACCAAGTATACTTTATGTAATTACGTGTATTAAAGAATCTGGAATGAAAGAAAAAGTTTTAAAATGTTAACCTAACCTCAACGTTGGTTTTTATTCATAAAATTAAACGATTATATTTTGAACTAAAAAAAGTTGTTAAATAAGTGCCTTTAACTTACGTTTACTTATTGTTGTAGTAAAATCGGTCAGTTTTTGATTATTTTAACTAAAAAACGTATTTATAACGCTAAAATAATCTTTGACATTTATGTGTTGCTTTTTACTGCCAACCTCGAAAAAATTACGTTTTCTTATTTTTTTTAGTAAAATCGGATGAAATCGTACTTAAGCGCGAATTAACTTCGATTTATAATTTTTCTCATTTAAAATATTCATTAAAATCGTAATTAATTAATCAAATACATGAAATAATTCGATTAATTACTTATATTTTATTATTTAGTAATTTTAATTTCGATGTTGGCAGTAAAAAAGATTCAACGTCAACATATAATTGTCAAAAATTATTTAAACATTATAAACACATTTTTTAGTTAAAATAATCAAAAACTAGCCGATTTGACTACAACAATAAGTAAACGTAAGTTAAATGCACTTATTTAATAACTTTTTAGTTCAAAATATAATCGTATTAATTTTATGAACAAATCCAACGTTGAGGTTAGGTTAACATATTAAAATTTTTTCTTTCTATCCAAATTCTTTAATACACGTAATCGTATATTCTTCATTTAAAGCCGTATTTAAGCAGGAATTAACCTCAATTTATAATTTTTAACATTACTATATTAATATCAAATTACCACATTTTAGGTTATGTCTCATTGTAAGTTTTCAATCACGACGTCCTATATTAACACATTCTTATCTTAATTATTTAAATATTACAAGTGAAGTTCTTTCTTTCCTTTATTCAATGCAGATTATGCCGAAAATCCGGGGCATTTATCTCTTATCGTCGTTTTCTATAGCTCGAGGGTCGACGTGATCCGGTAATTGGTGCTCGAGTTCTCGAGGATTTAAGAGTTCCGCTTGGGGCCGTCTGTAACCTACGAAGAGAAGAGCGAGGAACGCGCGCTGTCCCCGAATCAGTACGACGAATAATGCGGCCGAATAATCTGGCGAGCAATTAAAAGCCTTTCTGATTTAAGAACCGGGCGGTGCGAGCGCCCCGCTGTAAATCAGAAGACTCCGACGATAATGCGCCGGGGGGCGCCGGTGGCTGAGTTGCTACTTTGCCGCTGCCGAAGTCCCCGCGGCAACATGCGATTTACTATCGACGCTTCACCGTAAAGTATCATGTCAAGAAAAAAATACACTCCACTCTTTATTTAAGAACAAAATTCTACAATAACATGATTTGAATGTTGAAAAATTTAACTTTTAAAATCCATTTATGGTGGAGAAATAAAGGTTGGAGTTTGAACTTGAGCCGATAACGATAACCAGCTTATAAAATGCAGATTTTAGACTCTATTTAAAACCGAACCATGCAGAGAATCTTAAACAGACTACATTCGTTATTGTCCCCATTGCCCTACGAATAAATTGCGCACCGCTCCGAGTGTCCCGCTTTATTCGGATTCCGTCGAGAGCAAAAGGAATACTAGCTCCTTCTAACTTGATTGCGTTTGAAATTTATCAGTTTCCGTTCGCGTCCCGGTTCGCGCGTGATTCTCTTTCAGATTATTATTCAACTTCGGGTTCGTTTGATTGTTTGGATCCGCGGTCTGATTTAATTCCGCCGATACAGCGGCGACGTCTTTGATCAAATTTATTCCATTTTTAAACCATTCTTTTTCGCATCTAATTTTCATAAACTCTGCCATTGATAAGTAAATATAAGTAAGAAGTGTGTTAACATTTACAATGTAAATCTGTCGAAACGCTTTACTCATCTGTCGACAGAGCTAGCCCGCAATTGAATTTAGATCAAAGCATTGAGGCGGTGGATGAAGGAGGTGAAATTCCACCCCATCTCTTGCGGATTACATGCGTTCACACAGAGAGAATCAGAGAGAGAGAGGATGATTTCGGTTGTCGAATTGGACTCCGACGACAGATGTGTAAAGGATTTGTGCGAGGCGACACCCAAAATGGATTACAATTACACGGTATTACACATGTCGTACTGTTTGCCGTTCTACTATGTACTCGATCGATTGTATCAATAGTTTCGAATTGAAAACTAACAAAGTGATTTCTATATTTACGAAGACGAAATATAACAAGTACTAAACTTATATGAGATTCAATCTTATAAATCAAAATCTATGTAAAGAGACAGAGAAAACGAAAAAAAATGTATCTTCAACGTCTACGTATATTGATGTAATATAATTTGAGGAAGAGGAAAAGAAGAAAATTGAAACAAACAAAGGGAATACGTTTTGTAGAAGCTTAAATCATTGGATCTACATCTTACAAAGTTTAAATGCAATGAGAAATTTGACAATGTTTTGCAATGACAGCAGACACGGGATTAGAAGTAAGAGCAACTTTAACTTACATCTATATTACTTGATTCACAAAGAAAGCTTCTTACTTTAAGCAGGTTTTCTATTTTTTGTGTAGACTATCAATACCATTATAATTCAATTTATACTGGTGTTAAAGAGCATAAATGGGTGCTTCAATAATTTATTATTGAAGCATATTTTCAATATGCATTTTTCAACATATTTATTTAATTTATCTCTTCATTAAATAATATATGTGATTGTGGCAACCTTATTTACTGTATAACGTAACTTAGACAGAAATTAATTTGACCACAATTAGCTTAGAATAAACCCAAGCTATTAATGTTATAGCATTTACAGAAGCCGTACAAATATTTTACCCTAATCAACCCAACCCAACCTCAGCTTAGAATAAACCTAACTGTGGCTATGTAATTTATCGGAGGTATCATCCGTTCATCTTCTTGGTTGTTTTCAGGGGCAGACGTTTCGCCAAGATCTCACTTGGCATCTTCAGTGCTTTGTCGTAGACTCCTGTTGGCAGACTGAAGTCTGAAAAACACATACTTCTCCATCCGTGAAGCATTACGAATTACCATATATATATATATGGTAATTCGTAATGCTTCGCGGATGGAAAAGTATGTGTTTTGGTTGATCCGAGGTATCATCCGTTCATCTTCTTGGTTGTTCCCTGTGGACAGGGGCAGACGTTTCGCCAAGATCTCACTTGGCATTTTCAGTGCTTTGTCGTAGTCTCCTGTTGACAGACTGAGGTACTGCGGTGCTCTGGCTCCTTTTTGGAAAAACTCTCCTTTTTAATAAACGCCTTTTTAATAAATATAAACGCTCCCTTTTTCCAAAAAGGAGCCAGAGCACCGCAGTACCTCAGTCTGTCAACAGGAGACTACGACAAAGCACTGAAGATGCCAAGTGAGATCTTGGCGAAACGTCTGCCCCTGTCCACAGGGAACAACCAAGAAGATGAACGGATGATACCTCGGATCAACCAAAACATATATATATATATATATATCTTAATGATTGAGGAATTTCGGTTGGAGTTCGTACTAATTTGGAGTTAATTCAGCCTTATTTTGAGGTAATTGCTTGATGACGGGATGACTTGATGGGGTTCAGAGTTGGCGAATCAAATTTAGGAATCTTCCTGTTTAGCTCTTCTAGTTGTGCTTAGCGATTGAAAAATGTTTATAAAATAACAAATGAAATATAAATTTTGTTTTATTAAAAATATGGAGTTGCTGTCACAACATGCTACACTAACATATTAAGACTATAGCTTGTATGGAGTCATACAGAGTGGTTTAAATGATGTCGGAATAAGACAACGAAAACAGAATTCAAGTCTTTCGAATTGAGACTTGATACTATTCTTAAAATATTTCTAGAAGACTTCACACTGCTTTTAGATAACATGATATTGATTGCAAAACACTTGAAATGTTTTCAGAAGACTTGCAATGCTTCCAGAAAATTTGAAATACTTATAGAAGACAATAAATGCTTCCACAAGACTTAAACTACTTTCAGAAAATTAACTACTGACGCTGGAAGACTTGATATTGCTTACAGACTTGAAATGCTTCTAGAAGATTTGAGACTGCTTGTAAATTTACTGACAGATAATATATTTATCACAAAAAGCATAAGGCAGTGGATAAACTATTTGCTTGATACCGCCCTGGAAAACTTGATACTGCGTTGATACTGCTTCAGCATGTTAACTCTCGAGTTAACACGCAGACGTCCCGGGTTCGAATCCTGGTGTAACCACGTTGGGGCGCCCCCCATCCTCGCAGGGAACGTTAAGCCGTCGGTCCCAGCAACCAGTTTAACCAGTTTAACATCTCTGGTTGTCGTTAATGCACATGTGTGTTTAGGAGGCTCGATTATACAGGGACGAATATGCGCTAGCGCCCTCTTACCCATCGTCCTCGCCTAGACTTCGGACGAAAGCGAACAGTCGGTATGGTCAGGGCAGCGGGAACTTGTCATAGACACGAGTAAGCGGTATCGTCACCTGATCAGAGATCATTCTTAGAACACCTCGAGTCTCCCAGGGAGGTTGTTACAAGGGGCCCGTTGAGAGGCCTAAGTGCTGCATGCCTTGCATGCCCTCCTCGTTCCATACATACAAGACTTGATATTTCCTCTGGAAGACTTGAAATGCTTCTGGAAAAGTTGACATTGCTTCTAGAAGACTTGACATACTTCCAGAGGACTGATACTTGATGATTCTTTTTTATTGACTTGATACTGCCTCTGAAAAGCTTGATACTGCTTCTAGAAGGCTTGATATTGGAAGCAAATACCGAAACTGGATACCATAAAATCTAATAATGACGTCATTTTGGGACTATTATGTTTTTCTACTGTGGTAACTAAATAATATAATTTCAAAAAGGCTTTAATTGCAGATATTATATAAATAAGAGTATGTGTCTACTGGAATCAAGTTTCCGCATATTTTAGAGTAGATTTAAACACAAAATGGTGACGCTGATATGAGTTAACAGAGATATTATTGCTGCTATTATTACATATGCTTGTATAAATATTACTAAACTACACATTTCTGGAGCAAATTATGATGTGATAATATGATTATAATTCAAAGGTTGGTTTTGGACTTGGTACGAGAAAGCAACAAGTCTGTGGTTTATTTAATGAAACATATTCCAATCAACAAACAATTAATCAATCGGTTGTTACTAAAACTCCAAAATGTTATCAGGATACAGGTCATGTGAACGTTACTCCAATATGCTATATTACAAAACTATGCAGTTTAAAACATTAAAACCTTTGAAATCTCCTTTACACCTTGTCAAAAGGAATCAAAAACACCTTAAAATATACAGAGATTTCTATTTAAAAAAAGACTCCATGTAATATCCCAAACTGCCGTCATCATTTTTATATTATTTCTACCCCAAGATATGCAGAAAATAGTTTCAAGTAACTTTTATTTAAAACTATTTTAATATAAGTGGAAATTAAGACTGTGGAACCATTATTCCATGCTTTTTGTACATTCCTGTAGTTACATTATTGCAGAGTTCTAATTTAAAGATTATAACTCGTAGATTTGATGATCTTTAACAGACTACATGCTATATAAATTTGCTTCAAATTGCTTCTTATTTCTTTGAGATATCTGAATTAGTTCTTGAGACACGATTTTTTGAAGATTAGTTGATATTGTGATAATTCTACGTTGGCGTGAATAAAAAGTCATAGAAACGAAAAAAAAAAATTATAGAAATAATTAAAACGTGGTGCATATTCTGAAAAACGAGAGAATTTAATTTATAAATAATAAACAGAACAAAGAAAGCGAATTATTAATAATAAATGAATTAATAAAGAAGAAATGATAGAAGAAAATAGAAGAAAAGAATTTGAATTTGCATATATTCGGTTTATTTGTTGGAACCTACTTGCCCTTTATTGTATATTTAAATAATAAATAAACATGACCATATTATACCTAACAAATGTAATTACGTGTTTGTAGAGTTTTAATCAAAAAATCATAATTTGAAGAGTTACTGATTTGGAAAAACTATATATTTTGGAACATTAAAGCCAAACAAATTTTGCTTCAAATTGCTACTTATTTCATTAAGATATCTCAATTAGCTCTTAAGAGACGCTTCTTTGAAGATTGCTTGATTTTTATCTAACATATATAGTTAAGTTTTGCAAAGTTCGGATTTAAAAATGACATCTTGGAGATTTGACGATTTGAAGAAATTATCTTTAACACTTTACATACTATACAAATTTGCTTCTAATTTCATTGCGATATCCCAATCAGTTCTTGAGCTACGACTCATTGAAAATAAGTTGAATTGCTAGCACATACAGGATGATTCAAAAAAACTCCTGACAAACTCCTAGAATATACATGAAAAAAAGATGAATATAGTCTGTACCACGAGAAGTGAATGTGACTCATCGATTTCCGTAAGAATTTTGCGCATACATTACAAATATTATGCTGGCGCGTTGTCGTGTATTAGCGTGAAATGATTTCTAGCGCGCGCGTCTGTTCCGTACACGTTCCGTACACGCTATAACCTTGATATTCATTGGCTCGCAAATGCCTCCTTGACGAGATATAGGGCGTCAAAAGGTCTTTAAAATCGAACATTTCACTCAGGATAAACCCGAATGTTTCTAATTCCAGATCAGCCTTAGAACTAGAATCATTCAGGTTTAGCTATGCGTCTTTCAAGACTTGAATATTTCTAGTTTTAAATCAGTCTTGAAACAAGAATCAATCAGGTTTAGCCGTAAGTCCCAACTTCGTTTTGGGAGACGCTCGACTAAACCTGAATATTTCTAATTCTAGATCCAGTCTTAGAATTAGAATCATCCAGGTTCAGCCATGCGTCTCTCAAGACTACATGAGACACATGGCTATATCTAAACGTTTCTAGTTCCAGATTGGTCTTACAATTAGAACTAGAATCATTCAGGTTTAGTCATGCATCTCTCAAGACGACCTTAAAACGCATGGCTAAACATGAATATTTCTAGTTCTAAATCAATCTTGGAACTAGAAACAATCAGGTTTAGTCGTACGTCTCAACACCATTTCGACACACGCACATAATGATCTGAATGTTTCTAGTTCTAGGTCCATGTTATTTTTCCATAAATTTGCCCCCGGTAAGTATCATAATAACGGTTGTTTCTAGTTCAAAGATTTATCTAGAACTAAAAATATTCAGGTTTAGTGATGTGTCTTAAAATCTCGAGCCAATCATGACAGACCCATGGCTAAACTTGAATGATTCTAGTTCCAAGACTCAGCTAGAACTAGAAATATTCAAGTTTAGCTATGCGTTTCAAGGTCGTCTTGACATACGCATAGCTAAATCTGAATGATTCTAGTTATTAGATTGTACTTAGAACTAGAAATGTTCAGGTTTAGCCATGTGTCTTAAGATAGCCGTGAGAGACGTATGGCTGAAGCTGAATGATTCTGGATCTAAGACTGGATTTAGATTTAGAAACAAGCAGGTACGTCTCAAGACTGTCTCCCGGGAGCAAAGCTTGGATCACCGACTTCTTCTGTTATGGATGGTGATGGGATGAAGCCTGTGGTAGAACCGTTATTACGATACTTACCGCGGCCAAGTTTATAGAAAAATAACCTGGACTTCATTATACTTGGGTGGAATCATTATACTTGAGACATTTATGAGCTAATATATGTTAAGACTATTCATCTTAATTTTTGATGTCCCAAAATTAACGCAAGATTTCCATTTGCTACATTTATGCAATATAGTGTTGACAATATTTCTTCATTATTGAACAATATTTAAAAAATAATGAATGCTTGGCGATCGCAGTTCGAAAATTTCATACAAAATATGGTCGGAATAGTGTTTTAACTTCGACAACTGTGAAGAGATTAATTGAAAAATTTCAAAAGACAGGATCCGTTAGAGACGCCAAATACACTGGCCATCCAAAAACAAGCCGTTCAATTGTCAATATTGAAGCAGTACGTGCGAGTATCGGTGACAATTCAGGAATCTCAATTCGACATCGTGATCAAAAATTGCAAATTTAAAAAAGCTCTCTACAGCGTATATTCCCTAAAGATTCATGCTTACAAAATTCAATTATCACAACTGAATCCCAATGACCATGCACAGCGAAGAGAGGTTGTTGAATGGATTATTGAGCAACTACAAATGAATGCTGATTTTTCGACCAAAATCATTCTAAGCGACGAAGCACATATTCACCTTGTTGGGTTTGTTAATCGCAAAAATTGCCGCTTTTGGGGTTCGAAAAACCCACATGTGATTGTTGAAAAACAAATGCATTCACAACGTGTCACTGCTTGGTGTGGATTTTGGGCTGGAGGCATAATTAGACCATACTTTTTTAAAAATGAGGCTGATTAAGACTGTTACTATCTGATATCGCGACATGATAACACAATTCTTTTTGCCGAAATTGGTTGATATTTATATGGCCAATATGTGGTTTCAATAAGACGGTGCCATATATGTCACACAGCCCATGAAACACTTTAATTACTGCATGAGACATTTCCAGGTCGTGTAGTCTCCCGTTTCGGTGATCAGAACTGGACCACTAGATCGTGTGATTTAACCATTAGATTTCTATTTATGGTGTTATTTGAAATCACAGATATACGTTAATAAGCTCACAAACACTCGTGCATTAAAGGAAAAGATTCAACGTTGCATCAACGAAGTTCAGCCATATTTAGGCAGAACGGTCATAGAAAATTTCGACAAATGAGTCAAATGAGACAAATGAGTTTCGAAAAAGAATATGTGAAGGTTATTCAATAAAATCAATGCAAAAATTACAATTAAAACTGTGTTTTCTATTTAATTCAAATCTTGTGTTAATTTTTGGACAGTCTATATTACATGTCCTATGATGTCAGCATTTTTCTGAATCACCTGTATAATTACGTTTTTGCAGATTTCTAATTTAAAAATCGTAGCTTGGAGATTTGAAGAAACGATCTTTGGCACATTACGTACTACATAAATTTGCTTCAAATTGCTTCTTATGTCTTTGGGATATCTCAATTAGTTCTTGAGATATGCTTCTTTGAAAATTGCATTGATTTTTACTTAACACATATAATTACGTTTTTGGAGTGATATCTCAATTAGTTTTAGAAATATGATTCTTAGAAAATTGAATTATTTCTTTTCGTGTGCTAAATTTATTCTTAGATATTCATTTATGGTCCATTGATCTTGATTTTTAGTCCTTCGAGGATCTTCGTAGTTCCGAACATTTTTTAATCCAATAACATTACATCCAGCTTGAAGGAAAAAAAATCTTTAAAAAGATCGACGGACTAGTTACGTACCAAATGTCTTTTTTCAATCTCCTGTTATGAAGGAATCGAAGCAAGATCTTCGCAAAGCAATATTCTTCTAATCAATTTTTCTTATATAATATCGGAATGGCGGTATCTGGCAATTCGTGTTTCTCTACCAAAAAACTAGTAGCATGTAATTCGTATCAAAGAATGGATTTTGCCCATATCCGCTTTATCTCGAAAATTTGCAAATTCAGAGAACTTTATTTCATTTATATAAGAATGCTTTCCCATACAATAAAGTATAAGGGTCATTCTCAGAAAGACAAAAGAAGTGTCCCTCTGATATCAAATCTTTAAAACGTATGATAATTACATTCATTCGAGCAAGAAGCTATGTGGTGTGATTCATCAGTATCATTTCATTAAGTTATGTTATTGTAAGAAATATTTTATGTACACAATATCTAAAAATTATTAAAAATTGATTCACACTTCATTAATCATTCAGGTGTCCCTACGGTAACATCACAAGTAAAACTATTCCTAAATCAGAAATTAAACAATATTATATTATTTTGTTACTGTACCAAGTTTAGTTTGTTACCAAGTAAAAGACTTGGGGTAATTAACGAATAGATTTAAGAATGGTTTGCAATTTGTTATAGATTTCAGTTTTAAATTAATCTCGCAAATGTTGTGTCCCTTTACTTAATCTCAACTCCGTTGCTATATATTCTTATTGTTTTCTTATATAAATATATTCCTGTAGGAATGGTTACCAGGCTTATTGTAAACAGTCATAAGGAGGTTAATATTGGCGCGATGCTGTAACTGTCAAAATACATAAAATTAACACGTTGAATATATTCAAGATACTGATTTATTTCTGTATTACGTTTCTGAGCATTCGAATCCTCAACTCCGTTACCTATCATAACAAGTAAAGTTTAAATGTTTTCATACTATAGCTACATTAATTGAATTAGTAAAAAATATACCAATACAGTATACAACTATAGGCATAAAATCAAATCAAGTTTATTTTAAAAAAAAATTTAAAGCGAGTTTTCTCAACTCCGTAAATTTCAACTCCGTTACTGATATTAAGTGTGTGCGCTTACAGTCACATTTAACAGTTATGATGCATTATATACTGTAAATATTTATTTGCCAATGTACGCAATATTTAGTTAAGCTTATGAAAAATAAAACAGTGCTCAAATGTGGTAATACAACGAAGACCACATAATGTTGCACCTCAGGAATATATCCTATCAATATCGATGTATATACGCAATATTGCTGCAAATATACTGAAGGAGTACAATCTGCACACTTTGGTTCATCAAAGCCTCAGATATCTTTTCATACAGTAATGGTATACTACAAGCACCCATAAATAATTCAATAAAACATATCTCATACTGTACTGTATCAAATAGTCTTCGCCATGACTCCTTAGCCATATACGTGTATATAGGATATGTTTTTGATGATATAGAAATGATTGTGGATGATATTGTTGGATGGACCATCTACCCAATATAAAAATAGAAAGATGTTTTATCTTATCGCCATATGTCTGCACAAAAAATTGCAAGTAGAGACAATTCAATGGCATTACAGTGAAAGCGGTCATGGAAAAGGAGCACCTGACGGTATTGGAGGCTATATCAAATGCAAAGCAGACTCATAAGTTGCGCAAGGAACAGACATACCAGATTATGATACATTAGTGAAAGTTTTACAAAACGTAATAAAAAGGATCAAAAATTTTCGTATCGATAAAAACTAATCCCTATTATCAACGAACTGATCCCAGCAAATACTCTAAAGTTTAATGGTACGATGAAAGTTCATGAAGTCATTTGGATCAAAAAAAGAAGAAATAGACTTACTTTCACAGAACTGTCATGTTCGTATTGTGAACCCGGCGAACTTTGCTCACACTATAACTTGCGATCTATCGAGTATAGAACACCTCTAGGTTATAGTGTTGTATATACAAATTCATCATTATCCTATGATGATACGCCATTCAGTTTAATTACGAATTAGAAAGAAAATTTGAAATTAAATCATTATTTGTCAACTCCGTTACCACTTCTCAACTCCGTTACCTCTAAATTTAACATTATTTCATTCAATTAACACAACAACTGAATCTCAATGACCATGCACAGCGAAGAGAGGTTGTTGGATGGATTATTGAAAAACAACAAATGAATGCTGATTTTTCGACCAAAATCATCCTAAGCGACGAAGCACATTTTCACCTTGTTGAGTTTGTTAATCGCCAAAATTGTCGCTTTTAGAGTTCTGAAAACCCACGACATCCATCCACAACGTGTCACTGTTTGTTGTGGATTTTGGGCTGGAGGCATAATGGGACCATACTTTTTTAAAAATGAGGCTAATTAAGCAGTCACTGTTACTGGTGCTGGATATCGCGACATGATAACACAATTCTTTTTGCCGAAATTGGTTGATATTTATATGGCCAATATGTGGTTTCAATAAGACGGTGCCATATATGTCACACAGCCCATGAAACAGTTTATTACTGCATGAGAGATTTCCAGGTCGTATAGTC
Source organism: Onthophagus sagittarius (assembly GCA_036711965.1). Taxonomy (NCBI): domain Eukaryota; kingdom Metazoa; phylum Arthropoda; class Insecta; order Coleoptera; family Scarabaeidae; genus Onthophagus; species Onthophagus sagittarius. The sequence continues at coordinate 67,614,722 of JASERS010000003.1, forward strand.
TCTCGTTTCAGTGATCAGAATTGGACCACTAGATCGTGTGATTTAACCATTAGACTTTATTTATTATGTTATCGCCATACGTCCGCACAAAAAATTGCAAGCAGAGACAATTCAATGGCATCACAGTGAAAGCGGTCATGCAAAAGGAGCACCTGACGGTATTGGAGGCTGTATCAAATGCAAAGCAGACTCATAAGTTGCGCAAGGAACAGACATACCAGATTATGATACATTAGTGAAAGTTTTACAAAACGTAATAAAAGGGATCAAAAATTTTCGTATCGATGAAAAACTAATCCCTACTATCGACGAACTGATCCCAGCAAATACTTTAAAGTTTAATGGTATGATGAAAGTTCATGAAATCACTTGGATCAAAAAAAGAAGAAATAGACTTACTTTCACAGAACTGACATGTTCGTATTGTGAACCCGGCGAACTTTGCTCACACTATAACTTGCGATCTATCGAGTATAGAACACCTCTAGGTTATAGTGTTGTATATACAGATTCATCATTATCCTATGATGATACGCCATTCAGTTTAATTACGAATTAGAAAGAAAATTTGAAATTAAATTATTATTTGTCAACTCCGTTACCACTTCTCAACTCCGTTACCTCTAAATTTAACATTATTTCCATTATTTAATTATATTTTCAACGTACAAAACTTGTGCTATGCTAATATATTTCGTTTTGTAAATATATTACCTGGAAAAGCAATTATATGATCTTTTTTCTTAAAAATTGTTTTTCCACCCTTTCTAAGAATGACCCATAAACAACATAGCGTCTAACAACTGAAGAATGTTTTTTAAATGTTGTGAGCATTTAAAACAGGTTACAACATTATGAACATTATTTCCATTTAAAAAATTTGAAAACTCTAGAATCGAGATATCCAATCTACTTTTTCTAACTTTTCTAGTTTCCGAGACAATCTATTCAGACATCGAATTTGAACCACCCTGTACAGAAGAAATCTAAGACACCATGCAAATGTTTTACCCAACTCATCTTTAATTCAGCTTAAAGTAAACTTAAGACATTAAGGTTGTATCTTATGCAGAAAAAATATACCTCACTAAGCATTTTTTTTATTTTTCAGGCACTCTGTTATAATAAACTGAGATAGGCTTCCGGTCAATTAGTGCAAGAACTTGGCCGAATTATAACATAAATGAATAGTCATCATATCCCAGATAATAATATGAAATGGATCGAGAACTCGATCAAAATCTAAGAGACCCAAAATATTTTTACCTTTTCGGATATTTACTTACCTACCACAGCGATTTATAACCACACAGTTTGTTAAGATAACTTTCAACTCAAATTTCCCACATTAAACCTGTCGTAGTGTTGATCATAATAGACATATATCAGAATATTCACCATCTTTTGTCAACTCGACAAGATTAAAGATTACATATCTTGGTGGATACTAAATTTACTTCTATCACATTACACAAATCGCATACTTTCTAAATTGAGAGATTCTCAACCAGGGATAACAATATCACCTAAAAGATATATTAAGTATAAAGATCAATATTTCTATACCACCACATTCTAAACCACCTACACATTCTGACAATGTATAATTTATATATATTTACATGAAAAACCTGGTACATAGTGTATACATATATATATGGTAACAAACAATAAGTGGGGGAGTTGTAGGGAGGAGCGTAAAGTTCTTGTTGCCACGCCTCTGCCATCAACCAATCACCACGCGGCGAGAAGTGCCTTGAACAAAAGATTGATTTGTTTGCGAAGCCTTGCACCTGCCACAAAAACACACTTTGCAAAAAAATCCAACATTTTGAGTTCGCCATTTTTACTAGTAGCGTTATTTTTCGGACACGTTCATCATCATCGAACCGTTAAGATCGATACATCTTTCACGCATTTCGCAACGGATCGATCAACGTCACGTTATTTAAATCGAATCGTCACCAACAAAAAAGAAATATACGGAAAGATCTTTTTTTTGATTTTTTTCGTTTGGGACAGCTTAAATCCATAACTAATGCGGTCTGGTTTCGTATAATTAGAAGCGTGGAAAGAAAGAGACGGGAATAGTGCAGGAATCCAATTGCGCGAGTTATTTTCGATTCGTTTAACACGGGATCGTCAAACGTGAAGTTTCCATCCGGGGGGTTGCGGTTATAAGAGGGGGAAACTAATTCTATTGTTTTATTCGCTGGGGGAATTACAAATTTTCGAATATACTGAAATAGAAATCAATACTTAATGGAGTATCTTGATGATGATGATGTGCAGTTTTGGCTCAAAAAGTGATGAAGGTATAGAGTGATGCTGAGATGCTTCCTTATTTTTTCTCTGATAAGACTACCAACAAGAGACTGCGTAAACGCACTAAAGATGCCAAGTGAGATCTTGGCATAATGTCTAACCCTTTAACAGGATTCCTTTATCTAGAATATTAAAGCTAAAGCACAAATTAGGAAATTACCACCGCAACTTCCTTCTTAGACTGCCAATTACGCCTGTACTACTATTGTGTGACTAAAATATAAAATATATGACGATGCTACCTATTTATAGCGTACGTATATATATCGTATGAAATTGAATCAGAGTTGAACAGTCAATATAATCGGTTTTTTTAATGTGTTTAACCTAATAATCGTTTGTGAATATTCATTATTGTAGGCTGTCATGGATAACGGCCACTCTAATAAGAAATACAATTTTTTGTTCTCTTAGCAGAGGTCTCTCAGTGCATGAAACTTTTAATGAAGAAGATGATTTTCCTCATTCTTCAAATATTGTAATAATTTTATTTCCGGAGGATTGAGCTAAAACCGATCAAAAAATTGTGATCCCTGAGTATATATATCATCATCTCAACTTCCAGCTCAAGTAAAAGTACGAGTCTTAAGAGATGAAGATTATGATTCGGAAGACGACATACCCTTAGCACGACTAATCAACAAAACGACGCGCAAGAAGGCACGCAAAAATTTATAATTAGGTTGAAATACACCTTGTTCCATAAAATATCAATATCTCAAATACTACGAGATTATGAAGAGACGTCTATATTAATGTTTCTGAAGTTATTTGATGAAATCATATTTGATTTGCTATTGACGATATCAAATCAAAGCCATATCTAAAGCTGAAATTAAAAGTTTTGTTGGAATACTTTTATTGAGTGGTTATGCGCGTTTCCCAAGAAGAAAGATGTTATGGGAAAAAGATAATGATATAAACATCTTTACTTATAGGTAATTCGGTAGTTCGTAGTGCTTCACGGATGGAGAAGTATGTGTCCGCCCCTGTCCACAAGGAACAACCAAGAAGATGAACGGATAATACCTCAGATCAACCAGGACACATCTTTACTTATCTATACAGGTATGAGTAGAACAAATTTTAGTGGATATAGGTCTCTTTCTGAATAAAAAAATCTTACAACAGAATGTTCCATTCTTCAGCCTTTTTAAAATATGATACGATAAAGTTAAGGGTTCACAAGTTTGAGTACTGTTGCTTAATGAATGACAGTCTTTGTAAGCAGTCTTTGTTTATGTATAGCTTCTATTTGAATTCCTTTGAATGTTTGCCAATATAACCTCTTAATGATATTGTATACTAGCCTATCCTAACCCATGGGTCACGACCCACAATTGGGTTGTGAAATATATAAAAATGGGTCGCAAATTTCCACGTAAAATTAATACACCCAATTCTCTTTTTACACGAGACATACATTCCCAAAAAATTCGTGTAAAAAGAGAACTGGATGTAAATAATATTAAAAAAATTCCTTTAGAGTGCATGTAAGCATTTATTTCGTGGTTATACGGGTTTTTTTTTGTGATTTACAAACGAAAGTACGCAGTTTTCCAAGAATAAAACCATACGTGACTATCTCAATTCATTTTTGAGATATAAAGTTTGGAACTCAATCTAATCTTGGAGTTTTTCATAATTAAAAGTGTCCTTCATCATTATTGAAAAATTTAAAAAAATTGTATTCTTAAGATATCTTAATAAATCTTCTTTTAAATTATAGAATAAAGTCTGTGCTTTTCCGAGAACAAATCCATGCGTATCTTAATTCGGTTTTGAGATATCAAGTTTCGAATTCCTCCTTCCGAGGCCTTAATCAATTTTTGAGAAATCTCAAAAAATCGAATTCTTAAGATATCTTGATAATTTTTTTTGTGATTTATAAAAAAAAGTATACAGATTTCAGGAACAAATCCATGTGCGACTATCTCAATTCATTTTTGAGATTTAAAGTTTTGAACTCCACATAAACTCGTAGCATTTCATAAAATTGCAAGTGTCATTAATCATTTTTGAAAAATCTTAAAAAATTGTTTTCTTATGATAGATTGATAAATATTCTTGTACTTTTATAAAAGAAAGTCCGTGCTTTTCCGACAACAAGTCCATGCGTAAATATCTCAATGCGGTTTTGAGATATCAAGTTTCGAATTCTTCCTTCCGAGGCCTTAATCAAATTTTGAGAAATCTCAAAAAATCGAATTCTTAAGATATCTTGATATTTTTTTTTGTGATTTATAACAAAAGTATACAGATTTCCGGAACAAATCCATGTGTGACTATCTCAATTCATTTTTGAGTTTTAAAGTTTTGAACTCCACATAAACTCGTAGCATTTCATAAAATTACAAGTGTCCTTAATCATTTTTGAAAAATCTTAAAAAATTGTATTCTTAAGATAGATTGATAAATATTCTTGTACTTTTATAAAAGAAAGTCTGTGCTTTTCCGACAACAAGTCCATGCGTAAGTATCTCAATTCGGTTTTGAGATATCAAGTTTCGAATTCTTCCTTCCGAGGCCTTAATCAAATTTTGAGAAATCTCAAAAGTCGAATTCTTAAGATATCTTCATATTTTTTTTTGTGATTTATAACAAAAGTATACAAATTTCCGGAACAAATCCATGTGTGACTATCTCAATTCATTTTTGAGATTTAAAGTTTTGAACTCCACATAAACTCGTAGCATTTCATAAAATTACAAGTGTCCTTAATCATTTTTTAAAAATCTTAAAAAATTGTATTCTTAAGATAAATTGATAAATATTCTTGTACTTTTATAAAAGAAAGTCTGTGCTTTTCCGACAACAAGTCCATGCGTAAGTATCTCAATTCGGTTTTGAGATATCAAGTTTCGAATTCTTCCTTCCGAGTCCTTAATCACTTTTTGAAAAATCTTGAAAAATCGAGTTTTTAAGATATCTTGATATTTTTTTTATCATTTATAAAAAAAGTATGCAGTTTTCCGACAACAAATCCATGCGTATGTATCTCAATTCTGTTTTGAAATATTAAGTTTCGAATTCTTCCTTCCGAGTCCTTAAGCAGTTTTTGAAAAATCTTAAAAAATCGAGTTCTTAAGATATCTTGATAAATTTTTTTTTGTAATTTATAAAAGATATGCAATTTTCCGAGAACAAATCCATGCGTGATTATCTCAATTCATTTTTGAGATATAACATTTTGAACTCAACCTAAATTTGAAGCATTTCATAAAATTAAAAGAGTCCTTAATCATTTTTGAAAAATCTTTAAAAATTGTATTCTTGAGATATCTTGATAAATCATCTTTTAATTTATAAAAGAAAGTCTATGCTTTTCCGACAACAAATCCATGCGTAAGTATCAAAATTCGGTTTTGAGATATAAAGTTTCGAATTTTTCCTTCCGAGTCCTTAATCAGTTTTTCAAAAATCTCAAAAAATCAAATTCTTAAGATATCTTGATAATTTTTTTTTGATTTATAAAAAAAAGTATACAGATTTCCGGAACAAATCCATGTGTGACTATCTCAATGCATTTTTGAGATTTAAAGTTTTGAACTCCACATAAACTCGTAGCATTTCATAAAATTACAAGTGTCCTTAATCATTTTTGAAAAATCTTGAATAATTGTAACCTTAAGATAGATTAATAAATATTCTTGTACTTTTATAAAAGAAAGTCTGTGCTTTTCCGACAACAAGTCCATGCGTAAGTATCTCAATTCAGTTTTGAAATATCAACTTTCGAATTTTTCCTTCCGTGTCCTTAATCACTTTTTGAAAAATCTTAAAAAATCGAGTTCTTAAGATATCTTCATAATTTTTTTTGTCATTTATAAAAAAGTATGCAGTTTTCCGACAACAAATCCATGCGTATGTATCTCAATTCTGTTTTGAAATATTAAGTTTCGAATTCTTCCTTCCGAGTCCTTAATAAATTTTTGAAAAATCTTAAAAAATTGAGTTCTTAAGATATCTTGATAATTTTTTTTTTGTAATTTATAAAAGATATGCAGTTTTCCGAGAACAAATCCATGCGTGATTATCTCAATTCATTTTTGAGATATAAAATTTTGAACTCAACCTAAATTTGAAGCATTTCATAAAATTAAAAGAGTCCTTAATCATTTTTGAAAAATCTTAAAAAATTATATTCTTGAAATATCTTGATAAATCTTCTTTTAATTTATAAAAGAAAGTCTATGCTTTTCCGACAACAAATCCATGCGTAAGTATCAAAATTCGGTTTTGAGATATCAAGTTTCAAATTCTTCCTTCCGAGTCCTTAATCAGTTTATTAAAAATTTCAAAAAATCAAATTCTTAAGATATCTTGATAAATTTTTTTGTGATTTATAAAACAAAGTATGCAGTTTTCCAAGAACAAATCCATGTGTGACTATCTCAATTCATTCCAAGATATAAAGTATTGAACTCAACCAAAAATTGCAGTATTTCATAAAATTAAAAGGGTTTTTATTAATCATTTTTGAAAAATCTTAAGAAATCGAATTCTTAAGATATCTTGACACTTTTTTTTGTGATTTATGAAGGAAAGTACTTTTCCGAGAATAAATACATCCATGAATATCTCAATTCGTTTTTGAAATAAATGTGTAGCATTTCATAAAATTAAAAATTTTCTTAATGTTTAAAAAATCATAAAAAATCGAATTCTTAAGATATCTTAATGAATTTATTTTTATGATGTATAAAGGAAAGTATACACTTTTCCGATATCAAACCTATACTTGAGTACAACAATTCGTTTTTGAGATATCAAGGTTGACTAATCCTAAATTTGTGACACTTTATAAAATTAAATATTTCTTGAATCTTTTATGAAAAATCGTAATAAATCGAATTTTTAAAATATGTTGTTAATGATTTTTTTTGTGATTTATAAAGAAAAGTATGCAGTTTTCCGAGAACAAATCCAATTTATAGCATTATATAAAATCGAAAATTTCCTTAACAATTTTTGAAAAATCGACCGAATTATGAAAATATCTGTCTTAATCTATAAAGTAAAGTATATGTTGTAGGCATATTGCGAAATCCGGCTTATTACAATAAGCGCCGTCATTTTGCAATGTGTCCGGCAAATTGGAAAATTATCTCACATTTTGTAAACAACCTGAAATTTTTTAGGATTATTATAATAAGCCCACGAACCATTAGTCCAATTGAAAAGTGGACAACTGTTTCTTTAAAAAGCCTGGTTTTATTGAGGTTTTTTGCAATTAGCCTTACAGCCGACGGCGTATTAAGAATAAGCTAGGGTGGGGTTGTTGTGATTAAGGCATTATACTTGTTGAAACGTGTGCGGCGCAGTAGCATCGCATATTGTTGTTGGTTTTCTTATAGGTTAGTTTAACTATTGTTGCAGTGCAGTCAAGGACAAACAACTAATAAGGTAAACAAAAGTAGAAGAGAGTGAAACGTAGGTAGAAATGTAGAAAGTTTATCGATTAAAGGGGTGTCTAGTTATTAATTTTAAACACAGTTGTTAGGTATAGTACTAGTTTTACTAGGTTTTAACCGTTACACAACTGCTTCCTATGATTTACTAACATATTAGGTAACCAAAAAAAAAAAATTCGTGCGGTTATATTATAAAGGTTTTATAATTTAAATTTACTATAGTTTTTAATGTTTTCCCTCCTTATAACCCTAATGATGTCTGCAATAATTGTAGATGAAAATTCGGCTGTTTGTTTCTATAAACTGATTGTACTACATCTAACAACTGTGTTTGAAATTAACAGCTAGACGCTGCTTTAGTCTATTAACTTTCTACAAATAAGTACATATTAAATTTAAAGTCGTATAACAGTCGTACTTATGTTAACATAGGTGCTTGCAGTATGGACGACAATATCCAAACTGATAGAACTGATTTTCAAGACGAAAATAACATGAGAATAAACTTTAATGCGCGAATGAAAGAATACTGCAATAAGAGTGAAAATGTCCTAAAGAAGCCTTGGACAAAAGCAACGGTAGAAGAAGCAATTCGAGAAATTTTGGATGCAAATAACCCTCAAAAAAATATTAACTATAACCAGAAAATACGACACAATGGAGATTGGCGAAACAAGAGTTTTAATCAAAAAAAGAAGTAGTAATGAGAATCCTGTAGTAGTAATGATTCCGGTTGAAGAATACTTTAACAGACTTCTTCAATGTCACCGTGCCACTGGACATGGAGGAAGAGATAAAATGCTGTTTGAATTAAAAAATAAATTTTACATTCCCAGACCAGCAGTTGAAATATTTGTATCGCTTTGTAAAATGTGTAATACGAAGAAATCTCGACAACAACGTAATATTGTGGTAAGACCAATCACAACAAAAGATTTTAACCTTCGCAGTCAAGTTGATTTGATCGACTTTCAATCAACTCCATGTCGAGGATATAAATGGTTGATGAATTATCAAGATCATGCAACTAAATTTTGTCTTCTGCGACCTTTAACAACAAAGCGTGCTGCTGAAGTTGCAATGGAACTGCTGAAGATATTTTTGGATTTCGGCGCACCGCACATTCTACAAAGCGACAACGGACGTGAATTTACAGCTGATGTGGTTAAAGAACTTTCTGGTATGTGGGCTGACTGTAAACTAGTACATGGAAGACCTCGACATCTGCAATCACAGGGAAGCGTAGAGCGCTGCAACCAGGATGTTGAAAATATGTTCGTGGATGGATGACAATAAGAGTACAGATTGGGTGATAGGATGCCGCTTCGTTCAGTGGCAAAAAAACTCGTCAAAGCACAGGATCATAGGGCGCAGTCCATATACAGCCCTTTTTGGAACGGAACCAAAGATAGGACTAAATTCAACTAACATTCCACAGTCAATTCTTGAAAAAGTTTTTAGTGAAGAAGATTTGGAAAAGTTAAGAAATGTCGAATATAAGGGAAAAGTTGGAGAAAATCAAGATAAAAACCAATTCTCTAATGTTCAACAAGAGTTGTGTTTTATTTGTTCGGGATATTTGAATGAAACACCTTTTGTTTCATGCTCTTCATGTTCCATGAAGATTCATAAAACTTGTTTCCAAAAGTTTGCTCAATCTCCGATGAAAATGATAAGAAGTATCAATGCGATATTTGTAATAGACAAGAAAATATATCTTCACAACGTCAAAAAGCACACGAAGATCAAAAACGAGCGGCAGAAAAAATGGTTGAAAATACCGGGAAGAACCTAAGTTAGACGCACCAAATTTAATTGGAAAAATTCTTAAAATTAATAATGATGTTTATCAGATAGGAACAAAGAGTAGAATTATCAAAACATGGTTTTCTAGAAGTGACTTCCAAATTTCTGGCGCACAATTTGTTGAAGATATCCCCGAAGAATATATATCTGTTCGTCAAGCTGTAGCAAATGAGTCAATATTTGGAGGTCAAGGCTATAATAGCTGTAAGTGTACAGTGTCAAAAACCCAATGCCAAACAAAAAAGTGCTTGTGCAGGAAAGCAAAGCAAATGTGTTCATCAAAATGCCATAAGAGTTTACCATGTGGAAATAAGTGAAAATAAAATTAGTGTTAATTAATAAAACACAAGTCTAAAAAAGTTTTTGTTCATTTAATTTTCTTTATATTATTATTGTATTATATGCTCTATTTTAACATTGATCTGAATGATCTGTTTAGTTAATATGTGATAAATGATTATCAATAAAAACTTGTTCATCAAAAATTGTCGTTCAACTTTCTTGCATAAAATAACCTATAATTAGTTCAAATACTTCAAGAATACTTTAAGGTCAGGTAATTTTCTCGATATAATTTTAGTGAACTTATATTAGCCTAGGTTTATTGCAATAAGACTAGAAACCAGCAGACTTTTTGATGAAACTGGTGCTCACTTTCTAATTAGCCTAACTGTATGTGCGCTTATTATAATAAGCCTAAGAAATTTTAGGCCGATTAAAAAATGTGAGAGAATTTTCCAATTTGCCAGGCACATTGCAAAATGACAGCGCTTATTGTAATAAGCCGGATTTTGTAATTTGTAAAACTTGAAATCCAAATATGATCGATTTGATCATTTGGTTATCCCTTAACATAAACAAAATGTCGACAATTTCGATAATTTCGATTTTGTCGAAATTTGATATTAGGCTTCATGTTAAAAGTTTTGTTAATTACCACACTAAATAGTTCTAATTCCTAACCACCTATATGTATTCCAGTAAATTTCTCGGTATTTAAATATTTTTTTTAGTTTTTCTCTGCTAAAACTTACCTATGTATATGCCTTTCTCTATCAGCGGTACTTAGAAGTCTTCAAAAAAATTTATTTTTAGTATTCTTTGCATACCACACCTAGTAGTGACGCTCACTGTAAAAAAAAATGCAAAATAGTGATTGCTATTAGAATTTAAATGAGACTTTAAAGTACCTATAGGTTGGAAATGATGTTTAATAAATTAATATTAACAATGGTGGGAAATGGTTAAGTACCAAGGCCGCAATTTACGATGTTTGCAGCTTCGTTTCCTCTTCTTTGTAAATAACAATGAAAGTTTTTCGTATCTCATCTCCACCATCGTATCTCATCTCTCTCGTTCTCTTTTCACCCATCATTTTTCCACTCCTTGAAGAAGGCCTCTTAGTATGCTTCCATGTGTTCCTCTTCTGGGTCACCTCAAACCATCTGCTTCTCGTAATTCTCTTTACGTCCTGAATCCATCTCCTTCAAAAAGACGGCTTTGTTATTCTTGAGAGCTAGCACATCACATCTACCGTAATCTTCTCTGGCTACATAATGAATAATTCATTACAAATTTTGCTGTTTTTTGTATTCTCTGTATTACCTTCAATTGATTTATACCTTTTTTCGTAATCACCATGGTTTCTAGTCTGTACGTCCTCACTGATAGCAGAGATAATAAAGTGTAGAGATAGGTAACATAATGTGTTAGAAATTGAGTAGTATTTACACCATCTATGGACACTATCCCCAATTAAATTGCTGTGTTGCCATATTGTCTGGTATAATTAATTTTAAATAAATCCTATATTATTCATTTCTTTTTGATTATTTCAGTCAATAAAATAATATTGTATTATTAAAAATTATAAAAATGAAAATATATCATAATTTTTTAATAATACACTATTACTGTATTAACTAAAAAAATCAACAATTTTCTTGGAAAAATATTTATATTTTGAAATAAAGTTTTTGGCTGATTTATATAGTAGTCCAGTTGTAAATACACAAAAGTGTAAATTGATTTGTTTTAATAATAAATTGTTTTAGATCTTTTTGTAAAGCCAAAAGCTATGAGGCTTTCCAGTCTCTTCTAATCCCTCTAAGCATGAAAACAATTCTAGGTCTAGCCATATGAGTAAAGACCGGATTAAAAGGCACAAAAAAGGCGGAAAAAGGCACTTAAAAAGTCATAAAAATTAGAAATCGAAAAAATTGCTGTACCTAATTAATAATGTATTTTAATAACGTTTTCTTTAAAAAATACATCGTTAAACTAAACATTCATATGTAATTATTAAACCACTAATCACGAAAACAACTAATTATTAAATGCTGTTCTAAATGTTCCATTGTGAAATTGTGTCTTCTCTCACTTAACGTATTCTTGTAAGCCGAAAAACTTCTCTCCACGTCCACCCTTGTAATTGGTGCATTCTTGAACTTTGTAATTAATGCGGGATCCATAATAAATCCAGTAACAATTTCACCACTTAAAATTGATGCAATTTTTTGTAATGTGGCAAATCCTTCATTTTTACACAGAACGTCATTAAATTTATTCGTAATTACTTGACCAATATGTCCTGGTACGCTATACGTGCTGTCTTGAAACTTTTTAATCATTTCTACTGCAGTCACTAAAGGTAAATCCTGTTTTTCAAGTGATTTTATAGATTCACTTATATAACTGTAATTGCTTTTTATAAATGCCAAATTATTTTGTAGCTCCACTTCTTTTAGGACGGTCTGGCAATCTTCTATTGCTTTACTACTTGTAGCCGGAAATTCATTTATTAATTGTTTAAAATGATCTAAGGCGTTTGTGTAGTATACTTCTAGTACTTCTGGAGGAGTTGAAATGCTTCCAGAAGACTTGATACTGCTTCCAGAAGACTTGAAACTGTTATCAGAAAACTTGATACTGCTTCTAAAAAACTTGATACAGCTTCTGACTACTTTAAAATGTTTCCAGAAGACTGCTCTTGCTTCCAAAAGGCTTGGATTACTACCAGAAATCTTAATTAATTAGACTCGATAACACCTCTGAAGGACATGATACTAGGCAAAATATTTGAAATACTTCCAAAAGACTTAATATCACTTCCAGAAGACCTGAAACACTCCAGAATACTTGACAGTGCTCTGGAAGAATTGAAATGCTTCAAGAAGATTTGATATTGCTTCTGGAGGAGTTGAAATGCTTGCAGAAGACTAGAACTGTTTGTAGAAAACTATACTACTTCTAAAAGAGTTGATATTGTTTTCAAAAGACTTGAACTGCTTCCAAAAGACTCGATACTGCTTCTGGAAGACTTGATATTGTTTTCAAAAGACTTGAATTGATTCCAGAACACTCAATACTGAATCTGGACGACTTGATACTGAATCCAAAAGACTTGTAACACTTCCAGAAGACTTATCACCTATGAAATTATTTGAAATGTTTCCAGAAGACTTGATATTGCTTCTAGAAGACTTAGTATTGCCCTTGGAAGACTTGAAATTCTTTCAAAACATTCGATACTGCTTCTAGAAGAGTTGATGTTGTTTCCAAAAGACTTGTAATACTTCCAGAAGACTTATAATTATTTGAAATGCTTCCAAAAGACTTGAAATTGCTTCTAGCAGACTTGGTATTGCCCTGGAAAACTTGAAATTCTTCCAAAAGACTGAATACTGCTTCTAGAAGATTTGAAATATTTCTGGAAGATTACACATTACCTCTGGAAGGCTGGAATGCTTTCAAATTAGGTGACACTGCTTCCAGAAGATCTAATATTACTTCCAGACTACTTAAACTGCTTACAAAAGATATGATACTGCTTCCAGAAGACATGATACTATTTCCAGAAGAATTGATATTATAATTTTAGGACTTGAAAAGCTTCCAGCACAAATGAAGTGATTTAAGAAGACTTAATATCCTTCTTCTAGAAGACTTGATTTTGCTTCTAGAAGACTTGAAATTAAGTCTTAAATTAAATTAACTAATGGGAACTGTAACCTTATAGTTTCTGATACTCGATTAAGCCCGTGTGCTAAGCAAGTACAATGAATTAAATTAGGGTAAAAAATCTTCATATTAGACGCAGCTTTTACCATATATGCCGCTGCGTTTGACACCATCAGTAAAATGTTATCATTCGGTACCGGCTCCGGTAAGAAAAAATGCGTTAATTCGTCGTGAATAAATCTTGTTACCGTATTATTATTTGTTTTACTTAATTCTTTGGTACTTATTAGAAAACTTTTTGACGAATTTTCATCACTTAATACTCCAAGTATTAAATTTGAACATTGAATCAATAGTGAATTTTATTTCTAGTGAATTTTGGGACATGCTATTTTTTATAATTTCCGACGAGGAAATGTAGAGAGGCGCAGCGAAAAATTTTTTCATAATTCAACCAATTTTTGGGGAAAAGACGCCAAAAAGTTGGAAAAAGGCTTTAAATAGGCATAAAAAAATAATAGGCATGAAAATTCAAAAAAGGCATAACTAACCCGGTCTTATTTCACTTATTTTTAACTGATTCGTAAAGATATTTAAATATATTTGTAATGCCTTTAATTTTGAGCATAAGCATATTTTCTATAAATCCGGTTTTTACATATGAGTATAGCCATAGGTATAGCCATTTCGTCAAAAAACAATACACATAGTTTTCTATTTAGCATGAATGGTAAAAATTTTTGTTTTTAAACAATCTTAAAACAAGTTTTCTAAAATGCTTCGGTTGATTCTCACATTGAGGTGAAATGAGCGTTACATACTCTTTTTTTACCATATAACTCCTTGGCATTCATTCCCATCAAATCTTTATTTCCACAAAATTCTACCCATGTATTAAACAATGTTGCAAATTTTCCTGGATTTGGGAACAAGTGTCTAAAGGACACTTTATATTCACAACCATTAATAGCACCTGTGGTCCACTTCACAATGGTACCATTAACGTACCATTGTGAAGTGCTATATAGAACAATTTTTTAATAACTTTCCTCGAAAGTTATTACTAACTAACTAACAGATAACTGTTAGTTAAAAACATTTAAGAACAATATTATTGAGAGGGTAAGGGCAGGTGAAGGGTTGGGGTTGGGTTGGGTTAATAACCATTCTTCATGTTTAGCTATCTAAATAATAACAGATTTATCATTATACTTTTCTCAAACCATCTTTCTTTAAAATTTTAGTAATGATAATAATTACCATTTATTATCATTTCGGTTAAACTCGTACTACAAACATCCTTAATATTATTCATCTAACGGACGAATATAGAATTTTTAATTCATTACTTGAGTCAAATTGATTCAAATGTCAAATTTTGCATGTTTTCAAATTTGAATGAATTTTACTGTTTTAACTACTTTGCGATGTATGAGCCATTTCAGGGGACTCTCTCCAACTAATCGCGCAGTTTTTAACCAGGTTCTCAAATGATCTTATTAAAGTGAACACCCCATGACTGATAGTATGCATGAATTGTTTTGAATTAAGGTAGGTTGGGCTTTAAAAAATTATATGCTGAGGCAGCTTTCTTTGTTTAAATAGCTTGCCAATATCTCTTCACGTTCGTTTTAGGTATCAAAACCGAAATATTTCCATTTTTTCCAAGATCTTCATATCCCATCACTGTCCTCTTTTCAGTCATCATTTGTTCATTTCAGGACAATAACCTCTTTAATATACTTCTCTGCTTTTCTCTCCTGGGACACCACAACCCATCTGCTTCTCGTAATTCTCTTTATCTCATCTATCCTTCTTCTTGAGGGTCTGTCCACATTGGACCTTGCTATTCCTAGCAGCTAACGCAGTCTGAAAAATTTCTTTGAAAAACTGAAACGGGACATTATCATATGCAAACAGATTATCTACATAATTTAACCTCTTTTTGAAACAATTATCAACACGTTACATATTTTTTGAATTTCAATACATTCCTTTTGTATTCTTTTTTACGAGAAAAACTCTCAAAATCCCTAAAAAAGATATAAGATCCTCTGTATGCAGAAAAAATGTTTGAAAAAGACTCATGCTATGAATGACCTTAAAATCAACAAAAATTGTTTAAAATATATCTCTAATGGCATATAATTGTCTAAAGTGGTCTAATCATCTAGAAGTTGTTGCAAAATTTGTCTAAAATATATTTCTAATGGCTAATAATTGTCTAAAGATGTCTAAAATGATCAAAAACTGTCTAAGCTATATTTCTAATAGTCTAAATATGCTTAGCATTATCTGAAATCTTTGAAAGTAGGCTAAAGTTGCTATAAATCTTACAAATTTGAATGATAATTGTGGCTGTTGTAGCCACAATATTTTTGTTAATAATCTTTTTTTATAATTTTTACGTTGTTATCAAAACCACGATATAGATCCGCTACACTTATCCCCCTTAAAGAAAGAAAGAAATCAAATTTAAATAATGAATCGAACATTTTTAATTTTTTTAATTTTATTAATATCATTGATGGCAGTAGAAATATCTTCTTTTAAGCAAAACGCTGGTTTTAGTTGGACTACGCTGACTGTCACTTTATTACTTTTAAGAATTTTAAAATATTTTGCATTCCTTTCTATTACAGGGTAGGGACCTTCAAATCTAGGAGTAAGAGATTGTTTAAGATCATTAATTTTAATAAAAACGATTTGCCTTAAAAAGTTCTTTATGCACAAACGGTTTTTGACTACCATAAGAAATTGCTGGAATTGGTTTAAGATCAGCGAATGATGAACAAAGATTTAAAAGAAAAGGTTCGTATTTTGGATTTTTATCTCTTTGAATAAAAAATTCTCCCGGAAGATTAAAAGGTTGACCATAAACCAATTCTGCAGGTGAGCAACCTAAATCTTCTTTTAAGGACGATCTTATGCCTAAAACTATGAGCGGTAAATCGTGGTTCCATCGATTGGTGTTTCCCCGTGAAATCATAGCTGATTTAAGGGTTCTGTGGAATCTTTCAATCATTCCGTTACTTTCTGGGTGATAAGGTGTGGTGTGTATTTGATGAGTGGCGAAAAGTTTTGGAATTTAGTGAATAATTCGAATTGTCGTCCTTGGTCGTGTATTGTACTAGGAATACCAAATCGGCTGAAATAATGTCGAAATAATTTATTTGCGATGGTATCGACATTTATATTTTTCAGAGGAAATACCTCTGGCCA
This sequence comes from Onthophagus sagittarius, assembly GCA_036711965.1. Taxonomy (NCBI): domain Eukaryota; kingdom Metazoa; phylum Arthropoda; class Insecta; order Coleoptera; family Scarabaeidae; genus Onthophagus; species Onthophagus sagittarius. The sequence continues at coordinate 67,631,449 of JASERS010000003.1, forward strand.
TCGAGTAAAACGATCGATGACTGTGAGCATGTAAGTGCAACCAAGAGACGAAATTAATGGGCCAACAATATCTATATGAATATTATTTGTTGAACTTGTTGAAAAAGTGTTTTTGAATTTTGGTACGTTGACATTGTAGACAGGTTTTTGTCCACAATTGGATGTCCTTTGACATGTGTGGCCAAAAGAATCTTGTTTTAATTGAGTGAAGACTTGTTCGAAAACCTGAATGAGTTAGTGAATGGAAATTGTTGAAAATGTTTTGACGAAGATTTTGAGGTATATATATATGCGTGGATTACTGTGAGAAAAGATGATTTAGTTCTATATCTGTAATTTGTTCCTGTTGTATCACTTCTACATCAGGATAATGCGTGGTGATAGGTTCAATATCAACTCTTGATAGAGTATCAGCTACTATGTTAGAATCACCTGTTATATAGCGAATATCTGAAGAATATTCTGCTATATAATTAAGATAACGTGACTAGCGAGGAAATTTTTCAATGGTTGAGAAAATAGTTGTAATTAACGGTTTGTGATCTGTATACATCGTAAATTCATGTCCATGCAGGAAAGGTTGATGAAAGAAATTAATTGAACTATATATAGCTAGTGATTCTCTATCAAAAGTTGAATATTTTTGCTGGGTAGTCGTCAACTTTTGAGAATAGAATCCTAGTGGTTGTGAGCGAGTATCGATTGTTTGAGACAAGACGGCTCCAATATTTTTGTTAATAATCTTTTTTTTTATAATTTTACGTTGTTATCAAAACGACATGCTACTTCTTCTATCTTATTTATTTATATTAATCTTCTGATTTTTTTTTAAAGACAACTGATATTTTTTATATAAAATAAATGAAAAATGAAAATGAAATGATGTAGATCCGCTACAATAATAAAACCCAGTATTTATGTACTTATATACAGGTAGCCCTCCTCTAACACGGTATCTTATAACACGGTTTCGCTATAACACGATTCGTAAATTGCGGGAAACCTCCTACAACACGGTATCCTACAACACGTTTTCGCTATAACGCGATGAGAAAACTGCAAATCCTTTGTACATACAATACTGTATGTACTTATACAGACCGGGTAAAGTGCCCGACGCGGCTCTGCGAGCCACGTGCACGATGTCACTTCCAAATTGCTGGAAGAGCAAGACGTTTGTTCCTCTTATCGGGCCCTATGTCCCCCGTAGGACATTGGGGTACGCCCAGTTAGGGTAGGAACACACGATTGCTGCTTAATAATTAGGCAACGCCTACGATAGTTCTGGTTTAAAATGCGTGTGTTTTTTCCTCGAAGAGTCAGTCAGTCAGTTTTCCGTGTGGTTTTCGTACGTTCTTTACTTTCATCTCCGTGGCCTGAAAACAAAAGTGTTTCACGCTGCTACTCGGTAGTCTACGTCGCGCCACGGTGTGTTAAAGAACAATTTTTTTATCTTTAAGACATTAAGCTTCAGCCCCAAGCAATGTCAGGTAAAGATAAAACAACGTTCAAGAGAAAATTCATTTCTTTGGAAGTAAAGATTCAAATCTTGGATCGTCTATCGAAAGGAGAAAAAGCATCCCACATTGGGAAAAACCTTAATTTGAACGAAGCAACAATTAGAACAATCAAGAAAAATGAAAAAGAAATCAAAAGTGCAGTTGCCGCAGGATCTTCGACATCCGCAAAACGTTCAGCCCGCCCCAGACCAGCAATAATTGAGAAAATGGAAAAGGCCCTCAGCATTTGGATTGACGATTGCTGTCAAAAAAAAATTCCATTAGATGGCAATATTATAAAACAAAAAGGATTAAAAATTTACAACCATCTCAAACAACAAGGAGAATCCTCTGTCAATCCAGATTTTGTGGCGAGTAAAGGTTGGTTCGAGAAACTCAAAAAGCGTTTTGCGATTCATAGCATAAGAATCCAAGGAGAGTCTGCGTCGGCTGATCATGAAGCTGCTAGGACGTATCCAGAAAAAATTCAAAACATTATAGCCGAGCAAGGATACACAGCAGATCAAGTTTTCAATGCCGACGAAACTGGGCTTTGGTGGAAAAAAATGCCCAGTAAAACTTTCATATCGAAGACAGAAAAAACTGCACCCGGATTTAAGGTGTCCAAAGATCGTTTAACGCTCCTTTTGTGCAGTAATGCATCGGGGGACTTCATGACAAAACCGATGCTAGTGTACAGATCTTTGAATCCTCGTGCACTAAAAAACGTGAATAAAAACACCTTGCCGGTATACTGGACAGCAAATTCGAGAGCTTGGGTAACAGGACATTTATTTAGAGATTGGTTTTTGAATTGTTTTGTGCCAAGCGTTGAGCGGTATTTAAAGCGAAAAAATTTGAGCTGCAAGGCGCTGTTGCTATTAGATAATGCTCCATGCCACCCACAAGATTTAACACATCCCAACATCAAAATAATGTTCTTACCACCGAACACTACTTCGTTGCTCCAACCACTGGATCAAGGTATTATTTACACCTTTAAAACATATTACATAAGAAGATACAGTGGATTTTAGACGCAACCGATTCGCAATCAATTAGCGTAATGGAAGCATGGAAGAAATTTTCCATCAAGCACTGCATCGATATCATATCTTTGTCACTGAATGAAATAAAAACATCAACATTAAATGCGTGTTGGAAGAAGATATGGCCCTCTGCAATTGAAACGGAAAACATACGTGAAACATTAGAAAATGAAATTGGTGCGATATTAGAAGTCGCTAAATCAATCGGAGGCGAAGGTTTTGTGGATATGGCTTCCAAAGACATTGAAGATTTATTAGTGGAAGAAGAAGTTGACGAAGCGGAATTAATCGAAATGGCATCCGTAGATGCAAATCAAATCGATTTTGAGGACGCTAGCTCTGACGAAGATTGTGCAGTCAAGAATTTAACATTAAAAAAATTACAAGAAGGCCTATGCTTAGCGGAAAATCTGGAATCATTTTTCTTGAATGAAGACCCTTCGACGGAAAGAAGTCGAAAATTCAAAAGGGAGCTGCAAAACTGTTTAGCTCCATACCGGGAAATTTACAATGATCTAATAAGAACCAGCAAGCAAAGTTCCATTACAGATTTTTTTAAGAGGGGAAAACATACAAAAACTTTAAATAACGAAAAAAGTTCAGAAAGTGAAGGCGATGTCGTTCCACCGAAAAAACGTTCTCGGTTGATTATACTGAGCAGTGACGACGAGTAAATTCATTAAATTATGGTTGCGTTAGATTAAAACATTTTTTTTATACTTTGTGTTGTACATACATTTATATTTTTAATAAAAATTACGTTGTTTATGTCGAATTAAGAAAAATATTTGTTTTTAATAAGTTTTTGGAACGTAACCCCCCTTTTTGCACTAGCTCTGGGTCTCATGCAACACGGTTTCACACAACACGGCATTTTCTAGGAACCTAACTACCGTGTTATAGGAGGGTTGCCTGTAAATAGCTGTTTACGGTCATAGCCGAAAGTGATTGAGATATGACATTACCCCTAAAATATTGATCTTTGGTCTATTTCGACGTGCCAAATATGAAATCAATCGCAGTTCTATCATCCCTATGGAATTCTACTATTCTTCTGGAAACTAGAATACCGACATATTCTAGTTTCAAGATATCAAGATATCACTTATTGTAGGAATATGAGATTGTTGACGCAACATTAAGATACTCTTGTTTCAATATAATTAATATACTTAGATCATCAAGATTACTTACATACTTGCTTTGAGAATATGTGTTTTTTTTTCACTCAAAAAATGATCTTGTGTATATACAGGGTGACATAGAAAAAAGTACATTGCATAGTGCTACACCATAGAGAACATTAAAATAAGAAAAAAGTTCCTATGAACATCCGAAAGGCCTTCGCTTAAAAGATAAGGGGTCTTCAACAATTAAATTTTAATGGTAAGATGAAAAATATGATTAATTAAAACAAAACATTAAGTTTTTAGAAGATGTTCAAATTGTTGCCCTTGTACTTCAATACATTTTTCCATTCTTCTTCTTAATGATTGACGGCATCTTTGAAATATTCCTGGGTTATTACGAAGCCTATCTGCCGATTCCATAATTCTTATCTACAATTGTTCTTCATCATGTATTTCTACAGCATAAACTTCATTTTTCATAAATTCCCAAAACGAAAAAACGAAGGGATTACGGTCGGGACTAGGAGCTGCTCAGGGTACAGGTCCCCCTCGACCAATCCACGAATTTCCAAATCTCCTGTCCAACTATTCCATTGTCACTAGAGAAAAGTGAGCTAGCGTCCCATCATGCATGTAATACATTCTTCCTATAATGGTCAATGGGACATCCTCCAATAACGTGTTTAAATGATTCTTCAAGAAATTTCGATACAGTGCACCTGTCAATCGATTGGGCAATCGAAATGGACCAATTAAGTAATTGTCAATTATACCTGCCCACACATTAATAGAAAACGCATATTGGTGACTTCGAATTACAGTTCGATGAGGATTTTCATTACTCAATTATGCATGTTACATGGGTTCAGAATACCATCTCGACTAAAACCAGCTTCGTCAATAAACAAAATTGATGAAATAATGTTTTATCTTTGGTTTTGCAACCATTCGCAAAATTGTGCACAGGAAAAAAGTCATGTTCCAATAGTGAATTAATTTTTTGTAAATTATATCGGTGCAGAAGTTGTTCATTGAAAATTTGTCTAAATGAGTCACGGTTAAGGTTTCGCACCGCTGAACTTGTTCTCAGATTATTTTCTATCATTCGTAAGACAGTTTCTTCGTTTCGCACAGTGCGACGAGTTCTGGAAACCTCACTATTCAATTTTGGTTTTTTAAAACAACCATCTTCTCCCAAACGCCTATACACATCAATAAATGTTCGAACATTAGGAACTTGACTTAAAGGATATCTTTCTCGATAGATACGTTGAGCTTCTTCGCAAGAATTTGATCTAGCTTCGCCGTAACACATAATCATGTCTCTGTATTCTTCAAAAATGTAGCGAACAATTTTTGAAAGCAATTTTGAATAACCAGTGAGAAAGCCAATGAAACACTTAATCACGAACACAAAATACCTCAAACAATTATTACATTAGTTCGAGAAGTGTCATTAGTATGTAGCGCTCGCCATCAGTAATCACAAAACTAAGATCATATTTGAATTTAGCATGATAAAAAACCCCTATGTATCACATTTTATCCATTTTTTTGCAAAATGAAAAATCGAAGAGATTACGATCGGGACTAGGAGCTGCCCAGGGTACAGGCCCCCCTCGATCAATCCACGAATTTCCAAATCTCCTGTCCAAATATTCCATTGTCACTAGAGAAAAATGAGCTAGCGTCCCATCATGCATGTAATACATTCTTCCCATAATGGTCAATGGGACATCCTCTACTAATGTGTTTAAATGATTCTTCAAGAAATTTCGATACAGTGCACCTGTCAATCGATTGGGCAATCGAAATGGACCAATTAAGTAATTGTCAATTATACCTGTCCACACATTAATAGAAAACGCATATTGGTGACTTCGAATTACAGTTTGATGAGGATTTTCATTACTATATCTACTATTATGCATGTTACGTAGGTTCAGAATACCATCTCGACTAAAACCAGCTTCGTCAATAAACAAAATTGATGAAATAATGTTTTATCTTTGGTTTAGCAACCATTCGCAAAATTGTACACAGGAAAAAAGTCATGTTCCAATAGTGAATTAATTTTTTGGAAATTATATCGGCGAAGAAATTGTTCATTGAAAATTTGTCTAACTGAGTCACGGTTAAGGTTCTTCTCCCAAACGCCTATGCACATCAATAAATGTTCGAACATTAGGAACTTGACTTAAAGGATATCTTTCTCGATAGATACGTTGAGCTTCTTCGCAAGAATTTGATCTAGCTTCGCCGTAACACATAATCATGTCTCTGTATTCTTCAAAAATGTAGCGAACAATTGAGAACCAGTGAGAAAGCCAATGAAAAACTTAATCACGAACACAAAATACCTCAAACAATTATTACATTAGTTTGAGAAGTGTCATTAGTATGTAGCGCTCGCCATCAGTAATTACAAAACTAAGATCATATTTGAATTTAGCATGATAAAACCCCCTATATATCACATTTTATCCATTTTTTGCGTCTCTGGCTAAAAGTATTAAAAGAAAACCCTCAAAAAAAAAATTAAATTCAACACCCCGTATCTTTTAACCGAAGGCCTTGCGGACCCATGTTCATAGGAACTTTTTTTCTTACTTTAGTGTCCTCTATTGTATGGCACTATGCAATGTACTTTTTTCTATATCACCCTGTATAAGGATATGATAAACTTCAGCCAATTGTAATAATTTTCATTCAAGAATACTTTCTGTTATTTAAGTTGAAACGTAATCTTACATACAGTCTGTCAACAGGAGACTACGACAAAGCACTGAAGATGCTAAGTGAGATCTTGGCGAAACGTCTGCCCCTGTCCACAGGGAACAACCAAGAAGATGAACGGATGATACCTCGGATCAACCAAAACACGTAATCTTACATACTTCATACACACAGCATTTTAAAGAAGATATCTTCATCTTCAATTTAAGTGATGATTCATTCTTTATTTTCAATACTAAAGCCAAAGCGATTTTTTGAAGTTTAATTCATTTGAAGCGTAATAATACACATTTTAATTTCTCTCTCAATATTTTTTTCTTATTTTTATCTTCAATTTGATCCATCAATCACCACATTATCTCCATTATTTTAGCCATGGCGATTTTTTGTTGTTTTTACAATTTAATATTTGGGACAATATATATAAAAGTTCATAATTTCTATTGTAAGTATATAATTAGATAAAAGAGTTGTCACGTGGATGGGTTGTGTTTTATTGAGACTTCCCAAGAGGGCGAAGTCTGTAATTGCATAACCATATCAATCGGAGCCTAATAACCAGTTCTTCCCTTCCTGCCTAGGGACGGTACGTAATAACAACCCTTACGTTGTCGGTGTTCTGCGGTCAGCCTCCTGGACGCACCCTGATCGCCTATTGTGCCGACTATTGCCCGACGAAGGCCAAATTATCGACGACGATTACGTCACCCTTTACAAGCTAAGGGCGCAAAGAATATATATATGGATGAGGGTGGCAGCATCCCCTTTTTCATCGAAGGCGGACGTGTTGTGACAGATTTAACTCGCCTAATAAACGGTTATTTTCATCAAAATTATTCCATTATTCAATGTAATTGAGTTATATTTCAGCGCGAGAGTACCGTAAGGTAACAAATCACAATGATAATAATAACTAATACGAAGGAACTATATTATTCTTAAAGATTGCGATAGAAGTACATCATTACTTCGTCTAATTGGATGCCAACGGATGTATGCTACAACGAATATTAATCAGAAATTCAATTGGCCAATCGGCTACCGGCAGTCATCGAATAATTCACGTTGAAATAATTACACGTTTATACCGAACCGGGTGTTGAAGAGAAAGAAAAGAGAGAGAGAACGGTAATTTATCGGAAGCATTACTTACTGTGGAAACGCGGTGAGACAACCGGAGCAGGGGGGAATCTTCCTCTAGAAGCGACACAAGTCGTTCGTTATACATCCGTCGAGCACCGGGGGAAAGCCCCGAAAATTCGGCCGCCCTGATTGAGTTAGCGGGGTTCTGATTTTCACTTGTTCTCGGAACCCTAACCCCGCCCACCGCGCCGTTTCGCCTACGCTGCAACATTCGCCCCCCAAAACACGAGCCCCACAAACAATTTGTTACCGTACGAAAGGTTTGCGTAAGAATCGAATTCGCTCGAAACGTCCAAGTGGGGACGATGCCGTCAAACGCCGTAGTTTCCAACGTTAACGACGTTAAGGGGATGGATCCACGAAAAGGGCGAGTGGAATGAGATCTCGAAAAAAATAAGGGAGGGGACGATGTTGAAACATTGTTTATTTATTTCTTTTTCTGTGTTTTTTCGGTGTTAGGGAAGTTTGATTTGTTTGCCTTTAGTATACGAGGGAAGGTAAACACGTTGAATTTTGTTGGATCGATTTTTATCGCCAAAAATGTAAAGGTAATAATATTCGTAACAAAAATCATATTATCTCTATGTTTATCGCTTTACGTACTTCTGCGCGATTTGAAATCAGCTAAATATCACAAAAGTTGATTTTCTAAAGCAATAGGAAGGACATGAAACTGCATCTAAGAGATTTGAAATGCTTCCAAAAGACTTGATATTGCTTCTAGAAGACTTGAAACGCTTCTAGGACACTTGATATTGCTTTTAAACCACCTCAAATTTGCAGAAGGCTTGATGCTGCTCCTAAAAGACTTGATATTGCTTCTAGAAAATTTAAAATGCTTCCAGGATACTTGATATTGCTTCTGGACGACTTCAAATATTTCCAGAAAACTTGATGTTGCTACTAGAAGACTTGATATTGCTCTCAGAAGACTTAGTACTACATCTAGAAAATTTGAAATGCTTCCAGAAGACTTGATATTACCTCTGAAAATTTTGGAATGCTTTCAGAACACTTGATAATATTTACAAAAGACTTGGAATACTTCCTGAAAATTTGATATTACCTCTGGAAGACTTAACTACTTTCGAAAAACTTGATGCTGCTTCTAGAAGATTTGTAATGCTTCCATAATACTTGATATTACTTCCAGAAAACATGATGCTGCATTTAGAAGATTTAAGATGCTTCCAAAAGCCTTGATACTGCTTCTGCAATATTTGAAACGCTTCCAGAAGATTTGATATTGTTTCTGGATGACTTCAATACTTCCAGAAACTTGAAATGCTTCCAATAGATTTGATATTGCTTCTGGACGACCTGAAATGCTTCCAGAAGACTTAATACTACTTCTAGAAGACTTGATATTGTTTCCAGAAGACTTGACATGCTGCCAGAAGATTTGATACTGTTTCTGGAATACTTGAAATGCTTCTAGAAGACTTAATACTGCTTCTAAAAGATTTAAAATGCTTCCATAATATCTGACAGAGTTCTGGAATACTTGAAATGGTTCTAGAAGACTTAATACTGCTTCCTGAAGACTTAATACTGCTTCCGGAAAACTTAAAATGCTTCCAGAAGTCTTGAAATGATACCAAAAAACTTGATGTTGCTTCTGGATAACTTGAATACTTTCTGAAGACTTGATACTGCTCTTAGAAGACTTGACATTGATTCCAGAAGTCTTGATACTAGAAAATTGAAAATGCTTCCATAATAATTGATAGTACTTCCACAAAGCTTGAAATGCATGCAAAAGACGAGGTAATACATCTAGATTACAAAATTTTATGGAAAACTGGTTTTTATAAAAATAGATGATTACAAAATTGATTATGTCCATGATTGGTTGTTTTAAATAATTCTGCCTAGCTCGAAATCAGCAAAAAATAAGGAAAACTTGATTTTCTAAAGATAAAGGAAATGGGAAAAGCAATTGTTTTTGCATTTTTGCTGCTTTAAAGATAATGAGGAATACGATGCATTTGCGGTTACATCGATCTGAAACTCTGTTCAATCCGACACCTACAAAAATTGATGAAACACTGGTTATGACGCCAAAATCGCACGTTAACAAAAAAAATCTATTAGTGCAAGAAAAAAAAAAATAATAAAAAGTACCGAAAATGACAAACACAGAATATGTTTACACCTTGAGACGCACGCGGGTCCTCGACCGGCCCAGTGAAGAAGGGGAGGGATATTTGTATGGCGCCACACAGTTTATCCCGCGTGATACACGAACTATGACGTGAGTTAGAACAGGTTATAAAATGTTGATGCAAACATATAACACAAGACAACAAAAATATTCAAAAATACACGTAGATTATGAGTTGCAAGAAAATAATATATATATTGAATAAATCCCGTAGGATAATACAGGTAAGTGAAACAAAATTAAATTCGAATAAACAAAACTAGAATTAAAAGAAAATAATACTCTAAACTTTTGTAGGTTAAACCAACAACAACAACAAAAAAATATATATTAATGTTAGCGAGGTCAACGACCAAAAATAAAATTTTAAAAAAAATCTAAATTTGAAAGAAAAATGAAAACAAAAAGTTAACTCGCGCCTAGACTCCGTAGAGTTGAGCTCAACCTAAAGTCTTAACTGAAAATCAAAATTCAACGCTAAACAAAATAAAAAAAATACTCGCTAACAGGAACTTACAAAAAAAATAAGAAAACTAAATTAAATCGATTGAACAACAACAAAAAAAAAAAACTAAATTGATCAAGATTTTCTTAACAAAAATTTATACTTGAATTTACAAGGTTCCTTTGACAGCAGATGTAATAAAAAAATTATGTTGACCTATCTGACCTTGTATCCCCCTTGTTTTGAACTTGTCTTCTTCAGCAACACTTCTGGTTCAGGACAGGTAAGGTTGTTCAGTTGTTTCTCAGGTATGAGAATGATGAAAATGCTTTCAGGAAGCAACGAAGAAGAAATTTCCCTTGGGCAATTGGTCCCACCAAAAATTTGCTCCCCTCGATAAAACCTGGATAAAGAATGCGAAAATGAAATATGAAACACGATTGCAATTAGGTTTAGGATAGTTTGTAGTATTTTTTTTTTGTAGAAGTAGTTTTAAGAAATTAGTAGAAAGAATTTTTTTTTTTTTTTGTAGAAGTAGTTTTAAGAAATTAGTAGAAAGATCTGAAGTATTGAAAGAAGGTGTGAATTGGTGAAAGGGATGTATGCATTAATTAAAAGAACCTTACAGAAATGCTTACCTCAGATGTTCGAGGTTTAATTAACCAGAAAATAAATGATGTAATTCGAAAATACGTTGAAATCCGGATATACCGAAATATTTGTGAAAAGAAACACACTTTTCCAAAACTTTATCACGGGTGATGGATCCCACAAAAATGGAAAATAGAAACTCACTCAAAACCCAAAAATGGCGAAATACTTCTATATAATATCACCCGCAAAGTAACGTTATCGAACTGGTAACAGAGAAGAAGGAGAAAATATATTGAAATGTCTTTTATACCAAAAGCAATATTAAAAAAAATTACACCTGCGCAAATAAAATTTGGCAACACCCTCTCAGAGAGAAAAGAAGAAATGAAGAAAATTTAAGAAGAGTTCTAGGAGAAAAAGGGAATAAGAAGGAAGATCCAGAATGTGTTACTGAAATAAACTTTACAAAATAATAAAATATACAATAAAAATAAACGTTTAAAAAAAAAATGACTACATTAATGCAACTCACAATCTACAACAATTAAACAAATCACCAACACTTAAACGAAAATTTTGGAACGTAACATTCCCCTCTTTCCCATCAAAAAGAAATTTTTACCAAAATTTCTTTATCAAAAACCAAAACTAAAACAAATGGTAACAAGGAAACATACTGAAAAGAAGAGGACCATAAGGACACAGAAAGGACTCTATGTACCGATTACACGCCCCCGTCGTGACAATTCATTTCCGGATTAGATTCACGAACGAAAAGTTTCAAATGTGCTACATGCCAATGACCCGTCAGCGGATTCCCGTCCATATCCTCCAAGGAATAAATTTCGGGTGAGATCTTTTCTCTTATTCTATACGGCCCTACGAACTTATTTAACATCTTGGCCGCGATCCCTCGCGATGCATCAGACAATGCAAAATTACGACGCCAAACCTTTGTACCAATTTCATATTCCAACGTTCTATGACGTAAATTATATCGCGCGACCGTTTTTACTGACGCCTGTTTTACACGCTCGTGTATTTCCTTAAATAACGAAGGAAACGCCTGTCCTCTTTTTCGCATATCGAATTCAACATTCCCCGCGCGATCCGCATAAGAATCTCCCCTCAAAATCATCTCCCGCCCGTAATTAATGAAATACGGTGTATAGCCCGTCACTTCGCTCTTAGCCGTCCGAAGAGCACATACGACTTTATTTAAATACACGTCCCATTTACGATGGTTGTCATTTACGTACGCTATCAACATGGTTTTAAGAGTCCGATTGACCCTTTCCGTAGGGTTCGCCTGTGCATGATAAAAAGGGGTGAATTGGCTAACCACGTTATACATTCCTAGAAGTTTGCGATACGAACCCGACCTAAACTGCACACCATTGTCCGAAATGACTTTACGAGGGACTCCATAAGTCAAAAAGACTCCCTCTTCAAGGCACCTAACAACCGACGTCGCCGTGGCCTGTCGTAATGGGAAGCAAACAGGGAACTTAGAAAACAAATCGTACACCACGAGAATGTATGCGAAACCGCGAGTACTTCTCGGCAACGGTCCTATCAAGTCGATACTTATCTCTTCCCACGGAAGAGTCGCTGTGACGTTACTTCGCATTTTTCCGGGTGCCGCTTTTTGTTCCGGCTTAGTCTTTTGACAAGTCGGGCAACCGCGAATATAACGTACAACATCGTAACGCAATTTCGGCCAAAAATATCGATCAACTATACGCGAAACCGTTTTAGTGACCCCCAAATGTCCACCACTATCCGCCGCATCGTGAAACCTTTTAAAAATATTTACCCGCTCGTATTTCGGAACTACCAAACGCCAATCATTAATACCGAACGATAAATCTATTTGTTTAATCCGTACTCTTTTAAATAATTTTTCCCCCTCAATACGATATAACGGATATTTTTCCGGCTTTAAGCGTACATTTTTTTTTAATCTTTCGTACCACGCATCTTTAATCTCATCCCTGTATTCTCCGATGATCTCGTCCACTACCGGTACCGCACGCGATAGACCATCTGGTATCACATGATCCTTGCCTTTACGGTGTCTAATAGTGAAGTTATACTGTTGTAAGCGAATCGACCAACGAGCTAAACGACCCGACGGAGTTTTTAAATTATTTAGCCACACCAACGAATAATGGTCCGTAATGACGGTAAAGTGTCCACCCTCTATATACGGTCGGAGTTTTTCAATAGACCATAGCACGGCCAAACACTCTTTTTCGGTCGTCGAAAACTTACGTTCTTGAGGAGTTAAAGAACGACTCAAATAACTTATGACTTGCTCGCCCTTATCCGTTTCCTGCGTCAGTACCGCGCCTATACCGAAGTTCGACGCGTCAGTTTGTATAACAAACTCTCTATCGAAATCCGGACGCGTCAATATCGGAGCCGTAACAAGACATTCTTTAATCTGGTCCCACGCTTGCGTACATTCCTCCGTCCACGTAAAACCCTTACAATTTTTTCTTAAGAGTGCAGTAAGAGGAGATATCATCATGGCGAAATTGGGAATAAACCGCCTGTACCACGAAGCCATGCCAATAACGCGCCTAACCTCAGAAACCTTTTTCGGATTTGGGATCTCTAGAATCGATTTTACTTTGTCCGGATCTACATGCAAGCCGTTGCCGTCTACGACGTAACCGAGGTACCGAAGAGAATCACGAAAGAACTGACATTTATCACGGTTTAAAGTAAGACCCGCCGCCAATAAACGTTCGCAAATGTGTTCCAAAACTTGGAAATGTTTCTCAACTGTAGGTGTCACGACAATAACATCATCAAGGTATACAAAAACGTGAGACTCGAACTCGCTACCAATGACGTCGTCAATAAACCGTTGCCACGTCGCCGGAGCATTGGTCAAACCGAACGGCATACGGTTGAATTGAAACAGACCGCGTCCCGGAACCGTAAAAGCTGTATACGCCTTGCTTTGCTTGGCCATCGGTATCTGCCAATACGCGGATTTGATATCTATTGAAGATAACCACCTAGCATCGCGCAACCTATCTAAAATCCAAGAGACTTGAGGAAGGGGATAAGCGTCAGCCTGGGTAACCCGATTCAATTGCCGATAATCTATACAAAATCGGTAGCCGCCGTCCTTTTTCGGTACCAAAAGTATGGGGGATGCCCATGGGCTACTGGATTTTTCCACAATACCCATCTCTATCATATCATCTAACTCTTTATTAACTATCTTTTGTATGGTGGGTGAAATCGGATAGTACCGCTGTTTGATAGGTAAGGTTTCAGGGTTGATTTTTATGTGGTGTTCTACCAGATTAGTACGACCGATCCCTTTCTCAGACCTCGCCGAAAACGCACGACTCATAAATGACGCCAACCGTTCTTCTTCTGCCGAGCTCAGAGCTGTACGAGATTGTAACGCATCGATGTTCACGGTCGGAGGGTGACTCGAAAAGGACCATTCCCCGCGTCGGAGATCTGGTATCAGACCCATTCTCTTCCAAAAGTCTATACCTAATATCAATGTATGTCTCAAATCGGGAACCATAAGTACCGGAATAATTTTTGTTTGTCCCTCTAGAGTAAATGGTACATTAACTATGCCGTCAACATTGCATTTTGAATCGTTCGCAACCGAACATTTTACGCTCGTGATCTGAATCGGAAGACCTAAATGTTTCATTATTGCTATACCCCGTTCTCCCATCACCGTTTGACTAGCACCCGAATCTAACAAGCCCGTAATTTTTATTCCCATAACATTAACCGTTAAATAAGGTCTCTCATCATCGCGCACGCACGCGAATACAAAATCTAAAAGTACTTCGATCGGCTTTTTATTGGACTGATTACGACACCGACCTATCGTCGCATCACTTGTCCGTTTCCCGAACACCTTCGGCAGTTTCTCGTAATAACATCCGGCGCCCCACATCGATAACAGTGAATGTTTTTAGGAGCTCGACATTCTCTAGCACGATGACCTTCCCTCTGACAATTCCAACATTTAATCGCGATCCCAGATGGTCCTACATTTGTAGTTACGCTAGCTACGTTCGTATTCCCCGCATGTAAATAAGCCAAGTCCGGTTCTAGTACTTTAGTCGCTCGCGAAGGAGGTACATAATTGTCTACCGCCGACTTAGTAATTTCTAACTTTCGTCCGTATTGTAATAGTTGTTCCACCGAATCGATTTCTACTAGTGCTAATTGTCGTTGAAATGACGGATTTAAATTTCTGCGGATTAGATTAACTTGAACGCCTTCGGGTACCCGTGTACTTAAACGCGAAAACAAATTCTTCATAACAGATACGAAAATACCGATAGATTCAGTAGCACCCTGAGTGCGATGACGAATCTCGTCGTACAACTGGTCGTCATAATCGACAGGCAAGAATTCCATACGCAACCCTTCTACTAATTGGTCCCATGTCGTGAACTTATCGCGATTGGCCCGATACCATATCAATGCTTGATCTCTAAATAGATCAACTGCAGACACAAACAACGCCGCCTTCGACACGCCCCGCGCCCCTCGCAATTCATTTACCCGCTCGAGAAATGCGCTTAGTGAACCTTTCCCGTCTCCAGCGAACGCAATACCCCACTTATTTACCGGTATCATTTTTGAAGTACTTGGAGCCATGTCATCTTCGGAAGCTTCACTAGAATCTGACGATTCTGGAACCAAGCTTACTATGCTTATATTTTGATTAGTTCTACTCGGAGTTGACGATGCTTTAACCCGAATTTCAAGTCGCGATGACAAAGTCACAATTTCCGTTATAAAGTTCATCTTCGCAACCTTATCCTCCGCAGTAGTGGCTTTTGCCCGATTTGCGCGCCCTACCAAATAAATCAAATTATTATTTAAACGTTTGAAAGCTGCGCAATTACTAGTGCCCGAAAAATTAATAATCTTATCCTCAATCTGATCGATATCAGCCCGAATTGCCTCCGCATCTTCTTCAAACTTAAACGGATATGCCGGTAACGTGAAAAGAGAATTCTTTTCCATAGTAATCAAGCTTCTCAAAGTACGCCTCATTTCATCATGAGTTAATTCTTTAGTAATACCGCGAATTTTTAATTCGTAACGTAAGGCATCCGCCGTTAGCCTACCTACATCATAAGTCCTATCCATGTTTCAAGAAAAAAATTAGTCCGACCCGATAATTAACTAAAAGAACTTCCCTAACTTTTCGTTTAGGCCCCACGTTGGGCGCCAAAAATTTATGACGCCAAAATCGCACGTTAACAAAAAAAATCTATTAGTGCAAGAAAAAAAAAAATAATAAAAAGTACCGAAAATGACAAACACAGAATATGTTTACACCTTGAGACGCACGCGGGTCCTCGACCGGCCCAGTGAAGAAGGGGAGGGATATTTGTATGGCGCCACACAGTTTATCCCGCGTGATACACGAACTATGACGTGAGTTAGAACAGGTTATAAAATGTTGATGCAAACATATAACACAAGACAACAAAAATATTCAAAAATACACGTAGATTATGAGTTGCAAGAAAATAATATATATATTGAATAAATCCCGTAGGATAATACAGGTAAGTGAAACAAAATTAAATTCGAATAAACAAAACTAGAATTAAAAGAAAATAATACTCTAAACTTTTGTAGGTTAAACCAACAACAACAACAAAAAAATATATATTAATGTTAGCGAGGTCAACGACCAAAAATAAAATTTTAAAAAAAATCTAAATTTGAAAGAAAAATGAAAACAAAAAGTTAACTCGCGCCTAGACTCCGTAGAGTTGAGCTCAACCTAAAGTCTTAACTGAAAATCAAAATTCAACGCTAAACAAAATAAAAAAAATACTCGCTAACAGGAACTTACAAAAAAAATAAGAAAACTAAATTAAATCGATTGAACAACAACAAAAAAAAAAAACTAAATTGATCAAGATTTTCTTAACAAAAATTTATACTTGAATTTACAAGGTTCCTTTGACAGCAGATGTAATAAAAAAATTATGTTGACCTATCTGACCTTGTATCCCCCTTGTTTTGAACTTGTCTTCTTCAGCAACACTTCTGGTTCAGGACAGGTAAGGTTGTTCAGTTGTTTCTCAGGTATGAGAATGATGAAAATGCTTTCAGGAAGCAACGAAGAAGAAATTTCCCTTGGGCAATTGGTCCCACCAAGAAAATAGTTCCACCAATAAATTGGAAATAAAAGTTCAAAAATTTCAACCAAAAATTTGCTCCCCTCGATAAAACCTGGATAAAGAATGCGAAAATGAAATATGAAACACGATTGCAATTAGGTTTAGGATAGTTTGTAGTATTTTTTTTTTGTAGAAGTAGTTTTAAGAAATTAGTAGAAAGAATTTTTTTTTTTTTTTGTAGAAGTAGTTTTAAGAAATTAGTAGAAAGATCTGAAGTATTGAAAGAAGGTGTGAATTGGTGAAAGGGATGTATGCATTAATTAAAAGAACCTTACAGAAATGCTTACCTCAGATGTTCGAGGTTTAATTAACCAGAAAATAAATGATGTAATTCGAAAATACGTTGAAATCCGGATATACCGAAATATTTGTGAAAAGAAACACACTTTTCCAAAACTTTATCACGGGTGATGGATCCCACAAAAATGGAAAATAGAAACTCACTCAAAACCCAAAAATGGCGAAATACTTCTATATAATATCACCCGCAAAGTAACGTTATCGAACTGGTAACAGAGAAGAAGGAGAAAATATATTGAAATGTCTTTTATACCAAAAGCAATATTAAAAAAAATTACACCTGCGCAAATAAAATTTGGCAACACCCTCTCAGAGAGAAAAGAAGAAATGAAGAAAATTTAAGAAGAGTTCTAGGAGAAAAAGGGAATAAGAAGGAAGATCCAGAATGTGTTACTGAAATAAACTTTACAAAATAATAAAATATACAATAAAAATAAACGTTTAAAAAAAAAATGACTACATTAATGCAACTCACAATCTACAACAATTAAACAAATCACCAACACTTAAACGAAAATTTTGGAACGTAACATGGTCATTATAATAATACATGATGGCAAAATTGTTTATGTCCATGATTGTTGTTTAAAATATTTCTGCTCAATCCAAAAACAGAAGAATTCAAGAACAATTAATTTTCCAAAATCATAGGAGATTGCAACATTTTTTTTTTAATTTTTGCTGCTTTAAAGATGATGAGGAATGCTGATATTGCTGATTACGTCAATCAGAAGCTCTGTTAAACTCGACACTTACAAACAATTTGATGAAATACTGGTTATTATAATAATATATGATTGCAAAATTGTTTATGT
The DNA here is from genome assembly GCA_036711965.1 of Onthophagus sagittarius. Classification (NCBI taxonomy): domain Eukaryota; kingdom Metazoa; phylum Arthropoda; class Insecta; order Coleoptera; family Scarabaeidae; genus Onthophagus; species Onthophagus sagittarius. The sequence goes on from JASERS010000003.1 coordinate 67,649,527, forward strand.
CCATGATTGTTGTTTTAAATAATTCTGCCCAGCTTGAAGACAGCAAAATTAAGAAAAAAATGATTTTCTAATGATATAGGAAATGACAAAAGCAATTGTTTGCATTTTTGCTACTTTAGAGATGATGAGGAATACGATATATTGTTGATGACATCGATCAGAAACTCTGTTAAACTCAACGGTTACAAAAAAAATTGATGGAATACTGGTTATTACAATGATAAAGATGATGGCAAAATTATTTATGCCCATTATTGTTGTTTTAAATATTTCTGCTCAACCCGAAGTCAGAAAAATTGGTTTTCCAAAGATGTAGGGAATGGCAAATGCATTTTTTAACACTTTCTGCCTTTTTTTGCTTTACCTCCGCAGTTCGAAAATAATACAACGCTAACTTTGGGCCCGTCCACGTTTATAATTACAGCCAAACGTTTTCTATTTATTGATATTATTTTTAATGTAAATAAGGCAGAGGAAGATGTAAAGGTAAGGAATTATTAACATTTGAAATTTAACAAATGGAGCATAAGTTTGCCATAACCCTAAGGTATCTCCTTTGGACTCTAAGAACTCGATCAGTATGGGTAAAATGATCCCAAGCTAATAAGGCATAGATTACATGACTAAAGAAATAACCACGGTACACCAAGTCACGCAGTCTACAAACTGCAAAAATGGCGGTGTTTAGAAAATTGTGATTCGCTGGTGAGACCCGAGTCAAAGTAGATTCCCAGATATTTAGAGCACCCATACATAGAAATGCTTCTACAAGACTTCATATTGCTTTCAGAAAACGTACTGCTTTGCAACTTCAGAAGACTTCGTACTTCCCTTGAAAGACTTGATACTGCTTCTAAAAGAATTAATATTGCGTCTAGAAGACTTAACTATGTTTCTAGAAGACTTAACAATGCTTCCAGAAGACTTGATACTGCTTGTATAAAACGATCTGCTTCCAGAAGACTTGATACTAATTCTAGATGATTTGATACTGCTTCTAAAAAACTGCATATTACTTCCAGAAAGCATGAAATGCTTCTTGAATTATTGAACTAAAAGACACAATAGTACCTCTGGAAAATTTTATACTGCTGTTAAAGAATTTTAAAAGCTTTTAGACGACATTAAATACTTCCAGAAGGAACCTTTGCTGGTAAAAAACCTGATGCTGCTTTTAGAAGACTTGATACGGCTTATAAAACTGCTGGCAGTAAATGTTTTTATCGCATTAAATGTTATTGGACAATTTGCAAAATTTTCACGTAAGTAAACTCCATAAACTGCATAAATTGTTAATTAAAGACTAACTATTGCTGACAAGAAGTCTAAAGTATGGAAATTTTAGCTTACCACACGACACAATTTATACGGCAAAGTTGGACAGCGTCAGACACGTCACGAACATCGATGCCGGAACCTTACTCCAAATTTGGAAGCCGTTAAGCTAAACTCAAAATACTAAATATTGTTGGCAAAATAAAAAATTTTCATGTCAAAAGTTCAAAACCTGCAATTAGCTGACAACTAACGACTGCTTAAAACTGTAAACACTGATGACAGAAAACATTTCCTTTGCAAACGCCATACGTTGTTTAAGTATTTTCTTAATTCAGTTTTTTCAGTATCCAGAACCCATAATCTATTAGATAAATATAATTCCATAAGCTCAATACTATCCACGTAATAATAAATGTGCTTTCTTCTTTAAAAAGTCATACACGCAATAAAGCGCCTTCATTAGGTAGTAAAATACAGCTAGTAAATAATTATTGGCTGTTGTTGATTTGTTCCTTCAGAAGCTAAACTGTCCCAAATTTAACATATTTGATTCGATATAAAAAGAGATATATTTGATTTAAAATAATTTCAAAGATTTTTCCAAAAATTGACAAAATTGATATTGGCCTTTAAATGAATCTTCCAACTTTAGTTGGAAGGTTCATTTTGTGTATAAGACTGTTACTTTCAGACAGTCGGGAAATAAGTATGGACATATTAAATACTTTTCACTTGTTGTGAATATTTTGTGGTAAATGATTATATTTAAAAAATATTTGCACGAAGATTCCTTCAATTTGGAAACCACCATCATTGAAAGTGATTGGATCAAACATGAAGCTCTTTATATTAGAAGCATCATAGTTATTGTTACTAATAAGAGAATTTGTATGAAGGTTAAAGGAATATAAAAAGGAGTCATCGGAAAGACAAAATACATATTCAATTCTTTGGTAGTCAAAATGTTGGTAGAGCAGTTATAAATCAAAGGATTGTTGCTTTGAATAATTTCCCACACTGCATGTTATTTATTGCTAAAGTTTTTTAAGTGGTTAGTATTTGCTATATTTGAGGAGCTCGCGTGCAAAACCGGTTATATCCACATTTTGACGAAATTTACTTGGCATATGAATTCGCAAGCGAGATATGGCGTCTACCGCTTGGTAAATTCAATTACAGGAAGAAGCGGACATATCACACTCTAATAACTAGTTAAAAATATGCATTGCTTATCTTTAAAGGCAAACTGTCAAAAGTTTTTCGCGTTTTCTGACACTTTTTTAAAAATGGATTTATCTGATTTTGCACGCAAGCTCCTCATTTCTTCTATCATTATAAAAATAGAAAATAACAACATTGTTTATCTGTATGGTTGTTGTATTAAATATTTCTGCCCACCCAGAAATAAGAAAAAAATCAAGAACCTTTGCACAGATGTTCAAAGGAGATAGGAAATAGAAAAAGTATTTTTCCATTCAACCTATCATCAAAAGTATTCGACCTATCATCAGCGGTAAAAACAAAACAACAAAAAATAGGTACATTCCTTCATGAAATAATAAAAAACAAATTTAAATTTAAAGCAAAATACTCTATTTTAAATTCTAAAGACCTTATCAACAAAATAAAAATATTAATATTAACAAAAAAACACAACTATTGTCTTTCGAGCAGAAAACTCATATTCAAACATACCTATTGTCAAAACTCCAAAAATAACAGAAGATTTTCTGCTCAACAATTAATTTGAAAATATAACAATATATAATATTATAACACTTTTAAAACTGTTTACGAGTCAAGACTTCTTTTACTTCAATTGATTAAAGAAAATATAGTCTTTTCACTCAAGATATTACATATTACAGTAGATATGTCGATGATATGTTTATAGTTTGCATAATATATTAAACAATCTTGGTAGTTTGGAATTTAAAATAGAAACAGAAAAAAGTAACAGATTGAATATTTAGGATTTGAAACTAGAAAAAGACCTTCACACTAACCTTATTAACTTCAGCATTTATCGAAAGCCTACGATGACGGATGTTATTTTACCCAAATCTTCTTACAACTGTCTACAACTCAAAGAAGCAGTTTTTCGTTTTCTATTTAACAGAGCCATAAATACTCCCATGTTAAGGAAAGATTTTGACGATGAAATAAGATATATAATAGAGACCGCATTAAATAACGGATATAATATGAAAATTTTAAAAAAAGTTTATGAAAAAATACATAACAAAAATATAATAAAGGATATTTCCTTTATTATTATATACCCATACCATCTTATCCCTTCGTCTGTAAACGTTTCTTTAGTACCTTCGATCTGTAAATGTGGATGTTTCAAGATCAGCCGATTTTTATGGCATTATATATTTAAAAAAAATATGAAACAATTACATTAAATTTGAACATTTTGTACTGTTAATTATAACAGTACAAAAGATTGTACTGTTAAAATATTTCCAATTAGTAATGAATCACCTATATAGGTCAAACAGGAAGAAACCTAAAAACTAGACTAAAGGAACACCTAAATAACAATAATTCATCCGTATTTAAACATAATAAATCACAGCACATCAAACAAAATAAAATTTTTACACAACATTACAAAGTCAAAAAATTTGGATCTGTTCGAAGAATGGGAAATTTACAGACATAAATAGAAGATTAGATAAGAAGAGTTTTGAATGAAATGATATATGTGTGTATTTTAAATGTACAATTTTACGCACATTTACGATTTTGTGAATGTGAATTTTAATAGCGTTTTTTAACAAAAATAACACGAAATAACCTAATAAGGAACCCACTAAGGAATTCGACAATCAACATGCCTCCATTTTTCCTCAATATTGAAAGAAGTTTGGCGGTAAATACGTTTAATGATTGATAACACCTTTATATAATAATTTTGATCTATCTATGTTTTTAATTCGTAGCAAACAACCTGAAGACGATTAAAAAAGATCGAAACCGCTCGTTGATTACTTAATCTTTGCAATAACAGGATTTTATCTTCAGATATACAATTTTGTATTATTTTCAACAAGAAACATTTGGGTTTGGCCGTACATCGCTCAAGATTGCTAAACCCGAAGGATTCTAGTTCTAGTTTTACTTCAATTCAAATATACAGGGTTACCAAATTAGTTTGAAGTGTATTCTATTTCAGAAATTATTCACTGTAGAGATATTCACTGTAGATTTCACGGATATAATAGGAAATTAAAAAAAAAAGTTTATGAAAAAATACATAACAAAAATATAATAAAGGATATTTCCTTTATTATTATATACCCATACCATCTTAACCCTTCGTCTGTAAACGTTTCTTTAGTACCTTCGATCTGTAAATGTGGGTGTTTCAAGTTTAGCCGATTTTTATGGCATTATATATTTTAAAAAAATATGAAACAATTACATTAAATTTGAACATTTTGTACTGTTAATTATAACAGTACAAACGATTGTACTGTTCAAATATTTCCAATTAGTAATGAATCACCTATATAGGTCAAACAGGAAGAAACCTAAAAACTAGACTAAAGGAACACCTAAATAACAATAATTCATCCGTATTTAAACATAATAAATCACAGCACATCAAACAAAATAAAATTTTTACACAACATTACAAAGTCAAAAAATTTGGATCTGTTCGAAGAATGGGAAATTTACAGACAAATAGAAGATTAGATAAGAAGAGTTTTGAATGAAATGATATATGTGTGTATTTTAAATGTGCGATTTTACGCACATTTACGATTTTGTGAATGTGAATTTTAATAGCGTTTTTTAACAAAAATAACACGAAATAACCTAATAAGGAACCCACTAAGGAATTCGACAATCAACATGCCTCCATTTTTCCTCAATATTGAAAAAAGCTTTGACGGTAAATACATTTAATGATTGATAACACCTTTATATAATAATTTTGATCTATCTATGTTTTTAAATCGTAGCAAACAACCTGAAGACGATTAAAAAGATCGAAACCGCTCGTTGATTACTTAATCTTTGCAATAACAGAATTTTATCTTCAGATATACAATTTCAACAAGAAACATTTGGGTTTGGCCGTACATCGCTCAAGATTGCTAAACCCGAAGGATTCTAGTTCTAGTTTTACTTCAATTCAAATATACAGGGTTGGATTGGGTTTAGCCGTGCATTTGAAGACATGTTTTTAACAAAGGCCTCTACAGTGAATAGTTTCTAAAATAGAGTACACTACAAACTAATTTGGTAACCCTGTATATTTGAATTGAAGTAACACTAGAATTAACACTAGACCTAACATTAGAATCCTTTTTTTCTTAAATTTTATATGAAAAGGGGCGCACGCTTTCCGTTCGTCCAACCCAGCCCTGGGACGCCAAATATCGTAGGACGACACTGATCTAATTGAATAGTAGTGAATAGTATAGTAATTTCATAACTTATAGTCTAATTGAAGAAATTTTGCCCGAGAACAAATTAATAAATACGCATTATTTACAGATTAGAATATATCTATGACAAAAAAAATCGCAATAAAATAGCGAACGTTAATTCGTATTAATTCTAACATAAATTAAAACAGATTTTAAAATTTTCATAACCCAAAATTTTTTTATACCTATAATTTCAAATCTCGTATTACAATAAACATCAAAATTTTGATGTCGGTAGCTTTGATTTTGAGACCACTCTCAGCGATCTATTGTCTCCTAAAGGTTTGTACAACGATAAATCTTTACATATAATTCGCAGAAAGCGGTCTCCATCTCAATTAACTGTCCAAAATGAAATACGATGCAGTTTCGTGGTTTTATTGCTATACAACTGTAGGAGTTCCTTTTCTTCGCGGTGCTTGATGAGATTGTTTTATGGCCAGAAGGAGCTGAGGCTGCATACCATCTTAAGAAGGTTGTTAATAATCTTGATATGAGTTAAGAGATAATAAACTGTTGTTATAAACTTGAAATATACCACCCAAGATCGGTGCGGTGGGCTATTCATTTTATTACGAAATATTTAACTAACGAAATAATCAAAAGTGAATGGAGAAAATAAATAAAACGAAACAATTTAGTGATTGAACATCTATTTCTAATTTTTCAAGAAACTTATTTACAACGGCAAAATAGATTATTCAAATAAACACGAGACACACATTGCTTTACCATCTATAAGTATCGTTATTATTATAATGTATTCCAACTTAATACGAATATAAAACTAATGGAAATATAAAAAATCAATTTCGTATAAATTCCAAGAACTCCTCACTACTTTATTTAGCTTCAGTTTCGGTAGTTTCTTCTTCTTTAACTTCGGTTTCCATGGATTCCTCTTCTTTACTTTCATCCGCCAATTTCTTTTCGTCAACGTTTTTCTCGCCAGTTTTGAATCTATCGTATCTCCCACCCACACACGAATCGTCCTCATCCTCATCGGAACTTTTATTCCCAGACTCAGCCTCCGCCAAGATAATCCCCAAATCTTTATCAACATCAGCCCAAAGTTTTTCATCACCTTCATCTTCATTCAAGCTAGTCTCCCCGTTTTCTTTCCCGCTAGTTTCCTTCTTAACAGTGGAATCATCAGCTGGTTTAGTTTCTTCCTTTTCTTTCTCTTTCTCCTTTTCTAAAGTCTCGCGTCTTTGCAAGCGTTCGGCTCGTTTTGCCAACTCTTTATCTTCTTTGTAACTGACGTAACGACGCAAGTGAGTGCGTAATTTGCAATGTTCCGCGATTTTTTTCGGCATTTCCGAATCTTCACGACGGGGTAAATACATGCTACATAAATCGCAATAGTAAACTTCGACTTTCTTTACGTGTTCGATGCCGACGTTTATGCTTTCTTTTGGTTTTGTTGCATCGTCACCTTCTTTTTTCTTTTCACGTTCTTCTTCTATAACAAATAAAACGAAGGCAATGAGAATCTATCAACAATTTTAGGTTGATTATAGGTAATGGAAGAAGGAATTGGAACTCATAGTTTTAAATGAGCATAATATTAATTCTTCGTTAGTGTACTAATTTTTAATGCGTTGGGTTGGGTTTTTTTCTTTCCATCGGAATTCCAGTATCATTCGGCCAATGTTCTTTTGAAGAGCACACACTATAAATTAAGACTTGATACTGATTTTAAAAGATTTGAAGTGTTTCCAAAAGACTTGACATACTTCTACAAGACTTGAGCTGATTCCAGAAAATTTGATACTGCTTGTAGAAGACATGGAAATGCTTCCAGAAAACTTGATATTGTTTCCAGAAGACTCAACACTACCACTGAACGACTTGGTACTACTTCTGAAAGACTTGATATTGCCCTTGGAAAACTTGATACTGTTTCTAGAAGACTTGATATGCTTTCAGAAAACTCGATACTACCTCTGAAAGACTAGATACTGCTTCCAAAAAACTTGAAATGCTTCCAGAGGAGTCGACACTGACTCTGGACAACTTGGTACTGCTTCTAAAAGACTTGAAATTCTTTCAGAAGACTTGATATTGCCCTTGGAGAACTTGAAACTGTTTCTAGAAGACTTGATCTGCTTTCAAAAGACTTGGCACTGCTTCCAAAACACTTGAAGTGCTTCCAAAAGGCTTCAAATGCTTCCACAAAACTAGTGTAATTTTGAAGTAAGATAATGAGTTGATCAATAAAAGAATACAGTGCAGAATTATCCTTGACTCGAATGTAAATATGGCAAATGTGATGAGACGAATTATCAAAATGGAATGTCAAGCACACCACCTCAAACACATTGACCCAGTCAGAATGGTGGTAACGAGTATATTGGGAGAAACATCAATTAAAGTACCGATTGTTGGTTTTATAGCACCTATACTATAAACATTGAAAATACTAGGAAATACCTTTTTCGAGTGAATACCAGAATGCAACCACGTCTTAATCAAACAAACAACTTTATAACGAGGGTTTAAAAGGTTATTATGCAAAATATCCAGTTTTGTGAGTAGACTGTGAATTTTCTGGTAATAAAAAGCAATAGGAGAGATCTTAATTCTCTATGATTTTAAGAACATAACTTGAAGAGGAAACTAGTCATATAGGAAAATAGTCATTTTCTAAATAAAGATTTGACAATTCCTTGTCCATACATATTTATAATTTTGTGTTGTTTCATAAATATCCGTATCATATTTATGTACTTTATGATTCAATGAAAAAATAACAATTTAATAACAAATAACAACACTGTGTTTGTATTTAATTCAAATCTTGCATTAATTTTGGGAAACCTTTGTAACAATTCTTTCTCATTTTGGCTTTGATTTAATTTATCCCAACAGTTTTACATTATCCAACAAATAATATTTGACACCAAAGTAATCTCCCAGTCACCTGCCCTAGTTATTGTTTGAATTCAGTGTTCTAAATTCAGAGTATGGAGTGATCTTGTATCATACTTAATGAATGTAGCTCTGCAACAGATGTGGTATCTTAAGGTGACCATAAGATACCACAGATTCCAGAAGAATCGATACTGCTTTTAGAAAACTTGAAACGCTTCAAGACAACTTGATATTTCTTCTGGAAGACGTCTTCTGGAATGCTTCCACAAGACTCGACGCTGCCTCTGAACGACACGGTTCTGCTTCTAAAAGACTTAATATTGCTTCCAGAAGACTTGAAACGGTTCTAGAAGCCTTGAAATGATTCCAAAAAAAATGGGTTTATTATTATTTATTGCCTCTGGAAGACATTATATGCTTCCAGAAAACTTGTACTGTTTCTAGAAGACTAGATATGCTTCCAGAAGACTTGATGCTGGTACTGACCCTGGATGACTTGGTGCTGCTTCTAAAAGACTGGAAACGCTTGCAGAGACTTGAACTACTTCCAGAAGTTTCGATAATGCCTTTAGAAGACATGATACTGTTTGGAAGACTTAAAATGCTTCGAAAAGACTTAATTTTGCTTACAAGATTTGAAATGCTGCCAGAACACTCAATTCTGCTTTTAAAAGACTTGAAATGCTTCCAGAAATCTTTATATTGCTTCTAGAAGACGTGAAATGCTTTCAGAAGGTTCATACATTGTCTCTGGATGACTTGGTACGACTTCTAAAAAACTTGAAATGCTTCCAAAAGGCTCGATACTGCTTCCAAAAGAATTGTTACTGCTTTTAGAAGACTTGAAATGCTTCCAGAAAACTTGATATTGCTTCTGGAAGACGTGAAATACTTCCAGAAGACTTGACACTGCCTCTGAACGACTTGGTACTGTTTCCAAAAGACTTGATATTACTACCAGAAGACTTGGAATGTTTGTAGAAGCCTTAAAATGCTTCCAAAAAGGCTTTATATTGTCTCTGGAAAACGTGATCCAGAAAACTTGTACTGTTTCTAGAAGACTTGAATTGCTTCCTGAATACCTGATACTGTCTCTGGTACTGCTTCTAAAAGACTTGAAATACTTCCAAAAGACTTGACACTTCTTCAAAGTCTCGATACTGCCTCTACAAGACTTGATACTGTTTACAGAACTAGAAATGCTTCTAAAAAAACTGATATTGTTTTCCAGAAGACTTGCAATGCTTTCAGAAGACTTGAACTGTTTCCAGAAGACTCAATACTAGCTCTGGAGTGACCTACTAACCTTGATGACTAGAAAACTTCTATGTAAACCCTTGATTCTGCGTGAAACAATGCATTAGAAACCGTTTTTACTTTTTTGCTAAGTTTCCAGATAGCCGAGAACAGAGGGCGGCTCAAAATCGTATATTTTCAAAAATTCTCTGTATATCAAAAACGAAGAGGGCTATGAAAATTTGGTTTGCGGCACTGTATTCTCTTCATTCTTCTATTCTCTTCATTATTAATAACCAAGAACAAGTATAGAAATCAAAAAAATAAGTGATAATATGCGTGTAGCTATGAGTATAATATCACCACAAAAATTCAAGAATTTGTGGAAAAGATGCAAGTTCAAAAATCCCAAAAAAAAAGATATTGCTGTAATTTTCACATTTATTTAGCACAACATAATTTCCACTTAAGATATTTGTAGTATATTGATGTACCATATGTACATTTGAGTTAACATTAAAGAATGTGCTATGAGCAAGAAAAGATTCAGTTAGTCATGTGGTCTCTTTCATGATTAAGTAATACGGTTGATCACTTAATCCCAACAAATATTTGAAGATATCATAATAATCATCTTATAGGAAACGCAGAAAAGTAAATCCCTCAAGAACTGATCGATCAAGAACTGGATGTAGAAAGAATTAATCGAAAATATAAATATAGTTACCAACAGACTTCCTACCAGGTAATTTACAAGACTAGAAGTGGATGAGGAAATCCAGTGTATCACCAACTTGAAAAGGTTGTAAGTATCACTGTTTTAGATTTTAAAATCATTAAGAACTTAAAGTCTGTAACAACAAGAACAGGAATCTTCTGAAAACGGTTGTATGGAATCATCTAATTTAACATTAAACGATATTTTTATTGGGACTGTTTTAATATTGAAGCCTTCAACTGCGCGTGCACTTTTTATAATACTTTTCACCCTGGGAAGTTGGTAATTATTATGTACTTTGAATGTGATTTCACATTTTTTGGATCAACAAAAAAAACTTCGTTTTGTCTCTAAACTGGCTGAACTACCAGAGTTTTACTTTTTGTTGTTTTGAATATAGTCATCCCACAAAGCCTGTAGCTATTACTATTCCTGTTTGTAAGACACCTTACAAAAATCATAATAATAGTCTTGTATTTGCCTTCAAAAATTAATTTCACAGATTGATACAAAATTAAGAAAATACCAACAAATTTTGTATACTGGGGTATAATACACCACAACAATCTTTATTTCCGTGTAACACACAACTGGCAGAGATGAGATATTGAATAGTTGCATCTAACTAGGATTTATAGGAAAGTATCACACATGAGCAGGAAATGGGAGACTACACCAAACAATAATGGGCAAAGAAAGTAACACTGGTATTTTTCATACCCACAACACTAACAAAGGATTTAGTTAATTCTAATTTTTACTTAGGTCCACTTTTACCAATCTCCAGTTAAATTAACTAGCGGTGGTTATATCGATTTCAAGCGCTCTCATTGGCTATGAGTCGGTTTTTAACTGTTAGATAAATTTATCAAGAGGTGGTGAAAGTGACCCTTAGATTAATAAAAATTTATTATAGGAAATAAAAATGTATCCCACTCTTGGTAAAATTGTTACCATTATTTTGAGAACATTTTTCGGATAAGTTGGATTGGTTTTTTTTTTGTCCCGTTTGACGCTCAATAACAAATAATTAATGTTATTATTGAGTAACACAAGGACAACAATTGCAACAATAATTTGTTGCGTTCCTTACCGTCCATATCGCCTACGGAATCGATCGTCATAAAGTTTTCTAAGTTATCGTCAGCTCCAGACCCTTCATCCTTATCGGATTTATCGTCAGAGTTAGATTTACGCTGTAAACAAATTAGATAATCAATAAAAATCCAATATATTTCTTAAGTAATCTAAAATTGTTACTTGTTTTTAGTAAGATGAATTTATAAAAAAATCACCTTGTGGAAAACAATTTTTTAATATCCGTCCCGTTTGACGCTCAAAGTTAAATTAAAAGTTAACTTCAAGTAACACAGAGACGAGCTTTCCCTTGTAAAGCTATTTTAAAAAAAGAAAAGTCTACAAACCTTAATATGATCAATAGAACAACAATGGCTTTCATACAACATAGGACTCTTGAAAGTAATCTTGCAAGTTTTGCAATATGGCATCAAAAACTTTTTCATGTTTTTATGCGACTCAGAAGCCTGATGGGTCAATTTAGGCTGTTTATAATTCAATTTGCACAATGGGCAAAAACTAGTTCTCGACGCCAAATCGTCAGTAGTCTTTTCAAGTTCTCTTTGGGCGTTCCTTTGCATCAAACGCATTCGGCTCAAAATCGCTTTTTGTTTCAAAGCGACGCGACGCATCGCCGAAATATGGCGCCCACTTTGCAAATGCAAGCTGTACTTCACGAACGTGGTTGATTTAGTTTGGCAATGAGGACAAACTAATTTTATGTATTTCCTTTGCGAGGGTGATTTATCGCCGCTATCGCTATCTTTTTTCTCGTCTTTCTCTTCTTTTCCTTTCTTACTAGGAGTTTTCTCCTTCTTTTCGCTTTGACGATCGTCGTCGTCTTCGTCATCTTCGCCACCGCCATTTCCGGTTTTTTCCTCTTCGGCGTCTTCAGCTTCAGGTTTCGATTTTTTCTCTTCGGATTCTTCTTCTTTTTCGTTTCCGCTTTCGTCGTCGCTCTTCGGCTTTTTAATGGAACGACGTACGACGGCGCTAAAATCATTGAAATAAAACCGAATGGTGGATTAAAAGTGCATGTGCTTTTAGGGGAAATGTTGTAACTACAACTAAAATTGCCTCAAAAAATTGTTGATATTATTAATTATGATTGATTTGCAATGATAGTTTGAGTTAAAACACACAAATAAAATTAAAAAATTAACAAAATTCTTCGTGGATAAGTCCACGTCACACGTGCAACAACACCAACTTGCAATGTGACTCAAAACGTTTCGATTTGTAGCGAAAACTTGTCCAATTTCTTCTTCCGTGAATTTCCAATTTGGTTGATTGATTCAGTGCGTTTGAACGTGCAGGTGTAAAAGCAAGTCGTCCGCCGTTTTAATCTAACGGTCGACAACTTTCGTCTGCACTATTCACTCTTGAGAAAAAGAAAAGTCTTCTTCAGTCGTCGTTGAATAAAAATAAATTGAAAACCCTGTGAACTCAAAGAAATTTGTTTTTTGTTTGTTTATGTGTCGATTTTTACACATTATTCGGATGCGACCTCCATGAAACTTCCCAAACGTCGCAATTATTAATTTATTATCGAGAAGTAACCCTCAACAATATTTTTTTATTTAAACCTTTTTTATATTGGGAGAAGAAGAGGGAAATCGAAAGCGGGACATCGACACCAATATAATTTTTATATAATTTTTTTTGATTCATTTCTGCATTATTAGAAAGGTTTTTGTATTTAATTACCTCCTCATACGGGCCATTTTTAATCTCTTCGTGTAGTCAGACGGTCTGATAGTGCGTCTCCTTACAACGTAAGAGCTCTCAATGAGACGGCGGCGCGTCGGCCTCTCTCTTAGCCTTGATCGCATCGAACCCCTTGAACTGATGCGACCCCTATAACCCCCGCGAGGGCTAGAGGAAACGGGCGGAGCCGGCTTTCGGAATTCTTCGCGCCTAGAAAATGATGACTGCCTCCTGTCGGTCGAAAAACTCCTCCTATCCGTGTAAGACGCACTCCCTGAAGAGTCGTATCTCCCGTAGCTATCACCTGATCCACCGTAGCCATCGTGGCGCGAGCTAAGAGACTGGATAACAACAATAACACATTTGCATATTCATGTTTTTTTTTATTTTTAGTTCTATTTATTAGGTTCGATTCAATTAAGTGTTTTTGACCTGTTTCAGACTTTTCACGTCTATCAGGTCAGGCATTACAAAATATCTATTATTGATTTGATATGGATACGAGATTAACATGGTTTTTAACCATCCAAAAAAACGTTTACATACAGTTTGAAAACCACCAAAAAAATAACAAGTAATAAAATTATTTTTAATCCGCCGAATCTTACTGTTCCAGGTATATTTTATTTAAAAAAAAATAAAGAATCGATGAATAAATCGTCGGGCATAATCTATTTTATTATCTATCTGTTTATTACTTGTTACTATATCGAATAAAATCTCTCTCGAGACGTACACTTTAACAAGTTTAAATATTCGTTTTTGTCAAAATTTGGTTGCATTCTCTCTTAGTATTTCTAGTAAATCAGCGTTCATTCTCTCGCTATTTGATTTATTTATTCTTTGTGAAGGGATCAATCGTGTACCCTCTATAGGTGTCTGATTATCAGCCCCCATTATTTGTCAACCTGTGCTGTTAAATATCAGAACGTTAATTTATCGTATACATACCTCTGTTCTTAATCGTTTACGGTCTGGAGAACCACGATGTTCACTTCCAGAATATCTAGAACTATCCTGTAAAAACAGAAAAAAAGTATATCAACAATTAATTTGTACCTTGTAATTTTATTCAGACATTTTTGATTTAATATTCTTGATTTGAATATTGGTGTAAACTGTAAAGATATTAAATTTATATTATATTATTTAGATATTATTTCAGAAGATAGCCTATACAATGCACTCATACAAAATTTAATTAATTTTTTAACTATAATGTACTCAGTCCTAGCATCTGCTGCGAACGTTTTTGTTTTGGAGAGTACAAATTTTGAATTGAGACTTGCAACTGCTTTTAGAAGACTTGATCTGCTTATATAGAAAACTTAAGTTAGAAAACTACTGGGAGACATAATCTGCTTCCAGAAGAGTTGATATGGCTACTAGGAAACTTAATCTGGTTCCAAAAGACTTGATACAGCTTTTAGAAGTCTTAATCTGCCTCCAGAAGATTTGAAGTGCTTCTAGATCACTTGATACTACTTCTAGGAGACTTTACATTGCTCCCAGAAGATTTGATCTACGCTTCCAGAAGACTTAATATGGTTAGTAGGATCTTTGATTTGCTTCCAAAAGACTTAATATTGCTACCAGGGTCCTTGATTTACTTTCAAAAGACTTGATACTGTCTTTAGTAGAGTTGATTTGCTTCTAGAAAACTTGATGTTTTCTCAGACTCAATACTGCTACTAGGATACTTTATCTGCTTCCAGAAGATCCAGCCTTCTGTAAGAAAAGTTCTAGCAACTTTTAAAAGACTCACCCTGTTTCCAGAATACCTAATATTGCTACTAAGAGATATTTATTTATTGGCGAATCATGAGACAAAATGAACTCAACAACATTAACGAGCGCATGGAAAAAGAAATTTGCTAAATCTTCGGCTTCTAGAAATTAGATAAAACATAACGTTTATCAAAAGAGGTTAATTTTGAGGAGAATTAAAATGTATTATAGAGTTGAGTTGGGCTGGAATGACATGAGTTGGGTTGTGTTGGATGGAACGTTTCATAAACTTGTCTAATGAAACTGATAGTAAATTATCAACTTATGAATTTTGGAAGCAATTCAATATAAAAGATGCTATAGCCAATACTTGCAAATCATGAGATGAGATAAAATCAATAATATTAAACCTTCCATGGAAAAAATGTGCTAAATCATGTTGGCTTTGCAACTAACAAAACAATAGATCTGATCTTCAGAAATTATTGGGTTGTTCGGAAAGTCATTTCGTTTTTTTTTTTGGGGAACATGAAAGACAGTTTTGGTATAATGAATAAATATTTTTATATATTGGCCATTCTGGTCCAACATCTTTTGCCATCTTTCTGGCAGTAACATAATTCCCCTCTCATAAAAGTTTTGGTCCTTGCTGGCAAAAAACTGGCTCAGGTGGTTTTTGACATCTTCATTTGAGGTAAAGGTTTTGCCATCCAAAAAATTTTGCAGGGACCGGAACAAATAGTAGTCGGAAGGCGCCAGATCTGGAGAATATGGTGGATGTTGCAGTATGTCCCATTCAAGCTGTAAAAGTTTTTGGCGAATGACCAAACTTGTGTGAGGTCTCGCATTATCCTGGTGGAACACTACACCCTTCCTGTTAATTAATTCGGGTCTCTTCTCTTTAAGTGAATCATTCAATTTGTCCAGCTGATGACAATAGACTTCTGAATTAATCGTTGTATTGTCCGGCAAAAGCTCAAAAAAAAAAACGATTCCTTTGACATCCCACCAAATGGAGAGCATCACCTTTTTTTGGTGAATGTTGGCTTTTGACACGCTTTGAGCCGGTTCATCTTTTCTGCTCCATGACCTCTTGCGTTTAACATTGTTGTATACAACCCATTTTTCGTCCCCAGTAATAATCCGCTTCAAAAATGGATCATTTTCTTGACATTTGAGGAGCGAATCACACGCATCAACGCGATGACACAAATTTCGCTCTGTAAGTACATGGGGCACCCACACATCGAGCTTCATGCCTTTCAAATGGCCATAAACAGTCGAATTGGACAAATTTAATCTCTCACCGATCTCTCGTGTGGTTATTCGCCGATTTGCATCAACTAATGCCTTTATCGCATCTTTGTCAGCTTCGACCAGCCTTCCAGACCGTGGTGCATCTTCGACATCAAAATTGCCGGATCGAAATTTTGCAAACCAGTTCTGGCACTGGCGTACTCTTAACACGCCTTCTCCATACACATCCGTCAATTTTTTTCTCGCTTGGACAGCATTTTTACCTTTTCTGAAGTAAAAAAGTAAAATATGACGAAAATGCTGCTTATAAAACTACTGTGTAGAATTAATAGAACTTTTTCACACACAAGCCTTGCAATATCAGCTCTCAAGACATATAATGGTTATGCGGCTTAAGTGTGAAGTTGGTTTTGAAAAAACGTAATTAAGTCCTCTGACGGGAAAAAACGAAATTACTTTCCGAACAACCCAATAGATAGAACATTAAGCATAGCAGTAGAAGAAGTTGGTTTTGAGGAGCTGGAAGATAATGTGAAATTGTTGAATGAGCCACTTTCGAAAGACCACTTAATTTAAGTTGCAGAGAACGAAATACTTCAGGCTGAAGAAGAAATAGATAACATCACAATTCCACAATTGACTTTAAAAAAGTTTTTCAAGATAATTACAAAAAGAGCGCCGCCGACATTTATCACAACAAATGCTGCTATCAGAACTTGAAAAGAGAAAAAGTTTTTGTTGATCTACAAACCATAACAGGAACAAAATATATTGAACCTGTCTGAAGATATGACAATTAGTGACACAAAATGATACAAAAAGGTTAAACAAAGACCAGTTTTAAAAGTAGAAAAAAAGAAATAATAAAGAATAATAATAAAGTAGATTTCGAATGTAATTTGCTTCTTTAAAGTAATCCCTATAAAGATAATAGCGCAACCATTTTCTGTGGCAATTGTAATGTTTTTCAATGTTGGAGTGCAAATGAGAAAGTAGGCAATTCTTCCTAGTTAAAATATTATTTTATGTAACATTTTTTATTAAAGTCTTTCTTATATTATTATTAAAATAATTGTTTATCATTCATCAAAATCTTCTACAAAACGATTTTTTATTCAAAATACTTAATTTAATAATTGACCAAATAAAATAGGAATTGAAGTATTTTTTTTAGGTTAATATGCATGTATGTAATCAAGTTTATGACCAACTTGCAAGCAACATATTAACACCGCATAATGAGTTATAAGTTCACTACCTGATTTATAATGTAATAAAAACTCAATATAGCAGATTAATACAAGAAAGGGAGTGTCCATTAATAATTCAAAACTAAATAAGAATGAAAATTAGAGCTAATTTAGCATAGAATCCTTTCTTAATATACAACGTGAGGTTATGTATTTCAAAACAAACAGTTATAAAGTTAATGAAAAATGGAAAAAAATTGTAAATCCTGCAAGAAGAAGGTCAATGCACCAGTGGGATGTGAAATTTGTAATTCCTACTACCACCCTAGTTGTGCGTTACAAGCAAAAGTAATGAATAAGGAAAATAAAATGATTTGTTGTAAACCGCGCGATGGAAGTGAGGTTAGGGAAGATAAAGTTTATGAAACATCGAAACTTGTGGATGAAGTAAAATTAATACATATAGTGAAGCAACTCTTAAGCGAAGCCCTTAAACCCTTTGAGGAAAAAATACTCAGAGATATAGAGGATCTTAAAAAATCAGTTCAATTTATGTCAGATTCTTTTGAGGATCAAAAAAAGGTGTCTGAAAATTTGTTTGAGGAGGTGAAGCTTTATAGAGATGAAAATCGTATATTAAAGAAAAGATTGGAAATACTGGAACAAAAAGCAAATAGAACGACAAAGGAATATTATTGTTTCTGGTGTACCGATCCAAGAATATGAAGATACAAAAGAAGTTGTGTGGAAATTTCATAGGTGAATTGGTTTTTGGGACAATGACGCTGAATATACCTATGAATAAAATAACGGATTGCTTTAGAGTTAAACAGAAGAGGGAAGGACCTATCGTTGTCAAATTCTTAGAAGAAAGCCTGAAATTGCAGGTTTTCAAAAAGGTTAAAGAACTTAAAGGTATCAAAGTTGGTGAGTGTGGACTGAATGGAAAAAATGGAAATATATTCTTTAATGAAGATCTTACTATTGCGAATCAGAGACTTTTTAAAAGTACACGTGATTTTAGAAAAGAAAATAACTTTGCAGCAGCGTTCTGTAGAAATGGTAAGATTTACCTTAGCAAATCATTTAAGGATCAGTCTATCAGAATAAGATCTGAACAAGATCTTACTATATAAACTTACTTCATAAAATTAAAATATTAAGTACAAAAATTAGAATTAATGTATAGATGTCTAGATCGTAACAGAAATGGACGAAATACTTAATATCCTGTACATAAATATAAGAAGTCTAAGAAATAAAGTTGATGACTTGATGGAGATTGTAAATAAGCATGATTTTGAAATTCACATAATTGCACTTACTGAAACATGGATTTATCCTAATGAGGAGGAATATTTTAATATACCAAATTATAACGTTGTACATCATTGTAGAGATTCAAGGGGAGGAGGGGTGAGTCTGTTTATAAAAGACAATTTGGAGTATGATCAGAGACATATTCGAGAAATGGAAATTGAGGACTGTAACATACTTTGTGTTTGTCTTACTAAAGTTAATTGCGTAATTATAAATATCTATAGAGCGCCCAGAAACAAAGCTGACGTTTTTTTAGCACAAATAGATAAAATTATGGAAACTCATAAGTCTCCTTGTATTATTTTGGGAGACATGAATTTAAATTTACTCAGTGAAACTGATACGATTAGAGAGTATAGAAATATTATCGAAATGAACACATTTACAATACAGAATATTCTTACTACTGAGAATGCTACAAGACAAACGGAAAAAACAGCTACTATTTTAGATCATGTTTTAATGAATAAAAACCTCTACTGTGATATAACCCTTACGGATCATGTGATATCAGATCATAAAGTTATGTATATTAAATTAAACAAAGTAATTGAAAAAAAAACTAAAGAAGTTATCAATAAAACTAAATTGAACAGGAAGAAATAACTTCCTTTGGAAAATTAGCAGAAATAATAACAAAAACAAAAATTGAGTGTACAAAGGAAAGTAGAATAAAAGTATCCAACAACAACTATTGGATAAATGCTGAGTTTATTGAGAAAATAAAACAGAGAGATAATTCATATAAGCGATGGAAATTAATAAGAAACTCAGAAACCAAAAGACATTTTAAAAATTTAAAGAATGTGGTAAATAATATGAGAAGAAAATTAAAGGAGTATGTGGAAAAAACACTTGATGAGGCTGGAACAAACAGTAAAAAAATGTGGAGGGTCCTGAACGATATATGTTTGAAACGAACAAAAAAAAGGGCAAAATGGGACAAATGAAAAGTATGACAGGTGCAGTCATTGAAGATGAGCAACAAATAGCTGAGGAATTTAATACTTATTTTTCTGAAATAGGTAAGAATTTAGCCTCAAAAATTAAACCGGTTCTTAATCACCAGTTTAGAGAAGAAGAAACAAAAGAATCCATCTACTTGGAATCAACTGATTTAACAGAAATTAATTCTATCATAAGGGATTTAAATAATAACAGTTCGCCGGGAGAAGATGGTATTACTAAATCTGATATAGTGCTGCTTTTTGAAGTTTTGGGAGACAAAATAGTGAATATCATTAATGATATCCTGGTTACTGGCCTGTTTCCGAAAGAATTAAAAACGGCGAAAATATCCCCTATTCATAAAAAAGGAGCAAAAACAGAACTTGGTAACTATAGACCAATTTCAATCTTAAATATATTTTCTAAAATAACAGAAAAAGTTATCAAACACAGGTTAACTAACTTTATACAGAAATTCTTTAACATTGATCCATATCAAAATGGATTTCAAAAGAAGAGTAGTACCTTGGGGGCAACAGGGGATTTACTAGAATATATTACAGAAGAACTCGATAAGAAGAGGTATGTTTTGACAGTGTTTATTGACTTACAAAAGGCATTTGATACTGTGGACATAGATATTTTACTCAATAAATTAGAAAAAATGGGAATGCGAGGCATTGCAAAAGACCTCTTCCAGTCATATTCTAAGGACCATAAGCATTATACTCAAATCAATAAAACCAAGAGTAAAAAAAAAGCCTAAGTATTGGAGTAGCTCAGGGATCAGTACTTGGTCCTTTGCAATATTTATTATACATTCAAAACTTAAAGTATCTACAACTTCAAGCGAGATATTTTGTGTTTGCTGATGACACCGTCTTGGTTACATCATCAAGTAATATAAAGGAACTTGAAAAGGTGGCGAACGACGACTTAAATCTGTATTATACATGGCTGTGCTATAATAAATTATCGGTGAACGTTAATAAAACGGTATATATGATTATTAAACAAAAAAATAAACAAAAAAGTGATATAAATGTGTTTCTCAATGGAGAAAAACTAAAAGAAGTACAAACGTACAAATACTTAGGTTTAAATTTGACAAATGATCTCAATTGGAATGTACATATGAATGCTATCATTAAAAAAATTGTGCCAATGGTTAGTGCAATAAAAAGGTGTACGGATTGCTTAAATAAAAACTCTAGGCGTTTACTCTATAATAGCTTTATACTGCCACAAATTAGATATTTAATTCCCTGCTGGGGAGGTCTTCCGCTTTACCAGTTAAATAAATTACAAAGAACGCAGAATAAAGCAGTAAAATCTATCTTTCAGTTGAACTATTGTATGTCAACTGATCTTGTGTATGAAATGGAAAATGTATGGAACTTGCAGAAAATTCGGACTTATGAGCAAATAAAATATATATATTCTATAAAAAACAAACTAATAAAGACTAATATAAATACAAAACAAGTTAAGAACTGGCATGAATACAGCACCCGGAATGCAAATGATTTTAGAAATAAATATTGTAGAAAAACGACAGCACAGAGATCACCATTATATCTTGGTATTAAAGCATACAACAGTGTTCCGATAATAATAGTGGAGGCAAGGACAATAAAAAAATTAGTTTATAATCTGAAAATGTTTTTGAAGTGAATGAGTGTTGAACTGTTTCTGATGGGTTTGCATTTTTGAGGATTTTTATTTTCGTTTTTTTTATACATAACCTATTGTGATTTTTTTTGTTTACATATATTTTTTGTGTATTAAGGCTTCGATACCAGATACCAGACATTCACTGTTTTGGAGTCAGTTAAAATAAAATAAAAAAATATATATATATTTGATTATTAACCATTGTTTGTTAATACTAAATATTGTATGTTCAGTTCTCATTAAATATTAATAAAATCTGATAGAAAAAAAACTGTATAATAAGAATGTCAAAAAATTGATGTAATAATATTAAAGTTATTTTCTTAAATATTTTTTCAATGTTGATGTAATTATGTTTACAACTGTCTTTTAAGCAATTTATTACTACCATATATTGAGATATGAGTTCACTATCTTATTGGTAATACAACAAAACCTCAATATAACAGATTAATATAATAAAGGGAGTGTCCATTAACTGTCCATTAAGTTAACGGTAAGTACTAGAATTAGAGCAAATTTTGCATAGAACCTCCCATTCATAATAGAATTGATAAATAAAATGTAGACAAAAATCTAATTGAATTGATAATATTATATGTTCAAGTTCCCATTAGGTATTAAACTTTTATAAAAAAACCTCTAAAATTAGAAAGTCAAAAAAGCTATTATTGATGAAATAATATACAAATTAAAGTTCTTCTGTAATCAATATGAATTACCACCATATAATAAGGTATGAGTTAATTATCTGATTGGTAAAATAATAAATCGTCAACATATCACATTAATATCAGGAAAGGAGTCTATTTTCAACCTAAAGCCAAATAAGAACTAAAATCAGATTTTGCCTATTAACACGAACAAAATAAAACAAAAATTAAAGTGTTTTTAGTCAATGGTCATTAACAGTGTAAAGCTAAATAAGAATTAAAATTAAAGCTCATTTAACATAGATCTTTTTCTTAATAGATTTGATAATCAAAATCAAAGCAAAAATTTGATTGAATCTCAATAATATTAAATGTTGAGTTTTCAATACATATTCAACCCTCATAAATAAAAGCTTTAGAAGTAGAAAGTTTAAAATGTTATCAAATATTAAATTAAAAAATGTAACTTATTTATAGTAAGATATACTCAAATAAATACATCTTGTGGAAACAAGTTATAAAATAATATTAGTCCCTTTTGACGCTCAAAATAACATTAATTAAGTTAACTTCAAGTAACACAGAGACATATCAAAAAAGTATATTATTTTTATATTTATTTTACCGGTCTATAGGACGATTTCCTATAATCATCTGGTCTCGAGTACCGATCGGACGATGACCCATACTTCGATCTAGAGTCAAAAGACGAATTGAACGAGGATGATGAAAATCGAGCACCACTGCTAGATCCTCGGCTATTGTTGTAACTACCACGTTGGCTGGAACCCCATGCTGAAGATCCACGACTCGCTCCGCGATAACTACTACTCCTTGACGACGTAAAACCACCACGACCACGAGACATCGCAGCGGTTTGGCTAAAGCTGTAACAAGAAAAAAACACGAAAAAAATTATTAAATCAAATTATTATTTTTATTGATGCCGATGAAATGTTGTACTCACTTAGGTCGGTAGTAACTCATTGTGTTACTGAAATAGAAACGTGTTTTAATACGTGTGGCTACGAGAAAAACACGATGAACCCGGAAAATTATGACAGAAGCCAAATGACGCCATGAAAATGGAATGGCGGCGTTGTGATTTTTTTTTAATTTAGTAAAATTAAGAATATACTCACCAAGCTAAGTCCTTTTAAGTCGATTAATTGATTTATTACTATTAAAGGAATTTTAATAATAAAGTCGATGTAATTTCATGGGAATTTGAACTTTTTTTTTTTTGAGAGAACGCTATAAGCGTGACGATGCACACTGAAGATCACGTCAAAATGGCGTTGTTCGCCGACCGGCAACCGGCGTCTGGTTTACGGACTAAACTTGGCAACATTGCAAATTGGATTTGTAGAAAAAATTTTTGTTAATTTTTTTAGTGTTATACGATTTTATTTCAACTAAAACTGAAAGATATACAAAATAATTTATTTAAAGAAAATTCTTTAATAAATTTGTTGTCTGACTTGGAATGCTTCAACTTCACGGTATCTAATTTACCGATTAAGAGAAAATGGCAACGCTGCAAATTGGGCTTAAAGCGAAAAAAGTTTTATTAATTTTTATTTAATTATTTCTTTTAGTTGTATGCAATTTTATTTTAATACAAAGTGGAAAATCGTTAAAGAAAATCATTATATATAAGATGTTATCTATAGTATAGTAAATACTCGCCAAAAATGAATCTGGAAAGGTTGTCATGGTAGATGTACCAATTTAGCGGGAAATTCGAAATTATTATACATATATAGTTTTCTAAGAATTTACATTATTATAATCAAATAAAACGTAATAATTTTTTATTAACTACGTTTATCAAGTGAGGAATTAACTTTGTCCAAAAATATGAAAATAAGAAAATTTTATAGTTTACAAGATCTTAACCCTCCGTCTGTCGGGCGCACTTTCTTAACACTTTCGATCGGGTGTGGTCTGTGGAGTCCAAAATAGAAAAAACTCTAAAGGACGCCAACGTGTCCTCCAGTGCTAATTTCTCATAAATATGTTTTATATGATGCTTGTACTATATAATAGCCTAATACAGGACCAATTCCAAACTCACGTTTTATGTTAATTTGATTTAAAGAAAATGCTTACAATTTAATCACATATTTTTCAAAATTTGGAAAGAACGCCTAAATAAAGGAAAAGAAAATCGGTCTATAATAATATTTATTTAAAAATGTAAGTGTTATAAAAAAAATGTCTTAACTAAAGAATAATATTCTATGCACAAACTGGAGGGATTCAAACTGTGGTCTCCATATTTCCCAAACAATCGTTGCAGCACGCTGTTATGTGCTCCATGCACAACCAACATTTACAAATTTTGCAAAAATAACGAGTTTTTCGTCTTTTGCAATATTTACAGTTTCCTCTTTTCCCTGGTTGTGGCTCTGGAATAATCTCCTCTTCAATACCTGAGAGCCTCAAGGCAGAAGTACGCACACTTTTGGTCAAGTGCTTATCAACGGCTCTTCTTTGCATGTTATTTTTCACTAACTCCATACCAAGATTTTTGTGAAACAGTCTGCGAGTTTTAGCAAATTCACCATCTGGTATGTTGCCTTTGTAGATAACAAAAGCGTTAATTGCTTCTATATTGAGGAGGTTATAGAAAATTACCATTGGCCAACGCTTTGTGTTTCTTGCAACATTGTATGATGTGATTATTCGATCAGCAACACCTACTCCACTTTTTATGCTATTATAGAAAGTAATTATTTCGGGCTTTTTCCGATCACCGGTAGCTTCATCGATATGATCGTCTCGGTGCATTGTTGAAACTACAAGCACATTCTTTCCTTTTTTGGGTATATATGAAACTGCAGTCATATCATTACTAAATGCGAATAACGAAGAATATACTTTCCTGTTTTTAACTTGTGTTATTTCAAGAGGTAGTTCTCTTCTATTGGCTCTAATTGTACCAACCACAGTAAGGCGGTACTCTCTTAGCAGTTTCTTTACAATTGAATATCCTGTGAATCAACGATCTATTATGACATTTCTTCCTGATCCTAATAAATGTGAACACATTCTTTCAGTTACTGCAGCGGTAGAGTTGTCAGTTTTATATGAACCATTGTGTTGAACACCAGCGTAAATTTCTATGTGTGAAGTGAAAAATGTTTTGGCGTCAATAACGGCGAAGACTTTCAATCCGTATTTGTTTGGTTTACTTGGAATGTACATTCGGAAACTACACCTACCCCTAAAGGCAAGCAGCATTCCATCTAATCTTACATACTCGCCCACAGGATAAGTTTTCTTACAATTGTCGTTGAACTTGTCAACAATAGTACGAACTGCTGCTAGTTTGTCCATTTCTTTTCTTTGACCTCTAGTTGTGGTATCGTCTAAGCGAATGCATTTTAATAAGTAGACGAACCTCCGTTTTGCCATTGTAGCAGGAAATATCTCATATCCCATACCGTCTGATGACCAATACTCTGCTTGATGTGTCCTTGATCCATGATGGAGCCCAGCTAAATAAAGCAAACAGTTTTATCTTGGTATTTAACAGAAATTTTATCAATAAATAAATTAGTGTTTTCAACTACAATATCAATGCAGTTTCCAAACATGTACATCCAGCATTGAATGGGAGATAATGCGTCACGTGCTTCACCGATGACCCCCGGCAGGTGAGACACTATGTTTTCGTTGCGAGTTCTAATATTTCTAGGTGGGACAGCCTTTTTCTATTTAGTTCCATCTTTACCAAAAAAATACGAGCATCTATCACGAATCACGGGTTGTTCATCTTCATCATCCTCGCCGTCATCCTGATGCATAATATCTGCATCTTCATTTACGTTTTCCTGCTCGGTTTTTGTATCATGATCACTGATACTTACAAAATCTGGATCTGATATCGAACTATCGTCAGACTCTTCTATTTCACTGCCCGTGCTAACTTCTTCATACAGTTTCTGTAATCTTTCTCTCTCCTTTTCATAAGGATCCATATCACAATGCTATCAAATAATAAATCATTTATTATTTTATCAAATCATATCAGAAAATTGTGTGATACTACTTACCTATTTGTAAGTATGCTATTTGTAGATTGCTAATTAGATATTTGATATTAGTTATAAATAATTTTTTATGCACTTTTCTATTCTCTATATTTGTAAAATAAATAACACATAACACAACGCCTCAAAATGGGGTTCAATAGTAAAGTGGCGTGTCAACGATACGGTAACCGTATATATATGATAATTATTAAGGGAACTACCGAACTATAATTCGATCACTCCGAGGTATAGTTTTATAACTCGGTAATACCCCTACAAATACAAAAAGAACGCATAGAGTTCCAACTGAAATACGATTCGTACAGATTACATCTGCGAATATTGTTACACATTTGATCGGGAAGGGTCTGTCAGGACAAAATATTATGTAGCGACTATTTGGAATTTTGAAAAACAGTTTTTTATAGCGAAAACAGTTGATATTCAGATACTTGAAAGGTACTGTGACCGTAGAAGTTTTGAGCAAAATAATTTAAAAAATATTTCACATAATCATTTTGTCGTGGACTCGTAGACCACACCCGACAGACGGAGGGTTAATGGTAACACTTCGGAGTTGAAGAATGTTACAAAGAGATGTTTGGAAGAAAATTTGGTGAAAATTTTATTCTTAACACCATTGCTTTCTTGCACTTTTGCTCTAAGACGCATAGATATTAAGAGAAATGCGAAAATATGAACATTTGATGAATATTGTTACTTTATAAGAACATAATGGTAACATTTAGGAATCAAAGCTTGTTACAAAAAGATTAGAATAATAGGCAATTCATCTTTCTAATGAGCTGTATTTTCTCTAGCAATTAACACAGTCTTTAAATATGTGAAGGATTCATGTTGCAAGTTCTTTAATAATATTGGAAAATGGATAATAAAAACTTCTTAACTTGCTAATAAATCTATTTGATCGAAACCGGTTTCAAGTGACATAAGCACTCATCATCAGCCGAATCTGTATAAAATTGAAATCATATTATATTAATAAAGTAAAAAGTTTTAATTTACTAGTTTAATTTTATTCACCGTTCTATGTGTGTTTTATCATATAACTTAATATTTTAACTTTGACAGTAAGTTTAAATTTATTTTATGCTTTTTACTTTGTTAATTAATATGATTTCAATTTTATACAGATTCGGCTGATGATGAGTGGTTATGTCACTTGAAACCGGTTCAGATTAAATAGATTTATTAGCAAGTTAAGAAGTTTTTATTATCCATTTTCCAACAGTCTTTAAAGTTCTACGAAATCTTTCAACAATACCATTACTTTGAGGGTATGTTCAAATAATGAACATAATTGTGTTAGCATAAGTTAATTCAGAAATCGATGAAAGAGGAATAGCTTCTGTCCATCTAGTAAATCGTTGTATTATTGTTAAAATGTGAGAATAACCACCAAACGGAAGAAGAGGGCCTGCAATGTCAACATGAATATGTTCAAAACAATCTTTAAGAATATAAATCTTATAATTAGAAATGTTGTATGTCTAGATTTCTGAAATTTCACATGATCGCAAAGAGATATATCTGAATTCATATGACGCCAAAGATATCTTATATTGATTAATTTTTTAGATGTTCTTATAATCAGATGAGAAATACCATGTAAATGAGTGCAAATTGAAAGACAACATTTTTCTGGAATATAAATACATTAATAGAAAAAGGACGAATTTCTCACCAGATGGAATTTTTTAATGTTTTAGACAATTTTTTTTTGTTTTAGTTGTTCATCAGTAGTTTGCTTGCTGCAAAGAGCGAAAATTCAGTACTTTAAATCTAAAAGAATCAATATTGTTAAATTGTGACAACAATCGTATTATTTTTACCCTTAACATAAGCAATATCTGTTGAGATTGCCTAAACGCCTAAACCAAGCATGCTACTAAAAAGCTTTAAGAAAACTTTTATTCTAAACAGTATTGTTCTCTTGCACTTTTATTCTTAAATTCATCAAAAACGAGAAAAACATGAACATTTTATCTGGTAGCACTTTGAGTATCTCTTTAAACTAGATTTTTAAATTAGATAAAAAAGTGTTTCCAAAAAGCTATACAGAATTATATTCCCTCTTCATATGATGAAAGTTTTATCTGAAATGTTTTTCTATAAAATTGGTAGTTTATGCATTATAAGGTTGTCCCAATTTTAATGCATCACCAGGTATAATATTTTAAAAGAACTTAATAATTTTAAATCAAAAACCCTTTTAATTAACATTAACTAACAATGAAACTCAGCAATGAAACAGCAATTGTGACAAATTTTAACTTTCTAGTTCAAACAGTTTCTAAAACACTCAGCTATACTTATTTTTAATTTTAGTTTGATAAGTCTCTAAGAAAATCAGATTTAAAACACAGAGTTTGCTAAAAAAGTTTCTCACTAAAATAACTCAAAAACCAAAAGCATATTTTAGTATGTAGAATCAGAATATATAATAAGAATAATTTCGTTCCATTTAAAGCAACATATGTATTTATTTAGGTACGTCGTTGTGTAACTTTCTGTATACATATATAAGAGTATAGAAGAGTTTAAAATTGTATAACTATTACGACATGGTTCTACATATCTAAACATAAATGAAACACTTAAAAGAATCTTTAGAAACATTAATAGAAAGATGTACATATTGCAAACAACAGGTCTTAACTAAAAATGGGAGTTCCTATCTAAGAATCTCAACTTAGGTATGGTATGTCAATTCTGAGATGCTTGAACATTTCAGTTTTATCTAGTTACCGGGACTAGGTATCCAGTCCCGTTATTTAGTAACGTGTTCGTTTCGGGATTTCATGAAAGATATGATTAGTCTGGTAACACTAAGAAGTCTCGAAATTAAGGAAAAATTAAAATATACCGAACGATTTTTCTACGGCCTGTTGATTTGCAATGAAAATACGCTTGGTATCAAATAAATAAAAAAAAAGTCTTCTGGATGCATTTCAAATCTTCCAAAGGCAATATAAATTCTTCTGGATGCAACATCAAGTCTTTTAGAGGCAGTAACAAGTCTTCTGTTAGCCTTTCAAATCTTTTGGAAGCAATTTAAATCTTTTAGAAGCACTATCAAGTCTTCTGGAAACATATCAAGTCCTCTGGAAGCAACATTAAGACTTACAGAGACAAAGCTTTTGTACCTATATTAAATCTTCTAGAAGCAGTATCAAGTCTTCTAGAAACAGTATCAAGTCTTCTGGAAACTTTTCAAGTCTTCTGAAAGCAATAACAAGTCATTCAGAAACAGTATCAAGTCATCTAGAGGCAGTATCCAGTCTTCTCGTAGCATCTCAAGTCTTCTAACAGCAACATTAAGTCTTTTAGAAGCATTGCAAGTCATCTGGAAGTATTGCAAGTCTTCTAGAAGCATTGTAAGTCATCTGGAAAGAATTAAAGTGGATTGCAAAAATATAGTATTTTCTCGTAAAAGATGAAGTTTTTACGAGAAAACGTTTTCACGTCTGATTGACAAACAAGTATAAATCAAGAAACGTCCACTTTAACGTTGGTGTAATATTATTCTTGGTTTAAAATGTTTCGTTTTACGTTTTTTTAACATTTAACTATTTATTGTATCTTTGGTGTGTTCAACGTAGTTTTATTTGCTTTTTTAAAATGTTTTGCCATTTGTATTTTCATAAAAATTTTTTATTGATAACACTATTTTACAAGAAAAACTCAAAGATTGTAATATTTTTTATAATGTAGAAGATTGTGCTGATTCTGAATCTGTCTTCAGTTTTCCGCTATCACGTCCAGTTTTTGAGATATGCTTAAAAATGTGAAAAATCGTAAATTAAAGAACATAGTAACGGTTCATGTTCAGTATACTTGTTATTTTGTATAGGGTATAGGGTTGCATAGGGTTGTTATTCTGTAACTATATGGACATGAAAGTGGACATCCAAACGAACATTTTAAGATAATGACGGCATATATCGGACTTTCCGTTATTTTGCTACAGCCTAAAACAACTCAACAAAATGAAATTTTTTGATAAATTTCCCATTTTCTTTTCACCTAATGGCACCGTAACAAAAAAATAATTATATATGAACAAAAAAGTTAGCTATTCTATCCTGTAGAACATTTAATTCTCTAAATTTTGAAGCGTTGGATATCATGATCAAATGTATTTTATCAGAGATATCGTTAATTTACGACAATCGTGAAAAATTCTATTTTTTGCCATTTTCACTGTATTGCTGAAACATTACTACGGACAATTTTTTTAAATTGTTGAATTAATGTCAACATTGACAACAAAAGAAGCAAGGCGTAGATTAGCTTCGAACAAACCGTTCATGGATTTTTAAAAATCCATAAGGATGAGAATTCTCGCGATATAATTTCTGCAATTTCTAATTTATTGCACAATTACTATGCCATAAATGCAAACATGTCACTCAAAATCCATTTTCTTCATTTGTCCTTAGATTTCTTTTCATGCAATCTTGGAGTGGAACGTGACGAACAAGGCGAGCGGTTCCATCAAGATTTAATGACATTGGAAATATGTTATCAATGTTACTGGGGCGCAAGGATGATAGGAGATTATCTCTGGAATGTTATTAAAGAAATCGACCCAAAGACATACAAAAAATTGTCGAAAAGTAATCATATCCCGCACTATACTAACAATAAGTAAAGCAGTATACTTTAAATATAAAATTTAATTTCATACAAGTTCTGTAATATAAACCTAGACAATATAAATAAAAAGACAAAGAAAAGTAAATCTAGAAGTAGTATCAGTCTTCTGGAAATATTGCAAGTTTTCTGGAAACAACATTAAGTTTTCTAGAAACAGTATCAAGTTTTCTAGATGCAATATTAAGTCATCTGGAAGCATTTTAAATCGTCTAAAAACATTTTAAATCTCCCAGAACCAGTATCAGCCTTATGAAAACATTTTAAGTCTTTTGGAAGTACTATCAACTTTTCTAGAAACAGTATCAAGTCATCTAGAGGCAGTATCCAAACATACGAGGCAGTCTTGTTGTAGTTTCCAAGACAGCTTATTCGGACATCGAATTTGAACCATCTGTACACACGCTTACAACAGGATTTTGTTGATTATCGTAAGTACGAGTCATCGTAAGTCGAAGCCCATTTTGACTTGTAGAAATTTGCTTGATTGATCTCTTATGTTGTTTCACTATACAGGCTGTCTCTGAAATGCGTGTACAACGGAAGATCACAGATTCCTTGGCTCAAAATAGGTCGATTTAAGTTAACATATCTATATCCAAAGATGCTTCGTTTCGCCGCTAGAGGACCTCTAAATTAGCAAAAAAAAATCGTTTATTCTTTATAACTCGAAAATACTAGGTTCAATTAATATTTAAAATATAAAAATATACCGAACGATTTTTCTACAGCCTGTTGATTTGCAATGAAAATACGCTTGGTATCAAATAAATAAAAAAAAGTCTTCTGGATGCATTTCAAATCTTCCAAAGGCAATATAAATTCTTCTGGATGCAATATCAAGTCTTTAAGAGGCAGTAACAAATCTTCTGTTAGCCTTTCAAATCTTTTGGAAGCAATTTAAATCTTTTAGAAGCACTATAAAGTTTTCTGGAAACATATCAAGTCCTCTGGAAGCAATATTAAGACTTCCAGATACGAAGCTTTTGTACCCATATTAAATCTTCTAGAAGCAGTATCAAGTCTTCTGGAAACTTTTCAAGTCTTCTGGAAGCAATATCAAGTCATTCAAAAACAGTTTTTTTAGTAATTTGAACCATCTTTACACATGCATACAACAGGATTTTGTTGATTATCGTAAGTACGAGTCATCGTAAGTCGAAGTCTATTTTGACTTGTAGAAATTTGCTTGATTGATCTTTTATGTTGTTTCACTACACAGGCTATCTCTGAAATGCGTGTACAACGGAAGACCACAGATTCCTTGGCTCAAAATAGGTCGATTTAAGTTAACATATCTATATCCAAAGTTGCTTCGTTTCGCCGCTAGAGGACCTCAAAATTAGCAAAAAAAATTGTTTATTCTTTATAATTCGAAAATACTAGGTTCAATTAATATTTTTTTATGGTTTTAGATAAAATTTTAAAAACACAGAAATGATGGAAAAAACATATTTTCAGCGGTTATTAATCCTTACTTTTTGTGAATAGGCGATGATTACATAATTAAAATTTTTGTACAGCCCAATTAGTTCTGGAACTTTTTTCTTTCTTATAAGATTTTGATCACATTGGTGGTTAACTTTTCTGGGGGCATTGAAGTCAACAGTCCTTGCCTCTACAGTTGATTATGAACAAGAAGTGCCAAACACGTTGAGATTTTGTAGTCAAAATGACGTAAATACGGGTTGCAGATATTCAAAAATTCCTTTTTTTGGCTTAACTACTTATGCAATCAAAATCTCAATAGGGATAAAAATGTTTTAGAACTAAATGGGCTATTCAGAAATTTTTATTATGTAATCATCGCCTACTCAGCAAACGAAATATTGAGTAATAACTGCTGAACACATGGCTTTTCCATTATTTCTGTGTTTTTAAAATTTTACCTAAAGCTATAAAAAGACGTTAATTGAACCTAGGAACTACATCTCAAAAATGGTGTATATTGATTATCATGTTTTCGGTTTATAAAGAGTAAGCAAATTTTTTGGCTCATTTTGAAGTCTTTTAGCAGCGAAACGAGGCAACTTTGGGTATAGATAAGTTAACTTAAATCAACCTATTTTGAGCCAAGGAATCTGTAGTCTTCCGTTGTATACGAATTTCAGAGACACCTATAAACCTATAAAACCTCGATGATTTCATGAGAACAATGTTTATTTTTTTTATTATTTCAATTTTATACAATTTTGTTTAAATAAAAATCGGAAAATACACAACATAATTTAAGTTATATGCAAGGAATTTTTGTTAATAAAATTTGTTTCAAAATTTTTGGAACATGGATTTTGTAATTGCAATGACGTAAAAAGGCTTGCAGATACTCAAAAATTCCAATCTTCTGGCTTAACCATCAATGTGATCAAAATCTTATAAGGAACAAAAAAGTTCCAGAACTAATTGGGCTATTCAAAAATTTTAATTATGTAATCATCGCCTATTCACAAAAAATATGGATTAATAACCGCTGAAAATATGTTTTTTCCATCATTTCTGTGTTTTTAGAATTTTATCTAAAACCATAAAAAAATATTAATTGAATCTCATATTTTCGAGTTATTATAATAAACGATTTTTTTTTGCTAATTTTGAGGTCCTCTAGCGGCCAAACGAAGCAACTTTGGATATAGATATGTTAACTTAAATCGACCTATTTTTGAGCCAAGGAATTTGTGATCGTCCGTTGTACACGCATTTCAGAGACAGCCTGTGTAGTGAAACAACATAAAAGATCAATCAAGCAAATTTCTACAAGTCAAGATAGACTTCGACTTACGATGACTCGTACTTACGATAAACAACAAAATTCTGTTGTATGCATGTGTACAGATGGTCCAAATTACTAAAAATACTGTTTCTGAATGACTTGATATTGCTTCCAGAAGACTTGAAAAGTTTCCAAAAGACTTGATACTGCTTCTAGAAGATTTAATATGGGTACAAAAGCTTCGTATCTGGAAGTCTTAATATTGCTTTCAGAGGACTTGACATGTTTCCAGAAGACTTGATAGTGCTTCTAAAAGATTTAAATTGCTTCCAAAAGATTTGAGAGGCAAACAGAAGACTTGTTACTGCCTCTAAAAGACTTGATATTGGATCCAGAAGAATTTATATTGCCTTTGGAAGATTTGAAATGCATCCAGAAGACTTTTTTTTATTTATTTGATACCAAGCGTATTTTCATTGCAAATCAACAGGCTGTAGAAAAATCGTTCGTTATATTTTTATATTTTAAATATTAATTGAACGTAGTATTTTCGAGTTATAAAGAATAAACGATTTTTTTTGCTAATTTTGAGGTCTTCTAGCGGCGAAACGAAGCAACTTTGGATATAGGTATGTTAACTTAAATCCACCTATTTTGAACCAAGGAATCTGTGGTCGTCCGTTGTACACGCATTTCAGAGACAGCCTGTGTAATGAAACAACATAAAAGATCAATCAAGCAAATTTCTACAAGTCAAAATAGACTTCGACGTACGATGACTCGTACTTACGATAATCAACAAAATCCTGTTGTATGCATGTGTACAGATGGTTCAAATTCGATGTCCGAATAAGCTGTCTTGGAAACTACAAGAAGACTGCCTCATAAGTTTGGATACTGTTTCTAGATGACTTGATACTGTTTCTAGAAAAGTTGATATTACTTCCAAAAGACTTAAAATGTTTTCATAAGGCTGATACTGGTTCTGGGAGATTTAAAATGTTTTTAGACGATTTAAAATGCTTCCAGATGACTTGATATTGCATCTAGAAGACTTGATACTGTTTCTAGAAAACTTAATGTTGCTTCCAGAAAACTTGCAATATTTCCAGAAGACTGATACTACTTTTAGATTACTTAAAATGTTTTCAGACGACTTCCAATACTTCCAGACGACTCGTAATGCTTCCAGATGACTTGATATTGCATCTAGAAGACTTGAAATGCTTCCAAACGACTTGCAATGCTTTCAGAAGACTTGAGATGCTTCCAGAAAATCTTATAAACGGTACTTTTCTTTGTCATTTTATTTATATTGTCTAGGTTTATATTACAGAATTTGTATGGAATTAAATTTTATATTTAAAGTATACTGCTTTACTTATTGTTAGTATAGTGCAGGATATGATTACTTTTCGACAATTTTTTGTATATCTTTGGGTCGATTTCTTTAATAACATTCCAGAGATAATCTCCTACCATCCTTGCGTCCCAGTAACATTGATAACATATTTCCAATGTCATTAAATCTTGATGGAATCGCTCGCCTTGTTCGTCACGTTCCACTCCAAGATTACATGAAGAGAAATCTAAGGACAAATGAAGAAAATGGATTTTGAGTGACATGTTTCCATTTATAACATAGTAATCGCGCAATAAATTAGAAATTGCAGAAATTATATCGCGAGAATTCTCATCCTTATGGGTTTTTAAAAATCTATGAACGGTTTGTTTGAAGCTAATCTACGCCTTGCTTCTTTTGTTGTCAATGTTGACATTAATTCAACAATTTAAAAAAATTGTCCGTAGTAATGTTTCAGCAATACAGTGAAAACGGCAAATAATAAAATTTTTCACGATTGTCGTAAATTATAATCGTAAAAACGATATCTGTGGTAAAATGCATTTGATCATGATATCCAACGCTTCAAAATTTAGAGAATTAAATGTTCTACAGGATAGAATAGCTAACTTTTTTGTTCATATATAATTATTTTTTTGTTACGGTGCGATTAAATGAAAAGAAAATGGGAAAAATATCAAAAAATTTGATTTTGTTGAGTTGTTTTAGGCTGTAGCAAAATAACGGAAAGTCCGATATATGCCGTCATTATCTTAAAATGTTCGTTTGGATGTCCACTTTCATGTCCATATAGTTACAGAATAACAACCCTAAGCAAGCCTATACCCTATGCAAAATAACATATATACTGAACATGAACCGTTACTATGTTCTTTAATTTATGATTTTTCACATTTTTAAGCGTATCTCAAAAACTGGACGTGATAGCGGAAAACTGAAGACAGATTCAGTATCAGCACAATCTTCTACATTATAAAAAATATTACAATCTTTGAGATTTTTCTTGTAAAATAGTGTTATCAATAAAAAATTTTTATGAAAAAACAAATGGCAAAACATTTTAAAAAAGCAAATAAAACTACGTTGAACACACCAAAGATACAATAAATAGTTAAATGTTAAAAAGGTGTAAAACAAAACATTTTAAACCAAGAACAATATTACACCAACGTTAAAGTGGACAAGTAAGTTTCTTGATTTATACTTGTTTGTCAATCAGACATGAAAACGTTTTCTCGTAAAAACTTCATCTTTTACGAGAAAATACTATATTTTTGCAATCCACTTTAATTCTTTCCAGATGACTTACAATGCTTCTAGAAGACTTGCAATGCTTCCAGATAACTTGCAATGCTTCTAAAGGACTTAATGTTGCTGTTAGAAGACTTGAGATGCTACGGGAAGACTGGATACTGCCTCTAGATGACTTGATACTGTTTCTGAATGACTTGATATTGCTTCCAGAAGACTTGAAAAGTTTCCAAAAGACTTGATACTGCTTCTAGAAAATTTAATATAGGTACAAAAGCTTTGTCTCTGGAAGTCTTAATGTTGCTTCCAGAGGACTTGATATGTTTCCAGAAGACTTGATAGTGCTTCTAAAAGATTTAAATTGCTTCCAAAATATTTGAAAGGCTAACAGAAGACTTGTTACTGCTTCTAAAAGACTTGATATTGCATTCAGAAGAATTTATATTGCCTTTGGAAGATTTGAAATGCATCCAGAAGACTTTTTTTATTTTTTATTACAACTTTGGATATAGATAAGTTAACTTAAATCAACCTATTTTGAGTCAAGGAATCTGTAGTCTTCCGTTGTATACGAATTTCAAAGACACCTATAAAACCTCGATGATTTCATGAGAAAAATGTTTATTTTTTTATTATTTCAATTTTATACAATTTTGTTTAAATAAAAATCGGAAAATACACAAAATAATTTAAGTCATATGCAAGGAATTTGTTAATAAAATTTGTTCCAAAAATTTTGAAACAACTTTTATTTTTTTATTTTTGCTGTTAATTTAATGCAACGTTAATTAATAATGTAAATGATGTTGTAAAAACTGCTTTATTATAAATATTTATGTTTTATATTTATGTAATAAAAAAATAAAGGTAATAAAATTGATTTGATAAAATTAGATAATTTGACAGTTGGTTCATTTGTAAATGGAGATTATTTATTTATTAATTTATTTTTATTTTATTATTTTTTTTGTTAGATAATTTCTTTAAATAAAAAAATTAAAATATTTAAATGAATTTAATTATTTTTTAAAAAGTTGATTTGAAAATAATGTGGTAATGAATGGAACTAAAAGTAACTAAAAGCGTTCGGTGCGGTTGGTTCCCGGGACGGGACCGCGACGTTGGACGTTCTCGATCCAGAATTGAGAGAAGTTCAGTCGTTCGTACGTCGCGAATAGATTCGGACCAATTATTACGTAAACGTTACGCCATCTACACGAGGTGGGATTGAGTGTTTGTCAAATAGATGTCAGTGTTTGTGTGTGTCGGACAAAAAGTTTATTTTGTAAACCGCACCCTCGGTTAAGTGTGTGCGAAAAAAGGAGTTTTGCGTTTTGCGACGATGACGATTGCGACGTCGACGACGACGACGACGACGACGACGGCTACGAATACGAATACAACGACGATTTTTAGTAGTGCGAATCCGTAGTGGCGTGGCTGCGCTGGGTTGCGCGACGACCGCTAAACGGGCACCTACGGGCTGCAACGGGCTCCAACGGGCTGCTACGGGCTAAACGACGATGTCAGTCGAGACACGCACCACGTCCGCCCTGCACAAAAGGGTCGAGCAGCTGAAACGTTGGGAGGAATCGGACACCAATCGCGAACCAGTGACACCCAAACAGAGATCGAGGAAAATAAAGTTTTCCTCCGGATGCGTTTTTCTCGCGGCGTGCGCTGCCGGCGAAAAAGACGAAGTGCTTAGATTATTGGAAAAGGGGGCCGACATTGATACCGCCAACGTAGATGGTTTGACAGCCCTACATCAGGTATGTTACCTCCTCCAGTTTTTCGAGAACCTTTATCGCGATTCAAGTGACGTAAATCACTCAATATGGCTACTGCACAGCTGAGTTTTTTACGCCACACACATACATCTACCTAAATAAATTAAAAATCTTATTTTAAACGATCCCCATTTATAATATATAAGTATTATTTTCTTCGATTAGTGTCATTGCCCTCCGTCAACCGATAACCCCTATTTCCTTCTTCCTTTTTTACCGCGCACTAAACCATAACCTATAAAAAATTAAAGTCCGCGCCGACTTTTTTTCTAAATATAAACATGTCAATGAACACTCCACGCTAAAATAGATTAAAACATACAATTCGTTTATTATAAATCTAACGTTATAAATAATTTATTTTTCCTTCGATTACTCATTGAATATTTTTAATCGGGACGCATAATCGCCGAGATATGTACGTGTAGAAAACCGCCCGCTTTTCCTCACCTACAAGGTCCAATTACTAATCAAACCGATACTGCTCCTATGCTTTCACGTGTTTCAAACAGTTTTCATCATATTATTACACGTTTTCTAACGATTTACGATTTTGTAATAAATTTCTAACTACCTCCTGATAAACTACAGTTGTTCACAAAATTGAGTATACAGGGGAATAGAAGATAGAAATAGATAACTGCGAATATTTCAAATTATTAATTTATTTTAAAGTTTACGATATATGTAGAGTATGTCCCAAGATCGTGTTAGAAAGAAGAAAAAATTGTATTACTAATTGCATTTTCAAACTTATCTCAGCATAAATATGTTTCGGATATATTCAAATCGCTAAATCACACGAATTTTATACTCTAATTATTGAAGTTAGAGTATTTCAAGTTTAATTTATGATATGTAATCATAGAAACCACAAAATTAAGTTTTTCCATGAGATGTTAACCTCGAATGACTGTAAAAAGTGATAATTTATTAACACTAGAACTAATATTTAAATTAACGTAGAAGTGGAACTATAAACATTTAGGTTTAACCATCCTAAGAGAGCTAGCTTAGGATGGTTGAACCCAAATATCCTAGCTTTAGTGTTGATATTAGCTTTAATTTTAGGTGTTATTCAGTTTTAGAGTGTTATACACTTGTATCGAACTAAAACTAGAACTAACACCAGACCTAGAACAGAGATGCAGGTTTAGCCGAAATTTTCTAGTTGTAGGTCTAATGTTAATTCTAGTTTTAATTTTTATTTAGCTCTAGATTGTTTAATAACCTTCAAGAACTAAATATATAACTATATAATATTAAACTTCAAAAATGGGGGGGAAATTGTATTACTAATTGTATTTTCAAACTTATCTCAGCATAAATAATGTTTCGGATATATTCAAATCGCTAAATCACACGAATTTTATACTCTAACTATTGAAGTTAGAATATTTCAAGTTGAATTTATGATATATAATCATAGAAACCACAAAATTAAGTTTTTCCATGAGATGTTAACCTCGAATGACTGTAAAAAGTGATAATTTATTAACACTAGAACTAATATTTAAATTAACATTAGAATTGGAATTATAAACATTTGGGTTTAACCATCCTAAGAGAGCTAGCTTAGGATGGTTGAACCCAAATATCCTCGCTTTAGTGTTGATACTAGCTTTAATTTTAGGTGTTATTCAGTTTTACAGTGTTATACACTTGTATCGAAATAAAACTAGAACTAACACCAGACCTAGAACTAGAAAGATGCAGGTTTAGCCGTAATTTTCTAGTTGTAGGTCTAATGTTAATTCTAGTTTTAATTTTTATTTAGCTCTAGATTGTTTAATATCCTTCAAGAACTAAATATATAACTAACATTAAACCTAATATTAAACTTCAAAAATGCGAGGAAAATTGTATTACCAATTGTATTTTCAAACTTATCTCAGCATAAATAATGTTTCGGATATGTTCAAATCGCTAAATCACACGAATTTTATACTCTAACTATTGAAGTTAGAATATTTCAAGTTTAATTTATGATATGTAATCATAGAAACCACAAAATTAAGTTTTTCCATGAGATGTTAACCTCGAATGACTGTAAAAAGTGATAATTTATTAACACTAGAACTAATATTTTAATTAACATTAGAATTGGAACCATAAACATTTGGGTTTAACCATCCTAAGAGAGCTAGCTTAGGATGGTTGAACCCAAATATCCTCGCTTTAGTGTTGATATTAGCTTTAATTTTAGGTGTTATTCAGTTTTAGAGTGTTATACACTTGTATCGAACTAAAACTAGAACTAACACCAGACCTAGAACAGAGATACAGGTTTAGCCGAAATTTTATAGTTGTAGGTCTAATGTTAATTCTAGTTTTAATTTTTATTTAGCTCTAGATTGTTTAATATTCTTCAAGAACTAAATATATAACTGACATTAAACCTAATATTAAACTTCAAAAATGGGGGGAAAATTGTATTACTAATTGTATTTTCAAACTTATCTCAGCATAAATAATGTTTCGGATATATTCAAATCGCTAAATCACACGAATTTTATACTTTAACTATTGAAGTTAGAGTATTTCAAGTCTAATTTATCATATGTAATCATAGAAACCACAAAATTAAGTTTTTCCATGAGATGTTAACCTCGAATGACTGTAAAAAGTGATAATTTATTAACACTAGAACTAATATTTAAATTAACATTAGAATTGGAACTATAAACATTTGGGTTTAACCATCCTAAGAGAGCTAGCTTAGGATGGCTGAACCCAAATATCCTTGCTTTAGTGTTGATATTAGCTTTAATTTTAGAGATGCAGGTTTAGCCGAAATTTTCTAGTTGTAGGTCTAATGTTAATTCTAGTTTTAATTTTTATTTAGCTCTAGATTGTTAAATATTCTTCAAGAACTAAATATATAACTAACATTATACCTAATATTAAACTTCAAAAATGGGGGGAAAATTGTATTACTAATTGTATTTTCAAACTTATCTCAGCATAAATAATGTTTCGGATATATTCAAATCGCTAAATCACACGAATTTTATACTCTAATTATTGAAGTTAGAGTATTTCAAGTTTAATTTATGATATGTAATCATAGAAACCACAAAATTAAGATTTTCCATGAGATGTTAATCTAACCTCGAATTACTGTAAAAGTGATAATTTATTAACACTAGAACTAATAATAAAACTAGAATTAGCATTAGACTTGGAACTGTAAACATTTGGATTTAACAATCCTAAGAAAGCTAGCTTAGGAGGGTTGAACCCAAATATCCTCGCTTTAGTGTTGATATTAGCTTTAATTTTAGGTGTTATTCAGTTTTAGAGTGTTATACACTTGTATCGAACTAAACCTAGTACTAACACCAGACCTAGAACTAGAAAGATGCAGGTTTAGCCGTAATTTTCTAGTTGTAGATCTAATGTTAATTCTAGTTTTAATTTTTATTTAGCTCTAGGTTGTTTAATATTCTTCAAGAACTAAATATATAACTAACATTAAACCTAATATTAAACTTCAAAAATGGGGGGAAAATTGTATTACTAATTGTATTTTCAAACTTATCTCAGCATAAATAATGTTTCGGATATATTCAAATCGCTAAATCACACGAATTTTATACTTTAACTATTGAAGTTAGAGTATTTCAAGTCTAATTTATGATATGTAATCATAGAAACCACAAAATTAAGTTTTTCCATGAGATGTTAACCTCGAATGACTGTAAAAAGTGATAATTTATTAACACTAGAACTAATATTTAAATTAACATTAGAATTGGAACTATAAACATTTGGGTTTAACCATCCTAAGAGAGCTAGCTTAGGATGGTTAAATACAAATATCCTCGCTTTAGTGTTGATATTAGCTTTAATTTTAGGTGTTATTCGGTTTTAGAGTATTATACACTTGTATCGAACTAAAACTAGAACTAACACCAGACTTAGAACAGAGATGCAGGTTTAGCCGAAATCTTCTGGTTGTAGGTCAAATGTTAATTCTAGTTTTAATTTTTATTTAGCTCTAGATTGTTTAATATCCTTCAAGAACTAAATATATAACTGACATTAAACCTAATATTAAACTTCAAAAAATGGGGGAAATTGTATTACTAATTGTATTTTCAAACCTATCTCAGCATAAATAATGTTTCGGATATATTCAAATCGCTAAATCACACGAATTTTATACTCTAACTATTGAAGTTAGAGTATTTCAAGTTAATTTATGATATGTAATCATAGAAACCACAAAATTAAGATTTTCCATGAGATGTTAATCTAACCTCGAATTACTGTAAAAAGTGATAATTTATTAACACTAGAACTAATATTAAAACGAGAATTAGCATTAAACTTGGAACTGTAAACATTTGGGCTTAACCATCCTAAGAGAGCTAGCTTAGGATGGTTGAACCTAAATATCCTCGCTTTAGTGTTGCTATTAACTTTAATTTTAGGTGTTATTCAGTTTTAGAGTGTTATACACTTGTATCGAACTAAAACTAGAACTAACACCAGACTTAGAACAGAGATACAGGTTTAGCCGAAATTTTCTAGTTGTAGGTCTAATGTTAATTCTAGTTTTAATTTTTATTTAGCTCTAGGTTGTTTAATATTCTTCAAGAACTAAATATATAACTAACATTAAACCTAATATTAAACTTCAAAAATGGGAGGAAAATTATATTACTAATTGTATTTTCAAACTTATCTCAGCATAAATAATGTTTCGGATATATTCAAATCGCTAAATCACACGAATTTTATACTTTAACTATTGAAGTTAGAGTATTTCAAGTCTAATTTATGATATGTAATCATAGAAACCACAAAATTAAGTTTTGCCATGAGATGTTAACCTCGAATGACTGTAAAAAGTGATAATTTATTAACACTAGAACTAATATTTAAATTAACATTAGAATTGGAACCATAAACATTTGGGTTTAACCATCCTAAGAGAGCTAGCTTAGGATGGTTGAACCCAAATATCCTCGCTTTAGTGTTGATATTAGCTTTAATTTTAGGTGTTATTCAGTTTTAGAGTGTTATACACTTGTATCGAACTAAAACTAGAACTAACACTAGACCTAGAACTAGAAAGATGCAGGTTTAGCCGTAGTTTTCTAGTTGTAGGTCTAATGTTAATTCTAGTTTTAATTTTTATTTAGCTCTAGATTGTTAAATATTCTTCAAGAACTAAATATATAACTAACATTAAACCTAATATTAAACTTCAAAAATGGGGGGAAAATTGTATTACTAATTGTATTTTCAAACTTATCTCAGCATAAATAATGTTTCGGATATATTCAAATCGCTAAATCACACGAATTTTATACTCTAACTATTGAAGTTAGAGTATTTCAAGTTAATTTATGATATGTAATCATAGAAACCACAAAATTAAGATTTTCCATAAGATGTTAATCTAACCTCGAATTACTGTAAAAAGTGATAATTTATTAACACTAGAACTAATATTAAAACGAGAATTAGCATTAAACTTGGAACTGTAAACATTTGGGCTTAACCATCCTAAGAGAGCTAGCTTAGGATGGTTGAACCCAAATATTCTCGCTTTAGTGTTGATATTAGCTTTAATTTTAGGTGTTATTCAGTTTTAGAGTGTTATACACTTGTATCGAACTAAAACTAGAACTAACACCAGACCTAGAACAGAGATGCAGGTTTAGCCGAAATTTTCTAGTTGTAGGTCTAATGTTAATTCTAGTTTTAATTTTTATTTAGGTCTAGATTGTTAAATATTCTTCAAGAACTAAATATATAACTAAAATTATACCTAATATTAAACTTCAAAAATGGGGGGAAAATTGTATTACTAATTGTATTTTCAAACTTATCTCAGCATAAATAATGTTTCGGATATATTCAAATCGCTAAATCACACGAATTTTATACTTTAACTATTGAAGTTAGAGTATTTCAAGTCTAATTTATGATATGTAATCATAGAAACCACAAAATTAAATTTTTCCATGAGATGTTAACCTCGAATGATTGTAAAAAGTGATAATTTATTAACACTAGAACTAATATTTAAATTAACATTAGAATTGGAACTATAAACATTTGGGTTTAACCATCCTA
Source organism: Onthophagus sagittarius (assembly GCA_036711965.1). NCBI lineage: Eukaryota > Metazoa > Arthropoda > Insecta > Coleoptera > Scarabaeidae > Onthophagus > Onthophagus sagittarius. The sequence continues at coordinate 67,693,556 of JASERS010000003.1, forward strand.
AGAGAGCTAGCTTAGGATGGTTGAACCCAAATATCCTTGCTTTAGTGTTGATATTAGCTTTAATTTTAGAGATGCAGGTTTAGCCGAAATTTTCTAGTTGTAGGTCTAATGTTAATACTAGTATTAATTTTTATTTAGCTCTAGATTGTTTAATATTCTTCAAGAACTAAATATATAACTAACATTAAACCTAATATTAAACTTCAAAAATGGGGGGAAAATTGTATTACTAATTGTATTTTCAAACTTATCTCAGCATAAATAATGTTTCGGATATATTCAAATCGCTAAATCACACGAATTTTATACTCTAATTATTGAAGTTAGAGTATTTCAAGTTTAATTTATGATATGTAATCATAGAAACCACAAAATTAAGATTTTCCATGAGATGTTAATCTAACCTCGAATTACTGTAAAAGTGATAATTTATTAACACTAGAACTAATAATAAAACTAGAATTAGCATTAGACTTGGAACTGTAAACATTTGGATTTAACAATCCTAAGAAAGCTAGCTTAGGAGGGTTGAACCCAAATATCCTCGTTTTAGTGTTTTAGCTTTAATTTTAGGTGTTATTCAGTTTTAGAGTGTTATACACTTGTATCGAATTAAACCTAGTACTAACACCAGACCTAGAACAGAGATGCAGGTTTAGCCGAAATTTTCTAGTTGTAGGTCTAATGTTAATTCTAGTTTTAATTTTTATTTAGTTCTAGATTGTTTAATATCCTTCAAGAACTAAATATATAACTAACATTAAACCTAATATTAAACTTCAAAAATGGGGGGAAAATTGTATTACTAATTGTATTTTCAAACTTATCTCAGCATAAATAATGTTTTGGATATGTTCAAATCGCTAAATCATACGGATTTTATGGTCTAACTAATGTAATCATAGAAACCACAAAATTATGTTTTTTTTACAGGATATTAACCTCGAATGACTATAAAAAGTGATTGAAAAGTGATTTATTAACACTAGAACTAATATTAAAACTAGAATGAACAGTAGACTTGGAACTATAAACCCAAATATCCTAGCTTTAGTGTTGATATTAGCTTTAATTTTAGTTGTTATTCAGTTTTAGATTATTGTATACGTGTATCGAACTAAGAGTAGAAGTAACACTAGACCTAGAACTAGAAAGATTCAGGTTTAGCTGTGCGTCTAAAGAGGTTATAAAGAGGTCTAAAGACGCACGGCTAACCCGAAACTTTCTAGTTCTAGGTCTAGTGTTAGTTCTACTTTTAATATTTATTTCACTTTTGATTGTTGAAAATTCTTCTGGAATTAAAAATATAACTAATGTTAAATCAACAACCCAGCAGCGTTAGTATTAGTTCTACTTTTAGGTCTTATTCAGTTTTCGATTGTTGTATATTAATATCGAACTAAAACTAGAACTAACACTAGATCTAGAACTAGAAAGATTCAGGTTATCCAAAATAATTTCCACATACATTTTTTTTCCAAAAATTTAGCACACTTCACACATCATTTAGTTCAAGTCTTTTCTGACATACACAACTTTAAAACTTGTGTTGACTTTTTGAAAATGTAGGCTTTAAATATAAAACAAAAGCGAGATTATATTTACAACTACTATCAAGTTAGTTGGTTACGACGAATTAAAAAATAAATTCATAAGCAAAATTTAATCAATAAAACTTATTATAAAACAATCATCTTTAACATTTCTTTAGTGAATTCGATTTCAAATTGAAATAACCAGTTATACAGGAATCCCTCGAACTGCGCTGTAGTTCGATTCCGAAAAAGTACCGCTTAATATTTGAAAATCCTTTGCCACTAATTCATCTCCGTATTGCTACTATTTCTTCAATATCTGGACTATTTATTTCGGATTTTCCAATACAACATCATTCAGGTCATAACATTTATGGTCAAATGTTTATCTGCATCCCAGGTGGACTTAATATGTTGAATTGCATTGAGAATATTATAATTTTTGCATATTCGCGAACTGTTAATTTTTTTTTAATATTGAAGGTAGTATATTTTAAAAGCGACTATAATACCTTGATTATTGAAAACTAAACATTAAAACTACAACATTTTCGTTCCGCAAATGAGCAGAGTGACCTAACATTGTCTAAAACCAATACAATTTTGAGTTGTAAATTTTTTCTGCGGCAATCTTTAAATGCATTAGCTTTAAGCCAACCGTTTCCTTTAGGTTTCCAGTGGACAGGTAAAAATTATTTTTTGTAATTTCTTTAAAAGTACGCGGATTTTCCTCAATGTATATTACGCAATGTTATTATAATTGTAAGAGGTTTACACTTGAGGTTTCTTTCAGCATTGTTGCAAAATAATACCTTACCTTTGCAGCTTTGTTTTCGGAGGTGTTTTTTTTCTTTGGCAATGCGAGTGCTATTTGGCAATCGCTTCCAGCATAAAAAAGACCTGGTTTGGTAAATATTCACCATTTGTAAAAACTTGGAAGGATGTATGGAAAGTAGATGCAACTTTTAAGCACTTTTTTGGACGGAAAAAAATTTTTCGAAATTTCGAGCGGCGCAAAGCGAGGGATTTCCATAACTACTTTACCGCGCAATATTGAAACCGCACAGTTCGATGGATTACTACACATCATTTTAAAGAGGAAGGTTCAACCTTCAATTTGATATGTAAGTCATTTCTTCATTTTCAAAAATAAAACCTCCACGATCTTTCAAGTTTTATTTTTTCTTCATGATTCTACTAAAACGTCAGAAACACATCTTTTAACATTTCTTAGGTGGAATCGAATTCAAATTCAAACGAGTTATACATTATTTGAAAGAGAAATGTAAGTCATTTTTTCATTTTTAAAAATACAATCTCCACGATATCTTAAATTTTAGTACATGTTTTATCATTTTTTCCGCGGTTCCAATAAAACGTCAAAAAAATATCATCTTTTAACATTCCGTAGGCGGAATTGATTTCAAATCGAGTTATATATCATTTGAAAGAGGAAGGTTCAATCTTCAATTTGGTATACAAGTAAATTCTTCATTTTCAAGAGTAAGATCTCCACGATCTTTCAAATTTTATCGATTTTTTTCGTGATTCTACTAAAACGTCAAAATCACATCATCCTTTAACATTTCTTAGATGGAATCGTCTACAGAGGCACGACTAAACTAAACCTTTCTACTTCTAAGTCTAGTGTTAGTCTAGTTTTTTATTAAAGCTAACACTAAATCTATAACTAAAAAAATAGGATTTAGCCGCATATCTCTTAGGTCCATTACTACCTTTTTTTGACTAAATTTATCTTATATAAATAAGATAACATTTTAGATAAACTAATCTATTAGCAAATTAGTCCGCGTAAAATAATCGTAACCATGTTAATAATTCCTTAGATAGTTTAACCAGAAGATGATATTAATGAGCTTTAGGATGATTAAACCCGAATGTTTCTAGTTTCAAGTCTAATGGAAGTCTAAGGTTTGGAAAAACTTAATTTTATGATTTCTTTGATTACATAACATTGAACTTAAAAAATTTCAACTTTATATAACTATATAACTATCTTATATAGTTAGAGAGTATAAAATTCGTGTAGTTTAAAAATCATTAATATTTTTTTGTCCTCTTTTGCAACTCGATTTGGGGACATACTGTATAAGAGTCAGAATTACCAGCCTCCTGATAAACTATCTAAAGAGATAGTTAACATACCATCTAGTAAGATTATGAAACAATCTTTGTATCCCACATACACATCGTAGCTTTGTAAACAATTTTTGATATTAACGAATAAAAAATATTAAAAAATGATGGAGTGGTGATTCAACTTGATTACAATTTTGTACCAAATTTGAAATTACTAAAATACAGTATATTACTAAAATACAATAAGAGGAAAAATATTATTACTGATCTTTCAAACTTATTTTAGCATAAATTTTGTGTCGGATATGTTCAAATCACTAAATCGCACAAATTTTATACTCTAAATGTAGAAATTAACTAATTATTCCCTTTTTTATGTAAAAATTAAACTATTTGTTTCTAAATTAAAACCTTTTCAAGTGATATGTAACCATGGAAACCATAAAAGTTACAATTTGAGTTGGTGAAAAGTCAGTAGATTATGGCAAAGCATGTTATCTACAATTTTTGTTATTTTACATGAAAAGAAATGCAATTTTGTATCTACAATTGTGAATGTAGATTAGCGTATATCATTGCCATATTCTTTCATTAACAATTTTTATAATTAAACTTTTGTAACGCTCTGCATATTTAGCCATAAAATAATTTATAGTATAATGTTAATTAGCTCTCATTATCATATAATGATAACATAAATAGTACTTCTAAAATAATACAAATGGCATTAACTAACTGCAAAACTAAAGAACAAATCACAAATTAAAAGCTAGTTATCTACTGAATGAGTCAATAAATCTGAATGAATGTTTGGAAGTTTTGGGGAATGTAGAAATTTTTGTAAGAAATCGTGGTTTTCCTCATGAACTTATTGTAATAATGATAATAAATTTTGAAATTTTATATCTGAAGTAGAGAGACGAGTTGAATGGATTTTGATAACACTGTATTAAAATACAGTGTTGCTAAATACCCGGGTATTTATTTTCAAGGAAATATACCCGTGGGTATTTACTCAACCATGATCGGTATTTTGAAGTATTTATAAAATTTTAAGAAAAGTATATCAAAGACATAGTTATAGATAGTACTAGTACTAGTACTGATTTGTGAATATTTTTGTACATCTTTGTTATAATGAATAAGAATGTTTTTTAATTTTCTATCGGTTTCGGTCTCATATCTTCGCAACTTGTGAAAAATTCATTATTTGGTTACTTCTAGATCGTTTTTAAGTACATATAATGTTATTACAGATGTTATTTTTATAAATTTACTTATTTCCAATTTCTTTAACAGATTATTGTCCAAATCTATTAAATCTAACTTTATGAGCACAATTTGATATACAAGATGCCCATTATCTATAAAATATAGCATATATCTACAGATATATACTATCTATATCATATAGATACAGCATATAGATGCTACCATATAGGTAGCATCTAAGAGTGATACTTGACTTTTTTAATATGACGACGTAAAATGGTAAAAAGTTTTTCTCGAAAATTTTTTAAAAATGTAAAAATTGTATATTAAGGTAATTTTGCCATAACATTAATCTAGACATCGGAAATCATCAAGTATTTGAAGACTTATTAACCGTAAATTATATCTACATACTAAAATTAAACAAATGAACACTAAATTAATACTAAAATGGTTTCCACGGCAATAAAAACTCAAAATGTTCGCCATTAACTGCAAGACAGTAGCCCAATCATAAAAAGGTTGTAAGGATTTTTTAACGATTTGGGAGAAATTTTAAGATTTCTATGAAAATATCAAACTTTTAATTTACATTTATTGCATGTCTCTGCGGACCAGTCTTCGGCAGATCCTTAACTGTTTCATTCGTCCAATCATAATTAATTTTTTTTTCTGAGTTCAGCTTCTTTTAAATTTTTAGCTTTTGATCTGCTAACATATTTTAAATAAAAACGTTTGTCACATTTATTAGCTTAGATTCAATTGATAAAACATAAAATCTTGAGATCTTGTATTTTTGTCAATAATTTTCTAGGGTAGGGTACTAACATTTTGTGTCGTCTCAAAAAGACTAAGAATTTTTATCAAATGAGCCTAATTAAGGCTTATTGTCAGTTGTTAAAAAAATGTTTGAGTGCTGTTTTATGGCAAATAAAATACTAAATAACTTTTATGTAAAAGTTTTTTTTGTAAAGTGGTTATTTATATTCCATACATAATGAGCACCTGTATTTTATCATATTATACAAATTAATTGAACATCAGCATTCTGCCTTTATTACCTACTTAAAGTCAATAACACTACTTTCCAAGCAAAATCTCAAATACCATGTAAATACCAATCGTTTTCGAGATACGTTAGAAGACATAATAATGGTTCATGTTACGTATATTTTTGATTTTGCACAGTGTATTTTTGTTATTTATATGGACATAAAAGTGGAAATCTAGGCGAACATAAGATGTTGATGGTATAAATAGAAGGAAAAAATGATTAAAGTCTGTAAACTAGTGTAATTATAATATGATTATTATCGAAAAGGCGATGTAAAAAGAAGAAGACTTTCGAGACTAGAGTGGGTTAGGCCTTAGGTTGCAAATAGTAATTGTTTGGGAATTCGAAATCATTTATTAGGAGAATTAATAACTGGAGCTATTCTTTCTTGACATCTATGGAACTTAATTAAGGAAAAGTATTCATTTGAGAATTAGTATAAGTGTTGAACCTTATTGTAACGTATAGATTCTTGGCAAATGGTGAATGTGGAATAAATTTGGTAGTAATAATTATTCCAGAAACATATGAGGCAATCTATGAATCAATGAAACATAAATTTCCACACAGCAGATGTGTGGAAACTGTAGAACCTTCAACAACATCACTTGTAGCTTTAGCAGTTGATTTATAAACAAACAAATGCTTCTTTCTATTTTTATAATTACGCCTTTTAACATTGTTTAACATTTCATTCCCTTCATATTCGGAAATTAATAATTTTGTGGCAGCTACTGTGCACTAAAACTTATCTGACGTCATTTTGTTGCTAACTATTATAATATATTCTGCTGAAAAGAACGTTTGATCACTGATATATGGGCAATAAGGCATAAGACTAGTGAGATTATGAAACAATCTTTATCCCACCTACACATCGTAGTTATTTAAATAATTTGTGATAATGCTATTATATGATATTGATATGATATTCGGTTGTTGTCTCAATATTTTTTCGTATCATGTTGAGCTCTAATGTTAACGTCCAAGTTTTGTTGTTATTTTGACTACTTTGTTGTTATTTTGAGTATCCTTCTAGGCATTGTAGAAAACATTATTAAGATTTATTGATTCCATCTTCACCTTGTTGTGTTATTTAAGGGGTTATAAAAAATTAAAAAATACTTAGGTGATTGTTTTTATTTTCTTTGTTTCTATACCGGGTTTCGGGCCTCGCTCATCATCAGTAGAAAACCCTACAAGCATATTTATAAAACTATCTTATTAAATTACAATTAATATTAAATTAACTTATGTTTTATGTATTACAATAAAAGCGTGGTAAGTATATATTTTTTTAAAGGTTAGTTTTTTTTTTTTTTTAGAAAAGTCATTTGAAAGTTGTGAATTAAAATGCTTATGGTTTACAAATCAAAATGAAAGTAGTGGTAAACCAAATTAAATTAAAAAACAAGTGTATAACAAATAGAAAGAGATTTTTACGAAATTCTAGGATCACCCGAATGAATAAATAAAATTGTGGGACTTTGGGGCTTGGGGTGCAAGTGGTGCAAGAACAGAATCGTCACCTAACTCTGTCTTCTCTTCCACTTGCACGAAGTTAAATTTTTGTGATGGTTTCTTCATAAAAAGGGTTTTTTAGACAACTATATAGCGGTGTGTATGTGGGTAATATTTGGTCGTTTAAATTAGTTACATTCGGGTTCCCTTTTATGAATTTATTTATTTCGTACGTTTCTATCATTTCCATGAGGGTGCTTTTGTTAATTTGGTGTAAAAGTTTCACGTTTTTGTTTTCATCAAAATTGTGGTTGTTGAAGATTAAATGTCTTCCAAAGTTAGATCTGGAGCTACTCATATATTCTTTAATTCTAGTTCTTAAATTCCTTCCTGTTTGGCCTATGTAGGTGGCGGAGCAGGTGTCGCATTGTAGTTGGTATATTCCGCTTTTTGCTAAAAGAGCTCTTTTCTTTGTTATTTATTAATATGTTCTTTAGTGTGTGTTTGTTTTTAAAGGACATTGTTATTTTATATTTATTGAATATTTTCTTTATATTACTAGAGATATTTCCTGGGAAATTAATTGATCTATATGTGTTGTTTTCGTTCTTGGGTTTGCCTGATAGGGTTGTTGTGGTTTCCAGTTCAAACTTGTTCTTGAATCTTGAGATAAGTTTTTGTATTTGTTGTTGTGGGAAGTTATTATTTGTCGCGATTTGTTCTATTATCTGAATTTCTCTCTCTAATTCTTCCTGTTCCAATTCTGATGTGAAAGCTCTGTGTAAGTAAGTTCTTATGGCAGCAAATTTATGTGTGTTGTCGTGATGTGAATCGTATGGGATTATGGTGTTTGTTTGAGTTGGTTTTCTGTAAATTTCATATTTTATTTTGTTGCTGTGTCGATGGAGAGTGAAATCCAGAAAATTCAATTTACCGTTATTTTCTATTTCTATCGTGAAATTATTTTTATTGTAGAAAACAACTTTTCAAACTAAAGTTGTAGGAAATGTAATTTTGAACAATAATGCTCCTTTATACTTTTGCTCTCAGGTACATCACCATGAAAATGTGAAAATTTTATGAATTTTAATAGTTGGTAATAGTTTTCTTAGTTGATAGTGGTTATGATTGGGAATTTAAGCATTATCTAGACAAAACTTTTCAAATAAAAGTTGTAAAAAACTTAATTCTCAATTCAATATCGAGAAAAACATGAATATATGAAATTCGTTTTAAATTGAGATGATCTTTCAACTTGAGGGAACATCAAAATTAATGTAGGCCATAATATATGGCAGTTGTTTTAGTATCCATAGCTGTCAAAATTTGCTTTAGCTGTAAATTCATTCGTTAGTATTTAAAAATTAAGCATGAAAAGACGCACGAGCATTGCAAAAAGTAAAATAATTTTGTTTATGAAGAAGCAGGCAGAGGTATCAATTTAATTAAGTTTTTAGCTAAGGAATGTTATAGCAGATATGGATATTATAGCAACTACCATCTATTATACCCATTACTCTCGATGACTCAGTTAAGGCATCAACTATTACCGCTATTATTGCCTCTGCTAATGTCAATTCTAAATTTTCCTTGGAGCTGTTTGACGAGCTTCAAGTCCGCCAGGCTCTCAGTCATTCTAAGTCCACTAGTGTTGGTGCTGATGGTGTCAGCATTAAGCAGCTCCTTCCTATTTTGGATGTAATCATTCCTCCACTACTCCACATATTTAACTTCTCCATTGAGACATCGACCTTCCCCTCTATTTGGAAACTAGCTTACGTTGTACCTATACCTAAACTTAAATGTCCCACTTGTCCGAGTGATTTTCGTCCTATATCCATTATTTCTGTAATTTCTAAAGCACTAGAGCGCTTGGTATATATGCAGATGCAGCAGTATTTTGATGAGCATAAAATTATCACTGATTTTCAATCAGGTTTTCGGCCAGGCCATAGCACGACATCGGCGCTCATCAAGATTACTGATGATATTAGACGTGGTTGTGATGATCGGCGTTTGACCTTATTGGTCTTGCTCGATTTCAGCAAGGCATTTGATTCTGTTGATCATGGTTTGTTGGTGGCAATTCTGTCTTCTGTGGGTTTTTCGTCGAGCTGTGTCGCGTGGTTTCAATCGTACCTTTCTAATCGTTCGTTGTGTGTACGTGACTCCTCATCATCTTCGTCTATAGTTGCAAGCCACTGTGGTGTGCCCCAGGGCAGTGTCTTGGGTCCACTCCTATTTTCAGTATTTATAAACTCCATTTCTAAAATAATTAAGTGCAACTTTCACCTATATGCAGATGACCTCCAAATTTATACAACTGCAGCTGTGGATAGTGTGTCTAGATGCCATGGCTTGGGTTTAAATGTGGCAAAGACTCAGGCTATTGCTTTTGGATCAAGTGACCTATTTGTCACTTGACGGTAATATTATACAATTCTGACGAACTGTTAAAAATTTGGGTGTGATGATGGATTCTGCATTGTCCTGGCAGCCCCAGATTCAGTCTATCTGTAGGAAGGTCTATTTCTGTTTCTACTCCCTACGCAAGCTTGGTTGTTTCCTTCCACCTACTGTTCGTCGTAACCTTTGTTACTCTTTAATTCTTCCCCATTTGGACTATGCCGATACCGTATACCCGGACCTTTCGATTGGTCTTCGTAACAAATTAGAGAGGTTACAAAATAATTGTGTGCGCTTTATCTTCGATCTGAGAAAATGTGAGCATGTTACACCTTATCGTAATCACCTCGAAATGCTTACCGTTGAGAACCGTAGATCTTTCCGTATACTAACTACCTTATACAAGATTCTTTCCTCTCAGTCTCCAATCTATCTGTTCACTACATTTGAGTTCATGGCCTCTCGCGGTCTTCCTACTAGAGCACAATCTGGTGTCTCACTCATGTTTCCGATTCATCGTACCGAAATATATCACGGGTCATACACAGTGCAAGCTATAACTCTCTGGAATAACTTACCCACTGAGTTGCGGGAAGCCCGTAGTTTTTCTGTATTCAGAGCATCGCTTAAAGATCGCTTGTTGTCACAACAGTTGTCTCAGGCTGTTTCCTGATTTAATCTGCCTCTTCTCTTTCCGTTCTCAGCTGACAGCTTTATTTCTTCTTCTCCAATCATTTTTCTTTTGTTTAATTCGAGTCTCTTTCCTTCTTATTCTTGCGTACTCTTTTTCTAATACTTTTCTATACTTTATACATAAATTTATTATTTTTTTTACTTATATTCGCCATATCAATTTATTTTTTTTAACATACATTGCTGATTGGGTCGTTTTGAAAACATCGCCTCTGACGATAAATCGACCTTTTGTTAACCTTGTACCAATGTTAAGGAATGATGTGTACATTTTTTTTTCTTTTATTGTATATCTTGGTGGCAATAAATTGTATTGTATTGTATTGTATTATGGCTGTCTAGATATTTCTAATATTTGATGTTAATAGCGGCATTTCCTAGTTACAGTTTGCATTGTACTCTACATGATATTAAAAAATAAAAAAAGAGTTTAATAAAAGAACAGCATAGAGCTGAAAAAAATCTTACATAATGCAATTAAAATCACACAAAAACTTTATTCCCTTACATAAAGAAAATTTTATTTGTAACTGTTTCGAATAAAATCGATTCTTTATGAGATGTAAAATCGTCTCAATTTAAGTGACTCACCCGGTATAGAATTTATTTAGCCAAAAAAAACAAAACGATTTTTTGAACATTTTAAGGTGATTAAATACTTTCATTGGCTAAGAGAATCATTGGATTAATGTATTAGTTAAATTTATCGAAAGGTAATAAACGTGGGCCTAAGAAAATTTTTATTACGAAAATCTTGACACTTTGTGGATATAAATAAAAATTTATTGTTTCTTCAAAGATATCTTTTATTTCGTGTTTACAAAGAGTTAAGCTAAGAGTTAAGTCCTTCAAAATGGAAATATTCTTTTATCTCACAAAGAAAATGTCTTTTAAATCAACGTTTTAATGAGGAATTTTTTGCGAAATACTAATTGGTTTTAAGCAAATATTTAGTACTAATGCTAACCAATGCTAATTATAATTAATAAACAAAGTTATTAATAAAAACTAATTAAGAAAAGTTGTGTGTGTGTGTAAAGGTTAATTTTTTTGTTGTTTTTATTCTTATTTTTTTTTACGATCTACAAGTTGTATAAATATAAAACAATGTTATTTTTACTCAATTATTAATCAAAAATTGCAAAAGAAACAGAAATAGTTTGCCAAAAAGTTATCCAATGCTTTTATGTATTTTGAACAGGGAATATTCTTTTTTGAAATGGATTCAAAAAGAATCCAATATACTAGGATGTATTAGATGCCTGAAGATGTATGAATTAAATATCTACTTAAAAAGTACTAACTGCCCTGATTCAGCCAATTAAATATTCTTTAAAATGGAAAATATTGTTTTATCTTGTATAAAAGACTTTTAAATCGATATTTTAATGAGTAATCGTTAGTTTTTGAGAAATTCTAATTGGTTTTAAGCAAATATTTAGTGCTAATTATAATTAATAAACAAAGTTAAGAATAAAAACTGATTATGAAATGGTGTGTTTGTGTGTAAAGGTTATTTCTGTGTTGTTTTTATTCTTATTTCTGTAGATAATTTCCTAGTTAGTACCAAAAATCATTTTAATGATGTAACAAATTTAAAATAATCCAAAAGTTCCAAAAACTTATCCTTCTCCAACATCAGCAAGACAGAATTAGGTTGGTAATTTTTTTTAGATCCACCAATGGAGATGATACCTTCTCTCCTTTCTAGTATGAGTAGAAAAACAATGAGGGGTATACTTTTGTCGAAGAAAATTCTTCTAACACAATGTTTTATTCTTTGTCCTTTTTAAGAAGTATCATGTTTGAGTTAAGTTTGAGTACTGCTGGATAATAAATTATACTAATAATAAGAGGATTTGTTCAGATTGGCTTATGTATTGCTGTTATTTGATATAGAAACATCAATATGAAATACTATTGAACTTTTTCGAATTTAATCTCATAATGATGTTGTATACCAACAATGAATGAATACACTGATATGGTCCTAATAATAATAAAATGTATTCGCCTTTTATAGCGAAAATAACTTAATTACAACTGTATGTATTAATAAAATATCCCAGGGAAGATTTAGATGGCACATTAATAATGTACTCTTGCTCATTCCTAACATATTAACGAAAATTTTATTATAAAAGCAAAACACAAGATATCGAGTATTGTTATGGTAAATGTGTGAACGGGTGAAACACAATGAACAAATGGAAAATAGGAACAAAAGCAGTAAATAACAAAAGGATTAATAATAAACGAAGAGAAACAATTGCTATTCAATTACCATTACCAAGTTGATAAGGGTAGACTTAAAGACTCTGAAAGATTATCTCAAGCAAACCATCTCAGCAAAATTGTTGTAACGTATACAAATTTAGTACGCGAATGATCTTCTTAATAGTGTCAACTTATACTTGGGTGAAGAAATTCTATCCTTGATAGAATTTATTTAATTAATACGAAATATTCAGATTATGATATCTTCTCTTCTTACTATTATCCGTACCAAAAGTCAAGGCCCCTCACTTCGATCGATATCTTTCGAAATCGCTGGATGAAAAGTTTATTGTAATCAGTGAATATTTCTGTGTATTATAGCTTAATTTTTCTTCTATCGCGAGTTAATTGAAAAGAGTACCCAGTTTTTGAGAGTGCCGACAACTTTGTCAACTTTGCGATTTTTTTTCTCAAAAACTATTTTAACGAAAATTTTTCAAATATGAATTGGTGGTAAGCCAATGTGTTCTTAATGTGAAGCATATTTTGTTTTAACGATATTCCATACAGGTTCGTTTAAAGTCGCGGTTTAGTAAGATGCGGTTATTTCGAAAACGATTGAACGGTTTTCAATGCGACTTTTACCAAAATATGTTAAAGAATGTTGTTTGTCAGTTTTAAAAAAATTAAGGTCACCCTCACGAGTACCTCTCTTCGGAGTGTTATTTCAGTTTTTCTTTAACTTGTATTTCTATTAAATTGCTCTAAAAAAAATAGGTAGCCCTCATTTTGAAATACTGGTGAAGAAATCCGACATACAACATTATTAAACACATTTTGGTAAAAATCGCGTTGTAATCCGACTGGTCGTTTTCGAAATAACCACATCTTACTAAACTGCGATTTTCCGCGAAACTATAGGGAATGTCGATAAACTAAAACATACCTCGCATTAAGAACACATTGGGTTACCAATAGCTCAAATTTGAAAATTTTTCCTTTGAGTTTGTAGAGTATCAATACTATCAATTGAGGCATGATAAAAAAGTCAAGATTACTTAGTGCATTTAGCAAAATGAGAGAGTACTAGTGCATGATACAGCTGTTTCTTTAGTATTCACGGCAAAGAATGATGATGAGGCTACAGTGCACAAAAATTGGTATGTGTTTATGTATAAGTAACGGAATCTGCTCTTTGAGTTAATGAGTTAACATCCAAGCTTTTTACGCATTCACTTTATCGGGATAGTAATATTTTTAATACTAATTATAACTGTGATCAACAATACGTGGTTGTAGAATATTTTGGACAATTTACAAACTAAAATGTAAGGTCACGCTGCTAAAAAAGATTTCACGTGAAGAAGAAACTTTGGAAGATATTGAAAACAATCCTTCTGCGAAAACCTTAAATACATCCGCAGATTCCAAGGATTGAATTTTTGTGAGTAGATACAACAACAACGGCGGTTCAAAATCAGTTTTTTTAATATTTTACAGTGATTACGGTTTTGTTGGGTTGGGTTGAGTTCATGTTTACATGATATACCAGACATTACATTTATGCATGAAACATAAATGACTTCATTAGATAAGGTAGCAGAACTAGAAATTAGATTTTTAATAGCTGATGATTGGTAGAAAAACCACAGTCACAACATAGTCTTCATCATCAATTCATGCTATGTTATTACGATCCTTATTCATCCCATCTTAATCTAACCAAACCTAACCCGACCCAATCTTTGAACTCACTGGTAATGGAGCATTAGTAACTTTTTAAACACTTTTCTACATGATATTTGTACCACATTATCTTCTAAAGCCGCTTTGAACCTAAGTTTGTCAGAAAATCGCAGAAGTTATTCTATTTTGCAAATTGAAGCACTATGAAATCCAGTTATCTCTTCAATTAGTCAATAGAAGCATATCTTTTTCAGGATCTTCTTGATGTACACAAAGTGGAGTAAAAGGACTATTTCCCTAAATCCAGTATATCATTCCTCAATAACATATCATTCCTTCATAAACTTAACCCAACCCAACTCAATCCAATCAAGCATTTCAAGTTTGAAAATATTTAAAGTTTTCTAGAACAAGTATCAAGTCTTCCAGGGAGAGTAGTAAATCTTCTGAAAACAGTTCTTGTCTTCTGTAAGCAGTTCAAGTCTTTTGGAAGCATTTTAAGTTTTCTGAAAGCATTTCAAATCTTTTAGAAGCAGTATCAAGTCTTCCAAAGACAATGCCAAGTCTTCTGGAAGCATTTCAAGTGTTCCAGACACAATGCCAAGTTGTCTGGAAGCATTTCAAATCTTTTAGATGCATTATCAAGTCTTCTGGAAGCACCGCAAGTGTCCCAGAGGCAATGTTAAGTCTTCTGGAAGCATTAAAATCTTCTAGATGCATTATCAAGTCTTCTGGAAGCACTACAAGTCTTCCAGAGGCAACGTTAAGTCGAATCTTTTTGGAATCATTTCAAATCTTTTAGTAGCATTATCAAGTAACCCATAAATAGCAGTATTAAGAGTTCAGGATACATTTTAAGTTTCCTTAAAGCATTTCTGGTCTTCTGGCAGTATTTTAAGTCTTCGAAAGCAGTATCAATTCATCTAGAAGTAGTGTCAAGTTTTCTGGAGGCCGTATTTAGTCTTCAAGATGCATTTCAGGTCTTCTGGAAGCATATTATCAAATCTCAATTTAAAATACGTACTCTGCAATAAAAACGTTCGCAGCAGATGCAATTCAGTTCCAGAATTGGAAAGAAAAAGATCAATAATACAATAGCTTATTTGCAAACGTGATTTAATTTTGGGACTATTTTTGGGAATTTCGAGACCTTTAGCTCAGGTACCGGGGTTCAGAACTTAGTCGCGAAACCTGAAACCATTTTTGTTTCCGGGAATTGCACACCATAATCAGGACTTATTGTTAACTTTAGCTTCACAGTCTAATGAAGGCCAAAGTAACACTCTCCAAATGCAACCCCCCTCACTACACTTGCAATCAGTTTTTGTATGTATTTATCTTGGATTTTTAATCATCAATAAAAGTACTTCGGAAACTGACGAAAAGATGGTTATCTAAACCAATAATCAATATTGCTCTTTTTCTGTATAAAATTCTATAGATTTCTTTTAATCAATAAATTATCTTGTAAAAAGTTGCCATTCATTCTTATCTTTACTTGTATAAAAGAAAAGAATGTCGCTTCATTAGTATTTAACTCGACAAGAACTTTTAAATTAAAGGTCTAATTTAACACGTTTACTCATACAATTATGCCATTTGTGCTTGTTGACGCTGATGTCATACTCAACCAGCGCTTAAAAGATATTACCTAATAAATTAGCAGGTATACGTGCTCTAAAAATAGTATTACAAAGTATTAAAGTTTGAGATCAATTTCCTAAAAATTGTTACATTAATTTTCCCGGTGTATAAATAAAGCACTTATCGCCTTATCAAAGTGCATGTATATTAAATATTTATCAAACACCATTCCACGAGGTTTATGTTTTTCGATTCGGACACGTCAATAATTTTTACTACTTCGTTATCGGTTCGATTTTGGCCGTCGGCGTCGGCTGACGCCGCAATTGGTTATCATTGTATAACTATTTTGTCTGGAAATGTTTAATCACTGGACGTATCAAATTCCTTTTAAAAAAACCAAACCGCACAATGAATATTGGAAATATTTCTCGTGTGTCTGCTATGAGTCAACATTTACAAAACAAAACGTTATTTTTTTTTTAATGATTTACATTGTTGAAATTATAGAAAATTTACTAAATAACGATGCATCAATATTTAGTTAGTACATATTTATTGATATAGATATTATTGTATTCGTGTTTACATGTTAATACATTTTGATTACAAAATAAAAATGGCTTTAATGTTATATTGAGTAATTTAGGGTGGTTTTACAATAAATATGTACAGTAGATTTTCTTAAATTTGTAATACATTTCCGGAAACTGGAAATTTTATTATATGCTCAAAAGACCCAGTGTAATACGCAATGTAATATATTGAGGAAAAAATGACTGTCTTAAAAATGACATTTTTAAGAAAATCGGATTAACTTAACCACTAATTAATTTACAAGCTATCAATAATCTTTAGAAGTGTTTTAGCACAGAATTTAGAATTGTATTAGTACAGAACGTCAATGAGTTCAAGGGAAGCGATGATAATAAGATCGAAAAATCAACTTCTTAACAACGACGAGATAATTAAAGAAGTCTTTTGCAAACCTAATACAACGAAACCTCATTCATCCGGAAATGAATGTCGACACGAAGACATTTATAATATTAATCGAGAAAGTAATGAACAGGGGAGGTCAAAAAGTTACGATTGTTAAACTAAACTATTTTGAGCTGTAACAACTTCTTGTCGATATTTTTATCGTGTGCAAAATACGCTAGATAATAAAATAATATAGAAAATGTGCTAAAATTAAAACCAAAATGACACACTTCCTTGAAACAACAACTTAGAATACATAAATATGTTCTAAGTTACGCTAGTTAAGTCCTGCATTTATTCTCTTCTGTTATTATGCAAAAAATAAAAAAGTTTCAATCACCGTGCTCCTTTCGGTCTCATAGAGCATGAATAATCGGGGTTGTACTAGATTTCCGTACTGGAATTCGAAACCAAAATTCGGCCATAATCGTAGTTTCGACCGAAATCGAAACTTAAAAACTTAAAATGAAGGAATTAGTAGAAATTGGCGGATAATCTATACATAGATAATTGATGTAAAGAGGAATTAGTTATTTTGGGTACATAATTTATGTCTTGCTTTTAATATGTATTATTTTAACAATAAATAATTATTATTATCTGATATTGCAATACAACAAAATGATGAGTAAAATTTAACTTTTCGTAGATTGAAACAGAAAAATTTATAGTACCTACTACACAGTAGTATTCAAATACAATGTTGCCATATATTTACGTTTCTTTTAAGTGCTTCCTGAAACCATACGAAGCATGACAACATTTTAACATTAAGATTTTCGAATTAGGTCAAGCTAAAGATGTGCGCGTGATCTAGAAGCACGCGGGTCACGCACGCCACTCAAGTCAATAAATCATACATGAATCACACGTGAGTCACGTCAATTCACGTGACTTACGCTCGATGAGGTTGATCAATTAATCATGCTTTAGGAAAAAAGTCATAAGATTTTTACCAACAATTTTCAAACTTTCTATCGTTTTGAGAAATGTTTCGATTTATAGCAGAAGTAAATCAACATTTTATTTATTTATTACCGACAATTTTTGTTAATATGTAGGTATGGTAGTATTGCCAGTTTTTGAAATATAATCCTCTATTGTATTGCAAACACCAATTTTAAACAATATGCAAATATTATTGTGAGGACACAAAATTTTTGTAACAAGACAATATGATTTCCGCCCTCTATTTATTCTCCATGGCGTCTTAAAATTATAAATAAGTCGGGTTCATGTCAACTGATGAGCATGACATTGAAGACATAATAGCTCATGCTGCCAAGAAGTTGGCTAACTTCAATTTAATGAGCAGGATTTTGGAGAAGACGCAACTCATGGTGCCAATAAGTGGCAGTCTAAGATAATGTACAGTTGTTTGATACTGTAATAGCTCATGCTGGACTTTATGCTGGACTTTGGAGACATAATAGCTTATGCTGCCAACAAGTTGGCAGATATTTTTTTTGCTTATCTGATACTTTATTCGAAATTTCAATCAAAAATTAAATATTGAAAAATCATCGGAAATATGAAATTTCTCCAAAAAGTTTTCACCATTTCACTAGAGCACGAAAATAAATATGGTGAGATTTCACCAGATCTGACAACAATGTTGAGTTGTTGTTGTGAGTGACAAAATTATTCGTAACATATGATTCAGAATCGATATTTACAAGGTCTCTTTAACAACTGCCAAATTTCCAATTAAATCAATGTTGTTTAAAATCGTGTTATATATAGCCGATATCTCTGATGGTTTTTGAATCGTGAGATATCTAATGTATAAAGCAATAATTATCGCTGGGAAAAATCACGTCAAGGTACATGATCTATGATAGGCCCTTTTAAAACGAACTAATTCCAGGAGCTTCTTTTTGACTTCCTTTTACTTCGTTTTTATTTTATGCAGATACTTATTTTACGCATAAAAAACAAACAAAAAGTACTTAAATAGCTATAGTAGGAGTACTAATTATTGTATACACATAGTATTTACATTGTTAAGTATTACGTTTTTGTTTTTTTCGTTAATGGGGAACTGAACAAGTTCGGTATAACGGTCTGTCACACCGGGGTCGCATCAATCGGGTCACACCGGGTCACGTTCACGTGAGTGGTACAAAAATTGATGCCTGCTTACGGTGAGTCACGCATGGTGATCCGGCGGGACTCACGTAATTTGCACATCTCTAGTTCGAGCTAAGAATGTGATGCGGAACTTTTTAGTTGTAGATTTAGTGTTGGTTCTAGTTTTAATTCTTATTTAGCTCTAGATTGTTGTAAATTCTTTTAGAACTAAAAGTATAATTAATACTAGACCTCCCACCTAGCTTTAGTACTAACATTAGACTTAGGATTGGAAACGTTAGGCTTTAGCCATACATCTCTTATGGCGGGTAAACCCTAATGTTTCTTTCCATGGTCAATTTAAATATGCTCTGAAAAACTCTTTACAATTAATCCAAAAATTTGAAGATGTTACACATTAGACAGAAATCATAGAGAGTTATATGATGAAAAATATACAAAATCTAAACCTTAATTTCAATGATGAGATGGTTATGAACATCTTAAAAATTATTTGTGAACAAAATTTCTTCTTATTTGATAACAAATATTATCAAATGAAAAAAACCCACTAATATTAGTTTTAGTTTCAGTTTACCTCTAGAGTGTTTTAAAGTCCTCTGGAGCTGAAAGTATAATTAATACTAGGCACACAAGCTAGCTTTAGAACTAACAAGAAACATTAGGGTTTAACCGTCTTAAGAGGCGGTTAAACCCTTATGTTTCTAGTTCTAGGTCTAGTATCAGTTTTCAAGCTAGGTTGAGTTGAGTTCCATTGCGTCTTAAGAGACGTATGACTAAATCAAAATGTTTTTAGTTTTAGTTGTATAGTGTGCAATGGTATGGTACTGGTGGATCATATTTTCGTATATTTAGTTTTTTTAATATACACGAATTTTCTATTCGTATTAATATTATTTAGAAAGTAAGCAACAAGTAGAGGACAGATGTTTGTAGAATTAGGACTACGTCGATTTGAAAGATTTTTCTGTGGAATCGTAAACTCAGGAAGCTATGGAGGATGATGATTGATTTGACATAGAAGGTGTAGTTACGAGTTCTGAAGAATCTGATGTAGAAATGGTAGTATTTGCACCTGAAATTGAAAGAGAAAAACTTCGTTGGATGGCTTATTATGAGACATAAATGGCTCGTACCTAGTAGCATGTTTAGTTTTCTATCTATAAGGAGATTGATCAAAACAAAAAAAAAGACAAATCAAAATCTCAGAAAAACCTGCTGATGTTATCTACATTTCATTCTGGAAACTAAATCAATCCCACCTATCAACATAGAAAAACCTGAAATAATTAATTATTACCAACCATAATTGCTTGGTTTTACAACCCAACCAAAAAAGAAATTGATGTGGTAGATAAGCTAGAACCAACTTATTCAGTTTCCAGGTTTTGTTGTGATGGTCTTTTATAAATCTCTTTACAATTGTAGACGTTGGAGCCATAAATTCGCACATTATCTATGAAAGTAACAACGAAAACTTAAAAAAAACATTTCACTGAACAAAATCTGGAAGAAATAGTCATGTGACAGAAATCCTCACGGGCGAGTGATCATGAAATTTTTTAAAGCGCGAGTGATGCAGGGTTAAACTTCTTCATCATGTTGTCTTGAATCTCTATCTCCGTCGAGTACTGTGTGGATTTCAATCTAGCACCTTCTTCGCGACATTTTATATTGTGTTCTTTGTATTATATGTCTAACATAACATGCATCATCAGCATATTTTATTTAAAAAAATTAAAAAAAAAAATTATATAGGTTGTTTATAAAGTCCCACTTTTCTGCAAAATCTTTTTTTATTTATGATATTTATGATATCGAGGATTGTAGAGTCATCTTTTGTCCTCAGCGCGCCTTTTTCCGCATTGGTCATTATTACCAATAGATAATAGCTTTTATTTATGTCATACGAGAATATGATAAAATTTCTCATGAGTTAGCTGACCATGAATGGTTGTCGATGAGAAACAGAAGAGTGCTGCAGACATTGGTGGTCTCTTTTCTTTATTTCTCCATCTATCCATTGCACAGGTTAGTTTGACAGATCTTTCTCACAACCCATTTACAAATCCTATAATCTTATTTCGATGACTAATAGGTATTTAATTGATTCAACATTCAAATTGATGGAATGATATTTAGTTCAGGATAATTGTTATAGGGAATCATAATTGCTTTTATTGCCTCTACTTGTTTTTAATGTTCTTACATCTTTAATTATTAATGTTGAATAACTCATTTTGTTATCGAGTTCTACAAAGAACACGATTTTGTTTTTCTAAAACTGCACTTCGAGAATTGCGTGCGCACTATGCTCTAATAGCTTTCATGTGATTAGATACTTCGTTTTATTGTATTTTTTTCGCTTAATTTGCTGTTTTATTTTTAGATATATGATTTTGCTTTATATCGTTTTATTTTTGTAATTACTGTGTGGTTTAGAAATAGGTCTATTATTATGTTACTCTTTGCTGTTCATCATGATACAGAATAATGGGTTATAAAGAACAATACTGAGGGCTACATATAAAGGAAAATGTTATATGGACAAAGATGAGCTATGTAACAAAAATTGGGTTATAGGACACTAAAGGATGAGGATAAAATGCCAAAAAGCCTCTTAAAATGTTTGTTCAAGGAAGTCTTTTTTGTGAGAATCTATCAAATTGCAAAGATTACAATTAAAGAACAAGGGTAAAATGTTTAAAATGCATCTTAAGAAGAAGAAAGCAAGGAAAGAACTTGGAGATAGATATATAACGTGGAACTAGCCCTTGGGTCAAGGAAATCTTTTTTTATGGGTATCTGTCAGAGCGCAAAAACTGTAATGAAAATTGTAATAAATACAATACAAATATAAAATAAATATATTTATAAATATATAATAAATAATTGGGTCATGGAATATAGAAGAAAGAAGATAAAATGCTAAAAAGTCCTTTAAGAAGGAAGAAGAATACAAGGGAAGAAACTAAGAAAGCGGTGGGAGAGTGGAGTGATGGAGGAGATAATTACTCATTAGTATCAGAACCTGGATATGGCTATATAACGTGGAACTAAGTCTTGGTTCAAAGAACTCTTTTTTTCTGTCGGATTGCAAAGATGCAAAATAGAAGCATGCTAAAAAGCCTCTTAGAAAGAATAGTGCAAATGTAGAGATCAATAGGGAGTTTACGAAGGGGATGTGATCCATATGTGCAATAAGGGATTCTTTTTTTGTCACAATCTGTTAGATTGCAAAGACTACGCTGAAACAGAAAATTTATTATAGAACATAAAAGAAAAAATCCTAAAAAGCTTCTTAAGAAGAAGAATACAAGGGAAGAGATCTATCGGGATGTCACAAGAACGATGTGAGCATGAAGTGATGGAGCAGATAGTGACTCATTTATGTTACAATCTGGAGATGAATACAAAGTGTGTACAGGGTGGCCAAATAAGCGTGCAAAGTGTTGTATCTCAAAGAAAATGTTACGATTAAAGTGGTTAAGAGAAAATACCGGAAATTATTTCCAGGTTTCTAAAATGACTGTTAGAGGTAACACAATAGTATATCCTTTTTAAAGTTTAGATAAATTATAGGTTTTTTTTGTTCTATATTTTCGCTCTATTTCTAAAAATAAAGTGATGGGGATGTTTGTAAACAAATGTCAATCATTTCAAAATGGTTGAACGGAATTTAATGAGCTTTGATATCGTTGAAAAGAGCATTTCTTGGTGTAGAAATCCTACCTTATTTGTATTGAATGCAATTTGATATTTAACCACTACTGGGCATTGCTTTTTTTTTTTGGTATTACAACAGAAATTGTGAATTTGCTTAGAAAGGTTAAATCTGTTGGTATACTTTTTTCTCATAAAAAATAGTTAAATTAGTTCTAACCTAAACAATAGCTAACTTAATGTTGTTCTTAACTTAAAATATCGACGAAGGAAGATTTTATGAGAAAATTCGACAGATTTCGTTCAGTTCTTTATATTTTTTTCAAGAAGTTTAGGTAAAATATCATTTTCTTCAATCGATATGAATTTAACAACTTTAGTGTCTAACTTTTATTTTTAAAAAATGTAATTTATGCTTATATTATCTATACAGGTGTCTCACGTAACTGATTCGTTGGAACTTTTTTATGATTCACTATTCATAGAGGTTTCATGTTTTAATAACACGAGTCTGTTCACTCTAAAATAAATAAATGTTCGATATAAAATTTTCTCAAGATATCCGGTCTACCGGAAGTTGACCACAACTTCTTTTATTTTGCATGAAATACTATAGTTTTTATTTAGTGCCTAACGATTTTTGTTTTCGAATTATTTTGATTTTAAATGTTTTTTGGCAAATTTCACCATGGTTTTCTCCAAAGTTCATTCAATAAAGCTCTGCATTGTACGATTATTCTTCATACGCTGTTACATAGATGGTCATTTGAAGTATCAGAGTATCTTATACAGGCTGATTAAAAAATAAATTATTGTTTCTCCGTATTCGATGGCTAGGAAGACGAAAATTTTAAATGAAATGCTCCATACAACGTAACCCAACCCTACAAGAAAGGGAATTTAATTCTTTATAAATTATCTATAAACATTCCTATGCCTATTTATTATAGTTTTATATACAGACTGTATAAAGTGGAACTAAAACCTTTGCTCAGGGAACTCCTTTTTTTTGTGAGGACCTGTCAGATTGCAAAGACTACAATGAGACAGCATTTGGGTTACAGGATACAAAAGAACGAGGTTAAAATGCTAAACAGCCTCTTTAGATGAAGAATGCAAGGGAAGAAACCACGAAAAGTATGTGAAAATGAAGTGATGGAAAAGATAATGATTTATGAGTGGTAAAACCTAAGAGATGGCTGTATAACGTAGAACTAAACCGTGTGTTCAAGGAAATCGTATTATTTCCAGAATCTATCTAATTGCAAAGACTGCAATGAAATAATAATTGGGTTATAGGACAAAAAAGAACAAAAATAAAATGATAAAAGGCCTCTTAAAAAGAAGAAAACAAGGGAAGATACTAAAATAGCGATTTCTAAATTGAATGTTGGTGGAGATAATGACTTAATAGTGTCAAATCCTGGAAGAAAAGAGTAACTCTTAATTGGTAAAAGTATTACGAGGCAAAACATAAAGAAAAAAATTTAATTTGGGCTATACCCCAATTACAGAAAGAGAAAGAGGTGTAAAAAGTAATAAAAAAAAACAGTTACATTGCACACCTTATTCACTCGCAAACAACTAACATAGAATTCATTATAATAAATTTTACATTATTTTTATACTCTGTTAAGTTTAATGAACTCGATTTTTCAACGGATGTGGTCTAATACACGCATAGTTAGATTTAAAAATGATACAGTAACGGTCATCGGGGTTTCCTCATTCTTTGTATTCATACAGAAAAAATCATTTTATGAACTCTGCACATTAACAGGATTCTTTTGTTTCAAATTTATCAAGAAATCCACTTAATTGTGGAAAATATTTTTTCATTAATTATTAATTGTTAGGGGTTTCAACCTGTTGTTTGTTTACTGTGTCTTCGGCGCATTACGCCAATTGACTTAGAGAGAGTCGTCTTTGACACGTTTCAAGTTTCGAAATCCGTTCTCATTGTCAAACGGGAGGGGACCCCGCGTCCAAGATTTCGATCGCGTGCTCACCGCCACACGTCTATTTCGGACCGTCCTAGATTTATCCCGAATCGACCGTTACAAAAGTAGGTACCGAGCGGTTCCTTTTAGTTTTTTAAACACGTCGGTTCAAGGGAACGCCTACTTATTTTTGTACTTCTTCAATTTAAACCAAATCAAAATTGGCTCCTCCGCCAATTCATCTTTATGGTGGATTCATGGAACTCATTTTAGTTTTAGTCATAATCAAAACGTTCGCTTTAGCTGTTGTTATAAGAAAAGGTATTGTTTCATGGAATGTTTAAGCACACTACATTAAGGGAAATATTTGACTTATAAACAGTCGTACCCAATTAAAAAAAGGAAATCTGGTGGTTTCACTCCAGATATGTTTATTAGAAATATTTTGCTTCTTACATTAGTTAACATGGATAAAAAAAATTGTTGTCGCTGTTAGTGTAACGTGCTTGTATTCAGTTTTATTAATCGCATAAATATTATGAATTACAATGTATTCAAATATAATTATTTTTGAATCAATTTCGACCTTGTTTGATTCTATTGAAATAATTGTCGATAATTATAACGTAATGAAATATAAAGCCTAACCGACTTAACCTTAAAAAGCACTTGAATACCCATTCTAAAGGCACTAAAATTTCCAAAAAATTATTAGATTTTTTTATTATTCGAACTGAAATGATCATATAAAAACAAGTACTACTTCGTATTATTAAACATAAAAAGAACAGAGACATGAATCTTATTTATTTCATTTATAAACTGTACAACTTCAGACTTTGCTGGCATTATGACAACTTCGGAATATGCAGAACCAGACTTAGCAAAATAAAGAGTCGGTGTTTTTAATTAATAAATTGTCAAGTGTCTGGATTTGAAATGTTCATATAAAAATGTCCATTTCGGAAAATTGTAGTGGAAATTTGTAGCGAGTTAGCATCTCGGCAGAGTGAGAATAAAATCGTCTTATAGGAAACTTTATTATATTTACTAAGATCGTTTGTTGTTGTTTGTGGGCGAGGCGCTTTATTTGTAATATCAACAGAAAAGTATTCCTTTCGGAGAATTGAGAATAAGAGATATAATAAACGGAAGCTTTAAATCACTGAGGTCGGTCCCTTGCAGGCGAGTTGCTGGATTTGAAATATTTACATAAAATAGTCCATTTTGAAAGATTGTAGCGCCTTGCCCGCGAGCGACTTCGGTAGAGTGAGAATACAATCATTTTTTAGGAAACTTTAGATATTTACTAAGGTATACAAGAACGATTTCTTCTCCATTCGCCGAGGTCGCTTGCGGGTGAGGCGCTGTATTTGAAATATTTACATAAAATCGTTCATTTTGGAAAATTGTAGCCCCTCGCCCGCAAGCAACCTCGGCAGAGCGAGAATAAAATGGTCTTATAGGAGACTTAACAGATTTGCTAAGATATACAAGGAACAATTTTGACTTAAATCCGCCGAGGTCGCTTTTGAGTAGACGGTTGTATTTGAAATATCAACAGAAAATCGTCCATTTTTAAAGATTGTAGCGCCTCGCCTGCAAGTGACCTCGGCAAACAGAATAAAACTTCTTATAGCAGAGTTTATATACAGGCTGTCCCGCAACGAATGTATTCTCTTGTCAAAAATGTCTAATAAACATAGTTTGTGAGATGTTTATAGTTTTAGTTTGATGTGTTCATCTACTGTTAACATCATTGGTTATACTTGTTGAAGTTAAATAATAAGTTAATATTGAGATAAAGAATACAGTTTATTAATAATATAACAAAACTAATAACAAAGATTGAAAACCTTAAGTGTGCAAAGTGAAAAAGTAAATTAGCTCATTTTATAAAAAAAAATATATAAGCATCAGCTGTTAACCTTTTTTGAATTAAATGGATTTAATAACTCATGATCAATCCCGACCTATACATGGTAACCACTTAACACCTTTTTTATGTATTAAAGAATCAGTTTTTTTTGTTAATAGAACCATTTATTTGAACTTATTTGACTAATAATACTAAAAATTTGCAAGTAAACAGAATATTTTCTTTTGTATGTATGTTCAAAAAAAATAAAATTAATAATGTTAAGAATAGGTGAATATTTAAAAATAAATTTTTGAACATCTCAACTAGGATTCGGAATACCGGAATTCCGGTAATATAACAAGTTCCATTATGATATCTTAAGAATTTGATGTTTTAAAAAATTATTTTAGATTAGGTTCAAAAATTTATATCTCGATAATAAATTGAAATATACAAGTACGGTTTTGTTCTGAGGAATAAAAAATACTTTCTTTTGTAAATCACAAAAACATTCATACAGATATGTTAAGAATTCGATTTTTTACGATTTTTCAATGAGTACTAAGGATTTGCTATTTTTATGGGATCCTACAAACTTATCTTATATGATGTCTCCAAAACGAATTAAGGTATTCATGTATGATTTTGTTCTAAGAAGAGTACATACTTTTATTTACAAATTACAAATAAAATCATTATGATATCTTAAGAATTCGATTTTTTACAATTTTTTTAAAAATTATTAATGAAATTGTTATTTTTATGAAGTGCTACAAATTTAGGTTGAATTCAAAATTTGATATCTCATGAATGAATTTAGGTTCAATTATGGCTTTGTACATACAAGAAAATAAACGTTTATACTTTTTCTCCGTAAACTATAAAAATTTTCATTCAGATATGTTAAGAATTCAATTTTCTACGATTTTTTAAAAAGTATTATTAAATTGCTATTTATATGGAATCCTAAAAACTTATCTGAAAAGATATCTCAAGAACGAATTGAAATATTCAATTATGATTTTGTTCCGAAAAAAGTACATACTTTTCTTTATAAATTACAAAAAAATATTATGATATCTTAAGAATTCGATTTGTTACAATTTTTTTAAAATTATTAACGAAATTGTTATTTTTATGAAGTGCTGCAAGTTCAGGTCGATTTCAAAAGTTGATACCTCATGAATGAATTTAGGTATTCACTTATGGCTTTGTACATACAAGAAAATAAACGTTTGTACCTTTTATCTGTAAACTATAAAAATTTTCATCCAGATATGTTAAGAATTTAATTTTCTACGATTTTTTAAAAAGTGTTATTAAATTGCTATTTATATGGAATCCTAAAAACTTATCTTAAAAGATATCTCAAGAACAAATTGAAATATTCAATTATGATTTTGTTACGAAAAAGGTATATACTTTTCTTTATAAATTACAAAAAAATATGATATCTTAAGAATTCGATTTGTTACAATTTTTTTAAAATTATTAACGAAATTGTTATTTTTATGAAGTGCTGTAAATTCAGGTCGATTTCAAAAGTTGATACCTCATGAATGAATTTAGGTATTCAATTATGGCTTTGTACATACAAGAAAATAAACGTTTATACTTTTTATCTGTAAACTATAAAAATTTTCATTCAGATATGTTAAGAATTCAATTTTCTACGATTTTTCAAAAAGTATTACTGAAATGCTATTTTTATGGAATCCTACAAACTTATCTTAAAAGATATCTCAAGAACGAATTGAAATAGTCAGGTATGGTTTTGTTCCGAAAAAGTACATACTTTTCTTTATAAATTACAAAAAAAAATTATGATATCTTAAGAATTCGATTTGTTACAATTTTTTTTTAATTATTATCAAGATTGTTATTTTTATGAAGTGCTGCAAATTCAGGTCGAGTTCAAAAGTTGACACCTCATGTATGAATTTAGGTATTCAATTATGCCTTTGTGCACACAGAAAATGAAAATATGTACCTTTTATCTGTAAATCATAAAAGTTTTTCAAAGTCTAGATATGTTAAGAATTCAATTTTCTACGATTTTTCAAAAAGAATTATTAAATTGCTATTTATATGAAATGCCACAAACTTATCACAAACATATTTCAAAAACGAATTGAGATATTCTTCGTATGGTTTTGTTATACATCTCTGACAGTTACACAAAATGGCCGGATATACAGTATCCGGTTTTTTGTAATATCACTATCCGTTCCATCACAAATATTTAGTTGTTTTTTGATATTTTTTTTCTTGACATTCTTAACTTAAAAACAATAATAATTATTTGTTTATTTACATTTTTATAACTTTTGTATGTTTTCGATCAAAGAATACGCTAATGAAGTATTGTACAATCGTTGCGTCCATTTTGGAAAATTGTAGTGCCTCGCCCGCCAGCGACCTTGACGGAGTAGGAATAAAATCGTTTTATAGGAAACTACATATTTATTAAGATATACAAGGAACGATTTCGTCTCAAAGCGCCGAGGTCGGTTGCGGACGAGCCGCTCTATTTGAAATATCAACAGAAAATCGTTCATTTTGGAAAGTTGTAGCTCCTCGCCAGCAAGCGACCTCGACGGAGTAGGAATAAAATCGTCATATAGGAGACTTTATATTTACTAAGATATCTAAGAAACGATTTCACCTCAAATCGCCGAGGTCGCTTGCGAACGAGGCACTGTATTTAAAACATCAACAGAAAATCAAACATATTGAAAGATTGTAGCGCCTCGCTCGCAAGCGACCTCGGCGAAGTTAGACTAAAATCGTCATATAGGAGACTATATGTTTATTAAGATATACAAGGAAAGATTTCTCTTTTAATTGCAGAGGTCGCTTTCGGGCGAGGCGTTGGATTTGAATATGTTCATAAATCGTCAATTTGGGAGATTATAGTGGCCCGCTCGCAAGCGACCTCGTCATAATGAGACCAAAATCGTCATATAGGAAACTTTATGTATTTACTAAGATATATAAGAAACGATTTCGCCTCAAATCGCTGAGGTCGCTTGCGGGCGAGGCGCTGGGTTTGTATGTGTACATAGCATTCCATTTTGGAAGATTGTATCACTCTCTTCTGCAATAGCAAACACTCTTCTCCGGGAATATTATTTTCCAGAATTCGGCATACTTCACTTGATAACTTACGATCAAAAAGAACAATTTGATTTCGACGAATTTGATAAGACATGTTAGAAGCTTTTTCAAAAATTTCAAAATTACTCACCCCAGTCCATAATATTCTTCAATGCAATTTCCAAAAGTTGTATTGGTCCATGATTTTTGAAGAATATTATTATTGTCATATAGGAGACTTTATGTATTTACTAAGATATATAAGAAACGATTTCGCTTCAAATCGCTGAGGTCGCTTGCGGACGAGGCGCTGGGTTTGCATATGTACATAGCATTTTGGAAGATTGGATCACTCTCTTCTGCAATAGCATACACTCTTCTCCGGGAATATTATTTTCCAGAATTCGGCATACTTCACTTGTTAACTCACGATCAAAGAGAACAATTTGATCTCGACGAATTTGATAAGACATGTTAGAAGCTTTTTCAAAAATCTCAAAATTACTCAACCCAGTCCATAAAATTCAATGCAATTTCCAAAAGTTGTATTGGTCCATGATTTTTGAAGAATATTATGGATTGGGTTGGGCTAAGTTGAGCTCCAATATCCTTCATGTTGAATGGTATGATATTGGAGCTCAACTTAGCCCAACCCAATCCATAACATTCTTCAAATATCATAGACCAATATGACTTTTGGAAATAAACTCTGTGTCATGTCGATTTCTTCGTTAAACATTTCTGCTTCATTGTTAACATAGACTCGATAGATTAAACAGAACTATTGTATATTGCTCAGGGATTCACTCGAAAATAGGAAAATGTTCGTTATAACCGGAACTACTTCAATGATAATTAGTTCATTATATTCCAAAGTTCTTTATAACCGGTTTCGCTATAGGTAAATTATTTAGGTTGTATTAAAGAGAGACATTCTCTGGACCATTGCAACCAACCCAACCCAAAACATTCTTCATATTGAATGATATCAAGTTGAAGGTTAATCTAATCTAACAAATATTCTAAGTTTTTCGAAAATATTCCGTGATTTTTTTTGGGTTGAGGTCTAACTTCTTATGAAGTTTTTGAGTTCAGCCCAACTATAGACTCAAGTCTCACATATTGAAGTTGCAATTTCTACGTAACTTTTTTTATAATTCCACATCCGTTAAACCCGCATCTGCGAAATTAAAATTAAAAAATCCGGTTCTGCATTAGCATCTGCTAAACCCACATCCGTAACGTCACTAATAAGAATATGCCAGCTGTTATTATTTCTTTTATAATAGTCTTATTTGTTTCAGACCATGATAAATAAAACTAAATACTCTGTTAATTCTGCCATTCTGTTAACATTCTGTTAAACACGATTAATTAATAATCAAACATGATTCATACATTTGATTACCTGATCGAATGTGACTCACGTGAATTGATGTGATCCACGCGTGAGTCACGTGATTCTTGTATTATATTCACGTGAGTGGCGTACGTAACCCGCGTGGGTCTAGATCGTGAGCGGGCATAAAAACTCACTCACACGCACATCTCTATTCTACAGGATACTCAAAACAGTCATTTACTGCGAGTAAATGCTGATAGATGGAAACATGATTTACCATTTTTGAATTTAAAAATTTCTTAAAATAAAAATTTGTTTTCTTGAAAAAGAACATCGCCCATCATTTTTATTCATTACGTCATTTTTCTTTTTATACAGGCATGTATCGACGACAACTTAGATATGGTGGAGTTCCTAGTGGAGCATGGGGCGGATGTAAACCGTGGCGACAACGAGGGTTGGACGCCGCTTCACGCGACCGCCAGTTGCGGTTTCCTTTCGATAGCCAAGTACCTGATTGACCACGGTGCAAATGTTGCGGCGGTTAATTGCGATGGGGAACTCGCCCTTGACATAACCGAGAGTGAACGGATGGAAGAGCTATTAAAATCCGAGGTGGAAGCCCGAGGGATCGATTGTGAAAAAGCGCGCAGCGAAGAAGAACGATTGATGTTACGGGACGCCACCGAATGGTTAAGCTCGAAAACTTCATCCGTCGATATTGGAAATGCCAAAACTGGAGCTACACCTTTACATGTAGCCGCTGCTAAAGGATACGTTAAAGTAATTAAGTAAGAAAACTTTATTTTAACTTAATCTATTTTTTTTTTAATTTAAACCAAATTTTTTTGTTAGAGTTTTGTTACAATGCGGTGCAGATGTTAATAAACAAGACAACGATGGATGGACTCCACTTCACGCGGCCTCCCATTGGGGCCAAATGGAAGCTACGGAATTATTGGCTAATAATATGGCTGATATGGACGCTCAAAATTTTGTTGTAAGTCTCTAAAATCAAACTTACATAAACCTGATTAATTAATAATTTTGTATTAAGGGGCAAACACCTTTTGACGTATGTGATAACGACATGTTACCTCATTTGGACATGTTAAAAAAGCGACAAGTAAAAGACGAAGCAATGCGCGGTTTGGGTAAAAAGCGACCAGAACAAGACAGAACGGCGGAGGTTGAGATGCCGACGAAGGTTAAACGCGTAGAAGTGAAAATCGAAAGTAACGAGGAAGATGAGAACTTGAAGAAAGAATCGGAAGTGGGTGAGTATTTGGAACTATTTTATCCTATAAAGATAAAACATTAAAAAAAGACGATTTGATTAAGTTTTGATTGAGTGTTTTTGTTCTATTCTATTTCTCTCTTTCATCCCGCTTCTCTGTAAACATACAAAAAATAATCTAAAGGAATGGAAGTTTCTAGTTCGAGTGGTACAGACTCGAATACGGCGAGTGATGATTCGGAATCGGATGATTCGGAAAGCGGTAAAGTCTTCATTAGTACAAGAGAGCTTTTTGGATTTATCGATGTTATTAAATTTATACAAAATTAACAACTAAAATGTATTAATTTTTTGATATATTAGTATCTTTTATGATTTTATTTTTTAACATCTACTAAACAAACATTTAATTGGAATGATATGCATGAAAATTAATTTATTTTAATCACAAATATATCGAATGATTTCAAATTTACAGAAATAAAGAACAAAGTAAACACAATGAACAACGACGTACCTCCAGTACACATAGTAGCAGTTAAAGAAGCCTCAGAACAAGTTAAAGGACCTCCCTCTTTGCCACCTAAACAACCCCCACCGGATAATGTTAATATCGACGATAGCGCTCCAACGTGGAGGAGACAAACTCACAGACCTAATAGTTTTAGTAAGAAATTTTAAATTTTTGTTGTGATTTTCTTATTTAAATTTATTTTTTTAGGAGAAAAAGACGGTGAAAACGAGGTGACAATTCGGAGAATACACAGTTTTCAAAACGACCCAGAGTAAGTATTCTTTTTATTAATTATTTTTTTAATTTAAATGTAACTCCTTGGCAATATGAGTCGCTTTTGGCGGTTTAAAAACCATTGAATTAACAAAAATTAACAAATGATCATTCGCAAATATAACCGTTTTTGCTTTCATTTTGCAAGGGAGAATCTTTATTTTAATTTATTTGCACGCATTGTATCTTTAAAGGAAATTAAGAAAATCAATTAATATTGAAATATCGTGTGCAGATGAGTTAAATTTATTTTTTTAATTAATATTTTTCTTTCGTTTTTTTTACTATTTTGTTTCCTGTACGAGGTATTACTACTTTAGAATGTGTTTCTGAAAGCAATATTAACCAACATTTAAAAGATTAGATGTAGTGGATTTTGACGGAGTAGTGGTTTTTTTGCTTAAAAATTAACAAGTTCAAATATTCAAGGAATAAATTATTGATCAAGGATGTTATCATTGGTGTGTTACATATATGTTATAAAATTATTATATATAGCTTTCATCCTTTTACAATATTTTTTAAAGTTACGTTGATTTAAGTCAGATTGATTTATATCGTCATATTTAAATGTTATTTGAGATAAGTTCAATATGCAGCCAGTTAAGGCTGATTAGGGATAGACAGCTGTTTTGATTTAGCCACTTAAGAAGAATGAGACAGATAAGGGTTGCTCTTAGTACCTCTATGGAAAATTGAGAGCAACCTGATAATTAATAGCGATGCGCTTAATCGCTGATATTATGGTTAAAATATATAAAAAAATATACTACACTCAGCAGTATACACTTCCGATTTTGTTGAATTTTCTTTTGTTAATTCCAAAGCTACAAGCTGAGATAAGTTCAATATGCAGCCAGTTAAGGCTGATTAGGGATAGACAGCTGTTTTGATTTAGCCACTTAAGAAGAATGAGACAGATAAGGGTTGCTCTTAGTACCTCTATGGGAAATTGAGAGCAACCTGATAATTAATAGCGATGCGCTTAATCGCTGATATTATGGTTAAAATATATAAAAAAATATACTACACTCAGCAGTATACACTTCCGATTTTGTTCAATTTTCTTTTGTTAATTCCAAAGCTACAAGCTCTAAAGCGGTGTTCCGCAACCTTTTTTAACTAGCGACCCAAAAATGTTAACAAATTCTTAAAATGATCCATAAAAAGTTAAAACGAAACAGTAATTACTGTTACATGGGGCAAAACACTGAAGAAAAGGTTATAAGCGAATAAATTGAGATTGAATCGCCTGGGATCAATGACATACAAAATGTGTTTTATCAATCTCTTACTTATAGAGGTAAGAAAACCCTAAAAACAAATGGAAATCAACACTAAGACTTTAACAGCGCACTGCAATACAATACAGGACATGCTAAATGTGGTGCAATCTTGTTCTACAACATCAAGCAGTGAATTGATAAAAGTATTTACGAATCATATAAAATTATTTATTGCCTCACATACTTAACAATGCTGTTGTATACAATCGTTGTTATTTTAATACTAAACATAAGTTGAATTTAACACACAATTTGGATTTCATTGTATTTCAGAGTAGTACATTAATATCTTTTCAAAAAACTATTGTTTGACAAAATGAGGTTATGAAAACCTGTATTTGAGCACATGTTGCATCATAATTTCATTTTAATAATAATTAAACAAACTAACAACAAACAATAGTTTTTTGAAAAGATATTAATGTACTACTCTGAAACCAAATTTAGACGTGTTCCTAACGATTCCTGAAGATGATCAAAACCAGATCAAAACTGGTAGAACTAAAATCTATTTACCGTTCTTTAAAAATGTTCAAAATGTTCAAAAATGTTACTGAAATTATGCAAACTGATATAAAATTATGTCACTAAAATGCCTGAGACTTGTCTAAACTTGTTCAAAACTATCTAAAGTGACTAAAGTATGGTTTATATTATCAAAATTACAAAGTACAACATTGTTAAAAACTGAAAAATGTTATAAAATTTCCTAAAATGATCAAATTGAATTTAAATGTGTTTAAACTTTGCTAAAGATGCACAAAAATTATTAAAACACCCGCCCAGTATATGCAATATTATTAAAAATATTATTATTAAAAATAACTGTTGAATAATTTGTTTGCCTACGTAATCGTATAAAACCATGTTCCAATAAAAAATAAAAAAATAACTGTTCCAATAAAATTTTAAATTTCAATAGGTTATACGGATCTTTTTAGACGTCTTTTTAGTGAATGGTTTTAAATCGATTCACTGATTTAAAACCATTCATGTGATTGACACTGCATCATTAGCGCTGAATACGTAAAAAGAATTATTTGAGTAGTGCGTAGAGCACACAAACATTTTTTAATGGGTGCAGAGCACCCATACATACAAATGCTTCCGATTGATGCTTCTACAAGACTTGATCTTACTCCAGAAGACTTGAAACAGCTTCTAAATGACTTGATACTGCTCCAACAGACCTGAAATGTTTCTAAAAGGCTTGATATTGCATTTAGAAGATTTGAAGTGCTTCTAGAATGTTTGAACTGCTTTCAGAAGAGTTCATATTGCATCAGAATTATACTCAGAAGACTTAATACTGCCCATGGAAGCCTTGTTACTGTTTTTAGGAGATTAATATTGTTTCCAACAGACTTGAAATGCTTCTAGATAACTTGATTCTGCTTTGAGAAGACTTCATATTGCACAGTAACTTATTGAGAATATAGTAACTTAAAAACAAACACCATACAATATGATTCATAATAACTGTTGATGAATGAAGGCAATTGTCAAACAATTATCCAGTGAATATGGTTCAGATGCGAGCCATTCGTTGCAGTTTAGTTTTGACAGTTATTATCTATTTTTGATACTATTGTTATAAGGAACCAACAATAATAGATGCTTCTATTTATTTGTTACGATTCGCTGCTGTAAAACATCACCCAGCCCCTTCAACAGCGCCATGGAAATTGACGAAAATGTTTCAGTAACGTCTAGTACACGTCAAAGACGGTTGACTATTGTTAAAGAGAAAATGGTTTTAAGTTTTGCAACAGTTGTTCAGGTATTGCCTTTGGAAAGATGGGACCCATCACTCGCTCATGTTCATTGCATCATTCAAACATTTTGATAAACAGATACTATCAGAAAAAAGAGATACACTGCTTAACAAATTAGCAGCTATTAGTTGCTGCTAATTAAAAATAGTTAGTTTAAAAAAAGTTTTATAAAAAATTTTTAATATATTGAAAACTATGTAGTTTAAGCATTAAAATCTCATGGCTAAATCAAATTGCTGTCCTTGTTAAAGTGGTCCTTAACTAGATATTGATAAACCGGCCCTAAGGCTTGTTACTATCTGCTACTTCTGGTTAAACTATCTAAGGGATTACCATGGTTACGGCTGTTTTACATGCTTTGATTGGCTAATAGATGGCTGTATCTAAAAGATAAATTTTACTAAAACATAGAAGTAACGGGTCTTCTACATATATCTAAGGGCAATTTTTTTTAACCTCTTGATAAATTTATCTAACAGTTAAAAACTGGCACCCATTGGGAGTGCTTAAAATTGATAAAACCGCCGCTTGTTAGTTTAAAAGTGGGCCCAAGACGATTTATCTGTCAGTTAAAATTGTAACCGATAGTGAACCTCGACGAATCTACCAGTTTGAAGTACTGATTAGAGGTTTGTCTATTTGATAGTGTGGGAAATTTAAAAAAAGTGAAAAGATGAAATGATAAAAAATTAAAATTAACTTAAAATAAAGCTTATAATTGTTGTGATGCCTAGTTCAAGTATTTCTTATATTTACAACAAAGAACACTTGCTGATAGTTTTAGCAAACAAATATAAAAATGTTATAGAAAACAAAAGAACCGACGCAATAACATGGAAACAAAAAGACGAATTTTGTGGACTTTGAGAAGTTGGATGTAGTCGTGGTTGTCCAACTCCTCAAAGTGACTTTGGCTTTGATTTATAATATGGACATGCCACCTATAACAATATACACAACTTACAAAAAATTATAGGACGACTTAGGACCAGGTATATTTGAAATACAGGGTTGGGTTGGGTTTAGTCGTGCATCTGACGACATTTTTCTAACGAGGGCCTCTACAATGAAATAGAGAGATAATTCTTCTATTTTGTATGAAAAGGGGCATACTCATTTTGTTCGTCAAACCCAGTCTGGAGGCGCCAAATATCTTGGGACGATTTTGTTAATGTAATAAAATAATGTAAGTGGTCGTCGTTTATAATTTAAGAGTTGGACAATATCCTGATCTTCATTGTTTTCCAATAAATATTCATGTAAGAATTTCCTTATAAAAGGTTTTCGTAAGCAACACACTGATCTGATTAATTACGTTTCGTTTCGTTTCTAAGGTTGACCACTTAGGGGTACCATCTTTTCTCTATATTCTTTTTTGTAGTTTACTGCCTGTCGGGTTCAAAGTGGCTAAATAAGCGCTTCACTGAGGTTAACTGTTATGCAAGTTTATCCTATCAATTAACGTACCTAACAGAATTAAGTCCATATTGATAAACCGGGCCTTAGGGTGACTTTTACTAACCTTCAGTTAAACTATTTAGAGGATAGTTACAGTGAACTTAGGCACTCTCATTTGCTATGAGCCAGTTTCTAATTATTGAATAACTTTATCAAGAGAAGGTAAAAGCGGCCCTTATTAAGATAATGATTAATATTTGATGTCTAATACGGTTAAAGGCAACGGTACTATTATTTTTTATGGTTTTATGAATTTATTTGTTACTTTTGCGAAGTATTGTGTAATGAACAAAGATGCTAAAACAGCCATAGTAATACGATAAAATGAAAGAGATAAATATACAGATCTTGATTTCTGAGACATAGGGTGTGAAGAATTATTTTTATTTTTCTTTAAAGAAAGAATGAAATTATTTTGTTCATTTGGTTTTATCCTATTACGTTCACTAAATGACTAACCATAGCACTCAATCATTTGAGTGCTAACTCTATCTAACTAATATTATGGCGTTGTTTAGCAGAATGACGGAAAATATCAAACAAGGGAATAATCATTTTATTACAGCGATTGTCGGCAATGCGTGTAATAACTAGGTTTTCCGTGAAATGACGAATCACTTTTGCGTACGCTAGATATATTACAACAATCATGTTTCAAAATCGACATACTACGACAGTTGAGATAAGAAATCGTCTGAAATAAGTACGATGGGTAAACGTGAGTGAACACATAGGACTGAACCACAGTTGGCTTGAAGAATATTATTTTGCTTGATACAATTTGTGCGAGATCATGTTCAGTAAATCACTGTAGAGGGATGTATCGCACTGTTCTCAGACGAATTAAAGTTTATGCACAGTGGGGTCACGCAAAGAAAGATTTGGAAAAAAAATAACTTCATCGATTTCGTCTCTGATGGGTCTTAAAAGGATTAATATTAATGCAGTATCACATATAAAAGTGCTTTAGACTATCCATAAAATCTACATTTTGAAATTAAGGAATTATATTTATTGTGTGTTTGTACAACTAGGACTATTGTTAGTCCTATCAATCTCACCTCTGCCATTGTCCTAGAAACAATTCTATGTTATTCTAATGGATAGTTCTTGTTTTGTACAGGATGTACCATCGGTTGTGGTATTGGCTTTTTTGACGTCTAAATTTCAAGATAGTAACTCCAAATTCAGTATGTATTAAGCCACCCTAATTGAGCAGCTGGTGATCATGTCAAATAATTTTTTTATTGCACGATTTGCGAATAATTTATAAAAATATGAAAAATGACAAAATTTATAGTTTTATTTTTTAACAGTTCATATACTATATTGTGTGAGAATCATAGTAAATTCACACCAAAAAAAAATGAGATTAATCCATTATTTTGGATAAAAATGAAGAAAATGACTACCACCCTTACCAGGTGTCGCCCGTTTATTGCCGGTAGGGTAATAAACCAACCCATCAACTCAATGATGATTTTTTCTCTTAATCTGGTGAGGTATTATATTAAACTTATTTTTAAATGAACATAACTTTTTAATTTAATATTAAGGTATCTAAATTAATTTGATCAATGTAATACAATTTTATTGTTAAAAAGCTTTAATTGCCATTTTTACCTGGACAAAATTGTCACCTAATTTGTAATAAATTAACAACAACATTAGTAATGAAATGTTCCTTTATTTTAAATAATATTTTCGAAATGATGTCCTTTTTGCTTAACACACATTTCTAACCTGTGTCTAAATGAATGTTGCACATTATCTCCTAAGTGCCGTCGATTAGTTTCTTGAAACGCAGCAATAATGCATTTCTACATATCTTCTCGTGTTGTTGGTACTCTTTGATAAACAATGTTTTTCACCGTACCCCACACAAAGAAATCCATCGGCGTCAAATTCCGTAAACGCGCTGGCCAACAAATCGGCCCGTTACGTCCTATTTCCCGAAAGATGGATAATCTTTCGGGAAATTTTTGGTGTATAGCATCTGTTGCATTTCTGGAGTAATGAGCAAGAGCCCCATCTTGTTGCATCCACAAATTATTAGCTGTCGTATTTAATAAGGAAATGTCCTCTAAATAACTGACGTCTTCATAACTCCACATTAAGGCCTTATCTCTTGAACACATGTGGATCGTTATCCATAAGGTTTAGTACTAGGGCCTAATTAAATTCGTGTGCAGTACGCGTTTCTACCACAGTTCTCTTCTTAAGTTTAAAGGAGTCACTTTCCCTAAGACCATCCACAAGCCTTTGAAATGTTCTCGGATCGGTTATGACTATCCGAAAATCTTTCCGAATAAATCCGTGATGCTAAGCAAACATTGAGTTTTGCCTCGCCGTAAATTAAAATCATATCCGTTTTTTCGTGATTCGAAAACGTAAATGCATTTTGAAGAGTGAGTGGTTTGCACAACTTTAAAGTCAACTCTAAGAAAGTGACATGTAAATAGAACCAAAAAATAAAAGCACCTCAAAATTATATATTCGCAGGTATAAAAATAAATAATTCTGTGAAACGTATTTTTTGTCCTAACTATCTTCTGCAGGCACTTACTACAATTTACAAAACAATCTCTAGGAAATTTCCTAAAATTTTATATTGAAGTGACAAACTCATGTCGTATTTTTTGTTATTAACATTATTGTTTTTCATTTAATTAGATAAAAAAATTCGACGAATTTATTCTTTAACCGTTAATTTTTTAACCTTTCTATCAAGATTTTGTTGTTGACATTTAAATAAATTTAGATTCCTTAATATTAAATTAAACAATTATGTTCATTTACAAATAAATTCAATATTAAACCTCACCAGGTTAAGACAAAAAATCATTACTGAATTTTGGTCTGTTGGTTTATTACCCTACCTGCAATAAACGGACGGCTCCTGATAAGGGTAGTAGTCTGGAACCACGGAGATAATGAACGAATCTCAAAATTTTTTGTGTGAATTTACTTTACTATGACTCCCACATAATATGGTATATGAACTGTTAAAAAATAGAACCATAAATTTTACATTTTTGACATTTTTGCAGATTATTCGCAAACCGTACAATAAAACAATTATTTGTAATAATCACCACCTGCCCAAGTAGGGTGGCTTAATACATACCGAATTTGGAGTTTCTATCTTGAAATTTAGACGTCAAAAAAGCCAATACCACAACCGATGGTACACCTTGTATTAATAGAATTTCTTTATAACAAGGAAATCAAAAGGGATTTTCTGGCATATTTTATTGTTCTGCTTTTTGATAAAGGTGGCTCAATAAACAACGAAAGTGCTTCCCTTCATGAAAGTACATACATATTATAGAAATTTGGCCCTATTCTTAAATCATATATTACCAGTTTTTTCAATTGTTCACTGTTTTGGTCCCACTGTTTGTTCTCTACAGTAGAAGAGCATTTTAATGCAACTTCTCTGAAAGAATACAATACCAGGCAGGATCTGTAATGGATTGGGTAGGAGTCTGCTTCAAAGCACGTGCGAAGCTTTACTTTATCAATGACAATCTAGCCAAGGTTTGGTATAATGAAGAAATTGAATTGAACACGTGGCTCTCTTAAGTCCATTTGTTGGTGACAACTCTTTGCTCAACAATACACACTCCCATATACCTCTGCTATAGTGTTCCAATACTTAAATGTTTGAATGCCAATAGAATGAAATGGCCTGCAAGTTTTACACCTCACGGAACACAAGAGGAATATGATAGAGGGACGAGTTAGAAGAAGAATTGAGCCGTATTCCCCAATATGATATTCTAACCCTGACAAGCTGGGTTATCTTTTAGAGCCTATAACAACAGAAACTCGAGCAAAAAACGGAAGATATTAGACCAGATCTGTTTCAAATTAATTTGTTTTATCGATACACTCCATTGAAAGCTTCTAAATATAGGAAGAAAATACACTTAGAAAATGTTAACAAACGATGGATAATTTAAATAAAATAAACCTTCTTAAAATCGAGAAATACGTTCAAAAGTTATTACAGTTTGAAACTAGTCATCATTTAGCGTTTTTTATACCGCTGAGTGAATAATCATAATTCTATTTAAATCTAATTGAAATCAGCAATAATTAATACAAAGCATGTTAGGTTATATATAATTACATCCGTATCTAGATATAATTTTAACACACCGTATTCTTTAATTAAAAGAATTTATTCCTTGCAATATGAACATCAAAAAAATATAAATTTTAAATAACTTAAGCATAACAACTAAAATGAATTAAATTACTTAAAAAATTGATTATTATTCATCAAATGAGAACAATATAGAATTAAAAAGAAGAGTTGCTGACGATGAAATAAAAATAATTGAAAATGGCCCATTCTAAAGTAGTAGGGCCTCGGATAGGCGACCGCGTTCTCAGCACTCTGACACTGCTGCTTGCATGTTTAGGTTCTACGCGCGGTATCAGGAGCTGCGCTCACGCATCCAGGCTAATTCCTTCCCGTGTTACTACCATCCCCCGAACAAGGACAAATTCCAAACCTTTATCCCACCCCTTTTCAATAACTCAAACCAGCGGCAGCTCAGGTATGCACGTTAGTTTTTTTTTAATACGTCATCGTTAATTTTCTAGTACTAATAAACATAATATCGCATTCACTCACTTGAAAGTAATAAATTAATAATATTCAGCGAATTTTAAAATAAAAATAAAACAAACGAACGATATGATAACTTCATTTATGTTAAAATGACATGTTAAAAGTCAAATTAAGCGTAAAAAGAAATGTTTGGTGATACGCTAAGAATGTGTTGCTTTTATGGTGATTTTTATGGAGAGGTTGAAAATCTTGAGTAAGTCGTTTATGCTAAATGAAGTTGTTTTATCGTTTGTTTAGATCAAGATGAGAAAAGAGACTAAATAATTTAAAAAATCTTACTTCTTCTCTTTCTTTTAATTTTTTTGTAGATATTAACAAAAGTAGCTTCAAATTAAAAAACACAATTAAAGTACGGAACCCCATGGGTCTGAAGATAATTTTTTGTTTTTTTTTGTACGTGAATGGCATTGCATAGCTGGCTTTGCATGCTACACTGACTGACTGTTCACGTCGATATAACCAAAAATAGAAATAATTATAGTTAATAATTATAGTAACCTCCCCGAAACGTTATTTTTCTAGTCTTAACACAAATTGATCTGTTAGTTACTAAATATCAGGATTTCTATTTTTTTCTAATAATTAGAATAAAATTTTAAAGGGGGTTTCTATTTTCTTTAAATTTTCTTTCTTATATTTTAATGTACGTTAATCGTCTATTGTCCTGGTGTACCTTTTGTCTCTTTTACGTGTTGTGTTTGTCCGTTTTGTAGCAAGTCTAATAAAATTGAAAACGAAGACGCGACTAGTAGCACACCCGAAATCACCGGTACCACAACAACAACTAATACAACAACCACCACCACAACAACGCCATCGACAAAAACGGTTTCTAGTAGCCCACTGCCAAATGTTG
Source organism: Onthophagus sagittarius (assembly GCA_036711965.1). Classification (NCBI taxonomy): domain Eukaryota; kingdom Metazoa; phylum Arthropoda; class Insecta; order Coleoptera; family Scarabaeidae; genus Onthophagus; species Onthophagus sagittarius. The sequence continues at coordinate 67,736,522 of JASERS010000003.1, forward strand.
TACCTATTAGGAGGTATGTAAGCTTTTTGTTGCTATTTTGCTTCTTATTTGTTGTTTTATTTATATTATTTCCGATTGTTGTGTATGGATCAAATTGAAATTATAAAAAAATAATTTTGGCCATAGTGGCTTGAAGTTGGCGATTTCAAGCGCCACACCACCCACTAGTAGTGTTCAGAATACAACGCCCCCAACCCCCACTACACCATCCAATGGAAACAACAGGCTCACCATGATCAAAAACTTCTTCAAGTATGATTTTGAGTGGTTGATTGACTTGAAAATTGAGTGTTTTTTGTTAACAATGTATTATATAATCTTCCAAGATCAAAAAAGGACATTTGACTGGAGATTTTTCGCTTTTATTCAATAATCTAAACAAAAATTTTTGTTGAATATACTGACTTCCATAATAACACAGAATTTGTTGGATGATTTTATTGAAATTTTCGTTAAGGATGTCTTTCTTTCATTACAACAAACGATTAAAATTTGAATAAAATCTAGCTAATTTGGTTCTTTTTTGTTTTTTATTGCATTTAGTAACAATAAATTTGAAGAAATAAACCAATTAGTGTGTAATTAACTGTAAATTGACAATTTGGACTGATTTTGAATGTGGCATTTTATTATTAGCCTAACATAAAATGTTAGATGGGATTGAGATGTTGGTCCAAGGAAGCACCCTGGACATAATTTTGTCACTTAATTTTGACCACAAGAGATAGATTTTCGAATAACTCGATCGATTGCAAATGATTGAGTGAGTCATTCGCAGTCTTATGAGCTGCGTTGAAATCGTACATTTCTGTCTTCCTGTTGCACAACTTTACCGTCTACGCAGGCTAGAATGGAGCAATGAAAGAGCTCATTGGTCGTATGAATGGCATTGAATTATGTTTGGTGATGAGTTTTGATATTGCTTATGGGCCCACGATGGTCGTAGGAGAGTTAGACGGAAGTGTGGAAAACATAAAAATCCAATATTTTTTGTGGAACCTAACACTAGGAAAATACGCTCCGTATTAGGAGATATATCTTGGAAGAACTTTTAACCGCCATGGGGATAAATAATAATAATTGAAAATAATCTTAATTATTAAGAAGTTGATGTATACAGGGTGAGTTATTAGTATCCCGCCGGACAATAGTCACTAGACCGTTTGAGGAAGAACAAACTGTTTTCTTATATAAGTTGTTTAACTCACCACTTTCTGTTACCTAAAATTATTTCCCCTTTTATAGGGTGTTCTATTTAGGTGTAATAGAGAGCACGTGATTTTTTTAATAGAACACCCCTGTAAAATATACAGGTGATCCTAGAGTTTCCTATAGTTTCCGAGACATTCAATTGTTTCTCCAAAATGTGCCCATTGCAGGACCTTCTTAAAAATGTTAAAAAGCGACATTTTATCCGATTTTGCCTTGAAACTATGTTAGATAATAGTCAAAGCTAATAAGTATATGACAGTATCTAAAGATATTAGATTAGTGTACAATGTACACTGTGTTCCTAAAGGTCACTTAGTTTAATTTTAAGTTTAAGTTTAATAATTTTCTTGATATTTACAATTTAAAAAAATGTAGTAAAACACGCCATTATTGTACTTAATATTATATTCTGTTTATTTTTATCAGTTTTTTTTGTTATTCCTTTTATTCTTTGATTAATACTTTATAATGTAAAATAAATCTTCTGTCATATATCAAATTTTAATGCCAAAAAGAATTATAAAAAGAATTATGTTATAAAATATGTTATTGTGGTACTATAAATGGCATATTTTATAGTTCTAAATATCAGGAAGAGTATTAAAGTTAGACACACCATTAATTATTATACCATTTAAAAAACTTAAGAAAAGACTATTTGAAAAACATCAAAAGTAGCTAAACTTTATGAACACGTTGTATAGCGTATTTAATATATTTCGATAGTATCATTTACCCATTAGCTTTAACTATTATCTGACATAATTTCAAAGCAAAATCCGAAAATATGTCGTTTTGAAATCATTTTTAAATAGATACTGCAATGGACACATTTTTGTGAAATAATTGAATATCTCAGGAACTATGTTAACTTAACTTTGAATTAGTAATGTATACAGTTGATTTAACAAATTTAGACTACTAAATTACTAAATCGTATCAATTAATAAATCGTATCAATTAATAAATCAATACTAAATCAATTACTAAATCATAATAAGATGAAATATATTGGGTGCTCCATTTAAAAAAATTGACATACTGTCCTACATAGAATATCCGTATAAGTGAAAATAATTTTAAATAGTAGAAGATGGTGAGTCAAATAACTCATCCTGTATAATGTTGTTATTTATTAGTTAGTGACATCATTCTTAGTCTATGGTCAGTAGAAGCTGTAATTTTTGTATCGGTATTTTTATTTCAAATGCCTTTGTGCCCAATAGATTGGGCATTTCAATAACTATGCAGGGTCGCTAAAATGTATGGAAACGGTCGGTTGTCTCCTAAGTAAGATAGTCAGCGAAAATTTTTAAGACACTAAAGATTTAGGGTATTTTAAAATCTAATACAATAAAGACAAATTGAGGTGAATTAAATACAAGGTTGAGTCAGGACAAAACAAAGTTACTTTTTTTTTAATGGAAACCCTGTATATTATTCCGTAGTGCAATTCATCTCGAAATTCTAAACAATATTCATACAGGACATCATAAATTTAAACTAAACCGTTTTCGAAATATCAAATTTTTAAAAAATCACTTTTTTATAATTGAACTAAAATTAGAACTAACACTAGCACTAACACTACATCTAATACTAGAAACTTCCGTGCGTTTTTTGCAAAAATGTTTGACGTTTCGGATGCCATGTTGCAACCTTCATCAGAAACTAGTTCGAAGTGACTTCGAACATTTTTTCAAAAAGCGCACGGCAAAACCCGAAAGTTTCTAGTTTTAAATCTAGTGTTAGTCCTAGTGATAGTTCTAATTTTAGTTCAATTAACACCGGTCGTGAAAGCCTTCATACTTATACTTTCTTATAAATTCTATGAATTTTTGTATAGAATTTAAATTTTATGAAAGTAATAGTTGTGCCAGAAAAAGGAAAAGGTAAAACAAATTTTTAGTTTTAGTAAACAATAAATTACAATATTATAAAATACATTTTAACCATTTTTCTCCTGACAGCAATGAATTCGCTGAGCAATATTTTGTACAAGATCTACAACAGTATTGGGAGGAATACTAAAAATTCATGCCTTATCCTACTTTTGTATTTTGATATTGTTCTACCAAATTAATATTATATGGATGGAATTTTTCCATCATATTTTTTGGATGAAATATCGACTCATGTTGTGATTTAAAACCTGCTATTGTGTCGAATTCATTGAATTTTCTTCCATATTTAACGAGTGACGGTTTGTAACGCTGCTTACTGGTCTTCCATTTTAAAAACGTGAAAAATATTCACTATTTCTTCACAATAATATTCAATATTCTATCACCATATTCTATAATTACTAAATTTCAATACGGTCGTTTTCACTATTTTTTTACGTGAAAATTATTCTAAGGACCAGTTTATTCGCCTTTGGTTAAATTTAACTAATGGATATTTTCCATGGTTACTGTAATTGCACCTGACTGAATGGCTATATGTAATAGCTGCGGGTAAATGGGCTAAATGGGCCTAAATAAATGTATTCTTGACATACGTAAGGATGCTGCATTATTAAGAAAATAGCAATTTAACTAAAAATTTCAAGTTCGATACCTCGACAACGATTAACTTTAAATTTATGATGTGCTATATGAATATAATCTAGAATTTCGAGATAAATTGAAATATGGAATAATATACATGGTGTTTCATTAAAGAAAAAGCAATCTTGCTTCTTCCTGACATTTTCACTCACCCTGTATAATTAATTTATTTAAATTTGTATTTGCATAAGGTTCCGGAATCTTATGGTCCTGAAAGGGTTAAATTATTTTTTTGAATTTCCTATTTGGTTTTTTCAAATATTCTAAGTATCATACATGCTCTCCAAAACAAAAAAAAAGTTTGTAATAGAATTTGGATTTGAATTTTGAAGAATAAGCTCAATATACATTAAAATTAAAAAAAATAATTGAATATGTTAACTTCCAGATAAAATCAATAACAATTTTGTATGAGTATACTTTTGGAAGCATTTCAAGTCTTTTAGAAGTAATATTAAGTCTTTTGGATGCATTTCAGGTCTTCTGAAAGTAATATCAGGTTTTCTAGGAGCAGTATAAACTCTTCTGGAAGCATTTCAACTCTTCCAGAGGCATTATCAAGTTTTCTGGAAGCATTTCAGGTCTTCTAGAAGCAGTATTAAGTATTTCAGAGGAGTAGTACGCCTTCTATAAACATTTAATGGTTTGCAAAGGCAATATCAAGTCTTCTGAAGGTATTTCAAGTTTTCTAGGTGTAGTATCAAGTCTTCAGGAAACCTTGAAAGCCTTCTGGTAGCATTTCAACTCTTCTGCAAGCAATATCAAGCTTTCTAAAAGCAGTACCAAGACTTTTACTAAATGAAGATTTCCTGAAGATTTACTACTAAATGGGTAGTAAATCTTCAGGAAGTAGTTTAAGTGTTCTGGATGCAATATAAAGTTTTTAGACAGTTATCCCTGTAAGTGCAAGTGAAAGGTTTAAATCATTTAAATTTTGACTAAACTTCTAACTTGTATTAAAATTTACAACGGTACTGGTTTCGAGGTTTAAATCCTCATAATCAGCCAAAATATTAAATAATGATATAAAAGCAATATTAAGTCTTTTAGAAGCAGTATCAAGTATTCTAGGGGAGTATCAAGTCTTCTGCAAGTATCCCATGTTTTTTATCGCCGCAGTATCAGGCTCCTAGAAGCATTCCAAGTCTTCTAGAGACAATATCAAGTTTTTTGGACGCAGCTCAAGTCTTCTAGAAGCAGTATCAAATCTTCTCGAAAAATTAAGTTTTCTGAAAGCAATGTTAAGTTTTTAAAAGCAGTATTTCAAAAGCAGCTTTATTCTAGAAGCAGTGTCAAGTTTTCTTGAAGCATTCTAAGTCTTTTAAACGCAGTATCAAGTCTTCTTGAAGCATTTCAAATCTTTTAAAAATAGCATCGTACCTCCTGGAAGCAATATCAAGTCTTTTGGAGGTATTTCATGTCTTCTAGATGTACTATTAAGTTTTCGAGAAGCATTGAAACCATTTTGGAAACATTTTTAGTCTTCTGCTAGCAATATCAAGCTTTCTAGAACCAATACCAAGTCCTCCAAGTACAGTAGTTAATCTTAAAATGCAGTTTCCAATTTGTTTGAGATTTTCGTCTGCTCAAACTTGACTACTTATAGAATCAGGTGATTATCATAACATAACCATAAAATGTATTCTTGACATACGTAAGGATGCTGCGTTATTAAGAAAATAGCAATTTAACTAAAAATTTCAAGTTCGATACCTCGACAACGATTAACTTTAAATTTATGATGTGCTATATGAATATAATCTAGAATTTCGAGATAAATTGAAATATGGAATAATATGCATAGTGTTCCATTAAAGAAAAAGCAATCTTGCTTCTTCCTGACATTTTCACTCACCCTGTATAATTAATTTATTTAAATTTGTATTTGCATAAGGTTCCGGAATCTTATGGTCCTGAAAGGGTTAAATTATTTTTTTGAATTTCCTATTTTGTTTTTTCAAACATTCTAAGTATTATACATGCTCTTTAAAACAAAAAAAAAGTTTGTAACAGAATTTGGATTTGAATTTTGAAGAATAAGCTCAATATACATTAAAATTAAAAAAATAATTGAATATGTTAACTTCCAGATAAAATCAATAACAATTTTGTATGAGTATACTTTTGGAAGCATTTCAAGTCTTTTAGATGTAATATTAAGTCTTTTGGATGCATTTCAGGTCTTCTGAAAGCAATATCAGGTTTTCTAGGAGCAGTATAAACTCTTCTGAAAGCATTTCAACTCTTCCAGAGGCATTATCAAGTTTTCTGGAAGCATTTCAGGTCTTCTAGAAGCAGTATAAAGGCTTCTGGGAGCATTTTAAGTCTTCTAGAAGCAGTATTAAGTATTTCGGAGGAGTAGTACGCCTTCTATAAGCATTTCATGGTTTGCAAAGGCAATATCAAGTCTTCTGAAGGTATTTCAAGTTTTCTAGGTGTACTATCAAGTCTTCAGGAAACGTTGAAAGCCTTCTGGAAGCATTTCAACTCTTCTGCAAGCAATATCAAGCTTTCTAAAAGCAGTACCAAGACTTCCATTTAGTAGTAAATCTTCAGGAAGTAGTTTAAGTGTTCTGGATGCAATATTAAGTTTTAGACCGTTATCCGTGCAATTGCAAGTGAAAGGTTTAAATCATTTAAATTTTGACTAAACTTCTAACTTGTTTTATTAAAATTTACAACGGTACTGGTTTCGAGGTTTAAATCCTCATAATCAGCCAAAATATTAAATAATGATATAAAAGCAATATTAAGTCTTTTAGAAGCAGTATCAAGTATTCTAGGGGAGTATCAAGTCTTCTGCAAGTATCCCATGTTTTTTATAGCCGCAGTATCAGTCTCCTAGAAGCATTCCAAGTCTTCCAGAGACAATATCAAGTTTTTTGGACGCAGCTCAAGTCTTCTAGAAGCAGTATCAAATCTTCTCGAAAAATTAAGTTTTCTGAAAGCAATGTTAAGTTTTTTAAAAGCAGTATTTCAAAAGCAGCTTTATTCTAGAAGCAGTGTCAAGTTTTCTTGAAGCATTCTAAGTCTTCTAAACGCAGTATCAAGTCTTCTTGAAGCATTTCAAATCTTTTAAAAATAGCATCATACCTCCTGGAAGCAATATCAAGTCTATTGGAGGTATTTCATGTCTTCTAGGTGTACTATTAAGTTTTCGAGAAGCATTGAAACAATTTGGAAACATTTTTAGTCTTCTGCAAGCAATATCAAGCTTTCTAGAACCAATACCAAGTCCTCCAAGTACAGTAGTTTATCTTAAAATGCAGTTTCCAATTTGTTTGAGATTTTCATCTGCTCAAACTTGACTACTTATAGAATCAGGTGATTATCATAACATAACCTTAATTATTGGCAAACCTTAGTTGTAGGACACCTACTGCATCATTTTGTATTCCTTTATTACACAATAATTAATCTTCTATTGCACTGTTGTGTAAAACACAGCATCTTTGAACAAAATGGACCGTATCAAGAATTTTCCTTAATTTTAAATAAAACAGTTTACCGATTTTTTTGATAACATACAATTCTTTATTGTAATTTCTTTGGTTTGGGAATAACTGTCCAAAATCTTTGTATGGTCTGAACAAATGTCTCAGATAAGAGTTATGACTTAATTATGATGATTTATAGACCAGACTGTCATCCACAAATCCGTGGTAGTTCATATACAAATCCCAGATTTTATAATTTTTGTTTCAAACTACTTCCATCTTAAAATTAATAAACATTGATACAAATAAGAACCTATAAATAATAAACGGTCATATTTGTATCGAATACAAAGATTTTCTGTTCATATATGAATCAGGTTCATCATCAGATTTATCTATCTTGATGTAATTACCATGAATCGCCTCAATTGCACCTAGAAAGCCATTCTCCCTGAATTGTATTTCAATTGCTCTTTTCTTTTATTATTTATATGACCTGCAGCTATGGTAATAGCTGCGGGTAAATGGGCTAAATGGGCCTAAATAAATGTATTCTTGACATACGTAAGGATGCTGCGTTATTAAGAAAATAGCAATTTAACTAAAAATTTCAAGTTCGATACATCGACAACGATTAACTTTAAATGTATGATGTGCTATATGAATATAATATAGAATTTCGAGATAAATTGAAATATGGAATAATATACATGGTGTTTCATTAAAGAAAAAGCAATCTTGCTTCTTCCTGACATTTTCACTCACCTGTATAATTAATTTATTTAAATTTGTATTTGCATAAGGTTCCGGAATCTTATGGTCCTGAAAGGGTTAAATTATTTTTTTGAATTTCCTATTTTGTTGTTTCAAATATTCTAAGTATCATACATGCTCTCCAAAACAAAAAAAAAAAGTTTGTAACAGAATTTGGATTTGAATTTTGAAGAATAAGCTCAATATACATTAAAATTAAAAAAATAATTGAATATGTTAACTTCCAGATAAAATCAATAACAATTTAGTATGAGTATACTTTTGGAAGCATTTCAAGTCTTTTAGAAGTAATATTAAGTCTTTTGGATGCATTTCAGGTCTTCTGAAAGCAATATCAGGTTTTCTAGGAGCAGTATAAAGTCTTCTGGGAGCATTTTAAGTCTTCTAGAAGCAGTATTAAGTATTTCAGAGCAGTAGTACGCCTTCTATAAGCATTTCATGGGTTGCAAAGGCAATATCAAGTCTTCTGAAGGTATTTCAAGTTTTCTAGGTGTACTATCAAGTCTTCAGGAATCGTTGAAAGCCTTCTGGAAGCATTTCAACTCCTCTGCAAGCAATATCAAGCTTTCTAAAAGCAGTACCAAGACTTCCATTTAGTAGTAAATCTTCAGGAAGTAGTTTAAGTGTTCTGGATGCAATATTAAGTTTTAGACCGTTATCCGTGCAAGTGCAAGTGAAAGGTTTAAATCATTTAAATTTTGACTAAACTTCTAACTTGTTTTATTAAAATTTACAACGGTACTGATTTCGAGGTTTAAATCCTCATAATCAGCCAAAATATTAAATAATGATATAAAAGCAATATTAAGTCTTTTGGCTAGGGGAGTATCAAGTCTTCTGCAAGTATCCCATGTTTTTTATAGCCGCAGTATCAGTCTCCTAGAAGCATTCCAAGTCTTCCAGAGACAATATCAAGTTTTTTGGACGCAGCTCAAGTCTTCTAGAAGCAGTATCAAATCTTCTCGAAAAATTAAGTTTTCTGAAAGCAATGTTAAGTTTTTTAAAAGCAGTATTTCAAAAGCAGCTTTATTCTAGAAGCAGTGTCAAGTTTTCTTGAAGCATTCTAAGTCTTCTAAACGCAGTATCAAGTCTTCTTGAAGCATTTCAAATCTTTTAAAAATAGCATCATACCTCCTGGAAGCAATATCAAGTCTATTGGAGGTATTTCATGTCTTCTAGGTGTACTATTAAGTTTTCGAGAAGCATTGAAACCATTTTGGAAACATTTTTAGTCTTCTGCAAGCAATATCAAGCTTTCTAGAACCAATACCAAGTCCTCCAAGTACAGTAGTATCAAGTCTTCGTAACCATTTCAAAACTTTTAGAACCAGTATCAAGTTTTTTGGAAGCATTGTATGTCTACTGGAAGCATTTCAAATATTCTAGAAACAATATCAAATCTCCTAGAAGCGGTATCAAGTCTCAATTAAACACACATGCTCTCCAAAAAACGTTTGGTTTGTTTTGGCATGCAGTTCACAAACTATTTTGGACTGTTTAGTACGCATGTGTTAACTTAAAATGCAGTTTCCAATTTGTTTGAGATTTTCGTCTGCTCAAACTTGACTACTTACAGAATCAGATGATTATCATAACATAACCTTAATTATTGGCAAACCTTAGTTGTAGAACATCTACTGCATCATTTTGTATTCCTTTATTACACAATAATTAATCTTCTATTGCACTGTTGTGTAAAACACAGCAACTTTGAACAAAATGGACCGTATCAAGAATTTTCCTTAATTTTAAATGAAACAGTTTACCGAATTTTTTGATAACATACAATTCTTTATTGTAATTTCTTTGGTTTGGGGATAACTATCCAAAATCTTTGTATGGTCTGAATAAATGTCTCAGATAAGAGTTATGACTTAATTATGATGATTTATAGACCAGACTGTCATCCATAAATCCATGGTAGTCCATATACAAATCCCAGATTTTATAATTTTTGTTTCAAACTACTTCCATCTTAAAATTAATAAACATTGATACAAATAAGAACCTATAAATAATAAACGGTCATATTTGTATTGAATACAAAGATTTTCTGTTCATATATGAATCAGGTTCATCATCAGATTTATCTATCTTGATGTAATTACCATCAATCGCCTCAATTGCACCTAGAAAGCCATTCTCCCTGAATTGTATTTCAATCAATTGCTCTTTTCTTTTATTCATCAGGCCATTTAATTATTTTGCTTGATAAGTTGCTTAGAAAGTAAGTAACTCATTAATGTGTTGTTCGTTATATTGCGAACGTCTTTTAAATCGTTCAATTACTTGCTCGAGTACCTCCGGAAGATTTAGAACTTAGTTACGAATCCCGAAAACGTTTTTGGTACTTAAGCCTCACACTATTGCGAGCATTTATTTCGTGCTTCGTCGACTTCTCATGTATTTATAGAGTGGTCTAAGGAGTGTTTTCTTAAAGAAGTGGAGCGTTATCTAAAATCAATAACTTTTCAATTTTCATGTTTTATTCATATTGAATAACGTCCCATCTAATCCAGAAGGTGCTCTCAAATTAGCTCACTCAAGCGTGGAGGTGGTATTTCTTCTCCCCAACACAGCATCCTTGTTGCAACGTTTAGACCAAAATATTATAAAGATTAGTAATGCATGAAAAAAATGGTTGAAGAAAGACACTATCCAAAGTGCAAGTAATGTTGATGGGTCAATAGACAGAGCTTCCCAATTCAGTCCCAACATCTGTTTGCAACAGTAGATTAGAATTTTTTTGGAAAGCCCGACTTTTGAGATTTGATACTGATTTTAGGAGACTTGTTACTGCTTCCACAACACTTGATACTACTTCTAGAAAACTTCATCTGGTTCTAAAAGGCTGGATACTGTTTTAGATTTAGATTTTACATGATTGGTACTGCTACCAAAAGACTAGAAATGCTTCTAGAACCGTTGTTATTTTCCCTGCAAGTGAAATGCATTCGAAAGAATAACAATGCTTACAGAATACTTAAACTTGTTCAAGAAGACTTCATACTACTTCTAGAAGACTTAAGCTGCTTCCAAAAGACTTGATATTGCATTCAGAAGACGTTAAAATTAATGCAGACGACTTGCAATGCTTTTGCAGAATACTGGAACTGCTTCCAGAAAACTTGGTACTGCCCATAGAAGACTTAGAACTGCCCGTAGAGGGAGTGACGATATACATGTTTTTTGGAAGAAGTTAACATTGTCTTCTTCCCATAACCTTTTTTGTTCTCCTAATTAGTCTCTCATTGAACATGTATTGAATAATATCCAGAAAACTTGCACAATTTCCGACTACAATTTCAAGAAGCTTGAGTTGATATACAATAGACAGCTGTCACTTATATCACTTAATTGATAAATGCCACATCGTCTAAATGAGTGAACTAAAAAAATCGTTTTAGTTTTTGTTCGTTTGTTTTCAAATTTTAATCGTTTGTTCTAATTAAAGACATCATTGACGAAAATTTTAATAAAATCGTTTAAAAATTCGAGGTGATGCAAGTTTTATGTTATATGATAAAAACGACTATATTTCTTGAAGGTCTTTTGTTCCGCCCGTTCGAGATGAAGAGAGCGAAACTCAACGAAAGGCTCACGCGAAGAGGGTACGAGAGACGCGCAGATCAACGCAAGGGGTGACTCTAGAAGAAATCAAGTCCGCCGAACAACTGGTTAAGATGAAGAACCAAACTACGAACAATAATAATAACAACAACAATAACGTTGAGGTATTTTTTTTTCGTTTTCTTTTTGTTTAGTTTTATTTATCATTTAGTTTTACTAACTAAAAATCATTCATGTTTATCTTCCCCTTTTTTTTAAAATGACAAAAAAATTAAAAATTTTTTTTCGTTTTATCATTTATGTCGATAACTTGGCTTTTCTATTACGCTTTTCTACTCAACTAACAGTCGGGGGCTAACGGAGACTCTAACACTACCGTCAGCGTAACCGCCACCATCACCACAGCTACCCCAACCGTTATTACAAGGGATACAGAAGAACCGGTTGTTACAACGCACGAAAGGAGGCCATCGTGGAGACTGCGGGTCGATAATGGAAGCAAGGTAAACATTTTTTTTATGTTAAGGATAAATTTTTGTTCTTAACGGAGATTTTTTTTTGATAAATGAATTATTGAATTGAATCGACGAGGGTCATTGTTGCATGTGATGTTTAATTGATTATATTTTTTTTTTTTTCGATGAAGGTAGGTTTATATAAGTTTAACTATACCATGTTTGCATCAAATTAACAAACGTCGTACCTTTGTTTTTCTTTCTTTTTCAGATTGAAGCCACCTTTCTGTTAGCATTTTCTTTATTTATGTTGTGCCACCCTATCGTACACATATTTTACCTTATCACTTTAATGGTAGTCCATAGTTGTTTGTAGTTAGTACGTACATAATACATAACGCTTTCCTTTACCTAATTTCAACTTCATAATTATTATTCTTGTTTCATAAATCTTACTTTTATTTGTTGTAGATAGACACGTTGGCTTTTGTTAATCTATCTAACTATAATTTATTTGCGTTGTTTATTACCTCTGTTCTAGTTTAATTAAGGAAAACAGTTTAATTTTAGGTTATTTGTAGAAAAAATTATAAATAATGAAGGATTAATTAATTCGGTGTCAGCTTAATTAATTAATTAACTTCGTTCTGTGTAATTCAACACCTATAAATAATTTCAATAAACGTTTTTTTCACACGTACTTAAATCTATCTTTACGTAACACACTCCTATTAGATTTACAAATTTGTTATATATTACGATTTTTTAAAAAAGCAACCTGATGACCTTGACGAATGCGTTTTATCCTTATTTGAATCGCACGATGAGTTAATCTCATCAATTAATGTTATCGTAACGGTTGCTTTTTTAAAACGCAATTTTTCCTTCAACGATAAATATTTCGATTCTTTCATTTTTTTTAGTTTAAACTTGAGGATGTGAACAAACCGGAAGAGCCACCTTCAACCCCATCGTACATTCGAAGGAGCGGCCTTCAAAGCAACCCTCTTCCAAGACCTTCGTCAGCTCCCGTAGAAACTGCGGATACAACCGTAACTTTACCGTTACGAAGACCTAAATCTACCGAAGAGAAAAGTAAGAATTAATTTTTTTTCTTTTTGAAATTCCGTAAGGTGATGATGGTGTTTATTTTTTAAGTCGCTTTGGAACAAGATAAAGAGAATGACGCTAGAAATGCACAAGCTACTTTGGCTACCCAAGCTGCGATCCAACGAAGGAGGAGACCTAAAAGACGGTCAACTGGGGTGGTTACTTTGGAGAATATGGAAGATGGGGAATCGGAAAAAGATCAATCGAGTGGTGGAGGTGGAGATTTTGATGATTCCGCTAAAGTGAATCACCAGGAAGTAAGTTGTTTTACTCAAAAATTGATTTTATTTACAAAAAGGCAGATTATCAGATATTTTTATGAAGAACAGTACTCGTTTTATTCAGGATGGTTCATTACCAATGCGACATAGAGTAATAGTGAATTTCTTACATAAAATTATTACGATTTAACCCAATTTATCTTCCAATTAGGCCAATTGTTAATAATAAAGAAGATAAATATGATTAAAATTAATACTTTATTTTCGTTTTTCTTGGATGATTTCGTTTTCTCTTACATTATGAACATGAAAATTAGTACATTAGCATTTTCTAAGATGGTAAATAATAATTTGGTATTAGTTTTGATCTATCGGCCACTTAGTTATTATTAACACTTGAACTAAGGTAAATTGGGTTAAATCGTTATAATTTTATGTAAGGAATTCAGTTTCTCTGTGTTCCATTAGTAATGGACCATCCTGTATATAAATGGGTAGAAGCTATCAAAATAATCAGGCGAGAAAAAAAACGAACTTCTTACTTTACTTAACTTTTTCTATCAGAATTGTTTAAACATTACTTAATTGTTTAAGAAATATTGTTTTCTAAGAATGAAGAATGAAAGCATATTTTCTTCAAGATTTCTTGGCTTATACAATCACTAGATATGATTTCACTTGAATTTAGTATATGAGGGCATAAATAATTGATTGATGAGATACCTGCTAATACAAAAAAGAATTGATGGCGTAAATTATTTCAGCGTTTGATGACAGTCATAAATTTCCAGTTAATTTACAACAATTATTTTGTGACAACCATGATTTAATTGTTTATAATATGGAATAATTTAAAATTTTCTCCCAATAATTATCATTTTTTCAGTTTTTTTATCACAAATTATTTAGCAAAAAAGTTTCAAATTTAAATTGGTCATCTGGCAGACTTCAAAGCGGATTAAATCAAAATATGTCAAATAAATAATTTCAGTTGCTGGATTTCGTTATCAATTTTTCAAAATTATGTCTCACTTATGTTGATTAATTTTTTATGGCTTTTGTTAGCTCATGTCGAATAGCCCTTCTAAGAGATGTTCCTAGGATCGAGATTTGAATTTTACTTTTTTTCAATTTCTTTTACTATTGTAATTGTATGTTTTTATAGTTTCAATACTTTAAAAAAGTCAATTTCATTGTAATTTTTTTTTTATTTTTTAGTTAAGTTTCCGATTGGACGACTCGTTTTTGAGTTATTTGCTAAAAATTACCTCATTTTTTCAAAAATTTATATCAATACCAACAGTTTAGATAATTCGAAATATCTAAAAGTAGAGAGTGATGTGTCCTACATCAACAATAATTGTATTTACTTCCGAACGAAAGCCCGGCGAGAAACCATCGCGCTTATACATTAGTTTATAAATGATTTTTCTATGCGAAACTGTCAAGAAATTATTTAATGATTATTTGTGTCTTGTTACTATGGAACTGTGCTAAATGGTGCTATAAAAGCGTGTGTTAAAGTAAATCCCATTTGAAGTACATTGTTACTTCACTCACTCTTCCGTTACTTTACGCACTTCATGACATACTTACGGACTGAAAATATCTTCAAAATAACGATTTTATAAACGAGACTAGATTTTATCTAGTCAATCAATTTTCAATGCCCTCAAACTGTAAACATAAATTACGTTGCTACGAAGAGTTAACATATTTCACCAAAAACTGTGGTAAAACTGATACACATTCGATATAGTAGCGTTGTCTCTTTGTCAATAATTTTTTTAGAGCGATTTAAGCATATTATAAGCTAAACAGAGTCCCAACAGAATCAAAAAGATGGGGCTAGTGTGTGACCAGTACTTCAGTCAAAGTAGACTTTCTGTATATGTAGATAAAAGAATACTTAGGTTTCGCAGAACACAGGTTGAAGAACACTGTTATAAATGCTGTATACATTTACTATGCTATACAGAGTATAGCATATATCTTCGTAAATATCGACTTTATAAAAAATATTTTATATAAAAATTGTGTAGTACTTAATTTGCTATAATAAGACAGTATTCAAATGTTTTTATTTCAGAAAACAAATGAGCAATGAATGCACTTGATATTTTTATTAATGGCAAATGAATGCCCTTTCATTATACTCATTTGATAGAGATTTTACAACGTAAAATGTAGTACAAAGTTTTTGAGAAAAATGAAAAAATCGTTTATTAAGGTAATTTCACCAATAACATTAATTCTAGAGAATTAAATGTACATACTAAAATAAAACGAATGAGCTCTAAATTAACACTAAAATGATTTCCACGGAAATAAATGTTCAAGATGTTTGCCAATAACTACAAGACAGTAGCCAATCTATCATACAAAGTTTAGAAGAATTTCTTGACGCTTTGGAAGATATTTTGGGATTGTTATGAAAATATCAATCTTTAACATTGCCAGTTTCGTGTGCCTATAACCGACCACAATTAAAACTTCTTTCCCAGTTCAGCTTCTATTAAATGATCCATTTTTACTTTTTGTCTACTAACATCTTTAAATAAACGAATTTCCACGAGTTTCAGTCACTTTCAGCTCATTAGTAAAATGTTCTAGTTAAATTTATCTTTTAAATAAACTCATCTAGTAGCCAATCAGGCCGTGTAAAAAAACCATGGTAATGGTTCCTTAGATAGTTTAACCAGAAGATGGTAGTAACGAGCCTAACATTAACTTAATTATACATTTCATGGGAATAAAATGATAACATAATAACATGTTATCATCGATGTTTCGAGCGAACAACGAGCATTGAAAACATTACAAATAAAGAAAAACAAAAGTAAATTGTACACACTAAAGGCAATACGAAACATATAAATTCGTAACAATCATTTAAATTAAAATTAACGAATCAAATTCCGTGCCTCAATTGTGTTTTTTATTATCATTTTTTTATTAATAATAGATAAGAAACACATTTATGACTAAATGAGCCTAATGAAAATGTACATTGCTACTTAAAAAGATTAAGTGTTATTCATGGCTCTTTTGTTTCTGAAATAAAAACATTTGAATACTGTCGTATCATGACAAAATATATTTACTAAGATATATACTATACATAATGGGCACCACCTGTATGTTTTCTGTTATATTTATTTCTATAAATTTACTACTTATTTATGTATACTGTAACTAATTTATGTATAATTTATTATTAATGTATGTGTATTTAGATGCGCATAGATAGAAAGTTTATTTCAAGGCAAATTTCAGTTAACACATTGGTGCATAATGTCCCTTAAAATGGACCTCAACATTGTAATTAATTAGTTAGTTTTTATGATTAAGTGTACACATAGTAACTTTTTTAACCTTCTTGTCAATACCTGGATTTCCCCCTTTCGTTCAATAACCAAGGTACCTACCCGGGTACTCACTACACAAAAACGATATGTATTGCAGCTCTAAGTTTTGATGAGCAGACAGAAGTTTCGCCACATTTGCTGCAATTTTTCTTGGCCATTCTAACGAACGATATTTGTGGATTTATGTATTAATTATGTTACGTGACCTCTTTCTAATATCTTATATGATAAGTTCTATCTCGAAAAGTACATTGTCTTGTAACTCATGTTATTTTATTTATAAATTATTGTGGAAATCGTAGTTGGAAAAAATTGAGGATTTAAGGAGGGGCTATTTCTCAGTGTATTACAGAGAAATTTTTAGAATGATTTTTGAAAAACAAATTTCAGATTGACGGCCAAAGAAAAGCGTAATTATTTAGCGGAATTAGGCGAGGAGTCTGATTCTATCGAAAATAATAATGTGTTTAATAATGTGAAATAATAATGTGACGATGAAGAATGGTTTCCGGTGTCATGTCAAGTACAATCATGCTCTGAAATGTCTGATTATGAAAAGATAGTGGGAAATGAGCAAAAGGGCCGTCGAAGTTGAAGGCGAACCTGAAGCAGAGCCCGAAAACGACATTGATGAAGAAACAGATGCAGAGAATAAAGAGACATCTGCTCTTCAATCGCTCGAATCAACCGGGAATCAATAGGTTCTGAACTATACTATGCTTTATTCGTTTTCATGACGTACAAAGGATAAGCCTGCGCCGAAGTGTCTAATAATTGACTAGCAGCTTTTTCCATATCACGGACGAATAAGATTTACAAAATATATTCCATCGAAACCGGCTAAATATGGCATAAAGGTATGATGAATATGTAATGCCAAAAATTCATATCCTCTGCAGGGATAAATTTATACCCTAAGAACTAACTACTGAGCGCCGTGAAGCGTTGGCTATTCTGTAGGAGTTAAGTTAGGAATATCACAATGGATAATTTTCTTACGTCGTTACCATTAGCAAAATTTCTGCTGTCGTGGAGATTGACAATCTTGAGTTGACGAACATGGAAAAAAAGAACGAGACTTTGGTGCTTTTATCCTTAAACTGAGACGGAGAAAATTATATAATACAACAAAACAAAAAATCGTCGTCGACACGATTGACCAAATGCTCCGGATGATACATACATACATTTTATATTACGAAAATAATAAATTGAAAAAAAAGACGAACGAACGCTTTTGTTTCTTGCGTAAACTCAGCGAAGAATTATGCATACCTCCATATGAAGAGAGATCAAAAAATCCTCAAATAATGAGAAATTTCTCGACGAAGAATGCTGTAGAAAGCATATTCGGTAAACCACAAACTATGTAACAAGTCTATCAATATAATTCGAGCAAAGACTTGATTCTACAGGTCAAAAAATAGTTATAGGTTTGCTATATTTGGAACGGTGCTTTTAAAAGACGTCGAAAAACATGAAAAGCGTATAAGTTGTGTAAAAAACTCGTATACAGTGTGAGTCAATAGTGCGAGAACGGAAGATTGTAGCCTTACTGTTGAAAATAAAGAAAATGTTTTTGTGTCATCATAGATTATAATCAAAGCTGCATCGACTGAAATTATTTTCAACTATACAGGGTGTTTCACAATTCCAGAACCCTAGTCAACTTCATTTTTTAAAATGGAACCCTATACATCTTTTTATATATGTTGATTACCTGTCTTAAATGCTATAAATGCGTATCTTATTTTCAAATTTTGAATACAAGATTGCCAAGTTATTAATAATTTTGTGAAAATTTTTGGAAAATCTTGTGGTGACTTAAAATTCATTATCACCATTATTATTAAATATTGAATATTGCAATTTGGCATATCGATAAACAAAGCTTTGGTCTTTGAAACCCCACTAATACAATTTGATAATATTACACAGGACGGTTATCAGAACCGGTTAATTTATGAAATGTTTGACAGACCATAACTTTGTTATTTTAAATGGAATACCCTATATTTTTTCAATGCTTCCGAAGATTTTATTAATTACCTTTCATTTTTGTTAAGCATATGGTATATCTAACATGTGTACCTTTTGAGATAATTACACTATTTCAAAAATGTCAGCATAAATTTGATTTTCTACAAGAAATAAACTACGAGGAAGACATTTTTAAACAAATGCAATTAAGTTTATTTCGTAAAAGGTGGAAAAGTATGTGCACAGACAATAGTATTAAGAAAACAACTTTTCAAAAATTCTATTTAAGTATGTTGGAAAGATCTTATCATAGTGGAGAGGTGTACCATCGTGCTGAGACCACATTCTTTGTCAAACGTCTCGTAAAACATCTTCTAAAAGTTTTCGCAATTGATTTTCTAAGAAATTCAAAAAGATTATCCATTGACGATTGCCTCGAAGAAATACGATCTGATCAAATAAGATTCGAGAAGCCCTGCCCACATGGTTTAGCACCATTGTTATTAGTGGGCTACTTCTCATATAAATTTACTGTTGACCATATCGTAGTAATAAAGATTAAGGCGGTTAACATAGTTATTTTTACAAAACATCGCTTATTTGCTGTATAGAAGATTATCGTAAAAATTACATTCTTGTTGATCTTTTTCTAATACCCATTTCGAAAATTCTAGTCTTTTTGAACTGAATATGCACACATGTATACTTATTCACCTTTTTCAAAAAAGACGCACTTGCATTTGTGTAAAAATGTCTTTTTCGAAGTTTATTTCTTGTGAAAAAATCAAGTTTATACCGACATTTTAGAAATAGTGTAATTATCTCAAAAAGTACACATGTTAGATATACCATATGCTTAACAAAAATGAAAGGTAACTAATAAAGCCTTCTCAGGCATTGAAATAATATA
Organism: Onthophagus sagittarius; assembly: GCA_036711965.1. NCBI lineage: Eukaryota > Metazoa > Arthropoda > Insecta > Coleoptera > Scarabaeidae > Onthophagus > Onthophagus sagittarius. The sequence continues at coordinate 67,756,108 of JASERS010000003.1, forward strand.
GGGTGTTCCATTTAAAATAACAAAGTTATGGTCCTTCAAATATTCCATAAATTAACCGGTTCTAGTAACCATCCTGTATAATATTACCTAATAGTATTAGTGGCGTTCGAAAGACCTAAGCTTTGTTTATCGATATGCCAAATTACAATCTTCAATATTTAATAATAATGCTGATAACGAATTTTAAGTGAACACATGATTCTTCAAAAATTTTCACAAAATGATTAATAACTTGGCAACCTGGCATTCAAAATTTGAAAACAAGATATGCACTTATAGCATTTAAGACAATTAATCTGCATATGTGAAAATATACATAGGGTTCCATTAAAAAAATGAAGTGGAATAGCGGGCCTGGAATAGTGAAACGCCCTGTATAGCTGAAAATAATTTTAATCGATGCAGCTTCGATAATAATGTATGATGTCACAAAAACATTATTTTTATTTTCAACGGTAAAGCCACAATCTTCCGTCCCCGCACTATTGACTCACCCTGTATAACGAACACACGGTAACGATAACTCGCACTGAATATGGTCAATAAAAAGTTTGAGTTTTACTCGTTTTTCAGAGTTTATGCATTTAATTAGTGTTTATTATTGAAGTTTCCATCCCTACACTAATAAAGTAGATCGACGACACGCATACACAAAAGCGGAAAAAGATTCCTGTGAACTGCTCGCTATAAAACGGGTACCCCAGGTATTGAACAAGCGTATTGTCAAATTTGACCTCCAATAATATAAATAATAATAAAAAACATTCTTACTCAAAGCGTAAGTTGATGTAAAATGATCCTAATTACGAGAATCACATCAGTGGTCAATTTCACGAATTTAGTAGGACAATATTCATATCTCATTCAATTTTACATGTGGCTGTTAATAACAAAGTCTAAGATTTATACAAAACTTGAGTCATATTCGTCTACCGGAAGTGGTACTTTATTTGACAGTATATTAAACTTATTTTATATAACATGTTGTTTAAAGCGAGTTAAACAAGTTAAATATTGCATAAACAATTAAAACTATGAGAAATATCCATATCGTAAACTTCACTTGAACAATGTAACCGGAAGTACTCCTTTATCTTAACTCCATTCATAATTTTTATAGAAGTATATGAAAATGTTATTAAGTCCTGGCATGTAAACATGTAGATATTAAATATCAGTCAAATTACATAACTGGAAGTAATCAGGTTTGATCATTTAGATCATATTTAAACATGCTGTGAAACTGAATGCAATATTCTAATGGATTAAATTAAAGCAAGTTGTGAATTTTCATGGATTTATATCTATTTATGTTTTTGATAGTATAGATTTTCAACGGACTTATTCGCCCGTTTATTATAACAAATTTTAAATGTCATGAAAATTATCAAATACACATTTAAACATAAAAACAGAGTTAATAAAATTAATAGCTAAAAAGCAGTTTAACAGTTAATATTTTACATTGCATTTTACTGTGATCATTGCATTTTGAGATAATATGTAAGAACTACCAAAAGTATAAATTAAGCTTAATTTAATCAAATAATTTTTTATTTTGTGTGTTAATATGAGTCGTTATTTATTTTTATTACGAATTTTTCAAAATCGATTGATTTGAAATATATAGGTTAAATATATAAATATAATATTAAATAAATCTTTATGGTGTAAGATAGCTTATTGATAAGATATGAGAACAAAAATGTCGAATAAAAACATTCTATTTCCATTAAAAAATAATTAAGTAATAACTAAAAAAATAGCTATTACAATCAAATTTAAAATTTCATTTCATATCGTTGGCGTTTGAAAATAATGTGTGAATCCACTCTAATTGAAATATGAAGGTGCCATAGTCATATTACTTATACTTTACTTTCAATAACATCTAACAATAAATATAGAAATTTTCAATCTTAAAGTTATGCCACTGTTTTTAATTGACAGTCAATATTTCTTAAAATCAGTGGAAGTAAGTGAAGTCTTATGTACCATCTTATAGGAAATACTTCAGGTTACAAAATTAAAAAAAATATTGGAATGATTCACGAAATAAAAGTGAAATTATGTAAAGTTAATTTTTTAACTATAAGAACTAAAGGTATGGACTATCATTATATAAAATTAGTACATGTATACTTAATATATCGTAAATACTACAAAACAATATAACTAGCATTGCAACACTCTTAACAAAATTAAACACCAAATAATTTCTTGATTATACATTCGGATGATGGTAATTAAACCATTCTAATATAAAAAAAATTATTCCTGTACCTTATGCCAGCCATGCAGTAAACTAGTTATACCATTATTATATCATAAAGAAATTACCAATTTTTGTATTTTGTCCACCTAAATTTGAATAATTTACTACTGTGATAAACGCGTATTTTCCCGAGAAAATGAAATATTGCATTGAGAATACGAAAATGGGTTGGGACATTGACAAAAGGGTTAAAGGACGTGTGATAATTACTGTACGAGTGGGAAAAAATTGAATATACGACGCATTATAAAGAATGAATTCATTCTTGAAATGAGAAACACAAAAATTTTGAAATTGATGTTAATTGATATTTATTACCTTTGTTGAAACGTTCCTCCAATTTGTTTTAAGTTTTCGGTAATGATAAAAAAGTTCTATAAGGTTCTATAAAGGAACCATAGTAATGGTTTATAAAGATTTTTCTAAACCGCGTTCATTCGCGTAGCATATTTAGTCGTCCACATCGAGTTTGGTTTTTATTACCCTATCACTTTCCTACTGTAGTTGTAAAACGAACACAGACGGGGCTGCAACAGGTAATTTCCCATTGAAGAATTTTGGGATTCCTCACTCAGGGCCGCATTAAGGAACAACCTTTTCCTTTCCTTCCAAGTTTTGAACAAATAATAGGGTGATTTTATATTCATTATTAAATTAAGTATCTACTTATTTCTTCTAAGAAATGTTTTGCTGTTTCTATAACATTTCGTTATTATATTATTTAGATATTCCTGAAAATATATTTTTTTTAAGAAACACCTAGAAATAGCTTATGGAAACTACTTATAAGAGAGGACAGGCGAAATTCTTGATGAGTATTTTGTTAAAAGCCACGTGAAAGGTATCGTAAGAAAAGAAAATATTTCGTCCCTGGGAAAACTAGTCACCATATTCGCCAAAACAATATTATTCCGAAGATAGTAAAAGAATTATTGTTAACGTTTTCGTTAAATTGCAAGAAAAAGATTGTTCTGCTGCCTGTAAAGTTACCAGTGAATTGACAGGGGTACCTGTAACAACAGTACGTAGATTCATTGCGCAGTTGGAGAATAGAGAATCTACAAGTGATCAACCCACCAAAGCTTGTCATCACCACATACTGTCGCCTCTTTAAAGATAAGATTACAAGAACTTCATGTAGAAATACCTTATTCTGAAGAGCACTTTTGACGATATCTTCGAACAATTGGATTTCACTACAAATCCCTGGACGGAAGAGCTCATATTACTGAAACTCCCCGGCTAAAAAAATGGAAGTGGGAATTTATTGATCAAATTAGAAAATATCGGGAAGAGAAGTGGAATATTGTTTATTTAGATGAAACTTGGTATGATACCCATGATGTGAAAAAAGGGCCTTTTCAATGGGAGTGATAAATGTGCATTGAAGATACCGTGTTCAAGAGAAAAACGAATTATTATTCTTCATGCAGGGAGAGAAAATGGTTGGGTTCAAAATGGATTACTTTTATCTGCAAAAAATATTAAGGACTGCTCTGCAGATTATCAACAAGATATGGATGCTGCGTTGTTTGAGACATGGTTTAAAAATCAGTTATTACCAAATTTAAACCAGCGGTCGGTAATCGTTCTTGACAACGCAAGTTATCACTCACGAATTTTACATCCCAAACCTGCAAAGAGGCATAAGAAACAATATATTTTAACATACATGGAAGAACATAATATTGCCATGCCGGACGGTAAGATCACAAAAGACAAACTGTTATCGAAAGTCAATGAAGTTGAGATTCCAACCGATTACATAATCGATGGTATGGCAAAAGAAGCGGGACATATAGTTCTACGATTACCACCGTACCATTGCGTTTTGAACCCCATAGAATTAATCTGGAGCAATTTAAAGCGAAATATCAGGAAAAATAATTCAGCTCCAATCTTAAGCACCAAAGTGGTGGATTTAATTCGGCAAGAGGTTGAGAACATACCGACAGAATTATGGGGAAATTGCGTAAAACACATAATCGACGTAGAAAATTCTTATGTATCGCTAAATAATCAACGGTTTATTATAGATATCGGAAATGATAGTTCCGATGAAAGCAACTGTGAAAATTCTGATTGTTGTGATAGCGACGACGAATAATTAAATTCTTTAATATAATCTTTGGTGTTTTATTGTTGTTCGACCCTGTCCTTGTCACACTGTCATAAATCTTTAAAGGTACTCGAGCGGGTAAAACTCACCCCGGGTTTTATTTATGATGACTGTCATAAAAACCAAACTCGATGTGGACGACTATACATGGTGTATCAGATATGAGTAGAAAAAGTTAAGGCGTTACACATCTCACCAAAATTTGATTTTGAAGGCTTTTAACCTTGGGAAAAATTGCTTATGTTTTCTAACATATTTCTCCATCTCTCTCCCCCATCTCTTTATCAACGCTTTCTCATCAGTTAGAACTTGGTCTTTTCCTCTTTCTATACAACCATTTGCAGTTGCTATTTCGCATTATTTTTTTTAATCTATATTTAGGTAACCTTAAACATTTGCGTGGTAAACTCTGCACACGCTTGTGATATAGCATCATTGTTCTCATCCACAATGCAATAAATGGTTGTCTCTACATTATTTGATTTAAACGATTATTTGACTTATTTTCTTGAAGATAACTGATTTTTTGTATAATTTATTAGATTTAAGAGCACATGTGTATTATAAATCGTATGAATGGATATATTTGGATTGTTTGTTATGCTGAGGATTTCGTTAAATTTGGTTGATTTGTTCTCCACACGTGGAGGCGGGTAAAAATTGGCACGCGATGTGTATATTTGGCGGACCTACACCTTGATCCGCACCTCGAAAAACCAAGTGGGTCGTTGAAGTGTCGCAACTTTTCGAAGGCTCCAATTTATAAAACTCACTGTGACGCACAAAACTTTTTTCTCATCCATCTTGTTTAGTAGTCACAACATTTTATTTAATACCAACAAACTTTTCGTTTCAAAATTTATTTAAATCCATCATATAGGTTCTAGAAAGTTTCAAACTTAATTAAAATTTCTTTAAACGTATTCTATTTTATTCACCTAACTTAATCTGATTATTCTCGAAATTAAGTAGAAAACGCAGTAAATTAATTGAAGCTCTAATTATTTAAGGATGAGTCACTACCTCCATGGTAAACGAGTATAATTTTAGAACATTCTATTCCACTAATAAGACTTAACTGTGTAATTAATTCAAGTTTATTTCAAACGCGGACATTTCAAAGTTTACATTGCGCCGATTTTAAATCAAGTTTTATATTTATACATACTATTTTAAGATTTTTTTTAAGTTACCTAAAAGGCAATAACAATCAAACGCTCACCGAAATAAACGATATTTATGTGAGATTTTGTCATCGTAAAAAGCGTGCCAAAGGTGTCGCAATGATTACGGTATAAACCGCAGAACATTTTGAAGACCATGCGAATAAAGCGCGTAATAACGTCTATTTCTGGTGTTTTCGACTTCCTTCTGTCGCGTTTTCCCGTTGCATCTTTTGAATGGGGGAGGCGTGCTCTAATCGCGATAATAAAGTCTTTTTTTGGACCGTTTCCAAACAACTAGGAGCTGTTTTTGCGAATATTTCCGCTCTCTTTCTATCTTTAAAGCGACCATTTATTTTAAGTAAAGGGATTAGAGTAATTTAAGTTGGTGTCGATTTTACTACTATAAAGATTTGGCACCAAATGGACGTTAACTTCTCGTTTTGTCGGTTGGCAGGAACGTTCGCTTTACACCTGTTCCGCAATTTGAAATTAACTTTTATCGACAGATTCTCAATATATCGGGAGTTGAATGTTTTAGAAACGCTGGCACCATTTGACCGTCGCGGACTTACATAAATTGGTTGTTTCGTAGAATTCCTGCCAGTTTTCAAACGTACCTCGAGCCTTGAACGTTCACACGTTAGAGTTTTGCCTCTTTCTCTCGGTTTGTTTTCGTTTTCTATAGCTGTGGTGGAAAAGTAAATATTTTCGCTTTTTGCGTTTGAAGAAGAAAATGTTGTTAATTGTTAAATAAAGTTTTTTTGTTTTTGAATTTGTGGATGTGATGTGATTAAAAATTTCTTCTTCAAATCCTCAAATTGGGGGACAATATAATCGGTGTGAGAATTATTTTAGGTTTCTGTTTGATAAAAGATGTCGTTCAGATCGAAACAGCCCGTCCCTCCAGCACGAAGAAGATCGTCTTCGGGCGTTCGAAACGGCTCCACCAGCTCATCCACCAATTATAACAGGCCGAGAAGTTACATGGGATCGCATAGTAGCCCGTTTTCTTCGGCTTTAGCCGCTATTCCCTCAAATACTCCTTACACAAATTATACACCGACTTCTTCTTATAAAAATTATGGAGGTTATTCTTCGAATTATAAAAGTCCATATTATCAAAACAGTTATAGAAGCGGATCTTCTCCAAGTGGTTACGCGAGTTTAACAATTCCCGCCAAAGCCCTGACCAACATTAACGTGGTCACACCTAATTATTCGAAGGTTTATGATAATAGTAGAGAATATGTTAGTGGCGGAGGACGCACATCAAGGCAAATGAGCCGATCGGGGAGTTTTACAAGAGAAAATTCTTTAACTAGGGCTCAAAATGCTTTGCAAGCTTTGGGTAGTGGGATGGGGTCAAGATCGCATAGTTTAACTTCATTAAATTCAGAGGGGTATATTGTAAGTAATTTTTTTTTTGGTAATGATTATTTTCTAAAAACGGTTTTATGGTTTTTCGGTTTGCACGTGCCAGTTTTTGATGGTTGCGGTGTTGGCACACGGCGCTTTTAAATAGAAGCGAATAATAAACATTACAACCAATTTTATACCGTGACTTGGAGCGCGTGCCGCCAACTCCGCCGCCGTCGCTGTCTGCCAGTGCGTTTAGCCTATATTTACGCCCTTCCCGGAATAACGCGCGCCTATTATTAATTATTCGTATAATTGGAGGGCGAAAGCTCCGAACTAAAATAGACGAGGAGTCTTTGAACTACTAATGTAATCAAATGGGAAAAGAAAAGTTCTTTCTCTTAGAATCCCCTGCGAAACATTTACAAACAATTATAATTACAATTTTAAGTTCATATACTTAATTTATTTAATTTTGTGTATTTTTCAGAGTGGTAATGAACGATCGGGAAGAAGTTCGCGTGTGAGCAGCTCAAGCGATTTAATTTTAAGGGGTGAAAATGGTGAAATCGATTATAAGAGGCTGTACGAGCAATCGCTCACTGAAATCGATAGGTTGAAAGATAAATTGAGGAAATCTGATGAAGAACTTCGAGATACTAAACAGACGTTAGAAAAATTACAAACTGTTGTAAGTATAATTTTTTTTCATAATGAACATAATATCGCACCTAATCGCCTTTATAGATAGAAATCATTAACTCATTACACCTCACTTTTTTATCTGAACAGAATTTAATATAGATCGTCTTTATAACTTTCTAGAATGTCCAACTTTTTTGCTTTATTAATGCAAAAATGTGGCTCCTAAAGAGAAATAATTTATTATAAATTAATACTATAATTAAGTTGAGTTGGGTTGGGAAGTTCGCAAAAAGTTTCGTATAAAATAAAATTGTGACCCCATTCACGAATGGGATTCATGTTGAGTTCAATCAAAAAAATATATAGCTTATATGATGATTTGTTTGCCAAATTTAACAAAATCAATTTAAAGCTGCAAAGCAATTTTTAAAATTACATATGGGAATGACCTTAAAATCATCCAAAATTTGTTTACAATTAGCCACAAGTTGTTTAAAATCATCTACGAGTAAAATCATCCAAAATTTGTCTAAAATGTATGTCTAATTGCTTAGAATTGTCTAAAAATATGTAAAATCATCAAAAACTATCTAAAACAAGTATTAAACGTCTATAATTGTCTAAACTTGTTTGAAATCATCAATAACTGTTTAAAATCAAACAAAATTAGTTTACAATTGTCCACAAGTTGTCTAAAATCATCTACAAGTTGGTAAAATCATCTAAAATTTATTTAAAATATATGTTTGATTGCTTATAATTGTCTAAAGATATATAGAATCATTAAAAACTGTCTAAAATCAACTAAAATTAATTTATAATCATCCACAAGTTATACAAAATCATCCAATAGTCCAAACTTGTTTCAATCATCAAAAACTGTCTAAAATATGTCTCTAACTAAGTTGACTAAAGTCTAAGTTGTTTAAAATCACCCAAAATTTGTCTATAATATATCTATAGTAGCTAATCATTGTCTAACGATGTCATCAAAAATTGTCAAGTCTAAAGTTGGTTAAAATCATGAACCACCGTCTAAATACATCCAAAATTAATTTAGAATTATTCAAAAGTTATTTAAAATCATCTAAAATTAGTCTAAATGTATCTCTAATAGCGAGTAATTGTCTAAAGGTCTCTAAAATTATCAGAAACTGTCAAAAATATGTCTCTAATCGTCTATAAGTGTCTAAAATTGTTTAAAATCATCCAACGTTAGTTTAGAATCATCCTAAAGTTGTCTAAAACTATGCAGTTGTTTAAACTTATCTAAAGTTGTTTATAATCACCCAAAATTGTCTAAAATCATCAAAAACGTTCTAATATATGTCTCTCATGTGCTACACTTGTCGAAAGTTATCTAAAATCATCCACAATTTGTCTAAATTATATCTCTAATAGTCAATAATTGGCTAAAGATGTTTAAAATCATCCACAAGTTGTTTAAGACCATTCAAAATTTGTTTAAAATATATTTCTATTTGTCAATAATTGTCTAAAGATGTTTAAAATCATCAAAAACTGTCAAAAATATGTCTTTAATCGTCTATAAGTGTCTAAAATTGTTTGAAATTATCCTACATTAGTATAGAATCATCCTAAAGTTATCTATAATCATCCAACGTTGTCTAAATGAATCCAGTTATCTAAACTTGTTTAAAGTGATCAAATCAAAAACTTTCTAAAAATTTTGCATTGTAATAAAATCCAGTACTTATTATTAAAATATTTCGCTGCAAATGTTGGGACTGAAGTTGTTTAAGACCATTCAAAACTTGTCTAAAATATATTTCTATTTGTCAATCGTCTATAAGTGTCTAAAATTGTTTAAAATCATCCAAAATTAGTTTAGAATCATCCACAAGTTCTCTAAAACTATCCAACTTTATATAAATTAATCTAAAGTTGTTTAAAATCATCCATAATTTGTCTAAAATATATCTCTAATAGCAAATAAGTACCTAAAGATATCTAAAATCAGCAAAAACTATCTGTGATATATAAAGAGATATAAAAATATATCTCTCATAGCCTATAATTCTCGAAAGTTGTCTAAATCATCCACAAGTTATTTAAAATTGTCTAAAATTTGTTTAGATATATTTCCAACATCCAATAATTGTCTAAATATGTCTAAAATTATTAAGAACTATCTAAAATATCGTGTATAAGTGTCTAAGGTTGGTTCAAGTCAATAAAAACCGTATAAAATTATCAAAAACTGTCTCTCATATATAAAGATATATATTGTCTAAATCATCCACAAGTTGTTTAGTCCAAAATTTGTTTAGATATATCTCTAACATCCAATAATTGTCTAAAGTTATCTAATATTATTAAGAACTATCAAAAATATCGTCTATAAGTGTCTAAGGTTGGTTCAACTCATCAACAACCGCCCAAAATCATCCAAAATTAATTTAGAATCATCCAGAAGTTGTCTAAAATTATACAAAATTGTTTAAAATCACCCTCTAAAATATATCTAAAATATATCTCTAACAGCTAATAATTGCCTAAAGATATCTAAATCATCAAAAACTGTCTTTCATATATAAAGAGTTATAAAAATATATCTCTCATAGCCTATAATTCTCGAAAGTTGTCTAAATCATCCACAAGTTGTTTAAAATTATCAATAATTGTCTAAAGATATGTAAAATTATTAAAAACTATTAAAAATATCGTCTAGAAGTGTCTAAGGTTGATTAAAATCATTAACAATCGTCCAAAATCATCCAAAACTAGTTTAGAATCATCCACAAGTTGTCTAACATCGTCCAATGTTATCTAAATTCAGTTGTCTCATTTTTTTTAAACCATCAAAAAGTGCTAGCCTATAGCTATCTAAAGTTTATTGATTGTTTAAATTCACACAAAGCACCCACCTAATTATTGTCTAAAGATGTCCAAAACCATCAAAAATTGTCAAAACTGTATCTACCATAGCATATAATTCTCTAATGTTGTCTAAAATTATCCACAAGTTGTTTAATTTTCCCAAAATTTGTCTAAAATATATCTCTAATAGCTAATAATTTACCTAAAGATATCTAAAATCATCAAAACTGTCAAAAATATGTCTACCATAGCCTATAATTGTCTGAAATCATCCATAAATTGTTTAAAATCGTCCAAAATTTGTCTAAATGTATCTCTAATAACCAATAATTGTCTAAAGATATCTAAAATTATTAAAAACTGTCAATAATGTTAATTTAATCGTCTTATAAGTGTCTAAGATTGGTTAAAATCATTAATAATTGTTTAAAGTCATCAATAATTGTTTGAAATCATCAATAACTGCTTAAAATCTACCAAAATTAGTTTACAATTAGCCACAAGTTGTCTAAGATCATCTACGAGTTGGTAAAATCATCCAAAATTTTTCTAAAATATATGTCTAATTAATTGCCTAGAATTGTCTAAAAATATGTAAAATCATCAAAAACTATCTAAAACAGGTATTAATCGTCTATAATTGTCTAAACTTGTTTGAAATCATGAATAACTGTTTAAAATCATACAAAATTAGTTTACAATTGTCCACAAATTGTCTAAAATCATCTACAAGTTGGTAAAATTATCTAAAATTTATTTAAAATATATGTCTGATTGCTTATAATTGTCTAAAGATATATAGAATCATTAAAAACTGTCTAAAATCAACTAAAGTTAATTTGTAATCATCCACAAGTTATCCAAAATCATCCAATGTTATCTAAATTAATCCAATAGTCCAAACTTGTTTTAAATTATCAAAAACTGTCTAAAATGTGTCCCTAACTTAAGTTGTCTAAAGTCTAAGTTGTTTAAAATCACCCATAAGTTGTTTAAAATCACCCAAAATTTTTCTAAAATATATCTCTAGTAGCTAATCATTGTCAAAAGATCTCGAAAATCATCATAAATTGTCCAAAAATATCGTCTAAAGTTGGTTAAAATCATGAACAACCGTCTAAAAGCATCCAAAATTAGTTTAGAATCATCCAAAATTTGTTTAAAATCGTCTAAAATTAGTCTAAATATATCTCTAATAGCCAATAATTGTCTAAAGATGTCTAAAATTATCAAAAGCTGTTAAAAATATGTCTCTAATCGTCTATAAATTATTAAGATTTGTTAAAATCATTAATAACCATCTAAAAGCATCTAAAATTTGTTTAGAATCATCCACAAGTTGTTTAATATTACCCAACATTTGTTTAAAGTATAACTCTAGTAGCTAATCATTGTCTAAAGATGTCTAAAATCATCAAATATTGTCAAAAAAATGTCTCTAATCGTCTATAAGACTCTAAAGTTTGTTAAAATCATTAATAATGATTTTAAAATAAATGTATAATATAAATAAATTTTATAAAATAAATCTCTAATAGCTAATTATATCTAAAATCATCATAAATTGTCAAAAATATGTTTCTAATCGTCTATAAGTGTCTAAGGTTGGTTAAAATTATTAACAACCCTTTAAAAGCATCCAAAATTAATTTAGAGTCATCCACAAGTTATTTAATATCACCCAAAATTTGTCTAAAATATATCTCTAGTAGCTAATCATATCTAAAAATATCTTAAATAGATATCTATAATTGTCGAAAGTGGTCTAAATCATCCACAAGATGTTTAAAATTATCCAAAATTTGTCTAAATATATCTCTAACATCCAACAATTGTTTAAAGATGTCTAAAATTATTAAAAACTATCAAAGATATCGTCTATAAGTGTCTAAGGTTGATTAAAATCATTAATAACCGACCAAAATTTGTTTAGAATCATCCACAAGTTGTCTAAAATCATCAAAAACTGTCTAAAATATGTCCCTAATAGCCTATAATTGTCTAAAGTTTATTGATTGTTTAAAATCATCCAAAGCACCCTGCTAATTATTGTCTAAAGATATTCAAAATCTTCAAAAACTGTCAAAAATGTATCTATGATAGCCTATAATTGTCTAAAATTATTTAAAATCATCCACAAGTCCTTTAAAATCACCCAAAATTTGTCTAAAATATATCTCTAATGGTTTATCTATTATCTAAAGATGTCTAAAAGTATCATTGTCTAAAGTCGTATAAATCATCCACAAGTTGTTTAAAATTGTTAAAAACTTGTCTAAATATATCTCTAACAAACAATAATTATCTAAATATGTCTAAAGTTATTGAACACTGTAAAAAATGTGACTCTAATCGTCTTATAACTGTCTAAAGTTGGCTAAAATTATTAATAATCGGTCAAAATCATTCAAAATTAGTTTAGAATCATCCACAAGTTGCATAAAATCATCCAATGTTATCTAAAGTAATCCAGCTGTCTAAACTTATTTAAAATCATCAAAAACTTACTAAAATATGTTTCTTATAGTCTACAATTGTCTAAAATTATCTACAAGTAGTTTAAAATCGTCCAAAATTTATCTAAACCAGGGGTGACCTCTCCAAACTTTTTTTTTATTTTTTTAAATTCTGATTCCCAAAATGACAACATTTTTTTAGTTGGTAAACTTATGAAAAAGTTTATGCCTCCCAAGTACACTTTCTGCAACAACATACAATTGCAACAGGATGATAAATCGCACGGGCCGCAAAATAGTTTATAATAAATTATATCTCTAATAGCCAACAATTGTCTAAAAATGTGTAAAATATGTCTCTAATAGTTTAAATATGGTTGCTCTGCACGCATTAAGAGTTTTGTATGGGTGCAATGATAAAAATTTAATGTGAAAACTTTTCTCTATAAAGAATACTTGAGGGGAAGAAAATTCTCTCAATTATCAAGAACTTTTTGAGTTACAAAATTGTGATGTGTTGTTAGTTTATTATCAATCAGCACTTGAGGCCATTTCACTTACAATAAGATTTTGAAAAAAGATTTGAATTGAAATAAAATACATTGATTTCAAGACATTTTTCATTTCCTTATTCTTGATTGGGTGTTGGAGTCGTTTGTGTTTGAAAAACATGTTTTTATTAATGTTGTTTTCAATCTTTTTTTAAAGTTCACTTTTTTATAGTCCTCAGATTATAAGTAGGTCACGGAATCCTCCAATTGTTTTCAGTGACGTTCTAAAAAATAGTCGGTTTATTGCACGTTAGTTATTTACGATTGTACGATTTGAAAATATTTTTAAAAAAATAATATTTTATAACTTTAATGGAAACAAACATGATAATATCAATTATAAATCACATGTTGAAATAATCATCAAATTTTCTTTTATAAATGACCTTTAACTTGATGATAAAATGTGTTCATATACAAACGAGCATCAATGACATCCATGACGCCACTGAGAACAAGTGAAGGGAGAAATCATATCTTGAAATAAATGGGGTGTATGATGAACAATATACCCTTAACTCCAAATTGAGTTTTCATCTACAACATTTTCGGCATTTTAAAGAAGACCACCATTAAGTCAATGATGAACAGCACACTTTTAACTCTAAATTGAGTATATGATGAAGTCTTCAGCATTTCATTTGATTCTGACATTTTATGTAACACTACCGCTCATAAGTATATGATAATTTGAATTGTCACACATAGCTTTATTTAATCTTCATAAATCCATACAATATTTTCACCATAGTTTTTTGCAATGTAGGTACTTTAGATGGCATACCATTGTGTAGAAAGTAGAAAAATTGGTTTCAACTTTGAATTGATTAAAAAAATCTATCTCTGTTCCATAATAAGTGAGACATTTGAAAATATTCAAAATATATGCTTCCAAAAAATGGTTGCTGCAAATGAACTGAATTGGCAAGAATAAGCATTTAATAATATTACATGTAATTTAATATTACATTAAAATTTAAAAAATTATTGAAAGTGGTAAGGTGGTAACTTCAAACCAACTATCAAACAATTTTGTATAGGTGCTCTTTTGGAAGCATTTCAAGTCTTCTAGAAACAATATTAAGTCTTCTGGACGCATTTCAAGTCTTCTCGAAACTGTACCAAGTCTTCCAGGGGTAATGGCAAGTTTCATGGAAGTAGTTCAAGTTTTCTGGAAACAATTTAAGTCTGCTGGAAACATTTCATGTCTTCTGGAAACTGTATCAACTTTCTTAGAAGCATTTTAATTCAATGAATCTGATTGGTAACTCAATAAATGAGGGCAAAGCGTCGAGTGGAGAATTTTATAATATACAAAAATAACATAATTTGGAAAAAATATAAATCGGTACTGACTCACTTATTTTGAAACAGCGATAATTTTTATAAAAATATGTTAATAACCGTTCTCAACAAAAATAAATCATAACACAAGGAATATTATCATAATAAAATGGTGATAAGCAGTCAGAGATTTAAAACAATCTATCACTTGATTGAGTAACTTTTGATGTTGTTTGTTGGGATAGAATCAGTCAATGCATCGATAGTAGCTGGTCGATCTTTGCCTATTCTGATTGCTGTTGTCGGGACATCTTGCCTGTGAAAATAGCTCGAATACCCTTTAAACTGCGTGCTAGAGTCTTCCATAAGTCGGCGGACACTGCGTAAACCAGTTACCTTGTGATGTTTGTTCTGTTGGAACAGTCAAGTCAACCCCGACGAAGATCATTCAACAAGTCTCGCACTTTTCAGCCTCCTCTTAATCATCAATTTAGCCTCATTAGACTGGATAACGTTTTTATCATCCAGTCGTGTGGTGATTCGACGTCTACCAGTTTGTCCCATCTTCATAAAGCCCTTGAGTATCTTCTACGTCTTCAACTTCGAAACTCAAGACATACAAGCAAAAACAACGTGATAAGCTGCGTCTGTATGCGTCTCTCTGCAATGACGTTCTGCGTCGATTCCGACATATTTTCAATTTCTTTCTTTTTGCATATCCCTAATAATAATATTTCACAGTTTTCAAAACATGAAATATTATTTTATTATATTAAATATTATTATATTAATATGTCAGGTGTAGAAATAACTTTTTAGATTAATATTTACTTTAGCGTTATTTATCATGTGAAAATAACGTTAAAGTAAATATTAATCTAAAAAGTTATTTCTAGACCTGACATATTGATATAATAATCAAGTGACTTTTGGAGTATTATACAATACTATTCTTTCATTATGCATTGTCTGAAATATGTGTAACGATTTGTCCAGTATTAGGAAAGTTATGTAAGAAAAACCAAATAATTATATACTTTTGAACGGTACTGTACGGTCGCCTGATTTTTATTTCTCAACGTTATTGTTGATGTTTTCAGATAATATCCACAATTTCATCCTTCTCGTTGTTTATGTCACTTTTCAGATAGCTAAACTTGAATGAATTAGTTCTCGATTTAATTTTTTGAACCCAAACGATTTTCAAGATTCCAAATGTTTCTTTAATTTCTTCTATTGATCTACCCAGGATGCTGTGATCATCTCACCACTTGGACGGAAGATTAGTTGTTCATCAAGATTTCGTTTAGATTGAGTATGATTTTTTCAAAACATATTCATATGTTCATGAATATGATTTCTTATTATTAGTCCCTATTAATCTTTAAGTCTAAGGTTCTCTATGTTTTTCGGTTTGCGGTTTCCTAAATAATCGGAATTTTTTTTTCCGCGGCGTCCTAAATATATCCGATTTTTTTTTAAATTGTTAACTTCTTTGAAAAATTAGAAAATTTTCCGTATGTAAGAGTCATAAGGGACGGCTAAACAAAATGTTTCTAGTTCTCAGTCTAGTGTTAGTTCTGAAAATAGATTAGGTTGACTTCCGTTTTAAGAAAGGTACATGGCTTAACCCAAATATATTTTGTTGTAGGTTTAATATTAGCTCTAGCATTAGTGTTGGGTCTATTTTTAGTTGTTATTTAGTCTTAAATTGTTGCATAGTTGTGTGAAGCTAAAACTAGAACTAACACTAGACCCAGTACTAGAAGAATTCTAAACAATCATTCTAGTACTAGGTCTAGTGTTAGTTCTAATTTTAATTGTTATTTAACTCTAGATTGTTGTAAATTCATCTGTAGCTAAAATATAACCTAAACTACTTCAGAAATCAGTATTGACCCAAATACACTCCCACACTTTAAGAAGAAATTTTCAAAATTGAGTAACTTTTTTCTTGTATTGCCAAAGATAGTTCTAGTTTTAATTCTTATTTAGCTTTAGAGTGATGCAAATTCTTCTAGAGCTAAAAGTATAACCTAAATTACTTCAGAAATCAGCATTGACCCCAAACTTTACACTCCAACACTTTAGGAAGAAATTTTCAAAATTGTCTAACTTTTTTCTGGCATTGCCAAAGATAGTTCTAGTTTTAATTCTTATTTACCTTTAGATTGTTGTAAATTCTTCTGGAGTTAAAAATATAACCTAAACTACTTCAGAAATCAGTATTAACCCCAAAAACACTCCCACACTTTAGGAAGAAATTTTCAAAATTGGGTAACTTTTCTCTTGCATTGCCAAAGATAATTCTAGTTTTAATTCTCATTTAGCTTTAGATTGATGCAAATTCTTCTAAAGCTAAAAGTATAACCTAAATTACTTCAGAAATCAGTATTGACCCCAAAAACACTCCCACACTTTAAGAAGAAATTTTCAAAATTGAGTAACTTTTTTCTAGCATTGCCAAAGATAGTTCTAGTTTTAATTCTTATTTAGTTTTAGATTGATACAATTCTTCTAGAGCTAAAAGTATAACCTCAACTACTTCAGAAATCAGTATTGACCCCAAAGACACTCCCACACTTTAGGAAGAAATTTTCAAAATTGAGTAACTTTTCTTTTGCATTGCCAAAGATAGTTCTAGTTTTAATTCTTATTTAGCTTTAGAGTGATGCAAATTCTTCTAGAGCTAAAAGTATAACCTCAACTACTTCAGAAATCAGTATTGACCCCAAAAACACTCCCACACTTTAGGAAGAAATTTTCAAAATTGAGTAACTTTTCTCTTGCATTGCCAAAGATAGTTCTAGTTTTAATTCTTATTTAGCTTTAGAGTGATGCAAATTCTTCTAGAGCTAAAAGTATAACCTAAATTACTTCAGAAATCAGCATTGACCTCAAAAACACTCCAACACTTTAGGAAGAAATTTTCAAAATTGTCTAACTTTTTTCTGGCATTGCCAAAGATAGTTCTAGTTTTAATTCTTATTTACCTTCAGATTGTTGTAAATTCTTCTGGAGTTAAAAATATAACCTAAACTACTTCAGAAATCAGTATTAACCCCAAAAACACTCCCACACTTTAGGAAGAAATTTTCAAAATTGGGTAACTTTTCTCTTGCATTGCCAAAGATAATTCTACTTTTAATTCTCATTTAGCTTTAGATTGATGCAAATTCTTCTAGAGCTAAAAGTATAACCTAAATTACTTCAGAAATCAGTACTGACCCCAAAAACACTCCAACACTTTAAGAAGAAATTTTCAAAATTGAGTAACTTTTCTCTCGCATTGCCAAAGATAGTTCTAGTTTTAATTCTTATTTAGCTTTAGATTGATGCAAATTCTTCTAGAGCTAAAAGTGTAACCTAAATTACTTCAGAAATCAGTATTGACTCCAAAAACACTCCAACACTTTAGAAAGAAATTTTCAAAATTGAGTAACTTTTCTCTTGTATTGCCAAAGATAGTTCTAGTTTTAATTCTTATTTAGCTTTAGAGTGATGCAAATTCTTCTAGAGCTAAAAGTATAACCTAAACTACTTCAGAAATCAGTATTGACCCCAAAAACACTCCCACACTTTAGGAAGAAATTTTCAAAATTGGGTAACTTTTCTCTTGCATTGCCAAAGATAATTCTAGTTTTAATTCTCATTTAGCTTTAGATTGATGCAAATTCTTCTAGAGCTAAAAGTATAACCTAAACTACTTCAGAAATCAGTATTGACCCTAAAAACACTCCAACACTTTAAGAAGAAATTTTCAAAATTGAGTAACTTTTCTCTTGCATTGCCAAAGATAGTTCTAGTTTTAATTCTTATTTAGCTTTAGATTGATGCAAATTCTTCTAGAGCTAAAAGTGTAACCTAAATTACTTCAGAAATCAGTATTGACTCCAAAAACACTCCAACACTTTAGAAAGAAATTTTCAAAATTGAGTAACTTTTCTCTTGTATTGCCAAAGATAGTTCTAGTTTTAATTCTTATTTAGCTTTAGAGTGATGCAAATTCTTCTAGAGCTAAAAGTATAACCTAAACTACTTCAGAAATCAGTATTGACCCCAAAAACACTCCCACACTTTAGGAAGAAATTTTCAAAATTGGGTAACTTTTCTCTTGCATTGCCAAAGATAATTCTAGTTTTAATTCTCATTTAGCTTTAGATTGATGCAAATTCTTCTAGAGCTAAAAGTATAACCTAAACTACTTCAGAAATCAGTATTGACCCTAAAAACACTCCAACACTTTAAGAAGAAATTTTCAAAATTGAGTAACTTTTTTCTAGCATTGCCAAAGATAGTTCTAGTTTTAATTCTTATTTAGCTTTAGATTGATGCAAATTCTTCTAGAGCTAAAAGTGTAACCTAAATTACTTCAGAAATCAGTATTGACTCCAAAAACACTCCAACACTTTAGGAAGAAATTTTCAAAATTGAGTAACTTTTCTCTTGTATTGCCAAAGATAGTTCTAGTTTTAATTCTTATTTAGCTTTAGATTGATGCAAATTCTTCTAGAGCTAAAAGTATAACCTAAATTACTTCAGAAATCAGTACTGACCCCAAAAACACTCCAACACTTTAAGAAGAAATTTTCAAAATTGAGTAACTTTTTTCTAGCATTGCCAAAGATAGTTCTAGTTTTAATTCTTATTTAGCTTTAGATTGATGCAAATTCTTCTAGAGCTAAAAGTGTAACCTAAATTACTTCAGAAATCAGTATTGACTCCAAAAACACTCCAACACTTTAGGAAGAAATTTTCAAAATTGAGTAACTTTTCTCTTGTATTGCCAAAGATAGTTCTAGTTTTAATTCTTATTTAGCTTTAGAGTGATGCAAATTCTTCTAGAGCTAAAAGTATAACCTAAACTACTTCAGAAATCAGTATTGACCCCAAAAACACTCCCACACTTTAGGAAGAAATTTTCAAAATTGGGTAACTTTTCTCTTGCATTGCCAAAGATAATTCTAGTTTTAATTCTCATTTAGCTTTAGATTGATGCAAATTCTTCTAGAGCTAAAAGTGTAACCTAAATTACTTCAGAAATCAGTATTGACTCCAAAAACACTCCAACACTTTAGGAAGAAATTTTCAAAATTGAATAACTTTTTTCTTGCATTGCCAAAGATAGTTCTAGTTTTAATTCTTATTTAGCTTTAGATTGATGCAAATTCTTCTAGAGCTAAAAGTATAACCTAAATTACTTCAGAAATCAGTATTGACCCCAAAAACACTCCCACACTTTAGGAAGAAATTTTCAAAATTGAGTAACTTTTCTTTTGCATTGCCAAAGATAGTTCTAGTTTTAATTCTTATTTAGCTTTAGAGTGATGCAAATTCTTCTAGAGCTAAAAGTATAACCTAAACTACTTCAGAAATCAGTATTGAGCCCAAAAACACTCCAACACTTTAGGAAGAAATTTTCAAAATTGAGTAACTTTTTTCTGGCATTGCCAAAGATAGTTCTAGTTTTAATTCTTATTTAGCTTTAGAGTGATGCAAATTCTTCTAGAGCTAAACGTATAACCTAAATTACTTCAGAAATCAGTATTGACCCTAAAAACCCTCCAACACTTTAGGAAGAAATTTTCAAAATTGAGTAACTTTTTCCTTGCATTGCCAAAGATAGTTCTAGTTTTAATTCTTATTTAGCTTTAGAGTGATGCAAATTCTTCTAGAGCTAAAAGTATAACCTAAATTACTTCAGAAATCAGTATTGACCCCAAAAACACTCCAACACTTTAGGAAGAAATTTTCAAAATTGAATAACTTTTTTCTTGCATTGCCAAAGATAGTTCTAGTTTTAATTCTTATTTAGCTTTAGATTGATGCAAATTCTTCTAGAGCTAAAAGTATAACCTAAATTACTTCAGAAATCAGTATTGACCCCAAAAACACTCCCACACTTTAGGAAGAAATTTTCAAAATTGAGTAACTTTTCTTTTGCATTGCCAAAGATAGTTCTAGTTTTAATTCTTATTTAGCTTTAGAGTGATGCAAATTCTTCTAGAGCTAAAAGTATAACCTAAACTACTTCAGAAATCAGTATTGAGCCCAAAAACACTCCAACACTTTAGGAAGAAATTTTCAAAATTGAGTAACTTTTTTCTGGCATTGCCAAAGATAGTTCTAGTTTTAATTCTTATTTAGCTTTAGAGTGATGCAAATTCTTCTAGAGCTAAACGTATAACCTAAATTACTTCAGAAATCAGTATTGACCCTAAAAACCCTCCAACACTTTAGGAAGAAATTTTCAAAATTGAGTAACTTTTTCCTTGCATTGCCAAAGATAGTTCTAGTTTTAATTCTTATTTAGCTTTAGAGTGATGCAAATTCTTCTAGAGCTAAAAGTATAACCTAAATTACTTCAGAAATCAGTATTGACCCCAAAAACACTCCAACACTTTAGGAAGAAATTTTCAAAATTGAATAACTTTTTTCTTGCATTGCCAAAGATAGTTCTAGTTTTAATTCTTATTTAGCTTTAGATTGATGCAAATTCTTCTAGAGCTAAAAGTATAATGTAAATTACTTCAGAAATCAGTATTGACCCCAAAAACACTCCAACACTTTAGGAAGAAATTTTCAAAATTGAGTAACTTTTTTCTAGCATTGCCAAAGATAGTTCTAGTTTTAATTCTTATTTAGCTTTAGATTGTTGTAAATTCTTCTGGAGCTAAAAGTATAACCTAAACTACTTCAGAAATCAGTATTTACCCCAAAAATACTCCAACACTTTAGGAAGAAATTTTCAAAATTGAGTAACTTTTCTCTTGCATTGCCAAAGATAGTTCTACTTTTAATTCTTATTTAGCTTTAAAGTGATGCAAATTCTTCTAGAGCTAAAAGTATAACCTAAATTACTTCAGAAATCAGTATTGACCCCAAAAACACTCCAACACTTTAGGAAGAAATTTTCAAAATTGTCTAACTTTTTTTTGGCATTGCCAAAGATAGTTCTAGTTTTAATTCTTATTTAGCATTAGATTGTTGTAAATTCTTCTGGAGCTAAAAGTATAACCTAAACTATTTCAGAAATCAGTATTGACCCCAAAAACACTCCCACACTTTAGGAAAAAATTTTCAAAATTGAGTAACTTTTCTCTTACATTGCCAAAGATAATTCTAGTTTTAATTCTTATTTAGCTTTAGATTGATGCAAATTCTTCTAGAGCTAAAAGTATAACCTAAACTACTTCAGAAATCAGTATTAACCCCAAAAACACTCCAACACTTTAGGAAGAAATTTTCAAAATTGTTTAACTTTTTTCTGGCATTGCCAAAGATAGTTCTAGTTTTAATTCTTATTTAGCTTTAGATTGTTGTAAATTCTTCTAGAGCTAATAGTATAACCTAAACTACTTCAGAAATCAGTATTGACCTCAAAAACACTCCCACACTTTAGGAAGAAATTTTCAAAATTGAGTAACTTTTCTCTTGCATTGCCAAAGATAATTCTAGTTTTAATTCTTATTTAGCTTTAGATTGATGCAAATTCTTCTAGAGCTAAAAGTATAACCTAAACTACTTCAGAAATCAGTATTGACCCCAAAAACACTCCAACACTTTAGGAAGAAATTTTCAAAATTGAGTAACTTTTCTCTTGCATTGCCAAAGATAGCTCTAGTTTTAATTCTTATTTAGCTTTAGATTGATGCAAATTCTTCTAGAGCTAAAAGTATAACCTAAACTACTTCAGAAATCAGTATTGACCCAAAAGAGACCCCAACACTTTAGGAAGAAATTTTCAAAATTGAATAACTTTTTTCTTTCATTGCCAAAGATAGATTATGTGTACTTAGTATGTTGAATGGACATTGGAAAAGCATTAACACTCATAAATCAACAAAATAAGTAGTTTAGCCATACGTCTCTTAAGACGGCTAGGTCTAATGAGTCTAGGTCTAAGTGTAATATTAGTTCTAAAGCTAGGTTGGGTTGGGTTGGGATCCGTCTTAAGAGACGTATAGCTAAACCAGAATGATTCTAGTTCAAGGTCTAGTGCTAGTTCTAGGTTTAGTATTAGTTCTACTTCTCATTGTTATTCAGTCTTAGATTGTATACTTGTGTCGAACTAAAACTAGAACTAACAGTAGACCTAGTACTAGATAGTTTTGGTTTAGACGCACGGCTAAACCTAAATCTTTCTAGTACTAGGTCTAGTGTTAGTTCTAGTTTTACCGCTTATTTGGCTATAGATTGTTGCAAATCCTTTTGGAGCTAAAAGTATAATTTAAACTATTTCAAAAACCAGTGTTGCCTTAAAAAAGGCCTTAACACTTTAAGAAGAAATTTTCAAAATCGAGTAATTTTTTCTTTCGTTGCCAAAGATAGATTATGTGCACTTATTGTGTTCAATAGACATTGAAAAATCTTTAACATTCATAAATCATCAATTAGTGAATCATCATTAGTGATTTATCTAAATAAATTGATTTATAAAAAATGTATTATTAACTAGTTAATTTTTTCTAGACGAGTAAAAACTCATTATCGGAGCTAGAAAAAAGGGAAAAACGGGCAATGGAAAGAAAGTTAAGCGAAATGGAAGAAGAACTCAAGGTAAGTTAATTCCTTTAACCCATTTTTATCCTCCTTCTCACTCAATGGTTGGATGGATGTTATTGGAATAAGTTTGACATTTACGTGTCTCTATCTATTTTTCATTATTTTTTTTCAATTTTTTTTAATAGTGATAGTTTTTCTACCTCATTTTTTTAATAATCTTTTTTACATTCCTTTTTTTTCTAAGTAGATCTTATGCTGCTAGCGCTTGCTCCTTAAGTTGTTTTTCCACCTTTTTACGACTACTTTTTTTTAAAACAACAATTTTTAATAATAATAATAATTTAAAAAAACATAAAAAACAGATTAAACACAAGAAACGAAAAATTTCTCGATTCATTTTCTTTTTTTACGTTTTATTATTGGTGCACAAATCAAAATTATTATTTTTTATAGCAATTGCAAAAGCTCAAAGCTGAGAATGAACGTCTGAGGGCCGAAAACAGGGCCCTGACACGTGTCGTCAACAAACTCAGCATCGCCACAGAGAAATAGGTAACACTTCGTCACCAGCTACCCCGCACCCCCGCTCTTTTTTTAATTAATTAATCAATTAAAATGGTAAACAAGATAATTGATTTTTTTTTCTTTACTTCCGCGTCTTTTCGTCGCACTCATTATTCCCGAATCTGTCTGTCAATTCTGTTTTTAGTCTCGTCCACGTGTCTTTATAAAATTGTCTCAACTTCCTATTCATCGCATCTAAATGTTTTAGTCTTTTTTTGTTATTGTCTCTATCTCACAGTTAACGTTAACATTTTCCTGATTCAATAAAACGTTCAAAGCACTCAAATGAGGATGAAACTGTTTATTTTGATGTAGCGTAATATTATTTTAATTTATGGCTTTGTTTGAGATTAAAATGTTTCTTTTTTGTTCTTTTTTGCTTTTGTTGTTTTAGGAACGTAGCTTGTTCTGGTGTTTCGTTTGTTGTTATTTTTTTGATGGTGGTTAATGTTGATAAAGACGTTGATGAAGATTGCATGGTTTATTTTTTTTATGTAGTAAACACAATTTTTATTTAAAATAAACCAAATTTTCATAATTCGTCGTTTATTGTTAGCATTAAAATTTCTTGTGTGTTTATTTGATTTTTTTTCTAGCAAATGGAAGTGTTGAAAACGGAAGTGCAACGATTAAAGGACGAAAACGGAGCCCTAATCCGAGTGATCAGTAAACTATCGAAATAGTTACGTTTTATTTATTATTGTTAACGTGCCCTTTCCCTCCTCCATTATTAACCGTGTTTACCTGCATTTTAAACTTTGTAAGGTTGAATCTTGAGAGCCCCACCCGATTATTATTTTTTTTTTTTTGGACCATTTTAACGTCCCTTTTGTACTTTTCGTTCTATGTTATAAGTGGTTAGACGTCCGATTCAAAATAGTTATTATTCAACTGTATACTTGATGTTCTTAGTTTTTATATAGTTGATGTGTAAAGTGGACAATTATAGTATATTGTTTTTTTTTCTATTTCTTTCTCTCTATTTGTGTTTTCTTTTTTTCCATATTTACAAAAACTCGACTGTGTACTTAGAACAAATTGGCTACACTGCCCTTAAGGTTAAAAAAATTAAATAAATTACTCTCTACAATCGTTATAAGCTTTCGATGTAATATTGACATAAAAATACGTTTTGAAACCGTATTTTTATTCATTTATTTTTACCGATTTTTAATACGATTTATAAAAAGAGTGTCTATAATCAAAAAAAAATATATAAATAAATAAAATTAAAAAAGACAATGTGCAAATATTTTTGTTTTTAATATAAATATATGTGTACATTTGTAAGACGATATTTCTTCTCTATTTCTATCTCTCTTATTTGTTTCTTTTATTCTGAATTGGCGAAGATGTGTCTTTGTATATACCTATTAATAATAATTGAACGTTCTATTTTTGTCTTGATATAAATTTAGAATATGATCGTTTTTTGATTACGATTTCGATGGATTTCGTCGTCGGTACGTTTGTGCCTTGCTTTTCGATAACTTATTGAACTTTTGACTGTTGCATCATCAGAACTTCGGTTCTCGGCCTAAAATCGCAACGAAAAATCAATATTAAAGGATCAAAAAGTTCTAAATTATGCGTTTAATCGATATAATCGATAATTTGTCTCTTTTTGAGCGATTATTCTGTTTGTTTATTTTTGTTTTTCGTTTCGTTACTTGGCCGAGAAGCACTGATATACATATAAATTATTCTTTCTGTATTTATTATTGTACTTTTTTTTGTTAGAATTATAGTATAGTTTATGTGAAATCGTTTGTGAATATTTTGTAGCCAAGGTTCTTATCAAATATATCATTTTAATTGATTCTTTTCTATTTTATTTGATTAATACACTCCAAAAAAAATGTGAATATTGTTAGAGAACGATCGAAGGAAGTAGAAGAAATGATTAATGAGAAAACCCTGGTTACCTGACTGTGCATCGACCCGCAGTATTCGTATTATTGATTTTTGGGTGAACGGTGAACTTGACGGGCCTCTTGAGGTTCCTAGAATTTCTTCTTTAACCCTCTTCATCGGATCTAAAACAGACGGAAAATATATTAATTAATGTTCACTGATTTAGTGATATCGGGAGTAGGTATTGAAAGGATTGTCGGGTCCTGGATTGTTAGACTAGAAGCAACCTTGGCCGTTTGTAGCGAAGGTGTTCTGTGTCATAATCCATTAATCCCGCTAGGAGGGGATTGGGGTGGTTTTCGAGTCGCGTCAACTCGGTACTGGCCTTGTCCCGAATGAATTCCTCGATGGTCGCCATCTGGAAATCATTGTGCAGTGTCGCATTACTGACAAACCAAGGTGCATCAAATGCCATCCTTAGGACCTTGTTCTGAACCACTTGGAGTTTTTGCACGTGCGAGTGCTCGGCGTAACCCCAGACTGAAGAGGCGTAAGTCATCGTAGGCCTGATAACCGCTTTGTAGAGTCGAATCTTCCGAAGAGGATCCAACTTACTTCGACGATTAATCAGAGCGTACAGATTGACCAGAGCTGCCTTCGCCCGGTTCGCCATCGCGTCGATGTGACTTTTCCAAGTAAGTTTAGAGTCCAGAATGACACCCAAATACCTGGCTTCGGGACTCCAGGGGACCTCATCCCCTTGCAGTACCAACGCATCGAGGGGTCTCTGTCTACGCCGAGTAAAAAGTACTGCGGTACTTTTATCAGCGTTGATTTTGACCCGCCACTTTGCGAAGTAGTCGAGCAACTCGTCCGATGCTGCCTGCAGTCTACGAGCGGCGACCTCGGGGGACCAAGATCTGCTGTAGATGCACACATCGTCGGCGTACATCGCTAACTGCGTGCCCTCGTAACGGGGTAAGTCGCTTACAAAGATACAAAAAAGTATCGGTGAAAGCAACGACCCCTGAGGGACGCCAGCAGTTAGGATTCGCTCTCTAGAACGCGTACCTTCCAGTTTGTTGCGCGCTTTCCTGCCGTCAAGGTAGGAGGCGATCAATTGGACTAATCCCAGGGGCACGCCCGCTTCTAGCATTTTGAACAAAAGTCCTTCATGCCATACTTTGTCGAACGCTTTGGCAACATCGAAAAACACAGCACAAGTGCTTTGCTTTCGATTGAAGCCTTCGGTTATATGTTCGACAAGTCGCAGTACCTGGTGTACGGTCGAATGTTTGGGTCGGAAACCAAACTGTTCGTCCTGGATGAGCTTAAGATCTCTAACGGATCTTTGTAGCCTCGTCTGGACGACCCTCTCGCATACCTTGCCGAGACAAGAAAGCAAACTGATGGGCCTGTAGTTTTGCGGGAACGTCAGGTTCGCTCTGGGTTTCGGTAACACGACGACGTCAGCGCTTTTCCACGTGGTGGGAAAGTGGCGCAGCCGGAGCGTCGCATTGATGATCCCCGTTAGCGAAACGACCGCCTTTAAAGGCAAGGCCTTTAAAGCGGCGTTTCCGATTCCGTCCGGTCCCGATGCCTTCTTCGACTTACATCTCGCGATTGCCTCTTTCACTTCGGTCGGGGAAGAGGGCTCGATATGCAAACGATCTTCTACCGCCAGTCGCCTACTCACTACGCGCTCGACTCGATCGATGAAATCTTCATCTTCGTCATCGTGACTTTTGGGCGTTATATTTTTTCCCTTTATCTAATATCAGAAGTGGGACGGAATCTACTACACCTCGTAAGAATGGAAGGAGGGAAAACGCGGAGGGGCAAGCGGAGTCGCTTTTAACAACGTTAATAAAAGCGTTGTAGACTCAAAGATCGGGCACTGAGCAGGTAAACTTACCCCTTTTTTCGACCAGAAACAAATGACGCCATTAAGTGGGTGAGTCAAGTAGAACTGATTCGAAATGATTTTGCGTGGACCGATATTCAAACGCTCGCTAGGATCGGTCGTTATTTATTACATAGTGCAAAATTATGGTTCGAACGTTGGTCGCCAGAAACTCGCGACTGGAAAACATTTTCTAAAGAATTTGTCGAACCATTTCCCCCTACACGAAATATAAGCCGTTTACTCGAAGAGGCTTCATCATATAAGAGTTCTAACACGAATACTTACGAAATGTATGTTCATGAGGCGGCCGCGAAATTAAAAAAAACTAAGTGCGTAAACTACATCATAAAAGATCATATCCCAAAGAGATCGCTGCGTCCTCTAATAAATCTAATATAAAATGTTATCAGTGTGGCAAGGTAGGACACTTACAAGTAAATTAATTTGAGAATCCATGTTGTAAGTTAAAATTTTAATATATGTTAAATTTTGGTAAATAAAACTTCTTACTTGCTAGTTATGTTTTTATATTTACAGTACTAGCTTCGGGAAATCTAGTTTCCCATCATCAGCCGAATCTGCTTATACAAAAACTGGTTAATACATTAAATAAAATGAAATAAATACAAATATAAATAAAATGAACTCACTGTCAAGTTAATAAAACTATTAAAAATGTATAAAAGACGAACACAACACTTTAAAATTATTGTAAATTGACATTTTACACAAACGAAAAAGATGACGAATATAAAAGAGAATCATTAG
Source organism: Onthophagus sagittarius (assembly GCA_036711965.1). Taxonomy (NCBI): domain Eukaryota; kingdom Metazoa; phylum Arthropoda; class Insecta; order Coleoptera; family Scarabaeidae; genus Onthophagus; species Onthophagus sagittarius. Next base: position 67,784,398 of record JASERS010000003.1, read on the forward strand.
AAATTCATAAACATAAGAGTTATGTTAAGCATTGTGTTATCTGTGCCGTGAAGAAAACAAGAACTAGTCCATTACAAGCCCTTTTAGTTCCAATCGAAAAAACAACTGAACCATTTCATACTCTTCATATGAATTGTCTTGGTCCTTTGCCAATTTCAAAAGATGGTTACAAACATGTACTTGTAATAATTGATGCCTTTACTAAATATTGCATTTTAAAGCCAATGAAATCTGCTACAACTGCAGAGTGTCGTAAAAATTTAGAATCGGTGCTGGCACTTTTTGGCACACCAAAACGAGTAATCATGGATCCTGCAACTTCGTTCAAGAACACAACATTTCCTAAATATTTGGACACCTGGCATATCGATTATCATTTCGTTACTCCTGATGTCCATAGGGGAAACGGTCAGGTGAAGAGATATATGAGGACAATGAGAAATATGCTTAGAGTAGAAACACAAACAAAGGCCGAGTGGGGAGTGAGACCTTGTGGAAAATCCAACTAGTGTTAAATTGCAGAAAGCTACAAAAACGTCGCCTTTATTTTTGTTGCTTGGAATCCGAAATTCTACGCTGTTGATTGATTCAAGCAATATTACGTGACTTGTCACCTGATTTAACACCTATCCAAAGTTGGCATTTGGACCGAACTAGAGTGGCGGAAAGGTTACGTACATCTTCTATTGGCGATAAATCTAATCAACGCCAAAGAGATACTGTGAAATACTCTACGGGAGATTTTGTGTTATTACACCGTGACTCTGAGATGCACAAAAGCAAGTCAGATTATCAATTTTTGGGTCCTTATGAAATTGTAAGTTGTTTGGGCAATGGTGGTTTTGAACTTCAGAAAGTTGGTACCAATATTCGAACTAAAGCAGCAAAAGAACAGTTACGATTCTGGCCTTCTCAATGGTCTTTGGCGTGTGACATGAACGAAATATTAGAGTTCTTTGAAACTGATAATGAAGAAGACGAGTTAATTAATCTACTATTGAAGCAGTAGTTACTAGGGTTGAAAGATCAACTATAATTGTGTTGGGTCTCTGTGCCGTCAGAGGTAGAGTCCAATAGTTGCTGAGGTTTCCATCCGTTGTTAAAAAAAAATTAATAAACAAATTGTGTTGGGTCTCTGTCCCGTCAGAGGTAGAGCCAAGGTGACGGTTGTGGTCTCACCATGTTTTATGCTAAGTTTGAAAGAATTGTATTACTGTGGCTAATATGCATTGTGTAAGAGCGGTGCAGTAAAACTGCGTTGTTACCGCTGTAAAAAAAATACATTACAGGTTGCCCTTCAGTGCTAATAGAGAACGTACAGCTTCGAGAGCGAAGTGGTTGTCAGGAATGACCGTGTTAGAAAACGATCGAAGGAAGTAAAAGAAATGACTAATGAGAAAACCCTGGTTACCTGGCTGTGCACCGACCGGCAGTTGCCGTTGGAGTTCGGCATAATCCCCTTCGTTATTAAACTTATTTTGTACTATTGGTTATTATAAAATAATTCGAAATAATATTATTCGTAATATTGAGTTTTGGGCGTTATATTTTTCCCTTTATCTAATAATATAAAGAATATGGGTATCCGGTTTCAACCTACGCAAGACCCGATTTGTTTATTAACAAATTACTTTTATCTTTAATAATTTTTAAGTTATTTATTAACAATAATAACATCCTTTGCGAAAACGAGAACATGCACAGATCGGATTATTAATTCGGCGATTATCGGAATAGTCGGAGATAATCGACCGACCATTTAAAGAGGGTTGTAAGTAATTTATTATTTTCTACAGGAGTATGATGTAACACCGACATTTTTATATACACATCTGAGAGTGAATCTGCAAACGAAATTTACTTGAGCAATTTACTCTCAAAAAACGTTGATGACACATTTCAAACTATCTAGAAAGTTTAAAGGAGAGTAGAGATAAAAATGACGCATAGGAAATCGTGGTTTTGAGCAGAGGCAAGAAAAATGTGGAAGAAGAATTGAATTTGAATTTGTTGCGCTACGGATTTTGGCCATCTTTTGGAAATTGTATGACTGACAATTATGAAGCAAAATATCAATTGCTTCGTAATTGTCACAACTACACAAATTCTCAGTGTGGCAAAAAATTTCCAAAATTAATTCTGATAACAGCCTTTCATAAATTCCAACATCACATTTCCGTACTACCCTCCATTATTCCCCATCTACATTTTTCTTTGTTCTAATAAATGTAATACAATAAGTGCAGCACAGGAACTTCAGTGCAATATGAAATGTAGATAATAAGTCTGCTTTACGCTATTAATTTTCTGATCTCAAATTTGTTGTTAGTGGACATCGTGGACATATACTTAATATAGACGTATCCTACACTTTACAAACCGTAATTTCCGAAACACTAAGAAGTACCAGGATTTTAAAAGTCGCGATATTAAGAAAACAATAAAATATGCGGAACGATTTTAATCAATGAGATAAATTTAAAAGCTTGAACTGAGTCGAAAAGTTCTAAAAATTAAAAATATCAGGCTTTCCAAAAAAACGGAAACATTTCAAATCATTCAAAGGCAATGTCAAGTTTTCTGTATTTTCTTTGCAATTGAAGTCTTCTGGAATCATTTCAAGTCGTCTAGAGGCAATATCAAGGCATTTCAAAGCATTTCAAGTCTTCCAGAAGCAGTAACAAGTCTTCCAGAGGCAATATTAAGTCTTCTGGAAGCACTTCAAATATTCTACAAACAGTTTCAAGCCTTCTGGTAGCATTTTAAGTATTATATAGGCTATATTAAGTTTTATAGAAGCATTTCAAATCTTCTAGAAGCAGTATCAAGCCTTCTGGAAGCATTTCAAGTTTTCCAGACGCAGTAACAAGTCTTCTGGAAACATTTCAAGTTTTCCAGAGGAAATATTAAGTCTTCTGGAAGTATTTCAAATCTTTTAAAAACAGTATCAAAAGGCTATGTCAAAGGTTTCTAAATATCAGATGGCTTGTTTCTTGCAGCATTTCAAGTCTTCCAGTAGCAATAGTTAGTCTTCTGGAAACTTTTCAAATCTTCCAGAGGCAATATTAGGCCTTCTGGAAGTATTTGAAATCTTGTAAAAACGGCAGCATCAACTTTTCTGCATTTTTTTGCAATTGAAGTATTCTGGAAGCATTTGAAGTCGTCTAGAGGCTATATCAAGGCATCTCAAAGCATTTCAAGTTTTCCAGAAGCAGTAACAAGTCTTCTTGAAACATTTCAAGTCTTCCAGAGGCAATATTAAGTCTTCTGGAAGCATTTCAAATATTCTACAAACAGTTTCAAGCCTTCTGGTAGCATTTCAAGTCTTATATAGGCTATATTAAGTTTTTTAGATGCATTTCAAATTTTCCCTAGACGCAGTATTAAGCCTTCTGGAAGTATTTCAAGTTTTCCAGAAGCAGTAACAAGACTTCTGGAAACATTTCAAGTCTTCCAGAGGCAATATTAAGTCTTTTGGAAGTATTTCAAATCTTTTAAAAACACTATCAAAAGGGTATGTAAAAGGCTTCTAAGTATCAGAAGGCTTGCTTGTGGAAGAATTTCAAGTTTTCCATAGGTTATTAACTTTTTTAGAAGCATTTCAATCTTCTAAAAGCAGTATCAAATTTTTTGGAAGCATTTCAAGTATTCCAGAAGCAATAGTTAGTCTTCTGGAAACTTTTCAAATCTTCCAAAGGCAATATTAGGTCTTTTGGAAATATTTGAAATCAGTGTCAAGTTTTCTGTATGCATTTTAAGTTTTCTAGCAACAGTATCAAGTCTTCTGCAAGCAATACTACGTCTTTCAGGGGCAGTATTAAATCTTCTGGAAGCAGTTTAAGTCTTATGAAAGCATTTCAAGTATTTTGGAAGCAGAATCAAGTATTCCAGAGGCAGTATCGCGTCTTCTATAAGCAGTTGAAGTCTTCTAGCAGCATTTCAAGTTTTTTGGAACTATTTCAAGTCTTATGAAAGCATTTCAAGTCTTTTGGAAGCATTTTAAGTTTTATATAGGCTATATTAAGTTTTATAGAAGCATTTCAAATCTTCTAGAAGCAGTATCAAGCCTTCTGGAAGCATTTCAAGTTTTCCAGACGGAGTAACAAGTCTTCTGGAAACATTTCAAGTTTTCCAGAGGAAATATTAAGTTTTCTGGAAGTATTTCAAATCTTTTAAAAACAGTATCAAAAGGCTATGTCAAAGGTTTCTAAATATCAGATGGCTTGTTTCTTGCAGCATTTCAAGTCTTCCAGTAGCAATAGTTAGTCTTCTGGAAACTTTTCAAATCTTCCAGAGGCAATATTAGGTCTTCTGGAAGTATTTGAAATCTTGTAAAAACGGCAGCATCAACTTTTCTGCATTTTTTTGCAATTGAAGTATTCTGGAAGCATTTGAAGTCGTCTAGAGGCTATATCAAGGCATCTCAAAGCATTTCAAGTTTTCCAGAAGCAGTAACAAGTCTTCTTGAAACATTTCAAGTCTTCCAGAGGCAATATTAAGTCTTCTGGAGGCATTTCAAATATTCTACAAACAGTTTCAAGCCTTCTGGAAGTATTTCAAGTTTTCCAGAAGCAGTAACAAGACTTCTGGAAACATTTCAAGTCTTCCAGAGGCAATATTAAGTCTTTTGCAAGTATTTCAAATCTTTGAAAAACACTATCAAAAGGGTATGTAAAAGGCTTCTAAGTATCAGAAGCCTTGCTTGTGGAAGAATTTCAAGTTTTCCATAGGTTATTGACTTTTTTAGAAGCATTTCAATCTTCTAAAAGCAGTATCAAATTTTTTGGAAGCATTTCAAGTATTCCAGAAGCAATAGTCAGTCTTCTGGAAACTTTTCAAATCTTCCAAAGGCAATATTAGGTTTTCTGGAAATATTTGAAATCAGTGTCAAGTTTTCTGTATGCATTTTAAGTTTTCTAGCAACAGTATCAAGTCTTCTGCAAGCAATACTATGTCTTTCAGGGGCAGTATTAAATCTTCTGGAAGCAGTTTAAGTCTTATGAAAGCATTTTAAGTATTTTGGAAGCAGTATCAAGTATTCCAGAGGCAGTATCGCGTCTTCTACAAGCAGTTGAAGTCTTCTGGCAGCATTTCAAGTTTTCTGGAACTATTTCAAGTCTTTTGAAAGCATTTCAAGTCTTTTGGAACCAATACCAAGTCATCTAGAAGTAATATCAAGTCTCCTGGAAGTAGATCAAGTCTTCTAGAAACAGTATCAAGCTTCTGGAAGCATTTCAGCTCTTCTGAAGGCAGTATTTAGTCCCAGCAGAGACTGTAGGAGATGCGGGGACTGAATTGAAAACATAATTGTAGAGAGTAACTTTCAGAAAAAAATGCGTCTTCGTAAGTTCTGAAACTAGTTCTGGCACCTTTTTTTTGCAAAAACTTTAAATAAGCATTTCCATTAATCTTGCTAATAATTCAAAAGGTCTTATTGTTCACAATTATCCATAAATTTACTCTAAATCACTGTTGAGAAGAACCCTGACGAAAAGCGTGTGGATTTTCGTTTGTCCCCACATGGGCATTGTGAAAATTTAAAACACCCTTTTTTGTAAAGTAGCATTCATACTATTTGCAAAATTTACGTCTCTGTTGGTATGATTTAGTAGCCACTCACAAAATTGCAGCCTCAAAGGATAATCAATAAACGGGAGACAGTTCATTACCTTTCAATATACGCCATACAAAGTTGTGAGATCATTTGAATTATTGAGCAATTTGACTAGTACTTGGATTTGCATCAATGATTCCTAACATTTCTTTTTCTACAGTAACTTCATGTCTATTTGATTTACCGCCACCAAGATCTCTTTTAGGTTATAAATTTCCTGTCTCTCTTCCGCAATGGACTAACTAAAGAAAAGTGTTTTCTAAAAGCATCTATCTATTTGAAAATCGTTCCAAATACAGCTTCTTTTTACATTGATGGAATTTATCCTATTCGTGGTACTGACAACCAAACTTTGTTACAATGTCAATAATTTTTTCCCCTGAGCACTTGAAGAAATGATCGTCGCATTTGAGAATAATGTGAAAAGCCTTTGTGCCAAAGAATGCATAAAATTATTCGGTATTGTATAGTAGCCAAAGCTTAGTGTTGTGGGCGCAATGTTTGGGGTCATTATCTTGTTGAAAAAAGTATTCGGGCCCCAAGCCCAAATTTTCGATGCTAGGCTTCAAATTTTCTTTTAAAATGTCTATATACATTTTATGGTCCATTGTCGATGTTATGAAAACCAACCTTCCCACCCCTTTAGTGCACATACACCCCCAAACCATAACTCCACCACCTCCGTGTTTTACAGTCGCTTTCAAATTTTCGGGATTAAGGGCAGTATTAGGTTTTCTCCATACAAGTTGTTTACCCTTAATGCCGAAAATGCAAAATTTGCTCTCATCTGTAAAGAGAACTTTCTCCCAGAATTCAATGGGCTTGTCTAAGAGTTTTTTTGCAAAGGCGATCCGCTTCTGACGATTGACCTCTGACACAAATGGCTTTTTTTCGTGCAACGCGACTGTGATAGTTAGCTTTTTTTAACGTCCTTCTCACCGTATCTTTGCTGATAGTTTTATGAAATTCTTCTTGTACATTTTCTACTATTTTTTTTGCCGTCAGCCTAGGTTCTTTTCTAACCTGCTGTACAATTTTTCGCTTCTCTCGGTTTGTTAAAAGGGGTCGCTTCTCTCGGTCAGATCGCGGACGTGAGAGGTAATCTTCAGTGTCTTTATAATTATTAATTACTCTTTGAATGGAAGAGTGTGACCTGCCGACAGTTTCTCCTATTTTTCGAAAAGATTTTCCCTCTTTCCATAACTTTACAATAATTTTTCTCTCTCCCAATTCAATTTCCTTTCCTTTCGTGTCCATTCTAACTTTTAGCTTCTAAGCCTCTGCTAATATAATTGACACCGATTATCTTTTATTTAAATCGGAAAGCGTACATCGCCAACTACGTATTTAAGTAAATAAGTATATTTTGGGGAAGGCGTCTTTATTTGTACGCAGATTTTTGCATACGCATTATTTGGAGAATTTTTAATTTCATATTTTTTTTGTAACTAATATTTCTGTTTTATTGATGCATATTTTGTTAATAGAATTATATGTAGTTAATACACAAAATAAAAAAAAATTGAAGTTTATCACATTAGATCATGACCCTTATTTTTTCAGTTAAAGTGTTAGAAGTTTTTTGTACGCAGACTTCTGCTGCTAAGTGTACATTTTCTCCATTTACTATTTTGGTACGATATTTTCGGTCCTATTATTTTTAATAATTCAAGAAAAGATTTTTCACTCATTCTGTAATAGTTAAAGAATTTACGAGGATGCTTTCTTAAATCTTCATGAAGAATGTAAAATTGACCCCGATGTTCTCTGTCAGATAAAATTGGATGCACCCAAAATTTTCTTTTCCGTTGCTTTCTTAATTTCTTTCATAATAACAGAGCCACTATACAAGCGGTTTCTATGAAGTCCATGTTGATACTAGGCTCTAGTCACGATTAATCAGTCGCAAATGCGCGACCATACAATTTTTTTGCGACTACTACTTTTATGTCGCTGCGACAAATAATCGCATGAAAATCGCATGTGCGCGCCTAGCCTGACAGCATTGATTGAATGTTTCAAAATATATCATACTAAAATTAGTGTTAATAAATGTAGTCAAATGAAAACAAATTAAAGTGACAATTTTTTTACCATTTTTCTTAACCTTTTGATACACGCACCGGACTCTCACTCCGGGTTCTGCACCCTCTATTGTTTAACAGAAAAGGCAACTTTTTTACCGACATAATTATGTCATTTTAGTGTCAAAAATTTCTTAGTGTACAACACAGTAAAATACGAATATGAATACGATAGCGAAGAAAAATACTCTTTGAAGGTGAAGACTGAAGCTTTTCAAAAAATTTTGCAGACGGTAAGATGTTTTTTTTTCCGTTCAAAATGGCTTCTTATATGATTAGAAGAAACGAAGAAGATAATGAAAGCTGTAGAACATAAATGCCCCGAAAAATGTGCAGCGTATTCAACGCGGGCATTTATTTGCCTATCGCAAATTTTATGATAATAAAAAAATTTTTTTAATTATTGTCTTAAAAAGAATACAAATTAAAGTCCCTAGATTTATAAAGTACCGCGGTTTCCAGAAGACTGTTACTGCTTCTAGAGGATTTAAAATACTTCCAGACGACTTACAATGCTTTCAGATAACTTGATATAGCATCTAGAAAACTTAAAATGTTTCCAGAAGACTTGATGTTGTTACCTCTAGATGATTTGATACTGTTTTAAGAAAACTTTATATTGCTTTCAGAAGCCTTGAATTTCTAGACTGATATTTCTAGAAGACTTAAAATGATGAATTTACAGATGTCCTACAATGCATCCAGACGACTTACAATGCTTACAGATGACTTACAACGCTTTTAGAAGCCTTGATATTGCATCTAGAGGACTTGAAGTGTGTCCAGACGACCTACAATGCTTCCAAAGTACTTTATGTCGCTGTTAGAAGACTGAAGATGCTTCCAGAAGACTTGATATTGTATCTAAGAAACTTGATATGATATCCAGAATACTACTTCCAGATGACTTACAATGTTTCCAGAAGACCTTATACTTACTTTTAGAAGACTTGAAATACTTCAAAATTACTTGAAATGCTTCCAAAAGACTGGATACTACTTCCAGAAGACTTGATACTGCTTCTAGATGTTTTAAAATTCCTCCTAAAGCTTTGATACTGCCCCTATAAGACTTTATACTGCTTCTAGACGATTTCAAATGCTTTCAGAAGACTTGAGAAGTTTCCAAAAGACTTGATACTACTTCTAGAAAATTTTAATAATTAAGAATCGATACTGCTTCTAGATATTTTAAAATGCTTTCAAAAGATTAGATATAGCTCCTGTAAGACTTTATACTATTTCTGGAAGATTTGTAATGCTTTCAGAAGACTCGAGAAGATTCCAGAAGACTTTATACTGCTTCTAGATGTTTTAAAATGCTTCCTAAAGGCTTGATACTGTCCCTGTAAGCCTTTATACTGCTTCCAGAAGATTTCAAATACTTTCAGAAGACTTGAGAAGTTTCCAAAAGGCTTGATACTGCTTCTAGAAGCTTTTAATAATTAAGACAAGATACTGCTTCTAGATATTTTAAAATGTTTCCAAAAGATTAGATATAGCCCCTGTAAGACTTTATACTGTTTCTGGAAGATTTGAAATGCTTTCAGAAGACTCGAGAAGATTCCAGAAGACTTGATACTACTTCTAGAAGATTTAAAATGGTTACAAAAGTCTCGATATTGGCTCAGGTAGGCTTAATATTGCTTCTAGAAGATCTAAATTGCTTCCAAAACATTTGGAATGCTAACAAAAGATTTGATATTGCTGTCAGAATACTTAACATTGCGTCTATAAGGCTTGAAATGCTTCCAGCAAATTAATTTATTTGGTGCCAATCGTATTTTCATTGCAAATCTTTCTTAATGCTCCCAAACTTCTAAACGATAAATCTTCTTTCATGAAATCTCGGCAAGAACCCGGAATATACTGGGACTGGACTGAAACTGAAATGTACAAGTATCTTAAAATTGAGATACCATTCCTAAGATGACTAATTGTTTAATTGTTAAGATTTCAAGGCATTAAAGATGGTATTTGCACCTCCTAGCGGTCATCTCAGAATCCTGAAAATAATTTCCTGTATTTTCTCTTAGCCACTTTAGTCATAAAGTTTTTTCCTGCAAGTCTGCTGTCAAATAATTTCCAGTATTTTCTCTTAGCCACGATTTTATGATTAATAAAATCTTTTCCTGCAAGTTTAACAATCGACTTACAGAGTCTTTTAGCAATTTGCAACCGCTGGTTCGGCGGACCGCAACCATTCAAGTTAACATTTTTTTTTTAATATATCCGTTCTTGTCTACGAAAAAAGGACTTATTTTCGAAAATAAGTTTTGGTGGAAACAGCTAATAAAGGTAAATAGGTCATTTCGTCAGTTTCTAGTTAGTTAATCCCTTTTTTCTGTATTTGCCGATGTTGAAGGACGTCAAAGTATTATTTCAGATCAGAATGTTGTCGTTGTTAATGGCGTTAGTTGCTAGTTGCAGATTTCTAAATATATAATACTGTAGAAGTGAGTTTGTAAATATAATTATATTGGACATTTTATTACTGATTGCGCAAGTGAGGAATAATCTTGGGATTAAATGAGAACACAAGCTGAGTAACTCATCACCACAAAGCTCGAAATCAAGTAGAGGATTATCAAAATGTATGTGGAAATACAGATAGCTCAAACGGTTCGTCGTTTTAACTACACTGAGGTTACTCTGGAAGTGCTGCCAATGAAACGGCAGATGAGCTAGTGCTAAAGCGTTTTTAGGACAAGAACCAGCAATTTGTGTAAGATTTACGATGCCCAAATAGAGGATTCGAAGAATTCTGCAGCTAACTGATTTATCTTTAGATCGTCAGTGGTACATCTAACACAATCTTCGTAGCTTCATAAGCGCCGGTTTTTGAAAATAAGTATGGGTGCTGGATAGTGAAAAAACTGAATTGGGAAAAGATTCAAACGACGAATGACTGTTCTCAAAACAAAAGTGATATGAAAAACGTCCATGTATCTGGCGCCTATGGTTAATTTGCAATAGAAATGCCTTATATCAACAGTGCTTACACCTTCACAAGCAATATTTGGTCTATAATTGAAATTTTTTGAACTTTTGAAATGAACATTTTGTATCCTAGCAGTATTTGGTATTTTGGAAGCAAAATCAAATTGTATTAACAATTTCGTGCCTTTTGCAATAAAAATGTCTTCTTTAAGACTTTGCATTTTCAAACACTTTTTTGCCAGTAGTTTTACAAACGGTATCAAGTCTTTTGGAATCATTTAAAATCTTCTAGAAATAGTATCAAGTCTTTCAGCTGCAGCATAAAATCTTGTGGAAGCAGTTCAAGCCTTCTGAAAGCTATGTTAAAGCTTCTAGAAGCATTATCAAGTCTTCCAGAGGTAGTATCAACATTTTTGAAAGCAGTTCAAGGCTCCTGGTAGCTTATCAAGTTTGTTTTAAGCAGTATCAGCCACCGAAGAAACGAAAGGTGAAGTTTAATAATGGTCTCGAATCGGGGGCGGTGCAAAACGTTTTTCTCACACATAAACTCCCTATTCGTACACCTGGTCACTGACATGCTGTCAAATCAAAATTTTGGCTCGAATCGTTTGAATACATAGATATCATGAACCGCGGTACTTTAGTAATCTAGGGAGTTTAATACAAATTACACATCAGCGCCATGTCTTATTTAGCAAAGAAACCCGGACTCTCAGTCCGGTGCGAGCACTCACGTCAAAAAAAAAATGCGCGTGTACTGGAGGGTTAAAAATATCCGACTGTGAAGTGGTAAACAATATTGAAATAAAATACCTATCAATAATTTAAATTTTATCTGAAATTATAATTTTGTTTATGTATTAAGCGTTGTTGCCAAAATTATTAAGGCAAGAGACAAACAGTTTATAAGTAGGTATTATTGTTATTAAAATTCAACAAAATAAGTGATTAAAATTAACAATTCTCCTAATACTAGTAAATACGAAGTAAATTTTGTGATTCGTTATTCAAATTAATAATATTAAGGAAGAAAACTCGATTGTTTATAAATTTAGAAATAAGATATCAAAGAACTTTCGATTATTATAGGAAATTTTAATTAAATCAAACACTTACTTGATATTGTACGATATGAAGTCCACATTACCAGGATTTGGGATTCACTGGAAAGGGGTCATTTCTTATTGTTATGTTTACTTCTTCTTGATATCGCAAATTTATAACCAGAATCGAAGAAACTAAATTAGGAGGTTATGTCAAAATTTATCTGCCACAAACTTCGTTTTTCGTCGAGATAAAAAAAGTGTGTACACCCTCTTAAATACAAAACCACACTAAATTTCAGATTTCCTTTTGTTTTTATGTTTAAATTTGAAAATAACGCTTGCTGATTGGTCGATTTAATTAAGGTGAAATTCGTTTTTAAAATTTTCCAATGTCGCCAACCTTAATATTGATATGTCTTTAAGTTAATTCAAATTATTTTTATTTAAATCTCTATAATAAACGATATTTATATATGAAGTTTTTGTATTTGTATTCCCTTTTTAACTTTATTTTCAAGATTCGGGTAATTTTTCCATCTTCATCGACAAAAAAATTTCAAAATGTTCAAATTGTAATTTCAGGTTATTTATCTAAAACTGTATTATCTCTCATAAAGGATTATTGTTTTCGATGTTTTCTACAGTAAGGTATCATTTTTAATAGATTTAACAGGAAAAATAAAGATTTACAATAAAATATTCGAAAATCAAAAGTGAGGTTATGACTTTACAAAGGTCCAAAGGACTTTAAAATTAATTCCTATTAACTTTGTATAGCTTATAATCATTAAAAGAATATAAAACTCAATTCATCATTAAAGAATATTTACTACTAATTAAAAAAACAAAGTTATTCGGAAAAAGAATCTTATTATTTTTTTGATAGAATTATTATCTAATCAATGTGAGATCGTTTGTGTCGATTTTGCAGTCAAAGTTATTATCAAACATATCATTTTAATTGCTTTCTTTGCATTCAATTTAATATTCAATTATAAAATGCAATATTTTTAGTTATTTTTATTTTGGTATTGGTACTAACTAAAAACATTTTGAAAAGTGATATAAAAATTAACTTAAAACATCAATAAAAATTTAAAACTTAATATTTTTTTATATAATTTAGTAATATACATATTTTTATTCAAAAATTATAAAAAAATTTATCATTAATCATTTCAATCAATTTCTGACAACAGATGTCGCTGCATCAAATTATGACATTTGACGTTTAGTTTTTGGTTAGGTAATCTTTAACTAAAAAACGAGCCATATCAAAATAATGGCATCGATTTTAAGACAACTTACGCGAGTTTTAAAACAACCCGTCGTTCAAACGAGAGGTAACCCAAAGATCCTACATTTACATCTAAAATTTAATATCAAATCCAGTTTCTAGCACCGGGATAAGGTTGTTGTCCACAGCGGTTGAAAAAGCGAAAGAGGAAATGCGACGTAAGTTTGTTAACAATATCCCATTATAATCGTTATTTACCGAGTATTTTTAGCGACTGTTCGTAAACCCGACGAATTACAACGCTCCCAATTAAAAGATTTCGGAAAATACTGCGCTGAAATCCTTCCAAAGTTCATTCAAAAAATTCAAATCACTGCAGGAAATGAGTTGGAGTTGTTGGTTGTTCCTGAGGGGATTTTACCCGTTTTGCAGTTTTTAAAAGATCACCACAACGCCCAATTTTCTAATTTAACGGATATAACAGCTGTTGATGTCCCAACACGACCTTATCGGTTTGAAATTGTATACAACATTTTATCTTTGCGTTTTAATTCAAGAATTCGTGTAAAAACCTACACCGATGAATTAACCCCAATTGATTCTTGCAACAACATTTATTCAGCTGCCAATTGGTATGAAAGGGAAATTTGGGACATGTACGGAGTATTCTTTGCAAATCATCCTGATTTAAGACGCATTTTAACTGATTATGGATTCCAAGGGCATCCGTTTAGGAAAGATTTCCCACTGAGTGGTTATGTTGAGGTAAAAATTGTTTATTTTTGTTACGATTTCGACTAATTTGAATGTATTAGGTGAGATATGATGATGAAAAGAAACGAGTTGTTTGTGAACCGTTGGAGTTGGCGCAAGAATTCCGCCAATTTGAATTATCTGCACCTTGGGAGCAATTCCCCAATTTTAGGAGGGCTTTACCAGCTGCGGAAGAAGTTCCGATTAATAAGAAAGGGGATGAAAAGAAATAAATAAAGTATTAATTATTAATTTGTTGTTAATTTAATGAGAAATAAAACGAAAATAATAATTTTTGGTTTTGTATTTATTAATTTTGTTATAATATTAAATTAAACATTTTTTTCATCATTAACAAAATAGACATAAATAAATATATGATACATTTTACAAACTTAAGCCTCGATAAATTCAATAAGTGGCGGAATTCTCCGCAAAAGCACTTTAATTAATTATGTTTTTTAGCAATAACTCGTTTTCCTGGTTTATTTCCTTGATTATCTTTCATGTCTCGCTGATATGAATTTCTTTTTAAATTGTCAACAAGTTAAAATGCTTTTGAAAAATTGATACAGGTACCAACTATCACACCGATCTAACACCAAACTGGTAACTTGATACACATATTTACAATACAACAAATTCGGGTGGTCGTCGATGTTCCGCAACTACCAAAAAAGTACCACAATAAGTCGTTTGCCAACCATCGACGCCCTCCGACGATCATATATTTTTATTTTATTTTTTCTTTTTCGGTTAATTATGGGAGAAAAAACCATCAAAAATATATTCTTTATGTGCCATCATAAAAATAGTATTTATATAGTTTCGTTATCCTCATCCTCCTTTACCACTTAAAGCTTTTTTCTCATTTATTTTTTTTGAGTGAGCACATCAAACGTTGCTAAACTAATCTATTAAGAGTCCAAAACATGACTTATGTCGAATTAAAATTAATTATTTCCAATTATTTCATATAATAATAAACACGATCACAGTTATTTTTTTTATGTCGAGTAGAAACAAATTCTGTGTTCGTCTTTAAATTCAATTCAAATTGTTTTAATTAAGCTTTAGGAATGATCAAAGAAATTGTATATATAGAAGCCACATCGGTTTTATTCGCCCATATATCGGTTTGAATCTAATTCAAGTATTGCGACATTCTTTGCAAAATCGGGTACGTGCATAGATCGGATTATCCATAGCAAGATCGATTTTTGTGTTGGCTGCAGTATTGCCAAATATATAATAATTATCGTACATATACAATTATTTGATGTTGAATGAAATAATACGTAGATACTCATTATTATATAATAATTTGAACATCTACGATTTTATTTTTTATATGAAATTTGCGAATTTCTATAAATGGATTATTCTTTTGCGAATTCTCTAACTCTTTATACGTATACGTGTTGTTTCACAGTTCTCAACCATAGGTTATCTAGGGTATCCCCGGATCTAAGATGCAAAATTATTAAAAGCCGAATATTAACATTTTCGATGTAATATCTCAAAAATTAAATGATAGAAAGAGTCTTATTAGACAAAAAGCATTTTAAATCGTACCAAGAATGGATATCATTAATAATATTCGCGAATTACGCATTGTTACCAATCGTTAAAAACCTTAAATTTGAGATATTTTGATATCAAAAAGAATTCTATGTCAAAAATTAAATATGATGGAAATAATTTATTCAGACAAAAAACTTTTTAAATCATCCCTAAATACGATATTATTAATAATATTAACGAATTATTAATTGTTACCAACCCAAAATTCAATAATCATATTAAAACTTCATATTCGGTATATTTCACTTTAAAAAGGGTTGCATCTCAAAAATTAAAAATGATGGAAAGAATCTTTTGACACAAAAAACTTTTTATATTGTCCCAAAAATGCATATCATTAATAATATTCGCGTGTTATTCATTGTAACCAACACAAGCTTCAATAATCTTTAGAAATCACAATTTTGACATCAAGGGATTCTATCTCAAAAATTAAAAATGATAGAAAGTGTCCTTTCATAAAAGAACTTTTTAAATCGCCCCAAAAATGCATGATATTAATAATATTCGCGAATTATTCATTGTTACCAACCCAAAATTGAATAATTGTATTAAAACCTCATATTCGGTACATTTCACATCTAAAAGAGTTGTATCTCAAAAATTAAAAATGATGAAAAGAATCTTTTCACAAAAAAACTTTTTAAATCATCCCAAAAATGTATATCGTTAATGATATTCGCGTGCTATTCATTGTTACCAACCCAAATTTCAATAATCGTTAATAACCTCAATTTTGACATCAAAAGAGATTCTATCTTAAAAATTGAAAATGATGGAAAGTGTCCTTCCACAAAAAAGCTTTTTAAATCGTCCCAAAAATGCACACCATTAACAATATTCGCGTGTTATTCATTGTTACCAACCCAAGATTCAATAATCGTTAAAAACCTCAATTTTGATAGCAAAAGTGATTCTATCTCAAGAATTAAAAATGATGGAAAGTGTCTCTTCACACAAAAGCTTTCAGAATCGTTCCAAAAATGCGTATTATTAATAATATTCGCGAATTATTCATGATTACCAACCCAAAATTCAGTAATTGTATTAAAACCTCATATTCGGTAAATTTCACATCAAAAAGGGTTGAATCTCAAAATTAGAAATGATGGAAAAAAACTTTTTACACAAAAAACTTTTAAATCGTCCCAAAAATGCATGTCATTAATAATATTCGCATGTTATTCATTGTTAGCAACCCAAGTTTCAATAATCGTTGAAAACCTTAATTTGACATCAAAAAGGATTCTATCTCAAAAATTATGATGGAAAATGTCCTTTCGCACAAACACTTTCTAAATCGTTCCAAAAATGCATATCATTAATAAAATTCGCTTATTATTCATTGTTGCCAACCCAAAATTCAATAATCGTATTAAAACCTCATATTCGGTACATTTCACATCAAAAAGGATTGTATCTCAAAAAATAGAAATGATGGAAAAATCTTCCCACACAAAAAACGTTTTAAATCATCCCAAAAAACGCATATCATTAATAATATTCGCGTGCTATTCATTGTTACCAACCCAAGATTCAATAATCGTTAAGAATCTTAAATTTGACATATTTTGACATCAGAAGGGATTCTATCTAAAAGATTAAAAATGATAGAAATAAATTATTCAGACAAAACCTATTTAAATCATCCCTAGAAAGGGCATCATTAATAATACTCGCGAATTATTCATTGTTACCAACCCAAAATTCACTAATCGTATTAAAACCTCATATTCGGTATATTTCACATCAAAAAGGGTTAAATCTCAAAAATTAAAAATGATGGAAAGTGTCTTTTCACACAAAAAGTTTTTAAATCATCCCAAAAATGCATATTATTAATAATATGCCCGAATTCTGCATTGTTACTAACCCAAAATTCAATAATCGCATTAAAACCTCATATTTGGTACATTTCACATCAAAAAAGGTTGTATCTCAAAAATTCAAAACAATGGAAAGAACCTGTTTACACAAAAAACTTTTTAAATAGCCTTAAAAATGCATATCATTAAAAATATTCGCATGTTATTCATTGTTACCAACCAAAGATTCAATAATTGTTGAAAACCTTAACTTTCACATCAAAAAGGATTCTATCTCAAAAATTAAAA
Source organism: Onthophagus sagittarius (assembly GCA_036711965.1). NCBI lineage: Eukaryota > Metazoa > Arthropoda > Insecta > Coleoptera > Scarabaeidae > Onthophagus > Onthophagus sagittarius. The sequence continues at coordinate 67,801,770 of JASERS010000003.1, forward strand.
ATGATGGAAAATATCCTTTCACACAAAAACTTTTTAAATCATCCCAAAAATACATATCGTTAATAAAATTCGCGAATTATTCATTGTTGCCAACCCAAAATTCAATACTCGTATTAAAACCTCATATGCGGTACATTTCACATCAAAAAAGGTTGTATCTCAAAAATTCAAAATAATGGAAAGAATCTGTTTACACAAAAAACTTTTTAAATAGTCTTAAAAATGCATATCATTGAAAATATTCGCATGTTATTCATTGTTACCAACCAAAGATTCAATAATCGTTGAAAACCTTAATTTTCACATCAAGAAGGATTCTATCTCAAAAATTAAAAATGATGGAAAATGTCCTTACACAAAAACTTTTTAAATCATCCCAAAAATATATATTATTAATAATATTCGCGAATTATTCATTGTTACCAACCCAAAATTCAATAATCGTATTAAAACCTCGTATTCGGTACTTTTCACATCAAAAAGAGTTTTATCTCAAAAATTAAAAGTGATGGAAAGAATCTTTTCACACAAAAACTTTTTAAATCTTCCCACAACAACAAATGCATTTCATTAATAATATTCGCGTGCTATTCAGTGTTACCAACCCAAAATTAAATAATGGTTAAAAACCTCAATTTTGACATCAAAAGGGATTCTATCTCAAAAATCAAAAATTATGGAAAGTGTCTTTTTACACAAAAACTTTTTAAATCGTCCCACAACAACAAATGCATATCATTAATAATATTCGCGTGCTCTTAACTGTTACTAACCCAAGATTCAATAATCGTTAAAAACTTCAATTTTGACATCAAAAGGGATTCTATCTCAAAAATTAAAAATGATGGAAAGAATCTTTTCACACAAAAACTTTCTAAATCGTTCCAAAAATGCATATCATTAATAAAATTCGCGAATTATTCATTGTTGCCAACCCAAAATTCAATAATCGTATTAAAACCTCATATTCGGTACATTTCACATCAAAAAGGATTGTATCTCAAAAAATAGAAATGATGGAAAAATCTTCCCACACAAAAAACGTTTTAAATCATCCCAAAAACGCATATCATTAATAATATTCGCGTGCTATTCATTGTTACCAACCCAAGATTCAATAATCGTTAAGAATCTTAAATTTGACATATTTTGACATCAGAAGAGATTCTATCTAAAAGATTAAAAATGATAGAAATAAATTATTCAGACAAAACCTATTTAAATCATCCCTAGAAAGGACATCATTAATAATACTCGCGAATAATTCATTGTTACCAATCCAAAATTCAATAATCGTATTAAAACCTGATATTCGGTACATTTCACATCAAAAAGGGTTAAATCTCAAAAATTAAAAATGATGGAAAGTGTCTTTTCACACAAAAAGTTTTTAAATCATCCCAAAAATGCATATTATTAATAATATGCCCGAATTCTGCATTGTTACTAACCCAAAATTCAATAATCGCATTAAAACCTCATATTTGGTACATTTCACATCAAAAAAGGTTGTATCTCAAAAATTCAAAACAATGGAAAGAACCTGTTTACACAAAAAACTTTTTAAATAGCCTTAAAAATGCATATCATTAAAAATATTCGCATGTTATTCATTGTTACCAACCAAAGATTCAATAATTGTTGAAAACCTTAACTTTCACATCAAAAAGGATTCTATCTCAAAAATTAAAAATGATGGAAAATATCCTTTCACACAAAAACTTTTTAAATCATCCCAAAAATACATATCGTTAATAAAATTCGCGAATTATTCATTGTTGCCAACCCAAAATTCAATACTCGTATTAAAACCTCATATGCGGTACATTTCACATCAAAAAAGGTTGTATCTCAAAAATTCAAAATAATGGAAAGAATCTGTTTACACAAAAAACTTTTTAAATAGTCTTAAAAATGCATATCATTGAAAATATTCGCATGTTATTCATTGTTACCAACCAAAGATTCAATAATCGTTGAAAACCTTAATTTTCACATCAAGAAGGATTCTATCTCAAAAATTAAAAATGATGGAAAATGTCCTTACACAAAAACTTTTTAAATCATCCCAAAAATATATATTATTAATAATATTCGCGAATTATTCATTGTTACCAACCCAAAATTCAATAATCGTATTAAAACCTCGTATTCGGTACTTTTCACATCAAAAAGAGTTTTATCTCAAAAATTAAAAGTGATGGAAAGAATCTTTTCACACAAAAACTTTTTAAATCTTCCCACAACAAATGCATTTCATTAATAATATTCGCGTGCTATTCAGTGTTACCAACCCAAGATTCAATAATCGTTAAAAACTTCAATTTTGACATCAAAAGGGATTCTATCTCAAAAATTAAAAATGATGGAAAGAATCTTTTCACACAAAAACTTTCTAAATCGTTCCAAAAATGCATATCATTAATAAAATTTGCGAATTATTCATTGTTGCCAACCCAAAATTCAATAATCGTATTAAAACCTCATATTCGGTACATTTTACATCAAAAAGAATTGTATTTCAAAACATAGAAATGATGGAAAAATCTTCCCACACAAAAAACGTTTTAAATCATCCCAAAAACGCATATCATTAATAATATTCGCGTGCTATTCATTGTTATCAACCCAAGATTCAATAATCGTTAAGAATCTTAAATTTGATATATTTTGACATCAGAAGGGATTCTATCTAAAAGATTAAAAATGATAGAAATAAATTATTCAGACAAAACCTATTTAAATCATCCCTAGACAGGACATCATTAATAATACTCGCGAATTATTCATTGTTACCAACCCAAAATTCAATAATCGTATTAAAACCTCATATTCGGTACATTTCACATCAAAAAGAGTTAAATCTCAAAAATTAAAAATGATGGAAAGTGTCTTTTCACACAAAAAGTTTTTAAATCATCCCAAAAATGCATATTATTAATAATATGCCCGAATTCTGCATTGTTACTAACCCAAAATTCAATAATCGCATTAAAACCTCATATTTGGTACATTTCACATCAAAAAAGGTTGTATCTCAAAAATTCAAAATAATGGAAAGAACCTGTTTACACAAAAAACTTTTTAAATAGCCTTAAAAATGCATATCATTAAAAATATTCGCATGTTATTCATTGTTACCAACCAAAGATTCAATAATTGTTGAAAACCTTAACTTTCACATCAAAAAGGATTCTATCTCAAATATTAAAAATGATGGAAAATATCCTTTCACACAAAAACTTTTTAAATCATCCCAAAAATACATATCGTTAATAAAATTCGCGAATTATTCATTGTTGCCAACCCAAAATTCAATACTCGTATTAAAACCTCATATGCGGTACATTTCACATCAAAAAAGGTTGTATCTCAAAAATTCAAAATAATGGAAAGAATCTGTTTACACAAAAAACTTTTTAAATAGTCTTAAAAATGCATATCATTGAAAATATTCGCATGTTATTCATTGTTACCAACCAAAGATTCAATAATCGTTGAAAACCTTAATTTTCACATTAAAAAGGATTCAATCTCAAAAATTAAAAATGATGGAAAATGTGCTTTCACACAAAAACTTTTTAAATCATCCCAAAAATGCATATCATTAATAATATTCGCGAATTATTCATTGTTACCAGCCCAAAATTCAATAATCGTATTAAAACCTCATATTCGGTACATTTCACATAAAAAAGGATTGTATCTCAAAAAATAGAAATGATGGAAAAATCTTCCCACACAAAAAACGTTTTAAATCATCCCAAAAACGCATATCATTAATAATATTCGCGTGCTATTTATTGTTACCAACCCAAGATTCAATAATCGTTAAGAATCTTAAATTTGACATATTTTGACATCAGAAGGGATTCTATCTAAAAAATTAAAAATGATAGAAATAATTATTTAGACAAAACCTACTTAAATCATCCCTAGAAAGGATACCATTAATAATACTCGCGAATAATTCATTGTTACCAACGCAAAATTCAATAATCGTATTAAAACCTCATATTCGGTACATTTTACATCAAAAAGGGTTAAATCTCAAAAATTAAAAATGATGGAAAGTGTCTTTTCACACAAAAACTTTTTAAATCGTCCCACAACAAGAAATGCATATCATTAATAATATTCGCGTGCTATTAATTGTTACCAATCCAAGATTCAATAATCGTTAAAAACTTCAATTTTGACATCAAAAAGGATTCTATCTCAAAAATTAAAAATTATGGAAAGTGTCTTTTTACACAAAAACTTTTTAAATCGTCCCACAACAACAAATGCATATCATTAATAATATTCGCGTGCTATTCAGTGTTACCAACCCAAGATTCAATAATCGTTAAAAACTTCAATTTTGACATCAAAAGGGATTCTATCTCAAAAATAAAAAATTATGGAAAGTGTCTTTTTACACAAAAACTTTTTAAATCGTCCCACAATAACAAATGCATATCATTAATAATATTCGAGTGCTATTCAGTGTTACCAACCCAAGATTAAATAATCGTTAAAAACCACAATTTTGACATCAAATGGGATTCTATCTCAAAAATTAAAGATAATGGAAAGTGTCCTTTCACAAAAAAACTTTTTAAATCGTCCCAAAAGTGCATATGATTAATAATATTCGCATATTACAAATCCAAATTACAAATATTCGAATATTACAAATTTGACATATTTTACATAAAAAAGGATTTTATTTCAAAAATTAAAAATTAAGGAAAGAATCTTTTCTGACAAAATATTTTTGAATCAGCCCTAAAACCATTAATCATCATCACAAAATTAAAAAATTGGTAAAAACTAATAATTTTATGGTGTTTGAAAAATAAAATTATTAATTTTTCTGCGCATGTACGATAAGTATAATATTCAAATTTGGCAACGCTGGTTGACTTCAAGTTTTAGTGTTTAAAGTGCTTCTATACAGGGTTAGGTTGGGTTGAGTTTGGCTTCACTGTTGAAAATTTAAAAAAAAATGTTTTTATGTTATCATATATTATCATTAAAGCCGATCCGATTAAAATTATTTTCAGAGTGGTTAATTATTCAAAAACTGTACTCAACTTATTTTTTTTTTAATATGTAGTTAACATCTTTTTACATAGAGTAAAATCTCTGAGAAATGACTTGTGTTATTCCCCTAATTCTATAACAATAATTTATTTTCTATGCGACCAGTTTCTCTCTCTCAGTCAGTTTTTTTTTTCTCGTCTTTGCATTGTATGTAACGTAAAATAAAAATGAATGAGTTAGGAAAACAAAAAGGTGTGCTAGACACGCTTAAAAGTGATAAAGAGACTAAAAACGAAAAATCGGTAAAAAACAATGTATGTAATTTAACAATGTTGTATGTAAGTATTATCAATGATTAGTGTCGAAATCGGCAATAGATTAAAAAGATATTGTTGCGAAATTGAAGATGAATTCTTACAATTTTTATTCTTTTTCTTAAAATTAGTTATTAATTTCTTACAGTTAGTCTTTAGATGCGCTTTATTCAAGAATGTCAAAGAATGTTGACAAAAATTATTAAATTATTTGATGAATGACTTTTTTATCTGAAGACTGAGTTATCTTCAAATTCGTCCCAAAAATGAAGATACATTAGAAGAACAAAAATCTACCAATGAAAGCAGTCCTTCTCCTCGACAATGCTTCAACTCATCTCCACTTCCCTAATGTGAAACAATTTTTTTGCCTCCCAATCTTACTAGTTTAGTACAACCTATGGACCAAGGAGTGATAGAGAGCTTATAACGGCGGCACCAACGAAAGCTTCTTGCTTGAATTTTGTTTAAATGCGAGGATGAAAACTTTTCTCTCAAGGATTTCATTTTTCTGTTGGTAACACGTTTTGAGATATGTCTTTTATTAGCATTGTTAAGTCATGGAGACAAATTTGACTGATGCAGAAAATTTGATCAAAAGCAACGATTTGGAGAATAAAAAAATCGAAACTCAAGCCTATTTTACACGATATGCAGACGTTACTTGATAAGAACTAAATTTGAGAACAAAAAGGAGCAAAGAACTGGTAAATGATTTTTTTACGGACAAAGAATAATGTCACTAGTAAGGATGACTGTGAAGACGAAGGTAACAATGCAGATGTAGAGGACTTGCACAGAATAAGTCACAAAGAAGCAAAAAAGACCAGACCGGATAAGAGTTTATTAGTTAGCTTAAATGCTATAACTGCATATCTTGTTTTCAAATTTTGAATGTAAGGTTGCCAACTTATTAATAATTTTATTACACATTAGGGATTGTATTTCGACCCCAAAACGTAAAAGAACTCTGCGCAATTTAATTTACTTCCTAATTGTAACAGAAGTTTATAAGTGGTTCCTGTCACAAAGAGAAAAACTCGCGAAAATAATCACTACTGTTCTAAAGGAATAAACAAAAAGGAAATTAAGGAAATTTATGCCAAACTGCAACGACGGCAAGCTTATTGTAAATAATGGGTGGCTTAACAAATTTAAAGAAAGGCATGAAATTCGCAGATTAAAAGTTAATGGGCCGACACTTTAGAGGATCAGCCTTTAGTTTCTTTAGTGTAATAGCTTAACTTATTATCCAGCCAGATATACAATGCTGATGAATCATCACTATTTTGGAAGCCGCCACCAGATTATACATTAATGTATGCCAAAGAAACTTCAATGTTCCAAAGAGGGAGTAACTTGTTACTTGTGCAAATGGCGATGGTGCTTATAAAATGCATATAGAATGCATGGATGACTTCCGCTCTATTCCTTAAATGGTTTCATACATGATTTGTCAAATAAATAAAAAATTTTGAAAAGAGAAGAAGCAATAACAAAACCATTTTTTGCCGTTTAATTCTTTTAGTCAATTGATCAGAATATCATACAGTTAACAAAATTTATTATCGAAAAAGTCTTTTGATTCACATCTTATTGAGGATGACATTTCCAAAGCCCTCAAAAATATTAATTTCAATGTAGTCTTTCTACACGTACTCCAGGGATGTTAATTGATACAACAAATAAAAGCTGGAAAAAAATATTTTCTTATTCTACTCATAAAGTTTCCCAGCAACATGATCTGAAGATGATTTGCTATTAAGAAAAAGCTACTTTCTGAAGAGAATCAATAGACATTTACTGAAATCAGAAACATGCTGCTACAAATTTCGTCTGATACTCATTAGCACAATGAAACTGAACTTTAACGAATGGATGAAACAGTTATAGATGAACCAAAAGTTACATCAACTAAAGTACATGAAAAGTATACATAAAATGGGTTGAAGAAAATGAAGGAACACTGCATACACTTAAGTTGTTGTTTTGCAAGAACGACAATGGAAGGTAAACAATTGAAATGTCATCAAGCAAAAATTAGGTACTAGGTAGAGAATTTTTTAACTAAATTATGTAGTTATGTATAAGTATTACAATGCGTTTGAAGGTGTGATATTAAATAATTTTTTTAATTGTTTTCTCTCACTTTTTTCTCGACTCAGTAATTCGAACTAAATCTTCTGTTTATTGAGTTCCCACTGTAAGTTTATTCCATAAAACATGAAAAAGTACGGATCTGTTCATATTCAGTTCAAGAAAGACTTCAATTAGAAAAACTTCAACAATAACATTATTTTTTGATTATATTTTATTCCGCGCTGAAAAAACGGTCTATAAAAATGGCTGTTAACCGGCATACTCTTTATATAATAAGATTGCTGACAACATATTACAAACAGAATTTTTGAAAAATTGTTTTCTTAACGCTATTGTCTGTGCAGATTTATACATTTTACGAAATAAACTTACTTACATTTGTTTAAAATTATCATCTTAAGTTATCTTCAGTTGAAAAAAAATCTTGATAAAACAGCATCTAACAAGTCAGCAATACTTAGAACTGGAGAAAAGAAATAATCAGATGAAAACAACTCAGGTTTTTCTTTGAATGTTCCATATCCAATTCAAAAGATGTTCAATTTGGAGAAGATCACTAATTTCCGCTGATATACCTCCTAGAATTTTACACAGAGTAACATCACAATATACACTTTGTACAAAATATGTTAAGTAACTTTACAATAATACCATAAACCACATATAGAAATGCATCAATGGCCGCTTTTTGTAGATTTTAATCGACAAAACAACAGGATGATATGTGGAAAATGTCATTATTAGTATGACCCAAAATAGCAATGTTGAGTTAATTACTAAACTAACATTTTTGGAAAATACAGCATTGCTTGATAATACAAATTGTAACATTATTGTAAAGATTTTCGATGATTGCATTAAAATTTTAGGTGAAATTTTCAATAGAAACATGAAGCAAATGCAGCTAAAATACCAACATTTTATCCAAAACTAGCACACTGTCTTATTTTCACATAGAATTCATCGAGTATATGAGCAAATTGAAGTGTACTAAAAACAGTATGACCAATGTGATTGTTAAAGTGCTATCAAAAGTAGTAATTTTTAATCAAATAATGCCTTATCTCGCTCTTCTTCCACAACCTTTGATTGAAGCGATAATTTACTACAACTAACATCTAAATTTGGAAATCTGTTTGAGGCATTAAATGAAGAGAACCTATTCAAAAGATCGAAGAACCTATTAAATGATAATACAATAAAATAAAACTTGATTTTCATTGTCTCCAATTTTAGTTTAGTGCATCAATTCATTGGCTTCTTCTACTTTCTACACAACTTAATGTAGTGATACAAGCTTAGGAAGACTTAATTAATGGATTAAACATGAATCTGCTATATTAGAAAAGAAAAAATGGCTATGGTTATTTAAAATAATCATTGTTTATAATGTTAATAAAGCAATAAATTTTAAAGTTGCAGATACAACTTATGTAAGTAGAAGAACGTTTAAGAATATTTTGCACATAAACAGATAACGTTTTCTTTTTGATAATTTAATACTACTATTTAGTATATTATTATATGAGCATATAATACTATAATATTATTCACAAAGGTTAAGTTTATTCATTTATAATAAATCTGAATTAACCTGACTAGGCATGATTAACCTAATTGTATATTACTATTGAATTTGATAATTTAAAAAGAATTTAAACAATCTTTGTCATTTATGTATTGATAATATATCACTTAAATATTTGAAATGAGAAAATCGAATTTGATATATTTATCGATAAAATTGTTTTAAAATTGTAAAATTTTATTCTTACCTTTTAAAATGTTACTAATTGAGATTCCTGCTTAAATATGATTTTAAACCAAGTATACTTCATGTAATTACGTATATATTGAAGAATTTGCACTGGAAGAAAAAAATTTTAAGATATAAAAATAACCTCAAAGTTGATTTTTGTTCATAACATAAATACGATTATATTTTGAACCAAAAAAAGTTGTTAAATAAGTGCTTTTTACTTACGTTTACTTATTTTTTTAGTAAAATCGGTTTGTTTTTAATTATTTTGAGTAAAAACTTATTAATATCGTTAAGATAATCTCTGTGTTGACATTGAATCCAATTGAATCTTTTTTACTACCAACTTCGAAAAATTAAAATAATAATTTATTATTAATAATAATAAATGGTTTAATATACGTAATTACATAACGTATACTTTGTTTAAAATTTCATTTAAGCAGGAATTAACCTCAATTTATAATTTTTTGTTTAAAATAAAAAAATATTTTAAGATTTAGTAATATTTTAGAAAGTAAGATTAAAATTTTACAATTTAAAATCAATTTTATCCATAAAAATATCAAATTCTTAATTAATTAAATTAATTAATAAAAACATGAAATAATTCAATTAATTACTTAATTTTTTTTACTTACAATTAGTATTTTTTTGAGGTTGGCAGTAAAAAAATTCAACATCAATACATAAATGTCAAATATTTAAATTCCTTTTAATTTTTTTAAATTATCAAATTCAACAGTACTCGTGGACAAATTTTAGCATTATATTCCATATTTATTAATTGTATTGATAATGAATTTTAAGTGATACTGATACAAAATTATCAATTATTCGGCAACCTTGCATTCAAAATTCAAAATTTGAAAATAAGATATGCATTATCGCATTTAATACAACTAATTAGCATGTGTTAAAAGTTCCAACTAACAAAATTAAGTTAATAGTTGAAAATAATTTTAATTGATCCAGCAAAATTTTTTAATTTCAACAGTAAATCCACAATTTTTCGTTCTCGCCTGTATATACAATTTCTTTGGGAATGATACATACATTTATATAAAGACCCAGGAGACGGTCGATTCATTGTACTATTTTGTTTGTCGCGTTAATAGAAACATCGCAATCTCTAAAAATATTTCAGGAAATATTTTTCGGTTTCACCATTTTATAAATTTCTGCCGTAATAAAATCTCGCTTATTATTTTAGCAATTATTATTTTTTCCCCGGAACAATTCTTACAACTACAATTTCCTTTTGTTTTTCAATATATCCATATTTAATATACCAATTTCTTCAAATTGACAAAGATTTCAAGAAGAAAACATCGTTTCTTCATTTCAAATAACAAGTTTTTTTAAAAAAATATTCTTTAATCTCATTAAATAACTAAGTACATTACGTACGTTAAGTTAGTTTCGTTTAAGAGTTACAATAAAAAAATTCAGGTATTCCTTGTTCGAAACATCACCTTCATCAATTAATTCATCCACTCCAAATATTACATAATACGATTTAATTGTTTATAACGTAAAAAAGATATCAACGTATATCCTTTGTTTCCAATTTTTTTTCAATTGTTTGATATAATCTGCACCTTAAGTTAACTTATTCGAGGTGTACGGAATAAAAATTATGGGAGTAGTATGGGTCAAAGTCAAATCACAAGTTTACCACAGATCAATTTTGGCAGGAGTTCCCCGATTTCGAAACCTCATCATCATATCGACGACGTCTTCGGGAACGCCTTCATCACCGACGTCGTTAGAGACATCGGGTCCGTTTGAAAATTGGACGCTTGACGTTCGTGGTATTCTTGAAAACAGGGCACTATGCAGAGGTTTGTTCGACACTCCGGACAGTGGTATTTGGTTTTTCGACGTAATATTCGCCCATGGGTATCCACGGTGTTCCAACAATAATTACAACCAAGCGCTGCACCCGCCCTTATTACCGGACAATGACTTGAACGGGTTCCAGTCTAAAAAGAAATAAAAATAAATTAAACAAGTTTGATCGATAACGCAGAAAAGATGTCGCCGAGACGAAAAGCGAAACGAAAACGGCGATTATTCCCAAGAAAAATGCACAAAAAAAACTTACCACCGCGCCAAGAAACACCCGAAGACATACGTGAGTTATTAGAACCAATTTCTACGATTGATTTAAATTTGAGCTCCCCAGAAAGTGATATAAGCGACCCTTTCGAAGAACTCCACCCAAACAATTTATTGAACCCCCCAAAAAACGGACAAAAACCTTTAACAAAATACGAATTCGACGTTCAATCAATGAACCAATTCACCGATTTACATAAAAATATCGTACAAGACATCAGAAAAGAATTAAAAATTAGCGATAATATTTTTTATGAATCGTACGAAGATGTGATTCGGGTACTTGAAGCACCTAAAGAACCAAAACCTTTATTACCCGAAACTGTTAAATCAATCGAAAAAATATTAAGTGAGCCTCCTTTAGTACAATTTGTTGGAGATGTCCAACCAGAATCGACCGAAATGAGTTATGATTACATGTCGGGATTTTGGAATATGATGAAAGAACATTGCAAAGGGAAAATGTTTGAGATTACTCCACCTAATTACGATGCTTATAATCAAGCTGAACCGCATTGGTTAACTCGACCGTCTGTTCCGACTCAAGAGGTTTTGGATCATTCAAAAATGAAATGTCAAAAGTGGTTATCAGAACAACATGATTTATAATTTGTGTTTAATAAAATAATTGTGGTAAAATCGTTTTTTATTATTATGAAAGAAAGCCGACAACGACCTTTTACGGAACCTTGTTTAGCTCTAACATTTACAATTACAAGCGGATTATGTCAAAATAGAATCGTGAAAAATTTGTACTTTCAATGAAGAGTATTATTAACTTCAATAGTATTAATTGTTTAAACATCGAGAATTAATCTCCTACAATTTGGTATAATTGGCGTGAAATTTGTAATGTTCGAATATGGAAGTAGTTGATAATTTAAGACACAATGTGTTTTGAGATATCAATCCATCTTGTTTATCTTCCATCGTCGTTTGTTACAATATCATCACTTTTCTTCACTGTAGACACGAAGAGATGATCTGGACAGTACATTCAGTATACAAAGCTCAGGCTAACACTCTACTACAGAGAATGTGCAAGAACTTGAGAAACAAGCATATTATGCTCGTTTTGCTCTAATTTAGTAGAATTTGCTCTAATTCTACTCAAAAAAAAAAAATGTAATTATTTTTTTCTTAATAAAAAAAAGCCAAAGTATACACGTGAGAAACGAGTTTAGAATAGATAACAGGTTGAGACAATTGCTTGGGTTTGATTTAAGCCCTCCGAAGTCGTATCAATGCTGAATGATACGACTTCGGAGGGCTTAAGATACTGAAGCTTCAGAATGCTTTAATCATATAATACTCTGATCTAAAAGATATTGGACATCTGTATAGACCACCTCGAGTAAAATGATGAGAATTGAGTTGAGTAGTATAGTCTGTTCCACGACCATTAAGTCGCACGTCATCAATACGTCACAGCGTTGCTTGATTGATCAATAATTTATGAATTTTAATTGTAATAAATGCGGATAGTTAATTTCCAATTTTTTAATATAGGGTTCAGTTGATTACGTAATGATTAAATGCGATAACTCATACAAATTTAAAAAAGAAAGATATAAATAAAACATATTGTAAATTAGATGAACAAAACAAAAAGCCTTGTTGCCGTTGTAATTGTTTAGAACCCCAAAATTATAATGATAAAGTTCATCGTAACACAATGTCAAAATTGACTAAGTTAAAAAGACAGCTTAGGGATGCAAAAGCTGAGTTGAACTGTGTAAGAAAACTATATAATGAGGGCCGATTTGAGCACATTGAAACTGCTTTAAATGATGTAACGAAGGAATTTATTAATTCTCAGTTACGTAATTCGAGTAGAATACCTTTGGGTAAACAATGGACTTTGGATGATAAAGCATTTGCTTTGTCAATCCACAAAAGAAGCCCTCGGTTATATCGTTATCTTCAAGTTCATTTTGAGTTACCTTCAATAAGAACTTTGAAAGGCGTGTTGTCCCATATTCCATTTAAATCCGGTTTGAATGATAACGTATTAGAATATTTAAAGCGTCAGGTTAGGGGAATGGCTGATGTAGACCGCATGTGTACCTTAATCTTTGATGAAGTGCAGCTGAAGAGTGGTTTACACTATGAAGCTCATGAGGAAAGAATTTCAGGATTCGAAGATTTGGGTACACTTGAAAGTAATAATAAAATGGCAAACCATGCTCTAGTTTTTATGGTCAGGGGAATACAGAAGAATTATAAACAAGTAGTGGCTTATTATTATGTACAAAACACAATTGCAGCTACTTCACTAAAACAGTTAATAGTTCAAATTATTGTTGAATTGCAACATATTGGTTTGAAAGTTGTGGCAACTGTTTGTGATCAGGGTCCTACTAATATAACTGCTTTAAATTCACTTTGTGGAGAAAACGTTCACGTATTTGATGTTAATGATCAGAAAGTATGTACAATCTTTGATGTTCCCCATTTACTGAAAAACACACGCAATGCACTTTTAAGGTATAATGTTGAGTATCGGGATAAAAAGTATGCAAAGTTTGAACATATTCGGGCTGCATTTAATTTAGATCAGCAGTGTAGAACCTATAAGCAGTTGCCTAAACTGAAAGCTGATTATATTAATTTTGATAATTCATTTGTAAAAATGAAGGTGAAAGTGGCTGCAGCTCAGTTGAGTCATACAATTACAGCATCTATCGAGACTTTTCATGTGACTGGAGCCTTACCCGTTGAGGCATTAGACACAGCGGAATTTGTTGATACCGTAGATAAATTGTTTGATTCACTGAATGGGTCGTCTCGATATCCTAAACGCGGTAAAGAGTTTCGTAGAGCATTGGCTCACGATTCTCCTCATTTGCAATTTTGATCGGATGTTTTACCCGAAATTAAAAAATGGAAAATGATTGACAATAAGACTGGTAAGGACTGCACAAATTATGTGCGGTTTGTCAAAGGGTGGCAGATTACCATCAGGTCAATTATTTACATTTGGAAAAATTTAATCAGTCAAGGTGTTTCATTTCTATCACTGAGATCATTAAATCAGGATCCTCTGGAGAATTTATTTTGTCAAGTACGCCAACATGGCGGTTTTAATATCAATCCTACATGTCACCAGTTTGTTGCTGCCCTAAAGACGATCGTAGTGAATAACTTTTCGGTACCCTTAACAAGGGGAAGAAATTGTGAAGATGACTACTGTGAATCTTTAGGAAGCCTTCGCGATTTTTTGTTATATTCTCCAGAGAGTTCTGCTTTTGATGATCTTGTAAATGCCGATTTTCAGATGGATATCGAGTATGACTCCGATATTGTACAGAATAATCAAGCAACGGCTTATGTGGCGGGCTATTTTTTGAAGAAAGTGGACATTCACGACTGTCAATCTTGTCGAGAGAGTCTATTTTCTTCTGAAAGTAATCCAAATCATTTGTTTACTTCTTTTAAGGAGTACACGAATGATCCACAGTTGCAATATGCAAGTGATGATCTTATCAGGATGATTGATTCAATCCATGGACGATTGTATCAGTTTCTTGATAAGTTTGGTCACTTGCATCCAATCGAAGAAAAGTTTAAAATTTCTAATGTTGAATTCCTTAATTCGTTTAAATTTTGTTCCATTCACAATGATGTTAAATTATCTATTATTAATAAATGTATTAAATTAAATATTTATAAATATTTGCGCGATAGAAATACTAAGGAATTTGACAAAAAAAGATATAAAAAATCAAAATGTATATAGTATTTATTTAATTATAAAATTAATGTTTTATTTTATTGTTTCATGTTATTTTACCATTGGTCGAACCAATGGTAAAAATTAATAATGAATTCTGGAATCATGTGATGAGGATTTACTGGAATCATGGACTGCAGAAGAAGTTTTTATTTTGTATTGTTTATTTATATTATAAGTATTTATTAATTTTGTTTTATTTATTGTTTATCATTATTTGTTTTATTTAGAATGTTTTATTTATTTGTTATAAATGAAGAATTGTTGTTTATGTTTTTGTTGTTTGTTATTACAGATAAATGTATTAAAATATTTTGTTATTTTTTATAATAATAAAAACTGTGTCTTATAATATAAAATTTGTGTCTTATTTATTATTTTTTCATTAAAAAAAAATATAATAACAGAATTGACCAACTTAAATTTTGCGCCAAGTTGTGCCATGCAAAAGTGGGGGTAAAATATGTTGCTCTCATTTTAACATGTAGTTGGCGCTTCTTCTCTATATCTGTTCTGTGACTCATAGCAAGCAATGATATGAGTAGTAATCGTAGCAACGTCAAGCTTAATGAATACAACATTAATAATATTGGAAATAACGAGCAAAAGTAGAAATCAAAAAAAAAACAGAAAACTTAAAATATCTGAGAATGATATTAGATAATAATAAAGTCTGTAATTACTTAAATGATTTAATAAGGAATAACGAAAGTACCGTTAAACAAAAAGAGGAGAGATGTACAATAACAACTTGATCAAATATATGTGGAATCTGGAAGTACATAGATGGATGCCAAAAAGAAGGCTCAAGATTCAGAAACAGCAAACCTGCAATGATTCAATATCTGAAAGAATAAGAAAGGAAAATAAATATATATAGAATAAGAAAGGATATAGAAATATATATATAGAATAAGAAAGGAAGTATTAAAATGTCAAAATCGACAATTTTGGTTATAAACAGAAGTTGTAACTCGAAAACAAAAATAGATAGAAATAAATGTCAATAATAAAAGTTATTCATAATTATCACAAAATACATAAATCTTTACCAGATAAAGTTTAACAATGACAGTTCTTTAGGTATGTAGTAGGAAGTATAAAATATTAAAATCAATCATTGTGGTTGTAAACATAAGTTGTAACTCAAGAACCAACACAATAGAAATACATGTATTAAGAAAAATTGTTCATAAATGTTATCCTAAAATACACAATCCATTATCAGATAAGGCCTAATGATAACAGATCCATATGCATGTAGCAGAAAATATAAAGATGCCAAATCGACCATTTTAGTTATAAACGTAAGTTGTAACTTGAGAACAAAAATATTAAAATTCTAGATTGAATTTTGATGGGTGGTTGATTTTATATGAAAGTGAGTATATTAATGACTTTGTGGTGCTTAATTATTATTGCACAATTTATCAATATCTGGATGAATCGATCTTAATTGGAGACGTATATCATCAGAAGACTTGAAATGTTTTCAGAAAATCTACTACTGCCTCTGGAAGAGTTGATATTGCTTCCAGAAAACTTTCAAAAGAACACCCATATAAAATTGTTAATAGTTTTATCTGGATTGAAGTTATAATTTTTCAATTAATGCTTTAATTTTAACACTTTATCGACCGGTCGTGGTTGAGGCTACTACTCAGTAAGTACCGGCTTAATCGCGCTCGAATTTACTCCCAGTACCAGCTAAATTTTCACTATTCATTGTGTTGTGCTTATTCCTTTTGTTTTAAAGTAATGGAGTTTTATTGATATTTATACTTTATTTTGTATTTGTTTTATACAATTTATTGCCTTTTTAACTTACATTCATGAAATAAATTCAAGGTAAAAGTAATTTTTAATATTTATTTAGAGTGTGGTATCTCTCGTAACAGTCTCCCTTATGTAACGGAATATTACAAAATTTACATACGAAACATGTTCGACTTCTTATCTTTTTCGACGCACATACTCTACATTGTTTTTGTGTTTTTTTGCTTTTACCACTTGTATGTATGTATGTATGGAGTGAGGAGTGCGTATTCTATACGCGGCACCTAGGCCACAACGGGCCCCTTGTACACTGGCTCCCTCTAAGAGGTTTGAGATGTTAAAATGCGAGTATATAACTCGATTTTTGGCTGATTCCGCTTCCTGACCGACCCCCCACCAAACCGGGCGTGCTATGGCACAGGCCCAGTGTGGGTTCGCCCCTGTCAGGTGCCGCTCCAGGATACCACGACATCCTCTTGGGGTCCTACGAGGTGCCGGTGGCCTCCAGGGCGCTAACGCGCATTCAGCAATTTTTGTTCAAACCCCTTACACACATAGTGATAACGACAGCCAGAGATGTTAGACTGGTTACCGGGACCGACGGCTTAACGTCCCCTCCGAAGGACGGGGGGCGACCCAACGTGATTACACCGGGATACGAACCCGGGACGTCTGCGTGTTAACTCGAGAGTTAACACGCTGAGCCATTGCGCCCCCTAACCACTTGAACCCTAAACCTTTTACCACTTGTCACTATTCTTATAAGTTTGTGATCCTTTATGCATGATAATCTTTCTGGATGATCTGATTTTGGTGCTCTTCTTGTAGGCTCTGAAGTATTTTTTAGGTTGTTATTTGAGTCTGTTTCGTCACTTTGAGAATCAGTTGACGATACATCAGATATACACGAAAGTGCCGCTTTGTGCAAGAATTTCTTGTATGTCATTTTCCTTCCGTTCAATATTGTGTACGTTTTAAATGAATTAAAAAGCGCACAATTGATTAAAAACATCACAACTCGTTTGTTCCACTTCTTAGTTTTTTTAAAAATAGAGTAGTACGACAGATATTGATCTGCGCGATCTACCCCCTTTATATACTTGTTGTAACTAATTATCGACTCAGGCTTTTGAATTGATATATGTGATTTTCTATTTAAACTTCCGGATTCCATTATTCGCGCCGAATGTATCGTCGATATCATGTTTACATTTCGTTTACCTTTATTCCATATTTGTAACAGAATATCGTTTTTTCTACGAAATGTAGCTTGACCCTTTAAAAGGGTTATGTTTTGAAGACATTGTGGAAGACCTCTATTTTTCCGAATGGTCCCACATACCCGTACTTTGTTTTGCAGGAGTACTTCAGCCATATGGACACTGTTATAATAATTGTCCTGATAAATGTGATACCAAAGATTTTTATACGGATCAATAACTTCTAGAATAGTGTTTTCCAATTTCATTCCTTGGCAAGCATACACTTGAAAATTACAAATGTATCCCGTGTCTGCTTCACAGACTGCTCTCACAAGTATGCCGTACTTTACAATTTTCGCAGGATTGTAGGTTCTGAATGATAGACTCCTCGCCACGGAATAATACATTCATCTAATGATATTTGTTGACAAGGTTTATATACATCAACAAACATTTTCTTTAAATAATTTATGACTGGCTGAACTTTCACAAGTCTGTTTGAATTTGTGGATGTATCTTCATTATTACAAAAGTGCCAGCTCTGCATTATCTGCATAAATCTACTTCTGTCCATTACTTTTGTAAAAAACGGAGTTTCGATGATTTGCTCAGTCGACCAATAATCATGAAGTCTCCCTTTTTTTACTTGTCCCATTAGAACAATTAGACCTAAAAATTGTTTCATTTCTGATAACGTAATATCCACCCATTTTTTTGTCTTAGAGATATTTTTATATTTATTGGTTACTTGATAGTGATACCTATTCGATTCTTTAACCAAATATTCCAAAAGATCATCTCCAATAAATAAATTCACAATGTCCCTTACACTTGCTTCAGATTTTGGTAGAATTTTTAGGCCTGGGCTGCCTTCGAAAGGTTCCAAAATAATTGATTTGTTATTTGTTGACCATGTATCGATGTTTACTTCAGTGGTGTCATCATTATCTTCTGAATCGCTATATTGCAGTGGCAATAATTTTCGCGGCTTCCGAGTGTTGATAGAAGAATCACTGCTATCATCATCACTGTTATCATTATCATCATCAGTGATATCACCATCACTGTCACTTTCTGAATAACTGCTATAGTCTGACAAAGCATCTAAGCAACACTCTTCATCTGCACATTCTTTATCCATAAGAAACGGTAAAAAACTATTATAATTGATAAAACTTTGGAGAGGTTAGTATAAAGCTGCGAATAATTAACGACGTTTAGCAACGTTGACGTTGGCGCTGCGAAATTATACAAAGAGCAACCCACTGACATAAAACGTCGATAACTAAAAGCCGATTAATAGGCTACCGGTCGATGAGCGTTAGGAATCGAAAAGCCGATAAATAGGCTACCGGTCGATAAAGTGTACTACTAAGCCTATTCTTTCAAACATTCTCGCAATGTCTCGCTATATTGCTTAACTTTTTTCTATTTTTAGTAAATTAAATACTAAAAAAAGTTAACATAAATTTCGCATGCAGATTCACTCTCACAATCAGATGTGTGCATAAAAGTCAGTAAACATGTACCTTAACATGTGACATGTGATAGGTAACAGCAACATTTTAGCAGAAAAGTATCTTTTACTATTTATATGGTTCTATGACCATCAAACTGTGTCATTCTGGGATGTAGCTAATAGATTCGATCTATCAATAATTAATTTGTATGATATAACAAAAGTATCTTTTTAGCTAAGTAATGAAAGAAAATGACCTTTGAAAGAAAAAAAAATACCAAGGAGTATTATAATTGAATTTCGGGATTCCCTAGTGTTTTGGTTAGTTTTCAGAATTATTTCTATGGTTTATACATTAAGTACACATATTATTACAATTCAAGATGTTAAAATATATTATGTTAATGTTAAATAACACTGCACCTGTTGAACTTAACCAAAAGCAGGTTCAACAAATTCTGCACTAACATGCACCAGCAGCACGAATATGTACGTGCATGGCCTAACTAACAGTATGTGTGCAACTACACTAACCTACACTATCCTCAACGAACACACAACACCTACACTAAACTGCTTAGTACAAGAAGTGCAGTCCCAACAAACAAAGCTATATTTACAAAAAGAAATTTCTTTTGAATTTCTTATATATATCAACTGTAACATACAGTATGTCTCCGGATCGAGTTACTAAGAGGAAAAACATTTTTATTACTGATTTTTTTAAACTTATCTCAGCATACATAATGCGTACTTCCTATATACAGGGTGTCTCACGTAACTGGTTCATTAGAACTTTTTTTGGTTACACTATTCGTAGAGGCTTCAAATTTTGGTATCATGGGTTGTTCATTCCAATCTATCAATCTAAAATATTTTCAAGATGGCCACCACTTCCGGTCTACCGGAAATAGACCCCAATTTCGTTATTTTAAATGGAATGCTATAGTTTTTATTACACCATTCAATTACACGTAAGAAAATATGTTGACTTTGATAACAGTTGTTGGTACCTATCGTTTTTTGTTTTCGAGTTATTTTGATTTTAAGTGTTTTTTGGCAAATATCACCATGGTCATAAGCCCATATCTCAGCCAACGTTAATTCAAAAACGTTTTGCATTGGTACAATAACTCGTCATATGCTGTTAAATAGATTGTCACTTGTTATATCAATGTACCTTATACAGCGTGGTCAAAAATTGAATTACCATTTCGCTGTATTCAATTGCGAGAAAGTCGAAAATTTTAAATGGAACGCCACATATCTTTTTAGCCTATCAAAAGGGGAATTTAATTATCTACAAATTATCTATAAACATTACTATACCTATTTATTATAGTTTTCTTCATATTGAGTATTTTATCAAAATCCTACACAAAATGCCGGAAACCGTTCGTGTTTGGCTTAGAAGGCCATGACATTTAGACAGTTTATTGTTTAATTTATTTAAATTATCATTGGTATTATTTCTAGAATGATCTGCGATTGAATAAACTTGAGTTTGTTAGCTTTTATTTGCCAAAAATAACCAGCAGAAGAACGCATAAATGAAACAATGAAAAACAATGATATGGCGTAATATTCGACGTAATGATGCGCGAGATGTTCCTAGAGAGTTCAGTTTATTTATTTACGGTGCTTTTTTGTAAAATATTATTCATCTAAATCGACCAAAGCACCTCTTACCGAAGAATTTGGTAAAGCAATAAAATATGACAAAACATTTATTCTGTTATCTTAAGCTGCTGGTGATAGAAATTTATGTTTTCTTGTTATTTTGATCTTGCCAAAACTAAGAGATACGTATCTTATCCTATCCAAAACTTTATTACACCCGCCATGAATATAAGACGAATTTAAAATGTCGGCGTGGGAATAATTCGCCATTATATTCAAAGACATTAACAGCAGTAAGTGATGACACAACTAAGTAATGACAACAATAACATAAATATGGTTGAAAAGCTATCAAAACTCCATGGCTTTCTAACATATAAACAAGAAGCTTCCAGCATTGCATGCGTCCATTAATTTCCAAATAGGAGGGCAACTACAACAAATAGGCGCTGGAAAGTATCTAAATAGTTTGTAGAGAATTAAATTCCCATAATTTATTTTTGTAATTTTCAGTTTTTCATTCATTTATGTCATTGATTTTAATTTTTATCATTAAATTGTTGTTTTTCATTGTTGCATTTATTCGGTTTTCTTTTGGTTATTTTTGGTAAATTACAGCTAGCAATCTAAAGTTTATTCAATCACAGTTCATTGTAGAAATAATACTAATAATAATTTAAATAAATTAAACAAAAAGCTGTCAAAACGTCATTGCTTTCTAACAAAAACACAGACGATTTCTAGCATTTTACCTATGATTTTGATAAATTCCTCAATAGCAAGAAAACTATAATAAATAGGTATAGGAATATTTATAGATAATTTGTAGAGAATTAAATTTCCTTTCTGATAGGGTATGAAAATATGGGGCGTTCCATTTAAAATTTTCGACTTTCACGCAATTGAATACAGAGAAACGGTAACTCAATTTTTGACCAGCCTGTATAAGATATACTGATATAACAAATGACAATCTATTTAGCAGCATATGAAGAGTTATCGCACCAATGCAAAACGTTTTTGAGTTAACGTTGGCTGAGATATGGGCTTGTAAAGAGCATGATAACAAAGATAGCAAATCAAAATAACTCGAAAACAAAAAACGGTAGGCACCAATAACTGTTATCAAAGTCAACATATTTTCTTATGTATAATTGAATGGTGTAATAAAAACTATAGCATTCTATTTAAAATAACGAAGTTGAAGTCTACTTCCGGTAGACCGGAAGTGGCGGCCATCTTGAAAATATATTAGATTAATAGATCGGAATGAACAACCCATGTTACCAAAATTTTAAGCCTCTACGAATAGTGGAACCTAAAAAAGTTCTAATGAACCAGTTACGTGAGACACCCTGTATATGTATCGAAAGTATATATTTCAGTAATGTTACTACTCCATAAACCTTTAATCAACCCTTTGAAATACCTCAATTGGTACACACATAATGGTTTATTCACCTTTGGTTACATTTAACTAGTGGATATTTTCCATGATTACTGTAATTTCACTTGCCATGATTAGCTATTTGACCTATGGTAAATATCCGATAGTTAAATTTAACCTAAAGTGAATAAACTAGGCCTTAATATAATACCGAGATATTCAAAATTTTAATTTATTTTAACTTGCTACCAATTAATGCCCTTGATACAGTTATAACACATAAGTACCACTTTGAGAAACCAAAATTAGCATAATGCATTATTAAGACACAGAATGTTTTACAAATTTAAGAGAAATCTTTGAAAGGCTTTATCCCCTCAGGGGTACAACTTAGTACAGAGATAATTGTGTTAAAGCTTAATTTTTTATCCTCTCTGTGTGACCCTGCTCTATGTCAGTTTTTATAAGAATCACCTGTATGTAGATAAAAAAATTTTTAGACGAATTATATAGAATTAAAAATCTATGATTAACTTTACCCCAAAGAATTTTTGAATTTCTATTAGATAACTGTCTAAAAGAAAATTATTTTTATTTTTCCGATATTTTTATAAATTTTACCTGAGGTGATGAGGCACTCCTACGTAATTCATCCGTCCTAACGCGCAACGTGGCCGTCGTTTCCGTTGGAAAACTCTCCGACCTCGTTGGGGTATCCTTTGGTGAAGTGGCCAGTGGATCCGAAAAGATTATCATCGGACTAATGGACCGCTCCCCTTCGCCGGAGTGCGTTTGAGGGAGAAGTTGTATGTGTAGAGGAGCTGGAGGAGTTTGCGACTAAAATTTAATACATATTTTTTTGTTATTTCTTAATTAAAACAATTTTATTATTTAATTAATTTACCTGTTGTGTTTGACTAGGAAGTAACGGATGAGAGTGTTGCTTAACCAAAACGTTTCCAGGCACACTTAAAAGCGCCCCCGGCGGCGGCGAATGCACCGGGAGAGGATCTGAACATTGTCGTTCAACGCGCACGTGTGGTACTGTTAAATAATGGGGAGAGAGCGGGTCGGATTCGATCGGTTGACTTGGGTCACTTTCGCGTTTGATCCTCGGCTGTCGTATCAAAAATCTACTTCGTTTTGTACCCAATTGGTTTTGATGGATTGATTGTTGTGGTAGTTGAGCGTGGGTCGTTATTGTTGGACGTTCTATAACAATAATTAATTATATTCAATCATTTATTAATAATAATATTTCTTAATCAAAATAATAATAATAATAACAATAAACAAAGTGGTATAAGAAAGTTGTTTTTATTTGAAAAATTGATTTAATTACAAAGAATTGTATTAAAATCTGCTATAACAAATTAATAATAAAAAGAAAACAAACAGATTAGTGTTATATAAAAAAAATAAACAACGATTAACAATGATAATCAAAATTAACTTTAAAAATCATAACTAGAAAAATTAATTGATATGATTTCTCAGTTAATTACAGTAGTAATGATTAATTCTATGTTATAGGTTTTTATTAATCATATGATGTTTATTTTAACAAATTCCTTTAAGTCAGATCTACGTCATTATACAGGGTGATTCGTATAAGAACCGACATTCATTGTGTCGGGCCATGTAGAGGACTATAACTATTTGTAAGTTGGGGAGTTATAACCCTGCAAAGTTGGATTTAAATTTTTTAAATGAAAGTGTAGAAAGGGTATTAATTAACTTTTGAAATAAATTTCACACTGACGTTTATTTGGGTAATTGTTTTTCAAACCGTCAAAAGTTATAAAATTTAAATGAGATGAACCCAAAACAAAACAACTAATTGTGGTTGAAGCAAAATGGACTTACAGATTTGAAGAATTTGAACTTCATTAAAATTGTGAAGGAATAAGGAAAACAACAAAACTTTCATATAAAAAAAATGTTGATATCCTACAAAATTTACCTTGATAAAAATTATAGAAATAAAACGATCCATTTTCCATTAATGTTATATAAATCAAAAGGCTATAAGAGAACATGTCATTTAGACAAAAAATCAAATAACTTTACAACCTATTTATTGTGAAGTTTGATAAGCTTATCGGAATGAAGATTCTTTGCGAAAACGAGAACGTGCATAGATCAGATTATCGATTCTCTAATCGATAGTCCGATCTGTGCAAATTTTAAGAAAGTTAGTAAACACACCGGATCTTACGTTAGCTTCAGGATTTAGTGTGTACAACTTGTTCTATATATACAATTTCTTTGTATAACACGGTTTCGAAGTAACCGAGCCATACGAGGTTGAAACTCGAACTTGAAATCTTCAAGTTTGAAGATTTCTGAGCCGACTATTAAATTTTGATAGCTTATTTGTCAATTCAAGACAAATTGACATCATGTTTGATAAATAGGTTTTAAAATTCATCATTTATACAAGAAATAACTTTATAACCTATTTGTCGAGATTGATGGCAACTTTATTATAAAATTTATCATTTAGATAAACAAATTTGGAATCAAATAACTTTATAATTCGTCTGTCTAGTTTGATAAATAGGTTATAAAGCTTGTCATTTAGATAAGAAATTCTCAAAATCAAAGAACTTTATAATCTATTTGTTAAGATTGACGCTAAGAGTGAAGATTTCAAAGCAGACCAGGTAAATTATAAATCCATTTTGGTTAATTAGACCAAATATTAGGCAAAATTTATGATTTTCTTATGGACACAGTAATCGATGCACAAATGGCTGAATTCCGATTAAAAAATAAAAATAACAAAATCAAATTTCAAATGTGTTTCTTTTGGGGTTTCATTACAAAAATCAACCATAACTCAAAACTCGCAAGTATTGGAAAAAATAGATTAAAGGAATATCACCTGTAATGAACCAGAAAAGCATAATCCATAACCAGTTACAACCCAGATATAAGAATATCGAAGGAATATAGTAAATATCTTCAACATATCATAATTTTAGGGTTTCAATATTTAAATCAAAAACTACAACAGACAAAGAGATACTGTCTGCATGAATGCAAAAACTTTGTAATAAATCATAAACGCTAATCCATAGCTAAACACAACTAAATATGTTGACTTTGAGAGAATGGTCAAAAATCAATGTGTCCACAGTTAAAGTTTGTTAAAAGAATTTAGTAAAACTCTAAAATTAAAATTGATGGAAAGGCCTTTTGCATGAAAACTATTTGTTATAAAAAATCTCTAAAATATCAGAATTGATGGTTTTTATTGCAAAACTTTTTTATAACACAAAAATTAAAATGGATGGGAGATTTTATCCACTAATACTGTTGATAATAAATCATAAATGCTAAATCCATAATTAGATACAACCTAAATATAAGAATTTTACAAGATATAAGGCGGTCTGAACC
The DNA here is from genome assembly GCA_036711965.1 of Onthophagus sagittarius. Classification (NCBI taxonomy): domain Eukaryota; kingdom Metazoa; phylum Arthropoda; class Insecta; order Coleoptera; family Scarabaeidae; genus Onthophagus; species Onthophagus sagittarius. The sequence continues at coordinate 67,827,674 of JASERS010000003.1, forward strand.
TCTCATATCCTAATTCTTTGTCTCCTATGTTCCGTCAGAAAGCTGCACAGTAATTTCTTATACACTATTGTTTGCTATACTATAATAATGTTTTTGTGGAATTAGATTTAGAAATCTGCTTTAAGAAAAATTTCTTTTGTTTGCAAAAAGATTTTTTATAAAATTTTGTTCAACCCTGCGTGCGCTGTAAAGCTTCCTATACCAGTCATAAACAATAACAAAACTCCTCGGATAGCAAACTTTACGTAATTTATCCTGTTTCTTGCAATTGTAGTTCTCTATGTTGTATCCGTCATCTTGATTTTTGAATAATCATAATTCTGACCCCAGATTCGGATTCAATATCCCAAAAGATCTGACCACCTCCAAGTTTTATCAAGGAATCAAGGTGAAATGAAAGTGTTATCAATTTTAATTGAAGAATGTTTGTCATATCTTAAATTATGGTTCATAATGGTCCTCCTTCTTGGAATATCTCATTAATTATATCATATTAGAGAAATTTTAAGAATTTGAAGTCAATATCATGTAATGAAAAAAAAATTGCGCTTTAAAATGTAAAGAATTTTTCAATTTCTGTAATGGAAAATCACACTCTCTTATATTTGATTTTGATTATATAATGATTTGAAATTTTCCTATATGTGAAAACTTTAAATTTTCTCAATGATTTTTTACTTACAGATTCGGATTCAACATCCCAAATCACGTCACAATGAAGAAAAATTGCGCTTTAAAATGTAAAGAATTTTTCAATTTCCGAGATGCCATATCACGCTCTCTTACATTTGATTTTCATTATACAATGATTTGAAAATTTCCTATATGTGAAAACTCTAAATTTTGTTAATGATTTTTTACTTACAGATTCGGATTCAACATCCCAAATCACGTCACAATGAAGAAAAATTGCGCTTTAAAATGTAAAGAATTTTTCAATTTCCGAGATGCAAAATCACGCTCTCTTATATTTGATTTTAATTATATAATGATTTGAAAATTTCCTATATTTGAAAACTCTAAATTTTGTCAATGATTTTTACTTACAGATTCGGATTCAAAAACCCAAAAGATCTGACCACCTTCAGGTTTTATCAAAGAATCAAGAAAAAATGAAAGCGTTATCAATTTTTTCATATCCAAGAAAAGAGGACCAAGAGTTCGATGCAAAAATTAAAATTTTGAAACGGCAAAGAGGTTTAATTTATCGGAGAATAATATAAAAGATAAAGAAAAATCTTTCGAAGCTGTAAAAAATTCCCAACTTTTGCATTCCAGCATCTTTCCAACATAGCATCGCAGAATTTGGAAAGCATTGGAAAGAAACTGCGTTTCTTCACCTAGAGATACTGATAGAACAAAACCGGCTATACCAGAAAAACATTATTCAATGTAAATGAAATTGATTTGTTCTGGAAAAAATGTAAAAGAACTTCTATCGCTCGTGAAGAGAAAAGTTTTCAAGGTAAAGCCGCCAAAAATCGATTGATAGTCATGCTTGGAAGGCTTTTAGTATATTGTCCACAAAATCCAAGAGCTTTAACAAGGTTTAATTATTACTTCATACATGAGGTACCTTCATAGTGTCTTCAACTTCAATTTTTAAACATTTTATTATTGTTTTCTTTTGTGTCTGGTCCCAATTAAACATAATTAGATGTATTTATAAGCAAAATTATACTCAGACTTTTTAAAATAGCTTTGAAACCGTCGTTAAAAGTAAACGACGTGGTTAAAAATGCGACTATTTGAATAATATTAAAGACCCAAGAAACTTGTTTATGAGCAAATTGTCAAATAATTTTGTTGAAGCTCTCTGTACTATTTATATTGAATCCTCGTAAAGAGTCAGCAAATCATGCGTTTATAAAATGATAGAATTATTCATATAAATTATAGTCTAGAAGGTAATTTATAATTGGTCAAACTACCAGCCACAATTAGATTCTCATAACTTAATAACCGTTCAGATTTTTGCTTGGCGTTTTAATCCTATTTATTCGTTTTTTTTTTAGTAAACAACAAAGTTTTTTTAAAAATAGTAAAAGTAAACAAATATTCTAATTAATTTTCTCATGAAATGGGATAATCATGTACCAATTCTGTTAAAAATGCGAACAAAATCTATCAAAATTTAGGGTACTCATAATGTATACTAAATTTGCTATTTCTAGCTTATGTACCACTGAGATATCAAATATTTCAAAAAAATTAATATCCAATTCTGAAATGTGTATAACTCTTTTAAGATCTAATTTAGTATAGAGATAAATTGCGTTAAATCACCTTAATTTATTGTCCTTTCCATGCCCCTACTATGTGTCAGTTCTTATGTGAATTCAAATTTTCCATTAAATATAAATCATCGTTTTTGAAAAAATATATGTATCATATACTTATTTTAAGCTACTTAAAATTAAAATTATATTTTGTTTATTCAATGGCACGTTTATAAGGAAAAAAAATGAACTTTAAATCTCAAAATTCACTCCTGAATTGTTTATGTTTTGCCCGTTAACAATGTTATTATCAAAATATCTCGATCTGGGAAAAACGGGCGCAATCTCAACAGGTCTCCCTTCCAAAAAAGCACTACTTATCATAGCAATCGGATTGCTTATAATAACTTCAGTGGTTTCTTGCGTTGGGGAACTTGTTGTTGTTGCGGTCGATGTCGTTGGCACAATCGTTTGTTGTTGTTGACTTTGATTTTGGGTTTGTTGTTGATTTTGAGATGATTGTTGGTTTTGTGTTTGTTGCTGATTTTGATCGCTATCTTGTTGATTCCCCTCAACCGATTGATTACCACTATGAAAATCCTTAGGTTTTCTATTTTTAATCGATAATCGATTTATGGGGTAACCCCTCTTTTTATACTCCAACCACAACGTTCGATTATTAACCCCGAAAATCCTCGCGGCTTTACAAAATCCAATTCCGCCGAATCTCACCGCTTCTAACGCCCTTATAAAATTTTCGTCCGCTTGTGGGTTTAAGCTTCGTTTTCGTTTCATTATTTGAGCTGGAGAATTAATTACTTTTGTTTCTTGATTATGATCGCTTTGTTGTTGGACGAAATGAACTTGTTCCGAGTTGAAGTTTCCTCCTTGAAGTCCAGATACAGTACTTGAATTTGTGGTGTTAACTGTAGTTGAAGCGTATTGGACATCGTTATGGGTTGACATCCCGGGTTGATACGAAGCGAAATGGGCCGAATAACCATGATCAACCCATTGAAATCCTGCAAGGCGAAGGACTTAATTCTCCATATTTTAGACAACGGCTCAACGGCAATTGTGAACATGAACAGGGTCATAATTTTTATTTGTTTTATTTTAAAAAATGAATTAATGTTTTGAAAATGATTTTGAATTGAGTTGAGCCGTGTCAATGGAGAGGAAAGGGTTTTCTTTTTGGGTTTAGGTTTTTTGGTCGTTTACGTTCACTCTTGCTATTGATCCAGGTGTTTCTTTTTAATTTCATAAACACTCACTAATGAATTGATTTACACTAAGACACAAACACTACATAGCTACAGAACATTTTTTCTACTCATTTTCATCAAAACTTAATTTAAAATTCTACAATATCGTTGTTTTTAATTAAAATTTACCTGAGATAGTTTGAGAAGATGATGAAAAAGGTCCCGTCATGTCTAAAGAGCCCGACGATTCTATGCTGTGTTGTACGTTCACATCCTGTTGTGGGATTTGCTATAAAATTATAAACAATTAGATTTGATATCAAACATATACAGAGTGGTCCAGATTTAATCAAGAAACTTTGCTATGATGCAGTGTTGGCCAAAATAACACTAAATTTTAATATGAACATAGTGCCACTTTTTTCTGTTTGAGATATATGTATCAAAGTTAAAACAAAAATTTAGATAATAATAGAATTCAAAATTATGCATATCGTCGCCTTAGAGTGTAAAACTGCTAAATCCATTTTTTATCTGATATGACATAATGATACCATTCGAAGCAGAAAGAGACGAGTTACCGTCTACGTAAAACAGTTACATCAAATAGTGAACGCTAATGTAAGAAAAGAACTGATGAGTAAAACTGCTAAATCCAAACAATTCAAAGTTCGTGGCTAAATCCAGAGTCACCGCCATTTTGTACAGTATTTCGCGCTCGCCCGTTATCGTTCCACTACATAATATATTTTGTTTCTGTCAAATATTAAATTATTTCAAACTTTGCAAAAGATTACCTTCGAGGTAACGAAAACCACGAAGCAATGGACATTGATTGTGTTATCAGTAAAAATGTGCGTAGTAACACCGATGGTAACCAGGAATCATCAAAACAAGCAGAAAACGATCCTGCGCAGTCATTTTGTGCGTTTGATGTGATAGACCAAATCGAAGACCCAATTACTGACGAAAGTGAACAAGAAGGGTTAGTTCCGTATTCCATTCATTCTGATTCTGAGTATGACGATAGTTATCCAGAAAAGAGCAAGAAAAGAAAAAAAAAAGAGCTCTAATACAAAACTGTAATTGGTTTGCCGAAAAGAACAGAAAATTAAGAGAGTCAGGGAAAAAATATTATGGCAGAAAAAAAGAAGAGACGTGGAATTATGAGATACCTAGAGAACCAAGAATGATGAAACAAAGATGTTGTTGCAAACTAACTCAAAATGGAACTCTTAAGTGTACAAAATTTACAGAAGAAGACAGGAAAAATATATTTTTTAAAGGATTTTGGGCAATGAGTTGGCAAGAGAAAAGAATGTATGTTGATGGGCTTGTGACATCAATACCTATTAAGAGACCCCGTGGTAGAAAAAATAGTAAAGAAACCAGAAGAAATCAATCACTGGTTTATTATTTAAAAATGCAAGACGAGCGATTTAAAGTCTGCAGGACCATGTTTCTCAATACGCTTGGTATTGGTAGATGGACTGTTCTCAATTGGAAAAATAATCAATTAAGTAACACAAAACCAAATAATACTTCAAAAACAATGACTGGTTCTCAGCATTCTAAGAACGAGAATACCTCATCCAAGCCTTTTGCCAAAGAACAACAAGAACTTCACAGTTTTCTAAATTCTTTGCCAGTTATGGAGTCTCACTACTGTCGGGCTACCACTCAGAAAAAGTATTTATTACCAGAGTGGACGACAAAGCAAGCCCTTTACGATTTTTACAAAAATGATTGGTGCACAAGGCGTGGTGTACGGCCTCTCTCTCTAGCTACTTTTTACGGAGCCTTCGATGTCAAAAATCTAGGTTTGTACTTCCCGAAAAAAGATCAATGTGAAAAATGCGCTTTGTACAAAGCTGGCAATTTATCAGCTGAAGAATTTTTAGAACATAATCAGAAAAAAGAAGAAGCTAGAGAAGAAAAGAAAAAAGACAAAGGTGGAGAAAATATTGTATTTACAGTTGATTTGCAAGCAGTTTTGATGGCACCAAAGTCAAAAATAAGTAGCTTATATTACAGAACAAAACTTCAAGTACATAATTTGACATTTTTTAATGTGAACAACAGAGATGGGTTCTGTTATTTGTGGAACGAGAGTGAGGGGGGACTAAGTTCAGAGGAGTTTGCAAGTTTGTGGGCCGATTTCATAGAGAAAAAAGTTTTACCCCAAAACGAATCTGCTGTACCACTAAAAGTAATTTTCTTCAGTGATGGGTGTACTTACCAGAACAGGAACTGCGTGATGTCTAATGCTTTGTTATCGACGGCAATGAATTTCAACATAATAATTGAGCAGAAGTTTCTTGAGGTCGGCCATACTGAAATGGAAGCGGATTCTATGCATTCGACTATCGAACGAGCATTGAAGAACAAGGATATAAATGTTCCTGCAGAATATGCCGGAGTCTGCAGATTAGCTAGAAAAAGACCAAAGCCTTACGAAGTACTCTACCTCACCTATGACTTTTTCAAAAAGTTCGACGATGTTAAGTTCTATAAAAGCATTCGTCCTGGTCGTGGCAAAGGCGAAGCTAAAGTGACAGACATACGAGCTCTGCGCTACACCCCGAGTGGTGAAGTATATTTCAAATTAAGATTTGCTGATGAATGGCAAGCAATACCGCAAAGAAAATCTGCAAGTGTCGTGCCATTGCCGTTCACTCAGCTCCCAAATCTTCACAAAAATAGAAGAAAGATTACTGCCAGGAAATTTGAAGATCTCCAATATCTGAAAAGCACACTTCCTCAGGACTATCGATCTTATTATGATAATTTACCCCATGACTGAATGTCGACTGATAACTATAATGTGCAGTGTTAACGTTCCGCGATAAGTGACTTTTCTATGATTTAATTAACATGTGAAGACTTAAATTTTAATAGTTGTTAAGAACGAAAAAGATTTTAAGACTGCTAGTATTCGATTTAGTTAGTCGTTCCTAAGTTTTGTTTTTGTAGAGTTTATAATTTACTTTTCCTCGGATTATTGTTCATACTGGTAAATTATTAATTTTTGAAACTTTTAACTTTCAATAAAGAAGTGGATACTCTTTTATTGGCTTTTATTTCCTTTTGATGGATACCATCGTAAAAATTATAATGTGGCCAAAACTTTGTGTAATTAAGTTTTTTTTTTTGATTATGTAATTGTATGTCATTGCAACTTTCACAAAAACCCTGCCAAATCCATTATAGATCAGTATGTATATCTAAAATAACCTGCTAAATCTAAAAAAGGCTTGTAATGCAGCAACTAAAGAGTTTAAGTAACTTTTTTTAAGTTAAAATAATACACCATTATTTATTTAACAACAGTATTTAGAATTACTTCCCTAGACAAAAATGACAATTTTAAAAAGCTTTTATTTGTCCTCTAAAGAACGCTAAAAGTGAGTTAGCAGGTTTACACTTTAAGGCGACGATATATGAAATTCAACGTAACTAAAAATTAAATTAAACCAAAAATCATTGGTTGTTTCTAATAAAAAAAATTATCATAATATCTCTAAATTCCAAAAACGAAATAATTTTTGTTTGTTGTGTCATCAAATTTGCTGAAAAAACTGAATTAACAAAAGAATTGCGCTTTGAGGTTTTCGACATTGGAGGTTATTTAAAAAAAAAGAGATCGAAACATATAAGCTACTCTTTTTCTAACTCTGATCCTGTACGTGCTATAACCTTAATGTCTTAAGGAGCCGTTTGTACGACGGATATCCGGAGACTTCAGACTTTGAGGATTCGTTCGAATTGACTGATGGCGATCACGTACGTCGTCAGCTAATCCAACATACATTCGTCATCAGCTAATCCAAACGAATCTCCAAATTCTGAAATCTCAAATCTCCGTCGCACAAAAGATAACTTTAAGGTACGTTTATGTTAGAGCTGTGATAAACAATAAGAAAGATGATACTAACAAAGAAAGCCAACAATATTGAACCGAATATTTACTAACATTTATAGGAATTAATATATCATAATTTAGAAATTGTGATTTTTTGATCCAACTCTATGTGTGTCGTGATAAATTATAAATAAAAAGTTTGAAAAAAAAAATATCTTAAAAAGTAATTCGGATATCAATATGATCTAAAAAACATTTTATAGCAAATTTAATCTTCTTTTATTATCCCAAAAATAAATCTTTCGTTTCTATAAACCTCAATGATACGATTATTTTTATTTATGTCTGTATTTGTGGAAAAAATCGATAAAAATGTAAATTATAACATTGTATCTCAAGAATGGATTGAGATATCAACATAAGCTACAATTCGATTTAAAGCAAATGTAATAAATATTGAATGAGCTGAATATAAATTCTTTATTTCCATTAATCTAGACATTGTGATTTTTTAATCCAGCTGTGCGTGTGTCGTGATGTTATAAATAAAAATTTCAAAAAAATATATATCTCAAAAAGTAATTGAGATATCAATATGATCTAAAACATATTTTATAGCAAATTTAATCTTCTTTTATTATCCTAAAAATAAATCTTTCGTTTCTATAAACCTGAATGATACGATTATTTTTATGTATGTTTGTATTTGTGGAAAAAATCGATAAAAATGTAAATTATAACATTGTATCTCAAGAATAGATTGAGACATCAACAGAAGCTAAAATTCGATTTAAAGCAAATGTAATAAATATTTAATGAGCTGAATATAAATTCTTTATTTCCATTAATCTAGACATCGTGATTTTTTAATCCAGCTGTGCGTGTGTCGTGATGTTATAAATAAAAATTTGAAAAAAATATATATCTCAAAACGTAATCGAGATATCAATATGATCTAAATAACATTTTATAGCAAATTTAATCTTCTTTTATTATCCCAAAAATAAATCTTTCATTTTTATAAACCTCGACGATACAATTTTTTTTATTTATGCCTGTAGTTGTTGAACAAATGGATGAAAATGCAAATTACAACATTGTATCTCAAGAATAGATTGAGATATCAACATAAGCTAAAATTCGATTTAAAATAAATGTAATAAATATTTAATGAGCTAAATATAAATTCTTTATTCCCAGTAATTTAGACATTGTGAGTTTTTGATATAGCTCTGCATGTTTCATGATAAGTTATAAATAAAAAAATTGAAAAAAAAATATATATCAAAAAGTAATTGGGATATCAATATGATCTAAAAAACATTCTATAGCAAATTTAATCTACTTTTATTATCCCAAAAATAAATCTTTCATTTTTATAAACCTCGATGATAAGATTTTTTTTATTTATGCCTGTAGTTGTTGAACAAATGGATGAAAATGCAAATTACAACATTGTATCTCAAGAATAGATTGAGATATCAACATAAGCTAAAATTCGATTTAAAACAAATGTAATAAATAATTAATGAGCTGAATATAAATGCTTTATTCCCATTAATTTAGACATCGTGATTTTTTGATCCAGCTCTGTAGTGTGTCGTGATAAGTAATAAATAAAAAATTTGAAAAGAAATATATAAAAAAGTAATTGAGACAACAATGCTATCTAAAAAACATTTTATAGCAAATTTAATCTTCTTTTATTATCCCAAAAATAAATCTTTTGTTTCTATAAACCTAGATGATACTATGTTTTTAAGTTATTAGTTTCTGTAGTTGTTAAACAAAACGATAAAAATGCAAATTACGATATTGTATCTCAAGAATGGATTAAGATATCAACATAAATTAAAATTCGATTTAAAGCAAATTTAATAAATATTTGATGAGTTGAATATAAATTCTTTATTCCCATTAATTTGGACGTTGTGATTTTTTGATCCAACTCTACACGTGTCGTGATAAGTTATAAAATATCTCAAAAAGTAATTGGGATATGAATATGATCTACAAAACATTTTATAGCAAATTTAATCTTCTTTTATTATCCCAAAAATAAATCTTTTGTTTCTATAAACCTAGATGATACTATGTTTTTAAGTTATGTCTGTAGTTGTTAAACAAAACGATAAAAATGCAAATTACGATATTGTATCTCAAGAATGGATTAAGATATCAACATAAACTAAAATTCGATTTAAAGCAAATTTAATAAATATTTAATGAGTTGAATATAAATTCTTTATTCCCATTCATTTAGACGTTGTGATTTTTTGATCCAACTCTACACGTGTCGTGATAAGTTATAAAATATCTCAAAAAGTAATTGGGATATGAATATGATCTAAAAAACATTTTATAGCAAATTTAATCTTCTTTTATTATCCCAAAAATAAATCTTTTGTTTCTATAAACCTAGATGATACTATGTTTTTAAGTTATGTCTGTAGTTGTTAAACAAAACGATAAAAATGCAAATTACGATATTGTATCTCAAGAATGGATTAAGATATCAACATAAACTAAAATTCGATTTAAAGCAAATTTAATAAATATTTGATGAGTTGAATATAAATTCTTTATTCCCATTAATTTGGACGTTATGATTTTTTGATCCAACTCTACATGTGTCGTGATGAGTTATAAAATATCTTAAAAAGTAATTGGGATATGAATATGATCTAAAAAACATTTTATAGCAAATTTAATCTTCTTTTATTATCCCAAAAATAAATCTTTTGTTTCTATAAACCTAGATGATACTATGTTTTTAAGTTATGTCTGTAGTTGTTAAACAAACCGATAAAAATGCAAATTACAACATTGTATCTCAAGAATGAAGTGAGATATCAACATAAACTAAAATTCGATTTAAAGCAAATTTAATAAATATTTAATGAGTTGAATATAAATTCTTTATTCCCATTAATTTAGACGTAGTGATTTTTTGAACCAACTCTACACGTGTCGTGATAAGTTATAAAATATCTCAAAAAGTAATTGGGATATGAATATGATCTAAAAAACATTTTATAGCAAATTTAATCTTCTTTTATTATCCCAAAAATAGAGGGATGAGATGATATTATGTTTTTAAGTTATGTCTTTAGTTGTTAAACAAACCGATAAAAATGCAAATTACAACATTGTATCTCAAGAATGAAGCGAGATATCAACATAAACTAAAATTCGATTTAAAGCAAATTTAATAAATATTTAATGAGTTGAATATAAATTCTTTATTCCCATTAATTTAGACGTAGTGATTTTTTGATCCAACTCTACACGTGTCGTGATAAGTTATAAAATATCTCAAAAAGTAATTGGGATATGAATATGATCTAAAAAACATTTTATAGCAAATTTAATCTTCTTTTATTATCCCAAAAATAGAGGGATGAGATGATATTATGTTTTTAAGTTATGTCTTTAGTTGTTAAACAAACCGATAAAAATGCAAATTACAACATTGTATCTCAAGAATGAAGTGAGATATCAACATAAACTAAAATTCGATTTAAAGCAAATTTAATAAATATTTAATGAGTTGAATATAAATTCTTTATTCCCATTAATTTAGACGTTGCGATTTTTTGAAAAAATATATATAAAATATATATTTTAATTTATATCTACAGCTGTTGAACAAATCGATAAAAACGCAAATTACAACATTGCATCTCAAGAATAGATTGAGATATCAACATAAACCAAAATTCGATTTAAAGCAAATTTAAAAAATATTTAATGAGCTGAATATAATTTCTTTATTCCCATTAATTTAGACATTGTGATTTTTTGATCCAACTCTGCGTGTTTCATGCTAAGTTATAAATAAAAAATTTGAAAAAAATATATAAAAAAATAATTGAGATATCAATATGATCTAAAAAACATTTTATAGCAAATTTAACCTTCTTTTATTATCCCAAAAATAAATCTTTTGTTTCTATAAACCTCGATAATACGATTTTTTTAAGTTATGTCTGTAGTTGAACAAAACGATAAAAATGCAAATTACGATATTGTATCTTAAGAATGGATTGAGATATCAACATAAACTAAAATTCGATTTAAAGCAAATTTAATAAATATTTAATGAGTTGAATATAAATTCTTTATTCCCATTAATTTAGACATCATGATTTTTTGATCCAGCTCTGTAGTGTATCATGATAAGTCATAAAAAAAATTTTAAAAAAATATATCCAAAATACTAATTGGGACATCAATATGAACTAAAAAACATTTTATCGCAAATTTAATCTTGTTTTATTATCCCAAAAATAAATATTTCGTTCCTATAAATCTCGATGATACAATTTTTTTTAACTATGCCTGTAGTTGTTGAACAAATTGATAAAAATGCAAATTACAACATTGTATCTTAAGAATGGATTGAGATATCAATATAAACTAAAATTCGATTTAGAGCAAATTTAATAAATATTTAATGAGTTGAATATAAATTATTTATTCCCATTAATTTAGACATTGTGATTTTTTGATCCAGCTCTGCATGTGTCGTGATAAGTTATAAATAAAAAATTTGAAAAGAAATATATCCCAAAAAGTAATTGGGATATCAATATATCAACATATTTCTTAGAGAAATAGGAGATAATAGTGAAAATACTATTAATTAAAAAAAACATAATTTTATTACATACTATGTTTTTTACAACATAAAAACGAGATTTCCTAATAAGTTGCACATAATATTTTGTGATATTTGATAAAAATTTTTCTTATTTTTTTTTATAGAAGTTAACATTTCCATACGAAAATGAGTGTATAGTAGTTATTTATGAAACAGTACTTGAAGTTAGATTTGAATGCTGATGTTCAGGAAATGGCAAAATGAAAATGTTAATGTTAAAAGGTTATATATATAAAGAACTTTACATTGATTGTCTTTATTCGAGAATATTGCTGGCTGAAAATATTTTTATTGCAAAAAGCAAGAAATTGCTTTAAGAAAATTTGATATTACTTCCAAAATACCCAACTATTGGTAAAATACCAAATCCTCACGACAAAGGTTAAAAACTGTCAACACTTGAAATGATTCCAGTAAACTTGATAATGCCACTGGAAGATTTGATACTGGTTCTAGAAGATTTGAAATGCTTCCAGAAGACTTAATATTGCTTCAGGATGAATTGATATTGCTTCTGTAAGGCTTGATATTTCTTATGCAAGCCTTGAAATACTGCCAGAAATCTTGATACTGCTTCTAGAAAACTTGACATTGTTTCCAGAAGATTCGATATTGCTTCTGGAAGACTTGAAATGCTTCTTGAAAAAAAGAAGCAACTTGAACAAAGACTTGAATGTAGCTATTAAAACAGCTGTCAGAAAATGATTTTATCGCAAGAAGTAAGATACTGTTGATAAACTATTTGGGTTTGTTTTGAAAATACAAAATACAATTGAAGAAAATCTTGACATAACTAGCCTACAAACTGTTATTTAAAGCCTAAATACTGCTAGCTGTCGAAAATTTAATTGCATAAAGCAATAAACTGTTAATAAAATTTGATTTTGCTTACGTTGAGTTTGCTTAATTTCGTCAGAATGTGAATATAACTAATTTTACACGCGAGCTCCACAAAAACAGTTGGAAAGATACAAAATCTTCAAAATTGCTTGTAAAGCTGTAAACACTTCTGGTAAAAGACATTTCCATTGCAAATCAACTCTTCTCAATTCAGCTTTTCCAGCACCCTAAACGTATTTTCAAAAACTGGCGCCTATGGTCAACATCAGTATTGGTTACATAAGAAAATTTTCGAGAAAAATCCCGTTAGTTTCTAAATTTTCCATTCATTTGAGATAGCAAAGTGGCAGTGGTTCTGTTTAACCACCTCAACGAATTGTTTTATATGTTTACTTTGTCTCAAATGAATAGAAAATTATGAAATTTTAAGATAATTTTATCGAAAATTTTTGTTATGTTGCCAATATTAATATTAACTGTAGTACATTCAGAAAAAAATCCTGTATCATATTCCGTAATAAAAATTGGGGATGACTTGGTTGAGAACCCCTGATAACCCCTTTTATAAATGTTTCTTTAGGCAAGGGCGATCAAATCAATTTTTGCCTATAATAGCCAATATAAATCAATTTTTGTTTGACATCGCCCCAGGCTACAACCTTAATGTCTTATAAACTTATAATGGAAGGTATTTGATTCCAATACTTCTTACACTTTTTACAAGCAAGTAAGAAGATTTTGTATCAAATATCTTCCATTATATTTTAATAAGTTCATGAATTCCTACACTTAATGTCTTAGACTTATTCTTGGACTGAGCTGGGGTTGGGTTGGGTTGAGTAACACATTTGGTTAGTGTCCCAGATCTCTTCAGAGTAAGCTTAATGTCTTGTTAAGGTTTATTCTAAGAAGAGTTGAGGTTGCGTTGGGCTGAGTAAAATATTTGTATAGCGTCTTAAATGTCTTGTTACATGCTTCAATCTTAATGTCAAAATTATGCACAAGCTAATTCATAGAATATGCTTATTCTCTTCATCAATTAATTAAATGTTATATTAGCAGTAAGCAGCAGTGGGATGACTAGTCTCAGATTGATACAAAATTAGTTAGTGAAACATATTAGAGATAAGTTTTGAGATTGATATCAGTATAAAAATAATTATAAAGGTGCTGTTAGTTTATACAAAAAATTGTATAAGTGAATAACTGCTGGAATGAACCAAATTTAAAATCAAAACTGCTTAAGCTAAGAAGGTTTCTTTATAAGTGAAATATAGATGTAAATTAAACTTGCTCCTAGGACTAATCCCAGGCCTGTTAATAATTGTCTGAAACTTATTCCCACTGTAAATTAAGCAAGAGTAGGAGAACTTTATTATAAGAACTCTAATAAAGTTAAATTGTGGGTAAAAGTTAAATTTAGTTTGTTCTTTTCTTCTCCTCTTTGTTTTTGTTTGTTTTTATTTCCTTCATTTTTTCTTCCACAAATAAAATTGTTAATTAATAATTTACTTTTTCTCTATCTCTTACAGTTTATGAGATAGTCTCTTCAAACATTAATTTGAACCATCCTGTGCTTATTAGCTTTTTAATTAGGTGTTGCTTACAATAAAAAAACAAACTGTTTGAAGAAAAGTCTGTTTCATCAAAATTTTGAATTTAAAAAAAATTAAAAGGGAATGTGATTATAAGCGTGTTAGGGGGCGATGAGGAAGTTTATGGTATGTTTGAAAATAATGTCTCATCCTGTAGTAAATACTACACAAAAAAATAAATACTACATACTTAAGTACTAATACTAAGACACCAAGCAAATGTTTTATCCCACCCAACTCCAACTTAGCTTACAATAAACCTAAGACTTTAAGCTTGTATATTTGAGATCTAAGAATGATAACTAAGCAAATGTGTACAGAAGAGATCTAAGACACAGTAAAAACCTAAGACATGAAGGTTAACATTAACAAAACATAAAATAAACCTGAGACATTAAGGTTATAGCTTGTGTAAAAGAAATCTAAGACACTATGTAAATGGTTTACACAACCCATCCTAACCCCAACTCAGTTTATAATAAACTTCTGGATACATTTCAGTCTTCTGTACGCAGTTTCAAGTGTTCTAGAAGCTGTATCTATTCTTCTGGAAGTATTTTATGTCTTTTAAACATAATATCAAGTCTTCTGGAAGGGTATTTCTAGTTTTCTAGATGCAGTATTAAATCTTCTAGAAGCATCGCAATTCTTCTGAAAATATTTCAAAGTCTTTTTTGAGTAATATCAATTCAAGCAAATATTGATTTTCTTTTCATATATCAAGTATATCTTTTTGAAGCAGCCTAAGTCCTTTGGAAACAGTATCCAGTCTTCCAGAGGCGGTATCCAGACATTTGGAAGCTTTCCATATCTTCTAGAAGCAGTATCAAGTCTTCTCTAAGCAATTTATGTCTTCTGGAAACATTTCAAGTTTTCTAGATGTAATAACAAGTCTTGTTGAGGAAATATCAAGTTTACTGGAAGCAATATCAAGTCTTCTGGAAGCATTTTAACTCTTCCAGAGACAATTTTAATTCTTCTGGATACATTTCAGTCTTCTGTACGCAGTTTCAAGTGTTCTAGAAGCTGTATCTATTCTTCTGGAAGTATTTTATGTCTTTTAAACATAATATCAAGTCTTCTGGAAGTATTTCTAGTTTTCTAGATGCAGTATTAAATCTTCTAGAAGCATCGCAATTCTTCTGAAAGTATTTCAAGTGTTTTTTGAGTAATATCAATTCAAGCAAATATTGATTTTCTTTTCATATATCAAGTATATCTTTTTGAAGCAGCCTAAGTCCTTTGGAAACAGTATCCAGTCTTCCAGAGGCGGTATCCAGACATTTGGAAGCTTTCCATATCTTCTAGAAGCAGTATCAAGTCTTCTCTAAGCAATTTATGTCTTCTGGAAACATTTCAAGTTTTCTAGATGTAATAACAAGTCTTGTTGAGGAAATATCAAGTTTACTGGAAGCAATATCAAGTCTTCTGGAAGCATTTTAACTCTTCCAGAGACAATTTTAATTCTTCTGGATACATTTCAGTCTTCTGTACGCAGTTTCAAGTGTTCTAGAAGCTGTATCTATTCTTCTGGAAGTATTTTATGTCTTTTAAACATAATATCAAGTCTTCTGGAAGTATTTCTAGTTTTCTAGATGCAGTATTAAATCTTCTAGAAGCATCGCAATTCTTCTGAAAGTATTTCAAGTGTTTTTTGAGTAATATCAATTCAAGCAAATATTGATTTTCTTTTCATATATCAAGTATATCTTTTTGAAGCAGCCTAAGTCCTTTGGAAACAGTATCAAGTCTTCCAGAGGCGGTATCCAGACATTTGGAAGCTTTCCATATCTTCTAGAAGCAGTATCAAGTCTTCTCTAAGCAATTTATGTCTTCTGGAAACATTTCAAGTTTTCTAGATGTAATAACAAGTCTTGTTGAGGAAATATCAAGTTTACTGCAAGCAATATCAAGTCTTTTGGAAACATTGCAAAGTCTTCTGGAAGCATTTTAACTCTTCCAGAGACAATTTTAATTCTTCTGGATACATTTCAGTCTTCTGTACGCAGTTTCAAGTGTTCTAGAAGCTGTATCTATTCTTCTGGAAGTATTTTATGTCTTTTAAACATAATATCAAGTCTTCTGGAAGTATTTCTAGTTTTCTAGATAACAACCTAACCCTAGCTTAGCTTAATTAATAATAAATCTCGTAATAAACCATCTAATGACAAATCTAAGACTATGGTTGTTGCTTGTACAGAGCAAAACTAAGACACTATGCAAATATCCCAACCCAACCCATACCCAACTCCAACTCAATTTGTAATAAACCTAAGATACCAAACTTACACAGAAAGGATCTTAGACACCAAACAAATATTTTAACCAACCCAATCCAATCTCAAATACCATAAAATGAGCGTATGTATTATCTTGGTTATTATTATAAGTGTAGTATTATAATTAAGAGACTGTATCTCATCATTTTCTTGCAAAGAATTTGAAGACATAATAAAAATTTTGTTCACTGATAGATTTTGAAATATGACAATTTTCGTTTTTTTAATTGTAAACAACCACTGATTTTTAGCTTATTAAAGTTGTAATTTTTTTCTGATAAGGTCTATTTCTTGTTGATTAATGCCCAGTTTATTCACCTTTAGTTAAATTTAACCATTAGATATTTACCATAGTTACTTGTCAAATGGCAAGTAAAATCACAGTAACCATAGAAAATATCCATTAGATAAATATAAGCGAAGGTAAATAAACTGGGCCTTAGAATAAACCAAAAATAAACCATTTTATAAAATTTTTAAACACACCGCCATCTATTGTCATCTAGTGTAAACATTTAATTGACAAAAAAAGTATCTAAAATAAAAAAAGTTTCATTATAAAATGAGCATTATAACTCATATTTTTCTTGTTAATATATATAAATATATGTTCATAAAAAAAAATTGGTGCAAAGTTTCACAATTCCAATCTGGACCACCCTATATCTTTGTCTCATTCCTTACCAACGTGATTTGATGTGTAGGTTCATTTTCACTTTCATGAGAACTACTCCTATGAATCTCCAAATCACTACTATGTTGTTTTATTCGTTGTGGTGTACCAGGTTCTGTCGTAAACCCCCCTGGATCTGGTTTTATAACTGTACCTAACATAGTATTTGTTGGTGAGGTTAAATTACAATCTTGTTGTTCCTCTGAAACCCGTTCTGTGGAACCTGATCCTGAACCAGTTGAAGATTTTCTTAATCTTTTCCTAACAAAATTAAAGCTATCACAAAATAAATTTTTGCAAATTTATTTACCTCTTAGTTCCCGGCGATAACGGACAAGGGGAAGGTGTCATAGATTGTCTCTGACCATCTGAACTCCATTTACCTTCATTAGTAGGTAACATTTCAGATCGATCTAAAGAATTATTATGTCTTGATAGTGACGATTCCATAGGAACCTCAGCAAGACCTTTAATTTTTAGCATTTCAGCCGTTTTGAGAATGTGGGGCAATTGTTCCTGAGATACATTAACCTCGCCGTAATACATAAAATCAACCATCACCTTCAAATCGGTGAATTTTACATCTTTAAGGATTACAATCGGGTGTTGGCATGGGTTCATTGTAAATAAAGACTGAAAAATACATAGCTAAAACAATAATATTAACCAAAATGTGTGTTTACCTGAAAATAAGAACTACACGCGGACAGCACCAACTTGTGAGCCTGCACATGCCTACCCTCCGCGGAAAGTGTGACATCAACAAGCGACTCGCTATTCAACAGACTAGAGAAGACCGAGATGAAATTGGGCTGGTGGTTATTCCACTTGAGACAGTACTGTTGCATCGTCATCGTTTTAAATGGGTTTTGGTGTGGTTCTAGGGGGCTCGTTTGGCGGGACGGTTCCGTTTTAAAATTCAAGGGGACGCGCAATCGATTCACTCGCTCCTCAAAACTTAACCTTGAATCTCCACCGATGACATCAATAGAATCGGCGACAACTACTGTAGCTAAATGGTAAGGTCAAAATGAAAACTTGTCCGGATGACGTCATACGTAATCTTACACTCAAAGACCGCGCACACCAACTGCGTATATAATTTACAGATACGATTATCAAATAAACATTACGTTGTGAAAACATAAACTACCATTTTTTTAACCAACAAACCATCCAGAATGACGTAACCTTTTACAGGAATCTGTATTATCATTATGATTTATTTTTATTTTTATCTTATAATTAACGAATATTTAATACATCAAATTGTAAGAAAGGATCGAAAATATAACTGAGAATGATATTCATTTTTGTATTAAACAAATTATTTAAAAGTAATATATTTAAATTTATATTTTTGAATAACATACATTTGGGTAGGCAACACGCATTGCTTAAAATTTTTACAAGTTTTTTTACAATTATTTATTATATCTTCGTATAAGCAATAAAACCCACCAATTGGTAAAGTACAATATTAACGTAATAAATACCAAATAATGTATATTTAAATTTATATTCTTGAATAAGATTCATTTAGGTAGGCAACACGTATTGCATAATCTTAATTAAAATTGTATTTTTACTAAAACACTTAATTATATTTTTTCTTTTTATTTTATAGGAATGTTTTTCGTCTTGAATTAAATGTTTATTTAATAATTTTTTGCACTTTTATTAACAAGACGATAGTATTTTACACAATGTTACTACCGGTTTCGGTTACGTTTAAACCATCTTCAGGAAATATATTTTAAAGAAAATTGTTGATGTTATTGACATTTTATTTTGTGATTAATGTCATGTTGTGTCAATGTGAAAAATTAAAATATGATTAAAATAAAATAAAATTAAAATTGAATATTTCCCAAACCAAAAATTCAAATATCTATTATAAATTTGGGAAGGGAAATATGGGAAAATGTTATTGCGGTTTGAGTTCATTGTATATGTTAGGGTTTTTTAATTTTATTTTTAGGTGGAGTAAAAGGATTTTTCAAATACATATATAAAGGTTTTTCTGTGTAGTTAATTTAGTCATTCAAACATAAAATTTGTGGATGATTATTAAAAGTTATGCGTGATATATTTAAAGCAGTAGTAATAAACCTTTTATTAACGTCTACCTTTTACAGATTATCAATTAAAAAAAAAATTATTATATTTGTTTACCTTAACAACATTCAAAAAATGAACAGCTACCTTGATTGGTATTGAAGTCTATAAATAAATTAATATTTCAACACTCCCCCTCAAGACCAATCATGGTTATAAACTTTTGTAATTTTGGTTTTGTCAATGGTTTTGTTAACATGTCCGCAATCATTTCTTCTGTTTGACAATATTTCAAATTTATAATATTGTCCTCCAGAGCTTTTCTTATAAAATGATATTTTATGTCTATGTGTTTAGTTCTACTATGATAGACATTGTTTTTTGCTAACTTTTGACAACTTTGATTGTCGTTGTATATGATAATTGGTTTTTCTGAATCAAATTTTAATTCCGATAAGAATTTTTTTTCATATAGTGCCTCTTTGGCCGCTTCTGTGAGGCTCATGTATTCTGCTTCTGTGCTTGATAAAGCAACGGTTCTTTGTTTTTTGGTTTCCCACGAAGTTGCTGCATTTGCTATTTTAAAAAGATATCCAGTATACGAACGCCGATCATAGATGATCCCCAATCAGCATCCGTATAACATTCTATTTCTTTTCCTGAAGTTCTATATGTTAATTCCAAATTTATTGTTCCTTTTAAATACCTTAACACTCTTTTTGCAGCAATCCAATGGCTTTCATTGTAATTTGTGTTAAATTGGCTTAAGAAGTTAACGCTAAAAGTAATATCCGGTCTTGTACCAATTGATACATACATTAAACTTCCGATTAAATTTTGATATGGATACTTTTTCATTATTTCTTCATTTTTTACTTTGGGTTTTTCTAAATTTGAATTTGGGTCCATTGGTGTACTAACTGGTTTTGAGTCTTCCATACCAAATCGCTGTAGAATTTCTCTTATATATTTTTTTTGTGAAATTTTAACCGTATTCAATCAATTGATTTATGTCCTATTTTTCCACAAATATGACATTTAACCTTGAATGCTTCATTTTTAAATTTATTTTCATTTGGCTTTTGAAAATATCCCTTCTTAAATGTTTTCGGTTTATGAACATATAATACATTTCCTTCGATTTGTTTATTTTCTCTTTCTTCTCTTGCTTCATATTCTTCCAGTATCTTAATTCGCAGTACTTCAGGTTTTGGCAGATCGTCTCTAGTTTCAATAGCAATACGGAAATTTTCGAATTTTTCTGGCAGACTATATAACATGATTATTGTAAGTAGGTCTTCGTTAATTTCTAAATTCATTTCTTTTAGTTTATCTACAGTTTCAAAAAAATTATTTAAATATTCGATTATATTTTCTCCGTCCTTCATTTTTGACAACATCAATTTTTTTAATAGAAATGCCTTTTTAGCAGGTCCGCTTGATTGATGTATTGTTTCTAATTTTTTCCATACTTCATGCGATGATAAACAATATTTTATCTGTTTTAATTCTGTTGGGTCTATTGACAGTATTAAGTCTGATCGTGCTTTACTGTCTTTTATTTCCCATGCCTTTATTTCTTTGATTGATTCATCGTTATCTGGTATTAAACTTGGTTTTTTTAATGTTCCACTTACATACTCCCAAGCGTCATTTTTAATTAGTATTGCTTCCATTTGCAACTTCCATGTTTCCCAATTATCCTTTTTAAGAGGATCAATTTTAAAACTTGCAGACATCTTTTCTTTTTAAAAGTTTATTATTATTACTATTACTGTTTTATATCTGGGCCCATAACCTATTAAAAGTTATGCGTGATATATTTAAAGCAGTAGTAATAAACCTTTTATTAACGTCTACCTTTTACAGATTATCAATTAAAAAAAAATTATTATATTTGTTTACCTTAACAACATTCAAAAAATGAACAGCTACCTTGATTGGTATTGAAGTCTATAAATAAATTAATATTTCAACAATGATTATGTTTAAATTTTCTAATTTCATAAAGTTCAAGTATTTCCAAAAGGTTACTTTTATTTTTCTTATGAAGTAATGTTGTGTTTTTTGTTTCATTAAATTGGTGTTCTTTGTTAAATATTATGTCTTCCAAAGTTAGATCTCTGTTGTGTTCTATGTTCTTTTATACGAGTTTTTAAACATCTCCCTGTTTCACCAATGTAAATGGCTTTACACGTATCACATTCTAATTTGTAAACTCCATTATCGTTCATTTTATAGATTTTATCTTTGTTGTTAATTAAAATTTTATCTAGTGTGTTGTTGCTTTTGGATGTTATAACTATATTGTGTTTCTTAAAAATTTTTTTGATTTTATTATGTATGTTACCTTGATATTCTATTGTTCTATAAATATTGTTTGTGTTATTTGTTATATTTGTAAGAGTGGTAAGTTATATCCGTTATTTTGACCAATTTGTTTGATAATAGATATTTCTGTTCTAAGTTCTTTTTCACTAAGTTTTGTGTTGAAGGCACGGTGTATATATGCGTTGAAAGTTGCCATTTTATGAGTATAATCATGAAAAGAATCATTTGGGATGATAGTATCTGTTTGTGTTGGTTTTCTATAGATAATGTATTGAAGTCCGTTGTCTGTTTTTAAAATTGTTAAGTCTAAAAAATTTATGCGGTTGTTATGTTCTATTTCGATTGTAAATTTGATGTCTTTATGTAAATTATTAATGTAGTTGTGTAAGTTGGTTATTGTTCTTGTCTGTCATTGTCGATAAAAACGATGATATCATCTACATATCTTAACCATGTTATAATGTTGTGTCTATATGGGTTGTTATTGTTTATTATAAGTTCTTTTTCAAGTTTGTCTAAGAATATATCAGCTAGTAATCCACTTAGTGATGATCCCATTGGAAGGCCCTTATTGTAGGTGTAGTAAGTGTTTTTAAATTTACAAAAATTTTGCTGTATGCAAATTTTAAAAAGGTTAAATATATTTTTTCTGTCGGTTTCATTATTAATTCCATCTTTAAGAATGTTGTTTAAAATTTGAAGGGTTTCATCAGTTGGAATGTTAGTGTAAAGGTTAGTGATGTCAAATGAGATCATTATGTATTTGTCAGGAAAATTAATTTTTGTAAGTTTATTAATTAAATCGTATCTGTTTTTTATGGTGTGTCTAGTTTGAAATCCTGTTATATCTTTAAATATGTTGACCAAAAATTTTTTCATCAACAATTTTCTTTAAAATATATTTCCTGAAGATGGTTTAAACGTAACCGAAACCGGTAGTAACATTGTGTAAAATACTATCGTCTTGTTAATAAAAGTGCAAAAAATTATTAAATAAACACTTAATTATAAACTACAATACTAAAGTAATGGTGGAAATTAGGGTTATACCGATTAATCGGCGACTCATCGGAGAAGCCGATTATTTGGCCACTTTTCAGTTTACGATTAGTTGGCGATTAAACAATAAAAGCATCGATTAGTCGGCATTTAATATAATGTTGCAAATAAAATCGTACTAAGAATAACGCATTGAAACTGTAAAAGAATTCTATGACTTGATAGGTACAGAGCATAAAAGAATATTGGGCTACAGTAAAACTAGATAGCTTGCATTAAAGGATCATGCCTAGTTAGGACACTAGAAAATAAGAGATTTTTCAAATTCTTCTTTACGTAAAGTATAAGACTTTTTTTTTGCAAAGAAGCAAAATTTATTTAAGCCAACAGAAAACTAAAATAAAATAACTTTGAAAAAAAAAGAGTATAACAAAATAATAATAAAAAATGTAATGCATAGTTGACCTAAAAGAGCTATCGCCTATAGTCTTTCTGCCCGGGATATTCTTGCGAATGTTCGTTCTTGGTCTAGTCTAGATGTAGTTTGCGTAAAAGATGAAAAGAGTGGTGGCGATGTTGTGTAATCATAAAAGTTTATATAAGTTTAATATATACATATAAGTTTATGTAGTTATAATAAGTCTTTAACACATTGAATACCACCATATATTCGACAAATGGGGTCCCACTGGCCAATAGTTTTTTATTTTAGAATCTTGTAATTATTGCTCTACAGATTCAGGAATTAACATAAATTATTATTATAATTTTTTTTTGATATTTATTTTAAACTTTTATTTTATGGTGACACGTTGGTCTCGCGCGGCCTACAATAGACGCGTACATCTCGAGTAGCCATGTGAGTCCAATGTGTCATCACGTAATTCATGTCTGAACTTGTAAAATCTCTCATACACGTGTTTACGGCGATCGAGTATTACTTTTCGCAGTCTTTGTTTGGATGTTGTGAGTGTAATTGTGAATGTGAATATGTCATACGAAAAAGAACAAGCACGTTTGAAGAAGTTATGGAAAGAGTTGCTTTCTGATGAAGAAAGTGAGGCAAATATTTTTGACGGCGACGAAATATACGAACCGGTTACAGAAAGTTCTGAATCCGAGGACGATTATCGGTCTAAATCTAAACGGTTCAAAAAAAATAATTGTACACCATCTTCGCAAAAACCAGAACCGTCTACCTCACAAAAAATTATAGAAAACCCCAATTACATGGATGAAATAATAGAAGAAGTTATAAGAAACATGCGTTATGACGACTTGGGTGATGAAGAAAATAATAATGATATTGAAAAAGAAGCAAATAATCAGAGTAATGAGTTTGAGTGGGCTCATGCAACTGGGAAAAATTTAAAAAACTTACAGTTTAGTGTCCCAAACTCTGGTTTTAGTATTGCTTTGTATGAACAATACGACAAACTGCCATATGATTTTTTCAAAGTTTTTGTGAATGACGACATCATAAGCTTAATCGTGAGTCAAAAAATCTTCTATTAAAATAACATAATAATAATATATATTTTAGGTAGAAGAAACAAACAGATACGCTGAACAGTGTAAACGAAGTAATATTCTACCAAACGCACGTATTCTGAAATGGACTCCCACATACCCTACAGAAATAGGGTAAACATTTCATTGGTATTATTTTGTGGATGGGATTGTGTTCTTTCCCAGAACTTTCTTCATACTGGTCAACGAAACGATTGTACAAAAATGCAATCCCAAGTGTAATGTCCAGAAATCGTTTTCAGTTACTTCTGAAAATGATACATTTTAGTAATAATGAGGAAATTAGTGATGATAAATTACACAAGATAACACCACTTGTGAACAAGCTTCGGACATCATTTCAGTGCCAAATGACACCCTCCGAGTACGTTTGTATAGATGAGACTCTTGTACCTTTTAGAGGAAGACTGAAATTTCGTCAATATATATCCAATAAGCGACATAAGTTCGGAATCAAATTATTTAAGCTGTGCCTAAAAGATGGGTACACATATGATTTCCAAGTATACTGCGGCAAATCGAAGGATGGTCATGTGTCAGTGCCTACAAAAGTTGTAATGGATTTGATGACAAATCTTTTAGACAGCGGACGTACTTTATGCACTGACAACTATTACACATCAGTGAGTTTAGCTAATGCACTATTACATAGAAAAACACATTTTATTGGAACATTACGATCTAATAGAAAATATAACCCCAAAAGGGTTGTAGATAAAAAGTTGAAAGTTGGAGAAGTAATAGCTGAAGAATGTAAGCAAGGAATAGTAGTTGAAAAATGGAGAGATAAAAGGGACGTATTAGTATTGAGCACTAGATATGGAAATGAAATGGTTACTTTAATCAAAAGAGGTAAAGAAATACAAAAGCCCAAAAATGTTGTTGAATACAATAAATATAAATCATATATTGATATATCTGATCAGTTAAAATCTTATAATACCTGCCTTCGCCATAGTATGAAATGGTATAGGAAATTGGCGTTCGAGTTATTAACTGGAAGTGCAATAGTAAATGCCTACATTGCGTATAAAGAAATAACCAATAATAAAATATCAATAACTGCGTTCAAAGAAGAAGTCATAAGTGGTCTGTTGAAAACAGCGAGACAGGAAGAAATATCTGAAAACATGACCGAAATAGAGCATAAATTAGAAGATGTTGGTCGTTCTAAAAGACGTCGGTGTGTAATATGCTACAAGAAAATTTCAAACGAATCTGGAAGAGAACAAGCATCGAGGAAAACTCCCCAAACCACGTTGAAATGTAGTACTTGCGATCAATATTTTTGTTTGAACTATTTTTTTGAAGCACATACAGCTTCTAAAATTTAGTATACACACACCATATTTTCTGTTTTTTTTTAAGATTTATATCCATGTTTTCGAATGATATTTATGTTTTCTTATGGATTATATCTATGTTGTATTAATGTATTAAGAATTATATATTTTTTTGTATTATTATAAAAGGTAAAATAAATAGATAGACTAGGCCTAGATAGATAGCCTAGTTGATCTATTTATTTTTCTATTTCTATTTGTTTTTTTCTAACTTTATTGCATTATTTACATATTACAGTTCCCTATGCCACGTGGTAACATATTGGTCTCACAATAACAGGCCAATGACATAAATCGTTTCTTCTGGCCGTCTACTCTGCTACCACATGTATTTCAATGCATTACGTGATACCACCGTGCTCACGCACGGCCAAATGTAAAATTGTTTAATATGAGACCAGGGTGGACTCGCGCAGTCTCTACGTTCCAATACAACATGAGACCAACGCGATCTCATATGGCACTCAACGTGTTAATAAGGCGAAAGGGAAATTAGTGGCAGTAATGAGCTAAAGATTCTATATGATGATGTAATTGTAGATATCGGAACAAAACAGATTATATAGTGTGGGGGAGATCAGCATTTAGCGGTCAGCACAGGTGGTCATTGGTTCGACAATGATGACGGTGTCAAAATAACCGTGATGCGATTGCTGTCTAATCAGGCGGCAGACTACTCTGAAGATGACATATAAAAGCTGGTTGTACGGTAAGTATCTAAATATTGCTGGGAAGTAGTTGAAAGTACATACATAGGTTGAAAAAATTTAATGGTTTGATTTTTATTTCAAAATGGCCCTTACTTGAGAAACATGCCTCGTACTATTGAGCTTTTTCTTCCAATTTAGTCCCAGCATCTTCGGCGAACATTTTTTTGGTGAGCAGCAATTTTGATTTTTCAGACTTCTTCAGACCCAATTCATTGTTTGAGTCTTTTCTCATTTCAGTTTTTTTCAGCATCCTGCACCAACACGAGTTTTTAAAAATTAGCGCCTATGCTTGTTTCCTATACTTTCGGAATTTGAATCACGCCTTGGCCAATGGATTGTAATTTCGCTATTCTTTGATTAACTTTTCAGCTACATGAAGAGGATGGTAATTTTTGATCCATTCCTCTAGTGGCGTACGGTCTCACAGACCGACGGTTTACTTGAACGCTGTATTCTACCTGACATACCCCCCGTATTTTTTAGAAACGGCCGACATTTTCAAAGTCGAGCAAGATAAACTTAGTCACACGTAATATACCATGTCTCTGAATTTACAAAGATGTGATGTTCTCAAAGTCTACCCAACATTCTAAATGTTTATACTAATTTATACTGTTTATACTAATTTGTCTGTCACTTCATTTTCGAATTTCTTCGAGGGCAACAATTTTAGCTACACTTTAGTATTGCTCAGTTTGTTGCAAAGAAACAATACAACAGAACTTTCTTAAACTAACCCAATCAAACCCAGTAAATTGTCAATCGACATTATTGGTGAAACGAAGAACATATAATATACATATAGTAGTGCATTCATTAATCATGATGACGAATATTTCGCCAACTTCTTTGGAAATTAATCATTGGGCATCGAATATTTTTTGAAAAGCTGGATGTAAAGAGAAATTTATGATTATAACACACTGTGTGCTAAATCATATTTATAAAATAAATCAATTTTCTTGAAGGCGGCCAACGCCTTCGAAGTCAACCGGGATTATTTCCACCGTTTATTTCAAGAAATATAGATTCAAACTCAAGTAGGATAAAATACATTTGGTTTTACAAAGATTTGATGTGCGCAAAGTCCATGCAACATTTTAAATTGCATGCGGTTGTTACAATGTGTGTATGTTAGAGGATTATATTTGTAAGTGTATCAGATTTCTTGGAACCATCAACGTCTTCGAAGTCCACCGAAGTTATTTCTGCTAGAGTACCACAAACAGTAAGAACGTCAGCAATTGCAATTTAACTACTGTCTAATTTGTTGGAAAAAAGGAGTACAACAAAACTTTCTTAAACCCGTGCTAATTAGTCTACCATTTTCAAACGTCTTTAATGGCAACAACTATGCTTAAGTATTCCTCAATTTGTTGCAGAGAAACGAGTAACATAAAATTTTTCTAAATCAACCCAATCCAATCCAGTGACTTATCAAACGACATTATTGGTGAAACGAAAAAGATATAATAGTAGTACATTCAACAACGACGACCATGAATATGCGAATTTAACTACCGCTTCATTTTCGAGCTTCATTGATGAACAATGAGAGTGTTTACGTAAATTTGAAGAAAAGTATACCACAACTTCACTGGATTAAGTTTCCTAAATTAAACCAATCAAATCTATCCCAATCATTAGACATTGAATTTTTTTTAAAGCTAAATTAAAGGTGCTAATTTATGATGATTTGAATGAGTTGGTGGGCGAAAATTATGAATATTAAAAATCGGTCTACATAAGATTTGAGACTCTATGAGGCTAGAAAATGCTTCTTTGGAAACGACGATTTAATGTCTGCTCCGGATCCAATGTGTGCTGGATAATATTTAGAAGTAAATCAGATTTCTTGGAGGCGCGGCCGATGTTCGCAGTCAACTTAGGTTGTATCATCCGTCTATCTCAAGCGAAATACACTCACGTAAAATACCATGTATTGGAATTAACGAAGATTTGATTTTTTCAAAGTCTACCCACATTCAAAATTACAAACGATTATCACAAAGTATGCTAAATTATAATTGTGAGTAAACTAGATTTCTTGGATGCAGCCGACGTCTTCGAAATCAACCGCGATTATTTCTGCCGTCAATCTTAAACAATATAGAATCTGGCTCACGTAAGGTCCAATGTATTTGGATTCAAAAAAAGTCTTCAAAGTCTACTCAACAATCTCAATTGCATACTATTGTCACAATATGTCTTATTGTTAGAAGTTGAGCGAGATTCTTTCTGCTGACATTTCAAGCAAGATAGACTCAAACTCACGTAAGATAGACTTAATGTTCTCAAAGACTACTCAAAATTGCATACGATTGTCACAATGTGTTACCATGCATTTAAATTCACGAAGATTTAATGTTCTCAAAGTTTACTCAACATTCTAAAATGCATGCGATAATCGCAGTGTCACTGGAAGCCAACCAGCCATAAATTTTTGGGATGGATCTACTAAATGTCCATCAAATATTACTAACTTTGCCCACTCTTGGCCTATAGAATTAAATTTGCATAGTTCAAACTTTTTTTTCCTTCTCCGCTTTATTCCCGATTTTTAATTATTGTCGAGAGCGTACTTGAAAAAATCATAAGCTTAATACGCTAGAAGCTTTTTCTACATTCCACATCCTTTAAAATTTAAATTTTGTCAGCAACACTTAAGCTGCCTTTTATGCGAGGGAGAATTGGGTTGGGTTGGTCGTATCACGTCAGGATCTTCGAATACCCAATTCTCCTTCGTACAAAAGGCAGCATTAAAGTTTTCTGTTTGGACATCGCTCAAACCGAAATGACAGCAAAATTAGTATTGAACTCTATCTCAAATGTTGTGCCAATGCAGAAACACAAATAGACATTAACAGTGTTACTTTTAACAAAATAAAACGCACTACAAAGACTCCAAATCCCATAGATAGGAATAAAGAAACTGAATGTCAGTTTTTCGTTATGTGGAATCGTTTTATTACGAAATTTCTCACAAATTTTAATTGTATAATAATTTATATTTATCAAGCTGCTAATTTTTATAAATTTCTTTTACATATTTCGCTTGTATAGTTTAAATTGTTGGTAAACCCAGTTGTTGTTGGTAAACCCAGCAACAATAATTAGGAACGTAACATGTTTAAGAATACAAAGTTCTTCATTTAATTAATGTTTATATATGCTATAACAAAGAAATTGTATATACAGGGTGACACAAAAGTCTGCAATATAGCAAATAACTTCGCTATTTTTATTTTTAATAAAAAATCTTTATTATAAAAGTTGTTAGATTTATTATAACGCATACTTCGTATAAGTTTGATTGTTTGTATCATTTATAGTTAGGTAACTAATTTTGTTATTTAAAGTGGGACGAAATTTTTATTCTTATTTTTTTTGATATAGCATTTTTTTTTCTATGTGTTGAGCAAATTATATCATAAGGTTACATAATGAAAAAAATCAGATAAATTGAGTTTTTTAAAGTTATTAATTCAGACATTTTAATCAAAGTAGGCGCTAAAGCAGCGTTGATATCTAAATTAATACAGTAAAAAGAATCGAAGTAAGCGTTAACAATTGAATTTAGCTATTAACGCTGTTTCAGCGCCTACTTTAATTAAAATATCCGACTCAAAATTTAAAAAAAATCAATTTATCTGATTTTTTATCATTATGTTATATGAAAATACAGCCTTATGATATAATATGCTTAACACATAGAGAAAAATATGCTCTATTAAAAAGATAAGAAAGAAAATTTCATCCCGCTTCAAATAACAGAATTAGTTGCCATGGTAACCAAACTATAAACAATACAAGCAATCAAACTTATATGAGATAAAGGTTATAACAAACTTAACCTTTCGGTACACGCACCGGACTCTCACTCCGGGTTGGGTTGGCACCCTCTATTGTTTAACAGAAAAGGCAACATTTTTACCGACATAATTATGTCATTTTAGTGTCAAAAATTTCTTTGTGTACAACACAGTAAAATACGAATATGAATACGATAGCGAAGAAAAATACTCTTTGAAGGTGAAGACTAAAGCTTTTCAAAAAATTTTGCAGACGGTAAGATGTTTTTTTTTTCCGTTCAAAATGGCTTCTTATCTGATTAGAAGAAACGAAGAAGATAATGAAAGCTGTAGAACATAAATGCCCCGAAAAATGTGCAGCGCATTCAACGCGGGCATTTATTTGCCTATCGCAAATTTTATGATAATAAAAAAATTTTTTAAATTATTGTCTTAAAAAGAATACAAATTAAAGTCTCTGGATTTATAAAGTACCGCGGCTTCCAGAAGACTGTTACTGCTTCTAGAGGATTTAAAATACTTCCAGACGACTTACAATGCTTTCAGATAACTTGATATAGCATCTAGAAAACTTAAAATGTTTCCAGAAGACTTGATGTTGTTACCTCTAGATGATTTGATACTGTTTTAAGAAAACTTTATATTGCTTTCAGAAGACTTGAATTTCTAGACTGATATTTCTAGAAGACTTAAAATGATGAATTTACAGATGTCTTACAATGCATCCAGGCGACTTACAATGCTTACAGATGACTTACAACGCTTTTAGAAGCCTTGATATTGCATCTAGAGGACTTGAAGTGTGTTCAGACGATCTACAATGCTTCCAAGGTACTTTATGTCGCTGTTAGAAGACTGAAGATGCTTCCAGAAGACTTGATATTGTATCTAAGAAACTTGATATGGTTTCCAGAATACTTGGAATGTTTCCAGAAGACTGATACTGCTTCTAGAAGACTTAAAATATTTCCAGATGACTTACAATACTTCCAGACGACTTAGAATGTTTCCAGAAGACCTTATACTTACTTTTAGAAGACTTGAAATACTTCAAAATTACTTGAAGTGCTTCCAAAAGA
Organism: Onthophagus sagittarius; assembly: GCA_036711965.1. NCBI lineage: Eukaryota > Metazoa > Arthropoda > Insecta > Coleoptera > Scarabaeidae > Onthophagus > Onthophagus sagittarius. The sequence continues at coordinate 67,858,872 of JASERS010000003.1, forward strand.
CTGGATACTACTTCCAGAAGACTTGATACTGCTTCTAGATGTTTTAAAATGCCTCCTAAAGCTTTGATACTGCCCCTATAAGACTTTATACTGCTTCTAGACGATTTCAAATGCTTTCAGAAGACTTGAAAAGTTTCCAAAAGACTTGATACTGCTTCTAGAAAATTTTAATAATTAAGAATCGATACTGCTTCTAGATATTTTAAAATGCTTTCAAAAGATTAGATATAGCCCCTGTAAGACTTTATACTATTTCTGGAAGATTTGAAATGCTTTCAGAAGACTCGAGAAGATTCCAGAAGACTTGATACTGCTTCTAGATGTTTTAAAATGCTTCCTAAAGGCTTGATACTGTCCCTGTAAGACTTTATACTGCTTCCAGAAGATTTCAAATGCTTTCAGAAGACTTGAGAAGTTTCCAAAAGACTTGATACTGCTTCTAGAAGATTTTAATAATTAAGACATGATACTGCTTCTAGATATTTTAAAATGCTTCCAAAAGATTAGATATAGCCCCTGTAAGACTTTATACTGTTTCTGGAAGATTTAAAATGCTTTCAGAAGACTCGAGAAGATTCCAGAAGACTTGATACTACTTCTAGAAGATTTAAAATGGTTACAAAAGTCTCGATATTGGCTGAGGTAGGCTTAATATTGCTTCTAGAAGATCTAAATTGCTTCCAAAACATTTGGAATGCTAACAAAAGATTTGATATTGCTGTCAGAATACTTAACATTGCGTCTATAATTCTTGAAATGCTTCCAGCAAATTAATTTATTTGGTGCCAATCGTATTTTCATTGCAAATCTTTCTTAATGCTCCCAGACTTCTAAACGATAAATCTTCTTTCATGAAATCCCGGCATGAACCCGGAATATACTGGGACTGGACTGAAACTGAAATGTACAAGTATCTTAAAATTGAGATACCATTCCTAAGATGACTAATTGTTTAATTGTTAAGATTTCAAGGCATTAAAGATGGTATTTGCACCTCCTAGCGGCCCTCTCAGAATCCTGAAAATAATTTCCTGTATTTTCTCTTAGCCACTTTAGTCATAAAGTTTTTTCCTGCAAGTCTGCTGTCAAATAATTTTTAGTATTTTCTCTTAGCCACGATTTTATGATTAATAAAATCTTTTCCTGCAAGTTTAACTATCGACTTACAGAGTCTTTTAGCAATTTGCAACCGCTGGTTCAGCGGACCGCAACCATTCAAGTTAACATTTTTTTTTAATATATCCGTTCTTGTCTACGAAAAAAGGACTTACTTTCGAAAATAAGTTTTGGTGGAAAAAGCTAATAAAGGTAAATAGGTCATTTCGTCAGTTTCTAGTTAGTTAATCCCTTTTTTCTGTATTTGCCGATGTTGAAGGACGTCAAAGTATTATTTCAGATCAGAATGTTGTCGTTGTTAATGGCGTTAGTTGCTAGTTTCAGATTTCTAAATATATAATACTGTAGAAGTGAGTTTGTAAATATAATTATATTGGACATTTTATTACTGATTGCGCAAGTGAGGAATAATCTTGGGATTAAATGAGAACACAAGCTGAGTAACTCATCTCCACAAAGCTCGAAATCAAGTAGAGGATTATCAAAATTTATGTGGAAATACAGATGGCTCAAACGGTTCGTCGTTTTAACTACACTGAGGTCACTCTGGAAGTGCTGCCAATGAAACGGCAGATGAGCTAGTGCTAAAGCGTTTTTAGGACCAGAACCAGCAATTTGTGTAAGATTTACGATGCCCAAATAGAGGATTCGAAGAATTCTGCAGCTAACTGATTTATCTTTAGATCGTCAGTGGTACATCTAACACAATCTTCGTAGCTTCATAAGCGCCGGTTTTTGAAAATAAGTATGGGTGCTGGATAGTGAAAAAACTGAATTGGGAAAAGATTCAAACGACGAATGACTGTCCTCAAAACAAAAGTGACATGAAAAACGTCCATGTATCTGGCGCCTATGGTTAATTTGCAATAGAAATGCCTTATATCAACAGTGCTTACACCTTCACAAGCAATATTTGGTCTATAATTGAAATTTTTTGAACTTTTGAAATGAACATTTTGTATCCTAGCAGTATTTGGTATTTTGGAAGCAAAATCAAATTGTATTAACAATTTCGTGCCTTTTGCAATAAAAATGTCTTCTTTAAGACTTTGCATTTTCAAACATTTTTTTGCCAGTAGTTTTACAAACGGTATCAAGTCTTTTGGAATCATTTAAAATCTTCTAGAAATAGTATCAAGTCTTTCAGCTGCAGTATAAAATCTTGTGGAAGCAGTTCAAGCCTTCTGAAAGCTATGTTAAGGCTTCTAGAAGCATTATCAAGTCTTCCAGAGGTAGTATCAACATTTTTGAAAGCAGTTCAAGGCTCCTGGTAGCTTATCAAGTTTGTTTTAAGCAGTATCAGCCACCGAAGAAACGAAAGGTAAAGTTTAATATTGCTCTCGAATAGGGGGCGGAGCAAAACGTTTTTCTCACACATAAACTCCCTATTCGTACACCTGGTCACTGACATGCTGTCAAATCACCATTTTGGCTCGAATCGTTTGAATACATAGATATCATGAACCGCGGTACTTTAGTAATCTAGGGAGTTTAATACAAATTACACATCAGCGCCATCTCTTATTTGGCAAAGAAACCCGGACTCTCAGTCCGGTGCGAGCACTCACGTCAAAAAAAAAATGCGCGTGTACTGGAGGGTTAACAACTTTTATAAGAAAGATTTTTTGTTAAAAGTAAAAATAGCGAAGTTATTTGCTATATTCTAGACTTTTGTGTCACCCTGTATATTCGCCTGTACTCGGTATCGGGGATAATCGACTCCGGCGATTATACCCGAGCATTCCGACAATCAGCCGAATCGGTAATCCGATCTGTGCACATTCTCGTTTTTTAAAGAGGATGTCAATGAACAAACCGAGTTTTGATATTTATGCACAATTTCTTTGTTCTATAATCATGTCTTTCATACATAAATAATACAACATTAAAAAAATAAATATAATTATGAATCGTGTCGCGCAATTCAAAGATAATTTGCAATTTTTATAAACATTTATCACAGTTAATAAATAGGTCCTAGTCTTAGTTACGTAATGGAATACTTATTATTCAAAAAATCAGGTAAAATCTCGTTTTACAATCTAGAAAGACACGAAATGTGCGTGCTGTGCCAAATTTTCTGCCATAATTATCTCTAAATATTTCATTTTCAAGTCTAATAATTACAATATCATTCATTTAGGCTAAAAATATTAAGGCTATTAAGTACATTGTATTAAAAAAGGAATGTTATAATTTAAGTCTTAAAGTTATTTTGCTAAAAAAATTTAAATCAAAGTCATCATAATTTAATTTATTACATCCAATGTTGTTAAATTAATAATAATTGAACTAGAGTGTGTACCATATTAAAAATTTAATTACCCTATATAATGTAATCAATTTTTCTAAGTTATCAACTTGGTCGTATTTTTCTTGCAACTCCCTTGGAATGCTATCTAAGTACATAACGGGCTTTTTTAAGTTACAATTTGTAAAAATACCTGACGATTCATAATTATACATCATATTATCTTTGAATAAATACTTTAAGGTGTCAAAATCGCACCCAATTAAATTCAAAGATTTATCAAAACACATTCTTATTTCACTAATAAGCGAAATTTTTGTGTGTGCTTGAACAATACATTGAATTATAACTGTGGTGTTTAATTCTTGGGTTAAAGCATCATTGATTTCTTGAATTGTATATCCCGTGTTGTTAGGAACAATACCTTTTCTTTTTAAAATTTCCCCTACAGAATATTTTTTAACCCATTCTAATCCCTGATTAAAATATTTGTACTCATCATCGAGTAAGTTTAATGTAGCCGCACAAGTGCCGTGTTTTAACCATTCGTGTTTCCATAACGATAATAATCCTGTGTTTTCTTCGATGTTGGTCCAATACAGTTTAAGTTCATCCTCGATTTTTTCGATTTTTGTTTCATTAAAGGGCCATACTTTGTTGCAGAACGATGGGCCATCTGTGCCTATTTTTGTTGGCCATATTCCGTGTATTGTCCATTGTATGTTGTTTAAAGGCATTGAACAATTATTTTTTACGTTCTTATCGTGCCATTCGATACATACGGTAATTGGCCAGCGTTCAACAAAGATCAGGTAATCCCAATCCACATTTATAACACTAACAGCATACAAATTGAATTAGGTGATTTATTAATTATATTGATTAAAAAACTTACTTGTCTGCGTATGTAAATGTTATTAAAAACGAAATACATAAGATGTACGTCTTCATTGTTTAAATTTTATTTAAATATGTTACGTAGTGTTTTTTAGATAACCTTATCTTTGTTACGTCAGGTGAGTTGCAATAAAAGGAAGTAGATGGCGGTGTATTTAGTTTAAAACAGAAATCTAATAATGCAATTTTTATCAAAAGATGGCACCACTTATTTGTTTTTATTTTTTGGTGTTTTCATGAATTTGTTAATTGAATTCAATTTTATTAGCTAAATTATTAAATAAATTAGACATAAAATTCTTTTGTGATTCACTAATTGAAATTTCATAAATTTATTAATTAAAATACAAGTGATTTTACAACCTCATAAATTACCTGGGAGGTCAAATCTTAATTTGAAAGCTAATTGCTTTTAGTACTGCCCCAAGGATTTGTTAAGGAGCGTGAAACGAGCAGCGGTAATAATAAAACTACTTGGTGGTTTAATTCGGTTTATTTTATTGAAACGTAAACAATAATAACGATAAAAACATAATGATTTTATTACCACGCACATTGTCCTTTATTGTTTATTATTGTTATAATAAAAAACATTCTTTTTTTAATTAAAAAATTTATTTGGTGAATTTTTCTGTTGGTGCTACTGATTATATTGTATTGATATATGACAAGTTAAACAAAAAAAATAGGTTACAAACTAAAAAAGGTGATATTTACTTAAAAGGGTGTAGAAATCAATTTATTTGGTATGTATTGATACTTATTTTTTAACAGAAAGATTGTAGTAAACATTTATTAATATTATAGGAATATTGAGAAATATTTGGAAATGAGGTGCTTTGAAAGAAAATCAAAGATGTCGCTAAAACCTTGTTTTTTGAAAAATGTTGCAATAATAATAAAAAGACGATTACTATCTAATGGAAAATTAATAAATAATAAAGTAAATAAGCAATAAATAAAGTAAAAGCTTCCCATACTAAGTTGCTTCAAGCAAAGAATTGACAGTTTAAAATAATGACATAACCTCAAATGAAAAGAATTAATTAATTGCTGCTTTTAATTGCAATTACGAGGTACCATAGCAAGTTGTTTTAAAGATGTTGTGTATCACATTAGAGCAAGATAAGAATAATATAATAAGATGGTATATCAAGATTCACATCGGTTCTTGAAGCTAAAAGGTTACTTCTAGTTAAAGAGAAAACTAATTAAGGCTCTCCAAAAAATTCTAAACTCCAAAGAAACGTTCGCAGCAGATATTGGGACTGAATTGGGAAAAAATAACTAATTGTAAGAGTACATTAAAATTCATTCATCGTATCTTTAATCTAGATAAAAGTAATAACAATTTTATATGGGTGCTCTTTTGGAAGCACTTCAAGTCTTTCAGATGCAGTATCAAGTCTTCTGGAAGTATTTAAAGTCTTTCAGAAACAATATCATGTCTTCCAGAGGCAATATCAAGTCTTCTAGAAGCAGTATCAAGTCTTCTGGTAGCATTCCATGTCTTCTGAAAGCTATATCAGGTCCTTTAGAGGCCGTATCACGTCTTCTGAAAGTATTTATATTCAGCAGACAATATCATGTTTGCTGAAAGCAGTTTCAAGTCTTCCAGACCCAATATGATATCTTCTGGGAGCATTTCAAGTCTTCTAAAAGCACTACCAAATCGTCTGAAAGCATTTCAAGTTTTCCAGAGGCAACATCTTGTCTTCTGGAATCATTTCAAGTCTTTTAAAAGCAGTATCTAGTCTTAAAAGTACTTTTTAAACATCTGGTATGAATGCTTTGCATTTTGCCAAAGTCTCCCATAGTTCAAGCACAAAATAACCAGAAGTGACACTGACGCCGATTCGTTTGATGTTGGCGGCACTTCGTTTCTTGACCTTGATTTAAAATAAGGGGTACCATCACGTGACTTTGACGTCACCACAGGCGCATATTTGAATAAGCATATTTTTAATGTACATTCAAATAATCATCATAATATTTATTTAAAATAAAAATGTATTTACGGTTGACAATAACTTAAACCGAATAATTGAGAAACATATTTTTAAATTAATTACAATAAGGGGGACTACCACGTGACTATAACGTCATTACAGGCGCATTATCGGCACACCTTATTTTACGACACCAGTTTTGGCGGGATAGCTCCAGTATCATTTCTGATTATTTTGTGGTTCAAGTTTGCCAAAGGCAAAGCAGTATCAAGTCTTCTGGAAGTATTTCAAATCTGGCAGAGGCGATATCAAGTCTTCTGGAAGTATTTCAAATCTGGCAGAGGCGATATCAAGTCTTCTAAAAGTATTTAAGTCTTCCAGACGCAGTTTTAAGTGTTCTGAAAGCATTCCAAGTCTTTTGGAAGTATTCCAAGTCTTCTAGACGCAGTATCAAATCTTCTGGAAGTATTTCAAATCTTCCAGAGGCAATATCAAGTCTTCTGGAAGCATATCAAATCTTCTAAAAACAGTATCAAGTCTTCTGGAAATATTTCAAATCTGCCAGAGGCAATACCAAGTCTTTTAGAAGCATTTCAAGTTTTCTAAAAGCAGTAACAAGTCCTCTGGAAGTATTTCAACTCTTCTGGAAGTATTTCAAATCTTCAAGACGCAATATCAAGTGTTCTAGAAGCATTCCTAGTCTTCTAGAAGCATTTTAAGTCTTTCAAACGCAATATAGTCTTCTGAAAGCAGTATCAAGTGCTTTAAAAGTGCTTCAAGTCTTCTAGAAGCATTTCAGGCCTTCTAGACGAAGTATCAAGTTTTCTGGAAGTATTTCTAGCCTTCCAGAAGCAATATCAAATCTTCTAGAAGCAGTATCTAGTCTTAAATTGGCAGTTTTTGAATATCAGGCATGAAGATTTTGTATTTTGCCAAAGTCTTCATATCTCAAGTCTGCCAGAGGCAATATCAAGTCTTCTGGAAGCATTTTAAATATTCTAGAAGCAGTATCAAGTCTTCTGGAAGCATTTTAAATCTTCTAGAAGTAGTATCAAGTCTTCTGGAAGTATTTTAAATCTGCCAGAGGCAATATCAAGTCCTGTGTAAACATTTAAAATCATCTAGAAGCAGTAGCAAGTCTTCTGGAAGTATTTGAAATATTCCAGAGGCAATATCAAGTGTTCTGGCAGCATTCCTATTCCTCTACAAGCACTGCACGTCTTCCACAAGCAATATAATGTCTCCTGAAAACAATATCAAGTACTCTGGAAGTATTTCAAGTCTTCTAGAGGCAATACCTTGTCTTTTGGAAACATTTCAAGCCCTCCAAAGGCAATATCATGTCTACTGAAAGCAGTTTCAAGTCTTTTAGAAGCAGCACCAAGTGTTCTGGAAGTATTCCAAGTACTGAAGGTATCACTTCGTCTTTTGGAAGTATTTCAAGTCTTCCAAACCCAATATCAAATCTTCTGGGAGCATTTCAAGTCATCTAAAAGCACTACCAAATCTTCTGGAAGCATTTCATGTCTTCTGAAAGTTATATCAGGTCCTTTAGAGGCCGTATCACGTCTTCTGAAAGTATTTATATTCAGCAGACAATATCATGTTTGCTGAAAGCAGTTTCAAGTCTTCCAGACCCAATATGATATCTTCTGGGAGCATTTCAAGTCTTCTAAAAGCACTACCAAATCTTCTGAATGCATTTCAAGTTTTCCAGAGGCAACATCTTGTCTTCTGGAATCATTTCAAGTCTTTTAAAAGCAGTATCTAATCTTAAATTGGTACTTCTTAAACATCTGGTATGAATGTTTTGCATTTTGCCAAAGTCTCCCATAGTTCAAGTAGAAAATAACCAGAAGTGACACTGACGCCGATTCGTTTGATGTTGGTACCATCACGTGACTTTGACGTCACCACAGGCGCATATTTGAATAAACATATTTTTAATATACATTCAAAGTAATGTCAAATAATATTTATTTAAAATAAAAATGTATTTACGGTTGACAATAACTTAAACCGAATAATTGAGAAACATATTTTTAAATTAATTACAATAAGGGGGACTAACACGTGACTATGACGTCATTACAGGCGCATTATCGGCACCCCTTATTTTACGACACCAGTTTTGGCGGGATAGCTCCAGTGTCACTTCTGGTTATTCTGTGGTTCAAGTCTGCCAAAGGCAATATCAAGTCTTCTGGAAGCATATCAAATCTTCTAAAAACAGTATCAAGTCTTCTCGAAATATTTCAAATCTGCCAGAGGCAATACAAAGTCTTCTGGAAGCATTTCAAGTTTTCTAAAAGCAGTAACAAGTCCTCTGGAAGTATTTCAACTCTTCTGGAAGTATTTTAAATCTTCAAGAGGCAATATCTTTCAAACGCAATATAGTCTTCTGAAAGAAGTATCAAGTGCTTTAAAAGTGCTTCAAGTCTTCTAGAAGCATTTCAGGCCTTCTAGACGAAGTATCAAGTTTTCTGGAAGTATTTCTAGCCTTCCAGAAGCAATATCAAGTCTTCTAGAAGCAGTATCTAGTCTTAAATTGGCAGTTTTTGAATATCATGCATGAAGATTTTGTATTTTGCCAAAGTCTTCATATTTCAAGTCTGCCAGAGGCAATATCAAGTCTTCTGGAAGCATTTTAAATCTTCTAGAAGCAGTATCAAGTCTTCTGGAAGTATTTAAAATCTGCCAGAGGCAATATCAAGTCTTGTGGAAACATTTAAAATCATCTAGAAGCAAGTCTTCTGGAAGTATTTCAAATATTCCAGAGGCAATATCAAGTGTTCTGGCAGCATTCCTATTCCTCTAGAAGCACTGCACGTCTTCCACAAGCAATATAATGTCTCCTGAAAACAATATCAAGTACTCTGGAAGTATTTCAAAGCTTCTAGAGGCAATATCTTGTATTTTGGAAGCATTTCAAGCCCTCCAGAGGCAATATCATGTCTACTGAAAGCAGTTTCAAGTGTTTTAGAAGCAGCACCAAGTGTTCTGGAAGTATTCCAAGTACTGAAGGTATCACTTCGTCTTTTGGAAGTATTTTAAGTCTTCCAAACCCAATATCAAATCTTCTGGGAGCATTTCAAGTCATCTAAAAGCACTACCAAATCTTCTGGAATCATTTCAGGTCTTTTAGAAGCAGTATATAGTCTTAGATTGGTACTTTTTAAACATCTGGTAAGGTTTTGCATTTTGCCGAAGTCTTCCATATATTAATAAATTCTTCCATTTTTCTTCAGAATGAATTATTATTAAAATGGAACTACATAAAATTTGTGAAGAAATTATTTATTTTGATATCGACTACCGGTTTCGTAGTGTATCTACCACGTCATCCAGACTGTCGTCCATTTTATAATTTCATCATAACAATCAAAAATCTTTTCTAGAATAATTGTTCAACATTGAATCATTGAAGAAGGGTAATAACTAAATACACATATATATGTTTAATCAAATCTGTTAATCTCAAATGTTGACTTTTATGTTTTTTAACCTTTGACGTGCACGACCTAATGATATGGTAGATACACCACGAAACCGGTAGTCGAGATCAAAATAAATAATTTCTTCAGAAATTTCATATAGTTTCAATTTAATAAAGTCTTCCATATTTGCATTATTGAATATTTTGAAAGCAATCCAAGTTTTCTGATAGCAATATCAAGTCTTCTAGAAGCAATATCAAGTCTTCTAGAAGCAATATCAAGTCTTTTAGAAGTAGTATCAAGTTTTCTGGAAGTATTTCAAGGTTTCCAGAAGCAATATCAAGTCTTCTAGAGCAGTATCTAGTTGACAGTTTTTGAATATCCGGCATGAAGATTTTGTATTTTGCCAAAGTCTTCATATTTCAAGTCTGCCAGAGACAATATCAAGTCTTCTAGAAGCATTTTAAATCTTCTAGAAGCAGTATCAAGTCTTCTGGAAGTATTTCAAATCAAGCAGAGGCAATATCAAGTTTTCTGGAAGTATTTTAAATCTTCCAGAAGCAATATCAAGTGGTCTGCCAGTATTTCAAATCTTCTAGAAGCAGAATCAAGTCTTCTGGAAGTATTTCAAATCTGTCAGAGGCAATATCAAGTCTTCTGGAAATATTTCATATCTTCTAGAAGCAGTAGCAAGTCTTCTGGAAGTATTTCAAATATTTCAGAGGCAATATCAAGTGTTCTAGCAGCATTCCTAGTCTTCTAGAAGCATATCAAGTCTCCCACAAGCAATATAATGTCTCCTAAAAGCAACATCAAGTGCTCTGGAAGTATTTCAAGTCTTCTAGACGCAGTATTAAATGTTCTGAAAGCATTCCAAATTTTCTGATAGCAATATCAAATGTTCTAGAAGCAGTATCAAGTCTTCTAGAAACAGTATCTAGTTTTAAATTGGCAGTTTTTGTACATTGAGCATGAAGATTTTGTATTTTGCCAACAATATTTGGTATTTTGGAAGCAAACACTAATTTAATTATCAGTAAGTTAATAAATTTCTCCATTGTCTTCAGGAAATGTGATAATTGTTGAAAATAATACATGTTGGTTAGAATTTATAAGGAATTTGGCAACCAATATGCCTCCATTTTTTCCCCATATTGAAAAAAAATATTGATGCAAATAACCTGATGACGATTAAAAAAGATCGAAATCGGTCGATGAGTACTTAATCTTTGCAATAAAAAAAATTTATCTTCAGATATACAATTTTGTATTATTTTCAACATTTGATTAACAGTTCCTTGTCTTTTGAAAAATGTGACAAGTTTCTGTACTTTTACTGCTCCTTCATTTAATTGATTTTGTTTATTTGACTAGTTATGGACAGATGCCATCTTCAGAGATAAAAGCCAAAGAATTTTTAATAAATTAATATTACGAATCTTTCGACATTTTCCTCTGAAGATGGCATTTGGCCGAAACTAGTCACATAAATAATCAAATTCGATTAATTGAATAAAAAACCAGTAAAAGTTAACCTGTTAAGTTTTCTTCAAATCTTCAATAATACTGGTGATGGAGGTGCAAAATAAAATATTTGTACTTAACGATGGAAAGATTTTTTTATTTTTATCAGTTTCGGCGTTTTGCCATCATCACGAAACCACGTTTTGTTGATTTCTCAAGACTTATATCGCTTTTCTCGAGAAATCAACATAACGTGGTATCCTGATAATGGCAAAACGCCGAAACCGGTAGAAACACACAATAAAAATTCTTTTCATCGATTAATACAAACATTTTTTTTGCATCTCCTTCCTTAACATACATGATGATAACAAAAAAATCAAAAAAAAACAATAAATTTATTCAATTCAAAAATGTCTTTGCCAGCAGTATTTAGTTTTTAATTAGTTTTTGAACTACTTGTCAGTATAAACTCGTTTGGAAGAACTTGAAGTCATCTAGAAGAGTATCGAGCTTTCTGAAAGCGTTACAAGTCTTCTGCAAGCAATATTGTCTTCTAAAAGCAATATCAAAAATTTTCTGCAACTTTCCAAATCTTCCAAAGGCAGTTTTCAAGTCATCTAGAAGCAGTATCAAGTCTCCTAGAAGCAGGACCAAGTCTTCTGAAATTGCATTACAAGTATTCTGGAAGTAATATCAAGTGTTCTAAAAGCAGTATCAATTTTCTGAAAGCATTCCAAGTTTTCCGGAGGCTGCATCGAGTCTTCTGGAAGCAGTTCAAGTCTTCTGGAAGCATTTCTAGTTTTCTAGAAGTATTTCAAGTATTAAGTTTTCTGAAAGCAGTATCAAGTCTTCTGGAAGTATTTCAAATCTTCCAGAGGCAATATCAAGTATTTTGGAAGCAGTACCTAGTTTAAAATTGGTAGTTTAGTTTCAGTATTTTGGAAACAAAAACAAATTTGATTAACAATTTCTCGTCATTTGCAATAAAAATCTATTTGAAAAAAAATGTAACAAGTTTCTGTACTTTTACTGGTCCTTTATTCAATTAATGTTATTTAACAGACTAGTTACCAACAAATGCTTTCTCCAGAGATAAAAGCCAAGAAAATCTTAAGAAATTAATATTACAAATCTTTTGATTTTTTATCACTGAAGTTAGCATTTGGGCGAAGCAAGCCAGAAATATAATAAGATTAAGTTAGTCGAATATAGGACCAGTAAAAGTACAGAAACTTGTTACATTTTCTACAATAATGCTGGTAACAGTAGATATTCAATTTTTGAACTTATTGTCAGTATAAAGTTTTTTTGGAAGCAGTTTAAGTCATCTAAAAGAGCATCAAATTTTCTGAAAGCATTTCTAGTCTTCTGGCAACAGCATCAAGCCTCCTTGAAGCAGTATCAAGTTTTCTGGAACAAATATCAAGTCTTCTAAAAGCAGTATTAAATCTTCTGAAAACTTTCCAAGTCTTCCAAAGGCAGTATCGAGTCTTTTTGAAGCATTTCAAGTCATCTACAAGCAGTATCAATTTTCTGGAAGATTTCCAAGTCCTCTTTTCTAAGAGGCAATATCGAGTCTAGAAGCAGTTCAAGTCCTTTAGAAGAGCATAAAATTTTTTGAAAGCATTTGGAGTCTTTTGACAACAGCATCAATTCTCCTAGAAGCCGTATGAAGCCTTCTGGAATCACTACAAGTTTTCTGGAAGCAATATTAAGTCTTCCAAAGGTAGTAGCGACTCTTCCGGAAGCAGTTGAAATGTTTTGGAAGCATTTCAAGTCATCTAGAAGCAGTATCAATTTTTCTAGAAGCAGTGTAAAGTCTTCTGGAAGCACTTTAAATATTCTGGAAGCAATATCAAATCTTCCAAAAGCAGTATTAATTTTCTGGAAGCTTTGCAAGTCTTCCAGAGGCAGTATCGAGACTTCTGAAAGTATTACAAGTTATCTAAAAGCAGTATCAAGTCTCCTAGAAGCAGTATCAAGTCTTCTGAAATCATTACAAGTCTTCTGGAAACACTATCAAGTATTCTAGAAGCAGTACCAAATTTTATGGAAGCATTTCAAGTCTTTTGGAAGCAGTGTCAGTGGAAGTCTCCTAAAAACAGTGTCATGTCTCCTAGAAGCAGTCTCATGTCTTCTAAAAGCAATGTCAAGTATTCCAAAAATCATGACAAGCCTTCTGGAATCATTACAAGTCTTCTGGAATCATTACAAGTCTTCTGAAAGTAAGCAATATCAAGTCGTCTAGAAGCAGTATCAAGCCTTTTGAAATTATTACAATTCTTCTGGAAGCAACATTAAGTATTCTAAAAGTCTCCTAGAAGCAGTCTCATGTCTTTTAGAAGCAATGTCAAGTATTCTAAAATCATGACAAGTCTTCTGGAATCATTACAAGTCTTCTGAAAGCATTTCAAGTCTTCAGTAAGCAATATCATGTCTTCTAGGAGCAGTGTAAAGTCTTCTGTAATTATTACAAGTCTTTTGGAAGCATTACAGCTCTTCTAGAAGCAATATCAAGTATTCTAGAAGCAGCGTCAAGTCTTACGGAAACAGTGTCAAGTTTTCCAGAAACAGTGTCAACTCTTCTGGAATCATTACAAGTCTTCTGGAAGTAATATCAAGTTTTCTAAAAGCAGTGTCAAATCTTCTGGAAGCTTTCAAAGTGTTTCGAGAGAACATCGAGTCTTTTGGAAGTAGTTGAAGTCTTTTGCAAGCGTTTCAAGTCATCTAGAAGCAAACTCAAGTATTCTAGAAGCTTTTCAAGCTTGTGGAAGCATTTCAAGTTATTTTTTAGCAACATCAAGTCTCTTAAAAACAGTATCAAGTCTCAAACCAAAATTCCTGCAACCAAAAAAAAGTTTCGCTGCAGATGCTGGGATTGAATTGGAAACAGAATGCTTAATAGTACATTAAATTAAAAAAAAATAATTGAAAATGGCAACTTTATTCCAGCTAAAACTATTAACTATTTTGTATTAGCCTACATCATGATTCAACATATCTTACTTGATTGAAGCAAGCTATTAACTTCTCATGATTGTAAATTTTTTTTTCTGTTCCACATCTGCTCCATTTTAGCGTACCTTAGCTTACATCAGCAGAGAAGAGTAAAAAAACTTTTAAACATCATATTTTGAAAAAAAAATATGGTGCCAGTAATTCATTTTGGTCAGACAATGTGATGATGTTTCAGTGATAAATAGCACAAAGTCTGTTTTCGTACTTTAGCAAAATCGAATATTCTTGTAAACTTAAGGAGCTTTTTGAGTAGTGCCTTAGAAAAAAAAGTAATTGAGGAAAAGGAAATAATGGAGAAAAACACGAATTTTGAGAGAGACACAAAAAATAAGTTATTGAAGAAAATAAGCTCTTTTAATTTTTTTTTTTTTGATGACGGGCGAGATTATTTTGGTTGGAATCCTTTATTAGTGATTTATTTAATGCATTGGAAATTAGGAAAAGAGGAAAAAGTTGAGCAATCATTCTTTCTTTTTTCAGTTTTAAAATTTAGAATTCACATCTGTTTAGACCCAAACTTCAAGAAACTCGTGCACAAATAAATCTTTTAGTGCTCAAGTAGTGCCTAGGAAGGAATGTAATTAAGAAAGAGGAAAAAAATCACAAATTTTGTTGAAGAAAACTTTTGGAGGGGTTCTGATGAGGTGATTTTGATTGGAATTCTTTATTGGTGAATTAATTACTACGTTAAAAAATTTTTGTGGAAGATGTACTTACGTTTGTTGTCCATTGGTGATCCCACCTGTTCACACACAAACCTTAAATTCGTAGTTTATAAAAAAAATAATATAAAGAAAATCTACATAATGTGCTTACATTTTAAGTGAGTAAAATGGGAATCCCAATGTTACTACGTCAATAAATATGTACATAAATTAAATTAAATAAATCACCCTGTAGATAAAAACCACATAATTAGTGCACTCCAACAGGTGTCGGGAGAAAAAGACACCAGAGCACCTGATGAAGTACAATAGACATGTGATAGAAAAAAAAGTTGGTTATAACATTAAAGAAAAAAATGTATTGTAGTAAAATGGTTAAATATTTCTTGTCGTTTTGTTACCAACCGTCGCGCGCGCTACTTCAGGTACCTGACTGGACATAAGTGCCTAAACGAAGCCAAGTACCGAGGTAGCGCGCACAAAAGTCAGGAAAGGAATCTCAGATATGCACGACCTCTTCATAAAAACCTATTTAAGTTGATACGAGAATATTCTATTTTTCGCCCATGCTTCTCTATTTAAAACTGGAACGAACCTAAAAATAACACCTTTCACTCCTTTATCCGGACGGAATTTACTCAAATTTAGAAATGGAGAACAAGGTTGATGACGTCACTCAAAACGGAACCTTGAAATACTTTTGCTCAACACGCCGCCGGTATTACTAATACCAACCGAAAATTATGTTATAAATAAAAAAATTAATCACTAAACTTACACGATTTAAATTAACGAACACAAGTTAATTCCCGGAAACCGATGCTTTAAAAGTATTAAAAAAGATAACTTTCACTAAAACCGATTTTGATTTTATTCGGAATTAAATTTTATCGAGTCGATCCGATGAGTTGATCGAGCGTTCGGTTTGAACTGGTAGACGACTGGATTCGAACTGACCCGCACTAACACGGTGCGCGAAATCAAGTGAGCCGAGCGCAGCCGATGATGGCAGGAATTGGGAAAAACCGGTGCGGTGTGTGCGAGTGTGTGTGTATGCCGCAAGCCGGGCCAATCAAGAATCCGGCTCCGCGTCCAGAATAGCGACCGAATCCGATGGTTCGCGAATCTCCTTGAATTGTTTAGTAGTGTGAGTCGGGTCTGTCTGGGTCCTTAACCTAACTTAACTACCGAGACGGCGGCCGTCTCACTCTCTTCCCCTTCCTTCCTCTCATCCTTTTTCTTCGTATCCCTTTTTTTTCAGTCTACAACGAAAAAGAGCCAAAGAATCAGATACATTTTTAAGTTAGCCAAAATCTTCTTAAAACTCACCACAACCACACCACATAACTAAATTTTAAGTATTAATTTAATGATTAATGAGTCAAAATGTTTGAATTGGAATTTCACAACATTTCATGCGAATAATTAAAGTTTCATGATTGCACTATAACGAAAAAAAAGTTCTTTTTGAAAGTTGGCAATTATAATCGAACATTTTAATATTAAAAAGTGGTCCATGACGGAGCAATTTAGTTGATTCAGACAAGATTAAAGCTGACTTATGCATGACTCATAAGCAAAGGAATTTTTGAAATTCTGACGCACGCTTTCTCGAGAAATCTATTTGCAATTTAGTTGTTTATAAGAATAAGATTGTAACGAAAAAAATGATGTTGGTGTCGTGACGCGAACTTATTGCACCGCATTAAAATAGTTTTACTAAAGGTTACTTGCCACCTCCTCTCCATTGACCTATCGATTATTGAATCATAGAAACCATTATACAGAGTGTTTATTTTATTAAAAGAATTTTTAGTTATCACAACGATAAAAAGGTTATTGAAAAAGTTCAGATTAAATCCATAAATACGCTTAATCAAAGGTTAAATTACTCCTATTATTTATAAACGTTATTGTTCGCAATTTATCTTTTTTCATTAACGTCAGCTGATACTAACTTAAATACTCTTTTAAGTTCCCACGCCATCTTTCGGCTACACACAAAAACATAATCATTGATAAAATAAGAACACTTTTAGCTCATGATAACCACGTGCTTGTCGTCATCTCACTTTTTTTTAAATAAACAATCCAATTTTATTAATTTATTTATAATAAGTTTCTTTTAACCGGTTATTGTTAAGATTAAAAATGAAAAATAATTGAAAGTTGCAGAAACAAAAGCGCATCATCTCGCGTACGACGATGACGGTAACGCCCCCGTACGGTCTGGTCGGTTGCTAAGGGGAATCTGGTCTCTTTGAAACGATCGCGCTGCCGTTGCTCCTCCGCCGCCGTTCGAGCCATTCGAGCCGTTCGGGCCGTTCGGCTCAAGGTCGCAAGAAGGACTCAATCAGTCACAGAATTATCGCGTCGGGCGCATTCTTAAGAACGGTATGCAGCAGTCGCCTCCTTTTGCGATTTGGGTCGACTTCGTAGTCGTCATCAACGAGCCAACTCTTTCTTTACATTTTCAAAGCAAAACCACTCAACGGCGTATTAATACTTAATTTATCACTTCAAACTAAAATATGCAATAAAATCACTTCTCGCTTCGTTTTATTACTTGTTAATGAGCCAATTTATTTTAAATTATTCGAATTTGAATCATTTTTGATGTTTTTAATTATTTAAGTCATTTTTGACGTTTATGATAAATAACACTGAAATTGACAAAGATGGCCGATTTCACATCCGCCAACATCAAAAAAATAAAATTATTAAATAATTCTTTCATTAAAACAATTTTCGTAATAATTTAATTACAATTTTTTTATTAACTACGTCTTTTAAATCCTTTACAAAAATTGTTTGAAGTTTGATTAATAAATTTAGTATGATATAAATTTGAATCTATTCGACCGATTCATTTTATGACAGTTGAGGTTATGTTGTATTAATGTGAATACTTTGATAGTTTGTTTACTACTTGTGATGAATTTAATTACGATTTAATTCACGAATAGGAGAAATAAGTTTAAAATTAAAGTGGAGGGGTGCAAAATGCAGCTTTATTAAGTAATCTTTAAAGAATTTATTTGAACATAGTTTTATTTGGATCGTGTCAAATTGTAAGGTAATGCCAAACTTTTTAAAACGTATTTTTTATAGTAATGCAATTTTCGTGGTACTTTAATTCTAATTTTTAATTAATTATGACTTTTAAAGCCTTTACAAAAATTAATTTGTCAATTTTAACCTAAGATTCATTTTTTGACAGTTGAGGTTATGTCGTTTTATTATGAATTATCAATTAGCTTGTTAACGTTAAAATTAATGGATTTTATCATGATTTAGTTCCCAAATGGAAGAAATAAGTTTACAATTGAAGTGGAGGTGTGTAAAATTCAGATTTATTAAGTAATCTTGAAAGAATTTGTTTGTACATAATTTTATTTAGATCGTGTCAAATTTTAAGGTAATATCAAACTTTTTAAAACGTAATTTTTATAATAACGCAATTTTCTTGGTCCTTTAATTCTAATTTTCTAATCAACTATGACTTTTAAACCCTTTTACAAAAATTAAGTTAAGTTTTAATTAATTCCATACAAATTTTAACCTAAGATTCATTTTTTGACAGTTGAGGTTATGTCGTTTTATGATGAATTATCAATTAGTTTGTTTACGTTAAAATTAATCACTATTTAGTTTCCAAATGGGAGAAATATTAAACTGGAGGTGCGTAAGAGCAGTAAGAACTGTTTTGTGCAAATAATTTTATTTAAATTATTAATTTTTCAATTCATTTTTTGACGGTTGAGGTTATGTCGTGTTCATATGAATTATTAATGGTTTATTTACGTTAAAATAGATGGATTTAATTCATAAATTGAAGCAAAATTATATATTAAAGTTTTCGGTTTTATTACATAATCTTTAAGGATTTTTTTTGTAAAAATAATTTTATTTGGTTTGCCCCAAATTTTAAGGTTAAATGTCAACTTTTTAAAAGGTAATTGTTATATGTAATCAATTTTCAAAAAATATTATCATATTTGATATATCTATTAAATATATCAAATATGATTTTCTCATTAAGTAAAATCGTAATTAATTAATTCAAAACATAAAATAATTCAAATTTATTACGTAGTAATTTTAATTTTTCGAAGTTGGCAGTAAAAAAAGATTCAACGTCAACACATAAATGTCAAAGATTATTTAAGCGTAATAAATAAGTTTTTTACTCAAAATAATCAAAAATAAACCGATTTTACTACAACGATAAGTAAATGTAAGTTAATAGCACTTATTTAACAACATTCTTTAGTTCTAAATATAATTGTATTAATGTTATGAACAAAAATTAACTTTGAGGTTATGTTAACGTCTTAAATTTTTTTCTTTCATTCCAAATTCTTTAATACACATAATTACATGATATATACACAGTTTAAAATCGTATTTAAACCCTTTACAAAAATTAATTCAAGTTTGATTACTAAATTTAGTTCTTGATCAGTTTTAATCTGATTCATTTTCTTACGGTTGAGGTTATGTCGTGTGGTTTGTTTACGTTAAAATGAAAGGATTTAATTCAAAAATTGAAGCAAAGTTGTATATTAAAGTAAAGGTGTGTAAAAATCAGTTTTATTAAGTAATATTTAAAGAATTTTTTTTATAAAAATAATTTTATTTGAATTGTCATATTTTAAGGTTAAATGTCATTTTTTAAAAGTAATTTTTATATTTAAACTATTTTTTGTTAACAGATATATCAAATTTGAATTTCTCATAAAGTAAAATCGTCATTAATTAATCAAAAACCTGAAATAATTTAATTAATTACTAAAATTTTATTTCGCAGTAATTTTAAATTTTCGAGGTTGGCAGTAAAAAAGATTCAACGTCAACACGTATATGTCAGAGATTATTTAAAATTTTTTTTACTCAAAATAATCTGATTTTACTACAACGATAAATAAACATAAGTTAAATGCACTTATTTAACAACTTTTTTTAGTAATTTTTTTAGTAATTTATCATTTCAAAATAAAATATGCAATAAAATCACTTCTCGCTTCGTTTTATTACCTGTTAATGAGCCAATTTATTTTAAAATATTCGAATTTGAATCATTTTTGATGTTTTTAATTATTTATGTAAGTCATTTTTGACGTTTATGATAAACAACACTGAAATTGACAAAGATGGCCGATTTCACATCCACCAACATCAAAAAAATAAAATCATTAAATAATTATTTGATTAACGCAATTTTCGTAATGATTTAATTTTAATTGTTGTATTAATCATTACTTTTAGGGCCTTTATAAAAATTAATTTAAGTTTAATTAATAACCTTACTTTGATATAAATTTTAACCTACGATTCATTTTATGACAGTTTAGAGGTTATGTTATATACAGATGGTTTGTTTAATAAATGTGAGAAATTTAATCACGATTTAATTCCCGAATAAGATAAATAAGTTTTAAATTAAAGTGGAGGCGTGCAAAGTGCAGGTTTATTAATTAATCTTTAAAGAATTTATTTGGACATAGTTTTATTTGGATCGTGCCAAATTTTAAGGTAATGCCAAACTTCTTAAAACGTATTTTTTATAATAATGCAATTTTCGTGGTACTTTAGTTCTATTTTTAATTAATTATGACCTTTAAACCCTTTACAAAAATTAATTTGTTTAATTAATAAATTCCATTTTAATTTTAACCTAAGATTCATTTTTTGACAGTTGAGGTTATGTCGTTTTATGATGAATTATCAATTAGTTTGTTTACGTTAAAATTAATGGATTTTATCACGATTTAGTTTCCAAATGGAAGAAATATTAAACTGGAGGTGCGTAAGAGCTGTAAGAACTGTTTTGTGCACATAATTGTATTAATAATTTTATTTAAATTATTAATTTTTCAATTCATTTTTTGACGGTTGAGGTTATGTCGTATTAATAATGGTTTATTTACGTTAAAATGGATGGATTTAATTCATAAATTGAAGCAAAATTATATATTAAAGTTATCGGTTTTATTACATAATCTTTAAAGATTTTTTTTGTAAAAATAATTTTATTTGGTTTGCTCCAAATTTTAAGGTTAAACGTCAACTTTTTAAAAGGTAATTGTTATATGTAATCAATTTTCAAAAAATATTATCATATTTGATGTATCTTTTAAATATATCAAATATGATTTTCTCATGAAGTAAAATCGTAATTAATTAATTAAAAACATGAAATAATTCAATTTTATTACGTAGTAATTTTAATTTTTCGAAGTTGGCAATAAAAAAAGTTTCAACGTCAACACATAAATGTCAAAGATTATTTAAGCGTAATAAATAAGTTTTTTACTCAAAATAACCAAAAATAAACCGATTTTACTACAACGATAAGTAAATGTAAGATAATAGCACTTATTTAACAACATTCTTTAGTTCTAAATATAATCGTATTAATGTTATGAACAAAAATCAATTTTAGGTGTCACATCTAAGTCTTTAAATTTTTTCTTTCATTCCAAATTCTTTAATACACATAATTACATGAAAAATTATTTGAAGTTTGATTAATAAATTTAATTATTGATAAATTTTAACCGAAGATTTATTTTTTGGCGGTTGAAGTTATATATGTCGTGTTAATATGAATTATCAAATGGTTTGTTTGCATTAAAATGAAAGGATTTATAGAAATAAGTTTAAAATTGAAGTGGAGACGTGCAATTTGCAGCTGTATTAAGTAATCTTTAAAGAATTTATTTGGATATAGTTTTATTTGGATCGTGTCAAATTTTAAGGTAATGTCAAAACTTTATAACCGTAATTTTTATAATAATGCAATTTTCGTGGTACTTTAATTCTAATTTTTAATTAAGTATGACTTTTAAACCCTTTTACAAAAATTAAGTTAAGTTTAATTAATTCCATATAAATTTTAACCTAAGATTTATTTTTTGACAGTTGAGGTTATGTCGTTTTATGATGAATTATCAATTAGTTTGTTTACGTTAAAATTAATGGATTTTATCACGATTTGGTTTCCAAATGGAACAAATATTAAAGTGGAGGTGCGTAAGAGCTGTAAGAACTTTTTTGTGCATATAATTTTTTTTAAATTATCAATTTTTCGATTCATTTTTTGACGGTTGAGGTTATGTTGTGTTAATATGAATTATTAATGGTTTGTTTACGTTCAAATGGATGGATTTAATTCATAAATTGAAGCAAAATTATATATTAAAGTTATCGGTTTTATTACATAATCTTTAAAGATTTTTTTTTGTAAAAACTAACAACTTTTTAAAAGGTAATTGTTATATGTAATCAATTTTCAAAAAAATATTATCATATTTGATATATCTATTAAATATATCAAATATGATTTTCTCATGAAGTAAAATCGTAATTAATTAATTAAAAACATGAAATAATTCAATTTTATTACGTAGTAATTTTAATTTTTCGAAGTTGGCAGTAAAATAAGATTCAACGTCAACACATAAATGTCAAAGATTATTTAAGCGTAATAAATAAGTTTTTACTCAAAATAATCAAAAATAAACCGATTTTACTACAACGATAAGTAAATGTAAGTTAATAGCACTTATTTAACAACATTCTTTAGTTCTAAATGTAATTGTATTAATGTTATGAACAAAAATTAACTTTGAGGTTATGTTAACGTCTGAAATTTTTTTCTTTCATTCCAAATTCTTTAATACACATAATTACATGATATATACACAGTTTAAAATCGTATTTGAACCCTTTACAAAAATTAATTCAAGTTTGATTAATAAATTTAGTTCTTGATCAATTTTAATCTGATTCATTTTTTTACGGTTGAGGTTATGTCGTGTTAATACCAATTATCAAATGGTTTGAGGTTTTAAATGTCAGAGATTATTTAAATTGTTTTTTACTCAAAATAATCCGATTTTACTACAACGATAAATAAACGTAAGTTAAATGCACTTATTTAACAACTTTTTTTTAGTAATTTATCATTTCAAACTAAAATATGCAATAAAATCACTTCTCGCTTCGTTTTTTACTTGTTAATGAGCCAATTTATTTTAAAATATTCGAATTTGAATCATTTTTGACGTTTTTAATTATTTAAGTCATTTTTGACGTTTATGATAAATAACACTGGAATTGACAAAGATGGCCGATTTCACGTCCGCCAACATCAAAAAAATAAAATCATTAAATAATTATTTCATTATCGCAATTTTCGTAATGATTTAATTTTAATTCTTGTATTAATCATTACTTCTAGGGCCTTTATAAAAATTAATTTAAGTTTAATTAATAAACTTAGTTTGATATAAATTTTAACCTAGGATTCATTTTATGACAGTTTAGAGGTTATGTTATATACAGATGGTTTGTTTGTGTTAAATGTGAGAAATTTAATCACGACTTAATTCACGAATAAGATAAATAAGTTTTATATTAAAGTGGAGGTGTGCAAAATGCAGCTTTATTAAGTAACCTTTAAAAAATTTATTTGGACATAGTTTTATTTGGATCGTGTCAAATTTTAAGGTAATATCAAACTTTTTAAAACGTAATTTTTATAATAACACAATTTTCTTGGTACTTTAATTCTAATTTTCCAATCAATTATGACTTTTAAATCTTTTTACAAAAATTAAGTTAAGTTTAATTAATTCCATACAAATTTTAACCTAAGACTCATTTTTTGACAGTTGAGGTTATGTCGTTTTCTGATGAATTATCAATTGGTTTGTTTACGTTAAAATTAATGGATTTTATCACGATTTAGTTTCCAAATGGAATAAATATTAAAGTGGAGGTGCATAAGAGCTGTAAGAACTTTTTTGTGCACATAATTTTCTTTAAATTATCAATTTTTCGATTCATTTTTTGACGGTTGAGGTTATATCGTGTTAATATGAATTATTAATGGTTTGTTTATGTTAAAATGGATGGATTTAATTCATAAATTGAAGCAAAGTTATACATTAAAGTTATCGGTTATATTAAGTAACTTTAAAAAATTTTTTTTGTAAATTAATTTTATTTGGTTTGCCCCAAATTTTAAGGTTAAATGTCAACTTTTTAAAAGGTCATTGTTATATGTAATTTAACAATTTTATTAATAGATATATCAAATTTGGTTTTCTCATGAAGTAAAATCGTAATTAATTATTTAAAACTATAAAATAATTCAATTAATTACTTCAATTTTATTACGTAATAATTTTATTTTTTCTAGGTTGGCAGTAAAAAAGATTCAGCATCAACGCAGAAACGTCAAAGATTATTTAAGCGTAATACATAATTTTTTTACGCAAAATAATCAAAAATAAACCGATTTTACTTCAACGATAAGTAAATGTAAGTTAATAGCACTTATTTAACAACATCCTTTAGTTCTAAATATAATCGTATTAATGTTACGAACAAAAATTAACTTTGAGGTTATGTTTACGTCTTAAATTTTTTTCTTTCATTCATATAATTTAATATACATAATTACATGAAATATACAAAGTTTAAAATCGTATAAACCGTTTAAAAAATAAAAAAGTTTGATTAATAAATTTAATTATTGATAAATTTTAACCGAAGATTTATTTTTTGGCGGTTGAAGTTATGTATGTCGTATTAATATGAATTATCAAATGGTTTGTTTGCATTAAAATGAAAGGATTTAATTCATAAATTAAAGCAAACTTATATATTAAAGTAAAGGTGTGTAAAAATCAGTTTCATTAAGTAATCTTTAAAGAACGTTTTTTGTAAAATAATTTATTTGCATTTTGTCACATTTTAAGATTAAATGTCAATTTTTTTAAAGTAATTTTTATATTTAAACCATTTTTTATTAACAGATATATCAAATTTGATTTTCTCATAAAGTAAAATTGTATTTAATTATTTAAAAGCATGAAATAATTCAATTAATTACTTAAATTTTATTACGTAGTTATTTTAATTTTTTAAAGTTGGCAGTAAAAAAAGATTCAACGTCAACACAGAAATGTCAAAGATTATTTAAACGTTATAAATAAGTTTTTTACTCAAAACAATCAAAAATAAACCGATTTTACTATAACAATAAGTAAACGTAAGTTAAATGTACTTATTTAACAACTTTTTTTACTTCAAAATGTTATCATATTAATGTTATGAACAAGAATCAACTTTGAGTTACATTTACGTCTTAACATTTTTTTTCATTCCAGATTCTTTAATACACGTAATTATATAAAGGGTAGTTGATTTAAATCGTATTTAAGTAGGAATTAACCTCAATTTATAATTTATGGTTTAAAATAGTAATAGAATAAAAGTTTAGAATATAAAATCAATTTTATCAATAATTAAGTCAAATTCGATTTTCTCATTTCAAATATTTACGTGAAATCGAATTTAATTAATTAAAAACATGAAATAATTCAATTAATTACTTAAATTTTATTACGTAGTAATTTTAATTTTTCGATGTTGGCAGTAAAAAAGATTCAACGTCAACACATAAATGTCAAAGAGTATTTAAACGTTATAAATACGTTTTTTACTTAAAATAATCAAAAATAAACCTATTTTAACACAACGATATGTAAACGTAAGTTTAATTAACTTATTCAACGACATTTTTTTAGTTCGAAATACAATCGTATTAATGTTATGCACAAAAATCAACTTTGAGGTTATGTTTACGTTTCAAAATTCTTCTCTTTCATTCGAATTTCTTAAATACCCCTAATTGCATAAAATATGTTCAGTTTAAAATCGTATTTAAGAAGGAATTAACCACAATTTATAATTTTTTGTTTAAAATAAAAAAAAGTATTTCAATATTCAGTGACTTTTCAAAATGTAAGAATTTAAAATCAATTTTTATTAATAAAATTTCATTACGTGGTAATTTTAGTTTTTCGAGGTTGAAGTAAAACAGATTCAACATCAACACATAAATGTCAAAGATTTGGTTAAACGTTATAAATACGTTTTTTACTTAAAATAATCAAAAATGAACCGATTTTGCTACAACAATAAGTAAATGTAAGTTAAATGCACTTATTTAACAACTTTTTTTAGTTCTAAATATAATCATATTAATGTTATGAACAAAAATCTATTGTGATTATTTATGCTCAGAGAACCTGTTAACGAGACAATCTTTTTTATTAATTTTTCTATTTAAAAATATTAATAATAATGATCATGATAAGCATTCGTATTTTATATCTACTGACTTGATACAGAATATTTAACATCCTTCCTTGATTATAATCGTGTGGATTATAACAAACGATTGTAATCGTTAATTGTATAACATTTTACTTCTATGTTTAGCAAATAAACTTCTGGGTAAAGGTTTTGTTAAAATATCTGCAACATTTTCATTAGTAGCTATATATTGCATATCGACAGTTTCATCATTTATTAATTCTTTAACCTTCATTTATTTATGACCCTCATCAGGACTTCTTTTCTGGAACCAAATCCGGACTTCATGTATCAAATTAACATAATGTCAGGAAATAATTGCTTGTCTAATGCTGCAGGAAATAATTGCTCATATAAAAAAAAGATAACGCCAAAAAAAAACGCTTGATTGACTTCAATTAAAAATAGACTTGGCACTGCTTCTAGGAAATGTGACACTGCTTTCAGTAGACTTGAAATACTTCTAAAATACTTGATCTTGTTCCGAGAAGACTTGAAATGTTTTCAGAAGACTGGAACTGCTTCTACATGACTCGATACTGCCGCCTCTGGA
Organism: Onthophagus sagittarius; assembly: GCA_036711965.1. Lineage (NCBI taxonomy): Eukaryota > Metazoa > Arthropoda > Insecta > Coleoptera > Scarabaeidae > Onthophagus > Onthophagus sagittarius. The sequence goes on from JASERS010000003.1 coordinate 67,885,397, forward strand.
AGACTTAATACTGTTTCCAAAAGACTTGAAATGCTTCCAGAAAGTTTAAACTGCTTCTAGAAGACTTGATATTATTTCTAAAATACTTAAAATGTTTCCAGAAGACTTATAATGCTTATAATGCAGACGACTTGATACTCCTTCTAGAAGACTTGATCTGCTTCTAGAAAAGGTGATACTCCTTCTAGATGACCTGTAACTGCTTCCAAAAGACTTGAAATGCTTCCAGAAGACTCGATACTGCCTCTGGAAGACTTGATATTGTTTGAAATGTCTCTGGAACATTTGAACTGTTGCCAGATGGCTTAAACTACTTAAAGAAGACATGATACTGCTTTTAGGAAATTTGACACTGAAACAACTTTGAAATGTTTTTAGAAGAGTTTTCTAGAAGCAGTATCAAATGCTTCTAGAAAACTTAATATATTTTTAGAAGACTTGAAATGCTTCCAGAAGACTTGATACTGCTTGTAGGAAACTTGAAATGCTTCTTAAACATTTAATATTGCCGATGAAAGAGTTGAAATGCCGCCAAAAGACTTGTTATTGCTTGTAAAAATGATAACAGAAAACATTTTCATCGCAAAGAATTAAAATAATGTTTATAGATCCTTTGAATTTGCCTTAAAATATTAAATACTCTTGGACATAATGCAAAATGTTGACGTAAGTAGTCCAAAAACCGTTAGTTAAAGACTAAATACTGGTGGCACAAGAAAATATAAAATTTAATTTTGCTTCCAAAATACCAAATATTGTTGTCAAAAGACAATATCTTCATGTAAGAAATTCAAAAACTGGCTATTAAGGAATTAAGATGCTCTTGCACGTTTTTTTATAGTGACTAAGATAGGTAGTATTTCATTTCGATTTTTACAAATCATACCGACGAAAAATTACCATTTTGCCTTAAAAACAAAATCTAAATAAAATAATTATAATATACAAAGAAATTAACATAATACATAACAAGAACAACATGTTCATCTTGATTTGTTTCACGAGGAGAATTTGTATCACTATCAATTATATGTATTGTACGTGTCAGAATCAGCAACCACCCGTATAATAAATAGGAAGCAATTTGGTCATCAACAGTAACAAAATCTTCCGGAATATATACAACTGTTTCAACCATTGAACCTAATTATCAAAAACGAAGCGAATTATTATCGAATTTCATTTGCTTTTACTTCAAAATCCTTCAATATTTCTTTTAAATTAATTAAGTACTACTGATACTTTTTTTATTTAAATTATCAGATGCCCAATCAGAATCAGTACAAGTAATCAAGTTATTACTTGACCTTTCCAAATAATAATTAAGTCTTAAATGTTGGTTCGTTACCCTATTTAAATATCTACTAAGAAAAGATATTGAGAACATAATATTTGGTCTTCCTTAATAATTTCTTATAAGTTTTCTGTAAGGAACATTTATAATTTCGTCGTTATCTTCAATTGCATTAAAATTCATTTCCATAAGCATTGTTGCTGAAAAGTAGTTTGATTTATATTTAAATTCCTAGAAATGACTTCACATTTCCTAAATCTTTAGCATTGAATTCGAATTTTAATTTGTTTACCATTTCTTCTATATTTATATCTTCCCCAATTATCAACAAATCATTAACATAAACTAAGAAACATATTTTCTTATTAAAATATAAACAGCAGTCATAAAGTGATCGTTTTAGCTTTCAATTTAAAACAACTTTTGGAGATTACCTCAGCCCATATAACGCACATTTTAGTTTTTTTGTAGTATTTTGACGTTGATTCATAACCTTTTGGTTTGTTTATATAAACATCACTTTCGAATATTCCATTTAGGAAAGGTGTGGGTATATTCAATTGTCTAATATTCCATCCTTTTTTATAGCATGAGCTAACATCACCCTTATTGTACCTGTTCTTGTAAAGGATAGATTTATAAATATCTTCTTTTTTGTTGAAATCGTCTGGTTACCAATCTTGCTTTATTTGTGCTTATTTCTGCTATCTTCTTTCGTCTTGAATATCTATTTTCTTTGTATAACTTTCTTTGTTTCAGGTAAATTAGTTTCTGCCCGTGTTTTTAGTTTCATCAAAAAATTTAATTGCTTTTTTTATTGCTTCTTTCCACTTTTGCTCTTTTACGCCCTTTTGAAATGTTTCAGGATCCTCAGTGTTTACATTTAAATAAAAAATGTTATATAATTCATAATTTAAAAAATGTTTAAGTATTTTAACTTATAACCAGACTTAAATCGTTTATCTTCTATAACGTTTTCTTCGGCAATGTTTTATTCATTATTTTTTGTTATTCTTGTTTTTTCATTTTCCTGTGCGAGAACTGTTTGTTCATTGTCACGAATTCTTTTAAAATCTACTAAGTTTTCATCAAATATAACATCTCTGGCATTGATAATTATTTAATTCGTCCTTATTTAATTCTTCTAATTCAATATTTATACCTTCGTTTAAAAAAAATTTTTTGAAAAAGTTCTCCATTATCTCATCTTATCATTTTCCTAAAATCTCCACCACTTCTTGTTCCTCTAATATTGAATTGTGCTCGTTGTTTACACTCATTATTTTTATGTCCCGTTTTACCACAAGAATAGCATGAAAAAGAAAAACTTCTTCAATATTTCTACAATCGCCTTCATTTTTCCTTTTAATTTCATTAATCTAAAAGTCTTGATTTTACAAACTCCATCCTATTTCTGTATTTAACGTTTCTATTGCTGTTGTAACTTGGTCATAGTCCTCGTTTAATGACAGTAATAAATAACAAATCTTGTTAGATTCAACAATTTTTGTTACAACGCTTTCCAATTCTGTTAAGTTTGTAAATACGCTTTTTCAAATACGAGGTGTATAAAACCCAGTTTTATTAAGTAATCTTTAATCTTTTTCTGTACACATAGTTTTATTTGAATTATGTAAAATTTTAAATTGAAATTCAAACTTTTTAAAACGTCATTTTTATATTTAAAGTTGTAGGAGCTTCGAAGAACGAGCGCATAACAACTTAATCATATTAAGTTACTAAAACTTAAAAATGCTCTATTATTCTTAGAATCCGATTGCATCGATTACCAATGAAGGTGATTTGAAGGAGTATGTTACATGATCGCCTTAACCAATAATCTAAATTGTTGAAAATGTTTATAAACAAGATTTCTTAGAAAAAAGTACATTCGCCAAAGCCTCGGGAATGCGGCCTTGGTAGATTACAGTTAATCAGAACCGGCAATTACCTCTTTATTTTTGTGTTGACCCAAAATTTAGAAATTCCATTAACCTTGGGAACTTCCAAGAAATTTGCAAAAGAGGAATTTGCTCAGGTACTTTTTGCTTTACATAACTCTGAAGGAAAAAAAATCTTAACGGTTTGTATTAAAAGTTACCACGAAAATTGCACAGGTGTTGAATAGAAATACCGTAAAAGCTCTTTCGAGAGGTAAGGGCTTCGGCGTGTAGCAGATGGTGGTAAATAACCAATAAGAAGCACTTTGCAAGCTGTCGTCTATTAAAATTGTTATCAATAAGTCGAAGCACCTTTAATGACTCTTACATTAGCGGGAATGTCTCATAAATTTTGTTTTTTATCGAAAGATTTATAATTTACTTCTTATCAAATTTGGGTCTAATTTTTTTTTGAAATTTTTGCGTGTATCATGATAAGCAAGATCCTTAATCGCTTTTGATGACGGTTTAAGGCAGATGGTACCTCTATAATTGGAAGTTTTATTTTTAACCGTTTTTGATTAATTAACTGATAGATCGGCTTTTAAAATTAATCGATTTTGTTGAATAGAATAAATAAATTTTAACTCAAATTATATTTTTCAGATTCAAGATCTTAGGGATCCTTTTTTTTGGAGGAGAATCCGGATTGGTGCTAAGCTATATGGGAAGACGACGGTGCTAATTAATTAAAAGGTATTTAATGAAATTTGGGGATATAACTTAATCGAAATTACTTACATACATGAAGGTTTAATGATTAAATCACCACACATTCTTCCTTAAGGATTGAGTGATTCTTGGTTGATTTGTTTTTAAGTTCACTTATTTAAGATGATATGAATTTTGGTACATCAAAGCAGGGCGTTTACATTCGAGTACCGTCGAGACGCCTGTCCTTGATCTTCTTTGGAGACGTCTAGACGTTAAAAGCGCACCAACAACCGATCCGTACCGAAGGGGCCGGCCCGGGGTCGGGTCGGATCGGGTCGATGAATACGACATAACTTTCGAAAACGTCGCCGAATCTCTTTTTATAGAATCAAAAAGAATGATGGGTATCAAACCAAAGTGTTAAAATAAGGAGTGTTACACTGGAGTCACTGAAGGAAGATGAAAGACTCGCGACCCTTCGGGTGTCGAACTCCACTCTGGAAGGTTTCTGGCGTTAGGGCTAGTATGTGTGCTGCGCCGTGCGCTTGGGGGCCATTGCGACGTCTAGACGTGAGGGGCGAGGGCGGTTTGGGGGGAGAAGCTAAAACCGACGAGGTGGGACGGAGACGGAGGGGTTGGGGTAGGCCACGGCGCAGTTACGGACGTGCAACCGGAAGTAGATGTGCGCAACCGGTTCCAGTTCGAGGAAGGTCGACGACGACGTCTGCAGTACTGATTTTGGAATGGTTGGCGTCACGACGCCAAACCTAATTATTTCAATTTTTACAAATTCAAACTCGTCGCAATACAAAAAAAAACTGAAATCACAAGAAACAATAAACCCTTATTTGTAAAACATGAACGTTTATGTCGGTACAATCCCACACCTTTAACCGACAAATTCCAATCTCATGCCGCATTTCTTTGTTGTCATCACGTAACAGTCGTTAGGGGGGAGAAAACTGAAGGGACTAAAATGTTCGTAAATGCGGAGATCTCTCACGTTCAGGTAGAAAAAATGAAATGGGGACAAAAGAAATGCCGTATAATGCTTACTAGTTATTACATTTTAGGGGGGAGAAAAGTATCACGACCTAGGGTAGGTTTCGATACCTTACCCTAATCCGATACTAATACTAATAACGTCGAGGCAAGCAACTAATATCACATTTCAAACGATTAAATTAAATTAATCTACAATGCGTCGTAGTCGTTTTTGGAACCACACTACAAAATAAAATTAGAACTATAAACAATCCTAGATTTATTTTCAAACCGCATTTAAGTAACATCTAAATTCATTAAACTTGAATTTGATGTAATTCAAAAATAAGAAAGACTATTAAAAATTTATATGTACAGGTGTCCAAATTTCGATGGGTTGGCAGGGTATCTTGGTAATTATGAAAGATAGAAAGTTGCGGTTTTCACGAACCTGAGCTACTTTTTTGTGAAATTTATAATGGGCAAACCAAATTTTTATAGCCCTCTTCGTTTTTGATATACAGGGAGTTTTTCAAAACATACGATTTTCAGGCACCTCTTATATCTCTGCTATGTGGAAATTTAGCAAAAAAGTTAATAGGTTTTAATAGATTTTTTCACGTAGAATTCAATGGTGCACGTAGAAGTATTTTAGTCATCACGGTATCTGAATTATAAATACAACTTAGGTTTTTTTAAATGGAACCACCTATTTTTTATATTTTCGTTGAACATTAATAAAATACATCATATTATAAGTAGGCTATGATAAATTTCCATTTCTAGGATACCGGAATAAACAAAGAATTTTGTTTAACTGCTATCTATATAAATAAAATAACTATTAGTGGAAATTTTTGTTTGCAAAAATTGATAATTAAAGATGATGCTAATGCGGTTTCAAGTTTCAAGAATTGTTCAAAGTTATGTTGCATTATGTTGCACACATTATCCACAAGATTTCGTAATGCGTTTAACTGCATCTAAAATTATTATGGGATGTTATAAATGTGAAAAAGCATCATTTACAACAATTTTCAATTCAACTTTAGTTCTATTTTAGCTACCATATACGCGATTCTTTATATGTCTATATTTAATCGAATAAGCGGAATATTATCCAAAATTTCTGACAAAGTTTCTTGCAAGATAGCGAAATAGCGATTAGCGACGGTTGTGAAGTTGGCCATAGATTTTTAAATCGAAAAATGACCAATTTCTGCACCTCAAAACTAAAATTAAATTCATATCTGAGTTTAGTACTCTTAGAAGAAGCCCAACACAAAAATTTGCGGGGGGTGTTTTCATTTAAGGGAGAAAAAACTCCCAAAGTTTTTTTACGGCTTTTTCTAACAGTGCTAAGCTCAAATATGAATTTTAATTTTAGTTTCGAGTTACAGAAATTGGTCATTTTTCGATTTAAAAATCTCTGGTTGGAATCTATGGCTAACTTCACAACCGTTGATTAGCGCAACAATTGTGCGCTAAATCGCAATTGAATATCTCAATTTGCTTCTGAGATAACAAACTTTGAATTTGTCGTGAATGTCTAACTTTGTTGAGATAACAATCTTCTTGCTTCCATTTAAAAAAATCGACAAAAATCGAATTCTTAAGATATTTTCTTATGGCTTTACCACATTATAGAAGAAAGTGAATACTTTTTCATGAACATAACCAAATTTAAATATCCTATTTTGTTTCTGAGATAACAAACTTTGAATTTGTCGTGAATATCTCACTTTGTTGAGATAACAATCCTATAACTTCGACGTTAAAAAAATCGCCAAAAATTCAGTTTTTAAGATATTTTCTTGTGGCTTTACCGCATTATAGAAGAATGTGTATACTTTTAATGAACAAAACCAAATTTGAATATCTCAATTTGTTTCTGAGATAACAAATTTTGAATTTGTCGAGAATGTCTAACTTTGTTGAGATAACAATCTTCTTGCTTCCATTTCAAAAAATCGAATTCTTAAGATATTTTCTTATAGCTTTACCACATTATAGAAGAAAGTGAATACTTTTTCATGAACATAACCAAATTTGAATATCCCATTTTGTTTCTGAGATAACAAACTTTGAATTTGTTGTGAATGTCTAAGTTTGTTGAGATAACAATCCTATAACTTCGACGTTAAAAAAATCGCCAAAAATTCAATTTTTAAGATATTTTCTTGTGGCTTTACCGCATTATAGAAGAATGTGTATACTTTTAATGAACAAAACCAAATTTGAATATCTCAATTTGTTTCTGAGATAACAAATTTTAAATTTGTCGAGAATGTCTAACTTTGTTGAGATAACAATCTTCTTGCTTCCATTTCAAAAAATCGAATTCTTAAGATATTTTCTTATGGCTTTACCACATTATAGAAGAAAGTGAATACTTTTTCATGAATATAACCAAATTTGAATATCCCATTTTGTTTCTGAGATAACAAACTTTGAATTTGTCGTGAATGTCTAACTTTGTTGAGATAAGAATCCTATAACTTCGACGTTAAAAAAATCGCCAAAAATTCAGTTTTTAAGATATTTTCTTGTGGCTTTACCGCATTATAGAAGAATGTGTATACTTTTAATGAACAAAACCAAATTTGAATATCTCAATTTGTTTCTGAGATAACAAATTTTGAATTTGTCGAGAATGTCTAACTTTGTTGAGATAACAATCTTCTTGCTTCCATTTCAAAAAATCGAATTCTTAAGATATTTTCTTATAGCTTTACCACATTATAGAAGAAAGTGAATACTTTTTCATGAACATAACCAAATTTGAATATCCTATTTTGTTTCTGAGATAACAAACTTTGAATTTGTCGTGAATGTCTAACTTTGTTGAGATAACAATCCTATAACTTCGACGTTAAAAAAATCGCCAAAAATTCAGTTTTTAAGATATTTTCTTGTGGCTTTACCGCATTATAGAAGAATGTGTATACTTTTAATGAACAAAACCAAATTTGAATATCTCAATTTGTTTCTGAGATAACAAATTTTGAATTTGTCGAGAATGTCTAACTTTGTTGAGATAACAATCTTCTTGCTTCCATTTAAAAAAATCGAATTCTTAAGATATTTTCTTAAAGCTTTACCACATTATAGAAGAAAGTGAATACTTTTTCATGAACATAACCAAATTTGAATATCCCATTTTGTTTCTGAGATAACAAACTTTGAATGTGTCGTGAATGTCTAACTTTGTTGAGATAACAATCCTATAACTTCGACGTTAAAAAAATCGCCAAAAATTCAGTTTTTAAGATATTTTCTTGTGGCTTTACCGCATTATAGAATAATGTGTATACTTCTTCATGAATAAAACCAAATTTGAATATCTCAATTTGTTTCTGAGATAACAAATTTTGAATTTGTCGAGAATGTCTAACTTTGTTGAGATAACAATCTTCTTGCTTCCATTTCAAAAAATCGAATTCTTAAGATATTTTCTTATAGCTTTACCACATTATAGAAGAAAGTGAATACTTTTTCATGAACATAACCAAATTTGAATATCCCATTTTGTTTTTGAGATAACAAACTTTGAATTTGTCGTGAATGTCTAACTTTGTTGAGATAACAATCCTATAACTTCGACGTTAAAAAAATCGCCAAAAATCCAGTTTTTAAGATATTTTCTTGTAGCTCTGCCACATTATAGAAGAATGTGTATACTTCTTCATGAATAAAACCAAATTTGAATATCTCAATTTGTTTCTGAGATAACAAACTTTGAATTTGTCGAGAATGTCTAACTTTGTTGAGATAACAATCTTTTTGCTTCGATTTAAAAAATCGACAAAAATTGAATTCTTAAGATATTTTCTTGTAGCTTTACCACATTATAGAAGAAGGTGTATACTTTTTCATGAACATAACCAAATTTGAATATCTCAATTTATTTCTGAAATAACAAACTTTGAATTTGTCCAGAATGTCTAAGTTTGTTGAGATAACAATCTTCTTGCTTCTATTTCAAAAAATCGACAAAAATCGAATTCTTAAGATATTTTCTTGTAGCTTTACCACATTATAGAAGTATATACTTTTAATGAACAAAACCAAATTGGAATATCTCAATCTGTTTCTGAGATATCAAATCTTGAATTTGTCGTGAATGGCTAACTTTGTTGAGATAACGATCTTATAACTTCGACGTTAAAAAAATCGCCAAAAATCCAGTTCTGAAGATATTGTCTTGTAGTTTTGCCACATTATAGAAGAAAGTGTATACTTTTTCATGAACAAAACCAAATTGGAATATCTCAATTTGTTTCTGAGATATCAAATTTTGAATTCGTCGAGAATACCTAACTTTGTTGAGATAACTATCTTATAACTTCGACGTTAAAAAAATCGCCAAAGTCCAGTTCCTAGGATATATTTTTGTAGCTTTACCATATTATAGAAGAAAGTATATACTTTTAATGAACAAAACCAAATTTGAATATCTCAATTTGTTTCTGAGATAACAAATTTTGAATTTATCGAGAATGTGACTTTGTTGAGATAACAATCTTTTTGCTTCGATTTCAAAAAATCGACAAAAATCGAATTTTTAAGATATTTTCTTGTAGCTTTACTACATTATAGAAGAAAGTGTATACTTTTAATGAACAAAACCAAATTTAAATATCTCGATTTGTTTCTGAGATAACAAACTTTGAATTTGTCGACAATGTCTGACTTTGTTGAGATAACGACCTTATACTTCGACGTTAAAAATATCGCTAAAAATCCACTTCTTAAGATATTTTCCTGTAGCTTTGCCACATTATAGAAGAAAGTACATACTTTTAATTAACAAAACCAAATTTGAATATTTCAATTTGTTTCTGAGATAACAAATTTTGAATTTGTCGAGAATGTCCAACTTTGTTGAGATAACAATCTTTTTGCGGCGTCGATTTCAAAAAATAGACAAAAATAGAATTCTTAAGATATTTTTTTTGTAGCTTTACCACGTTATAGAAGAAAGTGTATACTTTTTCATGAATAAAATCAAATTTGAATATCTCAATTTGTTTCTGAGATAACAAATATTGAATTTGTCGAGAATGTTTAACTTTGTTGAGATAATAATCTTTTTGCTTCGATTTTAAAAAATCGACAAAATCGAATTCTTAAGATATTTTCTTCTAGCTTTGCCACATTATAGAAGATTTCATTATCTTTCTTATTTTTGAATTATAACATATCAAATTCAGTTTAATGAATTTAGATGTTGTAAATAAAGCAACCTTGAAGATTGTATTTCGGGGAACGCGTTTTATATCCGGGCTATAAAACCCGTCACTACAAAACACGTTAGCATACCCACATACACACATACAGATAGACTAACCGATAATTGTTCGATTTAACTACTACCACTTCCTCTAAAGTCCGAACCAAAACGGTCTTTACAACTTCACTAAATGGTCGATTGGATCGGTGCTTTTAAACGTTATAAATGAATTTATGGCCAATTTAAGCTTCGGGCCTATAGATATAAGTATTTAAACGGGGCGGAAACTTGGTCATGTCACATTTATCACCTATCGGTCGGCAATAAATTCGTGTTTATACTACAAAATCGAATGTAAATCTATTGGCGTTAGATGAAATTGTAGCCGACTTTCTATACAAGAGTTATCAAATAATTAAATCGTTTTATTTATGTCTATCAATGGATTGATATTAGCTTAATGACATCGTAAAAAAGAAAGTTTTGATTTGCTTGTAATTGGATTTAAGTTTACGTTATGAGACGTCAGTGTAAATTATACGGTATCGAAATTATGTGTTATGTTATGACTAGAAATACTCGGAAATATATTTTTAGATATTTTTCATGGTTATTATGACTAACAGATTCGAATTTCGATTATAAATTAATCTATTAGTTTTTGAATGTTTAGATTAACTAAAATGGCTATTATATTTAAGATTTTTGTTTAGAATTGACACTAATGTCTTTTATCACTATATACAGGGTGTTCCCGTGACTCGGGGCATAAAATTAACCACATATACTAGAGCAAAAATGATGACGATTCGCGAAAAAAATTATTATAAAAGTCTTTAAATGGCCAAGATATGGGCCATCAAAGTTCAGAAATTTTAACACATTTTTCTAAATATTTTCAAAACCATTTATGGTAGAGGGTTGAAATTTGGTACAGAGTAAACAAACATCATGTAAAATCATTGAACCAATTTTGACTTTGATCGGACGACGGCAACCATGTTATACAGGTGTTCCTAAAATTTGTTTGCTCAGAACTTTTTTGTTTGTTCGTAACCCTACATTTTTTTTTGTACTTTTTAATAGAAAATTTATTTTCGAAACTTTTTTCACTCTTTGAAAATTTTGATAACATTAACCGTTTGCGAGTTAAACGCGAAAATATTAAGCTTCGATTTCAATGGTAACACTAAACACAATAATTTTCGAAAAAGTTGGCCATGGCAATTAAAAAAAAAACAAATTGAGCCGTCAACTTGCTTATGTAGTTTAAACATAAAGTTGTTTGTTAATGAAGTTTTTATTAATTTTGCGTGTTCAAAATGGACAATTACACATTTAGTGAACAAACTGACATGATTTTGACATTGGGAGAATGTCATGGAAACGCCGTAGCAGCCGCTAACCGTTATCGGGAGAAATTTCCGAACCGCAGAGCGCCCAATCGAAAAACATTTTTAAGAATTGAAACCCGTTTAAGGGAAAATGTCCCATTTGTTTAAGCCGAATTTTAGTAACAACGGTAAAGTCAGATCAGTCCGAACAACCGAACTAGAAGAAGATATTCTAGACTACGTACAAGAAAATCCTACAGCTAGTACTTTGGATATGGCGAGGCATTTTTTAACGTCAAAAACAACTATCTGGCGTGTTCTTCACGAGCAACAGCTTTATCCATATCATAGTTATAAAGTTCAGGAAGTTCGACAGGCTGATTACCCACTACGACCGCAATATTGTCAAATAATGCAGCACAAAATCCAAATTGATGATCAATTTTTAGAAAAAATACTTTTTGCAGATGAATCGACATTTTCTAAAGATGGAATCATCAATTTGAGAAATTCACATAGTTGGGCGGACGAAAATCCAAGATTTAAGAAAGCTTGGAAATCGCAATGGAGGTTTTCTCTTAACGTTTGGGCTGGCATTGTGGGCGATGTCATTATAGGACCCGTTTTCTTGCCGTCAAGGCTGGATGGCCATACATACAGGGGACATTTAGAGCAATTAAATGATTTTTTAGATGACGTTCCTTTAAACACAAGACAAGAAATGTGGTATATGCATGATGGTGCTCCTGCGCATAGTACACATGCTGTCCAAGAATTTCTATGTGAACGGTTTCCGGAACGGTGGATTGGACGAGGAGTGGATGCACCGATAAATTGGCCCCCCCGATCGCCGGATCTTACACCTCTAGATTTTTATTTATGGGGACGCATTAAATCGCTTGTGTACTGCGTTGAAATAACTTCAGTTGATCAACTGAGGTTACGAATTGTTGATTCATTTGATCAACTTCGAACTGAAATCAACGTCCTCAGCAGAGTGCGCTTTAATTTAAGACGGCGATATCAGGCGTGCATTGAAGCCGGCGGGAGTGTTTTTGAACATCTGCTTTAGTATTTTTTTTTGTTCTGTTTTATTTATTACCATTTGTTTATAATTTTATTGTTCTTGTTCATATTTTTGTTAGAATTTTTATTATGTTCTTGTTTGTTGTTACCGCGAAAATTAAATTTGTTGTTTTGGAAATTACATTCTTTTATTCAATTAAAATAAATTAACACTGGATTTAACTAAATCTACACTGAGAAATTTATGCAAATAATGGTTATTAGATCAGTTCGTTTTCCAATTGTCATCGCCTTCTCAGATCTTGCGGAATATGTTTTATTTGTTACGATTGAAATCAAAGCTTAACAGTTTCGCGTATAACTCGAAAACAGTCAATGTTATCAAAATTTTCAAAGAGTGAAAAAAGTTTCGAAAATAAATTTTCTATTAAAAACTACAAAAATAAATGTAGGGTTACGAACAAACAAAAAAGTTCTGAGCAAACAAATTTTAGGAACACCTGTATAACATGGTTGCCGTCATCCGGCCAAAGTCAAAATTGGTTCAATGATTTTGCATGATGTTTGTTTACTCTGTACCAAATTTCAACCCTCTACCATTAATGGTTTTGAAAATATTTAGAAAAATGTGTTAAAATTTCTGAACTTTGATGGCCCATATCTTGGCCATTTGAAGACTTTTATAATAATTTTTTTTCACGAATCATCATCATTTTTGCTCTAGTATATGTGGTTAATTTTATGCCCCGAGTCACGGGAACACCCTGTATATAGATATCCACGAGATATCGTAAAAATTCCAAAAACCAGTTACAGTATAACGCTGTATCTCTATAACATCTCAGAATACTCCTTTAGTTATTTGTTAGTTTGTCACAAATTTTTACCTCGAAATTTACACTGCATTGGATTACGCTTATTGGATACTATTTGGGAAGTTTTTTTGCTATTTACAATTGTAGTACCAACGATGCGATATTATTTCTGTAACTTCCTTATTTTAAGATATAACTGGATAAAAATAGAAGTGATGTAAATAAAAAAATAGTTGTACAATGAATAAAAATGGTTGAGAAGGGAACATAAATAATTCTCAAGATATTGACGATACGAGATATATAATTTTGTGCACGTAATACCCAAAGAATCTTCGAAGATTCAGAAGAATCTAATGAGAGATAAATTTAGAAACTTGGTCCGTTGATTCAGGTACTGACCATGATATCGATGATATGGTAGTTTTAGAAGTGATTGAGTTCATTTCTACCACAGACTGACTCGTAGTCTGGACTGGAGGAATATCAATCAATTTCAACACCGCATTACCTTTTCTAGGTCTTCTATACTTGGTAGGTGGACATCAAAGCTTTGATGATTTTTGGTCAACTGATGGCTTCTCAATACAAATACTTCAAATATTTACATCCCCAATAGAAATGGGGCTGTCTAAAATAAAGATTTAAACTTCCCCTCGGATGTATTCACTTCAATAAAAAGGCAACGCGATCTTAAATGTGTACAACAGATAAATTAGCTGCAGGAAGAAAAATATTCACTCTTTTTGTAGAAAATTGTAAGATTATCGATGAAATGCGTTCAGCATTTCGAGGATGATGTGGATTTAGGCAATACATTTCTTCAAAGCCAAGTAAATATTTAATAAAAATCTTTTGGAAAAAAAATGTTGTACTTAGAATGGCAGCAATATTTGAAAGTGGTAAAAATGTTACTGTCGATAATGCCAGGATTTTGTTGTAGCAAAGAATCGGAACCAATATAATAGTCTTTTCGGATACAGAAAAAAAGAAACATTAGTATCATATGTATCAAGAAACTGTAGAACAGTTAAGCTGTCACACATAAAGTACTACAGTATCAACAGAAACGAAAAAAGCCAGAAATTAGACTATTTTACAATAACACAAAATCAGGGATGGATTTTGGTAATTTTGGTCTAACTCTTACCATAACACAGCACGATCTAGATCTAGACGAAGATGGCCAATGATTATGTTTTACCATTAATTGAATATGGCTGGCATTAATGCAAAATTAATTGTTATGAAGAACAAGATAAATTATATGCCGAGACAAAACTATTTGAAAAGACATAAATTTTTATATACCATTGAACTTTTTCTTCTCAATTCAGTTCCAGCATCTGCTGTGAACGCTTTTTTTGGAAAGTACGTATTTTGAATTGATCCTTGATACTGCTTCTAGAAGAACTGAAATGTTTCCAAAAGACTTAATACTGCTTCAAGAAAACTTGATCTGCTTGCAGAAGACTTGATATTGTTTCTAGATAACTTAAAGCTTCTTTCAAAAGATTTGAAATGATTCAAATAGCCTCGAAATGCCTGCAGAACACGTAATATTGCCTCTGGAAGATTTAAAATACTTCCAGAAGATTTGAACAGCTGCCAGAAGACTCGATACTGTCTCTGGAAGACTTGACTTGCAACAGGCTTGAACTGTTCCCAGAAGATTTGGTGTTATTTCTGAAAGACTTGAAACTGTTTCCAAAAGACTTGAACTGCTTGCCGAAAATTTACTACTGCCCCTGAAAGACTTAGTACTGCTTCTAGAAAACTTAATGTCAATTTCAGAAGACTTAAAATGGTTTCAGAAAACTTGATATTACTTCTAGAAGATTTGAAATAGTTCTAAAAGATTTGATATTGCTTCTAGATGACTTGAATTGAACAAAGCAGACCAGAAATGCTTCCAAAAGAGCATCCATATTAAATTGTGAATGGTTGGTTTTACCCTTTTTAATTGAGTACCATCGGTAGCTGATGCAAACGTTTCTTTGGAGAGCATATATGATTTTTTGCATTTTTCAGATTCAATTATGCCTTATTTTGAAATAGGTTATTCGTCTTTTGAATCTATTTCAAATTTCTTTTTTTTTCTCCTCTCTCAACATCCATGTATGGATTTCCAATATGGTGGTGCCTATGGTAGTCGTGGATAGCCATTAACATGCCCAATAACAATTTCCATCATAATTTTACACAAAATATTTATAAAAATTAATATTATCAGTTATAAGTCTAGCAGACTTAGTGTGTTTAAAGACGTTACGAGATTGTACGTAAGTAACTGAGGTTAACAACATTTCAGATGAATCTAAAGATATGTGCATCGTATTAAAGACAAAATTGAATTAATCTTTGGGAAATGTCTACAGAAAAAAGCAGCTCCTGGAATTAATAACATCCCAGTAGATCTGTCATTTTGGTAATCTGATCGGCAAGATTAGCCAATTTAATCATTCCAAACTTTTTCTTTTGTATTTTTTTGGAGTCAAGAGTCTATATTAAGAAACCTCAGAGTCTTGAGACCCTCGAAGAGCTCACTTGGCAACAAACAGCATACCAAGATCTTTTATTCACAAAAATATTTCTAGCCAAAAAACAATTTGTAGCAACTTTTTTGTCACTTCGATATTGGATGCAGTAAAGATGAACCTTTCCGATTTAACGATTTCATTTTTTTTTGTTGTGCTATTTTGAAATCATGATTCTATGTTAACAAACTTCAGACTCTCCAAGCTCTCAAAGGGTCACATGGAAATAGCAAACCAAAGCTTTTTCATTCATAAAAGTAATTATAGGCAATGAACAACTTTTGCGTCACGTTACACTAAGGTATGAAAGTAAAAACTGGATACATAGATAAAGAAGAACAGCAGGATTGAATTCAGCAAAAAAAACTAGTCAAAAACTTTTTAAACTTAAAATGAATTTTAATTTTTATGTAATCTTGAGCTTTTTCTTCCCAATTCCTGTGGTAAACGTTTTTATTTGAGAGCACGTACTTTGAATTGAGACATGAAATGTTCCCAGAAGGTTAATATTACTTCTAAAAGATTTGATCTGCTTCCAGAAGAATTGATTCTGCTTCTAGATGACTTAATGTTGCTTCCAAAAGGTTTAAAATGCTACGAGAAGACTAAATACTGCCTCTGGAAGACTTGATACTGCTTCCAAAAGACTTAAGATGCACCTAAAAGACTTGAACTGCTTTCAGAAGATTTAGTACTGCCCTTGGAAGACTTAATACTGCATCTAGAAGACTTGATATTGCTTCCAGAAGACATGATACTGTTTCTAAAAGACTTGATATTACTTCCAGAACATTTAGAAGTCATTTAGAAGATACTGCTTCTAAATGACTAGATACTGCTTTCAGATAACTTTAGATGACAGTGTTTCCAGAAGACTTGATACTGCTTCTAGGAGATTTGATACAGTTCCAAAAGACTTGATATCGCTCTTGGAAGAGTCGAAGTAGTTCAAAAAGACTTGATACTGCATCTAAAAGAATTAACATTGATTGCAGAACACTTGATACTGCTTCTAGAAGATTTGAAATACTTCTAAAAGACTTGATATTGCCTCTGGAAGACTTGAAATCGCAAAAAAACCACATAATTGTGTATGTGGTATACATAATTGTTGATGGTTTTATTTAGATTAAAGACTTATTCTTTTAAATTCATTGCCAGCAGCTACACATGCAAACTTTCTTGGAAGAACTTGTATTATATACTGAACGTTTTCAGACCCACTTCAATTTTTTTATCAGCAGCCAGCACCCATACGTATTTTCAAAACCGGCACCTATATCATGTTGAACCAACTGGTTCTTCCAGGTCGATTTGAAATTAATCAAGGAAATTCTTCAAATCCTTACTTTGTTCTTCCATAAATCATCAAATTTTCTTTGGTTGTTTTAAAACTTCTTTAGCCACTAAAGTTTCTTTCATTTTCTTGTTCAATTCATATACAGTGGTGTATTGTTGTAAGTTGTATAATAATTTTAATCACAAAGATAAAATGATAGCTCAACCCAATCCATAAATGGCTAAAATTAACGGCCTTCAAAGTTAAAAATTAGTAATTAGAAATTTTTAAATATTTTCTTAAATATTTTGAAGATACGGTTTGGTTTAGAGCTTCGTGAACCTTCTGTGTAGCAGGTCCCTATACCTAGCTCCATACCTGCATGCTTCGAGAAGTGATCTTAAAAACTTTTTCATGATAATATTGCACTATTTGTCAAATTTTATATTTCTAATATAAACCATATTTACAACGTTTAAAAATGACTTAGCTGTGAAGCCCGATATCTTAGTCGTTTATGAGTTTAGATCAAAAATTTGTACACGAATCGTTATCATTTTATTTCTAGATTTGTGATTAAAATTATGCCACGATTTATAGAAACACTTCGTATATTATTCGCTCCTATGTTTTCATTCCTAGAAGATGTTAAATACATCTCAACTATTTGAGATTTTTCATAATAAGAATTTATTTTCTTCTTCCAGTTAGTTCTTTTTGTAATTGCTATCTGCCATTTTCTCTATTTTCTTTGGATCTCCCCATTGCATTTGTAATTTATTCATTTATTCATCCATTTCTTTGTAAACAACTTCTTTTGCTCTTTTATTCTAATATTTCTTTGATGTATTCTGTGTTTCTTTCATACCAATTCAAGACTTTCAAAGGGAATTTCAAAGCTCTAGGTATTCTGTTAAACACTTTATGACATCTTTCTACTGCATTTGACTGACAATAGTGTGCAGTCCTTTGGATTATTTGAATACCACTTTGTTCCAAAAGTTCCG
Source organism: Onthophagus sagittarius (assembly GCA_036711965.1). Classification (NCBI taxonomy): domain Eukaryota; kingdom Metazoa; phylum Arthropoda; class Insecta; order Coleoptera; family Scarabaeidae; genus Onthophagus; species Onthophagus sagittarius. Next base: position 67,903,500 of record JASERS010000003.1, read on the forward strand.
TAGTTAGGTTACTATACAATCTCCTTAGATCTGTTTGTATCTTTGAAGGAAAACCAACTCTAGAAAATATGTTCAATAATCCTTTTACCATTGACTCTGAGTCAGCTACTTGTAATGGTATTTTTATCATACGTTTGGCGAAATGTGGACACCCTCTTGTATGTATACAGTGATCGCGGTCACAACCAAAATTTTTTCATTTATAAAAATAGTTATAGGCAATGAACAACTTTTGTGCTACTTTGTATTAAGGTATGGAAGCGAAAGCTGGATACTTTGACAAAACATGCAGCAAGATTGGATTCAAAAAAGATTAAACTGGTCGGCAAGATTATGTGATTTAACTGTTGCAAGCTTCTTCTTTTCTGGTATTTTAAATTGAAAGGAGTCTATGTTAACAAATCTCAGAATCTCCAAATACTCGAAGAGCCCACTTGGCAACAGCAAACCAAAGTTTTTCATTCACAAAAATAATTATAACCCAAGAACATCTGTTAACAACTTTTGTGCCACTTTGTATTCAGGCATAGAAAAGCTGGGCATTTAGACAAAGAAACGCAGCGAGACTGAGTGCAATAAAGATGTGTAAGATTGTCCGATTTAACCGTTGGAAGTCATGTTTATTTACATGAATCTATGTTTAGAAAATCTTGTGAATGATTATGATACTAATTAAAGATGAAGCTAATTGCACCAATTATAGCAGGCTTAGTATAAGTGGAGCTCAAATGGTTAACAAATGGAAAGCTTAGAGGTAGGAGATGATGACTTAGGTGGTTAGGAAACCTAGAACATGAAGGAAGGATGAAATGCAGAAGGATGTCAAAGATTAATTAGAAGTTGCAAACTCAAAATGGGAAAAGAGCATCAGAAGATAGAGATTGATGAAAAAAACAAGATAGAGGAGGCCAAAGATTCTCACACTTTTTGCTATTTTAATGATTCATTTTTCGCAGAATCAACCCAAGAAGAGAAGAGATTGCATTTACTTTTGATGATTAAGCCAATCTCCAGGTAAAGTGTTCAAAGCTATATAAATAAATTACTTGTTTGAGGAGCTATTAAGCTATCTATTATATGTGCCTCTTAAGACTGAAAGAGTTTGAGATAGATTTATAGCCCATTAAGAAAATGCATTTCCAATTTTTAGTATATTAACAATTATCTTTTTTAAATCTCGTTGTCTCATTGAAAAAATTATTTATAAATCCAAAAATAAGTATGATTCGTCCAATTGTGTGGACGAATTTTAAAGTTATGGTTGAGTAACACCAACGACAGCTGATAAGGTCATGTTAAATCGGCAAATTTTAGTGGAGCTCAAGGTCTAAAAATAAAAAATTCGACATCAGAAACGATTGAAGCAGCTTTGTATACTTCCGTTTAGCTACAACAATACAAGTGGCGTATTGTAATCAACCAAACCAAGCTGTATAAACAACCACAAGTTGCGTCAAACAGAGTTTGGATTGAAAAATATTTTAACAATCAAAATCAAATATTTCAAGTACTAAAAATGTATAACGTTCATTGGGTTATTCCCATGAATCACTACAAACAACGATAATATTCCAGAGTTTGTTGAAAGCAAATACTTGAACTAACAAACTAAAAAAATATATATTTCCAGGAAACCTAAAATGTAACCCGAACTAAATGGTATTCAAGTGATATGTTTTACGAGGAATCGTGACAGCACGTCGATAATCAGTAAAAGGGTTCGTAACAAGATCGAACATAATACATATTCATTTGGAACTAAATAATTATGTACAAACCTACGTAGTGAGACATCCGTCGCGACACGCCGCATAGTGTCGATGTAAAATTGCGTCATGCCAATGACTCACGACGGCGACGTAACGCATTATATTTATACGGACAGTTTACGTGTCAAATGTATGTATGTGTGGATACTGGCAGATCTGTTCTATAAATAGAAACACTACACCGTAGAGTGCATTCATTCATTGCACTTGTATAGTGTGGCATGAATACTCTAAGTACTTAAACGTAGGGGAAGAGGAAACGTCCACGACCGTAACAGGTCTATGGCCACGGAGAAGGTCAACATTTTTGCGATTAATCCTCGGTGTTTTTAAAAACACCTACGTTACGTTATTAATATTCGTTACTCACCGATTTTTAGTTTTATATTTTTGCTTCGATGTGTTTATAAAAAACTCGTCGCTACTCCTTTGAGATCCATGGATCACTGTACTCACACAAAACACTTTCGTATAATACTTCTTGGTCTTGGAGCCGGCACTAAAGTGGAAAGAATTCGGCAAGCACATGTCCTTCTAAGCTGTCCAGCTACGGATGGCGCATGCCCGTTTTACGTCCATCTCTGTCCGACGCAAGCGTTTTGATCAGAGAGAGGTGAATGGCAGAGGCGGTGTTATCGTCAACAGAACGGAGAGAGGCTTAGCAACCGTTGAGATAGCAACGCAGGTTCCGGCGTCCGACGTCGTCGTCGTCGTCGTCGTCGTCGTCTGCGGAATGGGTGGGGTGACCTGTCTGACGTCGCGACAGAGAGCGCACTGGTGCGAAGTACACGTGCACCCGGCAATATAACGTGCGCTCTTTCTTTCTTGAATGCCGGATCGTTTGCTGTTGGCCCGCTTGGGGTCCGTCTACCTGCCTATGCCTCCGGGGAACTATGCCGGGTGTGTACGGTCGTCGGAAGGACCACGGGTCGCGACCCTCACCACCCCACCCCGATCGTAAACTTTGCATTTTTTAAACCCAATCTATAATCTACTACTTGATTTTTTAATTTATTGTTATTACATCCGATATTCATTTTTACACCAAACTCGACAAGATTTATTACATCTTCAGGAGAAGATTTTATTTCATCTCATCTCAATGGCATCAACTTTTCCAAGAATACGGTGCATTACACAACTTTCTGTTAATTTGTATGTAGCATCGATTGTGTTCAAATCATTTCTTGTGCATCTAAGTTTTTTATCGGTTGGTTGCATTTGTGTCATAGCAATTACTTAACATTCTAGATACATTGAAAGATTTATCTTATCTTTTTGTCTTCATTTATTGTACTACTCTCATCTAGTCGAACTAATAAGATTTTTTTACTAACTATCTTGAATATGCTTGAATATTTCATCTGATTTGAAGTCACTTTGTTGTCTGGTTTATATGGAGAAAGTTTTTGACGGGGACTATTGCACCTTTTTGCAGGTATGTTGAATTTGGGGCCGCCAAGACAGTGTTGAGTCCATCATAACTCCCAGATTTTTTACTCTGTTCGAGTGCAATGTAGCACCAGTGGGTAATCTATTGAACAGGGGTTTTATACCAAATAAAATGGCCTGAGGTTTAGAAGCATTTAGTTTTAATCCAAAACGCTTAGCCCAGTGAAGTACGGTAGCAAGATCACGATTAAGATGGTTAACAGTTGAGGGAAACTTATCTTCGGTTGTACTAGTATACATTTGGAGATCGTCTGTATATAGGCAAGGTCTGTAAAGCGTATTGTACCAGGTTGGCCAGACGGAGGCTTTCAACGTATGAAAAGTAAACCCCCCGACATGCCCTAGTCGTGACGTCACAAGTTACAGACGCCGAGGACTAATATAACGCACATTGAGCTATATCTCGATATTAGGTGAACAAATTTGTTTATGTGGCCCTAACAGGTGTTAGAAGCTAGAATAACTTAACCCTCCGTCTGTCGGGCGCGCTTTCTTAACACTTTCGATCGGGTGTGGTCTGTGGAGTCCAAAATAGAAAAAACTCTAAAGGACGCCAACGTGTCCCTAATACAGGGCCAATTCCAAACTCACGTTTTATGTTAATTTGATTTAAAGAAAATGCTTACAATTTAATCACATATTTTTCAAAATTTGGAAACAACGCCTAAATAAAGGAAAGAAAATTGATCTATAATAATATTTATTTAAAAATGTATAGTGTTATAAAAAAATGTCTTAACTAAAGAATAATATTCTATGCACAAACTGGAGGGCTTCAAACTGTGGTCTCCATATTTCCCAAACAATCGTTGCAGCACGCTGTTATGTGCTCAATGCACAACCAACATTTACAAATTTTGCAAAAATTTTTGCAAAAGTTTTTCGTCTTTTGCAATATTTACAGTTTCCTCTTTTCCCTGGTTGTGGCTCTGGAATAATCTCCTCTTCAATACCTGAGAGCCTCAAGGCAGAAGTACGCACACTTTTGGTCAAGTGCTTATCAACGGCTCTTCTTTGCATGTTATTTTTCACTAACTCCATACCAAGATTTTTTTGAAACAGTCTGCGTGTTTTAGCAAATTCACCATCTGGTATGTTACCTTTGTAGATAACAAAAGCGGTAATTGCTGCTATATTGAAGAGGTTATACAAAATTACCATTGGCCAACGCTTTGTGTTTCTTGCAACATTGTGTGATGTGATCATTCGATCAACAACATCTACTCCACTTTTTGTGCTATTATAGAAAGTAATTATTTCGGGCTTTTTCCGATCACCGGTAGCTTCATCAATATGATCGTCTCGGTGCATTGTTGAAACTACAAGCACATTCTTTCCTTTTTTGGGTATATATGAAACTGCAGTCATATCATTACTAAATGCGAATAACGAAGAATATACTTTCCTGTTTTTAACTTGTGTTATTTCAAGAGGTAGTTCTCTTCTATTGGCTCTAATTGTACCAACCACAGTAAGGCGGTACTCTCTTAGCAGTTTCTTTACAATTGAATATTCTGTGAACCAACGATCTATTGTAACATTTCTTCCTGATCCTAATAAATGTGAACACATACTTTCAGTTACTGCAGCGGTAGAGTTGTCAGTTTTATATGGACCATTGGGTTGAACACCAGCGTAAATTTCTATGTGTGAAGTGAAAAATGTTTTGGCATCAACAACGGCAAAGACTTTCAATCCGTATTTGTTTGGTTTACTTGGAATGTACATTCGGAAACTGCACCTACCCCTAAAGGCAAGCAGCATTTCATCTAATGTTACATACTCGGCCACAGAATAAGGTTTCTTACAATTGTCGTTGAACTTGTCAACAATAGTACGAACTGCTGCTAGTTTGTCCATTTCTTTTCTTTGACCTCTAGTTGTGGTATTGTCTAAGCGAATGCATTTCAATAAGAAGACGAAGCTCCGTTTTGCCATTGTAGCAGGAAATATCTCATATCCCATACCGTCTGATGACCAATACTCTGCTAGATGTGTCCTTGATCCATGATGGAGCCCAGCTAAATAAAGCAAACCCATCAGCGCTTGGATTTCTACAGAGTCGGTAGGTCTACACTCAGTCTTATCTTGGTATTTAACAGAAATTTTATCAATAAATAAATTAGTGTTTTCAACTACAATATCAATGCAGTTTCCAAACATGTATATCCAGCATTGAATGGGAGATAATGCGTCACGTGCTTCACCGATGACCCCCGGCAGGTGAGACACTATGTTTTCGTTGCGAGTTCTAATATTTCTAGGTGAGCCTTTTTCCATTTAGTTCCATCTTTACCAAAAAAATACGAGCATCTATCACGAATCACGGGTTGTTCATCTTCATCATCCTCGCCGTCATCCTGATGCATAATATCTGCATCTTCATTTACGTTTTCCTGCTCGGTTTCTGTATCATGATCACTGATACTTACAAAATCTGGATCTGATATCGAACTATCGTCAGACTCTTCTATTTCACTGCCCGTGCTAACTTCTTCATACAGTTTCTGTAATCTTTCTCTCTCCTTTTCATAAGGATCCATATCACAATGCTATCAAATAATAAATCATTTATTATTTTATCAAATCATATCAGAAAATTGTGTGATACTACCTACCTATTTGTAAGTATGCTATTTGTAGATTGCTAACTAGATATTTGATATTAGTTATAAATAATTTTTTATGCACTTTTCTATTCTCTATATTTGTAAAAGAAATAACACATAACACTACGCCTTAAAATGGGGTTCAATAGTAAACTGAAAATATTATGTAGCGACTATTTGGAATTTTGAAAAACAGTTTTTTATAGCGAAAACAGTTGATATTCAGATACTTGAAAGGTACTGTGACCGTAGAAGTTTTGAGCAAAATAATTTAAAAAATATTTCACATAATCATTTTGTCGTGGACTCGTAGACCACACGCGACAGACGGAGGGTTAAGAACCATTTGTACCATTGAGTACCATTGCACCTTTTTGTTGAATCCATTCTCCCAGATTTTTTACTACGATCAAAAATTTGATATTGACGCCATCAAGGACAAGTTGCAATGTAGCACCAGCGGGCAATCTATTTAACAGGGGTTTTGTACCAAATAAAATGGCCTGAGTTTTAGCAGCATTAGTTTTAATCCAAAACGCTTAGCCAGTGAAGCACGGTAGCAAGTTCTACGGTTGTACAAGTATAGATTTGGAGATCGGAAGGAGCAAAACCAATAGATGAGAGAATTACCAAAACAATATTATGATCAACCGAATCAAAGGTTGGAACTTGCCAATGAGGTTAAGTACTTGGACTTAATTATGGATAGTAAGTTAACGTGGAAAGCCTACCTAGATTGCTCCTGGCCAATGCCGAAGGGTTGTTGGGAGGACATGGGGGTTGTCCCCCAGAGTAGCCCTTTGGATCTACAGTGCCGTTATTCGACCCATGCTAACTTATGGTGCTGTGGTGTGGTGGAATAGAACTTCAAAAATCACCACCATCGCAGCACACAAAAGTATACAGAGACTTGCGTGTCTGTTTGTTACAGGTGCGATGCGCTCTACTCCCACCGTAGCCATGGAGGTCATGTTAAACCTGCCACCTCTACATCTCTACATACAAGAGGTGGACCTGGTAACCATGAAAAGACTACAATCAGTAGCTATCAAAAAGGTGACCCCCATCTTTTTACCACTGTTGGTCGAACGTCTCTCTGGAGGGAAGCAGTCGAGGACACACCCCTTCTGGAGTGTAAAGCTGATGATATACCGGCCAAATTCATCTTCTCTAGAAAGTACCTCACCAATATCAGTTCCACAGTAACAGATACACAAAACAACTTGAAAATCTACACTGATGGTTCAAAAAGACGGTGTGGGTCTGGCGCGGGAGTGTTTTTCTACAACCCTAGGCTCCGCCTGTCAAAACTCTTAGGTAATTTCACCACCGTCGTTCAAGCAGAAATGACTACTATTAAACTCGCCGCTGACTATATTGTTAACACCAAGAGTCGGGGTAAGTACTTTACTATATTTACAGACAGTAAATAATCTGTTTTAGCTCTAAGCAACGTTAAGATAACGTCTGCCTTGGTAATGGATTGTCACCTAGCACTGGAGGAGGCCTCGATCCACAATCGAATCAGAAGAATGCTGACAGGTTAGTCAAAAGGGCAGATTACCCACAAGAAATTTTTAAAAGCGTGGGACAATAATCCGGGTTGTTTTCAAGCCAAGGAATTGCTAAAATATCCTTCAAAGAAAACTGCTCAGTATTTCATTGGGTTGGGCAAAACCACCATCACACTAGCTACAGGTCTCCTCACGGGACACTGTAAGGTAAACAAGCATCTTCATAACTTGAGGATTGCTAATTCTCCTCTCTGTCGGGCCTGTGAACAGGGCGACGAGACTGTAATTCACATTTTGTGTGACTGCCCCTCCTTAACCGACCTCAGAAAGAGATTACTCGTGGAGAAGTGGCCGTCCACAAATGATACCAGGAACTTCTAAGTGATGTCCTGGCCTTCGGAAAAACCTTAGGCTTGTTGATGTGAATAGAGGTAGAGTGGGAAGTTGCACAAGGGGCCCATTAGGGCCTAAGTGTGGTGTGCGTTCATTCGCACACTCTCCCGTGTCCTTACATAGGACGAAGGTCACTAGGATAAACTGGAGTTTTTAATTTGGGAATAGGCACTACGCAGGCAAACTTTCAAATAGATGGAAAGGATGACATTTCAATAGAAGTGTTAAAAATGTTGGTAAACGGCGGCACAACTACATCAAGAATTGGCACAAGTTGTTTCAGGCTAATGCAATCTGCACCGGCGCTATTACACTTGGTATATGTAGTAATCCTGCGCATTTCATCCTCATCAGCCATGGAGAGCGAAAATTGAGGAAACAAGATATTAAATGCTTCGATGGTACATATAAAAATGACCTTCGATTTCGCATCAAGCGTTCACGGAGGTTTATCAGAATACCTAGCTAAAGAAGATCCGTCGTCCGAAATATGACTTCTTTGCAACCTTGCATCTGTTGCAGTAAACGCGAAATTCATGATGTGTTAAAACAACAAAAATTGGCTAAATAAGCTGTAGCGTTACTGTCACAAAACCCACCTGATTTGAAATTTATTTTTGTATATAATCATTTTATCATGGCGTTGTCATGAAAATTTATTATTTATTTTATGAATAAAACGCATTCCATTTCCTTAGTTCACAACGAGAACACGTGTTTTCTACTGTTAGCTTCATATGAGGTAGTCCTCATAAGCAATAACAATATTTCCGCGTTTTTCAAATGTGTATCTCTCCATGACTTGTTGTCAACTAATTCTGTATCTTTCTACAGCAAATATGTCAAAACACAATAATATTAAACGCCATTTAAATAATTAAGATGATAAGTCTTTAATGTATATGGGTCCGCAAACGTCTCCTTAACAAGACGTACAAAGTGCGGTAAAATTATGGAATAAAATCAATAAAACACTTATGAACATTATTATGTAAAAACGGTTGTAAATATGGTTCCCGATAGTCATTTGTTTTGTAGTTATGTAAATGTATTTACAATGTGCATAAGAGTTTATTGAATTTATTCCGCAATTTTGCCGCAGCCTGTATAACAAAACTCTTTTTTTAATACTACAACGGCATTGATTGACTGTGATTGAGCAAATATAATTTTTCTTCATGAGGATTGAGTTATTTCCATGAATTATCCTTACAATGACAAATAAATCCTAGTAATTAAAATCATATACAAATTTAATTTGATGAATTTAATACTTTTAATGAAATTTTGACGCCCTGTGTCTCGTTAAAGAGGTATTTGGGCGCCCATTTATATGAAGATAACTGTTCTTAAGTTTTCATGTGTTACCTGCCCTGGAAATCTGTCAGTAGTTTTTTGAATAAGAATTCGATTCTTTTTACGATTTTTCAAAAATGATTAAGGAAATTGTTAATTTTATAAAATGCTATATATTTAGGCTCAGTTCACAAATCAAGATATATTATCAAGAAAACGAATTGAGATATTCAAGTATCGGTTTGTTTTGAGAAATATACACACTTTCTTTTAAGGGTTACAAAAAGTCTCATCAAGATATCTTAAAAATTCGATTTTTGACGATTTTTTAAAAATGATTAAGGAATTTGTTATTTCCTTAATTTTGGTTGAGGTCAAAAGAACATCTCAAAAACGAATTGAGATATTCTAGTATCGTTTGGATGTGATGCAAGTACCTATTTTTCTTTATAAATTACGAACAAATTTCAGCCAGATATCTTAAAAATTTGTTTTGCTACGGTTTTTTAAAAATCATTAAGGAAATTGTTAATTTTATAAAATGCTATAAATTTAAGCTCAGTTCGCAAATCAATATCTTGGGAACGAATTGAGATATTCAAGTGTCGTTTTGTTCTGAGGAAAATACACACTTTCTTTTATGGATCACAACAAATTTCATCAAGATATCTTAAAAATTCGATTTTTTACGATTTTTTTTAAATGATTGAGGGAATTGTTATCTCTTTAATTTAAGTTGAGGTTATAAGGATATCTCAAAAATGATTTGAGATATCAAGTATCGTTTGGATGTGAAGCAAGTACATACTTTATTTATACATTGCAAAAAATATCATTCAAATATCTTAAGTATTCGTTTTGTTACAGTTTTTTAAAAATCATTAAGGAAATTGTTAATTTTATAAAATGCTATTAATTTGGGCTCAGTTCACAAATCAATATCTTGGAATGAATTGAGACATTCAAGTGTCGTTTTGTTCTGAGGAAAATACACACTTTCTTTTATGGATCACAAAAAATGTTATCAAGATATCTTCAGAATTCGATTTTTTACGATTTTTTAAAGAATGATTAAGGAAGCTGTTATTTCCTTAATTTAAGTTGAGGTCAAAAGGATATCTCAAAAACGAATTGAGATATTCAAGTATCGTTTAGATGTGAAGCAAGTATATACTTTCCTTTATAAATTACAAAAAAAAATCATCCAGATATCTTAAGAATTCGTTTTTATACGGTTTTTTAAAAATCATTAAGGAAGTTGTTAATTTTATAAAATGCTATAAATTTAGGCTGTCTACAAATTAATATCTTGAGCACAAATTGAGATATTCAAGTATCTTAAAAATTCGATTTTTTACGATTTTTTTAATAATGATTAAGGAAATTGTTATTTCCTTAATGTAGGTTGAGGTAAAAAGGATATCTCAAAAACGAATTGAGATACTCAAGTATCGTTTGGATATGAAGCAAGTACATACTTTTCTTTATAAATTACAAAAAAAAATATCCAGATATCTTAAGAACTTTTTTGTTACAGTTTTTTAAAAAGCATTAAGGAAAATTTAATTAAAAAATTGTTAATTTTATAAAATGCTATAAATTTAAAGATATTTTTATTTAATTTTGTACTTTTTTATTAAGACGAATTTTATGTGCTATAGTTCTCCCGTTTTCGGCCTTGTTTAGGCCACTTCAAGAACTTTCGAATACTGTTTATCTTCAGATTGTTTAAAATCTATTCAAAATTTGTTGTTTTATATTTTCGTGTTTTATTTTATGATGTTATGAAAATAAAATACGCCAATATAAAACAACACATTTTCAATAGATTTTAAATAATCTGAAGATAAACAGTACTCGAAAGTTCCTGAAGATGGCCTAAACAAGGCCGAAACCGGTAGAACTAAAGCAAATAAAATTTGTCTTAATAAAAAAAGTATAAAAAAAGTACAAAATTAAATAAAAATATCTTTAATTTGTTCAAGACGAAAAAAACATTTCTTTAACGCTATAAATTTAGGCTCAGTTTACAAATCTATATCTTGAGAACGAATTGAAATATTCAAGTATCAGTTTGTTCTGAGAATTCACACTTTCTTATATGGATTACAAAAAATTTCATCAAGATATCTTAAAAATTCGATTTTTTACGAATTTTTAAAGAATGATTAAGGAAACTGTTATTTCCTTAATTTAGGTTGAGCTCAAAAGGATATCTCAAAAACGAATTGAGATATTTAAGTATCGTTTAGATGTGAAGCAAGTATATACTTTCCTTTATAAATTACAAAAAAATCTTCCAGATATCTTAAGAATTCGTTTTGTTACGGTTTTTTAAAAATCATTAAGGAAGTTGTTAATTTTATAAAATGCTATAAATTTAGGCTCAGTTCACAAATCAATATCTTGAGAACGAATTGAGATATTCAAGTATCAGTTTATTCTGAGGAGAATTCACACTTTCTTTTATGAATCACAACAAATTTCGTCAAGATATCTTAAAAATTCGATTTTTTACGATTTTTTTTTAAATGATTGAGGGAATTGTTATTTCTTTAATTTAAGTTAAGGTTAAAAGGATATCTCAAAAACGATTTGAGATATCAAGTATCGTTTGGATGTGAAGCAAGTACATACTTTCTTTTATACATTACAAAAAATATCATCCAGATATCTTAAGTATTCGTTTTGTTACGGTTTTTTAAAAATCATTAAGGAAGTTGTTAATTTTATAAAATGTTATAAATTTAGGCTCAGTTCACAAATCAATATCTTGAGAACAAATTGAGATATTCAAGTATCAGTTTGTTCTGAGGAGAATTCACACTTTCTTTTATGGATCACAAAAAATGTCATCAAGATATCTTCAGAATTCGATTTTTTACGATTTTTTAAAGAATGATTAAGGAAGCTGTTATTACCTTAATTTAAGTTGAGGTCAAAAGGATATCTCAAAAACGAATTGAGATATTCAAGTATCGTTTAGATGTGAAGCAAGTATATACTTTCCTTTATAAATTACAAAAAAAAATCATCCAGATATCTTAAGAATTCGTTTTGTTACGGTTTTTTAAAAATCATTAAGGAAGTTGTTAATTTTATAAAATGCTATAAATTTAGGCTCAGTTCACAAATCAATATCTTGAGAACGAATTGAGATATTCAAGTATCAGTTTGTTCTAAGGAGAATTCACACTTTCTTTTATGGATCACAACAAATTTCGTCAAGATATCTTAAAAATTCGATTCTTTACGATTTTTTTTAAATGATTGAGGGAATTGTTATTTCTTTAATTTAAGTTGAGGTTAAAAGGATATCTCAAAAACGATTTGAGATATCAAGTATCGTTTGGATGTGAAGCAAGTACATACTTTCTTTTATACATTACAAAAAATATCATCCAGATATCTTAAGTATTCGTTTTGTTACAGTTTTTTAAAAATCATCAAGGAAATTGTTAATTTTATAAAATGCTATTAATTTAGGCTCAGTTCACAAATCAATATCTTGAGAATGAATTGAGACATTCAAGTGTCGTTTTGTGCTTAGGAAAATACACACTTTCCTTTATGGATCACAAAAAATGTCATGAGGATATCTTTAGAATTCGATTTTTTTCGATTTTTTAAAGAATTATTAAGGAAACTGTTATTGCCTTAATTTAGGTTGAGGTCAAAAGGAGATCTCAAAAACGAATTGAGATATTCGTTTTATATATTAATTAATTATTTTTATGTATTAAGGAAAATTTAATTAATTAAAAAAATTATTAATTTTATAAAATGCTATAAATTTAAAGATATTTTTATTTAGTTTTGTACTTTTTTATTAAGACGAATTTTATTTGCTCTGGTTTTCCCGTTTTCGGCCTTGTTTAGGCCATTTTCAGGAACTTTCGAGTACTGTTTATCTTTAGATTATTTAAAATCTATTCAAAATTTGTTGTTTTATATTTTCGTGTTTTATTTTATGATGTTATGGAAATAAAATACGCCAATATAAAACAACACATTTTGAATAGATTTTAAATAATCTGAAGATAAACAGTACTCGAAAGTTCCTGAAGATGGCCTAAACAAGGCCGAAACCGGTAGAACTATAGCAAATAAAATTCGTCTTAATAAAAAAAAGTATAAAACAAGTACAAAATTAAATAAAAATATCTTTAATTTGTTCAAGACGAAAGAACATTCCTTTAACGCTATAAATTTAGGCTCAGTTTACAAATCAACATCTTGAGAACGAATTGAAATATTCAAGTATCTTTTTGTTCTGAGGAGAATTCACACTTTCTTTTATGGATCACAAAAAAATTCATCAAGATATCTTAAAAATTCGATATTTTACGATTTTTTAAAGAATGATTAAGGGAACTATTATTTCCTTAATTTAGGTTGAACTCAAAAGGATATCTCAAAAATGAATTGAGACATTCAAGTATCGTTTGGATGTGAAGAAAGTATGTACCTTTCCTATAAATTACAAAAAATTTCATCCAGATCTTAAGAATTCGTTTTGCTGCGGTTTTCTTAAAATCAATAAGGAAATTGTTAATTTTATAAAATGCTTCAAAGTTAGGTTGAGTTCAAAAATGTATATCTCAAAAATGAATTAAGATATTCAAGGATAGTTTTATTCTACAATTTTTTTTAAATAATCAAGAAAATTGTTAATTTTATGAAATGCCACGAATTTGGATTAAGTTTCAAGTTCAAGTTTGATTCTGTAATCAACAAGTGTACACTTTCCTACATAATTCATAAAAAAATTCATCTAGATATCTTAAGAATTCGATTTTGACGATTTTTTTTAATGATTGTTATTTTTATGTGATGCTATAAATTTAGGTTGAGTTCAATGTTATCTCAGAAACGAATTGAGATACGCAGCGGTCGTTTCGACGCGAAGAAAGTACATACTTTCCTTTATACACCACAAACAATTTCATCAAGATATCTTAAGAGTTGAATTTGCTAAGATTTTTTAAAAATGATTGTTAATTTTATAAAATGTTACACATTTAGTCTTTCCATTACAATGATAAATAAACAATTTTATGGTTTTCGTACTTTTTATTAATGGATTTCTTCTTTATGCTTTAATTTCTACCGGTTACGGTTTACACACAAGATTATCTTCAGGAAATCCTTCGAAATACGTCATATAATCTCCAAAAAACCAATGTAATGGTATTACACATGTTAATATATATTTGTATCATTAGATAATTGTCATATAATTGTAAAGTTCTTCAAATTAAGTTATTTATATTTTTGCGTCATGCTGATGATAAATTAGGTAGAAAAAAAATTTTTCATTAACAAAAAAAATTGAAAAACATAAAATTCTTGTGTATCGTTTTGTTCGATTGTAATTTTTATCAAGATATTTTATGAATTCGTTTTTTAACGATTTTTTTTAAATAATCAAGGAAACCGATTATTTTATGAAATGGTAAAATGTATGTTGTTTAAGTTGATATCGCAAAACGAAACAAGATATCAAGTATGGTTTTGTTAGTGCAAAAGTGCACACTTCTCCTTAGAAATCATAAAAATTTTTATCAAGATATCTTGACAATTCGATTTGATACGATTTTTTAAACGAAGTTGTTATTTTTATGAAATGCTACAAGCTTAGAATTGAAATACTTTCATAACATACTTTCGTGTACAAATTACAAAAAATTTCATCAATTCTACATCCGTATATACCTCTAATTCGGTAGATTCCGGACACCTGTGTATGATATAAAACTGACAATTACACAATATGGCCTGATTCGATATCCGGCTTTTCATAAAATCACTCTGTTTCATCACTAATATACTAATTAGATATTAGTTTTTTGTGGTAAATGGGATTATATTGCTCAGTGTAGTATGAGGAATTTTTTGTGTTTATATCGTGCTTACCTCTGCATCATTATATCAACGTGCAATTAGTCATCATATTGGGGTATTTCACTTGGAGCCGAACGTATCATTCTAATCCTTTCAATTGCCAATTCAGTGAAAAAAGGTTAGGATCTCACAAAACAGTACTCTAATTCATTTGAGCTTTGACCATGAATCATCTCCAAATCTTCTTTCTACTGTATCGATTCAATCAACTAGTTTCACTTCAACTTCAGCACCATTAAATTAATAAATTAATAAACACATCATTGAACAGTTCGGATACAACATTGAACATTGATCATCGAGGGTAACACTTTAAACACGGTGAATTATTTTCGATTGCTTTTTGATGAGAAAACAGAGATAAATCATAGTTAAAACATGAAATAATGATTGATGACTAAAGAATACCTTAATCAGAGTCTCAAATAATTTTAAAAATATTACAGATTTTTTATTACTCCCACTAAAATAAAATAATTTTTATCGTGTTTTGATAAGATAACGACGGGGATTAACGATGAGGAGCCAAAAAGGTGACTTGCCCAATCCAAATTAAATCATTAATGCGTAAGTTACAGCGCAAGTAATTTAATAAAATTACCCGGCTAATTAAGTTTTGAACGACGATGTCGTATTCTAACAAAGAAGCACCATGTTGTCAGAAGGTTACCTATAGATGTTGAAATTTCCACGTTCTTTGTTTGACGTTCGGGGTCAGTCGGTTCTGATGTGCGGTATTTCGACCATTGACAAGTCATCCGTTTTTGGTGGGTCTCTCTCTCGCACACTGAATCCTTTGTCCAAACTACCTGGACCACGGGATCGAAACGATCAGAACCGTCTTCTAAACGGTTTTATTAACAACAAAGAAAATACCTGAATGGATAATTTGGTAGTTAATCGAACGAAAATGTGGATAATTTCAAATTTCGGATTTTAAAATCAATTAATTATAAGATCGTTATTGTTTCCGTAACACGAATTTAAATGTTACGGTTGATTTTCAAATCGACCGAGATAAACTAGACGCTCAATTACTCTCTTTGGCACGGAAAGTTTCTCAATATGCCACGGCATTATGCAGCTACGATTCCTTTTTTTTTTCTTGCGCGTTTGGGTTGAGTTGGTTTTGTTGTTGTTTGCGATATTTCGCTATTAGAAATCTTGGGTGAACGAGTAAAGAAATTGCGCCAGGACGTGGACGTATGCCAGGAAAAGGGCTCCACGACCATGCCACAGCAACTCGTCGATTTCGTAAAAATAGTGGGATAGATAGCGAACCGGACGCCACCACCGCCGCCAGGTTATAAAAATAGAAATTCCTATGCTTTCGAGAACTTGAAGGAATTGTTGCCAATTGGCCTCGTTTTTTGTGCGATTTAGCGCCGCCTTTAGGTTTATTTAAGATCGATGCCAAATCAGTAAAATACATATCAGTTGTCACAAAGATTTTCAATTCTCTTTACTTTTACGGTCGTATAATAGAAATCTTGCAATACATATTCAACTTTCACGATAACTTATTAAATCTATCATTACTTTAACTTTAAAAGGCTTCTTTTTTTAAATGTCAATAGAAAAGTGTTCATTTTGGAAGATTGTTGCGCCTCAAATGCAAGCGACCTTGGCGATTTAAAGCGAAATCGTTCCTTTTTTACTTAGCAAATATATAAAGTCTTCTATAAGATGATTTTATTCTCATTTCTACATCTCCAAAATGGACAATTTTGTGTAAAAATTCAAATACGGCACCTCGTCCGCAAGCGAACTCGGGGAAATTGTTCCTTGTACAGTGGGTCAAAAAAGTGTTTGGACACCTAACATTTTTTAAGAAAATACCAGAAGATGTAAACATTTTTTATTTTCAATAATAAAATATTATTTTGTATAGTATGTAAACACATTGGCAAAAAAAATCAGGCCGAAATCAGAAATATATGTTTATTTTATTCAAAAAAACTAAAATTTCAATAACAATAAAGTATTTGGACATTTGCATGTCTTGAAAAACGGCACGAACTTAGTGTGGACTTGAAAGAATGCATTGTAAATATGCACAAACAAGGAAAAAGTGTCCGTAAAATAGCTGATTTTGTAAAAAAACCGCCTAGTACAATACATTTTAACATACAAAAATACAAAACCACTAATAGTGTTGATAATCGATAACGTTCCGGACGCCCAAAGGTGTTAAGCGTACAAAATGATAATTTTACGCGAAATGAAGAAAAATCGCCGTATTAGTGCACAAACTTTAGCCGTAAACCTCGGAACATTATCAGGAAAACATGTACATTCCGAAACTGTTCGAAATGTAATGCGAAAAGCCGGCTATCATGGCAGAGTGGCACGAAAAAAGCCACTTATATTGATCAGCCAATAAACTTTTGGAAAAACGTAATTTTTTCCGATGAAAGTAAATTTACTATATTTGGTTCGGATGGACGAAAAACTGTATGGCGTAAACCTAACACTAAACTTCAGATAGAAAACTTGACAATTGTAGGTGTCAAACATGGAGGTGGTTTGGGGGTGCATGGGGTACAATGGGGTAGGAAATCTTTATTTTATTGACGGTATTTTGGACCCAAAAAGGTTGCCTGAAGATACTGTAAGGTAACTTATGGTGGGTTCATGCAACGTGTTTTAGTCTTAGTCGTAGTCATAGTCATAAGAGTGAAAAGTTAAGGTAGTGCGTTATAGTAGTACTGTTCATGCAACACCTTATGACTAAAACGGTTTTTATCTTAGTCACAAGAGTTGCCCAACTTTTAACTTCTTAAAGTTAAAACCTTCGGTCGCAATTTAACGCATGTCCGCACTTTTCTTTTTCGTGCCTTTAATGGCAGTGTTTCGTTTTATTTTATAAATAAAGGTTGAGTTGATTAACTTTTTGATTTTATTATATTACAATTATAACAATAATTTCAATTAGGGTTGTTATATTTTTAAGAAAGTGTTTAAAACAAACTGTTTGAAGTATTTTTAAAACTGTATGATATGTTTTAAACAGTTCAAACGGTCATTTAAAACATGGGTGTCTTTTAAAAGAACACCTTTGTTTCAAAATTAGCAGGAAAATAGAACATTTCCTTTATGTATGTTTATCGCCAGATCTACATTATAACTAAAACTTAATATATGATTAAAAACTTAAGCAACACTTAAAAAAAATCGTTACCCGTTTCCGCTAGATGCATTATTTACTCCATTTAACTTTTGAAATATGCAAACTGTTTTGTTGCTTTATCAATTCCTAATCTATTGCTTAAAGTAGTATTAAGTCCTAGGAAGTAAAAGTCGCTTAATATTGCCAGATGATGCTACTACATCGGATGTAGCTATTAAAATAATTTTAATATAATAGCATCCAAAGAGATAAAAAAAGATCAATCTGCCAGTCAAGATTTTGCATTTTGTCTAATAGTATTTAATATTTTCGAAGGAAACTCAAACAGTTTATCAACAATATCGTGTTTTTTGCAATGAAAATGTTTTCTGACAGAAGTTTTAAAAACAATATCAAGTCTTCTGGAAGCAGAATCAAGGTTTTTGGAAGCATTTCAATTTTTCTAAAACCAGTATCAAGTCTTTCAGAGGCTATGTACGTTTTTCTAGAAGAAGTGACTTTTAGAAGCATTTTAAGTCTTTTAAAAGCAATATCAAGTTTTCTGGAAGAACTTCAAGAAATAGCATTAAATCTTTTAAAGCATTAACAAGTATTCTGAACATTTCACGTCTTTTTGAAGCAATATCAGGTTCTTTAGAAACAGTATTAAATCTGCTATGGGCATATCAAATTTTCTGGAAGCAGTGTAAGTCTTTTGTCACTATTGCAAGTCATTACATGTCTTCTGGCAGTTACATCAAATCTTTTAAAAGCATTTCATATCGTCTGAGAGCAAGATCAAGCCTTTTCAAATGCAGTCTCAAGTCTTCTAGAAGCATTTCAAGTCGTCCAGGGGCAGTAGTAAGTCGTTTGGAGGTAATATCAAGTCTTCTGAAAGTAGTACTAAGTCTTCAAAAATCAGTGAAAATTTCTGGAAGCATTTCTAGTCTCTCAAAGGCAATATCAAGTTTTGTGGAAGCATTTCAAGTCTTCTGAGGCATTACAAGTATTCTGGACACATTTCAAATCTTTTGGAAGCAGTATCGGGTCTCCTACAAGCAGTATTAAGTTTTCTATGGACAGTATCAAGTCTTTTGAAAGCATTGACAGCCTATGCTTATAGATAATTCATTTCTACATATTCAATTGCACTATCTAATTGTACCAGATTAATATTTGCTCCTCAAAATCGACATTTTAGTATATTGATCAAATAATGACCGTTTGTTAACGTCATTTCTAAACGGTCTAAAAAGAAAACATGTTTTTCCAGCTTTGATTTTAATGGAATCAAACCCAGATGAAATTGATTCAAAATTAATGGAATTGGTACAAGAGTACCAATATCTTTATGATACTTATATCTCTATGATACAGCACACAAAGATCATAAAAATAAATTAATCTTTATGTTTTGTATTTGTGCGATTAATAAAGCTGTATTCAAGTTAGGGATTACAATTCCGAAACAAATACACAATCTCGGGATTACATTTTATGAAGCCATTATCCCGGGATTGATTTCCAGATTGGTTTATCTGTTTTCAAGTGTTTTTTTAAAAGACTTCGGTTTCTCCTGGTCAACTTTCTTCTCCAGAAAGACGGTGAAATATCGCATTCTTCTTAATGGTCGACTTTTCATTTTTACCTTCATTTTCTCTAAATCTTTCTATTATATTTTAATCTCTTTCATCTATACGTTTCTTGTACCCTTATTATTGTTAGTTTTATTGAGGAAAGGATTGTCGTTACCAGAATTTCAAAAAGGCTGAACGAAGACGAATACAGTCTTACGCTGTTAAATCATCAAAATCAAACAATCTTCAAAGGTCTTTTCTAAAGGAGCATAACTTTTTTTTTAAATTTTTTGCAGCATGCATTCTAAAGCAATATCTGCTTTATTAAGATTCATGTTTCGATGACAAATACCTTCAACAGTCACTTTGACCCGATCTAAAAGTTAAACCAACTTCTCATAATTTGAAACTCACTGTCATTAATGTATATAATACAGTACTTTAGACTGTCATATTGCTTTAATATGATTAAAAGGCTATTTCATCTATTTTTGCAGTCAAGTTGAAGTTTCAGTTCTTTTCCATGTTCTTCTTTTACATATTTTTGAAGATCTTTGTTTTTTGTTAGAGATTTTTAGTACTTGGTTATTATGGGAACAATTCCGGGATCTAGGGATCCCGAACAATTTTCTTTTTATTCATATTAAATAATGTTAGAAACAAAATGTTTCTAACACATTTGAAATCTGTTTCACACCAGATTTCTTTTTGTATTAAACGACTTTATATATGTTCAAGTTTTGCTTTAATGTGTTATGCTTAAATATTGCACGAACCAATACTTTTCCTTACAACTAAAGCTAATGCAAACGGTTAAGACTAAGACTACGACTAATACTAAAACACGTTGCATGAACCCACCATTACATGACAATGCTATCAAATTAGGCATAGAGGATAGCTATATATTCCAACAAGACAACGATCCTAAACGTACCGCTAGGATTGTAAAAGAATGGATGCTTTACAGAGTTAGAAAATCCCTTCCCCACCCTCCACAATCCCCGGACTTAAATCCGTTGGGAAATCTATTACATCAGTTGAATTTAAATATAAGAAAACACCATATAAGAATTAAAGATGAGTTAAAAATGTATCTGCAAGAAGAATGAAATAAAAATAATAAATAAACTACCAGCAAACTTGTATCATCCATGCCCAGAAGATTGCGATCAGTATTAGAGGCTTCTGAAATGGTTATAAGTACGAAGGTTTCGTAGAAATTGAATAAACTACAGTTCTTTAAGTTAAATTTTAGTGTTCAACATTTTATTGGAATTAAAATTTAAGTTTTGTTGAATAAACTATACATTTTTCTGATTTCAGCCTGATTTTTTTGCCAATGTGTTTACATACTATACAGAATAATATTTTATTATTGGAAATAACAAATATTTACATCTTTTGGTATTTTCTTGAAAAATGTTAGGTATCCAAACACTTTTTTGGCCCACTTATATGTCTAAGTAAATATATAAAACCTCCAATAAGACCATTCTATTTTCACTCTGCCGAGGTCGCTTGCGGGCGAGGCACTACAATCTTCCATAATGGACGATTTTATGCAATGATTTCAAATTCAACGCCTCGCTCACAAATTACCTCGGTGATTTAAAGCAAAATCATACCTTTTAGATCTTAATAAACATATAAAATCTAATATAAGACGATTTTTGTTCTCATTTCGCCGAGGTCGTTTGCGGGCGAGGTGCTACAATCTTTGAAATGAACGATTATATGTTATAATTTTAAATCCGTCGCCTTGCCTGCAAGCGACCTCGGCGATTTGAGGAGAAATTGTTCCTTGCATATCTTAGTAAATATATAGAGTCTCCTATAAGACGATTTTATTCTCACTTCTCGAGGTCGCTTGCGGGCGAGGCGCTACAATTTTTAAAATGATTTTATGTAAAAATTTGAAATCCGTTGAAATCGTTCTTTTTTTATCTTAATAAATAAATTATGATATGTGAATGAATATAAATTATAATAAATTATGTAAAAAATTTCAAATCCGACGCTTCGCCCGCACGCGACCTCGGCGATAATTGTTCCTTGTATATCTTAATAAATATATAAAGAACGATTTCGCTTTAAATAGCCGAGGTCGCTTGTGGGCGAGGCGCTAGATTTGAAATGTTTACATAAAATCTTTATTTTGAAAGATTGTAGCGCCTTGCCCTCGAGCGACCTCGGCGGGTTGAGAATAAAATCGTTTTATAAGAGACTTTGTATACAGGATGTACAAACAGTACTCGTCTTCAACTTATATTAAAAAATGTTTTAAATAAAAGTTAGTTGAAACTATTTTGCGCATATCTCGGTGTAGAATAAAATAAAATTCATGGCGACAGTTTAAGTTACGATATGGTGAGAGTGTTTTTTACACCTTAAAATATATATTAAGGTTTTTTGATTCCTTTTGATAAGATTTTGCAAAATGCCATAAGGTTTTAATGCTTTAAACTATATAGTTTTCACGATATTGAAAGATTTAACATAGTAACAACCAAATTATGGCGTCATTATGGGATTGTTGACTACGGTAACACAGACAGTTTAATCAAGAGATATAGTACATATATCGGAAACAGAACCAATTATTATTTTAGCAACGGTTGGTGTTAAAGATCGTACAAGAATGAAATATGAAGTATGTGTTTTATTTAATGAAACATATGCAAGTCAACAAGCAATTAATTAATCAGTTGTTAGTAAAGCTCTTGTTAGTAAACAATTTTGTGAAGAAATGATGATTCCCGAACGAAAACAATCTGGTTTCAATAAAATGGGGCACCACCTCACTACCTTACAATTGAATATTTTGACTTAGATGTCGCAACAAATGAAGATATGAGGCAAGGTGCGTTACAAGAAATTACAAATAATCCACATACCTCGATTTGTCAAGTAAGCCTTAAAGCTCGATATCAGTACAGGATCTATTCAAAACATTTTGATAAAGGAGAAACAACATCCCTGTGAACCGGCTTTACTGCAAGAGTTCTCAGAGGACGATTTTGATAAACATGTACAATTTTGTGAAGAAATGATGATTTCCGAACGAAAATAATCTTTGGTTTCAACAAGATGGGACACCACCTCACTACCTTATTGTTCAAATCAGATATAAGGTGTTCCATTTAAAATTTCCGACATTTTTGCAATTAAGTATGGTAAAACAGTAATTTTAATTTTTGAACACCTCGCATATGATAGACTTATGACGCCAATAACAGTTTATTTAAGGAGATCCAAGCAGTAACTGTGATAAATTTTAACTTTCTAGCTCGATCGGCTTCTGAGAAATTTAGATTTAAAGAACACAGTGTTTATTGCTAGAAAAGCTTCTAACTAAAATAACTTAAAAACCAACAGCACTAAGTATAAACAAATCTTATCAAAGTAATACATAAAACAATATATAAAATTCTACATAAAATAATACATTAAAACAAAGATGTTTCAAGTAGTTATGTGGTTACAAGAATTTGCCGGTGCTTACATAATTTTCTTAAAAATGAGCTTACAGAAGCAGTTGATGAATTACCTCTGCCAATATTTCAAGGATTTTTTCAAAAATCTTTATTACTTGTTTTGTTATATAATTATTAACTTATTATATTAATATATATAAATGTTTGTATAAAATCGTCCATTTTGAAAGATTACACAATCTTTCAAAATGGACGATTTGGCGCCTTTAATACCGAATAAAAATAATCCGGGTTCCCGATTTTCGGATCGCGGTATTGCAAACTCTAGTTCTACAGCCTTAACTTCAACTTATATTAAAAAGTTTTAAATAAAAGTTACTTGAAACTATTTTCCGCATATCTTGGTGTAGAAATAAAATCAAAATTTAATATGGCAGTTTGAGTTACGATTTGGTGAGAGTGTTTTTTAAATGGAACACGTATATTTAAAGATTTTCGTGAGTAGACCCATGTTCTTATTTATTTAATATCTACAATTACAACCTTTTTGAAATCAATAATGCCATTATGACGCCATAATTAGGGTTAGGCTATTCAGTTCCCCGGTATTTGGTCTCTACATGAAGTCTTCAAGAAGCAGTATCAAGTCCTTCGCGATATTAAGCAAATGGTGTAACTCATATGATTTATCAATAGTACCTTGTATTTTGCAATGAAAATGTTTTTTATCAGCTGTTTTAGAAGCAGTATCAAGTTTTCTGAAAACTCTTTAAAAAGCAGTATCATGTCTTCCAGTGGCGGCATCAAGCAAATTGTGAAATAGAAATAGTTTATCAACGCTCTCTAGTAGTTTTACAAACAGTTTTAAGTCTTCTGGAAGCATTTCTAGTCTTTTGCAACCAATATCAAGTTTTTTAGAAGCAATATTAACTCTTCCAGGGGTAGTTGTGAACCTTTCAGAAGCATGTCAAATCTTCTGGGAGTATTTTAAGTTTTCTGAATGCATTTCAAGCCTTTTGGAAGCAGTATAAAGTCATCTAGCAGCAGTCAAGAAAATACCCTGTACTGTATCCCCTATACTGTTAATCACTGTATTTTGATCAAATGATTGCGTTACTTGAGTCTAAGTGAAGGCGCTGTGGCGTTATTGAATAGCTATCTGAAAGGCCGTACACAGCGGGTGATCAATGGTGTCTCTCAAGGATCCGTACTGGGACCTATATTGTTTTCTATCTACGTTTCACAAATATTAGAATATATTAAATTTGGCAAACTGAATTCATATTCGGATGACACCTAGCTTTACGTTTCATATGCAACGGGTGACAGTGATTTTGCTCAAACTTGGATTAATAACGATCTTGATATAATTTTTGAATTAACAGCATATCATCAGCTGAAAATAAACCCAGGTAAATCTATGTGGATGTGTTTTGATGCTTAACAGCGCAATCCTGGTCCTAAAATTGACATCAAGGTGCATGCCACTTGAATTTAATAGGTTTATGACGCTAAGTGTTATGGCATGATGCCAGATATCAACTTAAGATTTAAAACCCAAATTTCAACTTATATTCAAAAAGCATATTGTCTTTTGCGGCAACTGTATCAGCATCGTTCGTATGTAGAAGATTCTGCTTTGTGATATATTTGTTTTATCACATTTCAACTACATATGTCACCGGTGCATCATTTTGTTATAGATGCAACGCGTCACGGAGTATACAGAAGATTCAAAATAGTTGTCTCAGATTCATTTATGGTATACGTAAATTTGATAGGATTTCACATAAACTTAAAGATGCAGGGTGGATGAATATGAATGATAGAAAAGAGTTCATACCTTGGCTCCTTCATAGAATCGTAACCTCTGGAGTCCCGTATCTGAATAATAAAGTTAACTCTATACCACAGTATGATGAATGTCAGACAAGGTCAGGTGCTAGTTTTGTAAGGTCGTTTACTTATCATATCTACAAATTTTAAGAAGATTTACCACTTGATCTGCGTCGGCTAAAGTATGACAAATTTAAAAAAATATTAAGGATTATGATAGTTAGCATCAGCAATCCGCGGGTCTGGTTTGATAATCAACGGATTTGTTTGACGTTCCATTTTTAGTGGTTTTTCTTTAGTTTTGTTTTTTTGTTTGCTTATTATTGTTGTTTGTCTTACAGTTTTTCTTTTTTCTTCTCTCCGCTTGGATAGAACAGAATATATTCTGGATTCCACCATTTGTCTACATATATTATGTTATTAATACATTGTAGTTTATTTTGCACTCTTTTCTTTACTTTTGTTTCTTTTGAATTTTAAAGTAATTAATTTTTCTGTTACAAAGTCGTTTATTATTATTATTTCAGGTCTTTTGAAAGCAGTACTATGTCTCCTAGAAGTTGTATCAAGTCCCAATTCAAAATACGTACTCTCCAATAAAGATGTTCGTGTTTTTTTGTAAACGTATTTTGATTTCGGGAGTATTTTCGGAAATATCGGGACCGTTAACCCAAATACCGCAATTTAGACCTTAGTCCCGAATGCCGAAAACATTTTTGGTCCCGGAAATTGAACAACCTAATTTGGTTGTCGCTATGTAAAATCTTTTTAAATAAATAGATTTTACTTTTGTAAAATCGTTTTATAAGTATAAAATGAAATACATCATATCCAAAACAAGAGTCTATTTGGACTGGCTCAAAATGCATTTTCAAACCTGCTTTCCTCATCAATTAAACAAATTGTTAATACGAAAAATAAATTATATTCTACACATTTAATATCTCAAAAACTATGCAGATTAAAGCTTAACAATCAAATGGCATTTTGCACCAACACCTTATCAAAAGGAAACCAAAATTCATAAAATATATGAACTGTTCCCTTTAAAAAACACACTCACCATATCATAACCCAAACTGCCGTAATCATTTTCATTCTATTTCTGTCTTGTAGGAGACTTATATATTTATTTAGATATACAAGGAACTAAAGATGTGCAAATTACGTGACAAATGGGTGATCCACCGTGAATGGGCATCAATTGTTGTATCATTCAGGGGAACGTGTGTGATAGTGTGCATCTTTGGTTGGTATTTATAAATTGGGTATTTATCTCGGCTTAGGATAAATATTCAAAAAGTGGGAACTTAGTCAATTCCGAAAATTTTTAGTAATCTGCGTCCAAAAGTCGGTTTAAACTCGGTTGATACAAGTATACAACAATTTAATTTATTTATACAACATTCTGTCAAGCACAATTAATTAATAATCAAATTAACAAGTAATCAAACATGATTCATATATTTGATCACCTGATCAAGCGTGAGTCACGTGAATTGGCGTGACACACGCGTGACTCACGTGATCACCGCGATCGAGTATGGACGAGGCGCTGGGTTTGAAATGCTTGTATAAAATCGTTCATTCTGGAAGATTATAGCGCCTCGGCCGCAAGCGACCTCGGCGTAGTGAGGATAAAATCATCTTATTCAAGACTTTATGTATTTGCTAAGATATACAAGGAACGTTTTCGTCTCAAATTGTCAAGGTTGCTTGCAGGCGACACGCCGGATTTGAAATATTTACATAAAATCGTCTATCGGTAATGTTCCTTTCAAAGAATTACAAGCAATACAGATAATATCAGTTGTCACAAAGATTTTCAATTCTCGTTACTTTTACGGTCGTATAATAGAAATCTTGCAATACATATTCAACTTTCCCAATAACTTATTAAATCTAACAGTAATCTACCATTACTTTAACTTTAAAAGGTTCCCAATGAAATTAAAGTTTCGTAAACAACGGCCCACGATGAATTTACGTCGCAATCTGGTAGCAGCAAAATGCCGTTGAAAGCGATGTCGTTATGTAAAGCACAGCTGTTATCACTCACTTGTAAATACGACCAACGGAAAATCATAATAATATTTCATTAATTTTTTATTGAGCGTCTTGACATTTTATTTCTTAGTTGGCTTTCAAATTATCCGGCACTGTTTTATATTACACGGAGGATGACCTTTAATCTTACCGATTAAAATTAATGTTATTCCGAGTGAAATTGCAAATTCTTGTATAAAGTTTATGTTACTTGTTGACCGGAAAGTAAAAATGATGCAGGATGTTTAATGTGAAATGATTAATTTTATTATTTATTAAAATTTTGCTTATTAGTGGAATAGATTCTTTTTTTCTAGAATTCTAGAATTACTGTTAATAACCACAATTTTATTCGATTCAGGTTGGCGTAATGTTTATCGGGGGCGAGTAACCTCTAATTAACATAATTAAGCAGAATATCTAGAATTCCAAGTGATAAACCCGAGGTTGGAGCACCACAATATGATGACCACTTTCAGGTTGATTTGATGTTAATTATTGAGCGACCTTGACTTAATTGGACGTAAGATATAAAAATGTATGGTTAATTTTATGATAATTGATGTGATTTATGAGATTCATGCTATCAAAGTAACATGATTTTGATAAGCAATGTCTAATTCCAAAGCTTAATCCACAACAATGTAAAAATGGAAATCCGTAATCCGCTATCTCCTCTCAATATCATTGAAACGCCATAATTTTGCAAAAGTGCACGAAAATAATACAAAAAAGATGATTTTTGAGTTGTCCTAACTTGTATACGATGTACGGTATTGATAAAAGAAATGTGATGTTATTTACATTAATGCGATCCTATGATAACGCTCTTTTTCGAAAATTATCCATATATCATTAGGACAGCTAAATGTCCCGGGTTGGGTTAAAGATCCGTAGATTTTCCAACAAAAAATTAAAGAAAAGCAATTCGATTATATTGTACTAATTTCCAATTTATTCGCTTGGGACTATTTTTTGGACTTCTATCCCGGTTGGGATCTAAAAAAATGTGGACACCTCTGTATAACTCGTAAATAAACACGAAAACGTGAAAATTCTTTAATTTTTGTTTCAAATTTTATTTTGTACCAGAATTTAATATATTACACACGAGATATGAATCACCCGTACATACAGGTGTCTCCGAAATGCGTGTACTACCTAAAACGATTTAAATTAACTTATAAATATAAATATAACTTTTTTATTAATGATACGATTTTATTGTGTGATACCCTGTTTAAAGGGGCTTGTCCTATAGATCTTATCGTAGTAATGGCGACGCGAAATTCGCATGATAACACCATTTAAACAATTAAAAATTTTGTAATTAATCATATCCATAAATATAACTTATTTGTTAATGGTACGATTTTATTGTGTGATACCTTTTTTAAAAAGGGCTCGTCCTGCAGATCATATCATAGTAATGGCGTCGCGAAATTCACATGTTAACACCATTTAAACAATTAAAAACTTTGTAATTAATCATATCCATAAACATAACTTAGACGACAATTAGATAATTATAATTTCTAAATATCTTATTTATTTCTGAAATTCTTTATAGATACTTTATCTAGTATATGGAACATAATGCTTTTTTTGTCATACTTTTGTTTCTGACTTATCAATAAGCATATTGCAATGGACCATGACTTTTGAATGGAAAAAACGTCCGTCTGTTCAGCAACGAGAATATGCAGATAATCTGAAGAAAAAGGAAAGGTTTCTACGAGACGTGCTGCAGAAAAACGGATACAATTCGAAGTAGGGCCGGCTCTTGGTTTTTTAGCACCCTTGTACAAAATTGATTATATCCCCAAAATTTTCAGTCAACAACTTAAAATGAAAGATTATATTAAGCTTGTGTTTCCCTTATTTGCGCTGACATACTACGTACATAAACTGCTCTTGGATTTACAGCCAATATGTTTTTCTGAAGTACTTTGTACCTGCCCTTCATATTCGCACCACGGTGGTGATGTGGAAGATTAATTCGGCCAACCATCACGATGTTCCAGATCACCCTTCTTTCGTTTATGAGGAGGAATAGTGTCTGCTACCTGATCTGCTAGCAAGATAACGCCTCCATCTATGCCAGCACCTCAACTAAGATATGAATCCCATCCAAGAAAATCCTTATCCTCTTATGACCGGTACGTTTACCCGACACAAACCCCATGGAGAACGTAAGTTCGTCCTGTATATAAGAACAACAAGCACTACGCATCCGAAACTATCACTAGGAGAGGGGACGGCATTGAGCCCCATAAGATTTCTGCTCTCTACGGAAACATGCTCAATCGTATCTTGACCTAATCCAGACTATCTTCTAGATAGAAGAAGGGCCATGGCATCGATTGTTAACCTGTGGTTGCTATACAGAAGTTCAAATAACTGTGGTGTATCTTTACCGTCACCACTGTTTTCGGTATATGATTTTTTCACTTCTCCTTTATTTCTTTTGTTCTGACATATTACATTGTTCTTCATCTTGATTGTCATTTCTATTTTCTTCATTGAATTCATTCGCAGTAAATGTCGAAGGAACGTTTTCAAAAATCGTCGATTAAAAATTCGTAGACTCAAGGAGATACGTATTTATTACGATACTTTCCATATTATCGATCATACTAACCCAATTTAGCTTTCGTATTTTCCTATAAACTCTCTTAACTTTACACACTTTTCTATACCTCCAGCTTAGTACAACTCTCTGTACATACTCATTCACAAACTTCATTCCGTTCTTATCTCTCGATTTTCGTTCCACCTTTACTCATTTATCCTGTCCACCGATATGTTCACCGATAGCTTTATTATTTCATTCAATTCCACTCTTCTCGCAACATTTTCACATAATCTTTTAATCACTAGACCGTTATCATTGCAGATTTCAAAGAATCTTTGACCCTGCTCTCGCCCATTCTGCACTTAATTTGATTGCTGCAACTTTATCCATATCAAACACTACTCAAACCTTCCTTGTTACGAAAGCCACCTACACTCCTTTAACTACTTGAATCTGTGAATACACAGTCTTTATATCTTTATCTCTCATACTCATATATACCATTCACTTCCTCTACTTTTCACTTCCCATTCACCCCATACCTGTTTCCCTCCTTTTCCCTTCCATACTTAGTCATAAGATGTACACACATACCTATTATCGCTCCAAACATCCTGTCTCAATTACATTCGCCCACTTCGCTTCCCTCTAAGGGGAAATTTCCATCCCTGCCACGTGGAGGCGGGGCCCCACTCACCAGCGAAATCACTGCAACACTGCCGTAACCTATACAACAAAAGACCAACACAGGACAAACATTTAACAAATACCCACCTCCCCGCCTAGACACATCAAAAAACTCCGTACCATCGTACCAACTCGCCACTCAAAAAACATCCAATCTAGACCGGGACACACATCCATAACGCGCACCTCCCTCATCCCCCAAGTGGGTACATACCAACCAGCTATGCAATCCCCAATGGTGCACAAGGCCCTTCCACCACTTCCCTGGACCCACTAGCATTTATACCCCGAAGGGGAACGAAAAGACGGCAGGAGAAGTTTGGCACACCCTGCCAGCACCGTCGCTGATCATCTGACTCAATGAGCAACCATCAGTCACCAAGTCCGAAGTCCCGCACTCACCAGCCTCACCACACCAAACCTTCTCCCAACTAAAATTATTATTTACGTACCTTTATATACACGTTCTAATTTTTTTATCTATTTTGTTTCAGGTTCCAGGAGCCACAGACCGGAAGGATCAGATTCCCAAATAGAGGGCAACTTAAACTTATTAATATATTTAAATATGTTTCAGGTTCAACACCGACGCCACCTCTCGAATTCCAGCGAAGGGTAAGGCCCACTCGACACCAGGTCACCAGGAGCATAAGTCATTGTCCCGTAAGTATGAAACCCAGGTGTAACCCAATCCTCATCTAATCCGGCCACTTATGTCCGTTAACTCCCTTCTCCCATTCCTTTTGCCATTTTTGCATGATTTATCTTTTCATACATTTTTTCCTTTTCAATTTCGAGATTCCCGGATCAGCACTTCGCCCATTAGTCCACGTATCTCTCCGCAACTACGATGTCTAATACTGCACTTTCCGCCAAAACCTGTAAAGGCACATTTGATACGGTCCGGCAGATCGGCGTAATGTAAAGGAGCATTGTTCTTTGGATTAAAGTTAATTTATGCCCGGCATGGCAGAAACAAACCTTTATACACTATTCTCATAGATTTTCGCCCAAAGCCCCATTCACTCTTCATTACATACCGTAAACGCTCACTAAACATCAGAGATGTGGTAAAAAACTCCATCTATCGTTAATGATAACCCCTAAATACTTCACCTCTTTTTGTAGGTGATGCTCACACCACCTAACCTAAAAATGTGATTCCTCAATAGCTGACCTTTCAATATAATCATGCAGGACTCGAGATCTGAAGCCCCCTGAACCCCTTCGTTCTAGCTTGGCCCGGCAATTCCCATCAATCAGAAGCAAGACGTCATTGGCATAAGCCACCATTTCTATATCCGCAGCCTCGTACTGCAGTAGTTCGTCCAGGAAGATGTTCCAGAAAAGAGGATCAAAAACGATGGGTCCTCATCATAAAATGTACAGGTGTACACTCACTCTATATCCTTGCACACTCTTCTTCATCACTCATGCTGCCTTCTGCCTCTCACCACTTCCTCAGCCTTCTTCCGAATTTTTTCTTCCTTCCGTCAGACTCATTTCTATACTTACGTTCCATGAAATTATCTCGTGATCACTCAATGATTCGTCTTCTAGCACCATCTATTCCAGCTACATAAAAACAACGTCAACAGAGAGGATCACTGGGAACTCGGGAAAAATGGAAGATGGTGATGAACGCTAATAGACCTCCTTCCTTTTCAAACCAGACGCGACGCAGTCATTGGAGTAGACTTGCCCTCCCTCCATACCTCATACCATCCATTCTTCTTCACCCTCTCCCCAATTTTATCCACTACCTCGGTCTTTACTGCTATTATTCGATAATCTTTACCACACGATCATTCCACATTCTTACACTCTCTTCACCATTACTTATGCTACGATTTACCTCCAATCTCTTCCTGAGCCTTCCTTCAAAATTTTCCCAATCCATCCTTCCGAAATTGAAAAACATCCCAGACCCTTCTTCACACTCACATGTATATTCACGCTTCATAGAATTATCCTATGATCACTCAAAGTTTCTGTTCTCCAGCACCATCTATTTTTGCGGCATAAAAACAACGTCAAGAGAAAGGATGGCTAGGAACTCGGAACAACATGGAAAATGATGGTGAACACGAACAAGATCTCCTCCCCTTCGAAACCTGACAGGACGCAGTGATTAGTTTGTTAGCTTGTAAGTAATATAAATTAATTATTAATTAGCTTTAGCAGAGTCCTCCCTCACGAGCTGCCACTGGTTCTATTGTTAATTTTAATTTTAGTTCAACCACTTAAATTTCGATCATCATTTTGATGCAATAGTAGAAACATTTCAAAAAAGCATCTTTTTGCTACAAAACTTTACTATACATTATTGAAATGATAATTCTTATGACGAATGAAATGACGTATAGATCTTGATGATACATCATTATTTACGAGTTATGACAACTTAAAAAATCGTAATTTTTGCATACCTTCGCAATATTTTTATGTTTTAACGAAATTCGGGGGAGACCTCGAATCGGGCATTTCCACTTTCGTATTGTCCAAGGATTAAGCTTTCGAATGAGACATTGTTTATCGCAATCGTTTGAGTAGTTCTCTTGTTATAATCAAAATACTACACACGTAATCCTATATAATCGGGGAATAACTAACTAATTTCGCATAAGTGATGACTTTTACTCACAATCAGAGAGTTTGCTTTTAATTAAATCCAACATGCTCATTTTATTTAGATTAAGGCAAACTTAGTAATTACATAGCTTTGTGAGTAAGAAAGGAAAGATGACACTGTTGAAAATGGAACTTGTGTTGAAATCGTTCTTAGAATTCTAGATCTTAGAATAAATTTAAAACTGATTTCGGAAAATAATTGAAAAATTGCGAGATGTTTTAATTCGGTGTGTAGAAAGTACCTTTTATTGCTAGAGGAGCAAATTATAAGTGTTGTATTGCGGAACGCCAAGAAAAAAATAATTGCCAATTTCGAAAGCCCTCTTATGCGATGAATGGTTTACGTTTGTCCTTGGCGGTAATAAATAAGACGTTTGTACACACACACACAATACCTCGCGGCTAGTTTACGATCATTTCGATTAGGTTGTAGTAATAGGGCGGTTTCACTTTATTTATTACGTTATATCTAAATTACATGCAATTTTTGTGAGGAAAAATTCTAAATAATAACTTATCGTTACCGAAACGTTGTGGATTGGGGAAAATTTTACGTTTTCAAGGTGATAAATTGGTAAATTTAGCAAGTTTTATCGCCATCCCGACGTTTTTGTTATTAAAACAAACATCATCACATCCTAATTTTAAATATAAACAGGACAATTACTGTTGCGATTAACAAACAGTCTTATTGTCCGACAAAGGACGATGTGGATTGATGCGAATTGATGCGTCGGCGTCGACGGCGACCATGGCCCCGTCATAGCCCCGTACTGCTCACATTCGCACGGTCCTCGTTCCAGGAACGTATAAATTTTTGCTCACAGGGACCGGGCGTGACATTGAAATTGGCGACCTTGCGCCGTTCTATTTATACGCATTTGCATTTTTCGCCGCCGACGGTGCCTCGGGGCCGTCAGCCGAGCCAAGGATGCGGGGCCCCCAGTCAGCACCCGAAGCCATACAGCCATACCGCCGTACGTTCCCCGCGAAGGCATCTTCTTCTGTTATTGTCGTTGTGTTTCGGCGATTTTCGAGCCAGACTTCTCTCCTACGCCACCGATTTCGAATCGACCTCTCTCCTTAATTGGCCGACGGTTCGTTGATTGGTTTCTGTTGCAGGCGGCCTCCTCCTGCCGATTCTTAGAAATACAACAAACGGACGACGTCGGACATAGCTGTCGTCGGCGACGATGTTTTCCTTGTTTTTGGTGTCGCGGCCTCTCTTTGTTTTTGGTCTCAATGTTGAATCAATAAATATAAATTAATTATAAAGGGATGTCTCTAATCCACAAACAAAAATTCTTTGATCATAATATTATTCTATTTTCTTTGTTTTATTATCACATGTTTTAAAATAAATAAACAAATTTTTAAAATGTGTATCATAATAATACTAGAGTAAATGTTGATGACAGTTGGGTGAAAAATTAGGCGTCGGATTTTAGAAGACTTGAACTGCATTCAAAAGACTCAATACTACCTCTGAAAAACTTTAATACTGCTTCTAAAAGACTTGATGTTGCGTCCAGAAGACTAGATACTGCTTCTAAAAGACTTGATATTGTTTCCAGAAGACTTCATATTACTCCTGGAAGATTTGAAAAGATAAGATTTATAAAGATTAAGATTCCTAGAATCAAGAGAACAACAAAGAAATTTTAACGTGTAACGTATTGTCCTAAATTTAACAACCAATTTTCGTTATTTTAAACTGTTCAAATTTTCACGAATCAATAGTAAAATGTACCAAAAAGTTATTTTAAGTTATCGAATTCATAAACAATAAATGTAAAATTTCGCTCTGATGAAGGCTGAAATATGGCAACCGAAATATATTAGCAAATTTTAAAAAAGTTGTTCCTGTAATTTGCTTGATCGTTCATCCTGAATAGATCGTTCTCAAATTGCCTCCCACGGAATCGGTCGAAGATACTTTTTGCCGAATTGCCTCCAGAAGACTTGGTATTGCCCCTGGACGACTTGATATTGCTTCCAGAAGATTAAAAATGTTTCCAAAAGGCTTGATACTGCTTCTAGAGGACTTGACAGGCTTCCAAAGGACTTGATATTGCCCATGGAAATGTGGTGAGGCCGTCACTGAAACGACTTCAACCTCTGGTAATTACCGCTGCCACCAGAAACAGTATTTCGCGCTACCTAATTCTTAGTCTGGAGGACTCCTACCTGAACCTATCTATTCAAACAAGATTAAATGGCAAGCACGCGGTCACTATTTCAGAACCGTGGGTTCTTGCACTAAGGCTCTCAGGAAATGTGAAATAAAACGACAAGTGTTCTAACCACACTTAATCTATATTTACAAAAATAACGAACAAAAAAAAATAAGATACAAAGTTAATCTTAAAAACTACCTACGTGATACCCGACGTTACTTAAGGGGACAAAACAAAATTAAAAATGAAAATGACCTGTCTGAACCCAACCCTACAGCGAACTCTCGTTGACCGATAAATGATAGGGAGAACTGGCAAACAGACTTACCCTGGACGTGTATTCCGATCTGGTGGTCTCGGTGATGGGTCGCAACCTGGATCCTGTTGGAATCTTCTCGGGATAATCCGGGAAGATTTCTTCGACACAAACACACCAAATCCTCAAGTGAACACGGTTTCCGACATGACGCGGACGCCCGAATCAGAAGAAAGTTGCGCTTGAAGCTGAGTCAAAGTTCTCGATTTCGACGGGACTTAGAATTGGCGTTAAAGCGAATCTAAGTTTCGATCTAACAGAGCGCTGGTTGAGTATTGGTTCGAAATCTTTCTAAAAAGATATCTTTCGAAGTTGAATTGAAACTTAGTTCAGAATTCTAATTAATCTAATTATGACGTGTGCAAGGCCTTAAGTAACCTCGGGTGTTGGAGGGGTGCAAAACCTTCATTAGGCGTTCCCTAACGTCTGGACATCCCCGACACCTGGGGCCACTCCAAAATACGGGGCGGATATTTTACAATAATTTTCTGAGCCAATGAGGGAATTTGTGGAAGGGAAGAATTCCTCGCCCACAAGACCAGAAGATAACATCCGCCACTAACTAATCCCAAAAATCGTCACGTAATTTCCAAACAGTGGAAACCATCAAATTTTTACGTGATCTAACGTCTAAGTTTTTAACGACTTCTTCGTGTCGATTCGCATCTCCCCCATCAAACTGCGGATACATAATTTTTAACAAAATTTAACACGAAGTCTGTTCTCAATACCGGACGTCGTTAACTTGAGACATGATTTTTAGTTTTTAAAATAACGAAAGGCTGCACTCGAGGAATTTCTAATTCGAATGATTATTTCTTAAAACCGTTAAATAATTTTCGAATTATTACAGAAAACTTGGAATGCTTCCAGAAACTTTGAACTGCTTCCATAGGACTTAATATTGCTCTTGGAAGGCTTGATACTGCTTCAAAAAGAGTTGATATTACGTCCAAAAGACTTAATCTCTGCCTCTGGAAAACTTTAAATGCTTACAGAAGACTTGATATTGTTTCCAGAAGACTTGAAAGGCTTCCCGAAAACTTGATACTACCCCTGGAAGACTTGATATTGCTTCCGGAAGACTTCATATTGATCCTGGAAGACTTGATGCTGCTTTCAAAATACTTCAATTCTTCCAGAAGACTTAAAGGGAAAGAAAACTAAAGAAAACTTGATACTATCCCTGAATGATTTAAAATGCTTCCAGAAGATTGGAAATGCTTCAAGAAGGCTTGAACTGTTTCCAGAAGACTTGATATTGCCATTGGAAGATTTAAAATGCTTCCAGAAAATTTAATGCTGCTTTTAGAAGCCTGAAGACTTAAAAGGCTTTGAGAAAACTGAAAGGTTTCGAGAAGACTTGAAAGATCTCTGGAATACTTAATACTGCCCCTGAAAGACTTGATACTGCTTCCAAAGTTTCCAGAAGGCTTAATACTGTTTCTAGAAGACTTGACATGCTTCCAAAGGATCTGTTATTGACCATGGAAAACTTGAAATGCTTCCAGAACATTTGATATTGCTTCTAAAAGACTTGATATTGTTTCCAAAAACTATATTAGACTAAACACTACTGGCAGAATACATATTTATCTCAAAAGGCAAGAAACTGGTAATAAAAGTTGTGCCTATGGATATGGGCCTTTAATATTAAAAAATGTTAGAACATTTCCTTATATGAATATTGTTAATATGATTTGCCTTAGGCCTAGTTAATTCACCTTTGGTTAAATTTCATTATCGGATATTTATCATAGTTACTGATCAAATAGCCATTCATTGCAAGTGAAATTACAGTAGTCATGGAAAATATGTGGTATATACATATATTGTGTTCTATGGGCTGTAGTTTTCCTATAGTTATGGATTACCATTTCTTCTTATTTTTTAATGTAAAACACATCTAAAACAAGTTGAATCAACACAGTTTGAGTTGCTTTAGATTGTTCAATGATTTTTAAATTATTATTGTGTAATTTAATGCCGTTGAGGCAAAAGTTACTAACTGAAAACTACTAAAAACATCCATTTTCAACGCGTGAAATGTCCCTTAGAGAATTGTTCTAGTGAAAATAATTGCTTCAATGTTCTAGATTGCATTACATATTATAAGTATACATTTGTAATATAGAATTGAAAATAAAAAAACCGTGATCGCCGCAATCAACTAGACATTTTGGCAGCCAAACCTATTTTATGTT
Source organism: Onthophagus sagittarius (assembly GCA_036711965.1). Classification (NCBI taxonomy): domain Eukaryota; kingdom Metazoa; phylum Arthropoda; class Insecta; order Coleoptera; family Scarabaeidae; genus Onthophagus; species Onthophagus sagittarius. The sequence goes on from JASERS010000003.1 coordinate 67,941,032, forward strand.
GTAACTTTGTGCCGTTATTTTGATTTTCAAGAAAAAACTATAATAACTAGAACAAACCAGAACAACAAAGAAAATCTAATTATTCGGATTTCGGATTTTCCCATCGTCTTTTTATGTTTCCTATTTGCTGCTTTAAAACAATGTAGAACAATGAAAAAATTAAAAATCAAAAAATTGGGGACTAACTAATATGCTTCTAAAATGCTTCCAAAAGACTTGACCTGCGTCCAGAAGACTTGATATTGCTCCTGAAAGACTTATTGTTGCTTCCAGAAGACTTGAAATACTTCCAGATGATTTGAAATATTTGTTCTTGCTCTCAAAATACCAAATACTGTTGGCAAAATACAAAATATTTATGTCTGAAGTTCAAAAACTACAAATTAAAGACTTGATACTACTTGTATATCTTTCAACACTGGTCACAGAAGACATTTTCATTGCAAATGAACCAATAGGCATGAGATACATGGATGCTCTGGATGCACAGACGCATCCATACCAAATATTAATGGTTTTACCTGGATTGAAGATACCACTTTCAATTAATTTTTTAATGTAGTATTGAGCTTTTTTCCCAATTGAGTTTCTGAGCTTTTGCTGGGAACGTTTATTTTGGATAGCCATCATTCGTCTTTCCCAGTTCAGTTTGTTTCAGTCTCAGCACGTATTTTCAAAAAGCGACCCTATTAATATGGGTCTTCAAAGTTAAGAAAATTTTAAACATTTTTTAACAGTATGTTGTTCATACGATTTTAATATGGTTTAATATGTCCATGAGAAATCATTTAAGATCACTTTCCAAATTACGGATTTACGGTCAAGGCTGGTCAAAAAGGTTAGGTACGTAGCACTTTTTTATTACATCACACACTGGACTGATTCCCGATTCTAGCTGGACAAAATTATTTTATGAGCTTAATAACGGCTAGTGGACCAGAATAGACAATCTTCTTCTAGCAAACTTTGTATCTTTACTAATTGTAAGACATGTAAGGAACGATTTTGTCTCATTTCGCCGAGGTCGCTTGCGGGTGAGGCGCTGGCGTTTAAATGTTAACACGAAATCATTCATTTTGGAAGATTGTAGCTCCTCGCCCACAAGTGACTCGGCGGAGTGAGAATGTAATCGTCTTAAAGAAGATTTTGTATCTTTATTAAGATACACAAGGAAAGATTTCGCTCCAAATCGCCGAGGTCGCTTGCGAACGAGGCGCTGGATTTGAAATGTTTACATAAAATCGTCCAATTTGGATAAAATCTTCTTCTAGAAGACTTTGTATCTTTATTAACAATAGGACATGCAAGGAACGATTTTGTTTCAATTTTGGTTCATTGCTGGGTTTCAAATGAACATCCTCCTGATCGTTCAAAATTGATATAATTCAATTGATCTGATCATTTAATTCAAAATTGATTATAATTGATTGATTGTTATAATACATTTTTTATAGAATTAGGTTTACTGAAGGCTTGAGAAAATTTTTCTAAAAACCCAAAATTTTGTCAATGATTTTTTACTTTTGTCCATCTAGAATTGGGATTTAACCGAGTGAGCGTCGTAAGCCTTCAAATGTTATTTTTTACTCTTATACATTTTTATTTAAACGCATTGTTTTCGATTTTTTTCTAAAATATTGAAGATTTTTAAAATATTGTTATTAATAGCGCTCAAGAAAACAAACCAAAAAAATTGTCGGGATCAAGTTTCTAAAAAGCAACTCATTTTATGATTATGAAAATGAAAAAAAAAATGAAAATGAAAATCTTTCATCAGAACAAATTCATCTCATTTCGTTTTTGAGATATCAATATTTGACCTCGACCTAAATTAACAGCATTTCATAAAATTAACCATTTCCTCGATTATTTTTAAAAATATTGTAGATAATCAAATTGTTAAGATACCTTGGTTAAATTTTCTGTGTTTTATAACGAATAGTTGTGTTAATTCTGTCTGTGTAATAATATTCAAGTGAGTGGCGTGCGTGACACACGTGGGTGTTAATCGTGAGCGGGCGTGAGCAATATGGCATGCAAACATTTTTTCAGAAGACGCACGTCAAAATCAGAAAGCCTTCAGTTTTAGTTCTGATATGTATTACTCTTAATAATAGAGGACCAATCTGTTGTTCCTTTTTTTACTTTTCTTTTTTGAAAGATTTCTTTTTGAACCTTGAAAGAACCCCGCATAAACGGTACTTTCGTACACTTTTAATTTTTTTAAAAAAGCCTTTGTTATAAACACAGAGACTATTAATTTTTGATGAGTCGATATAAATATTAATTCCTGAAGAAATTCTATAAGATGAAATTTAAAAAATGTATGAAGCTGCCCCACCTTCCTACACCAGACATAACTTTATTAAAATCGAAAATATATGAAAATGTGAAACATAGAACAAAAAAATATTATTTCTTGTACGAGTCAAATTTCCCATTTTTGGGACATATTATGTATTTAAAGCAGGATCAGTATTGTTTCTAAGATGGGATTATATTTGTTAACATAAATCACATGTGAAATAAGAGCTTCGTAGTTTGATACATCGCATACTTCTAAATTGTATCAAATCTACTGATCAACAGGTTTCTTGCTTAGAAAATCTACTTCACACTAAAAGCACAAATTTTCTTGATCATTTTCTGTCTGATCAATGGGATCGACAGCTATAAACACATCGTCAGTGAAAAAAAAAGGATTTTTTGCGCGTGGATAAAAAAGTTAACATTTTACTACCTTGTTAAAAGAGATGAAATGTCAAATTATTTTCTATTATAGAAAAAAGCAATTATTTCACCGTAGTTCGATTTTAGTGGGTGGATGAAAGGTATCATTAATAATCAATTAGCGATAATTACTAGCTAATTATTAACTAATTGCGTCGCGTCTGGTGTGAAAAAGGAAGAAATCTTCTTCATGTTCACCACCTTTTCTGAGCCATTCTCTCTGTTGACATTGTTATCTATGTCGGTGGATCTCTATGGCTTCTCTTCTCAGCCTTTAATAATATTTGTTTGCCCTAGCCACACGTTTGTTTGATGGAAGTCCATCTCAACCTTTCATCCCTTTAAGTTGCATCACGCACCATGAGAAAGCTTCTAGTGTTAGTTCTAGTATTAGTGCTAATGACAGTTCTAATTTTAGCCCAAGTCGCATTTACTGTGAGAACCTTCGTATTATAAGCTTTCTTTAAAATTTTCCACTCTATATTCGATTCGTGTTAATCTTCATATAAGTGACCTCAAATTATAAGTTGTTCTAGAAGATATAAACGCCCATTTCCGCTATTAAACGATTTTTTTTGTTAAATTATTATTTTCTTGAAATATAATATATAATATAATATATTATCAATAATAGGTATTAATTATTAATTAAGTGAGCAATCAAGGTCTTGCAAAATTTGCATTCTTTGACAATTTTTTTTATCCTAATATATTCAAAATGAACTAAGGAACACAATAAGTATACTGAATGTTAATTTGGCAATAGCAAAAAAAATTACACTATTACCAAAAGTGATTTGTTTAACTCTAAATTTGCAAATTTGCATTCTCTGACAATTTTCTTAATCCTAATATGTTCAAAATCAGGTAAATAACACGATAAGTATACTGAATTTAAATTTGGCAGTAGTAAAAAAAATTACACTATTACTAAAAGTGATTTGATTAACTCTAAATTTGCAAATTTCCATACTTTGACAATTCCTTTTATCCTAATATGTTCAAAATGAGCTAAGGAATACGATTAGTATACTCTAAATTTGCATTCTTTGACAATTTTTTTATACTAATATATTCAAAATGAGCTAACGAACACGATAAGTATACTGATTTTAAATTTGGCAGTAGCAAAAAAAAACAGTTACAGAAAGTAATTTGATTTGCTCTAAATTTACAAGTTTCTATTTTTGTCAGTTATTTTATCCTGATGTGTTCAAAATGAGCTAAGGAACACGATGAGTATACTGAATTCAAATTTGACAGCAGCAAACAAAAATTACACTATTACTAAAAGTAATTTGATTAATTCTAAATTTGCATTTTTCGACAATTCTTTCTATCCTTATATGTTCAAAATGAGCTAAGGAACACGACAAGTATACTGATTTCAAATTTGGCAGTAGCAAAAAAATACAGTTACAAAAAGTGATTTGATTTGCTCTAAATTTACAAATTTCATTTTTTTCAGTTATTTTATCCTGATATGTTCAAAATGAGCTAAGGAACACGATAAGTATACTGAATTCAAATTTGGCAGCAGCAAACAAAAATTACACTACTACTAAAGTGATTTGGTAAGTTCTAAATTTGTAATTTCTTTAAAGAATTTTTTATCTTAATATATTCAAAATAATCCTAGGAACACGGTGAGTATATTCAATTCAAATTTGGCAGTACCAAAAAATATTACACTGTCACAAAAAGAGATATGATTAGCACAACATTTGTAAAATTGCATTTTTTAACAATTTTTTTATACTAGTATGTGCGAAATGAGCAAAAGAACACGATGAGTACACTCAATTTAAATTTGGCAGTACCAAAAATATTACAATATTACTAAACGTAATTTGGTTACACAATAATAAGAAAAAACCGAAACAAAATATTATTCTAGTCTAGATCTAAATCTTTATTTGCTCTTGTGACGTTTTAGAGTTGTATTTTTTAAATACAGATTATACATACAGATGTCTCGGGTTTTTGTAGCAGGACGACAAACGCTTTGTTTCGAAGATAAAGAGTGTTCAATTTAAATTTTCGAATATGTTTATTTAGGGATAGTTATCATTTTCAATACATTCTGTAGGATAAATAAGGACTTGCATAAAATATCATCGAAAAATCACAAATGATATTATGTTTCCATAAATTTATGAATATTTATGAATATACAGGGTGTTAATGAACGACATGTACATATCTCAGGGGGCGTTAGTACTCGATAAAATGGGAAAGAAATGCTAATAAACGTGTGGCCAAAAATGCGTTATGTGTTTATTACAGAGTGGTAAAGTTTAAATTTATCTTTCTAATTCTAATTTCACTTTTAATTTTTTGAAAAAAGTTTCTCCAGGTTTGTTACTTAGAAAATCTATTTCACACTAAAAGCACAAATTTTCTTCATCACTGAAATAAACGTACTTTTTTCCCGTGGGTAACAAACCTAATATTTTACTGCCTTGTTAACAGAGATGAAATGTCGGAAAAAAATAATTATTTTACCGAAGTTTCAAAATGGTAGTTTGATTTTAGTGAGTGGATGAAAGGTATCATTAATAATCAATTAGCGATAATTACTAGCTAATTATTAACTAATTGCGTCGCGTCGGTGTGAAAAAGGAAGAAATCTTCTTCATGTTCACCACCTTTTCTGAGCCATTCTCTCTGTTGACATTGTTATCTATGTCGGTGGATCTCTATGGCTTCTCTTCTCAGCCTTTAATAATATTTGTTTGCCCTAGCCACACGTTTGTTTGATGGAAGTCCATCTCAACCTTTCATCCCTTTAAGTTGCTTCACGGAGCATGAGAAAGCTTCCAGTGTTAGTTCTAGTATTAGTGCTAATGACAATTCTAATTTTAGCCCAAATCACATTAAGTGTGAGAACCTTCTTATTATTATTTTATAAAATTTTCCAGTCTATATTCGATTCGTGTTAATCTTCATATAAGTGATTTCAAATTATAAGTAGTTCTAGAAGATATAAACGCCCATTTCCGCTGTTAAACAATTTTTTTTTGTTAATTTATTATTTTCTTGAAATAATATCAATAATAGGTATTAATTATTAATTAAGTGAGCAATCAAGGACTTGCAAAATTTGCATTCTTTGACGATTTTTTTTATCCTAATATATTCAAAATGAACTAAGGAACACAATAAGTATACTGAATGTTAATTTGGCAACAGCAAAAAAATTACACTATTACTAATAGTGATTTGATTAACTCTAAATTTGCAAATTTGCATTCTTTGATAATTTTTTTATCCTAATATGTTTAAAACGAGCTAAGGAACACGATAAGTGTACTGAATTCAAATTTGGCAGTAGCAAAAAAAATTACACTATTACCAAAAGTGATTTGTTTAACTCTAAATTTGCAAATTTGCATTCTCTGACAATTTTTTAATCCTAATATGTTCAAAATCAGCTAAGGAACACGATAAGTATACTGGATTCAAATTTGGCAGTAGCAAAAAAAATTACACTATTACTAAAAGTGATTTGATTAACTCTAAATTTGCAAATTTCCATACTTTGACAATTCTTTTTATCGTAATATGGTCAAAATGAGCTAAGGAATACGATTAGTATACTCTAAATTTGTATTCTTTGACAATTTTTTTTATACTAATGTATTTAAAATGAGTTAACGAACACGATAAGTATACTGATTTCAAATTTGGCAGTAGCAAAAAAAAATTCAGTTACAAAAAGTGATTTGATTTGCTCTAAATTTACAAATTTCAATTTTCTTCAGTTATTTTATCCTGATATGTTCTAAATGAGCTAAGGAACACGATGAGTATACTGAATTCAAATTTGGCAGCAGCAAACAAAAATTACACTATTACTAAAGTGATTTGGTAAGTTCTAAATTTGTAATTTTTTTTAAGAATTTTTTATCTTAATATATTCAAAATAATCCTAGGAACACGGTGAGTATATTCAATTCAAATTTGGCAGTACCAGAAAAAATTACACTGTCACAAAAAGTGATATGATTAGCACAACATTTGTAAAATTGCATTATTTAACCATTCTTTTTATACTAGTATGTGCAAAATGAGCAATAGAACACGATAAGTACACTCAATTTAAATTTGGCAGTACCAAAAATATTACAATATTACTAAACGTGATTTGGTTACACAATAATAAGAAAAAACCGAAACAAAATATTATTCTAGTCTAGATCTAAATCTTTATTTGCTTTTGTGACGTTTTAAAATTGTATTTTTTAAATACAGACTATACATACAGATGTCTCGGGGTTTTGTAGCAATTTTGTTCAATTTAAATTTTCGAATATGCTTATTTAGGGATAGTTATCATTTTCAATACATTCTATAGGATAAATCAGGACTTGCATAAAATATCATCGAAAAATCACAAATGATATTATGTGTCTTACAATTAGAACGATTTTAAAATAACTTCGTATTAACTTTCCATAAATTTATGAATATTTATGAATATACAGGGTGTTAATGAACGACATGTACATATTTCAGGGGGCGTTAGTACTCGATAAAATAGGAAAAAATGCTAATAAACATATGGTCAAAAATGCGTTACGTGTTTATTACAGAGTGGTAAAGTTTAAATTCATTTTTCTAATTCTAATTTCACTTTTAATTTTTTGAAAAAAGTTTCTCCAGGTTTGTTACTTAGAAAATCTACTTCACACTAAAAGCACAAATTTTCTTCATCACTTTTTGTCTGATCAATAAGATCGACAGTTATAATCACATCGTCACTGAAATAAACGTACTTTTTTCCCGTGGGTAACAAACCTAATATTTTGCTGCCTTGTTAACAGAGATGAAATGTCGGAAAAAGTAATTATTTTACCGAAGTTTCAAAATGGTAGTTTGATTTTAGTGGGTGGATGAAAGGTATCATTAATAATCAATTAGCGATAATTACTAGCTAATTATTAACTAATTGCGTCGCGTCGGTGTGAAAAAGGAAGAAATCTTCTTCATGTTCACCACCTTTTCTGAGCCATTCCCTCTGTTGACATTGTTATCTATGTCGGTGGATCTCTATGGCTTCTCTTCTCAGCCTTTAATAATATTTGTTTGCCCTAGCCACACGTTTGTTTGATGGAAGTCCATCTCAACCTTTCATCCCTTTAAGTTGCATCACGGACCATGAGAAAGCTTCTAGTGTTAGTTCTAGTATTAATGCTAATGACAATTCTAATTTTAGCCCAAGTCGCATTAAGTGTGAGAACCTTCGTATTATAATCTTTTAAAATTTTCCATTCTATATTCGATTCGTGTTAATCTTCATATAAGTGACCTCAAATTATAAGTTGTTCTAGAAGATATAAACGCCCATTTCCGCTGTTAAACGATTTTTTTTTGTTAAATTATTATTTTCTTGAAATAATATCAATAATAGGTATTAATTATTAATTAAGTGAGCAATCAAGGTCCGTTAGCGTCGCATCGATCAGCGGTTTTGACATCGTCGTCGAACTTTGTCATTTAACTCTACCACCTTCGTCGGGGAATGGGATTCAAACTCTAAAACCCGAACAATACGAATCAATCAAGCGCCGCCGAACTTGCTGCAACGGCTGCTTTACTATATACATTTGCGTCGCGACGCACACTATAGCGTGCGCGTATTGATCCGGCGACGCCGAAGAGAGTTTGGTGGCCAAACCAGGAGAATCCTGCAGGTCGTGTGAATGACACCGCCGTTAAACTCAACGTCGAGATCAAATAATAATCTAATTATCATATCATAATACATTCGTATGATGTGTGTGTTTTGGGTTTTGGGTTTGGATAGTATATCATAGTATGATTAGACGTTAGATTTTCTTTAAATTAATTAGTTAATCGAGATGCACCGGTTAATTTAATACCGGCATTCTTAATTTCCCCTCGGCGGGCGTTTCGCGTTTATAATTGCGCGCCCGTCGAGGGGGACTATTAAGCCTACTATCCAGTGCATGACGGTCGGCGAGTTCCTTGACTTCTTCTCGTCGGAGATGTCTGAGCGATGACCTTGTTTGTTACCAAGGCTGCCTTTGTACGTTCCGTTCCATGCTGCGCCGCCGCCACCGCCGCCGTCGGTTGGGGCCCTACTCATCCTGCCATCTCTTTCTCTTCATGTCTCTTCCATAGATTTTTCGACAAACCTTTTTATTATTCTCAATTTCGATCATTCCCCTACATCATAATATTAACCATTAATCATCAAAAAAGAAAAGAAATTGTAGCGATTTTTTAATAATGGATATTCATCCCTCCAATTATTTAAATTCCATTTTAAAATTTACCTCGCGCATTATAACCATATTTAAATTATCATAATTATCTCATCGCTAGATCATAATTTTTGCAATTGGGCTACATTGTAGCGCTACAATCAGAGTAAAACGATTTACCCAAATTATTTTTCGCTAAATTTTAGCCAATAATTTTTTACCAAGTAATTTACCAAGAATGCAATAATGTATGTAGCGCGGTGAAACGAACTGTGGCAATATCACACGATGACGCATCATCTCCACGATGACGAACACGCGTTGTACGGCCGGAAATGCTTTTCGAACCGATTTCTACTGACCTCACTAAACCTGGAGTGTGAGTGTACTTCAGATATTTAGTTTTATTTACAAACAGATTTTAGTTACATTTAGTTTAAATGTATTCCAATTAAAATCTTTTTGTATGTTAAATTCAACGCGGTTTAAAATTAATTTATACGCGAAGCCTGTGTTTATCACCTTTCTCTTATTATAATCAAAATGTATGTTCTTTTAGGGTAATTAAACTTTTTATCGCATAATAATTAGGAAAATTAGTATTTTAGTAATACATTGTAAGCTCTTTATATAGATACGTATATAAATGTCCGGAAATTGTGTCTATATATGAAGGGTCAGTTGGAAAACCGATAAGTCACAACTTATTCACTTGTAAAAGAATCAGATACAAGATTTTTAAAATCAGATATAGGGTATCGTAAAATTATAATTGATCTCACAAACGTTTTAGTGTTAATAATAAAAATATCAAAAGTATGGTTAAAACTGCAAAACATTTAATTCTTACAAGACTTTTAAATTGGGACAACCATACAGGGTGTACAAGATTTTTGTAGCAGAACTTAAAAAGCTAGGAATACGATGAATACACTCAATTTAAATTTAGCAAGAGCAAACAAAATTGCACTATTACTAAAAAGTGATTTAATTAACTCTAAATTTGCATTCTTTGTCAATTTTTTTTATCCTAATATGTTCAAAATGAGCTAACGAACACGATAAGTATATTGATTTCAAATTTGGTAGTAGCAAAAAAAAATTACACTATTACTAATAGTGATTTGATTAGCTCTAAATTTGCATTCTTTGACAATTCTTTCTATCCTAATATGTTCAAAATGAGCAAAGGAACACGATAAGTATACTGATTTCAAATTTGGTAGTAGTAAAAAAAAATACACTATTACCAAAAGTGATTTGATTATTTCTAAATTTACAAATTTGCATTCTATGACAATTTTTTTTATCCTAATATGTTCAAAATCAACTAGGAACACAATAAGTATACTGAAATCAAATTTGGTAGTAGCAAAAAAAATTACACCATTACTAAAAAGTGATTTGATTAACTCTAAATTTGCAAATTTGCATTCTTTGTCAATTTTTTTTATCCTAATATGTTCAAAATGAGCTAACGAACACGATAAGTATATTGATTTCAAATTTGGTAGTAGCAAAAAAAAATTACACTATTACTAATAGTGATTTGATTAGCTCTAAATTTGCATTCTTTGACAATTCTTTCTATCCTAATATGTTCAAAATGAGCAAAGGAACACGATAAGTATACTGATTTCAAATTTGGTAGTAGTAAAAAAAATACACTATTACCAAAAGTGATTTGATTATTTCTAAATTTACAAATTTGCATTCTATGACAATTTTTTTTATCCTAATATGTTCAAAATCAACTAGGAACACAATAAGTATACTGAAATCAAATTTGGTAGTAGCAAAAAAAATTACACCATTACTAAAAAGTGATTTGATTAACTCTAAATTTGCAAATTTGCATTCTTTGACAATTTTTTTTATCCTAATATGTTCAAAATGAGCTAACGAACAAGATAAGTATATTGATTTCAAATTTTATCCTAATATATACAAAATGAACTAAGGAACACAATAAGTATACTGAATGTTAATTTGGCAACAGCAAAACAAATTACACTATTACTAATAGTGATTTGATTAACTCTAAATTTGCAAATTTGCATTTTTTGATAATTTTTTTATCCTAATATGTTTAAAACGAGCTAAGGAACACGATAAGTATACTGAATTTAAATTTGGCAGTAGCAAAAAAAAATTACACTATTACTAATAGTGATTTGATTAACTCTAAATTTGCAAATTTGCATTGTTTTACAATTCTTTCTATCCTAATATGTTCAAAATGACCTGAGGAACACGATGTGCACACTCAATTCAAATTTGGCAGTAGCAAGAAAATTACACTACATTTACAAATTAGCACTACATTTGCAAAATTGCATTTTTTAACATATTTTTTATGCTAGTATGTTCAAAATGAGCCAAGGAATACGATGAGTACACTCAATTTAAATTTGGCAGTACCAAAAATATTGCACTGCTACTAAAAGTGATTTGATTACACAATAATAAGAAAAAACCGAAACAAAATGTTATTTTCCATCAGTTAATTCTGATCTAGACCTATATCTGTCTAGATCTAAATCTTTATCTACTCTTGTACAATTTCAAAGTTGTATTTTTTAAATACAGAGTATACATACAGGGTGTTTCAGGTTTTTGTAGCATGACGTCAAACGCTTTGTTCCGGAGATACAGAGTGTTTAATTTAAATTTTCGAAATAAATTTTTTTTAATATTACACGTGTATATTTCAACAGATTTTGTTCAAATTTGGTATTTTAGGTTTTCTTGTATGAGAAAGACGATTGTGGTGTATATACTATAACGTATTCTTTGCGAAAAAACATAAAATGCGGATTATCTCGAAAACTAATAACTTTAGTTCACTTTGGTAAGAGTGCCTTTTTTATTTAAAAATGTACAAAGAGTAAGAATTTTTATTCAAAAGGTCAAGAAATAAACTCAAAAACGAATTAAGATATTTAAATATGATAAAAATTTCATCAGAATATCTTAAGAATTTAATTTTGTACGTTTCTTTTTTGTAATAATGGAGGAAATGGTTAATTTTATGGAATGTTACAAAATTAGGTTAGGTAAAAGTTTATATCTCAAAAACGGATTGAGACACTGAAGTATAATATTGTGCTTCAAAAATCATACGAAATTTTATCAAGACATTTTAAGGATTCGATTTGCTTTTAAATAATCAAGGAAATAATTAATTTTACGAAATAGTTCAAATGTAGGTAATGGTCAAAAGTTAATATCTCAAAAATCAATTGATATATTCAAGTATGGTTTTATTCTCCAGATATATGATATTCAAATATCATAAAAGGTTTCATCAAGATATCTTAAGAATTCAATTTTGTAGGATTTTTTAAAAATAATCAAGGAAATGATTAATTCTATGTAATGCTGCTAAATTTAGGTTGAGTTTAAAACTTGATTACTTATGAACGAATTGAGATATTCAAAAAATTACATTGTCACAAAAAGTGATATGAATACACAATAATAAAAAAAAAGCGAAATAAAATGTTATTTTGTATCAGAATTACCTGATGCAAAGTAACTTATGTTTGTCTAGATATAAAATGATTCCTTTCTTTAGAAACATTGGGGGATTACCAAAAAGAAGCGTGGGACTCTTTCAAGAATGTTTTTGGTCCTTATGCACAAATTTTTGGAATATACTAAGGACCCTGACTACAAAACTTTTCTATAATATTTTTTGTATGCTTCATGCAGTTCATCTCTTACACTGATGTCAATGTGCTAGCTAACTACTGTTGGTTGCTTAATCGAGAAACCAGAGAAGGAAAGTTCATCTTTTACACTCATATTAATGTGCGAGCTGAGTACTGTTGAATGCTCAATCGAGAAACCAAAGAAGGAAATCGGAAACGGATTTGAAAAAGCATCAAACAAAAAAGGAAAAGTTTCAAGGTTGATTGCGTTTGTGACTGTTTTTTAAAGGTAACTAACTATCTTGGAAATGGTGGCAGATACGAGATTAAATAAGATCATGAAAATACATGATTAATCATTATCACGATCAATCCGATGTCTCCTATACCGAATGTAATGAAATAATGTGCAAGTGCCCTGTCGTGTTATAATATTGTTCTGTGTCTAGTTTCTAAATTTACATCTTCTAGCCAATTTTCTTTTAAAAATAAAATGTAAATTTCTCCCGTCAATGTACCATCCAAGAATAATATTCCACCTCAAATATTTAACGACTAATCAAAAAGATATTTTGAGTGCTTACGGACTTTAGCCATGCAGGATTTTTAGGTAGCTTAATAATGCATGTTATGTCGATTTACTATTGCTTTTAAAAATCAAAATAATTCATCACTAAATGATACGGAGAGGGATTTATGTATTTTATCCCTTACGTGGGACACCTGTATATTGTTTTTGATTTTCAATATCACCAAACATTTTTTTCAAGATATGTTTAATTCTTGTATTCATCTTTAATCATTAATAATCTTTAATTTATCTAATTTTAATTCAAAAAATATAATTTTTTTAATCGGTTGTCATAAAATCAGCAGTTATTGGTAGCAATCCCTTGCAATTTTGATAAATGTTATGAGATATATGTGGATATAAGATATAGATTTTTTGGTTCATCCTGAATCAGAACATACAAAAAAATAAAACTGAATAAATTTCCACAAAATGTTTAGCGATACTATCAGAACTATTTTAGGATTTTTTTCTGGATATCTAAGAACTTTATTAATAGAATAAATAAGCAGATTTTCATTATCAAAGAATTTCCTGGTACACCTAGATAATTTCAAAAACATTTAACGATTACAATATATTTTTACCAGGAATCCCAACCGATTTATCTACATTCTAAGAATTTCTTATCTAATACTAATCACACATAATTCATTTATTTTTAATTGCATTAATACTCTCAAACACAAATTTAAAATAACTTTACAAACATTCCACTTCAAACGCATCCAAAACATATTAAAAAATATATATGAATCACTTTATATGATTAAGATCCGGCTGATTCATTGAAAATTACGTACATGTATTGACCCGATTCATAAAAAAAAAGTACGGCGCCAAGTATTTAATGCAAAACTCGTTTAATCCATTCTCGGACCGCATAAAAAATGGTAATTTTCTGTCATTGTTTGTAGAAAAGATTGTAATTCCCAGAGTAAGCGTTAACGATTATTCTTGGACGTATTCCATGTTTTACTTGCCACGTCAGCGGAGAAAATTATGACGTACAAGCGCCTACGCTCCCACATACGTGAATTGTTGATGAATAATTCTCGAAAATATTAGTTGTTTAAAAAAAATATTATTAATAATTAACTTACCTTATAATAAAATAAAGGTTTTTTGTTTATTTAATCAAAATAATAATAATAATAGACAGAATTATTTTATTGAGTATACTTACAATTTTATATACAACTTATCAACAAATTTAAAATACATACAATTTATGATATTGAGCATCCTAAAATAATTTAAAAGATTTTATGTACAATGTTAAGAATTAATTAAAATCTTAATTTTATTATTGTTCATAACAATTCATTCATGTGATTGTCAAAATATTTTACACCCCTTTTATTAAAAAAATTAAATTTACGTTTTTTGAGAGGAATTTTGTTGAGGTGGAACGAAAGGGGTCCATCTCAAACATTCCGGATCGACCTCTTTGAGTAATGTCCCTCTTCGTTTAACTCGTTCCGCGTATTCGTCCAACACGTCTTGTTTCCTTAATATAATGTGCTTTCCCTTCCAATACTTCATCATGCCGAGGGCTTGTAGGGTGGAGACGATGTCGTAGGAGTGAATGGCCATCTCTTGGCTGATATCTTTAACGGACAACTGGGTGCCAGCTGTCTTACACAGGTAGTTGAGCAGGACGTCTTTCCAGTAAGATCTGTACGAGATTAAACCCAAATCGCTGAGGGGCTTCTCGGGCGACCCTATTTTTCCTTCAACCCTGGTCAATAGGTAGCCTGCAACGAAGAATCCCACAAATGAGATTGATTGATTGGAGTATACCGAATATTCGTATTATTCAGTTTCATAAATAAGATGGGAGGACGAAGTGAATGATGATGGTTTTGGGAATATGACAAGGCGAGATGGTATAAGAAATAAATTTATTTATAAAGTAGAAAGTAATTGGAGCGTTTTATGCGGACTAACGTCGACACGATGTTCATTTAGGGGTTGAATTGGCGACAAAGTGTGAAGGGTTATTTACCCTTAGTGAACATATATTGTGGGAGGGTGAGATTTTCCTCTGTTTGGGTCACGTTTTCAGACCAGAGATTATCGATGACCTAAAACTAGGGGAGAATGTAGCACGTTCCTAAAAACTATTTGTTGCAGAAATGTGTAATTTTTTTTCTTTGTCATGTTGAAGCTTTGAAAATATTTTTTTATAACAGATTTGCATTTACTGCTTGAGGGCGACGCAATTTTGGGGGATTTTGGGGACAAACGACCTCGACGCTATAGGAAACGCTGTTCCTTACTAAAAATTGACTAAAAACCGTTAAATGCTACTTGCAGAAGGTTAAATACTACATCCACAAGATTTGGAAAATTTGGAAAATTAAATATTGTTGTAAAAAGACTAAATATTGCTTGCAGAAGCAAAAAGCTACCTTGAAAAGGTTAAATACCCCTCCAAGAAGAATAAAACCATTTCCAGAAAAATAATTAATGCTTCCAAAAGACTAAAACCACATTCAAAAAGTTAAATAATGCTTTCAGAAGGATGAATGTAGCTTCCAGAAGAGTAAATACTTTTTCTAGAGGACTCTATACAGCGTCAAGAAGACAAACTTATTCCACAGAAATAATTACTACTTCCAAAAGTTTGAAACGACATCCAAAACTTTAATTACAACTTCCAGAAGGATGAATACTACTTCAATAAGTTTAAAATTATCTTAAGAAGGATAAATACCGCTCCCATAAGACTAAAACTACTTCCACAAGATTAATTACTACGTCCAAAAGACTAAAACTATATCTAAAACGTTAAATAATACTTCCAGAAATATGAAGCTTCAAGGAGACTAAACACTTTCCAGAAAATTAGATTTTATTTTCAAAAGGTTAACACCACTTCCAGTATACTAAATGTTATTTCCAGAAAATTAAATACTGCATTCAGAAGACCAAAACCACTATCAGAAGATTATTTATTGCCTCCAAGAAGACTAAAACCATTTCCAGAAAAATAATTAATGCTTCCAAAAGACTAAAACCACATTCAAAAAGTTAAATAATGCTTTCAAAAGGATGAATGTAGCTTCCAGAAGAGTAAATACTTTTTCTAGAGGACTCTATACAGCGTCAAGAAGACAAACTTATTCCACAGAAATAATTACTACTTCCAAAAGTCTGAAACGACATCCAAAACTTTAATTACAACTTCCAGAAGGATGAATACTACTTTAATAAGTTTAAAATTATCTTAAGAAGGATAAATACCGCTCCCATAAGACTAAAACTACTTCCACAAGATTAATTACTACGTCCAAAGGACTAAAACTATATCTAAAACGTTAAATAATACTTCCAGAAATATGAAGCTTCAAGGAGACTAAACACTTTCCAGAAAATTAGATTTTATTTTCAAAAGGTTAACACCACTTCCAGTATACTAAATGTTATTTCCAGAAAATTAAATACTGCATTCAGAAGACCAAAACCACTATCAGAAGATTATTTATTGCCTCCAAGAAGACTAAAACCATTTCCAGAAAAATAATTAATGCTTCCAAAAGACTAAAACCACATTCAAAAAGTTAAATAATGCTTTCAAAAGGATGAATGTAGCTTCCAGAAGAGTAAATACTTTTTCTAGAGGACTCTATACAGCGTCAAGAAGACAAACTTATTCCACAGAAATAATTACTACTTCCAAAAGTCTGAAACGACATCCAAAACTTTAATTACAACTTCCAGAAGGATGAATACTACTTCAATAAGTTTAAAATTATCTTAAGAAGGATAAATACCGCTCCCATAAGACTAAAACTACTTCCACAAGATTAATTACTACGTCCAAAAGACTAAAACTATATCTAAAACGTTAAATAATACTTTCAGAAATATGAAGCTTCAAGGAGACTAAACATTTTCCAGAAAATTAGATTTTATTTTCAAAAGGTTAACACCACTTCCAGTATACTAAATGTTATTTCCAGAAAATTAAATACTGCATTCAGAAGACCAAAACCACTATCAGAAGATTATTTATTGCCTCCTGAAGACTAACCATTTCCGGAACGTTAAATACTGCTTCCAGAACTGCATTTTTTTTCTAAAAGGGTAATGATTTCTAGAAGATAATTAATAAATTGTTCAATTTATGAAAGAAGTGATGAACTAAAAGACTATCTTTAACGCCGTATATATATATATATATATATATATATATATATTATATAAGCAATATTTTGAAAATTTCCAGAAAAATAATTAATGCTTCCAAAAGACTAAAACCACATTCAAAAAGTTAAATAATGCTTTCAGAAGGATGAATGTAGCTTCCAGAAGAGTAAATACTTTTTCTAGAGGACTCTATACAGCGTCAAGAAGACAATTATTTCACAGAAATAATTACTACTTCCAAAAGTCTGAAACGACATCCAAAACTTTAATTACAACTTCCAGAAGGATGAATACTACTTCAATAAGTTTAAAATTATCTTAAGAAGGATAAATACCGCTCCCATAAGACTAAAACTACTTCCACAAGATTAATTACTACGTCCAAAAGACTAAAACTATATCTAAAACGTTAAATAATACTTTCAGAAATATGAAGCTTCAAGGAGACTAAACATTTTCCAGAAAATTAGATTTTATTTTCAAAAGGTTAACACCACTTCCAGTATACTAAATGTTATTTCCAGAAAATTAAATACTGCATTCAGAAGACCAAAACCACTATCAGAAGATTATTTATTGCCTCCTGAAGACTAACCATTTCCGGAACGTTAAATACTGCTTCCAGAACTGCATTTTTTTTCTAAAAGGGTAATGATTTCTAGAAGATAATTAATAAATTGTTCAATTTATGAAAGAAGTGATGAACTAAAAGACTATCTTTAACGCCGTATATATATATATATATATATATATTATATAAGCAATATTTTGAAAATTTCCAGAAAAATAATTAATGCTTCCAAAAGACTAAAACCACATTCAAAAAGTTAAATAATGCTTTCAGAAGGATGAATGTAGCTTCCAGAAGAGTAAATACTTTTTCTAGAGGACTCTATACAGCGTCAAGAAGACAATTATTTCACAGAAATAATTACTACTTCCAAAAGTCTGAAACGACATCCAAAACTTTAATTACAACTTCCAGAAGGATGAATACTACTTCAATAAGTTTAAAATTATCTTAAGAAGGATAAATACCGCTCCCATAAGACTAAAACTACTTCCACAAGATTAATTACTACGTCCAAAAGACTAAAACTATATCTAAAACGTTAAATAATACTTTCAGAAATATGAAGCTTCAAGGAGACTAAACATTTTCCAGAAAATTAGATTTTATTTTCAAAAGGTTAACACCACTTCCAGTATACTAAATGTTATTTCCAGAAAATTAAATACTGCATTCAGAAGACCAAAACCACTATCAGAAGATTATTTATTGCCTCCTGAAGACTAACCATTTCCGGAACGTTAAATACTGCTTCCAGAACTGCATTTTTTTTCTAAAAGGGTAATGATTTCTAGAAGATAATTAATAAATTGTTCAATTTATGAAAGAAGTGATGAACTAAAAGACTATCTTTAACGCCGTATATATATATATATATATATATATATATATATATATTATATAAGCAATATTTTGAAAATTTCCAGAAAAATAATTAATGCTTCCAAAAGACTAAAACCACATTCAAAAAGTTAAATAATGCTTTCAGAAGGATGAATGTAGCTTCCAGAAGAGTAAATACTTTTTCTAGAGGACTCTATACAGCGTCAAGAAGACAATTATTTCACAGAAATAATTACTACTTCCAAAAGTCTGAAACGACATCCAAAACTTTAATTACAACTTCCAGAAGGATGAATACTACTTCAATAAGTTTAAAATTATCTTAAGAAGGATAAATACCGCTCCCATAAGACTAAAACTACTTCCACAAGATTAATTACTACGTCCAAAAGACTAAAACTATATCTAAAACGTTAAATAATACTTCCAGAAATATGAAGCTTCAAGAAGATTAGATTTTATTTTCAAAAGGTTAACACCACTTCCAGTATACTAAATGTTATTTCCAGAAAATTAAATACTGCATTCAGAAGACCAAAACCACTATCAGAAGATTATTTATTGCCTCATGAAGACTAACCATTTCCGGAACGTTAAATACTGCTTCCAGAACTGCATTTTTTTTTCTAAAAGGGTAATGATTTCTAGAAGATAATTAATAAATTGTTCAATTTATGAAAGAAGTGATGAACTAAAAGACTATCTTTAACGCCATATATATATATATATATATATATATATATATATATATATATATATTATAAGCAATATTTTGCCAATACATTTTTGGTATTATTTTCATACAATTTGTTGTTACTATATGGTCAATTCATTACCGACCACCTGTACAACAGTAATGTGTCTATTATGAACATACTGTATATGATTCAATTATTTTATGGCTTTATATTTTGTAGTTTATGGTAGTAATAATCTATAAAGAAGGGCATTATAAAAACAAATATCCACCCTTTTTCACTTTCGTCATACTGTGCGATGGTTTGAGGTAAAATGTTTTCTTGTAAGAGATGTTATTTCTTTATCAAGACATATTTTTTTTTTTTATTTTATTTTAACTGATTCCAAAACAGTGAATGTCACTGGTATCGAAGCCTTAATACACAAAAAATATATGTAAACAAAAAAAATCACAATAGGTCATGTATAAAAAACGAAAATGAAAATCATCAAAAATGCAAACCCACCAGAAACAGATCAACACTCATTCACTTCAAAAACATTTTCAGATTATAAACTAATTTTTTCATTGTCCTTGCCTCCACTATTATTATCGGAACACTGTTGTATGCTTTAATACCAAGATATAATGGTGATCTCTGTGCTGTCGTTGTTCTACAATATTTATTTCTAAAATCATTTGCATTCCGGGTGCTGTATTCATGCCAGTTCTTAACTTGTTTTGTATTTATATTAGTCTTTATTAGTTTGTTTTTTATAGAATATATATATTTTATTTGCTCATAAGTCCGAATTTTCTGCAAGTTCCATATATTTTCCATTTCATACACAAGATCAGTTGACATACAATAGTTCAACTGAAAGATAGATTTTACTGCTTTATTCTGCGTTCTTTGTAATTTATTTAACTGGTAAAGCGGAAGACCTCCCCAGCAGGGAATTAAATATCTAATTTGTGGCAGTATAAAGCTATTATAGAGTAAACGCCTAGAGTTTTTATTTAAGCAATCCGTACACCTTTTTATTGCACTAACCATTGGCACAATTTTTTTAATGATAGCATTCACATGTACATTCCAATTGACATCATTTGTCAAATTTAAACCTAAGTATTTGTACGTTTGCACTTCTTTTAGTTTTTTTCCATTGAGAAACACATTTATATCACTTTTTTGTTTATTTTTTTGTTTAATAATCATATATACCGTTTTATTAACGTTCACCGATAATTTATTATAGCACAGCCATGTATAATACAGATTTAAGTCGTCGTTCGCCACCTTTTCAAGTTCCTTTATATTACTTGATGATATAACCAAGACGGTGTCATCAGCAAACACAAAATATCTCGCTTGAAGTTGTAGATACTTTAAGTTTTGAATGCATAATAAATATTGCAAAGGACCATGTACTGATCCCTGAGCTACTCCAATACTTGGGCTTTTTTTTTTACTCTTGGTTTTATTGATTTGAGTATAATGCTTACGGTCCTTAGAATATGACTGGAAGAGGTCTTTTGCAATGCCTCGCATTCCCATTTTTTCTAATTTATTGAGTAAAATATCTATGTCCACAGTATCAAATGCCTTTTGTAAGTCAATAAACACTGTCAAAACATACCTCTTCTTATCGAGTTTTTCTGTAATATATTCTAGTAAATCCCCTGTCGCCCCCAAGGTACTACTCTTCTTTTGAAATCCGTATTGATATGGATCGATGTTAAAGAATTTCTGTATAAAGTTAGTTAACCTGTGTTTGATAACTTTTTCTGTTATTTTAGAAAATATATTTATGATTGAAATTGGTTTATAGTTACCAAGTTCTGTTTTTGCTCCTTTTTTATGAATAAGGGATATTTGCGCCGTTTTTAATTCATTCGGAAACAGGCCAGTAACCAGGATATCATTAATGATATTCACTATTTTGTCTCCCAAAACTTCAAAAAGCAGCACTATATCAGATTTAGTAATACCATCTTCTCCCGGCGAACTATTATTATTTAAATCCCTTATGATAGAATTAATTTCTGTTAAATCAGTTGGTTCCAAGTAGATGGATTCTTTTGTTTCTTCTTCTCTAAACTGGTGATTAAGAACCGGTTTAATTTTTGAGGCTAAATTCTTACCTATTTCAGAAAAATAAGTATTAAATTCCTCAGCTATTTGTTGCTCATCTTCAATGACTGCACCTATCATACTTTTCATTTGTCCCATTTTGCCCTTTTTTTTTGTTCGTTTCAAACATATATCGTTCAGGACCCTCCACATTTTTTTACTCTTTGTTCCAGCCTCATTAAGTGTTTTTTCCACATACTCCTTCTTTAATTTTCTTCTCATATTATTTACCACATTCTTCAAATTTTTAAAATGTCTTTCGGTTTCTGAGTTTCTTATTAATTTCCATCGCTTATATGAATTATCTCTGTTTTATTTTCTCAATAAACTCAGCATTTATCCAATAGTTGTTGTTGGATACTTTTATTCTACTTTCCTTTGTACACTCAATTTTTGTTTTTGTTATTATTTCTGCTAATTTTCCAAAGGAAGTTATTTCTTCCTGTTGCAATTTCACTTGAATTAGTTCTTTCCATTTTCCTTTCAGCAGTTTAATTTTATTGATAACTTCTTTAGTTTTTCTTTCAATTACTTTGTTTAATTTAATATACATAACTTTATGATCTGATATCACATGATCCGTAAGGGTTATATCACAGTAGAGGTTTTTATTCATTAAAACATGATCTAAAATAGTAGCTGTTTTTTCATTTTGTCTAGTAGCATTCTCAGTAGTAAGAATATTCTGTATTGTAAATGTGTTCATTTCGATAATATTTTTATACTCTCTAATCGTATCAGTTTCACTGAGTAAATTTAAATTCATGTCTCCCAAAATAATACAAGGAGACTTCTGAGTTTCCATAATTTTATCTATTTGTGCTAAAAAAACGTCAGCTTTGTTTCTGGGCGCTCTATAGATATTTATAATTACGCAATTAACTTTAGTAAGACAAACACAAAGTATGTTACAGTCCTCAATTTCCATTTCTCGAATATGTCTCTGATCATACTCCAAATTGTCTTTTATAAACAGACTCAGCCCTCCTCCCCTTGAATCTCTACAATGATGGACAACGTTATAATTTGGTATATTAAAATATTCCACCTCATTAGGATAAATCCATGTTTCAGTAAGTGCAATTATGTGAATTTCAAAATCATGCTTATTTACAATCTCCATCAAGTCATCAACTTTATTTCTTAGACTTCTTATATTTATGTACAAGATATTAAATATTTCATCCATTTCTGTTACGATCTAGACATATATACATTAATTCCAATTTTTGTACTTAATATTTTAATTTTATGAAGTAAGTTTATATAGTAAGATCTTGTTCAGATCTTATTCTGATAGACTGATCCTTAAATGTTTTGCGAAGGTAAATCTTACCATTTCTACAGAACGCTGCTGCAAAGTTATTTTCTTTTCTAAAATCACGTGTACTTTTAAAAAGTCTCTGATTCGCAATAGTAAGATCTTCATTAAAGAATATATTTCCATTTTTTCCATTCAGTCCACACTCACCAACTTTGATACCTTTAAGTTCTTTAACCTTTTTGAAAACCTGCAATTTCAGGCTTTCTTCTAAGAATTTGACAACGATAGGTCCTTCCCTCTTCTGTTTAACTCTAAAGCAGTCCGTTATTTTACTCATAGGTATATTCAGCGTCATTGTCCCAAAAACCTTACACACAACTTCTTTTGTCTCTTCATTTTCTTGGATCGGTACACCAGAAACAATGATATTCCTTTGTCGTTCTATTTGCTCTTGGTTATTTGCTTTTTGTTCCAGTATTTCCAATCTTTTCTTTAATATACGATTTTCATCTCTATAAAGCTTCACCTCCTCAAACAAATTTTCAGACACCTTTTTTTGATCCTCAAAAGAATCTGACATAAATTGAACTGATTTTTTAAGATCCTCTATATCTCTGAGTATTTTTTCCTCGAAGGGTTTAAGGGCTTCGCTTAAGAGTTGCTTCACTATATGTATTAATTTTACTTCATCCACAAGTTTCGATGTTTCATAAACTTTATCTTCCCTAACCTCACTTCCATCGCGCGGTTTACAACAAATCATTTTATTTTCCTTATTCATTACTTTTGCTTGCAACGCACAACTAGGGTGGTAGTAGGAATTGCAAATTTCACATCCCACTGGTGCATTGACCTTCTTCCTGCAGGATTTACAATTCTTTTCCATTTTTCATTAACTTTATAACTGTTTGTTTTGAAATACATAACCTCTCAATGCAATATAAGGAACGATTTCGGTTTAACCATAAACATCTTGTTAGAAGAGACATTCTATCTTTACCAAGCCATATAAGGAATAATTTCGCCAGAAATTACCGAGGGTGCTTGCGGGGGTGGCGCTAGACTTGATGTGTGAGGTATTTAAGAAGACATTTACTTCTTGTTCGGGCGAGGCGCTGGATTTGAAATGTTTACATAAAATCTTCATTTCAGAAAATTGTAACGTCTCGCTCGCAGGCGACCCCGGCGAAGTGAGAATAAAATCGTCTTATAGGAGACTATATATTTATTAAGATATACAAAGGACACAAAAATGCAGATTTTTACGTTATCGTAACTCGTAAACGACGTTTCTTCTATCGAAATCACAAAATGCCCGATCTCAATTGTCTTCCGTTAACCTTGTAAAGCCCTCGAAATATCGCCATGTTCGGCTCGTTGTTTATGAATGTTTGAACGCCTAAAACTCTAGCCCCCAATATAAAAAATAATTGAAACTAAATCTACTATAATTAGAGAACGGTTAGACCGATTTTAATAGTTTATACCTTAATCGAAAGGTTACATGTGACTGAATGCTGTTGTCGAAATGCCTGGTCCGAAATATGTAAGAGTTTTGATTGAAATACAAAAAAACTAATAAATCAAATACATCAATTATTTCCGGAATTAATTGATCATTTTCATTCTTCAACATCTCTATCGAAAGTACCGGCGCTCATCAAGATTACTGATGATATTAGACGTGGTTGTGATGATCGGCGTTTGGCCTTATTGGTCTTGCTCGATTTCAGTAAGGCATTTGATTCCGTGGATCATGGTTTGTTGGTGGCAATTCTTTCTTCTGTGGGTTTTTCGTCGAGCTGTGTCGCGTGGTTTCAATCGTACCTTTCTAATCGTTCGTTGTGTGTACGTGACTCCTCATCATCTTCGTCTATAGTTGCAAGCCACTGTGGTGTGCCCCAGGGCAGTGTCTTGGGTCCACTCCTATTTTCAGTATTTATAAACTCCATTTCTAAAATAATTAAGTGCAACTTTCACCTATATGCAGATGACCTCCAAATTTATACAACTGCAGCTGTGGATGCACTTCCAGCAGCGGTGATGCGGCTTAATAGGGATCTTGCTAGCGTTCTGGACTGGTCTAGATGCCATGGCTTGGGTTTAAATGTGGCAAAGACTCAGGCTATTGCTTTTGGATCAAGGCCTCTGGTAACAAAATTTTACTCCCTTAACAATACCTATTTGTCACTTGATGGTAATATTATACAATTCTCTCGAACTGTTAAAAACTTGGGTGTGATGATGGATTCTGCATTGTCCTGGCAGCCCCAGATTCAGTCTATATGTAGGAAGGTCTATTTCTGTTTCTACTCCCTACGCAAGCTTGGTTGTTTCCTTCCACCTACTGTTCGTCGTAACCTTTGTTACTCTTTAATTCTTCCCCATTTGGACTATGCCGATACCGTATACCCGGACCTTTCGATTGGTCTTCGTAACAAATTAGAGAGGTTACAAAATAATTGTGTGCGCTTTATCTTCGATCTGAGAAAATGTGAGCATGTTACACCTTATCGTAATCACCTCGAAATGCTTACCGTTGAGCACCGTAGATCTTTCCGTATACTAACTACCTTGTACAAGATTCTTTCCTCTCAGTCTCCAATCTATCTGTTCACTACATTTGAGTTCATGGCCTCTCGCGGTCTTCCTACTAGAGCACAATCTGGTGTCTCACTCATGTTTCCGATTCATCGTACCGAAATATATCACGGGTCATACACAGTGCAAGCTATAACTCTCTGGAATAACTTACCCACTGAGTTGCGGGAAGCCCGTAGTTTTTCTGTATTCAGAGCATCGCTTAAAGATCGCTTGTTGTCACAACAGTTGTCTCAGACTGTTTCCTGATTTAATCTGCCTCTTCTCTTTCCGTTCTCAGCTGACAGCTTTATTTCTTCTTCTCCAATCATTTTTCTTTTGTTTAATTCGAGTCTCTTTCCTTCTTATTCTTGCGTACTCTTTTTCTAATACGTTATACATAAATTTATTATTTTTTTTTACTTATATTCGCCATATCAATTTATTTTTTTTTAACATACATTGCTGATTGGGTCGATTTGAAAACATCGCCTCTGGCGATAAATCGACCTTTTGTTAACCTTGTACCAATGTTAAGGAATGATGTGTACATTTTTTTTTTCTTTTATTGTATATCTTGGTGGCAATAAATTGTAATTGTAATTGAAAGTATGATCTAAAACAACTGCAAAGGTGGAAATGCCCGATCTCAAAATTTACTAATTACCCTTCGTACGGCTATTGTAATGATCTGGCGAACTGGGAGGCTTTGGGTAGAATTGGGTAGAGTTTTCGAATAGGACATTTCCACTTTCGAATTGGCCATGGATTAAGCTTTCGAATGAGGCATTATTTAACGAAATCGGTTGAGTGGTTCTCTTCTTATAATCAAAATACTATACATGTAAAGTCCTATCTAATTGGGGGCAGGAAAAATTGGAGGCTAATTTCGCATAGGTAAATATCTCACTGTGCTGCCCTAAAGTTCGTCATTGTAGACATCTTTTATTTGAAAAATTTTTGGCTATATCAAACGGTAAACACGTTCTATTGGAATTAAATTTTAAACCCAATTTTAAACAGCCTTAAGATGAGAAGGATATACTCCAATTTCAAATACTTCGGTTTTGTTGCTTCTGCACACAAATATTCAAGTGTTTTAGCGTTTATATAATTCCCTCTTTGCGGTGATTTATTATTTTTTAGATTTTATCTATTAGAACTTTATATTAGAGATTTTACTTCATGCCTAGTTACAGATATTAATTAAAAAGAGTGTGCCTTAAGCTGCTTATTCGCTACATTTATATAGTAATCATTAAACGGATTAGCTATTTCTTTCTTGTCGTCAACTTTTTTATCGTTATGTATAATTTCTTGTATATTTTTGTTTTACTATTCGTGTTTAAATCTTTTCTTTTCTTATTAACGGATTTTATTATAGCTTGTGTTATCCAGTTACTTCATCCTTCGTTGCCCCTTCTTATTTTTATTACATTAGTATTATTACGTGTAGCATTTTGTATAGTTAATTAATCTTTCAGCCATCTTTTCGACGTCATTCAATTTATAACAAGAATCTAGTCAATCTGAGATATCTCCAATTTAATTCATTTTTTATTGTCTAATGTTTTTGTACTATTTTGGTTTAGTATATTATTGGTTCTTCAATCGGGGTAATCAGCATTTTGTATTATTAACACAAAGTAATTGATACTAAAAAGTAAGTAATACTAAATGTCTTCTTACAAGAGATTTTATTTCTTTACTCTTACGTATAAGGAACGATTGGATTTGATATATTAACACAAATTAATTACGTATCAACTTCCTAGCACCTCACATTTTTCTAAATCTTTTTAATTTGATTCTTAATAGCAATCAAATAGGTTCAAAAAACAGTCAATCAAAAAATAAGAATTAGGATTTCGTATGTTATTAGAAAAAAAAAGATTTGCTTCGTATAAATCGTTTCTTCGTAACCATCGCGTGCGCCGTATTTGCACTAAATTGAATTATTTCAGCCCTTGACCTGACAGTTAAACTGAAATAGGTTGGATAAAAATATTTCCTCACATTTGAAATTGTAAATTTTCCAGTTATTTTTAAACGGCTGTTTTATAAAACAGCCGTTTTATAAAAATTATCGCTGGTCACAAACTGGAACGTATCCTTTAATTGCTGACGTATTACAGTATTTGATGTGAGAATAAAGTCTAAAGAACGTCGAAGAATGAAGTTCAATGCGCTCGAATAAAGCCACCTCTGGGTAGCCTCTTGAAATTGTTGGAATTTCCGGAGCAGTTCACTTTTAGCGGCGTAAGAGGCGATGAACCGGTAATGTAAAGAGCCAAAAAGCGGCCATAAATTTCTCCGGGGCGATAAGAACATTTTACGTACTCATTAACAAAAAAGACAAAAATCAATCGTCCTCAACCTATTCATAAAATGTATTCATAGTACGTCGACGTAGTACTACATCACGTCTTTCCCCTCTTACATTAGATCGTTTCAATGTGAGTAGTACGACGACGTAGGCTAAAAAACTATAAAACGGAAACGTTGTAGCCGGCAGTGATTGTCACCGCAACTTTAAAAATCCCCATTCATACAAATAGTGAGATTTTTTTTTTGTTTTGGGGTTATTTAGGCCATCATCTCTGCGACGCCACTGTTTTGATATGACGATTTCTCAATTAATGTTGTTAAAACGATTTTTTTTGTTTGATTTTTTGTTTAGGATTTATTTGTTGGGTGGGCGAAAATGTTGCAAAGGAAGGGCGTGGTGTGTGTCGATCGGATACCCGCTGCTACCGCCGCAACCGCCGCCGTGACGTCATTCATTGACGCCGCCGCGACGCTCTACGTACGCCCGTCGGCGGCGTCGGTCCCGCCAGACGGTCGTATCGATCGCGTCGAGGTCAATATCCCCTCCCCACACTCCTCTGCCGTAGTCACCCTACGAACCCGGCGTCGCGACGCCCTCCACCATCCTTCTGCGCCACCCTTTCAATCCACCACACGCACCGTGTTAACTTAAAAAGATGAGACGATGTTAAAGATATCTTCGTTTTATTTTCATTCTTCAAATTTGATTAAACAAAAAAAAATAGTTTTTTAATAATCATTTTCAGATTCTTTTCGTATACGCAGTGAAGGGCGACTTGCAATACAATTTTTCTCCGGTATTAAAGATCGATATTGATGACGAAATACCGGTATTTCGGTGATGACTAAACTAAATATAAAGAAAATAAAAAAGCGCCAAATCAGCGAATGGAATCATAGCCTAACCCAACCCAACAACTGTTCGCTCTCTAATCATTGCCAGAACAGAATCTGGCCACCAACATCTTGCTTTTCTCACTCACTTCCTTCCTTCACAAGGTATTTTGGAAGCCACTCTGTAATTATAACCCCATATCTTTCATATCATCTCCTATATCTTATCGGTGTCTGTGGACATTCGTATCCATGTCGCTTACCTCTCCCGCAATAAATAATAATATAACCCAAGACAACCTTTTTTTGCGAGGGAGCACTATCTTCTTCCTGCTCCATCATCCACTATTCCTTCATTTCATCCCCATGCCTACATACTGTTAGGCTCTCTCTGTTTTCTTCGCGACTATAATCCTCTCACAAACATCGCTACTGTATTCCACCTTTTCCAACATTCCACCATAACTTTGATGCAATTTCTTGGGGTTAATACTGTTCATAATTTCTTCCAGGTTTCCTGTATTTCATCTTACAAGCTTACATACTCAAAAAAAAGTGTACTTCACACCGGCTATGTTATGTTTAAAGAGATAGCCTTTAAAGCCGTACCCACTCACAGTTGACTAATAGTATTATTTAGTCCATCTGGCCTTATCACGTTTGTTCCAGTCTTAAACTTTTTTCTCCTCCAAGAAGGTTCAATCTTCATTTATTGCTCCCGCGGATACCCTCCCTCTAGTCATTAGCTCAATTGGTAGTGAGCTTTTCCAACACAACATAACCCAATCCAACTCAGCTCAATCTAACTCAATGGCACGAGAGAAGTGAAACTAATTAGTCAGATCATAAGATAAAGTAAACATCATGGATAAAAAAACTTATAATCATACAGAAAAGGACACGATAAACAGGCTATTTGGCATTATTTTGTGAAAGAAGTAACATACTATGTACTGGAAGTTCTACAACTGGTCTTTATCTATATTTAGGAATCATTCATGATCGAATTTCTAACATGAGACATATAGACTTATGAGATGACAGATATGATTCATGTGCGAACGATAAACATAGTGCACCTAAACAAAGTACAGTAACAACTGAATACTTACTGGATAATCTGTGGCAGGCGGGAAACAAATATTTATTATGATATAAAACTAAAACTAACAATAGATCTAGAAGTGGAATGCGGAAACGTCCAAGAAAAAATAATTTTTAGAAAATCAGGATGGGCGTAATTTTGGGATTTAAAAAAATGTTTTTGACACCAAGTAGCCCAAACTTTCTACATTAAGATATTTTTTTTACATTTTTGATTAATAATTAATGACGTAAACACGACAAGTTTTAGAAAATCATTGTATACCCACAATGATTTTGGAACACATTTTAGAATTGAAGAAATAATTTTGATACCAAATTAAAGCCCAAGCTTCATAGTTTAGAATAAAATACTTCAAAATCAAAGACTTTTTCCCATCCTTTCCATTTTTAATTTACAACCAAAGACGTAAGTACGACAAATTTTAATTTTAAGAATATATGATTTTTATACCAAATTAAAGTACTTTATACTTTAAGATACCATATTTTGGAATTAAGAACTTTTTCCCCATCCTTTTAATTTTTGATTTATAACCTAAGACGTAAGAACGACAAACTTTAATTTTAAGCAAAAATTATTTTTATATCAAATTAAAGTACAAGCTTTATACTTTAAGATACCATACTTTGAAATTGAGAATTTTTTCCCCACCCTTTCAATTTTTGATTTATAGCAAATAATGTAAAAACGACAAATTCTAGTTTAAAAGAAAATAATTTTCAAAAAATTATTTTGGGCGTAATTTTGGAATTGAAGAAATGATTTTGATGCCAAATTAAAGCTCAAGCTTCATGCTTTAAAAAGATATACTTCAAAACCAAAAACTTTTTTCCCATCCTTTCAACCTTTGTATTATAACTAAAGACGCAAGAACAACAAATTTTAATTTAAAGAAAAAATGATTTTTATGCCAAATTAAAGTACAAGCTTTATACTCTAAGATACCATACTTTGGAATTCAGAACTTTTTCCCCATCCTTTTCATTTTTGATTTATAGCAAATAACGTAAAAACGACAAATTCTAATTTAAAATAAAAGATTTTCCAAAAATTATTGTTGTCCTAATTTTGGAATTGAAGAAATGATTTTGATGCCAAATTAAAGCCCAAATTTCCTACATTAAAGTGACATACTTGAAAATCATAAACTTTTTTCCCATCCTTTCCATTCTAGATTTATAACCAAAGACGTACGAACGACAAATTTTAATTTAAAGACAAAATATTTTTATACTAAATTAAAGTACAAACTTTATACTTTAAAATACCATATTTTGAAATTAAGAACTTTTCCCCATCCTTTCCATTTTTGATTTATAGCAAATAAAGTAAAAACGACAAATTCTAATTAAAAAAAAGATTTTCAAAAAATTATTTTTAGCGTAATTTTGAAATTGAAGAAATGATTTTAATAACAAATTAAAGCTCAAGCTTCAAACTATAAAATGACATATTTCAAAATCAAAAACTATTTTCCCGTCCTTTCCATTTTTGATTTATAATCAAAGATGTAAGAACGACAAATTTTGATTTTAAGAAAAAATGATTTTTATACCGAATTAAAGTACAAGCTTTATACTTTAAGATACCATACTTTGGAATTAAGAACTTTTTCCCCATCCTTTTCATTTTTGATTTATAGCAAATAACGTAAAAATGACAAATTCTAATTTTAAAAGAAAAGATTTTCCAAAAATTATTGTTGTCCTAATTTTGGAATTGAAGAAATGATTTTGATGCCAAATTAAAGCCCAAATTTCCTACATTAAAGTGACATACTTGAAAATCAAAAACTTTTTTCCCATCCTTTCCATTCTAGATTTATAACCAAAGACGTACGAACGACAAATTTTAATTTAAAGACAAAATATTTTTATACTAAATTAAGTACAAACTTTATACTTTAAAATACCATATTTTGAAATTAAGAACTTTTCCCCATCCTTTCCATTTTTGATTTATAGCAAATAACGTAAAAACGACAAATTCTAATGAAAAAAAAAGATTTTCAAAAAATTATTTTTAGCGTAATTTTGGAATTGAAGAAATGATTTTAATAACAAATTAAAGCTCAAGCTTCAAACTTTAAAATGACATATTTCAAAATCAAAAACTATTTTCCCGTCCTTTCCATTTTTGATTTATAATCAAAGATGTAAGAACAACAAATTTTGATTTTAAGAAAAAATGATTTTTATACCGAATTAAAGTACAAGCTTTATACTTTAAGATACCATACTTTGGAATTAAGAACTTTTTCCCCATCCTTTTCATTTTTGATTTATAGCAAATAACGTAAAAATGACAAATTCTAATTTTAAAAGAAAAGATTTTCCAAAAATTATTGTTGTCCTAATTTTGGAATTGAAGAAATGATTTTGATGCCAAATTAAAGCCCAAATTTCCTACATTAAAGTGACATACTTGAAAATCAAAAACTTTTTTCCCATCCTTTCCATTCTAGATTTATAACCAAAGACGTACGAACGACAAATTTTAATTTAAAGACAAAATATTTTTATACTAAATTAAGTACAAACTTTATACTTTAAAATACCATATTTTGAAATTAAGAACTTTTCCCCATCCTTTCCATTTTTGATTTATAGCAAATAACGTAAAAACGACAAATTCTAATGAAAAAAAAAGATTTTCAAAAAATTATTTTTAGCGTAATTTTGGAATTGAAGAAATGATTTTAATAACAAATTAAAGCTCAAGCTTCAAACTTTAAAATGACATATTTCAAAATCAAAAACTATTTTCCCGTCCTTTCCATTTTTGATTTATAACCAAAGACGTAAGAACGGCAAACTTTAATTTTAAGAAAAAATGATTTTTATACCAAATTAAACTACAAGTTTTATAGTTTAGGATACCATACTTTGGAATTAAAAACTTTTTCTTTATCCTTTCCATTTTTTGATTTATAGCAAATAATGGTAAACGACAAATTCTAATTTAAAAGAAAAGATTTTCAAAAAATTATTGTTGGCGTAATTTTGGAATTGAAGAAATGATTTTAATACCAAATTAAAGCTCAAGCTTCAAACTTTAAAATGACATACTTCAAAATCAAAAACTATTTTCCCGTCCTTTCCATTTTTGATTTATAATCAAAGACGTAAGAACAACAAATTTTGATTTTAAGAAAAAATGATTTTTATACCAAATTAAAGTACAAACTTTATACATTAAGATACCATACTTTGGAATTAAGAACTTTTTCCTTATCCTTTAGATTTTTGATTTATAGCAAATGATGGTAATAAAAAAAATGTATAGTTTAGGATACCATACTTTGGAATTAAAAACTTTTTCTTTATCCTTTCCATTTTTGATTTATAGCAAATAATGGTAAACGACAAATTCTAATTTGAAAGAAAAGATTTTCAACAAATTATTGTTGGCGTAATTTTGGAATTGAAGAAATGATTTTGATAAAAATGACTTATTTCAAAATCAAAAGCTTTCTTCCCATCCTTTCCATTCTTGATTTATAACCAAAGACGTACGAACGGCAAATTTTATTTTTAAGAAAACATTATTTTTATACCAAATTAAAGTACAAACTTTATACTTTCAGATATCATACTTTCAAATTAAGAATTCTTTCTCCATCCTTTCCATGTTTGATTTATAGCAAATAACGTAATAACGACAAATTCTAATTTAAAAGAAAAGAATTTCAAAAAATTATTGTGGGCGTAATTTTGGAATTGGAATTTTGATACCAAATTAAACCCAAAGCTATCTATTTTAAGATGACATACTTTGAAATTAAAAGCTTTTTCATTTTTTATTTATTAGGAATACTTTATTAAGAAACTAGTAGGAATATTAAGAAAACGTGGGAATATTCAAAAATCTGTGTTATTACACTAACACAGGGGCACTATCAAATCTATTTGAACCATTTTAAGTCTTGACAATTTTTTAATCTTCTTTCATAAAGATTTGGTATTCTGCCAATTTCTTAACGCTATTTCTTGCCGTTTTCCAACAAGAGTGTCTTTTGCCAGCAATATTGAGTCTTTAATTATTGAAAAATATATAAAGATTGCTTAGCATTCCGCTGTGTTCTCTTATCCTGCAGAAAAATAAAGGTAGTTTTCATCCCCAAACTTAGAAGGAAAGATTACACTGATTAAAAAATATATTGACCAATCAGTTTTGCCTCGTTCATTGAGAAGGCACATGAAAGGCTATGTGAAAGATATATAAGAGAAACGACACTGGACAGGCTTCCCCTACATCCAAATCAGTATTGCTAGACTCTGGGAAGATGAATAGAAACGGCCCTACAAGACATTGTAAGAGCTATCGATGGATCTTTTAACTACAAAGAGTTCACTCTCGGAGTTTTTATAGATATATATTAGGAGCTTTTGACAGGACAGTATTTTATATAATTAATGAAGCCCTCAGAAACAAAGGAGTCCTGCCTGCACTAGTGGACTGGATTCTAAATATACTCTCAAAAAGTGCGGTACATAGTGTAATTGATGCTAATAACAATAAGAACAATAAAATAAGTGCGATCGTTGAACGAAGATGTCTGTAGGATGAGGTCCTGTCACCTCTGAAAACGTCCTATGTAATCGAATTCAAGCTGGATCGAGAATAATCGAACGTTGATGTCGACACAATTCTCTATCGGATAACCCAAATAATAAAAAACAGAGATGGTACTCTTTACAAGAAAAAGAAGACTGGGTACCCTTCGAGCGACCTAGCTTTGCAAAGTTCCCTTACGAATTGCCAATTAAGTATCTGGGGCTAACCCTGGATAACACGCTGAGTTGTAGACCGCACAATGTACTATCTCTTCCTCCTCTCAATTATCACGTTGAGGAGATGGTGCTAACGATATGAGAGATGGCAACCGAGAGGCTAACAATAAATGGCAGGGTTGGTACTATTCCAAGACGTCTTATCTTCGAAGGTCCGTATGAAATAAAGGTAAGAGAACAATTCATGCCTGACGAAACCGTCATCCAATTATGGGTGGATGCTTCGGTTGATTACCATTTTCATTGATCTGGTTGAAAAAATTTCCAAGAAAATTACTAGCAAAAAAATTATAACACATTCTGGTCGATGCTTGAGGACTGCCATAACAATCTTTGTGAGACAGCTGCTAGCAATGAAATTACAATCTGCTGAACAAAGGGTCATTCGGGAAACAAGCTTCATGACATGGCGGATAAATTGGCGAGGAAAGCTGAATGAATATCAGAACCATTCATCACTCCAACAATATGGTCTTTAATAGAACTTCAAAAGACAAAACAAGTAAGTTATTTCTAAATTAGTAGGACAGGACATTACGATTTCGCTAAGTTACTTGACTCCAAACGAACAGATTTATTTACGAACTGTCCTGGAAGAACAAACATTTAGTCGTAGGTTTAATCACTGAACACTGGCATCTACAGAGGCACCTACGTAATATGGGACTAAGTGATATCGACATCTGCAAACGATGTGGTGAGGAGGAAAAATTGGAGGAACACATTCTATGCGACTGCGTAGCCTTCCTAACATTAAGGTTTTCAATTTTTGAAGATAATTAAATTGACATGAGTGGAATCAGGGTAGCACAACCAGAAAAAATTCTAGCTTTTGCCAGAGTAAAATGGCTGAAGGACTCTAAAGCTGGCCAAAGAGAGAAGTAAGTACAAAAAATCTGATGAGGAGAAAATGCTGCGGGCGCTAATGTCTTCCCGCGAATCCAGAATCTAAAGAATAATTATTCTACTACTTACTTGTCCTACAGATTTAACTCTTTTATTATAGGCAATTTTTAAGAGCTTAATGTTTTGCATATAAACAAAAACGTATGCGTACAATATCAAATGGTTTATTAACGGATCTTGTTTTTTGAAATGAAACACGGTATCTAGTGTGCATTTTAACTATTCTAGAAATAGAATCAAGTCTTCCAGGGACAATAGAAGTCTTCTGAGAGAATTTGTATGCATGGATGCTCTCCATCCATTAAAAATGATGCATAATACAGATTACCAACGTATACAGCGCCTATGAGATTGACTGTACTAGATTTAGAAAAAAATCGTTTGATTTTCCGTAATAAAAATGGGGGATTACCAGTTGACAAAATATTAGTGACATCATAACTTGATTAAAGATGGTGGAAAAAGTAACCTACTCCAAAAAGTTTCAAAAAATTTTTAGACCCCTTTCATATTCGTTACTTTACATACTGTATATTAAAAACACAAACGCTTACAAATGATTATGATTATTGTTTATTTGATACGCACTGAAGGCTTTTAGTGCAATTTGATGACGTAATAACATTTATCCACTCTCGTTTGTAAAATCGAGATCGTCATTTTGAAGACATTTTTAATTCGTCATCAAGGAAAACATTCAGGTTTAGTCGTAACTCTCTTAACACGATACCCAATCCAACCTAGCTTCATAACTAACACTTTACTTATGCTTAGACCAAGAAATATTAGGGTTTAGCCATCTAAAGAGACACAAGGCTAACTTCTAATGTTTATAGTTCTTGTAATAATATTAAAGCTAGGTTGTAAGTCTAATATTAGTTACACTTCTAGTTTCAAAAGAATTTAAAACAATTAAGCACTGAATGGCAATTAAAACTGTGGGTATTTTGAGGTAGTTATAAAATTTAAAAAAAGGACAACAAAGATAAAAACCACTAAAAAAGTAATCATGTTTAATTGAAAAATACGACTTCCTTTTTAATAGAAAAACAATAACACTAGTTATTTAAATACTTCTGGAATAGTTATTTACTCATAAACTTAACAATAATATAATAATCTCTAAATTGGAGGTTCCCAATCTGACATACGCGTGAGTGAAAAACCTTAGTTTCCTCACTTGTACTGTAATATACTATTTATTCCACTTAATTAATAATTAGTGATAAAAAAAGGAAGAATATTATATATTTATTCCAGAAGTATTTAAATAACTAGTGTTATTGTTTTTTTATTAAAAAGGAAGTCGTATTTTTGAATTAAACATGATTACTTTTTTAGTGGTTTTTATCTTTTTGTCCTTTTTTTAAATTTTATAAGTACCTCAAAATACCCACCTTGGGTAAATACCCTCGGGTGTAAACCCTCGAACCGAGTATTTAACAACACTGCGTATACATCATTTTCAGTGTACCTTAAGAAACATAATGGCAGTAAATTCCACTTCGTAAGAGTCGAGTCAAGTTAGACGTCGGAGTTTCTGACGTGATATCGATCGGCGCGATTTATCGCGAATCTGTCGAGACCCTTTCCTCGTAATAGCCGTAATAATGATAAATAAGACCGTGCCGGTGAAGTTATAATAAACATATCGATAGGGTGACACGAAACGTCTGGTTAATGTTTATCGGGGATCTGCAGAAGGTCCAAGAGGCCGTGGCGAATCTGCGCCTGCACCGAAACCCAAACCGTCAGCCTGATCCCTGTGGGCGTGTATACACTTTCGTGTATGTATGAGTGTGTGTGTGTGTGTATTGCAGACTGTTGCAGACTGCTGCATCGCCTTTCATATGGATTTGTACGCGCGGTTACTACGGATACCGTGAAAAATTCATTACTGCTATGCGGAGCGGTCGGTTTTCACCGGGAGAGAGGTTCTGTTTTATTTCAAATTCCATACTTTACATTTGTACATCATGTATGACTTTTTCACCATTCACAAAAAAAATTGTTCTTAACACCACTCGAGAAATCCAACAATTCAATTCAATTAAAGAAATGTACTTTAAACGGTTTAGTTTCACCCTTATCTCGACATTCCATTTGGAAAACACGTTTGCTCCATTTACTTCTAAGTAAAGAAGATTTTACTTTTTTGGATAAAATATATTCGCGGAAAAATTCTTGTTCATTATTTAAGATAGGGAGGAAGATTACCTCCAGGTCGGAGACAGCCTAAGGATAATCCCCCGTTTCGGTTTTTACAGCAGGAAATCAACCACCGTCTGGCATGGGATAAGAACGTCCCAAAGTCTAGCCTTCGACGCGCACACGTAGGAAGCGAAATATTGCATCGGTGCGGGGCTAAATAAGCCCGAGGGATGAAAGGGGGGCTCGGATGATGGCGAGTGGTCGGGGGAGCTAGCAGATCGGGCCGCCGCGCCGTCTCGCCGGGTCAGGGACCGGTGCCACCGCCACCGCCGCCGCCGCCGCCGCCGCCGCTACTATGGATCCGTCTGGTCGCGGGGAAGCCGTCGGGACGCCCCGGACCTACCCCAATCGGCGGCCCGTCGTCGAGGGTGAGCGTCTCGCCTGCCTTCACCATCCCCGGCACCACCTGACTAGTGTGCGTGTACGGTGCGTTCGCTCGTTTTCAGGGTTACGGCCGTTGCGGGCTGCTGAGGGGAGACTCGGGGGGATTGCAAGGGCTTTGTCCGCGCTTGGGTCGCTGGCCTTCGAGGATTCTAATTGCCTGGGGGTTTCCCAGATTTCCAACTACCAAATTTTTTAATCAATTTATTCTTTAACGATATTTATGAGAGTTCATTTGGATAAAATAAAATAATTTAATTAATTATGCAATACTAATATGAAAAATGCACTAATAATAGCTCGATGAAGGTAAATTTTCCTGAAATTTATCAGTTTTTTTTTATTAGTTTCTTCAGCACTGCGCATAATTCATGATGCAACATGGGGAGTTTATTGATGCTAACAATTTTTGTGGTATTCTAAAAATATTTTAAGACGAAGTTGCATCTGCTTCAAAAAATGTTCTCGCAATCTACATCCAAATGTCTTTCTTCACCTGTCAATCTTTCCTTTGAGAAATGAGAATCTTATTATGATTCTCCTTTTTTTCAAGACAAAAAATGCATCTGCTTCCAAAACAGGCATTTTTTACCTTGCATTCTAAGCGATCTACCACTAAAAAAGTTGGCAACAAACGATCGCCTCAAAAAAAATTCAATATGGAATTTTAGTTACTGATTACAAAGTAACGATTTGAATTCGAGACTCAAACGTGATAAGAGATGTTCATCAGTTAGCAGGACTACGATATTTTGTTTTAATAATGATTTCCATTTCAGAAAATGCATAATCAAGAGATCTACAATGCTCGCGATCGGCTCTTGTACTAATATCACTTCAACCTTTTCTTTTGCCATGTTGGATTCGGTCCAGGTTATTGATGCTCTTATGGATCCACTATGCTCCACTTGTGTCGGTGCTGATGGTATCAATATTAAACAATTGGTTCCCATCATGGACATTATTACTCCTCCACTACTACATATTTTTAACTTTTTAATTGAATCTTCGACCTTTCCTTCTATCTGGAAGCAAGCCTATATTGTACCAATTCCTAAGATCGAACGTCCTACTCAACCCAGTGACTTCAGGCCAATTTCTATTCTTTCCGTAATATCTAAAGCAATACCAATAAGGTCAGGCGTCGGTCATCACAGTTGCTTCTAATATCGTCAGTAATTTTGATGAGTGCCGACGACGTACTGTGTCCCGGACGAAAACCAGATTGAAATTCAGTAATTATGTTATGGTCATCAAGGTACCCCTGCACTTGAATATACAGGGTGTCTCACGTAACTGGTTCATTAGAACTTTTTTAAGTTCCACTATTAGTAGAGGCTTGAAATTTTGGTAACATGGGTTGTTCATTCCGATCTATTAATCTAAAATACTTTCAAGATGGCCGCCACTTCCGGTCTACCGGAAGTAGACTTCAACTTCGTTATTTTAAATGGAATGCTATAGTTTTTATTACACCATTCAATTATACATAAGAAAATATGTTGACTTTAATAACAGTTGTTGGTGCCTACCGTTTTTTTGGTTTCGAGTTATTTTGATTTTAAGTGTTTTTTGGCAAATATCACCATGCTCTTTACAAGCCCATATCTCAGCCAACGTTAACTCAAAAACGTTTTGCATTGGTGCGATAATTCTTCATATGCTGCTAAATAGATAGTCATTTGTTATATCAGTATATCTTATACAGGCTGGTCAAAAATTGAGTTACCGTTTCTCTGTATTCAATTGCGTGAAAGTCGAAAATTTTAAATGGAACGCCCCATATTTTCATACCCTATCAGAAAGGAAATTTAATTATACAAAGTGTAATAATAACAAGTGACAGTCTATTTAACAGCATATAACGAGTTATTGTACCAATGCAAAACATTTTTGAATTAACGTTGGCTGAGATATAGGCTTGTAAAACCATGGTGATATTTGCCAAAAAACACTTAAAATCAAAATAACTCGAAAACAAAAAACGATAAGTACCAGCAACTGTTATCAAAGTTAACATATTTTCTTACGTGTAATTGAATGGTGTAATAAAAACTATAGCATTCCATTTAAAATAACGAAGTTGAGGTCTACTTCCGGTAGACCAGAAGTGATGGCCATCTTGAAAATATTTTAGATTAATAGATCGGAATGAACAACCCATGATACCAAAATTTCAAGCCTCTACGAATAGAGTAACCCAAAAAAGTTCTAATGAACCAGTTACGTGAGACACCCTGTATATTCAAGTGCAGGGGTACCTTGATGACCATAACATAATTACTGAATTTCAATCTGGTTTTCGTCCGGGGCACAGTACGTCGTCGGCACTCATCAAAATTACTGACGATATTAGAAGCAACTGTGATGACCGACGCCTGACCTTATTGGTATTGCTCGACTTCAGTAAGGCATTTGATTCCGTTGACCATGCCCTTTTGCTGGCATCTATGTCTGCTATTGGTTTTACCTCGGAGTGTGTCGCTTGGTTTCGGTCTTATCTTTTGCACCATTCTCTGTGTGTGCGTGATACGTCATCGTCCTCCTCAGTATTTGCAACTCATTGTCGAGAGCCTCAGGGCAGTGTATTGGGTCCATTACTGTTCTCAATCTTTGTAAACAGTGTTACTAAGCTAATCTCATGCAACTATCATTTATACGCAGATGTCTTGCAAATTTATACGTCAACAACTGTGGACGAGCTTTCAGCAGCTGTGGTGTGACTTAACGATGATCTGGGTAAGGTTTTGGGCTGGTCTAAGCGATATGGTTTGAGCTTAAATATTGCCAAAACCCAGGCTATTGCTTTCGGTTCAAGACCTTTGGTTACTAGATTTTACTCTTTCGGTGCTGGACAATTGGTGCTTGATAACAATGCTATACCATTTTCTCATACAGTTAGAAACTTGGGAGTGGTGATGGACTCTGCACTGTCTTGGCGGTACCAGATTCAGTCCGTTTGTAAAAAAGTATATTTCTGTTTTCATTCTATACGTAAACTTCGTTGTTTTCTTCCGCCTGATGTTCGTCGCAACCTCTGCTACTCCTTAATACTTCCTCATATAGATTATGCTGATACCGTGTACCCCGATCTATCTGTTATCCTCCGTAACAAATTGGAAAGGTTACAAAACAATTGCATACGTTTTATTTTTGGCTTAGGAAGGTATGACCATGTTACACCTTATCGTAATCATCTCCGTATATTAACCGTTGATAGGCGCAGATCTTTTCGCATACTGTTAACTATATATAAAATCTTCTTCTCTCAAACTCCAACATATCTGTACACAAAATTTCAATTCATGTCGTCGCGCGGTCTACCTACTAGAGCACAGGGGGACACATTACTCATGTTTCCAGTTCATCGTACTGAAATGTATCACGGGTCCTTCACGGTTCAGGCCATATCACTTTGAAATGGTTTACTCTTCGAGATTCGTAATGCCCGTAGTTCTCGCAATCTACATCCAAATGTCTTTCTTCACCTGTCAATCTTTCCTTTGAGAAATGACAATCTTATTATGATTCTCCTTCTTTTCAAGACAAAAAAATTCATCTGCTTCCAAAACAGGCATTTTTTACCTTGCATTCTAAGCGATCTACCACTAAAAAAGTTGGCAACAAACGATCGCCTCAAAAAAAATTCAATATGGAATTTTAGTTACTGATTACAAAGTAACGATTTGAATTCGAGACTCAAACGTGATAAGAGATGTTCATCAGTTAGCAAGACTACGATATTTTGTTTTAATAATGATTTCCATTTCAGAAAATGCATAATCAAGAGATCTACAATGCTCGCGATCGGCTCTTGTACTAATATCACTTCAACCTTTTCTTTTGCCATGTTGGATTCGGTCCAGGTTATTGATGCTCTTATGGATCCACTATGCTCCACTTGTGTCGGTGCTGATGGTATCAATATTAAACAATTGGTTCCCATCATGGACATTATTACTCCTCCACTACTACATTTTTTTAACTTTTTAATTGAATCTTCGACCTTTCTTTCTATCTGAAAGCAAGCCTATGTTGTACCAATTCCTAAGATCGAACGTCCTACTCAACACAGTGACTTCCGGCCAATTTCTATTCTTTCCGTAATATCTAAAGCACTTGAGCGTCTTATACAGGGTGTTTCCGTGACTCGGGGCATAAAATTAACCACATATACTAGAGCAAAAATGATAACGATTCGCGAAAAAAATTATTATAAAAGTCTTTAAATGGCCAAGATATGGGCCATCAAAGTTCAGAAATTTTAACACATTTTTCTAAATATTTTCAAAACCATTTATGGTAGAGGGTTGAAATTTGGTACAGAGTAAACAAACATCATGTAAAATCATTGAACCAATTTTGACTTTGATCGGACGACGGCAACCATGTTATACAGGTGTTGCAACCC
This sequence comes from Onthophagus sagittarius, assembly GCA_036711965.1. NCBI lineage: Eukaryota > Metazoa > Arthropoda > Insecta > Coleoptera > Scarabaeidae > Onthophagus > Onthophagus sagittarius. The sequence continues at coordinate 67,983,414 of JASERS010000003.1, forward strand.
TACATTTTTTTTGTACTTTTTAATAGAAAATTTATTTTCGAAACTTTTTTCACTCTTTGAAAATTTTGATAACATTAACCGTTTGCGAGTTAAACGCGAAAATATTAAGCTTCGATTTCAATGGTAACACTAAACACAATAATTTTCGAAAAAGTTGGCCATGGCAATTAAAAAAAAACAAATTGAGCCGTCAACTTGCTTATGTAGTTTAAACATAAAGTTGTTTGTTAATGAAGTTTTTATTAATTTTGCGTGGTCAAAATGGACAATTACACATTTAGTGAACAAACTGACATGATTTTGACATTGGGAGAATGTCATGGAAACGCCGTAGCAGCCGCTAACCGTTATCGGGAGAAATTTCCGAACCGCAGAGCGCCCAATCGAAAAACATTTTTAAGAATTGAAACCCGTTTAAGGGAAAATGGGACGTTTAAGCCGAATTTTAGTAACAACGGTAAAGTCAGATCAGTCCGAACAACCGAACTAGAAGAAGATATTCTAGACTACGTACAAGAAAATCCTACAGCTAGTACTTTGGATATGGCGAGGCATTTTTTAACGTCAAAAACAACTATCTGGCGTGTTCTTCACGAGCAACAGCTTTATCCATATCATAGTTATAAAGTTCAGGAAGTTCGACAGGCTGATTACCCACTACGACTGCAATATTGTCAAATTATGCAGCACAAAATCCAAATTGATGATCAATTTTTAGAAAAAATACTTTTTGCAGATGAATCGACATTTTCTAAAGATGGAATCATCAATTTGAGAAATTCACATAGTTGGGCGGACGAAAATCCAAGATTTAAGAAAGCTTGGAAATCGCAATGGAGGTTTTCTCTTAACGTTTGGGCTGGCATTGTGGGCGATGTCATTATAGGACCCGTTTTCTTGCCGTCAAGGCTGGATGGCCATACATACAGGGGACATTTAGAGCAATTAAATGATTTTTTAGATGACGTTCCTTTAAACACAAGACAAGAAATGTGGTATATGCATGATGGTGCTCCTGCGTATAGTACACATGCTGTCCAAGAATTTCTATGTGAACGGTTTCCGGAACGGTGGATTGGACGAGGAGTGGATGCACCGATAAGTTGGCCCCCCCGATCGCCGGATCTTACACCTCTAGATTTTTATTTATGGGGACGCATTAAATCGCTTGTGTACTGCGTTGAAATAACTTCAGTTGATCAACTGAGGTTACGAATTGTTGATTCATTTGATCAACTTCGAACTAAAATCAACGTCCTCAGCAGAGTGCGCTTTAATTTAAGACGGCGATATCAGGCGTGCATTGAAGCCGGCGGGAGTGTTTTTGAACATCTGCTTTAGTATTTTTTTTTTGTTCTGTTTTATTTATTACCATTTGTTTATAATTTTATTGTTCTTGTTCATATTTTTATTAGAATTTTTATTATGTTCTTGTTTGTTGTTACCGCGAAAATTAAATTTATTGTTTTGGAAATTACATTCTTTTATTCAATTAAAATAAATTAACACTGGATTTAACTAAATCTACACTGAGAAATTTATGCAAATAATGGTTATTAGATCAGTTCGTTTTTCAATTGTCATCGCCTTCTCAGATCTTGCGGAATATGTTTTATTTGTTACGATTGAAATCAAAGCTTAACAGTTTCGCGTATAACTCGAAAACAGTCAATGTTATCAAAATTTTCAAAGAGTGAAAAAAGTTTCGAAAATAAATTTTCTATTAAAAACTACAAAAATAAATGTAGGGTTACGAACAAACAAAAAAGTTCTGAGCAAACAAATTTTAGGAACAGCCTGTATAACATGGTTGCCGTCATCCGGCCAAAGTCAAAATTGGTTCAATGATTTTGCATGATGTTTGTTTACTCTGTACCAAATTTCAACCCTCTACCATTAATGGTTTTGAAAATATTTAGAAAAATGTTTTAAAATTTCTGAACTTTGATGGCCCATATCTTGGCCATTTGAAGACTTTTATAATAATTTTTTTTCACGAATCATCATCATTTTTGCTCTAGTATATGTGGTTAATTTTATGCCCCGAGTCACGGGAACACCCTGTATATACTCAAGTGCAGGGGTACCTTGATGACCATAACATAATTACTGAATTTCAATCTGGTTTTCGTCCGGGGCACAGTACGTCGTCGGCACTCATCAAAATTACTGACGATATTAGAAGCAACTGTGATGACCGACGCCTGACCTTATTGATATTGCTCGACTTCAGTAAGGCATTTGATTCCGTTGACCATGCCCTTTTGCTGGTGTCTATGTCTGCTATTGGTTTTACCCCGGAGTGTGTCGCTTGGTTTCGGTCATATCTTTTGCACCGTTCTCTGTGTGTGCGTGATACGTCATCGTCCTCCTCAGTATTTGCAACTCATTGTGGAGTGCCTCAGGGCAGTGTATTGGGTCCATTACTGTTCTCAATCTTTGTAAACAGTGTTACTAAGCTAATCTCATGCAACTATCATTTATACGCAGATGTCTTGCAAATTTATACGTCAACAACTGTGGACGAGCTTCTAGCAGCTGTGGTGTGACTTAACGATGATCTGGGTAAGGTTTTGGGCTGGTCTAAGCGATATGGTTTGAGCTTAAATATTGCCAAAACCCAGGCTATTGCTTTCGGTTCAAGACCTTTGGTTACTAGATTTTACTCTTTCGGTGCTGGACAATTGATGCTTGATAACAATGCTATACCATTTTCTCATGCAGTTAGAAACTTGGGAGTGGTGATGGACTCTGCACTGTCTTGGCGGTACCAGATTCAGTCCGTTTGTAAAAAAGTATATTTCTGTTTTCATTCTATACGTAAACTTCGTTGTTTTCTTCCGCCTGATGTTCGTCGCAACCTCTGCTACTCCTTAATACTTCCTCATATAGATTATGCTGATACCGTGTACCCCGATCTATCTGTTATCCTCCGTAACAAATTGGAAAGGTTACAAAACAATTGCATACGTTTTATTTTTGGCTTAGGAAGGTATGACCATGTTACACCTTATCGTAATCATCTCCGTATATTAACCGTTGAAAGGCGCAGATCTTTTCGTATACTGTTAACTATATATAAAATCCTCTTCTCTCAAACTCCAACATATCTGTACACAAAATTTCAATTCATGTCGTCGCGCGGTCTACCTACTAGAGCACAGGGGGACACATTACTCATGTTTCCAGTTCACGGGTCCTTCACGGTTCAGGCCATATCACTTTGAAATGGTTTACTTTTCGAGTTTCGTAATGCCAGTAGTTTTCTTGCGTTTAAGTCCTCTTTAAGATGCTATTTCTTGTCTCGTCAGGTGTCCGAGTCTGCTTGTTAGACTCATCCGCTTATTTTCACGCAAAGGAAAAGTTAAAACTTTTCTTTTGTGTTTCTCCTCAGGGGCTGGGCTGATGTTTTCTAGTTGTTTTTCTTTGCTTACTTTGCCTCTCCTTTTCTCCTTTCTTTTTGTTTTCTTTTTCTATCTTTTTGATATTTAGTCCTTCTTTTTTATATACATACCATATTATTTATTTACATTGATACATATATACATATATATACATACATATATTACCAGTTGGGTCTTTTGGAAGACATCGTCTATGGCGATAAAATGACATATTGTCAGCTTGTTTTGTCTATTATTTGTATATAATTAAATATATATTCTGAGTGTGGCAATAAATATATATTATTATTATTATAATCACATAAATAAGTTGACCTACATAGCAAAGTTTGTTGAAGTGCAACTTGCTTTATGCAGGGGTATTTATTTATATTTATTTTTCTTCAGATACAAAAGACCAAAAATTGGAATCATTTTTGACTTTGACATTGATGTATATATGATATTATTTGCAATACTTCATTTTCGATTGAAGAAATGTTATGATTGAAGAAAATGGATAACTCAAAAAAGTTACAGCATTCTTTTAATTTATTCTAATTGAAAAATCTTATTTCAATTCATTCAGAATATTTTCTACGTCTACCTCATAACTCTCACATGATAATTGGAATATTGTTATTCTTTATGTTTTCAAAGACGGACATTTTTGAAATCTTTTCTATTTAATTGTTTAGTAAGTACTTGCAATTTTTCAAAGGCCAAAGACTTTTGGTTAATCTCCCGACTATTGTGCTAATCATATTGATAGTCGTTCTATTTTTCCCTTGCAACTCCATATTACGAAAAATAAATTACAAAGTTTATTACAAACCATTTTTCATTTCTGTTAACCGTTTTTGGACAAAGTATTTGCTGGTGAATGAAGAGAAAAATGATGGCAAGGCATCACTAGCACGGCACAAAGCAACAAACCCTTTTTGATTGCCAGTCATGACTGGAGGACATCGGTAGTTCTAAATATAAGTTCGTAACCCAATTTCTGTAACTCATGGACAATATCGGGTGAATCAATATTTTCGCGATCGACTGTATGAGCACCCTTGTTCTGAAGTTCTCTCAGATTTACTCTGAGTAGGATTAATCTTCACAACGTCTTATCTCACCTGTTAAACTTAGTTTTTAACTAATAACAATCTGATTATCATTTTGCTTGTATTTAAGACAAAAAAAAACAAAAAAAACACACTCTATTTCACATCGAGTAGGATTGGTCTTCAAAGTCTTTATCCCAATGTCTCACTTCACTTGTCAAATTTCTTTATGAATAATGATAATCATATTATGATTCTGCCCATAGGCGCCCGATACATGGATGTTATATACACAACATTTAATGGGTGCAAAGCACCCTTACGCATAAACATACGAAGAAAGCTTTTTCTTGCGATTTATTTTAATGGTAAGTTCTGGGTTTTATGACCATACAAATTTATTAGATTTATAACAATTTTAGCTTACCTTCAAAGATTTCAGATACTACTAACCATACTAAATTCATTCAACAATTAGAGACATACGTTAGATAGTTTGTGATGATTTTAGATATCTTTAAACAATTATTAGTCATTAGAGATATATTTTGGACAGTTTTTGACGATTTTTAACAACTTTAGAAGAATTTAGACAACTACATTAATTTAGATAACGTTGGATGATTTTAGACAACTTGTGGATCTAAAATAAACTAATGTTGGATAATTTTAGATAGTTATTGATAAATAACTTTCAACATTTATAGACACTTGAGAAATATTTCAGACAGTTTTTGATGATTTTAGAAAGATTTTGATCAGTATTTTTCAAAAACCGTCGTCTACAATTCCGGTTATTTTCAAAATAAAAAAAGCTGCATCTACTTCTAAAACACCCGCTGCTTCACTCTGAGCAGGAATGGTCTACATCCTGGGATATCTAATTCCCAAGACCAAAAATGTTTTCGGATTTGATGCTAAGTAAAAAACACCCATGTAACTCGCGCCTATGATTTGTTTGCAATAGAAGGGCATACAGTTTTAGTACTTCATACTTCTTGTTTTAGTCTTTAATTGACATTCTTTAAACTTCTGACATGAATATTTTGTGTGCAGAAAATATTTGGTATTTTGGAAGCAAAATCTAATAAACAATATTTTCTGCCAGCAGTTTTACAAGTAGTATCAAGTCTTTTGGACTTGTCAAGTCTTCTAGAAGCAGTATTAAGTATTTTGGAAGCATTTCAAGTCTTCTGAAGCAGGGGCTGCGTCAAATCTTTTATAAGTTCAAGCCTTCGGGAAGCATGTCAAGTTTTCTGAAAGCATTTCAAGTCTTTTAAAAGCAGTATCAAGTTTTCCTGACGCAGTATCGGATATTTTGAAAGCAGTTCAAATCTTTTCAAAGCAATATCAAGTCTTCTAAAGGCATTTCAGAATTCTAGAAGCAGTATCGAGTCTTCTGGAAGCAGTTCAAATTCATGAAACGTATAGTTTTTGGTTTTCATTATTGGATCGGTACAAAAGTGAAAACCTTTTTTCACTATTCATAAAGCAGGTCACATTATTATTGTTCAAAAATTAATATCATTTCATTTTACATAATTTACAATTAACACGACATTGTTTAAAATAATTTACCAGTCTCTGCAGTTTTTGACCAAATTCTACAGGGTTAGAAATGCTGTTCTAGAAAACTTGGAATGGTAGAAGACTGCTTCTTTTTAAGACAAAAGAATCTGCTTCTAAAACACTCTCTTTGTTTCACTCCGAGCAGGATTGGTCTTTGCAATTTTTATCAATCTTACCTCACCTGTCAAATTTCATTTCTGACTAATAATGATCTTGTTATAACTTTGCGTCTTCTTTAATTAAAGAAAACATAGAAACGTGTATGGATTGCGACAGAAATAAGTGGAATTTTCATGCAATGTCGAGTTTAAAACAATAAAAGTAGCAACCGGAGCGAATAAGACGAACAAATTGAAAGTAAAGAAGACGAGGTACCTGCACGGATGACACATGAAATTGCTTTGTAGCACATGGCCAATTTGCTTCATTAGTTAGAAAAACAAGACCACGCAAATCTGGCTGAACACCTTATGGTAAGAAACGTAAAACCCAAAATAAGGAAAAAAGTGTTTCCATAGAAGGAAACAAAATTATTAAGGGATAAATTTTTAAATTAGTAACCATACAGTCAAAAGGCCTAATATTTTGATATTTTAATTAATTTTAACCTCAAACGACATCGCATATCGCGTGTTTACCTTTGTAGATACGTAATAATGGTTTTTTGGAAAATTGTTATGATATTACTTTCAATTAGTAATTGGAGTATCTACTTTCCAAAAATTAAGTCAGTTTTAAGATATTTCACTTAGTTCTTGAAATACAAGCTGCTGAACTTAATTGCAGTTTTTTTAATATTTTGAATAAACATAAAAATTCTTGAAAAATCGATTTTTTTGGAAAATTGTTATAAAATTACTTTCATTTACTAATTGGAGTATTTACTTTCCAAAAATGAAGTCAGTTTTGAAATATCTCACTTAGTTCTTGAAATATAAACTGCAAAATTTAATTGGATTTTTTCCAATATTTTGAATAAATTTAAAAATTCTTGAAAAATCGATTTTTTTTGGAAAATTGTTACGAAATTACTCTCAATTATTAATTGGAGCATCTACTTTCTAAAAATGAAGTCAATTGAGATATCTCGCTTTGTTCTTGAGATATAAGCTGCTGAACTCAATTGGGATTTTTCAATATCTTGAATAAATATAAAAATTCTTAAAAAATCGATTTTTAGGAAAATTGTTACGAAATTACTTTCAATTACTAACTGGAGTATCTACTATTCAAAAAAGAAGTCAATTTTGAGATATCTCACTTAATTCTTGAGATATAAGCTGCTGAACTGAATTGGGATTTTTCCAATGTTTTGAATACATTTAAAAATTTTTGAAAAATCGATTTTTTGGAAAATTGAATACTTTCAATTACAAATTAGAAGTCAATTTTATGATATTTAGATAATTCAGATAATTTAAGGGAGGAAATAATTCATTAATTTCCTCGAAAATATTTTCTTCATCGCGAACGTCCATAAAATTATGGTACTGCTACAAGACTCGGCGTATTCTGTTTATAAGGTTAGGTTTTCTCGTTTATCTGTTGGATACCGACTTATCCCTAACCGAATCCGCTAGTTACGGTTAAAGCGAAAGTTATCTCTGACCTAAGGTTAACTATAAGATAAACGCAGCTGTAGTAACCGATTTTTACGTTATCTATTAGATAATGCTAATTATGACATTAACTATGAGTGGTAGTAATGGGCCTTGAAACGAAGCGAAGGCTACCCGAGCCTGACACTACCATTGTAGCTAAAGTCTGCGTGGAAACTATCTGATCACTACTTAAACAAGCAGCTGATGATTTTCAACGATTTGGTCTGAAGATCTGTCTTATAAATAAATTTATGACGTTGATGAATCAGGGCTTTTCAGAAAGTGTCATCCCACTCGCATTTCAAAATGAATATAAAGCAGTAGATCACAAAAGTAGCAAGTCACAAACTAAAGCTTCTTGTAATCAGCAAATCTAAGGAACCGAGGTTTTTTAAAAGGATAAAAGCAGAAAATCTATAAGTAGACTATTTCAATAAAAAAAGATTGGATGAGCCAGCAGATTTTTCAAAAATGGCTTCAATACATTTTTGCGCGTCAAATACGTCAATACCTAGACTCAATGGATTTACTAAAAAAGGCTGTTAATTAGCAATGTACCATCACATCCAGCTATAAGTGTGTTTAAATCTTCTTATATCCTGAATGTTATTGATATAACTTATGGGCCAAGAACTCCTTGCAACTATGAAGAGAACATACAAAACAAAATTGTTAAAAATCAAAGAAGATTGCTATTTTTAAACAATTTTAAAAGATGTATATAATTTTGGATCAGATTTACGATATTGCATCTGCCGGGAATTCGTGAGTTGAGGATGTAGACGAAGAAAACATAAGAGTGGCTAGAGTGTGACAGAAATGAGTCAGGTTTTTATGTAATGTTTTGTTCAGAGGAAATAAACTAGAACGTACAAGAAAAACAAATTGAAAGTGAAGAAAACTTCGTAGCATGTAGACGGTTTGCTTCACTGTTTAGAGAAACAAGACTACGTAAATTTGACAGAACAACTTATATTAAGGAACATACAATCAAGAATAAAGAAAAGGTGTTACCAAAGAAGGAAACAAAAATCAATCACTTTTTGATTTTTCCTTTACTGTATATCTTAAAATAGCTAAAATAGCATTATGTTATATTATTTTGTCATTTAATTAATTAAAAGTAAATCTCAACTTTTTTTTGTGTTAAGTCTGCAACAATTACTGTAACCACCTGATCGGTATATGCACACGCGTCCATATACAGCCGTTAGGGATCGTTTTTGTGGGGTGAGAGAGCCAGTCAACACCCGCGTCCCGCTTTGTCCGGGGTCGTCAGCCCCTTTTCGAATTTAAATGTCGTCTGTCCGCCGACTGACAAACTCACCCCCGCACACGTTCCATTCGAATTAAATTAATGGCAGCGAAATTATTAGCGCGCCCTCAGACAGGGGTTAACTCCCCGACTCCACTCGATGCGCTTTTTCACCCAAAGCTACTTTTATTGTATCCCACAATTTTTTCCGGGCGACTTTTATTTTCTTTTAGGGGGAGACGCACTCCATTAACAAACAAATACGCGACCATGAAATGTGTTTGATTGTTTTAAAAGGATAATGAATGAGCGTAATAAAAAGAAAAGGGTTTTATAACCGGAACTGACGGTCAATTACTTAAGTTGGAGATGGTTTTTGAAGCAAAACCCCCTCGAAGTAATTAACTTTAATTAAGGTATATAAAATAAAAGATACGTACTGGGATGAGTGTACTTACTAAAATCGATTAGCAGACGTCCGTAGCCCTGTCGCTGGTACGGCGGTAAGGTTAAGATGCAGGACACGTTGTAGTTGAGGAAGGAGTTTTTCTCCTGAAACAAAAATAACACGAACTCGATTAGCAACGAATTGGCCGAAGTAAAGAGCGCTAACCAACGGGTTTTCTTCGTCGGCCCGTCTATCTGGTGCACGATCTTTCTATGTCACGGCCTTCCGTTGGACAGGTACGTCCCGGAAATCATTAAGTCTGAACGGCAGCGGTGGTTATTCGTGGAACACACGGCTCCTTGAAAAATTTGAATACCAAATCGTCTCATCAATCGTTAACGCTAGAATTTGGGACCGTTAAATTCAGGAAACCGATGCGTGATAGGTCACGAAAACGAACTCTCTATATGCACTTTACTCATCAAAATTGTGGGTGTATGGAGCTATTTATGATCAAGGATGTTTGGAATGAATGAGGAGTAAAGAAACTAAAAAAATAAACAAAACAGTTATGTTTTATTCAATTGACAGGAAATAAATGTTATTTTGATTCCAACATCTTCGAAGATAACACTAATTCACTCTTTATACGGTTATGGCAGCGGCATTGAATGCCACCCAGCGAACTGCGTCACCCGTTTCCGTGACATTTTACCACTTATGGCAAGGCGGTTTTGCTCCCTTGGAACGCAACTTCGGAATTCGCATTGTCTTCTTCGACGGTAGCCGATAAGGACCCAATAACAGGTTACAAGCGAATACAGATGAACGGGCTCGTGACGTCAGATAGCAGTCATTCGTATGACGCAACAAGACGCGTGTGTCATATCCTGTATACACGATTTAAGCACGTTGGAAAAAGTGTGAGTCAACAAAGGAAGAAATGAGAAGAATTAACGTTTAGTGTTTTAATTTCTACCGGTTTCCATCTTTACATAAGATCATTTTCAGCAATACTATCGAAATACTGAATAAATTAAAAAATTCAATGCTTTAAAATTTAGAATGTGGCTATTTATACATACAGTATGTATACGAAATTGGCTATTTACACATACAGTATGTATATGTAATTGGCTATTTATACATACTGCATGTATACGCAATTGACTATTTACACATACTATATGCTACCATCGTAGAAACCTCCGATGAAACGTTGCCGAATGCGGAGTTTTTGCTTGTACAGCTGAAAACCGATAATAATAAAATATTACTCGGTGTTTTTTACTGCCCTCCTTCTATGAACTATTTTGATCAGTTGGAGGAGATTTTGGAAAGGCACTCACTTATCTATGACACTATCCTGTTATTGGGCGACTTTAATACCTGTCTGTTGAGAAATGATACTCGTAGTGAGAAACTTCAATTCGTTACTTCTTCTTTAAACTTATCTATCTTACCCTCTCTGCCTACTCATCATCTTCCTACCTCACATTCTCTTCTTGATCTTATTATTACATCCTGTCCAGACAGGATACTTACACACGGTCAGCTACCTGCCTTCCAATTTTCCAACCATGATTTAATCTATTGTGCTCTACAGGTGCAGCATCTGAGTCGTTCTCGGCGTGTTGTGACTTACCGTGATCTAGGGCGAGTTGATACTAATTTGCTCTTGTCAGATGCGCTGATGATTGATTGGCTTCCACTATATCGTTTAGCAGATATTGATGCTAAAGTGGACTACTTTAATTCTAAAATTATTAAGCTCTATGATAGACATGTCCCGCTTATACAACGCAAGATGAGGCATCCGCCTGCACCTTGGCTGAGTGATGAGATAAGATCTCTTATGCGACTGCGTAACCATGCAAAGTTGGTATTTAAACGTACACCCTCTAGTACTAATTGGGAAAACTATCGAATTCTACGCAACCGCTGTAATCATAAGTGCAAGTATGCTAAGAAATCTTATTTCTACCGGAGGCTGTCTGGAGTCGCGCCGAGAACATTTTGGAGGACTATGAGGTCTCTCGGAGCGATAAACTCTCCGTCTGACCAGATGGATCTTGATTGTGAGTCGCTGGCAAACTTTTTTGCAGAGCCTCCCCTGATCATTGATGACGTAACTAAGGCGGCTACAATTAATGAAATTCTTACTGCTCCTAAATCGTGTTTCTTCTCTTTTACGCTTGTAACCGCGACCGAAGTGGGTGATGCTATGGCATATTCAAAATCCCCTTGCGTGGGTTCTGATGGTATCGGTCTCAACCTTCTTCGTCCTATACTGGATATAGTGCTTCCACCATTAACACATATCTTCAACTTTTCTTTTGAACAGTCTTTATTTCCCTCTGCCTGGAAAATAGCTCATGTCGTCCCCATACCTAAATCCAAGTCCCCTTCATGTAACACTGATTTCCGTCCGATTTCAATTTTATCCGTACTATCAAAAGCTCTTGAACGTTTAGTTTATTTACAAGTCCAAGGATATCTCGAGAGGTTTAATTTACACAATGAGTTCCAATCGGGTTTTCGCAGTGGGCATAGTACGACTACTGCCCTCATTAAAGTTACTGATGATATTAGGTATGCCTGTGACAACAGATGTGTTACTGTGCTAGTTCTACTCGATTTCAGCAAGGCTTTTGATTCTGTCGACCACAACCTACTTTTAGCATCTCTTTCTGCCTACGGATTCACTCCTTCCTGTGTTTCTTGGTTTCATTCCTATCTTTCCCATCGCTCCTTGTGCGTACGCGCTAATTCTTCAGTTTCTTCTGCTTGTGCAATCAAATGTGGTGTTCCTCAGGGCAGTGTATTGGGACCGTTACTTTTTTCTTTGTTCGTTAATAGTGTTACTGATCATATCTCGTGTAATTATCATTTGTATGCTGACGACCTCCAAATATACACTACTATAACGGTTGCTGAATTTCCGGAAGCTATTGTGCGACTTAATAATGATCTATCTAACGTCTTGAACTGGTCTCGGAGATACGGACTTAAGTTGAACGCAGTTAAAACGCAAGCTATTGTGTTTGGTACTCGTCAATTACTTGGTAGGATCAGTCCATCTAGCTGCAGTGATCTGATGCTGGATGGTACTGTCATACGGTTTTCTGACACAGTTAAGAATCTCGGAGTCTTTATGGATTCTTCACTGTCTTGGAAGCCGCAAATTCAACATGTTTGCAGAAAAGTTTATGCTTGCTTCCACTCTTTAAAGAGACTTCGTTGCTCTCTTCCTCCTTTGGTCCGTCGTAATCTTTGCTATTCACTTATATTTCCTCACTTCGACTATGCGGACGCGGTTTATCCCGATCTCTCGGTAACTCTCCTGGATAAATTGCAGCGGCTGCAGAATAATTGCATCCGGTTCATATTTGACATAAATAGATTTGAGCATGTAACGCCGTATCGCAATTACATTCAGATGTTAACTTGTGAGAGACGTAGATCCTTTCGTTTATTAACCATTTTATTTAAAATTCTTCATAACTGCACCCCTAAGTACTTATCAGATAGGTTTCAGCAATTATCATCTCATGAGTTTGCTACTCGTTCGTGTTCTGATGCTATTCTTACATTTCCCGTTCATAGCACTGAAATTTATCACAGATCATTTACAGTACGGTCGATTGCGCTGTGGAATGGACTGCCTTCTGAAATTCGTAATATTTCTAATATTGCTAATTTTAGATGTGTTTTAAAGAGCCACTTGCTTGCCCTTCAATTGTCTGTTTCCTGATTCTTTGTTCTTTGTCTTTCTCTTTTTCCTCTTCAACTGCTTTCACTTGTTGGCAACTGATATCTGGCAAATTTTTTTGGTTTTTTTTAGCTTCTGTCTCTCTTGTCGTATCTTTTTCTTTACTTTTCTTCTTGATTAATCTTATTTGGTGATAAATGTTATTGATATCTTATTATGCCATATTAATCCTAGGATAATTTTGCTTTAGAAAATACTATTTTGTTTGTTCTGTTGGGTCATTTGGCAGATATCGCTTGTGCGATAAAATGATCCATTTGCTTATACTGTTTAAGTTTAAGTTTATTCATTGCTCGACTAACAATCGACAATGGGATTATGCATACATATATTTTGTTCATATTTTTTTTTCTCTTCTTGTGTATTTTATGTAGTTTTGTATTTTATTTGTGGCAATAAATGGTAATAAATAAATAAATAAATATATGTATATGTAATTGAATTTAGTTCGTAAAAGATGAAAAAGTTGAAAAACAGTTTTTCAACAAATAATTTAAATGGCTGGCAATTGATTTTCTAAGAAATTCAAAAAGATTCTGCGTTAACGGTTACCCTGAAAAAATACGGTCGATCAAATAAGATCCTACAACCTAGACGTTTTAGGACCATCAATGTTGTGGGTTGCTTCTTGTATAAAATTAGTGTTGATAGTATCGTAATAATGAAGGTTAAGGCGGTTAACATAATAATTCTTATGAAACATCGATTATCCGCTGAATACAGAACAATCAAAAAAATTATACTCTTGTTGACTTTTTTCTAATACGCATTCCAAAAATTCTAGTTTTGTTAACTGAACATGCACAAATTGTACTTTTTCACCTTTTACTTAATAAACTCACTTGCTTTTGTCTTTCTTATAATTCATTTCTTGTAAAAAAGTCATGTTACGTTTTTGGAAAGTTTTAATAAAAAAATCATAACTGAGAAGATCTGAAGATTTGAAGAAACGATCTCAAGCACATTAAATACTAATTAAATTTGCTTCAAATTGCTACTTATTTTAAAATGATATCTCAACAAGTTGTTGAGGTATCAATCTTTGAAAATTTCTTGATTTTTAACAAATATATATAATTACGTTTTTGCAAAGCTTTAATCAAAAAATCATAACTCAGAAATTTAATGATTTGGAACAACGATCTTAAGCAGGTTAAATAGCAACAAAATTTGTTTCAAATTGCTCTTTATTTTAGAGCGATATATCAATTAGTTCTTGAAATACGACTTTTTGAAAATTTCTCGATTTTTATCAAACACATATAATTACATTATGCAGAGTTTCAATTAAAAAATCATAACTTGGAGATTTAAATATTTGAAGCAAGCATCTTAAGCACCTTAAATAACTACAAAATTTGCTTCAAATTGCTCTTTATTTCAGAGTGATATCTCAATTAGTTCTTGAGATACGATTCTTTGAAAATTTCTTGGTTTTTATCAAACACATATAATAACATTTTGCAAAGTTGCAATGAAAAAATCATAACTCGGAGATTTAATTATTTTAAGCAAGGATCTTAAGCACGTTAAATAGCAACAAAATTTGTGTCAAATGGCTCTTTACTTAAGAGCGATATCTCAATTAGTTCTTGAGATACGACTTTTTGAAAATTTCTCGATTTTTATTAAACACATATAATTACATTATGCAGAGTTTCAATTAAAAAATCATAACTTGGAGATTTAAATATTTGAAGCAAGCATCTTAAGCACCTTAAATAACTACAAAATTTGCTTCAAATTGCTCTTTATTTCAGAGCGATATCTCAATTAGTTCTTGAGATACGATTCTTTGAAAATTTCTTGGTTTTTATCAAACACATATAATAACATTTTGCAAAGTTGCAATGAAAAAATCATAACTCGGAGATTTAAATATTTTAAGCAAGGATCTTAAGCACGTTAAATAGCAACAAAATTTGTGTCAAATTGCTCTTTACTTAAGAGCGATATCTCAATTAGTTCTTGAGATACGACTTTTTGAAAATTTCTCGATTTTTATTAAACACATATAATTACATTATGCAGAGTTTCAATTAAAAAATCATAACTTGGAGATTTAAATATTTGAAGCAAGCATCTTAAGCACCTTAAATAACTACAAAATTTGCTTCAAATTGCTCTTTATTTCAGAGCGATATCTCAATTAGTTCTTGAGATACGATTCTTTGAAAATTTCTTGGTTTTTATCAAACACATATAATAACATTTTGCAAAGTTGCAATGAAAAAATCATAACTCGGAGATTTAAATATTTTAAGCAAGGATCTTAAGCACGTTAAATAGCAACAAAATTTGTGTCAAATTGCTCTTTACTTCAGAGCGATATCTCAATTAGTTCTTGAGATACGATTTTTGAAACTTTCTTGATTTTTATCAAACACATATAATTACATTATGCAGAGTTTCAATTAAAAAATCATAACTTTGAGATTTAAATATTTGAAGCAAGCATCTTAGGCACCCTAAATAACTACAAAATTTGCTTCAAATTGCTCTTTATTTCAGAGCGATATCTCAATTAGTTCTTGAGATACGATTCTTTGAAAATTTCTTGATTTTTATCAAACACATATAATAACATTTTGCAAAGTTGCAATGAAAAAATCATAACTCGGAGATTTAAATATTTTAAGCAAGGATCTTAAGCACGTTAAATAGCAACAAAATTTGTTTCAAATTGCTCTTTACTTCAGAGCGATATCTCAATTAGTTATTGAGATACGATTTTTTGAAAATTTCTTGATTTTTATCAAACACATAATTACATTATGCAGAGTTTCAATTAAAAAATCATAACTTGGAGATTTAAATATTTGAAGCAAGCATCTTAGGCACCTTAAATAACAACAAAAAATGCTTCAAATTGCTCTTTATTTCAGAGCGATATCTCAATTAGTTCTTGAGATACGATTCTTTGAAAATTTCTTGATTTTTATCAAACACATATAATTACATTTTGCAAAGTTGCAATGAAAAAATCATAACTCGGAGATTTAAATATTTTAAGCAAGGATCTTAAGCACGTTAAATAGCAACAAAATTTGTGTCAAATTGCTCTTTACTTAAGAGCGATATCTCAATTAGTTCTTGAGATACGATTTTTTGAAAATTTCTTGATTTTTATCAAACACATATAATTACATTATGCAGAGTTTCAATTAAAAAATCATAACTTGGAGATTTAAATATTTGAAGCAAGCATCTTAGGCACCTTAAATAACAACAAAAAATGCTTCAAATTGCTCTTTATTTCAGAGCGATATCTCAATTAGTTCTTGAGATACGATTCTTTGTAAATTTCTTGATTTTTATCAAACACATATAATTACATTTTGCAGAGTTTTAACAAAAAAATCATAACGCGGAGATTTAAAGATTTGGAGAAATGATCTTACACATTAAATACTAACTTAATTTGCTTCAAGTTGTCTCTTATTTCAATTTGACATCTCAATTAGTTCTTGAAATATGATACTTTGAAAATTTCTTGATTTTTATCAAACACATATGATTACGTTTTTGCAGTGTTTTAATCAAAAAATCATAACTCGGAGATTTAAAGATATGGAGAAACGATCTAAGGCACATTAAATATCAACTAAATTTGCTTCAAATTGCTTCTTATTTTAAAGTGATATTTCAATTAATTCTTGAGATACGATTTCTTAAAGATGATCGATTCTGTTTAAGAATTTTTATCTCAACAATTAAATGATATATTGAATTGCGACTTCTATCATTGAAATGCTATGAAATTCCTCTATAATTATCACAAATTGCATTGTTATATCTATTTTAAGTAACTACATACATTTTTAAAAATTTTTACAAAATGGTTAATAACATGGTAACTTTACATACAAAATTTGAAAACAAGATGTACCGTTATAGCATTTAAGGCAGCTAATCAGAATATGCAAAAGATATATGGTGTTCCATTAAGAAAAAAACATTTTGTGTCATCACACTTTTTTACACTCATATATACAGTACAAGTCTGCGTTTGAAAGAAATTCCTAACTTAATTGATATAGTAGCTATGGATGCATTTGATTATTGCAGGACCTTGTATATGTAATTGGCTATTTACTGATACTGACTGTATACGCTATTACTTGGTTTAATATTGTGGTAATAACTACACAATTATAATTATAATTTCACTTATTAAAGTTATTTTTCCGTTTTTTGTATGTATAAACAGCCAATTGCATATACATACAGTATGTGTAAATAGTCAATTGCGTATACATGCAGTATGTACATATAGCCAATTACATATACATACTGTATGTATAAATAGCCACATCCTAAAATTTATGAACGTGAATCAAGCGAAAGATATGTTCCAACCTTGAGGATATTAAAATAATAAAAATGGTGGATTTAAAATATGGACATGGCTAAAATAATGGAGATAATGAGATGATTTATAGATCAAATTGAAAACAAAAACGCCTTTTTTAAAATGATATAGGATAATTGATGTTCAATCATGGCTTAAATTGAAGGTGAATATGTAGTCTTTAAAATGGTGTATGTTAATTGCTGCTTTATACAAGAATTATTGATCTAATAATACAAATATGTGATGTAGTTGCGTTTTAATTTAGATAACATAATAATTCCAGAAGAAGCTTTAAACCCAAACACTCAAAAATTGTTGAAATTCGAAAAAACCGTGGAGATCATGTTTTTGAAAATTGTTAAATGAGTCTTGCATCATATTAAAAAAGCTTAAATCTGGATCTTTATGAAAGCATATAACTAATCGTTTCACTTTGAAATGGCTTTTATAAAAAGATCCGTGCATATTTATGTTAAAATCCAAACATTAAAGCTTAAATCTTCCTCTTCCTACCTCTTCAAGAAGACCTATAACTAATTATTTCAATTTGAAAAGAATTTTATTAAAACAAAATTGAATATGCACAAAAACCAAACGTAACTTTAAACAATGATTCTAACCTTATTTTTGAGTGGAAAGGAATCATTTATACTTTAATAGAAAATGTTTGTTGTCTTTTTTTTGTACTTTATTTAAAGAATGGTATAAAGCTATTTTCGTTCAACCAATTTTGATCTCTATCAGATCATCATCAGGAACTTCCGGGAACACGTCTATTATCGATATCAGAGTATTTCATGTAATCCTTCTATTTTATCTGAAACTTATTAGTTATTGTTTGTTATTGTAGGTAAAAATTTTTACCTAAACACATGTTGAACAGAGAAACAATTTTCGAAGATACTTAACAAACAATGACTAAATAAGTTTCAGATAAAATAGCAGGATTACATGAAATACTTTGATATCGATAATAGACGTGTTCCCGGAAGTTCCTGATGATGATCTGATAGAGATTGAAACCGGTTGAACGAAAATAGTTTTATACCGTCCTTTAAATAAAGTAGAAAAAAAGACAACAAACGTTTTCTATTGTTGAAAAGATGGAAAAAAGAAACAAACTTAACAATATTTATACTTTAAGTTAATGTTTAAAGTTTGCTTTAAGTTTGCTTAGAAGATTTTATAAAATCTTCTCCTTTTTTAAAATAAAATAGCATCCAACACGTTGTTATTAGTAATAATAGATATTTTATTGTAAATTTACGCTCAATGATGATTTCTTGATAATGAGCTGATTAAGCTCGAAGCGTCGGAAGTTAATATTTTTAATTTGTAAATAAATTGGAAATTATACTGAGAAGATGTGTTTGTTATAATTGAAAGTAAACTTATCTAACCTCAGTAAAACAAGAAGAATTATTTTTCAAGAAGAAGTTTGCTTTTCGGAATGATATATAACCTATAGCTTCAATTAAAAACATTTTGAGATGCGAAACATAAATAAACAGTCTAAATGTTAATGTTTATAATAAAATCATGAATGGAAGCGCAATCTTTTAAAAATCCTTCTAACCTTCTCCTTTGTTCTGAAGATTGATACATATCACACATTAAAGCTAAAAGCTTCCTCTTTAAGAGGACATATCACACATTAAATAATATAACAATCCGTCGGTGATATAACTTAAAAAGTTGAGCCTATTTCTTAATACGAAGAACTGGTGTATATTTCATCTTAAAGCAAAAAGCTTCCTCTTTAAAATGACATATTGCACATGGTATGTTTAAAATGATATAGGATATTATCCATATCAATATATATCATTTCAATAAAAAATCATGGCTTAAACTAAAGATCTTCATCTTCATACCGCCTTCTTTAATATAATGTATGATAACCGTTGTTAAAATCAAAAATTAATGAGATAAAAATTGAAGTATGTAAAATTGCGTTTCAACTTCGATAATATTAAATAATAAAAATGACTAAAATAATAGAGATAATGGGATGAGTCATGGATCCAATTGAAGACGAAAATGTTCTATTTAAAATGATATAGGATAATTGACGTTTGAACAAAAAATTATTGAGATAGAAATTAAAATTGATGAGAATTGATTCACATCTCCAATTAAAGCTAAAAGCTTCCTCTATAAAGGAATATATTATACATTAAATAATATAACAATCTCTCGATGATATAACATATTAACAGATATTAACGTAAACTTTAAAAAGTCATTCTTAACTTATTTCTTAATACGAAGAAGTGGTTTATATTTCAGATTAAAGCTAAAAGCTTTAAAACGACATATTACACATGTTATGTTTGAAATAATAAACGATATTATCTATATCAATCAATTATCCTATATTGACATTTCAACGAGAAATCATGGCTTAAAATTGAAGATGAAGATGTCTTCTTTAATATAATATATGATAACCGTTGATATATTCAAAAATTATTAAGATAGAAATTGAAGTATGTAAGATTGCGTTTCAACTAGCGCGTTTCAACTAGATAGCGATAATATTAAATAATAAAAATGGAAGAATTAAAAAAAAAATCGCTAAGGCTAAAATAATGGAGATAATGGGATAAGTCATGGATCAAATTGAAGACGAAAATTTCTCCATTAAAATGACATAGGATAACTGACGTTTGAACGAGAAATTATTGAGATAAAAATTAAAATGTGTAAGATTGCGGTTCAAATTAATTAAACTTTGAAAAATCACCTGTGCTTTAATAATGGAGATAAAGGGATGAACCATGGCTTAAATAGAAGACGAAGATGTCTTCCTTAAAATAAAGTGGGATAGCCGGTGTTTTATTTAAAATTTATTGAGATAAAAATTGCAGTATGTAAGATTGCGTTCCAACTTAGATAGCAGTAAAATAATAGAAAAGGAGAAATTCAAAAAATTGCTATGGCTAAAATAATGGAGATAATAGGATGAGTAATGGATTAAATTGAAGACAAAAATACAATTTTTAAAATGATATAGGATAACTGGTGTTTGAGCGAAAAATTATTAATATATAAATTAAAATATGTAAGATTATGCTTTAAATTAAATAATTTTGAAAAAAATCGTCTGCTTTAATAATGGAGATAAAGGGATGAATCATGGCTCAAATGATGAAATAATGGTGTTTTATTTAAAAATTATTCAGATAAAAATTGAAATATGTGAGATTGCCTTTCAAGTAAAAGTAAGTTAGATAACAGTAAAATAATAAAAATGGAACAGTTCTGAAAAATCGCCATGGCTAAAATAATGGATATAATAGATCAAATAGGAGACAAAGATACCATTTTTAAAATGATATAGGATAACTGACGTTTTAAGCGAGAAATTATTAATATAGAAAATAAAATATGTAAGATTGCGTTTTAAATTAATTAATCTTGAAAAAATCGTCTTTGCTTTAATATTGGAGATGAAAAGATGAATCAAGATGACTTAAACAGAAGATGAAGATGTCCTCTTTAAAATAAAGTATGATAATTGGTGTTGAACAGTGCATATTTAGGTTTAAACCCAAACAGTAAAAAAAATGATAAAATTTAAGAAATCATATTTGTGAAAATTTTGAAATGATTTGTATCAAATTGAAGTTTAAATTTTCCTTTTTAAGAAGAGCTATAACTAACTATTTCAATCTGTAAAGAATTCTATTTAAAAAAATTTTGTATATAATCATGTGGAAATCATTCAAAAGTGGGTCCTAAATTTTGACAGTTTTAACATATTAACTGATATTAACGTAAACTTTAAAAAGTCATTCTTAACTTATTTCTTAATACGAAGAAGTGGTTTATATTTCAGATTAAAGCTAAAAGCTTTAAAACGATTTGATACACATGTTATGTTTGAAATGATAAAGGATATTATCTATATCAATCAATTATCCTATATTGACATTTCTACGAGATATCATGACTTAAATTGAAGATGAAGATGCCTTCTTTAATATAATGTATGATAATCGTTGTTATATTCAAAAATTATTGAGATAAAAATTGAAGTATGTAAGATTGCATTTCAACTTCGATAATATTAAACAATAAAAAATGGGAGAATTCAAAAAAATCGCCATGGCTAAAATAATGGAGATAATACGATGAGTCATGGATCAAATTGAAGACGAAAATGCTCTCTTTATAATGATATAGGATAATTAACGTTTGAACTGGAAATTATTGAGATAGAAATTAAAATGTGTGAGATTGCGTTTCAAATCAATTAAACTTTGAAAAATCGCCTTCGCTTTAATAATGGAGATAAAGGGATGAATCATGACTTAAATAGAAGACGAAGATGTCTGCTTTAAAATAAAGCAGGATAACCGGTGTTTTATTTAAAAATTATTCAGATAAAAATATGAAATATGAAAGATTGCGTTTCAACTTAGGCAACAATAAAATAATAAAAATGAGACAATTCAGAAAAATTGTCATGGCTAAAATAATTGAGATAATGGATCTCATTGAAGACAAAAATATGATTTTTAAAATGATATAGGATAACTGATGTTTGAGCGAGAAATTATTAATATAGGAATTAAAATATGTAAGATTGCGCTTTAAATTAATTAATCCTGAAAAAATCGTCTTTGCTTTAATAATGGAGATGAAAAGATGAATCATGACTTAAACAGAAGATGAAGATGTCTTCTTTAAAGTAAAGTAGGATAATTGGTGTTGTAATAAAATGAACAGTGCATATTTAGGTTGAAACCCAAACAGCAAAAAAAAAATGATAAAATTTAAGAAATGATATTTTTGAAAATTTTTAAATGACTTGTATCAAATTGATGCTTAAATTTTCCTCTTTAAGAAGAGCTATAACTAACTATTTCAATTTGTAAAGAATTCTATTTAAAAAAATTTTGTATATAATCATGCGGAAATGAAGACACAAAAACCAAATGTAACTTTAAACAATAATCCTGATATTATTTTTGAGTGTAAGAAAATTATTTATATTAAAAATTAAAGCTTAAAGTTTTCTTTTCGAAAGGATATATAAACTATAGCTTCAATTAAAAACATTTTGAGATGCGTCGCAAAAATTAACAGTCTAAATTTTAACGCTTATAATAAAAACATGAATGGGAGATCCCATCATTCACAAAATCGTTTTGACCTTCTCCTTCGTGGTGAAGAATTGATTCATATCTCAAATTAAAGCTAAAAAGTTCCTGTTTAAGAGGATATATTATATATAAAATAATATAACAATCTCTCTATGATATATATAACTTAAAAACGGGGGCCTAAATTTAACAGTTTTAATATATTACACATGCTATGTTTAAAATAATACAAGATATTATCCATATCAATCAACTATCCTATATTGACGATTATTTTAACGAGAAATCAAGGCTTAAATTGAAGATGCCTTCTGATGATAACCGTTGTTATACTCAAAAATTATTAAGATAAAAATTAAATTAGATAACTGTAAAATAATAAAAATTGGAGAATTCAAAAAAAAATCATGGCTAAAATAATGGAGATAATGGGATGATTCATGAATTAAATTGAAGGCGAAAACGACTTGTTTAAAATGATATAGGATTATTAACGTTTGAGCGAGAAATTATTGCGATAGAAATTAAAATGTGTAAGTTTGCGCTTCAAATGAATTCACCTTCAAAAAATCCGTTTTTTCTTTAATATTGGAGATAAAGGGATAAATTATAGCTTAAACTGAAGATAAAGATGTCTTCTTTAAAATAATATATGATAACCGCTATTTTATTCAAAAGTTATTGAGACAAAAATTGAAATGTGTAAGATTGCGTTTCAACTTGATTCATAGTAAAATAATAAAAATGAGAGAATTCAAAAAAAATCACCATAGCTAAAATAATGGAAATAATAGGATGATTCATGGATTAAATTGACGACGAAAATGACTTGTTTAAAATGATATAAGATAATTGACGTTGGAGCAAGAAATTATTGCGATAGAAATTAAAATGTGTAAGTTTGCGCTTCAAATCAATTCAACTTCAAAAATCGCCTTTGCTTTAATAATGGAGATAAAGGGATGAATCATGGCTTAAATTGAAGATGAAGATGTTTTCTTTAAAATAATATATGATAACCGCTATTTTATTCAAACATTATTGAGATAAAAATTAAATTAGATAACAGTAAAATAATAAAAATTAAAGAATTCAAAAAAAGTTATAACTAAAATAACGAAGATAATGGGATGATTCATGGGTTAAATTGAAGACAAAAGTGATTTGTTTAAACTTGTGACTTTGTTAAAATGTGTAAGTTTGCGCTTCAAATTAATTCAACTTCAAAAAATCGCCTTTGCTTTAATAATGGAAATCATGGCTTAAATTGAAGATGAAGATGTCTTCTTTAAGATAATATAATGAAAATTAACATAAAATAATTAATGATAACCGCGTGGTATAAGAGATAAGAGAAGAGTAAAGATACGAAAGAAGAGGCGAAGATAAAAGTGTATTTCAACTTAGTTAATAGTAAAATAATAAAACTGAGAGAATTCAAAAAAATCGCCATAGCTGAGATAATGGGATTACTCATGCACCATATTGAAGAAGAAGATGATGAGATAGAAATTAAAATGTGTAAGATTGCGTTTCAAATCAATTAAACTTCAAAAAATCGCCTTTGTAAAGGAGGAATAGGTAATGGAGGTTTTAATAATGGAGATAGAGGAGTGAATTATAGCTCCAATTGAAGATGAAGATGTCTTCTTTAGAACGGTGAATGATAACCGCTGTTATCTAGAAGAATTATTGAGCTAATTATTCAAATGTGTGAAGTTGTGTTTCGATTTAGATAACATTAAGACAAATTAGACATGTCGGACCGATTAACCGAATTATTAAACCTAATAAGCTTTGTTTTCAGTTTTGTACGTTTTTTTTAAACGAATGTAATGGTAGCATATAAGTTTATAACGTTCTTTAGTAATTATGTTTAAATTCGTTTATTTCGTTTTAACACGTTATTTTTAATCAAATATGAATCTTCTCTTTCGTCAAATTGGCGATCTTAGTTAAAGATAAGGTAGCATCCGACAATGATTTTATTTGTCTTTTGTGTTGACTGGAATAAAAATTCTAGTCCTCAACGGTCTTCCTGTTTCTCCAATATATGTTGCTTAGCATGTGCTACACTCTAATTTACATACTCCATTGTTATCTCATTTGTCTATTTTGTATTCTTTGTTTATTAGAATTGTAATATTGAAAATCTTTTTTATTTTATTGTTTATGTTCCCTTGAAAATTTATTGTTGTATATGTTTTGATGTTCCACTTATTAGTTTGTTTATTAAGTATGTTGTTGACAATTTTAGTTTTATATCCGTTTATTTTTACCCATTTATTTAATTATATTTATTTCTTCTTCCAGGCTGTACATAAAGTATAAAATCAATTCCATATAAATTCCATGGATATTGTAAGGAAAAAAAGCCATAAAATTATTCTGACATAAAATTAAAATGTGTCCTAAAATTGAGAAACTATCCCTAACTTAACATTTTTAAATAGAAACTTCCCATTTCTATTGCATTTATGGGTTCTAAGTCCTGAGTATTTTTCAGCTAATCAGGTGTCTTCAAAAAAATTACTTTGTGTATTTGTGTACATTTTAAGATTAACATATTAGAATATTGTGTATTAAATAAATCAAATTAAAGTTACTATAAACCAAGTGAAACCATGTACAAAATCTAAGCTCTATCAGTATTATAATCATTACATATTTTGTATAAATAAATACAATTTTTATAAACGTGATTTTCTCGAGGACACGTATACCCAAATAAGCTAATCAAAATATATGAAAAGTATTCAAAATTTTACGTAGAATCTATAAATGCACCAAAAAATGGTGATTCTTATTTAAAAATGTCAACTTAGGCATGGTACCTATTTTGGAACACCTGCATATTTCAATTTTATGTCAAAGAGTGCTCGTTAAAAACTAGAATTTAGATATCCAGGACTAGTTTTTCTAAGAATATCCGCTGAATATACAGGCTGTTTCATTGACTCGGGGCCCAAATTAAACCTCATATACTAAAGTAAAAATGATGATGATTCGTGTAAAATTTTTTGGTCTAATAATAATAAACGGTGGAGTTATAGGTCATTAAAATCAAGAATTTTTAATTGATTTTTCTAAATATTTTCAATACTGTTACAGTGTAAACCAGTAGCAAGTAGAATCATTAGTAAGGGTGTGAGTTAAATTGATCGACGGGAACAATTCTAAACAGGGTGTTCCCAAAATTTATATACTCAGAACTTTTTATTCGCTCATAAACCTACATTTATTTTTGCACTTTCCAATAGAGAATTTATTTTAGAAACTTTTATGACTTTTATGAAATTTAGGTAAAATTCACCATTGTTCTGTTAAATCCAAAAATATTGGACCTCGACAATAACAACAGTAAAAAAATCTAAGCCAGCAATGATAATTGACCGACGAATTGAATTACTAACTCGCTAACAATCATTTAACAATTAATCGTTTGTATAAAAGCTTAAAGCATTCAATGTATCATCGGCTTTTAGAAGCTCTTTCTACTGTAATTATTGCCCCGGTCTAACATTTTTTGATTCAACTCAAAAACGGTGAATTTTAATGTTTTGTTCAACCGATTAATTGTTAAATGATTGATAGTAAGTTGATAGCTTAATTTGTCGTACAATTGTCATGGCCGATTTAGAGTTTTTTTTATTACCATTATTGCAGGGATCCAACAATTTTGGATTTAACTCAAAAACGGTAAATTTTATCTAAATTTCGTAATAGTAATAAAAGTTTCTAAAATAAATTTTCTATTGGAAGGTGCAAAAATAAGTGTAGGTTTACGAGAAAATAAAAAAGTTCTGAGCATATAAATTTTAGGAACAGCCTGTATAACATTGTGCTGTGGATTTGCTGTGGAAACCGATTGATATCGGTTTACACTGTACCAAATTTCAGCGCTCTACCTTTAACAGTATTGAAAATATTTAGAAAAATCAGATAAAATTTCTTGATCTTGACCTATAACTTCGACATTTATTGGTTTAGACCAAAAATTTTTACACGAATCATTATCATTTTCACTCTAGTATACGTGGTTTAATTTGTGCCCCGAGTCACCGAAGCACCCTGTATATTGAATTGATTCCATACTTTATGTACACATTGTATGTATGTTCTAAACTTCAACGTTAATATTTGATTTCTCTACTGTTATGTCAGGGAAGTTAGTCTTATTATTAATTTCGGTTTCTATTGTAAATTTTATATCTTTATGTAATGTATTGATATATGTATGGAGGTTGTTGATTGTATAGTCATTTTCTATGTTAATAAGCACCATAATGTTTTCCACATATTTTTGCCATAAAATTATGTTATATCTATATGAGTTATTGTCATTCATGATCATATCTTTTTCTATTTTATTAAGAAAGATGTAAGCAAGTAAAGTACTTAGTGATGATCCCATTGGTAACCCTTTGTTGTACATGTGAAATTAATTATTAAGTTGGTAAAAGTTCTGTTGTATACAGACACTAAAGCTCCGCTAATCCGTGCACCCCCAAATCAGAAATCCCTTGTAATCCAAACAAAATTAGAAAATGTAAAATTTGCATTGTGTCCCTTTTGGCTGAATTAGTAAAATAGTCGCTAATGGGAAGTAAAAAGATTTTTTGTTCTATCCGTAGAACTAGACGATATTTAAACGATATTAAAATATTAAAGGGCATTTCTATTAAAAATGCTATGTTCATTCTTTCCAATCTTTGCAATTTATTAGTAAAATGCTAGAGAAAAGTATTAGGGTAATTAGATGAGGAAGAGGAATCTAATAACCCCATTATATTATTCATTCAACTATTAAAAGAAATCGTTATTAGACTGCAGCAAATAAGGCAGTTCTCTCCATGAAGATATTGGGACAAATGAATTAAAAGTGAGAAAGCTAGTAAAAGCTTTTGTGTATTATATGTACTACAAGTTGCAAAAAGAATATCTTGTGCAATAAATCTATCAAAATGTGTTTATAAGACTTTTTTGACAATATCAAAATATGACTTCAATAATTGGTATGCTTCCATAATCTGAATTAAGCTAGTTCTAATCCATTTGGATTAGCAAAGCTTTACTGAATGTTGTATAGATTGTATATGTTTTTCTTATCATTATCGTTATCTAATTTTTCTGCTAATTGTACGATGTTTCTCATTAATTCCAGAGTATGGGTTATTGGTATATTGGTATATAAATTTTTGATGTCAAATGAAACTAAAATTGTGTATTTAGCGTTAAAATCAATAATCAATATGTATAAATAAAACTAAAAGACCTCTGTTCCTCAGAAAGTGCATTAAATATACTTGGGACCGGTTTCGTTAATACTAAATTAACATCATCAGCCAAATCTACAAGCGAATTAGATTATTAAAACACAAAACAAATTAAAATTATATAAAGCAAAAGTACAAAATAAAACCTACAGTCAATTTAAAATTCAATCATATAAAAAACCACATAGAAATAAATAATGTAAACAAACAAACATTTAAACACATTAAAATTGTTAAAATAAAATAAAATTGTATAAATGTACGACACAAGAGTAAAAAGCAGACTGAACCGACAGAAATTGAACCAGTTTTGGAAATTTTAACACATTACATTATTTATACATATTGATTATATTTTACCTCAGTAATTATGGACTTATTCAAATTCAAAATCAATAATGTCTTAAAAATATTAACTAAGAATTTAGACATCGAATTTATGTTGGAATTTGTATATTGTCTTGGGATTTCACTAAAGAAATGATATTATAGGATATATATCCGGGATCATTAAGAATTGGGAATAACAACTGAATAATAATTTAAAATTTAAAAAAAAATTAAACAATAACTTCAATCCAGATAATATCATTAATAATTTTGTGTGGGTACTTTTTGGAAGCATCTCTAGTCTTTTATTAAGTTTTTATTAAGTTTGCTAGAAGCATTTCAAATACTGTAGAACAAGTATCAGGTGTTCTGCAAGCATTCCAGTGTTCCAGATAATATCAAGTTTGCTGAAAGCATTTCAAATCTTTCAGAGGTAGTATCAAGTTTTCTGGAAGTATTTCAAGTATTCTAGAATGAGTATCAAGTCTTCTGGAAGCATTTCAAGTCTTCTAGAAGCAGTATCAAGTATTTTGGAAGCGTTTAAGTCTTCTAGAGGCAATACCAAGTTTTAGGTTTTAGGTAGTATTTTCAAAACATTTAAAATCTTCTAAAGGCAGTATCAAGTCTTGTGAAGCATTTCAAGCCTTCTAGAGGAAGTATCAAGTCTGCTGGAAGCATTTCAAATATTTTAGAAGCACTATCAAGTCTTTTGGAAACATTTCAAGTCTTCCAGAAGCACTTCAAGTCATCGAGAGGCAATATCAAGTCTGCTGAAAGCATTTTAAATATTCTAGAAGCAGTATCAAGTTTACTGGAAGCAGTTAAAGTTTTCCAGATGCAATATCAAGCCTGCTGGAAGCATTTCATATATTCTAGGAGCAGTATCAAGTGCTCTGGAAGTATTTCAAGTCTTCTAGAAGCGGTATGAAGTCTTCTCAAAGCATTTCCTTTCTTTCAGAGATATTACCAAGTCTGCTAAAAACATTTGAAATATTCTAGAAGCAGTATCAAGTTTTCTGGAAGCATTTTAAGTCTTCTAGAAAAACTATGAAATCTTCTGGAGGCATTTTATGTTTTCTAGAACCAATATCAAGTTTTCTGGAAGCAGTTCAAGTTTTCCAGAGGTAATATCAAGTCTGCTGGAAGCATTTCATATATTCTAGAAGCAGTATGAAATCTTCTAGAAACATTTGAAGTCTTTCAGAGGCAATATCAAGTCTTTTGGAAGCATTTCAAGTCTTCTACAAGGAGTATCAAGTCTTCTGGAAGCTTTTCAAGTCTTCTAGAGGCAATATCAAGTCTTTTAAAGGCAATATTAAGTCTTTTGAAAACATTTAAAATCTTCTAAAGGTAGTATCAACTTTTGAAAACATTTCAAGTCTTCTAGAGGTAATATCAAATCTGCTGGAAGCATTTCAAATCTTCCAGAGGCTTCTGAATGCATTTTAAGTCTTATAGAAGCAGTATCAAGTCTTTTGGAAGCGTTTAAGTCTTCTGGAGGCAACATCAAGTTTTTTAAAGGCAATATTAAGTCTTTTGAAAACATTTAAAATCTTCTAAAGGTTGTGTCAACTCTTGAAAATATTTCAAGTCTTCTAGAGGTAATATCAAATCTGCTGGAAGCATTTCAAATATTTTAAAAGCACTATCAAGTCTTCTGGAAGCACTTCATTTCGTCCAGAGGTAATATCAAGTCTGCATTTCAAATATTCTAGAAGCAGTATCAAGTTTTCTGGAAGCATTTTAAATCTTCTAGAAAAACTATGAAATCTTCTGGAAGCATTTTAAGTTTTCTAGAACCAGTATCAAGTTTTCTGGAAGCAGTTCAAGTTTTCCAGAAGTAATATCAAGTCTACTGGAAGCATTTCATATATTCTAGAAGCAGTATGAAATCTTCTAGAAGCATTTTAAGTCTTTCAGAGGCAAGATCAAGGCTTCTGAAAGCATTTCAAGTCTTCTACAAGGAGTATCAAGTCTTCTGGAAGCATTTCAAGTCTTCCAGAGGTTTCTAAATGCATTTTAAGTCTTATAGAAGCAGTATCAAGTCTTTTGGAAGCGTTTAAATCTTCTGGAGGCAATATCAAGTTTTTTAAAGGCAATATTAAGTCTTTTGAAAACATTTAAAATCTTCTAAAGGTTGTGTCAACTCTTGAAAATATTTCAAGTCTTCTAGAGGTAATATCAAATGTGCTGGAAGCATTTCAAATATTTTAAAAGCACTATCATGTCTTCTGGAAGCACTTCATTTCGTTCAGAGGTAATATCAAGTCTGCATTTCAAATATTCTAAAAGCAGTATCAAGTTTTCTGGAAGCATTTTAAATCTTCTAGAAAAACTATGAAATCTTCTGGAAGCATTTTAAGTTTTCTGGAACCAGTATCAAGTTTTCTGGAAGCAGTTCAAGTTTTCCAGAAGTAATATCAAGTCTACTGGAAGCATTTCATATATTCTAGAAGCAGTATGAAATCTTCTAGAAGCATTTTAAGTCTTTCAGAGGCAAGATCAAGGCTTCTGGAAGCATTTCAAGTCTTCTACAAGGAGTATCAAGTCTTCTGGAAGCATTTCAAGTCTTCCAGAGGTTTCTAAATGCATTTTAAGTCTTATAGAAGCAGTATCAAGTCTTTTGGAAGCGTTTAAGTCTTCTGGAGGCAATATAAAGTTTTTTAAAGGCAATATTAAGTCTTTTGAAAACATTTAAAATCTTCTAAAGGTAGTATCAACTCTTGAAAATATTTCAAGTCTTCTAGAGGTAATATCAAATCTGCTGGAAGCATTTCAAATATTTTAGAAGCACTATCAAGTCTCTTGGAAACATTTCAAGTCTTCCAGAATCAGTATCAAGTCTTCTGGAAGCACTTCATTTCGTCTAGAGGTAATATCAAGTCTGCATTTCAAATATTCTAGAAGCAGTATCAAGTTTTCTTGATGTATTTCAAGTTTTCTGGAAGCAGTATGAAGACTCCTGGAACTCTTCCAGAGAAAATATAAAGTCTTCTGGAAGTATTTCAAGTCTTTTAGAAACAATATTAAGTGTTTTAAAAGCAGTATCAAGTCTTTCGAAGCATTTGAAGGCTTCCAAATTTCATAAAGTTTTTATGTAAACGTATTTTAATTTCGGGACTTTTTCCAGGCATTTCGAGACTCCTGCATTGCCCTGGTGCAGGGATTTAGAACTTAGTCCCGAATCCCGATAACATGTTTGCTCATGAGAATTGGACACCAAGTACAAACGTGGCATTCTTTTCTTTTTGTTTTTTTGTTTAGTTTTTCAATTGTTTCTTTTAATTCCATCACTATATTTTAGTCAATTTTTGTGAAATGTTGTTATAGGGTTTTTTGTGGATATGATAAATTAGGTATGATAAAGTAGAAGCGATCTTGGATTTTTGTTTAGTTTTTCAATTGTTTCTTTTAATTGTGTCACTATATTTTTAGTAAATTTTTGTGAATTATTGTAATAAGTTATTCGTGGATGTGGTAAATTCATTTTGTGGAAATTTTTAATCATTTGTATGCAATCTTGTTTCAACATTATGACGATACCAGCTTTTTTAACCGTTTTGATTATTATTATTTATTGCTTTTCTCTCTTCTATAATCTTCCTTTCCTTTATATCTTCTTATTGTTTCTCGTTTGGTAAGTACTTGTTGCAGGTCCTTATGTAGATTTTTCGAGCGCAATCGTGAATATATTTTTTTTCTTACATTGATTATTATTTGATTGATTTTTAGGTTATGTTATGTTTTGGTAATTCCCCGATAATTATAATATGCTTCCAGATTAATTTTGTTTATTTTAGTGCCACGTTTCGTCATTTCTTGTCTGATTCTTGTCTTATTAGTGATTTTCTAAATTTGATCTGACATTATCTGTAATTGGTCTGAAATTCGGTTTTAAATTTTCTTCTAAATACGTTTAAAGGACATGGATGTGTTGCAGTTCGAGTTGTAATTTAATATAAAGGTTTTTTTAGGTCGACTGGTTTATTATAGTTGCGTGCACGTTCCGGGACGATTTTCATTAATAAAAAGACGCATGGAATAATTCGAAATTTGTCGAACTGCATTTCATAATGGTTGTATTAATAGGTCTTGGCTGGTTTTGCGTTCAGGCGATTTGAATATTTTCCGTTTAATGGGCACATTGCACGCCAGAACGCGTGATATTCTGACAAAATTAAATAGTTTGTCAAAGTTATGAGAATTTACTACTTTGAGGTGTTAACGAACATATTAAATTAAAAAAAAGAGATTTATTTTTTGTTTATCTAGATATATATCTAGAGATAAGGAAGATGTTGTAAAAAGGGATGATGGTGTGGAGAGCTAGAGCTACGTTCTGGTCTGGCCCAGGGTCAATCACATCGGGGGTTTCGGCTGGGGCGGATGCTGACGGTCGGTATGGCCTATCCTGCAGTGGCGTCGCGACGCGGTTCGCCGCGGGTCGTCGACCTGAGCGTCTGGCCGGGGCCGCGACAGCCGCTGCTGCAAGAGGACGATCCGACCAGACTACTGCAGGGCGAGGGGTGGCCGCGGGGCGCGGTCCTGAAGGGTATGGGGCGCGTCATGCGTACGCCCTGCGTCGCGGCGCCCTGCGTCCAAAGACGACCGGACACTAGAAATTGCGGAAAAAGGGGAAAACGAAAGCACCCGCAACTAGGAAGCCGCCGGCTTTTATGTGTCAAAAGCAACAACGGCCGACGCGTTGGGTAAGGGCGTAAAAAGGGTGTGGTCGTGGTAAAAGTGAATACGGTAGGGAAGCGATTTTAAAGCCTAAGGGGAGATCAAACGGTTTTCCTATGAGTTTTACGACGTATTGTGCGCTCAGCTGGCGTGCTAAATTAATTTATGTGCTCAATTACTTCGGTTAACACCTTTTGTAAAACTGCGATACTACTTTTATAATATAAATATAACACTTTATATTTTTAACACAACTAAATACTAACAATATTCTAATCAGCAAAAAATGTACAATAATTTAGATCGGATTTTAATATTTAAAGTACTATTTTCAATTATATCGAACAACTTAAAATTGTTATGAACCAATTCTCAATTATTTAGGTAATTTTTTATTGATTTTGAAGAAAATGAAACAACTATAAATCAGTTTACAATTATTTGATACATAAAAGTGATGAGAGAAAACATATACTATAACAAAATCCAATATGTTCATAAATATGGGTAGAGATTTGAACATGAAAATTTAATCCAATTAGAAGTAACATTAATCACGATACGAAATGGAGATTATATTTTTTTATAAGTACCTGTTAAGTAAAAAATGTTTCTTGGAATTACCTAGGGTCCATATAAAATTTATAACGTTTTCTCATTTTAAACAGCAATTTTGCTAATGGATGTTAAGAGAAAGAAATAGATAATTAAATATTAATTTTAAAAATTAATATCTAATTATTAGTTAAAATTAGCCCAGTTTTACACCATCGTCCTTAAAGAAGGTGGTTTTAATCTGTGGTTAGTACTCTGTGGTGACATCGGATGACAATGTACGCAGGGTACAAGTTAATCTGATATGGTCTGGATAATGAAAGTCAATTTTTTATATTCAAAGCTCTCAACGAGGTCATTTCAACGCCATATTTGATTGTACAATAAAAAGAAAAAGCAATTAACAAGAATTCTTAACAAAAATAGATAATTACAAAAAAATTTTTTTGAAGTGAGACTTGGTACTGTTTCAAGAAGGCTTAAAATGTGTCCACAAGATATGATACTATTTCTAGGAGAGTTGACACTGCTTCCGGAAGAATTGAAATGCCTACAGTATACCCGACACTGCTTCTAAAAGCCTTGATATTGCTTTCAGAAGACTTGAAATGCTTCTCGAAAGCTTGAACTATATCAAAAAAACTTGAATTGCTTCTAGAAGACCTGATATTACCTCTGGAAGACTTAAAATGCTTTCAGAAGACTTGATACTAGTGACGGTCGCTACACAAAGATACCATTCCAAAACACCGCTCCAAAATACCATGATCTTAGGTAAGTTTGCATGTTGCAGAATAAATTTATATTTTCTTTTTAACAAAACCTAAAATATAGCTGGTTAGAAGCAAATTAGAAAAACTACATATTCGTTGCCCCTAAATGCCATAATTTAAAAAATTACAGGCTATCCGAAAATTGGAAAAAAATTATAAACGTTTGGAATTGCGACATTTCGTTTCTCTATTAGAAAACTTGATATTACCTCTGGAAGACTTAAAATGCTTCCAACAGACTTGCTTCTGATTCTAGAAGACTTGAAATTGCTTGCAGAACACTTGACAAAGTTCCAGAAGACTCGATGCTGCTTCTGGAACACTTGACACTGCTTCCAAAAGACTTGAAATGCTTATAGAAGACTTAACACTGCTTCCAAAAAACTTGAACTGTTTCCAGAACACTTGAAGTTACCTCTGGAAGACATGCAATGCTTCCGGAAGACTTGATATTACTTCTAGACTTAAACTTAAACTGCTTCAGAAGACGTGATATTGCCTTTGGAAGACTTGAAATCATGGCAGAAGAATTTATGCTGCTTCTAGAAGACTTGATATGCTTCCAGAAGACTTGTTATTACCTCTGGAAGACTTGAAATGCTACCAGAAGACTTGATACTGGTTCTAGAAAACTTGAAATGCTTCCAGAAGACTTGATATTGCTTCTAGAAGAAATGATATTGAAAATGCTTCCGGAAGACATAAACTATATCCAAAAGACTTGAAAAGTTACCGGAAAACTTGCGCTTTATCCAAAAAAACTTGAATTGCTTCCAGTAGACCTGAAACTGCCTGCAGAAGACTCAAAATGCTTGCAGATGACTTGATATTACCTCTGGAAGACTTAAAATGCTTTCAGAAGACTTGATACTGCCTCTGAAAGACTCAGCACTGCTGCCAAAAGACTTGAAATGCTTGTAGAAGACTTGGCACTGCTGTCAAAACACGTGAACTGCTTCTAGAAGACTTGATACTGCTTCTTCAAAACTTAAAATATTTCCAAAACACTTGAAATTACCTGTGGAAGACGTGATATTGCCTCTGGAAGACTGAAAATCTTTGCAGAAGAATTTATACTGCTTCTAGAATATTTGAAATGCTACAAGAACCTTAATATAGCCTCTAAAAGACTTGATATTGCTTTCAGAACACTGAAAATTCTTCCTGCTGCCAAAAGACTTGAAATGCTTCCAGAAGACTTGAAATGCATCAAGAAGATTTGAAACTACTTCTAAAAGACTTTACATTACCTTTAGAAGACTTGACATTGCTATTATAACACTTGTAGTGCTTGACATACTTCCAGAAGACTCGGTAGGAGCAGTTTCGAGAAGAACCTTAATTTTGCTTTCAGAAGACTTGAAATGTTTCCGGATGGTTTGAACTGTATCCAAAAGTAAATAAAATGAAAAAAAAATGTTTATAAAATGTTGTAATTTACTTATTTGTCTTAACTAGTTCTGTCTAACAATCTTAATCAATCAGCACTGTCTTTGGGGTCTGTTAGTTTATCATTCATAATTTCTTTGATGATTTCTATTGTTTGTTTTGTCGGAATGTTGGTGTAATCCGGTAGTTGGCATCTATCTAATGCTGTGATGAGTTATTTTCTATTGGTAATGGTATATTTGGGTTTATAAGTTGTGATGTCCGAGAATATATTTATTAACATTTTGGAGAGTTTTTGGGTGTTTTAATAATGAAAACGAATTTGATGGCAATAACAACAGCACACTACTGCATAGAGCAAACAAAGCGCATTTAATGGAGATTCGAGAACTATATGAAATAAATAAATTCAAAAACAACTTTTTAGCACAAAAATGTCTAAATGAACAAATTAATTCAAACAAGAAACCAAGAAACCGGTACATGTCTCTGAAAACTCCATTTACACCACCAACAAACGAAACGAGAAAACCAAGAAAACCACCAGATGAACAACGGTAGTTACCATATTTAGTGACTTTTATTTTATAAAGTTCGACGAATATAACCTCTATCTATTTCATTGCCACTTGTTCTATTTAACTTGAATTTTCTTGTATGTGTCGAAAAATGACGTAATTTTGCTTTAATATTTAAGGATATCATTTGTAATAATTGTTTATATTTTATAGAATGTCTTCTGATGATGCCAATTAGGTGAAACTAGTTAAGACAAATAAGTAAATTATATCGATTGTTAAAAAGTGTAAACCTTTTTTTTTCATTTTATTTACGTAACACAATGGAAAGAGAAAGTAATAATAATATTGTATCCAAAAGACTTCAAAAGATTCAAGACTAGAAGTCTTGATATTGCGTTCAGAAGTGCTACCGGAAGACTTGAACTATGTACAAAAGACTTGAAATACTTCCAAAAGACTTCATATTGCCTGGGGAAGACATGTAATGCTTACAGAAGACTTGATATTATCTATGGAAGATGTAATGCTGCTTCTAGACAACTTTATATTATTTCTAGAAGACTCGACATTACTTTCAGAAAACTTGTAGTACGTTCAGAAGACTTGACATTTTAGAATACTCGATACTGCCTCTGGAAAACTTGACACTGTTTTCAAAAGATTTAAAATACTTCCAGAATACTTGATACTGCTTCTACAAGACTTCATATTACTTCCAGAACACTTGAAATGACCTCTGGAAGACGTGCAATGCTTCCGGGAGACAATAACATTTTGATATTGCTTCTAGAGGACTTGATATTGGTTCCAGAAGACTTGAAATAGTTTCGGAAGACTTGAACTGTATCCAAAAGACTTGAAATTCTTCAAAAAGACTTGATATGCTTCAAAAAGACTTGATACTGCTTCTAGAAGACTTGATATTGCTTTTATAAGACTTGTGTCTTCCAGAAAACTTGATATTGCCTGGGGAAGACAAGTAATGCTTGCAGAAGACTTGATATTATCTATGAAAGACGTAATACTGCTTCTAGAAAACTTTATATTGCTTCTAGAAGACTCGACATTGCTTTCAGAAGACTAGTAATACTGCCTCTGGAAAACTTGACATTTTCCAAAAGACTTAAAATGCTTCCATTAGACTTAATATTGTTCTAGAAGACTTTTCTTCTGGAACCAATCAAGAAAACTTGAATTGCTTCCAAAAGAGTACCCATATAAGATTATTAATGGTTTCATCCGGATATGTGCTATTGAGCTTTTTCGTACTTTTTTAGAAAGCACATATTTTGAATTTTTCAGATCTTTTTAGACTCAATTCATCGTTTGAGTTCTTTTCTAGTTGTTTCAATTGACAGTCAATTTGACAGATATAAAAAAACTGTTATTTGCCGTTTTGTATTAAATTCATTTGCATCATAAGTAGGGCTCGAATTTTTCGATACCTAAGTCCAATAAGTCCACTTTGTTGCGTTATTAACAAGCGATGCGTAACCAAGGTCCCGAGTTCACCAGACTGCAGCGTTATCATGATAATCCAAAGACGCGAGCTACCAAGGGTCGGTATTAACGCTAAATAAGCAAGTAATTATGCACTTTATTATAATTTTTGTCGACTCTCAGTTCCGATTTGGTGCAATGATTGAATAAAAATGATTTTAAAAACTTAAACAATAAGGCAATTTGGCAGATAGCTTATGATTTATGTTCTGCGGAAATATTAGAACTAGAAATATTTGGACTAACTTGTCAAAAAAATGTTTGTATTCAGTAAAAAGTTTAAATCGGTTAATGCCACAAATTATTTTCATCATATTATGTTTTTACAGGGTGTGTTAAACGTTAGGATAATGGAAATCAATTTTTTGACGTTTAAAGCTGTTAACGACGTTATTATGATGTTGTTAAGAGATTTAATATTTAAGAAAACGTATTTTTTCTTATACAACCATATGATTTGATATGTTCATCGCGTAGAGAAATTTGTCTTATATCAAAATATGAAAGAAAACATGCATTTCATTTTAAATAATAATGTTGGTTTAATATTGGAACAAGAAACATCGCCTGAAAGTCCGCCAAAATTTATAAAGAAACATTTATTTGAAACAATTTCCTTTAAAACCACGAACTTCAAAGTTATTGCATATATTTCAGACATTTAACAGATCCTGTATATCTTATTAAGATAATAATTAATTTTTGTCCTCTAAAACAGTTGGATGCATGTTGCATCATAACTCGTTTAAAACTGGCAGACAAAAAATTAAAATCTCCAAAAAATTTAAATCTAGAGGCTCGCCTCAGCGATTATTTTTAATAGTTTTATTAAATTTAACTATTACTTTTGTAAAGTACCTGTATGTTACCTGTTTCACATAATATTCGTTTAAAATGGCGCAAAAAACTAAATCTCTAAAAAATTGCGAAAAAATTAAGTCATAAAACCCGCCTCAACGATTTTTCCATAAACTGTTTTTATCATGGTTTTATTAAATTTATTGCATTGTATGGCATTGTATAATTTTTTTTGTAATATCTATGAAGGTCAGGTTTTTAAGTTAAATTGGTATACAAAATTTGTGACGCTTTTCAATTTTTAATGACAGTTTCGATAATTTAATAATTGAAGTTAAGAAGCAATAAATCAAATTTACTAGAAAAATGTGTTAACATGAAAGTAAACAATTCATGATGATAATATTGAAAAGCAAATTGTCTTTGTGAACGTTCAAAGTGGTCCAAAGTTAATCATCAATGTGATAACTTGCTTTTATAATTAACAATCAATTAAAACTAGAAACATTCGAGTTTAGTTGTTTAGATTCAAAAATATAGTCATTACAAAATTGGCCTTTAAAACAGATAACCACCAAAAGATGGCGCTAGAGCGTAAAACATAAAATAAAACTTACCTTACTAAAATATCCAACAGTATGACACCCCTCATTATCAACTAAAGTCATTACATAAAATAGAAACGGTTCCACATCATAGTACAACGTTTTATGATCCAAGAAAAACTTTGCCAACAAACATAAATTTTGACAGTACGATTTGTATCGTTTCCCATCAACTTCCCACACACTAATTTTATCTTTTCTATACACCTCTTCACCAGGGGGATGTTTCCACACACATTTATGAACGTGTCTAAGCAAAACCGTTCTCGATTTCATATATCTAAGGCAATATTCACAAATATATAATTTTGGTAATCTGGCGTAATCCTCAGGGTACGGACTTTGGTACCAAACTTCCATTTCGAATTTTCCCATCTCAATGTATTTGGTGCCTTTAGTGTTGGGTTGGGTTTTGAGTTCCTCTTCGATTTGTTCGCTGGATATCGCTTGGGCTTCTTTAAATAATTTTAAATCGTATTCAGGAACGAAATTGTGTAAGTTTGGTTCTCGGTTTTTATCTGTGTGGGGTTTCACTAAATCATCACTATCTGGGATGAATTTCGATCGCATTTCTTTGATTTTTTGTGCGTAACTTCGTTGTTCTTGAGTTAGATGACCTCGGGGAAATTTATGGCTGTGTTCTAATACTTTTTTACGTTGATCTTCGCGTTTTTTCCTTTCATTAAGCTAAAAAAAATAAATTAAATTAAAAAGTGTTTTATTTATTTATTTTAAACATGTTTTAGATGTAAATAGGATAAGCTCATCAGTTAATAAAGTTCAATAAAAATGAAAACCAATTAAAAAAAAACGCTTAACAAAGATAGACAATTCTAATAAAAACAGGAAACTTAATAACTAAAACCATCAAAGTTATGGAAAGGAAATCTACAAATATTAAGCTAACAAAAGGAAACTTATTTTAGAGTAAAAAAAAAGAAAAAAAAAAACAGACGGCATATGTAGTACGTAATCATAGACGCCGTTTTGAACATTTGAACGTATTTTTTAAGAGCACATTTTGACACTGCTTTTAAATGACTTGATACTGCTTCTAGAACACTTGATATTGTCTCTGGAAGAGTTGGAATACTTTGAAAAGACTTGATACTGCTACAAGAACACTTGATATTACTTCAAGAAGACTTGAAATGTTTCCAGAAAACTTGGACTACTTCCAGAATACTCGATTCCTTCTCTGGAAGATTTTATACTGCTTCCAAATGACTTGAAACGATTTCAGAAGACTTGATACTGCTTCCAGAAGCTTTGAAATGCTTCCAGAAGACTGAAATTGCCTCTGGAAGACCTGCAATACTTGAAAACTTGACATTGTTTCTGAAAGACTTGAAATGCTTACAAAAGATTTAATACTGCTCCAAGAAGACTTGAAATGCTTTCGGAAGACTTTATATTGCCTCTGGAACAGATGAAATGCTTTCCCAAGACTTAATATTGCTTCCAGAAGAAAAGATACTGCCTCTGGAAGATTTTAGACTGGTTCCCGAAGACTTGATATTGCTTCCACAAGACTTGTTATTGCTTCCAGAAGACTTGAAATGCTTCCAGAAGACTGAAATTGCCTCTAGAAGACCTGCAATACTTCCAGAAAACTTGATATTGTCTCTAGAAAACATGATACTGCTTTAAAAAGACTTGAAATGCTTTGGAAAGACTTGATATTGCCTCAGGAACAGTTAAAATGCTTTCTAAAGACTTGATATTGCTTCTAGAAGACTTAAACTGCTTCTAGAAGAAAAGATACTGAGTCTAAGAGATTTGAAACTGCTTCTCGAAGACTTGATGTTGCTTCCAGAAGATTTGTAATGCTTAAAGAAGACTTGAAATTGTCTCTGGAAGACTTGCATTACTTCTAGAAGACTTGATCCTGCTTCTAGAAGTCTTGATATTGCCTCTGGAAGACTTGCAATGCTTCCAAAGGCTTGATACTCCTTCAAGAAAATTTGGAATACTACGGAAAACCTTAATACTGCCTCTGAAAGACTTGATATGGTTCCAGCAGACCTGAATTGCTTTGAAAAGGCTCGATATTGCCTCTGGAAGATTTGAAACTACTCCTGAAATGCTTCCCCAAGACTTGATATTGTTTCCAGAAGAATTGCAATGCTTCCAGAAGACTTGAAATTACCTCTGAAAGAGTTGCAAAAAGAGTTCTAGAAGATTTAATACTGCTTCTAGAAGACTAGACTTGCTTCCAGAAGACTTGATATTGTCTCTGGAAAACTTGACATGTAGCTTAAAGTTGATACTGCCTAGAAGCAGTATCAAGTTTAAGATTTGATATTTCCTCTGCAAGACTTGAAATGTTTTCAGAAGATATGAACTGCTTCCAGAAAACTCGATACTTGCTTTGGAAGACTTGAAACTATTTCTAGAAGAGCTGAAATGCTTCCAGATATATTGCCTTTAAAAGACTGGAAATTCCTGCGGCAGACTTGATACTACTTCTAGAAGATTTGATATTTCCTCTGCAAAACTTGAAATCCTTTCAGAAGATATGAACTGCTTCCAGAAGACTTGATACTACCTCTGGAAGACTTGAAATTGTAGAATAGTTAACATGCTTCCAGAAGACTTGATACTCTTTGAATCTTTGAATTGTTGTTTTTCATTGTTTCATTTATTCGATTTTCTTTTGGTTTTTTTTTGGGAAATAACAGCTAGCAATCTAAAGTTTATTCAATCGCAGTTCATTGTAGAAATAATGCTAATAATAATTTAAATAAATTAAACAATAAACTGTCAAAATGTCATGGCCTTCTAACACAAACACAAACGGTTTCTAGCATTTTACGTATGATTTTGATAATTTTCTCAATAGCATGAAAACTATAATAAGTAGGTATAGGAATGTTTATAGATAAATTGTAGAGAATTAAATTGGCTTTCTGATAGGGTATGAAAATATGGGGCGTTCCATTTAAAATTTTCAACTTTCATGCAATTGAATACAGAGAAACGGTAACTCAGTGTTTGACCAGCCTGTATAAGATATACTGATACATCAAATGACAATCTATTTGCCAGCATATGAAGAGTTATCGTGCCAATGCAAAACGTTTTTGAATTAACGTTGGCTGAGATATGGGCTTTTAAAGAGCATGGTGATATTTGACAAAAAATACTTAAAATCAAAATAACTCGAAAACAAAAAACGCTAGGTACCAACAACTATTATCAAAGTCAACATATTTTTTTACGTATAATTAAATGGTGTAATAAAAAGTATTCCATTTAAAATAACGAAATTGAGGTCTACTTCCGGTAGACCGGAAGTGGTGACCCATCTTGAAAATATTTTAGGTTAAAAGATCAGAATGAACAACCCATGATACCAAAATTTCAAGCTTTTACGGGTAT
The DNA here is from genome assembly GCA_036711965.1 of Onthophagus sagittarius. Taxonomy (NCBI): domain Eukaryota; kingdom Metazoa; phylum Arthropoda; class Insecta; order Coleoptera; family Scarabaeidae; genus Onthophagus; species Onthophagus sagittarius. Next base: position 68,025,713 of record JASERS010000003.1, read on the forward strand.
TGGAACCTAAAAAAGTTCTAAGAACCAGTTACGTGAGACACCTGTATATATACAGGTTCATACAAAAACCGAGCCCTAAGACTATTCATCTTAATTTTGCATGTATTTTCTGCCCTAGAAGTTTGTCAGTTTTTTGAATTAGCCTGTATACTATATACTATACAGTATGTCCCCGGATCAATTACAAAGAAGAAAAACAATTTGATTACTAATTTTTCAAACTTATATCACCATAAATAATGCGTTGGATATGCTAAAACCACTATATTAACTATAATAGGCTCAAAATAGGATATAAGTTATCTATATAAACTACTACACTCAAAATTTCGTTTTTTTCTTGCTAACCCACTGATGTAATCAAAAACTTATAAAAAAGATAGAAGTTTCAGAAATAAATGGGCTATTCAAAAATTATAATTATGTTATTGTAGCCTGCTTAAAAAAATGGACTAATATCCGGTCAAAACATGGCTTTTCAGTTTTTTTTGCTAACTTTGAAGTCCTCTAACGGTGAAGCGAAGCAACTTTGGATATAGATAACTTAAATCGGCATATTTTGAGCCAAGGAATCTGTGGTATTTCGTTGTACATGCATTTCAGAGACACCTGTATATAGATGGTTCAGTTTTGAAACGGGAAACTTTATTAGGACGTTGAAGAAATAACATAAGTTTTATAAAAATACTTTGTTTTCGAGTTATGAGTTGTCAAAATTACGCCAAAGTATTACATTTTGTTTTGAATTTCGGGTGTAAGTAAACCGTGAAATTTGAAACTTTGTACATTTTATTACTAGTTATTACCTCATTTTTAAGCATACTCTTAGCTTCCCTAGCGCCTTCTAAAGGCATGAAATTCATCACCCCCTTGTTATTTTTATAAGAACTTTTTAACGCTATGGAATATTAAAATCTTCTTAAAATAAAATTAATACTGATGGTATGAATAAAAGACGCTACTAAAACCTTAAAGAATAAGCTGCTTAAAATATCAACAGCAGTTAATTCCATTCTCACAAAATATTAAAAATGTATTAATTTGAACAATTTTTTATATTAGTTCTGTTTATTTTTTGATAATATTGATTCATTTTGTTTTTTAATATTTCTAATAATAATTATTATGGAATATTATATTGTATTATTAAATGTTATTTTTCTTTTGAACGATTATTTTATTACTTTAATGAGAAAACAAACTAAACGGCGAAATCGTAATTAGCTTGTGTTATTTTGTATGTACTAAACCTGTTTAATGTACCTGTAATATGTTTATGTACTAAACATATTTTTTATTATTTATACCCGAAATATAAATTAAAATATCATTTTTTTGGCTCAAGTTTGACAGCTCATAACTCGAAAACAAAAAGATGCGACCCTATGTTACCACCGTATAGCCTAGTTATTAATAATCCTGTACAAGGGTTATACAGAGTGTCAGATAAAAAATGTCCCAAGCTGTAACTTTATTTACAGCCTTATTTTCATGTACAAAACATGAAATGAAATGTTATACGCTGGAAATTGAAGATGACGTTGGGAAACATTTATTTGTTTTTGAAAATTGAAATGTAAATAACAGAGTCACAGTTTGGGGCATTTTTGTCTGATACAGAATATATTAGAGATTAACTAGATTTTAAAGTTACAACACTTTGATTTTTCTTTGAAGGCGAGTTTGTGTTTAATGAGAGTTGAAGTTTAATTTTTAAAGAATTAGATGTTAATATAAAATTACTATACACCTTAAAGCAAAATTCAAGGTCACTCAACAAGAGGGTTAAGGTGCCCGTACACGAGCCACAATTTTGCAGCTGAGTTAACCACAAAATTGTGGTCACGTCGACTGCAACTCGCGGCTGACACAACTGCATTTTTGTGGTTGATTCGCAGTTATATGAACCACACTTGCAGTCGAGACGACTACAACCTAACCACATCAGAAACAAAACAGAAACGTTGTTTTGTCCGTTATTTTATTTATGGTTTCTTAAGATTGTGGTCGCCAGTCTCGATATTATGGATTTTGAAGAAGCAGCACTGTTACTTTTTATTTTGAAGAGAAGAAGAAGAAGACGTAGGAAGGTACGATCGCTTTGGATCCATCCACTTCTACTTTCACGATGACAGGAAGGAAGTTTTTATAATTTATTTGATAAACTCCAGCAAGACGAAAAAAATTTTCTAATTACTTTAGAATGTCTATTAGATCATTTGATGAATTAGTCAGAATTTTAAAACCTAAAATTAAACGGTCTGACACCAATATGAGGACCAGTATTTCAGCTGAAGAAAGGCTTGCTATAACTTTGAGGTTAGTAAATAGATAAATTAAATTATGTGATCAATAGGTAAGTATGCCTGGAATTCATTATTTTACAGATATAATCAAACAAAGTAGGTAGGTACAGATTTTATTTATTTTCTGTTTCGACTATGTATATAATTGAAAGACATCTTCAAAAGATGAGTTTGTATGAGCAGAGTCTATAGACAATGTTGAACCCTGCGGAGATATTAACGGAGTAGCAATATTGGTAGAGGGAATTGTTTGATTATTACTACAGCGCTGAAATTGTCCGGGTGTGGTAGGTATGGTAAATTAATGTCATGGCTTATTGGGTGAATTTGTAATGCACTGGTGTTGTAACAGAACGGCTAACTCGTGTGCTGGTTGTAAGGGTTTCAAAGCAGGTTGTTTCTTATGTTTTCCTCGGTAGAAATTGTTGCTGCCCTTGCTTTAAATTTTTTCAACACGTTGAATCGGTCGTGTTGCGGTTGAGTACGACTGCAAGTTTATGGTTCGTATACGGCAGGAGAAGCGCGCGTGATTGTGAACCACCCGGCGGAGATCGGCCGCAAGTTGACTGCAGATGCCCGTTTCGACTTTTGTAAACGCCCGTGTACGGATGATACAGTATTTCTTATGGTGGGCTTCAGTTCGCTGGAACGCGACGGCAATTCTGTGGTCGGTCCGACGGCAAAATGTGGCTCGTGTACGGGGGCCCTTACTGGCAACTCGACGTATTCCCTGCAGAAGGTTAAAGGGCAGCCAAAATGCAACAATTTAAATCCCCTATGTGTATATCCGAAAATTAATAGCTTTCAAGATATTTGGAATTTTAGGTTATTTACCAAAAAATTTAAATAAATAATTATTCAGGAAACGATCTATCACAAAATGAACGACTTTATTTTATACTAATATTTCGACTGTATTAAGTCTTTCTTCTTCAAAGTACACTGAAATGAAGTAAATAACAATAAAATACAATAATCAAAACAGATTAGAATACGTACAAAGTTGTGTTCCTTATTTAATAATATCATTAAGGTTGATGAAAATTGAATTGGTCCTGAAAACTATTGAAATAACGCTACCACAGATCACTTTTTAGACGAGAATGAATAACATTAAAATTATAAAATAACTTAAACAACACTTGTCAACCCGTTACATCAAATGTATAACTACTTTTTAGGAAACATTTTTGAAATCATCGAATAAGTTGAAAAAGATAAGAATAAATTGAGAAAGATTTTCTGTGTCTGTTTTGAAATTAACAACATTATTTTCTGCGTTTATATGGTACATTTCAAGAAAAAAATAAAAAAAGTAATTATTGCATTTTCAAAATCAAACTGGTAGCACATGAAAAATTTCTAGAATCGGGACTTATATATTGTGTTAATTGCAAAGATTGTAATAAAAAATACATTGGACAAACAAAACAATGGTTAAAGAGTAGAATTAATAAACATAAAAGTGATACAAAATTGAAAAAAACATCATGTGCTCTATCCAAACACGCAGTTGACCTAAACCATCAGTTTGATTTTGAAAATATAATAATTTTAGACAAAGAATCAAATTATCACAACAGATTGTTTCTTGAAATGTATCATATAAACTCTGCGTTTATAATGTTGAAATAATGTTGTTAATTTCAAAACAGACACAGAAAATCTTAGTAATATTTATTCTTATGTTTTTCAATATATCTTTCTCATCTTTTTTATTCGATGATTTCAAAAATGTTTCCTAAATGGTTATGCATTTGATGTAACGGGTTGACAAATGTTGTTTATGTTATTTTATCATTTTAATGTCATTCATTCTCGTCTAAAAAGTGATCTGTGTCGTTCATTTTGTAATAGATCGTTTCCTGAGTAATTATTTATTTAAATCAAATTGCTTACGATCGATAAATAATTTTTTATATTCTTATTTACCAAAAAATCCATTTATTCACATTATTTTCTTAAATAAAGAAAAACTATTTATGCAATGGCATCGATTTGAATTTCAATTGATAGCCAACTCTCAGCCTTTTTTTCATAATCAAATGTCCGAACATGCTGATCAATTCAAAATTAATCATGGACAAAGACTTTTTTTGTAGAAAAATTGGTTATTCTTGAAATCAGGCGCATTATTTCAAAAAATTATTATGACACCAAGTGTGCAAATTGCTTTAATAATTTCCTTGTTTTGTTAGTTTTCTAAAAAGATATGAATGTTCAAAAAGAAGCTATTGAATGTCAATCAGTAACTGGTTTTCACCTAGTTTAGGAAAAATGGCATGATTTGGGGGCTGTCCTTTTTTACTTGCTTTGATGTTATCAAAGAATTTCTGAAACCAGTGTGGTTTAATGACAATAAAAAGACACCAGAAGGCCAATATTATATATATAATATTATGTGATATTAGTTCAATTAAGTTCATTCGTATTACATCTCAAATATTCTACTCATCTTTAACCACCCATTAAAGTATTAAATAAATCAGACTTTTTTTCATAACCAAATGTCCGAACATGCTGATCAATTCAAAATTAATCATGGACAAAGACTTTTTTTGTAGAAAAATTGGTTATTCTTGAAATCAGGCGCATTGTTTCAAAAAATTATTATGACACCAAGTGTGCAAATTGCTTTAATAATTTCCTTGTTTTGTTAGTTTTCTAAAAAGATATGAATGTTCAAAAAGAAGCTATTGAATGTCAATCAGTAACTGGTTTTCACCTAGTTTAGGAAAAATGGCATGATTTGGGGGCTGTCCTTTTTTACTTGCTTTGATGTTATCAAAGAATTTCTGAAACCAGTGTGGTTTAATGACAATAAAAAGACACCAGAAGGCCAATATTATATATATAATATTATGTGATATTAGTTCAATTAAGTTCATTCGTATTACATCTCAAATATTCTACTCATCTTTAACCACCCATTAAAGTATTAAATAAATCAGACTTTTTTTCATAACCAAATGTCCGAACATGCTGATCAATTCAAAATTAATCATGGACAAAGACTTTTTTTGTAGAAAAATTGGTTATTCTTGAAATCAGGCGCATTGTTTCAAAAAATTATTATGACACCAAGTGTGCAAATTGCTTTAATAATTTCCTTGTTTTGTTAGTTTTCTAAAAAGATATGAATGTTCAAAAAGAAGCTATTGAATGTCAATCAGTAACTGGTTTTCACCTAGTTTAGGAAAAATGGCATGATTTGGGGGCTGTCCTTTTTTACTTGCTTTGATGTTATCAAAGAATTTCTGAAACCAGTGTGATTTAATGACAATAAAAAGACACCCAGAAGGCCAATATTATATATATAATATTATGTGATATTAGTTCAATTAAGTTCATTCATATTACATCTCAAATATCCTACCCATCTTTAACCACCCATTAAAGTATTAAATTAATCTTACCCAATCTTTACACTCATTCGAAGTCATATTATGGTAATAAGGACACGCATCAACAGTGAAATGTTTATCCCATTTTCCTCCTAAATGCCCCAAACTATCACACCCTTCAATCGGACATTTCCTTTCTTCCTCGATAATTTCATTACTTTTAATTTTCGTATCAACCTTTTTATTCTTCGAATTCCCTTTAGTAACAACCGGCGCCCTTTTCACCGGGGATCGACTCAAAGATCTTTTCACACTTTCCCCATCAGAATCAGTATCAGAATAAGCTTTACCCACAATATGCTTAGATTTTCTAACATTAGCAGAACGAGTCCATTTCCTTGTAACATGTTTTGTAAGAGTTTCCCCATCCGAATCAGATCTTGGATCTTTCGGACTCATTGATTTTTTATTGTTGGTTTTTTTAGCAGAATTAGTTTTTTTACTCGAAGATGAATCAACGCTACTATCGCTATCACTACTGGACGAATTCGATTCCGACGTGGAAGTGGCTGAAGAGGCGCTGCTTATTATTTCTTTAGATTTAGGAACTTTCGGTTCCTTTTTTACCTCTTTCGTTTTTTCGATTACTTTGGGGGTCGCTTTAGGTCGGGGTTTAGCAGGAACTGATTTTGTTTTGACTGGTTTTTCGTTATCCGATTCGGAACTATTTTCTGGGGAAAAAATACTCTTTTTTTTGTTGGGATCGAATTTGGGGGCCGGCTTTTTTGATTTGACGTCTTTAGATTTACCTTGAACTTTAACGTTTTGGTTTGTTTTGTTGTTTGAGTTTGTTTTAACGTTGGTTTTGTTTAAGTTTTTTTGATGCAAATTTTTATTTCCACCCCCTACTTTTGTTGAGATCACCTTATTGTTGCTGTTTCCGTTATTTTTGTTATTAACAACAACCCCACTCAAAGTTGATGCTTTTCCACTTTTTCCTGCGGGTTTTTTCTTCTCCCCGCTTTTATTGGCTCCATTTACGGCTTCATCTCCTGAAGAAATCACAGTTGTAACGTTATTAGTATTGCTTTTATTGTTTAAATGTTTTTGTAGCCTCGCCGGGGCGGGTTTTGCTTTATTTACGGCTTTCTCGACCACTTTTCCACTTGTTTTAGTGGTATTTGTGTTATTATCTGTGCTTTTTCTTTGATTTTTCCCAACAGGAGTCTTTTTGTGTTCGGTTCCTGATGGAGATTTACTACTTTGAGAGGAGGAACTATCGCTATCGCTTGATGATGCACTCGAATCAGATCCACTGGATGACGAGCTGCTACTTGATGAATCTGATGAACTTTCGGAAGAACTATCTGAAGAACTTCGAACATCAGGCTAAAAATTTTGTTACATTTTTAGGTTATACAAGCAAATTATTAAAAATTATGAATAAATACCTTCTTTTTTACGTTCATTTTATGTTAAGACACGAATTAATGACGAAATTCGGCGGTTTTTAGTATTTCTTCATAAAATTTTTATAACCTCACAACAATCACTGCTCGAGCAAAAACAATAATAAATGCATCCCCGCGCCATCTAGTGAGAACAACCCAACTTAATTTTTAAACTTTTTATTGATTATTATTATTCTAAAATTAGTAATAGCACGTTTATACATATGTATATGATATTTTTTAAGTTTTAACAACAATTACATACAAAAATAAAGATTAGGTTTCAAATTATTTCGTTATATAGCGACATCTATTATTTTTAAACAGCTTTTAACGTCAAATCATAAAACATAACCAGTGTCGCCATCTACGCGAAATAAACACAACGAAACAAAATTTGAAAAGAATCCAAATTCCATGTAATCAAAACTTCTAAAAAAGATCGAAAATATTGAGTAACACACAAAATAAAGAAAAACTTCTTAGTGCGAAACGTTAACTAATCAAATTGCGTAAATGAAAGATGATTGAAAGTCCTTAAAAGTCCAAAGTTGAAACATAACCTCAATTGTACATAATTTTATAATATTGCACAAAAAAATCGTCTAACAAAGGTAATAAAGATAATTATAACGGTAATAATGACGAATCCGCGGGTCTTACATCATGCGATATTGTAAGTATGAATTAAATCATTATTCGTTATTAAAAAAAATTATTTTAAGGCGCACGAATGGTTCATTGCTAAAGTCGATAGGAAAATCACATGATACAATACGATGGATTTTTAATCAATCGGATGAGCGCAAGAAACACCACGGAAGGAAATTAGTGGGGTAAAAAATTTAGAAAAAATGTAATGTCAATTAATTCTAATGTCATTGTAGTTTTTCAATGGAACAAATGTTTACGGTAGTCTCAGATGTGGCTAATTACAAATCATTTGTCCCATTTTGCAAAAATTCCACCATAATTTACCAAAACGATGATAACTTAAAAGCAATGTTACACATCGGATTTCCCCCGATCTTTGAAAGCTATATTTCCGATGTTACCTTAATCAAACCTAACATGGTAAAAGCAGTTTGCAAAGATGGTCGGTTATTTGATTACTTAGAAACAAACTGGAAATTCAGTGAAGGAATCGAAAGCAATCCCCAAACCAGCATTGTTGACTTCTCCATTGATTTCCGCTTCAAATCAACCCTCCATCTCAAGCTGGCTAATATGTTTTTTGACGCTTTAGTACGACAGATGGAAAGTGCCTTTTTAACTGAAGCGAAAAGACGATTTGGGGCTGAATCGATACCCATTCATGAATTATCTTATGTAAAAACTCGGTGATTTGGAAAGTTAGACTTGAATTCCTTTATTATTTATTTATTTTTTTCTTGAAAGTAGATCTTATTTATTACTTTTAATGATTACATGTACATAAAAAAAATTAAAAATATTTTTTTTCTACATTAATCGATCTTGAATACATCTTATACGTCATCCCCACTCCATTTTAAAAGGTGACATAACCAACATAACCTAACCTCTAAAACTTTCTTAAAAGCGAATAATAACCATAACGATGGCGGCCGTAATTCGCCTTCAAAATTCGATTGTTAGAAAGGTTTTAACAATAAACACAAGATGCATATCAACGTCCAAAAAGAACAGCGATACAGCTACGGTTGATGCTGAATCTAAATCTGTGACGACTAAGAATTGGGTGTCCTATGGTTTTGATCGAAAGGATGAAGCTGAGGATAGAAGGGGGATGCATTCATCGTTCTTCTTTGGGGTAACTCTTTGCTTGATTTTTGGGGGGTTCTTTTGGGCATATGCGCCGGATTATAACTTGAGGGATTGGAGTCAAAGAGAAGCATTCTTGGAGTTACGCCGTAGGGAGAAATTAGGATTACCTTTGGTTGATCCAAACTTGGTGGATCCTAAGAAAATTCAGTTACCATCTGATGAAGAATTAGGTGATATCGAAATTATTATTTAAAATTATTAAACAAATCTGTATTGTACATAAGTATTGGTTATTAAAAATAAAATAAAAGAAGAAATATTTGTTGTACTAAGTTATTTATAAGAATGTACATATTGTTTATTATCTTAACCAAGGATATTTGAAGACATTCAATTGTTGTAGGTGTCAGTAAAATAATTAACAAAGTTGTCAGTTTTTAAAGAGCCATTAAATTTTTGATTTTAAATAAATGTCTTCAAATACTGAACAATATTTATTCATATAAAAAATATTGATAGTTACATCACTGGAACCATAGGCTTTGCTTGCTTTTTAAAAGCTTGATTAATGCTTTCAATAATACTGGGATAGGGAGGCGGTATCCGGGCGCGTTTATCTGGTGGTGCCTCACTTAAATGTTTAATGCCTTCAATAGAGCAAAATACTCCCAGAGTGATTCAGACTGGCAGATATACAAGAACAACCTGTCAGTTTTTAAGGAGACCATTCGTCAGAAGAAGAGAGCAGCCTGGCGGGACTTCTGTGAGGAAATTACTTCCACCACAGAGGTCTCCCGCCTCAAGAAGGTGCTCGTCTCGAGCCCTGAACAAGGGATCAGGTTACTAAAGAAAGTTCACGGTTCTTATACCGACAACCTTCAGGAAAGTCTACAGCTTCTAATGTCTGTTCATTTCTCATGTTCTGACAACCCTAACACTGTCTGTCTGACTTGATTCAATTCGCATACCAACTGCAAACGACTGGAGATTGACAAAAATCATCTGTGACGAAAAAATCGATGAGCTGTGAATGTAGTGAACCGCGGGTTCTATTAAATTTATTGATTGATTTTAGAATTGGTTTTCAATTTTTATTCGTTAATTTAAACAAAAGGTTCCCTATATGATTTCTTCCTTTACATTTAGCGAATGGGTTTCGTCCGAGTTGTAGGACCAATGAAATTGATTGTTTAGATTAAGAGCGCTCGGAAAAGAAGGGATATAAAAATCTCAGACGGGTTAAAGAAAAAGCAGTCTTTAGTTAGTCTCAAGAGCAGTCTTTAGCGAGTCTTCAGTGAGTCTCCAAGGAATCTCAAGCCGTGGTCAGTCTCAAGGTCCAGTGCCAAAGAAGCCTAAGAAGAACAAGAATCCCTCACCAATCCGGGGAGCTTTGAGAAGAGTTCCAAATCAGGCAGCAGAGATTCATCTTCGAGGGTAAACTAAATACCAAGGGTGGCGCTGGGACCAAGAGCGAGAGTCGATCATTAACTGTTACCACGATGAGATTTTTAACCCTCTGTAAGTTATATTTTCTCTAAATTTACTAATAGCTTCCGTTCTATTAGTTTGGTATGTCTATTAAAGTGAAAGTATTTAGTAACTTTCGTTAGGAAAATTATGTTCAATAAATTCAATTGATAACTTTTTGTTCAGTAATTTTTAATCATTTAATAATTTTTGATCTAAAATATTAGTTTACTCTCAATTTTGTTTAATTAAAAGTTTTAATTCATAACATTTTTCTTTTATATCTTTTATAATTTGTTTGATAATTTTATTCATTAAAGTTTATTATATTAAATTTTATTCTTGCAAATGCGTATGCAACAAATTTCAATTTTCAACGCCCACCCGCAACGTAAGAGCCGCTTCTTACATGAACACGTTCTCACCATATAAGACTTTAGGACCAGATGGGATTACACCGACTGTCCTTGAATAGAAGCTGGAAGACTTGTTACTGCACCTGAAGAGAATTTTCCAGGGTTCCCTGACGCTTCGCTATATACTAGGTAGTTGACGTGACGTCAATGTGGACTTCATACCTATACCGAATAAGCAAGATAACTTCCTTCCGACGTCTTTCAGACCAATCAGTCTCTCCTCCTATCCTGGAGAGAGTTTACGATCGACACATTAGAAGGTTTATCAAGCAAGAATCGCCTGATAAGCAGGCTATTGGACTCTAATCAACACGGATACACCCAGGGAAAGTCCATGCTGACAACCCTTGACCAGCATCGCGAGTGATCGTCGCCTTCGGTGCTTTCATTGACATGGAAGGCGCTTTCGACAAAACCACCTGGTCCGGCATTAACGAGGCTTTGCTAGAGCATAATGTTCCTCCGACCCTCTGTTACACTGGGTCGTTACCAGAGGCCACAAGGGCGGTATTTTCACCGTTTCTCTGGAATCTCATCCTGGATGGTTTCTTAAAATGCCTAAACTGGCCAGTTTTATGACCGTGGGCAGATGGCTAGAAAGTATGCAGAAAGCACTCAATATAATTGAAAAATGGTGTATCGAACAATCTCTCACCGTCAACCCTAAGAAAACAGAGATGATCCTTTTTACACGTATGTGCAACATAGGTAATCTTACCATGCCAACGTTTGCTAACTCACCTCTCAAACTGTCTACAGAGGTTAAACACATGAGCTTAATTATAAACAGTAAGTTAAAGTAGAAACCACCTAGATAATAGAGTTAAAAAAATCTTCTGCCGCTTTCGGCCAGTGCCGTAGGGCTGTCGGGAGGACGTGGGAGTTGTCACCCAAGATTGCCCTATGGATTTACACGGTTGTAATCCAACCAATGCTTACTTATTGTGCTGTGGTATGATAGAGTAGAATTTGTAAGTTCTCCGCCATCACTATACTCAATAGAACACAGAGACTTGCGTGTCTGTTGGTTACAGGTACGCTGCAATTTACTCCCACCGCGGCCATGGAAGCCATGTTAAACCTGACACAACTGAATGTACATATTCAGGAAGTGGCGTTGGTAACTATGAAAAGACTACAATCAGTAGAAGTTATGAATGATGGGGACGTTGGGAGCAGTTCGACACTCTGGAGAGGTGCAGTTCTGGACACAACCCTACTCGAGTGCAAAACGATTTGCTTAGCAACAAAATACGTTTTCATAAATAATTACCTCACTCACATCAGTCACATAGTAGTAGATGCACAAAAAACGTTGAAGAAGATCTACACTGATGGATCAAGTAAACGGAATGGTGCTGGAGCGGGAGTTTTCTCCCATTACTCCATATCAAGTCTTCTGAAAGAAATATCAAGTCTTCTTCTGGAAGCAGTTCAAGACTTTTGGAAGCAGTACCAAGTCTTTTAGAGGCAGTATCGGGTCTTTTGGAAGCATTTTTAAATCTTCTAGCAATATTAAGTCTGCCAGACGCAATATGGAGTCTTTTGGAAGCATTTCAAGTCTAATGCAGGCCATATCAAATTTTCTAAAATCAGCGTTGAGTCTTCTGGAAGCATTTCAAGTCATCTAGAGGTAATATCAAGTCTTCTAGAAGCAATATTAAGTTTTCTAGAAGCAGAATTTCCTGTTAGCATATTCTTCTGTCAGTAACAAGTTCTCTAGAAGCAGTTCAAGTCTTTTGGAAGCAGTATCAAGTCTTCTGAAAGTAATATCAAGTTTTTCAGAAACAGTATTAAGTCTTCTGGAAGCATTTCAAATTCAGCTTTCAAGGGGCAGTATCGACTATTTTCTTTTGGAAACAATATCAAGTCTTCTGGAAGCATTTGAAGTCTTCTGTAAACAGTGTTAAGTCTATTGGAAGCATTTCAAGGTATCTAAAAGCAGTATCATGCCTTTTGGAAGCAATACAAATCTTCTGAAAGCATATCAAGTCTTCTGGAAGCACTGCAAGAGTTTTACAAGTATTAAAAATGTTCTGGAAACAGTACCAACTCTTCTGGAACCATTTCAAATCTTCTAGAACCAGTATTAAGTCTTAGAGGGGCAGTAAAGACTCTTTTGGAAACGTTTTAAAACTAATAGAAGCAATATGTAGTCTATTGGAAACAATATCAAGACTTCTGGAAGTATTTCAAGACTTTTGAAACCATTTTAAGTCTTCTAAAGGCAGTATCAGGTCTTTTAGATACATTTCTAGTCTTTTAAAAGCTATATGAAATCTTCTGGTAACATTTGAAGTTTTCTAGATGCAATATCAAGTCTTCTGAAAACAGTATCAAGTCTATCGGAAGCATTACAAGTTTTTTGAAGTATTTGAAGCAGCATCACATCTTCTGGAACATTTGAAGTCTTTTGAAAGCATTGCAAGTCTTCTGAAAGCATTGCAAGTCTTCTGAGAGCATTATAAAAATCTTCTGGGAGCATTTCAAGGCTTCTAGAAGTATTCCAAATTTTTTGGAAGCAATATTAAGACTTTGAGAAATAGTATCAAGTCTTCTGGAAGTATTTCAATCAGTATTAAGTCTTTGAGGGGCACTACCGAGTTTGTTGAAAGTATTTTAAAACTATGGCAGTTTCAGTATAGAGTCTTTTGGAAACATTTTATGTGTTCAGGAAACATTTTAAGTCCTCTGGAAGCATTGTGTTGCAATGCAAAAAGTCTTCCTGTGGTTTCCATGACAGCCTATTCGGACATCCAAGTTGAACCATCTGTACATATGGATACAAACAAGATTTTGTTGATCGTTGTAAATACGATTCATCGTGAGTCGAGTCGTCATAACTCAAGGTCCACTTGTATTAAGATATCTTTATGTATTTTTAAGAACAAATATACGATAAAGATCTCAATTCGTTTTTGAGATAACAAATTTCGAATTTTTTTCTAATTCCAAATTTTCTCTAATTCGAAAAACTAACATTTTTAAATTTAATTAATGATTTTTAAAAAATCATAATAAATCAAAAAGTAAAAATCATTTTAAAAAGTAATCAATATAATAATAATATAGGTAGGAATTATGAATCATTAACATCAGTAATTGTTAAATTCTTATCAATTGAAGCAAATATTTTATCCAGTTTTGTGAAAAAAAATAATTTTTTTTTTCAAAAAATCTCCATATTCAAACACCCACCCACCACTTTATTTTTAGAGGCAGGGCATAAATGTTTTAGGAAAAGAATCTGTAATTTATCTAAACTTTAAAAAACATATGCTTTTGTGTAATCTTAATATATTGAAATTCTGATAAACTTCAAATTTTTTAATTCAAACTGGCGTCACTTTGCACGTTTATTTGACCACTCTTCATAACTATTGGTAATTAAAAATAAAATAAAAAAAAACAAATATTTAGTTCAGTAAGTTATTTATATTTTTCATATCTTCTAAATGCCTCAAAATTACAAACAGGTATAGTTATAAGCACTTTAGTCAAGTTGTCTTATACTTTTTCATATAAATATGCGTAAAAAAACAATTTTTTAATTAAGGACGAAATCTTTTAATTTTCCCCAATGACTAATTATTGAACTTTGGAAACTATAATAACAGCGGACGGCGCTAAACCTAAAATTAAAAATAAATTAACAAAAAATAAATCGCAAATCATTATTTTAGTTTACCCAATAAACTTAAAGGTTTTTCATAATCTTCAGCCTCAAAAATCTTCCTTGGATAATTAGTCATTAACGAAAAAGGCCCAGCAGTATCAGTACGATTCAGTTCAATATATAACCTAACAGCTTGTAGAGGCTCAGTGGCTTTAAAAGTTTGAGTTAAAGTTCCCCCGTTTGTTAATCGAATTTGTAATCGAACGTCTGTGTAATTTTGTTGAGTTGGGGTGGATTGAATTGGCTGGATTTGAGGGGTAATAGTGGGAGCTTCAACTTGTCCTCCAAATTTAGCTTTTCTCGCTAATTTATCTTGTTCAATTTGTTCTCTTATTCTTTGTTTTGCTAAACGTTCCTCTTCTTTCTCTTTTTTGCGTTGTTCCACTATCTTTTTCATCTCCATTTCGTCATGGCGTTTTTTTGCTTCTAACATTTTTTTAGCAGATCGAATTCGATTCTTTTCTCTTTCAAGCTCTTCTTGTTTTTCTCTCGTTTCTCGTTCTAACCGGCGTTGTTTTAACTTTGCTTCAATGCGAGCCAATTGCTCCTTTCTTTCTTCCTCGGATAAAGGTTTCTTTTCGTCCATTGATTCACTAAATTTTTCATGGCCAAATTTAACCGCATGGAACTCGACTTCTTCTTGAGTCTTAAATAGTTTCCCACATTCTTCACATTTAATTGATTTTGCTGCTTGAACCTGCTCCTCGTCCTCTTTTTTTGGGGTTTCTTGTGTTGGAATTGAATCGGGAGTCTCACCAGCTTCGGGAGTCTCTCGAATGTCATCAGGTTCTTCCTTATTACTTAAAATCCACTCCATTACTTCCTGAATATCTGTACTACCCGTTCTTTCTATAGCTAATTTACTGTTACAAATAAAAAATCAATAAACTAACAACAAAATAACACAACTTTTTTTACTTACGCTTTAGCTTCAGTGAATTGGCTGCAAATTGCAAATTTTAAGTGGATAGACTGAAAATGATGAATAAAAAGGCTGTATAAATAAATATTTAAAAAATTGTATTGTCACATTGTGAAATTGAAAAGAAATAATAGGTCTGAGACCACAAGTCCCAGAATATTAAAAGTCCCGAAATTAAAATAAATTATTCGGTTTTTCTACCGGCTGTTGATTTGCAATGAAAATACGCTCGGTATCAAAGAAATAAGTCTTTTTGAAGCATTTCAAGTCTTCTGGAAGAAATATCAAGTTTTCTACAAGCAGCGTCAAGTCTTCTTCTGAGACCAAGTCTTTTAGAGACAGTATTGGGTGTTTTGGAAGCATTTTTAAATCTTTTAGCAATATTAAGTCTGCCAGACGCAATATGGAGTCGTTTGGAAGCATTTCAAGTCTGCTGCAGGCCATATCAAATTTTCTAGCGTTAAGTCTTCTGAAAGCATCACTAGTATCAAGTCATCAGAAAGTATTTTAAGTCTTCCAGAGGTAATATCAAATCTTCTGGAAGCAATGTCAAGTTTTTCAGAAACAGTATTAAGTTTCTGGAAATATTTCAAATCTTCTAGAAGCAGTATTCAGCCTTCAAGGGGCAATATCGACTACTTTGGAAGTACTTTAAAACTTCTAGAAGCAGTATCAAATCTTTTGAAAACAATATCAAGTCTTCTGGAACCATTTGAAGTCTTCTGGAAATAGTGCCAAGTCTATTGGAAACGTTTCAAGATATCTAAAAGCAGTATTACGTCTTTTGGAAGCATTACAAATCATCTGAAACCATTTCAAGTCTTCTGGAAGCACTGCAAGTCTTCTACAAGTATTGCAAATTTTCGGGAAACATTTCAAGGCTTCCGGAAGCAATATCAAGTGTTTCAAAGCAGTATCAAGTCTTCTAGAACCATTTCAAATCTTCTAGAAGCAGTATTAAGTCTTAGAGGGGCAGTACAGACTCTTTTGCAAACGTTTTAAAACTAATAGAAGCAATATGTAGTCTATTGAAACAATATCAAGTCTTCTGGAAGTATTTCAAGACTTTTGATGAAAGCATTTCAAGTCTTCTAAAGGCAGTATCAGGTCTTCTAAATGCATTTCTTGTCTTTTAAAAGCTATATCTTTTCTTCTGGAAATATTTGAAGTCTTCTAGATGCAAATCTTCTGAAAACGGTACTAAGTCTATCATAAGCATTACAAGTTTTTTGAAGTATTTCAAGCAGTATCACGTCTTCTGGAAGCATTCTAAGTCTTTTGGAAGCTGTATCGTATCACGTCTTTAGGAAACACTTTAAATTTCCTGGAAGCATTGCAAGTCCTCTAGAAGTATTTCAAATCTTCTGGAAGCAATATAAAGTCTTTGAGAAACAGTATCAAGTCTTCTGGAAGTATTTCAATCAGTATTCAGTGTTTGAGGGGCAGTATTGAGTCTGTTGGAAGGATTTTAAAACTTTGATAGTTTCAGTATAGGGTCCTTTGGAAGCATTTTAAGTCCTCTGGAAGTATTGCAAGTCTTCCTGTGGTTTCCATGACAGCCTATTCGGACATGCAAGTTGAACCATCTGTACATATGAATACAACAGGATTTATTGATCGTCGACTCGTCTCACGACGTCTTCTGGAAGTATTTCAAGACTTTTTAAAGCATTTCAAGTTTTCTAAAGGCAGTATCAGGTCTTCTAGATGCATTTCTAGTCTTTTAAAAGCTATATCAAACCTTCTGGAAACATTTGAAGTCTTCCAGATGCAATATGTAATATTAAATGTAACAAAAACGTAATATGTAATGTTGTAATATTAAAATATTTAGATGATAGAATTCTGAGAAAATCCACATTTTTTTATTCAAACTGGCGTCACTTTGCACGTTTATTTGACCACTCTTCATAACTATTGGTAATTAAAAATAAAATAAAAAAAAAACAAATATTTAGTTCAGTAAGTTATTTATATTTTTCATATCTTCTAAATGCCTCAAAATTACAAACATGTATAGTTATAAGCACTTTAGTCAAGTTGTCTTATACTTTTTCATATAAATATGCGTAAAAAAACAATTTTTTAATTAAGGACGAAATCTTTTAATTTTCCCCAATGACTAATTATTGAACTTTGGAAACTATAATAACAGCGGACGGCGCTAAACCTAAAATTAAAAATAAATTAACAAAAAATAAATCGCAAATCATTATTTTAGTTTACCCAATAAACTTAAAGGTTTTTCATAATCTTCAGCCTCAAAAATCTTCCTTGGATAATTAGTCATTAACGAAAAAGGCCCAGCAGTATCAGTACGATTCAGTTCAATATATAACCTAACAGCTTGTAGAGGCTCAGTTGCTTTAAAAGTTTGAGTTAAAGTTCCCCCGTTTGTTAATCGAATTTGTAATCGAACGTCTGTGTAATTTTGTTGAGTTGGGGTGGATTGAATTGGCTGGATTTGAGGGGTAATAGTGGGAGCTTCAACTTGTCCTCCAAATTTAGCTTTTCTCGCTAATTTATCTTGTTCAATTTGTTCTCTTATTCTTTGTTTTGCTAAACGTTCCTCTTCTTTCTCTTTTTTGCGTTGTTCCACTATCTTTTTCATCTCCATTTCGTCATGGCGTTTTTTTGCTTCTAACATTTCTTTACCAGATCGAATTCGATTCTTTTCTCTTTCAAGCTCTTCTTGTTTTTCTCTCGTTTCTCGTTCTAACCGGCGTTGTTTTAACTTTGCTTCAATGCGAGCCAATTGCTCCTTTCTTTCTTGCTCGGATAAAGGTTTTTTTTCATCCATTGATTCACTAAATTTTTCATGGCCAAATTTAACCGCATGGAACTCGACTTCTTCTTGAGTCTTAAATAGTTTCCCACATTCTTCACATTTAATTGATTTTGCTGCTTGAACCTGCTCCTCGTCCTCTTTTTTTGGGGTTTCTTGTGTTGGAATTGAATCGGGAGTCTCACCAGCTTCAGGAGTCTGTCGAACGTCATCAGGTTCCTCTTTATTACTTAAAATCCACTCCATTACTTCCTGAATATCTGTACTACCCGTTCTTTCTATAGCTAATTTACTGTTACAAATAAAAAATCAATAAACTAACAACAAAATAACACAACTTTTTTTACTTACGCTTTAGCTTCAGTGAATCCCATGTCAACCAAAGTGCTTATTAAATCGGACATCCTGAAGGCTGCAAATTGCAAATTTTAAGTGGATAGACTGAAAATGATGAATAAAAAGGCTGTATAAATAAATATTTAAAAAATTGTACTGTCACATTGTGAAATTGAAAATGAGATTTGTAACTGATTAAAATTAATTGGTGTGGCGAATGCATCGTATTTAAGTGATTTAGTACTTACTTTAGCGAAAAATGTAGCTAATTTTGCCGAATAAAGTGGTAAAACACACCCGTTTGATTAAAAAATAGTTTAGAGCGAGCTGCATAAATTATAGGCTATGTTAAGTGGCGTTATCTAACGGTGACACATGTTATTACAACTGTCAATCAAAAAGGATAAAAAGAAATTTCTTTTTAATAATAAATTATTTATGTCTCATTAAGCAATTAATCGGGTTATTTATGAAAAAAATCGCCGTTAATTAAGTATTTATAAATTATTTAAAGTAATTTATTCAAATTTAATATCGGAATGTGTCCGAAATTTTTTTTATTAATATTTATTTTTTATAAAAAATTATTTTTTATAATCAATACAATATTAGAATTAATAAAATGAAAAATAACTTATTAATTCAATTAATTAATCAAATTTCATTTAAATTATTTTTGAACGTTCCCTTAAACAGCTGTCATTAATGTCAAAATAGAATGTCAAAATATAGTATTCTTGCATTGTTTATGAAATCCTTGAAAATATGTTAAAAATAGTTTGTCAACCGTAAAATTTATTATGGCCTGCCAAATAAAGTTAAGTGCAAACATAGTAAATCAATTAGATATAAGAACAATCTTGTTCCCATTCGATTCCTCAAACGGTACGTACCATATTTTAGAATCATATTTTTGGTTTAATCAGGTTGTTTATTGAACAGGGGGTGAAAATTGGTTAAATTCCTGTGAAATATCGCTATCGCCGTGCGGAGATCTTTTAATTTTGGCTCGTGATAAAAGGCTGCTTGTTTTGACTGGAAAATGGGACGCTAATAATTCATTGACGAATTTTTACGATTCTTGTTCGTTGAGTAATGATCAAAATGATGTTATTACTTCTGTTTTGTGCTTGCCGGTTGTGTCTCATGGGCAAACTAGTTCGCAGGTGAGTTAATTAATCAAATTAAATACTTGTGAGAAGTTGGTCATAGATTGCAGCAAATTTTTAATTATTCAATAATAACAATACATAAAAATATAATGCAATAATAACTCCATAACATAACTTATAATCACATTTTTTGCTGTTATATAAATCTACAAATTGTATAAAGGAGTGTATAAAGTAATGTTAAAATTTTCATAATTTTTTTTCATAACCTTATTTTTCTTATATCCCCTTCAAGAATTTGTAAAAACCTTAAAATATTCTTTTTAGTTAAGGCTTTAAAAACCCCATTGATTCATTGTCTAAATCAGTATAGTTGTATTTTTAGACAAATATTCAATCTTTAAATCTTGAGACAGAGCCTATATGTTGATGAATGTCTGGAAGTGTTATTCAAGAGAAGCAGAATTTTTTGGTCCAATTTGTTCTTCAGAAAGCATTCAAAAAGGATTTTTGTCCTCCTAACTTCTTTGTTGGATCTCTAAACAACACATAATCTAGTCTTACGTATTCCTTTTAGAGCTCTTGGATTTTCAGGATTTTTTATCATACTTTCTTGTTCAGTATGGGGCCTTTTCATTTCCATAAAAACTTTGTTATGGTATAAATCCACCTCTTTCAATGGTTAAATTCAGCATGTTTAAATACTCTAGAACTGCATTTGTATCTGCTCTTGTTGCTTTCCCTCTTATTTTAATATTATGCTAGTTATGTCATTTGCCTCCTCACTATACAAACATTTAAAAAGATATTACTTTTTGTCAAATATAACATTAATTCTATCTACAGATCGCCTTTAAAATCCAATGTTCAGCAGCAATGAGACACCTAAACAATAAGAGAAACATGACATATTACAGAAAAATGAAAGGCTTATTTGAAATCAACCCAGCACAAAATTAACTAAAAATACTTAACTCATTTTCATAATTTTATTTCATCACTTCATTTAGAGTATTTGGGGTTTTTACAGATTCCAGGTGATGGGGAATAAGTTTGTGAAATAAGTTTTAAGGTTTATATGTTCTTGTTTTGAATTTTTGTCATGCCAAAATTCCGGAAATGTAAAAAAATGTAATATTACCAGTATTCGTCTTGTATAAATTTTAGATATCAATAGATACTGTATCATTTTTCAACGTTGATTCATAAAATGACATAGATTGAAGTTGTAACGAATGTACAGTAATGTCTCGAACTGTGCGGTAGTTTGGTTCTGAAAAAAGTACCGCGTAGCTCGAAATCGCGCAATGCGAATCTTATTAACTGATTCTTAAATCTGTTCATATTTGGAAATCCTTCTCCACAAATTCTTCTACCTTTTATTTCTTTTTTTACCTACTATTTCTTCAATATTTGGAATGTTTATTTTGGAACCTCCAATACAACAACAGTCAGGCCATAACCTTTTCCATACTACATTGATGGTCGAATGTTTAAGTACATCCCATGCGGACTCAATATTTACAATTGCATTAAGAATGTTATATTTTTCCCATATTAACTATAATACCTTGGCGTTTTTTGCAGCAGTTTCAACGTCAGCACTAGCTGCTTCACCAAATGATTTGATATTTAGCAAATTTTGACGCGATTTGAATTTTTCAAACCATCCCTTACCAACCAGAAAAACATAATCGTCCCTAAAACCGGTCCCCTCTTCTCGCCAACTGTTAAAAATTAGTCGCGCTTTTGTGCAAATAATATTGTTACTTACATAATCACACGATTTTTATAGAAACGTATGTATCAACATATTTACCGCGCAATCCGAAATTGGATATTTCGGATTTATTTAACTATTAACCATTAACTTTTTTAAATTTTTAATCGATCACTGTATCATGGAAAGTTTACTATATGCTCAAAAGGCCCAATTATGAGGTCTTCCGATGGAAATTTCTTTGTTCTTTTCATTCCACCTAATGTTACGTCCATTTCATAACCAATGGATCAGGCTGTCATTGAGATAATGAAGGCATTTACCGAAGGAAGATGGCATTAGCTTAGCATTTGGTGAGGAAAACATCTAAGTAATTGTATATATATAAGCATAAGCACATAATACGTCGTTGTTCTGGGTGCACAACTATCCATACAAAATTTTGAATGGGTGCAGAGCACCCATATTAAACTTGACTACTTGATACTACTTCTAAAAGTGACTTGAACCGCGTCCAGAAGACTTGACCAACTTCCATAAAATTTACTACTGTCTCTGGAAGACTTGATATTGCTTCTAAAAAACTTGAATATTGCTTGCAAAAGACTTGGAATGTTTTCAGAAGACTTGATACTGCCTTTAAAAGACTTTAAATGCTTCCAGAAGACTTGATACTGTTTCCAAAAGACTCGATACTGCTTCTAGAAGTTTTCAAATACTTACAAAAGATTTGATACTACCCCTCCAAGACTTAATACTGCTTCTTCTTTGATATGCTTCCAGAAGACTTGATACTGTTTCTGAAACACTTGATATTGCTTCCAGAAGCTTTGAAATGCTTCTAGAAGATTTGTATTGCTTTCACAAGATTTGCAATGCTTTCAGAAAACTTGAAATGTTTCCAGAAATCGTGATACTGCATTTAGAAGACTTGAAATGCTTCCAAAAAATTTGAAATGTTTCTCAAAAACTTGAAATACTTCCAATGGTTTTGAAATGCTTCCAGCAGACTTGATGCTGTTCCAAAAGACGCGACCCCTCAAAGGCTTACTGCTTCTGGAAAATTTAAAATTCTTCCAGAAGGTGTTTCTGAAAGACTTGATATTACTTCCAAAGCACTTACAATGCTTCCAGAAGACTTGAAATGCTCCCAGAGGGCGTGACACTACTTTTAGAAGACTTGAAATGCTTCCCAAAAAACATGAAACGTTTCCAATAGACTTGATACTATCCAGAAATCTTGCAATGCTTCTAGAAGACTTGATATAGCTTTTAGAAGACTAGAAATGCTTCCAGAAGATCTGATACTGCCTTTAGAAGACTTGAAATGCTTCTATAAGTTTTAAAATGCTTCCAAAAAACTTGATATTGTTTCCAAAAGGCTCGATACTGCTTCTAGAAGTTTTAAAATGCTTCCAAAAGACTTGATACTGCTTCTGAAAGACTTGATATTGCTTCCAGAGGACTTGATACTGTTGCTAAAAAATTAAAAATGCTTCCAAACGAATTGATATTGGCCCTGGAAGGCTTAACATTGTTTCCACAAGATTTAAAATATTTACAGAAGACTTGATACTGCTTCTAGAAGATTTAAAATGCTTTTAAAAAATACGATACTCCTGTTGACAGACTGACAACGGAGACTACGACAAAGCACTGAAGATAAAAGAAAATAAAATTTGCTCTCATCTGTAAAGAGAACTTTCTCCCAGAATTCAATGGGCTTGTCTAAGAGTTTTTTTGCAAAGGCGATCCGCTTCTGACGATTGACCTCTGACACAAATGGCTTTTTTCGTGCAACGCGACTGTGATAGTTCGTTTTTTTGTAACGTCCTTCTCACCGTATCTTTGCTGATAGTTTTATGAAATTCTTCTTGTACATTTTCTACTATTTTTTTTTGCCGTCAGCCTAGGTTCTTTTCTAACCTGCTGTACAATTTTTCGCTTCTCTCGGTTTGTTAGAAGGGGTCGCTTCTCTCGGTCAGATCGCGGACGTGAGAGGTAATCTTCAGTGTCTTTATAATTATTAATTACTCTTTGAATGGAAGAGTGTGACCTGCCGACAGTTTCTCCTATTTTTCGAAAAGATTTTCCCTCTTTCCATAACTTTACAATAATTTTTCTCTCTCCCAATTCAATTTCCTTTCTTTTCGTGTCCATTCTAACTTTTAGCTTCTAAGCCTCTGCTAATATAATTGACACCGATTATCTTTTATTTAAATCGGAAAGCGTACATCGCCAACTACGTATTTAAGTAAATAAGTATATTTTGGAGAAGGCGTCTTTATTTGTACGCAGATTTTTGCATACGCATTATTTGGAGAATTTTTAATTTTAATTTTTTTTGTAACTAATATTTCTGTTTTATTGATGCATATTTTGTTAATAGAATTATATGTAGTTAATACACAAAATAAAAAAAAAATTGAAGTTTATCACATTAGATCATGACCCTTATTTTTTCAGTTAAAGTGTTAGAAGTTTTTTGTACGCAGACTTCTGCTGATAAGTGTATGTAACAAGAAGCATGATAAAACTTTTGAACACTTGAGCACTTTTTCAATCGTATCAAGTATTAGACTATTTTCATATTGATACTTTCAATTTCGTCGGTATCCTTGTTGACCATATTTTCTTCTCCATTTTTTTCCTCTTGACCGATTTTCTTAACAATTAAATTGTGGTTGTGTGATAAATATCATTTTTATCACAAAATATAAAATATGAGTATAATGGATATACATGGTAGTTTATGCCTGACGGTGGATTAGGTCGGCATTGGGTTGAGAAACCATCCTAAATCCTAAACAAAAATACAAGATAATTTGCTCCTGACGGTGAATTGAGTTGTGAGTATCAGAAATGATACGAACATTATGGATTGGCATTTAACACTATCACAAATTATTTTCAAAAATGTGAGAACTGAGAAACAAATGAAGGTAGAGGTTTGGTGTTTGCTGGATTGGGTTTTTTTGAGACAATTATTTTGTTGAACCCTACGTTCATAAATATACCAAAATATTCATAACTCATGTGTGATTATTGATTTATTGATTTATTTTTGTGATTATTCATAACTCATTAAATGGATTAACAATCCAACTTAAATTATTACAAGTAGAGAAAAAATATTCTAAAAATGTTATTCCAAAATATTATTTTATAAACTCTGGTCCAATACGATATTATTGGTTGCTACGAAATCGTTTAAATTAGCAAAACATTTTGTACTATTTTTGGCAATCCTTCCAAAGCTTAAGTTTAAAGCGAATTTTTTGCTACCGGATTTAAAAATGTTACGTTAGTTTACGTAAAAATCTTGCGTTAGTATGAAGAAGGAGATCTTTATATAAGCTTCTCAAGTGAGGACATCATATGGTAAATATCCTAGCATTTAGGCATATAGATAGGATGAAATTAAGCATTTTGACCAAGAAATTGAATGTATTTCAAAGTAAGCATTAAGCAAATTAAAAATTTACGCTTCGCAGAAATGTGATAAGTATTTAATTCGTCCTGAACTCGTCTTATCAGATAATAGGACATAGTCAATTTTGCTTGGAAATTTCTTAGCGATCATGGATGTGATTAAATCTATTGCACAAGTTTTAATCAATTTTATTTGCTATCGTACA
This sequence comes from Onthophagus sagittarius, assembly GCA_036711965.1. Taxonomy (NCBI): domain Eukaryota; kingdom Metazoa; phylum Arthropoda; class Insecta; order Coleoptera; family Scarabaeidae; genus Onthophagus; species Onthophagus sagittarius. Next base: position 68,050,632 of record JASERS010000003.1, read on the forward strand.
AGCTTCGCTTTGGTTAGCTACTTATCAACTAATTAAATACCATGATTTTTACTTTTACCTGTTCTTGATAAACTTATCCATTAGTTAAAAACCCGGCTTATAGCCAATGGAAGCGCTTAAATTCATAATAACTGTCCTCTAGATTCTAGATAATAGCTGGCGGTAGGAAAAATGTGGGCCTTTTAGTATATTTTTTTAGTATATTTTTAGTATCATCTGGAAGATATCTTTCAAATTTTTTTTTAAATATTCGCTTTTGCCTTTTAAAGTCGGATTTTTAGTATCCAAATGAGTTACTCTGGTTCTAAAAGAAAAATTGAAGAGTTTTAAACTCGATTATAATAAAAACGTCAAAAGACGGTTTTTGCCTATCCCTATCCTTTAAAGGAGTTTTTATTTAATTATAATAATAAAAAATGTGAGAGAAATCTTCTTGAAATCTATAGCTAACTTCTCACTGGTATATTAAATTGATGAATCTTATGAATTTCATTATAGGTAGGGCCAGATTGGACTTGCATAGCAGTAGGATTTCAATCAGGATACATCCGATTTTATACAGAAGATTGCATGCTTTTATTAGAAGAACAATTCCATAACGAAGCCATAATCAGCATTAAATGCCAATCTCAACACAGCCCAAGACCAGACATTACATCAGACTTAAAACCGGAAGAAATTTACGTCCAATATCCAAGCAACATTTGCGTCATTAACGGTCAAAACTTATTTGTAACTCTAAGAAACAGCAGAAGTTATTTGGCTAAAGGCGTTAAAAACATATCATCACCATCGGAGGCTTTAAATGCAACGATTAATCCAAAAAAATGGGGGTTTGTTGAACAAAATAACGTTTCTGATGCTTCTGTTGTTGGGTTAGATTTATCAAATACTTTTGATCATCTTTTAACAGCTTCTACTTGCGGGGGATTTGACACAAAGTATAGGGCGGTTCCTCCTAATAATAATTTGGTTATTGGAGTTGGTAATAAGCCGTATGTTGGGTTCCATTACGCGTTAGAAGGAGGTCCTCAACCTGTTTTAAGCGATGTTGCGAAAGCTTTGGCTAATAAAGTTAAATCTGCTTTACCGTAAGTTAAAAAAAAAGTTGTATACAGCTTGACAAATCCATCTTGGTCAGTTAGTTGCACAAAAAGAAGGAGCGTAATTTTACAGAATAAATTACAGAATCTCAGGAACGGAGCATATCAGGTAAATAAATCTTTTAAATTAATTTAAAGAATGTTGTTGTGTAATTCTTAATTGTTACATAACATTACAAAAATATTTAACCCTGTTTGTTAGGAAGACCATCCAAGATAGATTTGCTAAGCTATACAAAAATCAAATTATTACAATTTAATTTTAAATTAGAGGTTGGCTCACCGGCGCAAGAACCACCGTAGACAAACAATCTTCAGTAACAATATTACCATCAGAATCAATGGCCTGTAGATTTGGTCTTTGCGATTTACGCCGAGTTGCGACAAACGTAATTTTATCGCCAGACAAAAAATTAGCCGCAATTTCTGACAGTTTAGGAAGAGTTATCTTAATAGACACCCATAAAGGGGTTGCACTAAGAATCTTTAAAGGATACCGCGAAGCTCAATGTGCATTCATCCAAGTCCCTGATGAAAGAAAATCAAAATCTCGCACAAAAGCGATCGCTTTATTCCTAATAATTTATTCCCCCAAAAAAGGAACTTTAGAAATATTCCTAACTCAACTCGGCACGAAAATAGCCACCTTCACCGCTTCGAAAAACAGCAAATTAATTTACGGGAATTACGGTTTAATGGGGTTTCAATCGATGTCGAAATCGAGATATATTTGTCAATACGCGACGACGTTTATCGATCCGGATGGTTCTATAAAAGAAATTATAATTCCGTTTCATTTCGCTCTATCTGAAAGTAATAGTAAACGAGCCCGAGATATGCATTTGTATAAAAGATTAAAACAGTTTACAAAAACAGGGAATTATAACGAAGAGGAATTATTAACGGAGTGTTTTAATACTTGCTCAGAGCTAAAAACGGCGGAAGTAAAACTCCAATTGATCGAGTTTTTAAGCAACAACAAATCCACGTTTCCGGAAATTATTTTTAAATGTTGTAATTACTTCATTGAGAAAATCAGCGTCTTAAACATAGCCGAATTAGAACCGGATTTAAAATCGCTTAAGATTCTCTGCGAGAATTTGTGTTCCTTAGTAAATTTTTTTATGTTCGTTCATAATAATAATCACGGCGAAGATAATAATGGGAATAATGTGTCTTCGGGAAAAGTGGTGGATACGACTCGAGTTTTAAGCGAGAAAGATATGGGAAATTTGCAGAAATTATTAGATTTGAGCACGATTAATAATTTTAAAAGTCCCGTGTTAAAAGTGAGCTTTCAAGATAATGGGCATGATATTTTAAGTAATTTTATTAAAGTTTTTAACTTGAACGATGCTGAGCATATATCTTTAAAAACGGATGTTGAGGAAACGTTGATTTTTCAAACTTCTAAGGTTATTTTTGAAAAATATGTTCTACATCATTTTGACTCTTCTATTTTAAAGGTAAGTTATAATTAAATAATTAATTTTACTTAGCTGAATCCCGATTTTAACTGGACAAAATTGTTTTATGAGTTAAACAAGGGCTAGAAGCTAGAATAAGCTTCAAAAAAAATTGTTATAACTGTCAAAATTGACAAAAATGTTGTAAAATTTGGATGAAATTGTTTAAATGTGTTTGATGTCATTGACAAAGTCAAAATTAGTAGGAGACATTAGAAAAGTTCTCGTAAAGTTGTTTAAATCCCTGTAAAGTCATTGATAATATCAAAAAATTTTACAGTAAAGATTAGAAAAATCCTTTGGAAGTTGTTCAATTGCTTGTGATTTACAGACAATGTCTAAATTGGCAGAAAATGTAAGAAATTTTTCTTGGAAATTCTCTATTCGACTGTAATATGATATGCATCTGTTAAAATTGACAGAAAATTTTGTAAAATTGTTTTGAAATTCTCTAAATCTGTTTGATGTCATAGACAATGTCAAAATTGTTAGAAAAATTCGTGTAAGGTTGTGTAAATGCATCTGAAAATTTTAGAAATAAAAATTATAGAAAATTAATTTGATATTGTCTAAATATGCGCGTAAAGTTATCTAAATGCATCTGATCTCAATGAAAATGTCAAGAAAGGTTAGAAAAGTTCTTTGAAGTCGTTTAATTACTTGTAATGTTACAGAGAAACCCTACCTAAATTGGTAGAAAATATAAACATTTTTCTTGGAAAGTTACTACATGACTATAATACGATATACAACTGTCAAAATTAACAGAACCTTTTGTAAAATTGTTTTGAAATTCTCTAAATGTATTTGATGTCATAGACAATGTCAAAATTGGAAGGAATTGTTAGAAAAATTCGCGTAAGATTGTGTAAACGCATCTGATGTCATCAATAAAATCAAAAATTGACAAGGGACTTTACAGAAATTCTTTTGAAAAGAGTCAATAATAAATCTTTGAATTTTTAGTCAATATCATCTAATGCAAAAAGTTGCACATAAAAATGTAAAGAATTTTTCATTTTTCACAAATCAAAATCACACTCTCTTATTATAATCGTGTAATGCTTATCATGAAGTCAATATCATCTAATGCAAAAAATTGCGCATAAAAATGTAAAGAATTTTTCATTTTACACAAATCAAAATCATATTATTATTTCTTATTATTACGATTTATATGAGATAACTTCCTTAATCTAGTGTTTTCAACACTTGAAACGTCTTCTCAAAAGGTATCTAAATAAGTTAGATTAACACACAAACAAAAATACAACAAACATGTTGCCGACCATATTGTACTGCGATCTATAAAACACGAAAATAAAGTCTCCATAATTCCATAATCCATAATTTGAAATGTTGATATTGTAGTATTACATCTAATTTTGTTTTTATATGAATTATTTTTTCACTAGTTTAAAAGTTAACTATGGTGAAGCAAATTTTTAATTTTATGAAATGCCACAAATTTGGTATGACTTCAAGCCTTGATATTTCAAAAACCGATTGAGATACGCAGGGATGGATTTTGTATTCGGAAAAGTGCATAATTTCCTTTATAAATCACTAAAAATTCGCCCAAATTATTGATGTTATAGGAAGGATGAAGCGGATGTTTTAATTACCCGAAATTTTATTTTTGTTTTTTTAATTACCTGCATACTGTTATAATGTTTTTTCTTCTTTATATGATAGACATCCTTTGATTCTTTATTATCTTTTTTCTTTTGTTATAATTTCTCATTATGTTACACCAGCTGAAAGACTCCGGTTAATGGCCGTTTTAGGACCTGTATTATTTTCTCTCACTCAAAATTTCATCAAGATATCTTAAGAATTCGATTTTTTTTACGATTTTTCAAAAATGATTAAGGCTGCTTAACCGCTTGATGAAAATACGTTTGACGACAGAGAAACGAAAGTTCAGAAAAGGGTAACATGTACTGGCAAGACATTCTCACTGTTTTCCTATTGGTTTTGCCTGCTATGACTAACTCCTTTCTTCTACAGAAAATTCTTACAAAGGTAATAACAACCGTGGCACACCGATTTCGATATAATTTCCTACTGTAATAGAATTGCCCAAAATAAGGTTTACGTTTTTTTATATGTGTGGTAAAAGTCCCTGAGCCCAGATTTAAGGGGTTGAAAGTTTGGAAAAAAACAATGTTCTCCCTATATTTCGTAAACGAAAAATGCTATCTAATTGTATTACATTTTTAACAAGAAGGAATATCAATTCCTTCTTAATAAGCTTTCATTTGATGTATTATTCATATATAACGGGGTGAAATGGGGCGATATTTTTCGGGTTAAAAAGTAATAATAAAAACTCTAACAGAAACAGTATTCTCATAGCGAACAAAGTAAACAATTTAGTACTACACTCAACACAACTTTGAAACAAACTAAACCATAATTGCAACAATACTATCTATTATATCATCATTAAGTGATTTCACCCATCTTTTCGAAAAGTATTTCCACCTAGACTTTATTAACGTTAGGTTCTGCGCTATCAAGTATTCCCTAAATTTATTATACATCTTAATGGAGTGATAAGTGTAATGTCTTTGACCTACAGTGTTATTTGTGGACGGTATAACAGCACGATTCTGGGATGCAATCCTAGTAGAGTAATTATGCGCAATAAACGCCAAGTGGTCTGGTGATTTTGAAATGTTATGTTACTGTTTAATAGTAAATAAGTCACACTCAGCAAACAATAACGCTGATGGGTAAGTACGGGGCTTACGCATCATTATTTTTATAACAAACTTCTGAGAGGTAATCAACTTCTGAAGGTAAGAGTTAGCCGCAGAGCCCCATGCCAAAATGCCATACTGGAGGATTGATTGTATAACTCCAAAGTAAAATATCTTAATAGTTTTTAAATCGAATACATGACTTAATCTTTTAAACATGTAGGTACTACGGCGAATCTTGTCAACAATCCTCGCAATATGAGCATTCCATCTCAAATGATTATCAATCAACACACCTAAATAAGTAGCAACTTGCACAGATGTAAACCTTTTACAATTGCAATCGTCCACACAACAATCCTTTTCATGAATTGGAAGACTTGAAAAGCTGCCAGTGGTGTCCTTCCTCATAGTAAACTTTATAAAATTTGACTTGGTATCATTTAAAATAAGCTTCTTGCTACTCAGCCAGCTATTTATCGTTTTCAAATCTGCTATAGTTCTATTTTCAACATCCGCCCAAAAACGGCCTTCCACGAACAGAACGGTATCATCCGCATAAGAGTTAAGTCTCCATTGATTGGTAATGAAAGCAAGTCATTAATATAAATTAAAATTATTATAAATTATATTAATTTTATATTAATATAAATTAATATAATAAAAAAAAGCGGACCCAGAACCGTTCCCTGTGGAATTCCGACATTCATCGATACCGAACAGCTATGACTTTGACCAATCCTCACACACTGAGACCTGTCATGCAGATAGTCCCACATTAATTTCCAAGGTACACCTCTCACCCCATAAATATCAAGTTTACGCAACAAGAATCCGTGGTCGACAACAGCCAGGCAAGGCCTAGATTTCTCAAAACTATTTTTCACTTTTGTTGCAAGTTCAGCAATAGCATCACTTGTTGATTTACCCTCAGTAAAACCATATTGATTTTTATAAAGAATACTATTTTCATCAAGGAAACTTATCAAACGTACTTTTAATAATTTTTCAAAAATTTTTTCAAAGTTATTTACTAAGGAAATGGGTCTATAGTTATTGACACATTGAGGACCACCACCCTTAACCCTCGCAGTACTGACGTTTCGCCAACCGTTGCGGACGGTGCCTGGGTCAACCGAGACCCGAACAGTTTTTGTTTACGTAGAATATAAAAAATGAAGCTTTTGCCATTATGATTTTGACTTATTTTATTTTAAAGGTGAACTATTATTAGGGATATAAAATAATACATAAAAATAAAATTTTAAAAAAATTACATAAAAAATATTTATTCTAAATCATTACAATTTGTACACAAAATATTTTTTGTACATGTTGAATGTATATTACATACATATTTATGACAAACATCACATTTTGATTTATATTTATTGTCATTTCCAATACACAAGCTACATCTTGAGCGTTTTTCTAATGTTGTACTCATTTGTTTATTTATTTTTCGGCCTGTACTTTCGATGGCGTCCACAATGTGTCTCGAAAATACTACTGCATTGGTTTCAAATGCTCTAGCTCTAGAATCTATGTTTGCAGCAACTAACTGTTCAGACAAATTTTCTATAAATTGTTTTCTTCTTGATTTTATGTTACCAGTTGCCCAATCCGGATTTTTGAGTTACCATAGTACAAATGCATTATAGGCTGCAATATCTATATAATGTAAAAAAAGCGACAAAGGCCAACGTCGTGTACATCTCCGGCAAGTGTATTCTCTTAGAATTTTATCTAAAACATCCACTCCACTTTTTGTTGAATTGTAATAATTGATAATATTAGGTTTGTAATTATTATTTTCGTCAGAAATAGCATGTTCTCGATGAACGCTCCAAAGTAAAACTACGCATTTTCTTGGTTTTGGGATATACGACACAAGTGTTAGATTTTCAGAAAATATAAAATCGGAAGAGAATTGAGCTCTTCCGGATATTGTTATCAAAGATTTTGGTAAATCCTTTCTATTTTTCCGCATTGTTCCCACTATAAATATGTTATCTTTGAGTAAATCCTCTGCAAGTGAGATATCCGTAAAAAAATTGTCGGTTGTGATAGTTCGATTAGATCCCTTCCAAAACTCTGAAAGAACTCTAACTACTCGTTGTCCTTGTCCTTTCTCCGGTGTGTTTCCGCATTTTCCTAAGTACACTTCAAAATTACAACAATAATATGTAGTAGCGTCACATAGGGCCCATAATTTCAGCCCATATTTCCCCGGCTTGCTCGGCATATACACCTTGAATGGACATCTTCCTCGAAATGTTACTAATTGTTCATCAATAGTGCCTACATTAGACGCTCGGTAATTATCTCTGCAATTTCTTGTTAAAATATTTGTAATGGTTCTCAAAGCTGCCAACTTATCGGTCATTTTTCTTTCTTCTCGTGTCTGAAAGTCGTCAAAACGCAAAAATCGTAAAATGTTTGTAAATCTATCACGAGACATAGATGCTCGATAAATTTGTCGACTATAAGCAATCTTTTTCTTCCATAGATCTTTTTTACTTTCACGTGATTCCCGAAAACGGCCAGTAATCAAAATTCTCTGTTTATTCCGGTATCCTAGCAACGGGAATTAACCATAGCCTACTGATAATATAATGTATTTTTTTAATTTTCGAGATTAATTATAAATGTAAGAGCAGAGTATTATATATTTTTGAAAAGCTTGAGAAATATAAAATATAGGTGGTTCCATTTAAAAAAACCTAAGTTGTATTTATAACTCAAAATCCGTGTTGACTAAAATACTTCTACGTGCACCATTGAATTCTACGTGAAAAAATCTATTAGAACCTATTTTTTCTTCTTTGCTAAGTTTCCAGATAGCCGAGATACAGGAGGTGTCTGAAAATCGTATAGTTTGAAAAACTTCCTGTATATCAAAAAACGAAGAGGGTTTTGAAAATTTGGTTTGCGGCCTTATAAACTTCACAAAAAAGTAGCTCATGTTCGCGAAAACCGCAACTTTCTATCTCCATCGCAAACCCATCGAAATTTGGACATCTCCTGTACATTTTAATTTTATATCTGAAAACGCGCGTTATATGTAGATGGCCAAGCTTTTTCTTTTTGACAGTATCCTTCGAATTGATTCCATACTTTATACACACAGGAACTAACAGTAATCTTTTTGAAGACAGCTGATTATCAACATAAAGTTGAAAATTAAAATTATTGTTAATTAATTCTGAAAGGTTATGTTGTTGTTGTTTGTGGACTAGGTCAGGAATTGGAGTTCGGACGATTATCCATATCATACTCCAGTCACAGGTTTTCTACTCTTCTCCCATGTAGAATATATACACAGTTTTCTTCGGTACGGTGATATCTTTGATCCACTGCTCCGTGGATTTTACAGACAAATACAAGAACAGATACAATATGTCAATCCAAATCGTTAAATATACAATAAAACAAAAGTGATATTAAAAATCACAGCTTTCTACACATTTTTATCACAGTTCTTTATCAAATTGTTATCACAGTTGGATTCCAGCTTGGTTTATAAATTTGTACAACAATTTTATTTAATTTTTTAATCCCAAAAAATGCCTTCAATTCAACACGGTCTACCGGCTTCCATATATTATTTGAAAACATTTCATAATATTTAACCGCTTTTTCATTTGTATAAGTAATTATAATGTCCATGATTTCATCATTTATAAATAAATCAAAACATTGTTCCATGGTTTCTACACCCTCAGAATTTGCTGTGAGTGTAGCATCATATTTACCAAATTCTGCATCTCTGTTTGTGGGGGAAATATATCTCCATGTTCGTCCACAAACATTTTGGTCTTTACAGTGTGACATATTATTACTATTTTCACCACTAAACTCATCACTTTCATAATCCTCTTCTTCTGGTACTGCATCACTAAAAGTCAATGACGCACATTCATCATCAGAAGACACTTCATTGTTATAATCATCATTATTATTTACAAAATTAGCAAACATTTTATTTTTCGATGTAGATCGTTGCTCTAAAATACACCTTCTGTGAACTAAATCAAGAATTTAATGGCAATTGTATTGTCGCTATAGCCTCTTACACAGACAGACGCCTGGCGCTGTAAAGAAACGGTCGAGACATATTTTTTCGTCGTTTTTTCGTCGGGACGTCCGTTTGACGCCGATCTAACTTAACGCACTCCTTGAGTAACGACAAATCTATTTATTACAATTTCTCGCAAAAATTTATTTGGGTCCAAATAGACCCAGGCACCGGAATACGAGGGTTAAACACAGGCACGACCACTGCTTTTTTAAAAGCACTTGGAAAGTAACCTAATACAAAACATCTATTAACTAAATTGGCCTTCGGAGATGCAATCAAATGTATAACTTTTTTAATAAGAATCATCGAAATATTAACACACCCGACCGAGTTTTTGTTCTTTGATTTTTGAACAATATCCGTAATTTCATACTGAGTAGTAGGCGTTACAAAAAATGAATTATTACAACGTTGTATTCGTTTGAGATCAAGATCATCAGATACACAACAGTTTTTCTTTAATAAATTATCGGCAACGTCTCTAAAGTACACATTAAACTCACTCGCAATACCCAAGTCGTCATATATTTTAGTACTGTTATCAATCTTAATGCATGATATACCGTCTCGCGATTTATTTTTTCCAGTTAATTCCTTCCCACATTTCCACAGGTTTCTAGTATCATTTTTCAGGTTACAAATTTTTCTAGTATAATAATCATACTTTAAGCTGTTAATGATTTTTTTAACATAGTGTTATATTGCTTATATGCCGTTTTAATCTGATCGTTGTCAGCATCTAATCTATACTGTTTATACAAGGTGTCTCTAACATTTATAGATTTTATCACTGCGTCTGTAATCCAAGGCTTACGCTTCCTATTTTTGGCAGAAATTCTCTTTCTGAAAGAAGCATCATCCCTGTGTTTAGTTATTTTATCACATATAAATTGAATTGCATCATCAATATTTAAAGGAAGTTTTGTAAAATCTTGTGTACCCATAGTGCTAATAAATTTGTCATAATTAATTATGTTTCTGTAACAATCAGTTTCAATATTTTTATTAATACTATCACAACTATTAGGGAGATTAACCTGTAAAAACACAGGACAGTGGTCCGTAATTTTGGAATGCGATATTATTGATAGAAAATTTTCACGAGGGAGAGAGGACTTAACTAAAATATGATCTAAACAACTTTTACTATTATTACAAACTCTAGTATAACCACGGATATAGGGCTCAAAACCAGCAACGGCCGTTACATCTAAATAGAGAGCAGATATTCGATTCAACTGCGTATCAGTATGGATGTCAATATTGATATCTCCAGTTCAAACTTCATGCTCTTTAATGCAGAAGGATTTAATGTATAAATTGAAATTATCAATAAAAGTGGAGTGAAAGGGTTATAAGAAGGTGGTTTATAAATTCCAGTGACACCACAACGACTGATACCCAAATAAAACTCAATTCGCAAAAATTTGAATCCATTTACATCAACGCAATGGGACTCATGATCAATAAACACGTTTAAAAATTCCAATTAATATTTAATATTCACCAGAGACGTCAGTTTTTGAAAATACCTATGGGTGCGGGGTACTGAAAAATCTCAATTGGAAAAAGACTCAAATGACGAATGATGGTTCTCAAAAAAGGGTGAAAAACATCCATATATCTGGCGTCTATGATTGGTTTACAATGGAAATGTCTTTTAACAGCAGTGTTTACATTATTACAAGCGTATCCTGCGTTTAATTGGCAGTTTTCTAAGTTCTACATGATGATTTTGTAAATTTCCAATAGAATTTGTGGAGTTCTCGTGTAACACGGATATAGATCTCAAAACCAGCAACGGCCGTTACATCTAAATAAAGAGCAGATATTCGATTCAACTGCGTATCGGTATGGATGTCAATATTGATATCTCCAATTAAAACTTCACGCTCTTTAATGCAGAAGGATTTAATGTATAAATTGAAATTATCAATAAAAGTGGAGTGAAAGGGTTATAAGAAGGTGGTTTATAAATTCCAGTGACACCACAACGACTGACACCCAAATAAAACTCAATTCGCAAAAATTTTAATCCATTTACATCAACGCAATGGGACTCATGATCAATAAACACGTTTAAAAATTCCAATTAATATTTAATATTCACCAGAGACGTCAGTTTTTGAAAATACCTATGGGTGCGGGGTACTGAAAAATCTCATTTGGAAAAAGACTCAAATGACGAATGATGGTTCTCAAAAAAGGGTGAAAACATCCATATATCTGGCGTCTATGATTGGTTTACAATGGAAATGTCTTTTGACAGCAGTATTTACATTATTACAAGCGTATCCTGCGTTTAATTGGCAGTTTTCTAACTTCTACATGATGATTTTGTAAATTTCCAATAGAATTTGTGGAGTTCTCGTGTAACACGGATATAGGGCTCAAAACCAGCAACGGCCGTTACATCTAAATAAAGAGCAGATATTCGATTCAACTGCGTATCGGTATGGATGTCAATATTGATATCTCCAGTTAAAACTTCATGCTCTTTAATGCAGAAGGATTTAATGTATAAATTGAAATTATCAATAAAAGTGAAGTGAAAGGGTTATAAGAAGGTGGTTTATAAATTCCAGTGACACCACAACGACTGACACCCAAATAAAACTCAATTCGCAAAAATTTGAATCCATTTACATCAACGCAATGGGACTCATGATCAATAAACACGTTTAAAAATTCCAATTAATATTTAATATTCACCAGAGACGTCAGTTTTTGAAAATACCTATGGGTGCGGGGTACTGAAAAATCTCAATTGGAAAAAGACTCAAATGACGAATGATGGTTCTCAAAAAAGGGTGAAAACATCCATATATCTGGCGTCTATGATTGGTTTACAATGGAAATGTCTTTTGACAACAGTATTTACATTATTACAAGCGTATCCTGCGTTTAATTGGCAGTTTTCTAACTTCTACATGATGATTTTGTAAATTTCCAATAGAATTTGTGGAGTTCTCGTGTAACACGGATATAGGGCTCAAAACCAGCAACGGCCGTTACATCTAAATAAAGAGCAGATATTCGATTCAACTGCGTATCGGTATGGATGTCAATATTGATATCTCCAGTTAAAACTTCATGCTCTTTAATGCAGAAGGATTTAATGTATAAATTGAAATTATCAATAAAAGTGAAGTGAAAGGGTTATAAGAAGGTGGTTTATAAATTCCAGTGACACCACAACGACTGACACCCAAATAAAACTCAATTCGCAAAAATTTTAATCCATTTACATCAACGCAATGGGACTCATGATCAATAAACACGTTTAAAAATTCCAATTAATATTTAATATTCACCAGAGACGTCAGTTTTTGAAAATACCTATGGGTGCGGGGTACTGAAAAATCTCAATTGGAAAAAGACTCAAATGACGAATGATGGTTCTCAAAAAAGGGTGAAAACATCCATATATCTGGCGTCTATGATTGGTTTACAATGGAAATGTCTTTTGACAACAGTATTTACATTATTACAAGCGTATCCTGCGTTTAATTGGCAGTTTTCTAACTTCTACATGATGATTTTGTAAATTTCCAATAGAATTTGTGGAGTTCTCGTGTAACACGGATATAGGGCTCAAAACTAGCAACGGCCGTTACATCTAAATGAAGAGCAGATATTCGATTCAACTGCGTATCGGTATGGATTAGTGGTGTTACGGATGTGGGTTTAACGGATGCGGATGCGGAACCGGATTTTTTAATTCTAATTTTGCGGATGCGGATGCGTAAGCAGATTTTTGGATGCGGATTTAACGGATGCGGAGTTGTTGAAAAAAGTTACATGCTAAAATTTTCTTGAAAATATCTAATGCACAAATAAAGTAATTAATATTCATAATTTATTATAGGCAAATTATATTTTAAAAACAGCAATTTTGATGCCTTCTCTCCTTTCAGACTTTTTCTTTTATCTGTGTATATTAACGATGCTCCACTGAATAGCTGTTCACTGGTAAAGCTGCTTGGTGGTGTTGATAAATATTGTCGAACAACCGGCAATAAAACGGTATATTTGTACCCATTTTGTCGCCACCACATTAATGGATCTTCTTCTAAAGGTAGTCTTCTTTCTTTAATATAATTTTGGAGCACAATTTTCAGTGTTATTAATTGGTCATCTTCTGCCTCGCTTTCACTTGAACTTAGAACGGATTGTACTGACTGCAGTAGTTTGGAAGAACAACAGCTAGAATTAGTAATAATTTGTTTATCAATTTTTCTTTTCTTATGTATCGGACTACAATCTTTATCTTGATGAATCGTTTGAATTTGGCACAAATTAGCTATTGTGGCTTCGACTTCTTCTATTTCAAACTATTAAAAAATTTGGTTTTATATCTGGGATCTAAGTACGTGGAAATCGAACATAGTAAATTTCTGTTTAAATCGCCAAATCTTTCACTTATTACTCGTATAACTTTAACAAAAAGTGCTTTGATATTTTCTGGCGTATTTGAGCTATCTTTCTCAGCTTTTAATATTGTCAAAGTAACGTGCAGAAGTGGTATAACCATAGAAATGCTGTTCTTCGAGTTACTTAATTCTTTAGTAAGGTCTTCAAAAGGTGCCAACAATTTTAACAACAGTTCAATTGTTGACAAATCATCCGGAGAAAATGACACAAGTTGTTTTGTAGTTAAGTATAGAAGTAAAGAATCTTTTATTTTAACAAAACGTTCCAACAGGTAAAATGTGCTGTTCCACCTGAAATGAAAATTAGTTATACTTTTTAATTTATAGACAATCGTTGGCTTACCTAATGGGACAATCTTGTATTGTTGACATTGGAGGTTGCTTCATTCTTATTACCTGTATAGCTTTTAATTCATCTTGTGCTACTAGGGAATGATTAAAATGTGTTGACACTTTTTTCACTTTTTCAATTACTTCTTGAACCCATTCTTCCGATAATATAACATTTTTAATGCAACACTGTATTTGATGAATCACACAATCAAAATCAGTAAATCCAGATATCTGCATTGCTTTAATCATGTTGCTACCACGATCGCGTACCACACAGTGAACATTGTCCTGTTTTATACCCCATTCTTCAAGAATGGTTTCAAGTTTTGTCGAAATAGCTTGACCAGTGTGACGGCCTTCCATTATTTCACATTTCAAAATAATTCTTACTCTTTCAAAACCTTCGTTTATACCATGAGCAGTCAAACTAACTAATGAAGTCCCACAACTTGTATCTGACCAAACATCAGTTGTAAAGGATATTTTCTTAAGATCTTTTAATAGTGCTTTAATTTTATTTGCCACACCGTTATATAAATCGTCACATACAAGCGACGTAAAAAACTGACGTCCCCTTAATTTATATCGTGGAAGTATTGTATTGATTAATCGCCGAAAACCAACACCTTCGACGAAGTTGAATGGTAAGTCTTCCAAAGCAATCATTTCGCCTATTAATCGATCCGTATCTTTGGATTTTGTATTTGAGGAATCCCAACATACATTCTTCGTTAAACATTCTTGTAAAGTAAGTTGTTTTGTTGTATTTGGACCTATATCTGTAGATGTACTACAACTTGGCTGGTTCTGTTCTGCATTTTCAGCTATACGTTTTTCTAACTCTTCAAATATTTTTGTATGCTTAGATTTCAAATGATTTTTTAAAGAAGATGTGGTACGTCCTTTTCGTGAATATTCCTTTTCACAAATCTTACAACGAGCAATCAAACTGTTAATTTCCGAGAAATATTCCCAAATAAAGCTTGTTTTTGGTTTCATTTTAATTAATTTAATTTCGATGGATAGCAAACAATAAAACGAATGACGATAAATGCGCAAAAGCATACATACAAGTTGCCATCCGTTCAACAACTGATCGTCTTTAGGAATTAAGATCTTTTAGAGCGCTATGCATTGGCGCCCCCGATTTGAGGCGTTGCGGCGCGACAATATAGGAGTCGTATCGTCCATCGCCACATCGCGATTACCTCACGTGTTCGTGCATGTTACAATATCTAAAAATTTTTTTTATCTAAAAAATCGAAACAAAAAACTGTCACTATTTTACCGGAGCTCCGTTAAAATATATGCGGATGCGGATGCAGATGCGGATCTTCAAAACAATGCGGATTATCCGCAGTTGCGGATGCGAATATCCGTTACACCACTAGTATGGATGTCAATATTGATATCTCCAGTTAAAACTTCATGCTCTTTAATGCAGAAGAATTTAATGTATAAATTGAAATTATCAATAAAAGTGAAGTGAAAGGGTTATAAGAAGGTGGTTTATAAATTCCAGTGACACCACAACGACTGACACCCAAATAAAACTCAATTCGCAAAAATTTGAATCCATTTACATCAACGCAATGGGACTCATGATCAATAAATTTGTTCACTAGAATAACCACGCCATCATTTTGATTGAAATTACTATTGTTATAATATGTCTTATAATTATTAAAGCTTATTTCACTCACATGCGCCAGCTGCCAAGTCTCGGTCAGAACAATTACATCTAATTGAAATTTAATGGAACTTATTAAAAACTCCAATTCATTGAGGTGTGCGTTCAAACTTCTAATATTTAAAGATAACACGCGAATACATTTTCCACTTGTGGAAAAATCACTTATTCGGGCTATAAAAATATCAAATGTATTGTAATTTATATTCTCATTAACAGTGTCTTGTTCTATATCCATTACAAACCAAAAATTTATTACTAAAAAAACTCAAAAAATTTAGGACTGACCGACCTTTTTCAAGAGGTCCTGCTCAGTATGAATTGAAAGCGCTGGAGAATTTTCATCCTTCCTGACCAAAACCCCATTCCTAAAGCACACAAACTTGAAGCCATTGACACGCGCTGTCTTCTTAGCCAGCATTAGCAACTTGTTGTTCAGAGGTGTAAGATGCTCATTTAGAAAAATAGACTCACCAATTTTCAAGCCTGGGAAGAAAGTATTTGCCACGATTAGTTTTTTTTTCGCAAGTAACTCTACTAAATCACTCTACTAAATAATGTATCTAACATGTAAATATAACTATACAGCGTGTTCGTAAAGTAACGTATATAGGTGATAAAATCACTGTAACTTTTTGGTGAAGGTTTCAAATTTTTCCCGCAATTCTTAACCAAGTTATGACGTCATCCATACTTTCTTTCTAATGGCAATCCCCCATTTTTATTAAGGAATATTATAAAGGATTTTTTTCTGAATCTAATATTACAGTTAATATAAATATTGGTAACATAAGAAAAGTTTTGAGAAAAATTATCTAAAAATTTCTTGATTTTCCATACTATCATGACTGCTGCTATTTCATTTAGGCAAAGAAGTAGTAACAGCCATGACAACCAACTGTTTTAAAAGCACGAAGGTGCGTTATATCTACAGACATGAAATGTGTCAGACACTTACCGTGGCAGACACCGACAGACACTGTCTATTCACATCTAACGTGCCGTGATGTTCGTGCGACAGACGTCGGCGTCAGATACGTTCGCGGTGCGTTTATTGATGAATATAAAGCACATTATATTTTTCCTCAAAATGTTCAAAATCTTCTCAGAAGAAGATTTATCAATTATAGCAATTTTATTAGACGAGGAAGACTGAAATATCTGGAATATCTGCAGGATTCAGACGATCTTTCATATTGTCTGTCAGACAGTTCTGGTTCTATCCGGGAATACAGGCCGGGCAAGGTCTTTGTCTGCCCGTGTCTGCCCGGTCGTGTTACTATAGATATAAATACGTTCATATAAATTACATTGAAGAATATTTTTTTGTCTGGCACGTTTTGTGTCTGACACGTCCGATATCTGTAGATATAAACCTTTAAACGTTGTCATAATAAAACAACGGAAAATTTAGAAAGAGATTTTTCTCGAAAATTTTCTTATATAACCAATATTGATATTGACCATAACATTTATAAACACCGACGCGTTTGAAAATACGTATGGCCGGCACCCGAAGCTACAGCAGAAAATTTAAATTGGACATATGTTTATATGAAGATTTTGTGGTAATTTTGAAAGGTCTTTCGACTGTTAAAGTTCTGCTACGAAAATTATATGAATTATATGTTACATATATAGTATATGTTACAAACACGTTTAAAAATTCCAATTAATATTTAATGTTCACCAGAGACGTCAGTTTTTAAAAATACCTATGGGTGCGGGGTACTGAAAAATTTCAATTGGAAAAAGACTCAAATGACGAATGATGGTTCTCGAAAAAGGGTGAAAAACATCCATATATCTGGCGTCTATGATTGGTTTACAATGGAAATGTCTTTTGACAGCAGTGTTTACATTATTACAAGCGTATCCTGCGTTTAATTGGCAGTTTTCTAACTTCTACATGATGATTTTGTAAATTTCCAATAGAATTTGTGGAGTTCTCGTGTAACACCGGTTATATCCACATTTTGACGAAATTTACTTTGCATATGTAATCGCAAAGATTTTATTGCTTCTATCGTTTCCTAAATTCAATAAAATAACATAAAAGCGGTATGAAGTCTTATAGAAACAATATCAAATCTTGTATTGCTTATATATTAAATTATTAAATCTTCAAAGGGCACTAATAAGTCTTCTAACCATTTCAAGTCTTGACAGTTTTTGATCTTCTGTCATGAAGAATACCAACTTTTTAATCTCTAAAATTATCACGCTCTAATAACTTAGAGTATTTTCTGACAATTTTTTAAAAACTTCTATATGCGGTTTTGCACGAGAGCTATTCATTTGTAGTTTTATTGCCTTTTGCAATGAAACTGTCTTCTACCAGCGGTATTTAGTCTTTAATTAACGGTTTGTGGACAACTTACGTCAAGATTTTGTATTTTATCCATACTATTGGATTAATATTTTCGAAACAAACTCAAATGATTTATGAACCTTGTCTTATTTCCTACGATAAAAACATTTTCTGTCAGAAATTTTATAAGCTACCTCAAGTCTTCTAGAAGGAATATTAAGTTTTCTGGCAGCATTTTAAGCTTATACAAGCAATATATCTTTTGGAAACAAGTTAATTTGGTTATTTTATTAATTTTTAAAGTTTAAATCACGCAATTTTCGAAAAAATTTTGTTTGATATACGATAGCGAAATTCTTTTGCATTCTCGAACGAAAGTTTTTTTTTACTAGCTTTAGCGAGCAAAAAGGTTATTTGAGCAATTGATCTTCTGTTATGAAGATTGGTATTCTGCCAATAGTTGGGTACTTTGACAGCAAAATCAGTTTTAATAACGCAATTTCTTGCTTTTTGTAATAAAAATGACTTCTGTCAGCAATATTGAGTCTTTAATTATTGGACTACTTACGCCAAAAAGTTACATTTTGTCCAAAAGATTGAACCATTTGGTTACAGGCAATTTTTAAGATCTTAGTGTTCTATATAAACATAAACGTAGGTGTTCAACCTTAAATGGTTTATCAACAGGATCTTGTTTTGTTTTGCATTGAAAGAAACACAAACGATTTTGAAAGTCGGTATCAAATCTTTTGAATACATTTCAGTTCTTCTAGAAGCAGTGTTAAGTCAAACCATTGCAAGATTTCTGTAACATTTCAACCAACGTTTCTGGAAGAAATATGAAGTATTCTAGAAACAGATATTTTGGAAGAATTTCAAGTCTTCCAGAAGCAATATCAAATCTTTTAGAAGCAGTATCAAGCCTCTTAGGAGCAGTGTTAAGTCTTCCAGAAGTATTTGTATGTATGGGTAAAAATGCTGTTAATGCAGAGTAACAACGTAGCCGACGCCTATGATATTGACTATTATTTAGATTCAGAAAAGAATCCTCTCTCACAATCCGTAATTAAAATGGGCGATTGCCAGTTGACAAAATATCAGTGACGTCATAACTCGGTTAAAAATAACGGAAATTAATTTCAAACATACTTCAAAAAGTTGCAAAAAAATTAAATCTTTAGAGGTCTAAAGGGAGTTTTCCATAAACTGTTTATAAGTTTATCGCCTATATCCATTAATTTGCGGACATACCGTAAACATAATTGTTGTTCATTTTATACGCACTGAAAAGCTTGTGGAAATGTTCTATATTTCAGAACTAGACTGAAAATTGAATTTTTGAGTATTGGAACCTTAATTTTTCCTGAAAAGAGTGAAAAAATGAAATTAAGGAATTTAAAATGAAAATAAGAAAGGTTTTCATCGAATATCACAATACATTATGTGCAACTTCTTAGGAAACTTCGGCTTTAAGTAAAAAAAAAACATAGTACACAGTAAAGTTATATTTTTTGGTTCTTTTTTAATTAATAGTGGTTATGTTTACGATAATATTACGTGAATATACGAAAATATTTACGTATTGCTATCAAAATTCGGAAAATTGACTTTACCACACATTGTCTTAATAAGTGAACTTGTAATAAGTTATTGAATAAAATAACTTGACCAAACACTCATTTTAAACACTTATTCATACCTGCAGGAACAACTCGTCAAAAACAGCCCTAGATATATTTGATTTCAAGGTGTTGAAAAAATTTTGTTAGAAGATTCTTTGTCCAAGTTATTTTATACCAGTAAATTGACATCATAATTAACATAGGGATAATATATTAAAATTACAGACTCTTTCATTTTGTTGTTGTTTGTGTTTTACATTTTGTCCAGCTACAATCCGGATTCAACTCAATGTATGTCGACATATTTTATTATATTTAATCAACATTAACATACTAATGATGTTCTAAATATTATCATCACCAATTCCTTCTATAATTTTAAAATATGACGTCACCTATCAACTATAAATATATAAAATGTAGGTAAATAATACGACTTTTTTTTTAATTAAGATAAATCTCAAATCATCAAGAATCTTAATAGATGACTTATTCCATCTTCTTCTCGTTTATTGGGAAAATCGGACATTAAACATTGATATAAACCTAGAGAAACAAATGGAAAATTTTAGCTCAATTGTATACGCATTAGCTGAAAACGCAAATAGCAGCGAGGTAGTCGTAGATTACAACCAAACATCTCCATTTTGGGCAACAATTCGTACCATATTAATGAATTCTTCGCGTTCGTTTCCCGCGTTAATGGCTGCCATAATATGTAAGAATGTTGCTCAAAGAATTGAAGATGAAGTGCAATTGGAAAAAAGTGAAGACGATTTCGAAGTGTGGGAAGATCTTTCGAAAGAAGCGTGCGAATGGATTTTATTAATTGGTAAATTGGAGGACGTTTCTTTATTAAATATAATTTTATCGAATGAGAAGAATAAAAGTGTTGGTGATGTCCCGATTTTGAAACATGAGAAAGAAATGATTAGTTTAAAGTATGTTTTGCAAAGGGGAAAAGGCTCCGTAAGCGAGTTGGTTGCGAAATGGTTAACATCAAGCGGATTAAATCCGAGATTATTACCGTTAAACGACCAAATTATTAATTCAAACAATTTTGATGAAAATCAAAGCAAAGAAAATATAAATTACGTTGAAATTTTCGGCATATCCGAAGAAGATTATAATCACGTTAAGTCGGAAAAAATTTTTGAGCAATTTAACATTTTAAAAAGACAATTTCCTTATAGTTTAGAATCAGATGTACTTTTAGCGAATATGTGCTGGGAATACGCGATATTTTGGCAACGAAATCTTGAAAAAATTAATCTTTTAGAAGCTTGCATTCGGTGCATCTCGGAAATAAAAAATCCCAAATTTAAAACGGGAGTGTACCACATTTTTTGGAACACCCATCTAAAACAATTATTCGAAATCGTTTGCAAATTGATTAATAAAGTTGGTAAATTACCCAAAGAACGTTTATGTCGCCAAGACACCGCGTTAAGCGACACCCAAATAACTCAACTCACAAAAATCGGCACCGAATTTTTCGACGGTTTTATAATTTCTTTAGAAAAATCCGAAGATTCCGAGGAATTAATTTTACATCACGAACCGATTTGGGAAGAAGAAACGACGCTACCTCTATCAAAATTAGCTTTGAACCATTCCAACGCAAATTACGATTTAGTATTACTACACTATCAAATAAGTATGTGTTTATACATGATGACGACCTTTCAAATTAAACACACTAAATTTATTAATAACTTGTTTGATCCGTTGGTGATACCGCTATGTTTTATCGATTTACAACAAAAAGTTGAAATATCTTGGCACAAATCCGAATCGAAAACGAATCATTCTCGGATGAATTTCTTAACGAAACTAATTTTAGCAACAATTGAAACAATAACGGTTTCGGACGATAATATTTATTTTACGGATCATGTAACGTGGATGGGTCGGTGTATTAAATTAGCGAGATTATGGAATTTAGAGGTTGATAAATTAAGGCAATACCAAGTTACGCATCTTTATATTAACGGCTTTGATAGTCTTGCTGAAGAATTAATTTTAGCTGTTACGGATTTGGGAAAATTAGGGCCTGAATTGTTAAAAGTTATAGGAAAACGTTTACAGCATCAATTGTCTGTATCTGAGGTTTTAGGGGAAAAGATTACTGCATTTAGTACGCCAGTTACTCAATATATTAGTACATTGGTAAGTTTTTCAACAATTACACTAGTTTAAAAGAAAAATCGTTGAATGTTGAGTTGATTTTGAAACTACCTTTAGTTGTTATACATCGCGTATATATATATATACATCGCATCTTGCAATATATCCCTAATAAATGTGGAAATTCGTAAATTAAACAATATAGTAACGATTCATGTTCAGTATATTTTTTATTTTACATAGCAAGAGTAAAAATCCATACAAAATTTTTAATGAATTCAGAGCACCCATATGCATAGGCGCTAATCATATAAGATTTTTTGAGTGTACAGATACCAATCCAAATTGTTAATGACATTGTCTTAGCTTATTCTTTTAAATTCAGTCCCAGCATGTTTTGAAGAATACGTATTTTTAATTGAGGCTTGATAGTGTTTCAAGAAGATCTGAAATGCTTGCAGATGACTTGATACCGCTTTTAGATGACATGATACTGCTTTCAAAAGACTTGAAATACTTTCAGAAGGCTTGAAATGTTTCTAGAAAAGTTGAAATGCCTCCAGAAGACTTGAACTGCTTCCAGAAGATGTACTACTGACCCTGGAAATTTTGATACTGCTTCTACAAAACTTAACATTGCTTCTAGAAGACTTGATACTGCATCTAGAGATTTGAAAAGCATCAAAATACTTGATATTCCCTCTGGAAGACTTGAA
The DNA here is from genome assembly GCA_036711965.1 of Onthophagus sagittarius. Classification (NCBI taxonomy): domain Eukaryota; kingdom Metazoa; phylum Arthropoda; class Insecta; order Coleoptera; family Scarabaeidae; genus Onthophagus; species Onthophagus sagittarius. Next base: position 68,073,219 of record JASERS010000003.1, read on the forward strand.
ATGCTTCCAGAAGACTTGATATTGTCTCTGGAAAACTTGATACTGGTTCTAGATGACATGAAATACTTACAGAAGATTTGACACTGTTTCTTAATGACATAAAATGTTTCCAAAAGACTTGATGTTGCCTCTGGAAGACTTGAAATGCTTCCAGAGGACTTAATACGGCTTCTAGAAGACTTAATATTGGTTCGAGAAGACTTGTTACTTTCTCTGGAAAACTTGACATTGCTTCTAGATGATATGAGACGCTTGCAAAAGACTTAATATAAATAAGTCTTTTTAGGTAACATAATATTGCTTCTAGAAGACTTAGTATTGGTTTCAGAAGATTGGAAATGCTTCCAGAAGACTTGATATTGTCTCTGGAAGACTTGATACTGCTTGTAGATGACATGAAATTCTTCCAGAAGACTTGATACTGCTTCTAGATGACATGAAATGCTTCTAGAAGACTTGATATTGCTTCTGGAATACTTTATATTGGTTCCAAAAGGCATGAAATGCTTCCAGAAGACTTGTTACTTTCTCTGGAAATCTTGACACTGCTTTTAGATGATATGAGACGCTTGCAAAAGACTTAATATAAATAAGTCTTTTTAGACAAGATAATACTGCTTCTAGAAGACTTGATATTATCTCTGGAAGACTTGATACTGCTTCTAGATGACATGAAATACTTCCAGAGGACTTGATACTGCTTCTAAATCACATGAAATGGTTCTAGAAGACTTGATATTGCTTCTGGAAGACTTGATATTGGTTCCAGAATACTTGAAATGATTCCAAAAGATTTGATATTGCCTCTTGAAAACTCGATACTGTCTCTAGAAGACTTAATATTGCTTCTAGAGGACTTGATATTGGTTTCAGAAGGCTTGAAATGCTTCCAAAACACTTGTTACGTTCTCTGAAAGACTTGATACTCCTTCTAGATGACATGAAATACCACCAGAAAATTTCATATTGCTTTTAGATGACATGAAATGCTTCTAGAAAGCTTGATATTGCTTCTAGAAAACTTGATATTGATTGCAGAAGACTTGAAATGCTTCTAAAGACTTGATACTGCTTCTAGAAAACTTGATATGGTTGCAGATAACTTTCTAGTCTAGAACTCTCATGCGCTGGTTTTTACTGAACTCATGCTCTTAAACGTTTTGCCACTCCCTACTCTCTCTTTTTCTCTCTCTATTTCTTCATCTCTTTCTCTTAGCGGTATCGATCTTCACACTCGCCCTTACTACCATTTGGGTTGTCCTCGGCCCTGACTTCTTCATCTTCCAAATTCATTCCTTCTTCGCTGTCTGTCATCTCATCTTCTTTTTCGTCTAAGTCTGTTATGATACACCTTGGCTTCATACGGTCAGATGCAAAAGTAGAATGATAAGGCTTTTGACTTCTTGGTGCTCCAGGTATATTTTTCAATTCACATCTATCGTTTGATAAAACTTTATGTATAACGTAAGGTTCTTTGTAACGTAATGCCTATTTTCTGGATTCACCAGTAGCTGTTGCTTTACATTTTACTAATAAATCTCCTTCTTGACAATTTCTTGGTTTTATGCGTAGTCTGTCAAATCCTTCCTTTTGATCTTCCTTTCGTTTTCTTATCTCATGTAATGCTTCTGTCCTTATTTCTGTTATTTCTTCAAGATAATACTGCTTCTAGATGACATGAAATACTTCCAGAGGACTTGATACTGCTTCTAAATCACATGAAATGCTTCTAGAAGACTTGATATTGCTTCTGGAAGACTTGATATTGCTTCTGGAAGACTTGATATTGGTTCCAGAATACTTGAAATGATTCCAAAAGATTTGATATTGCCTCTTGAAAACTTGATACTGTCTCTAGAAGACTTAATATTGCTTCTAGAGGACTTGATATTGGTTTCAGAAGGCTTGAAATGCTTCCAAAAGACTTGTTACTTTCTCTGAAAGACTTGATACTCCTTCTAGATGACATGAAATACCACCAGAAAATTTCATATTGCTTTTAGATGACATGAAATGCTTCTAGAAAGCTTGATATTGCTTCTAGAAAACTTGATATTGATTGCAGAAAACTTGAAATGCTTCTAAAGACTTGATACTGCTTCTAGAAAACTTGATATGGTTGCAGATAACTTTCTAGTCTAGAACTCTCATGCGCTGGTTTTTACTGAACTCATGTTCTTAAACGTTTTGCCACTCCCAACTCTCTCTTTTTCTCTCTCTATTTCTTCATCTCTTTCTCTTAGCGGTATCGATCTTCACACTCGCCCTTACTACCATTTGGGTTGTCCTCGGCCCTGACTTCTTCATCTTCCAAATTCATTCCTTCTTCGTTGTCTGTCATCTCATCTTCTTCGTCTAAGTCTGTTATGATACACCATGGCTTCATACGGTCAGATGCAAAAGTAGAATGATAAGGCTTTTAACTTCTTGGTGCTCTGAGTATATCTTTTAATTCATATCTATCGTTTGATAAAACTTTATGTATAACGTAAGGTTCTTTGTAACGTAATGCCTATTTTCTGGATTCACCAGTAGCTGTTGCTTTACATTTTACTAACAAATCTCCTTCTTGACAATTTCTTGGTTTTATGCGTAGTCTGTCCTTCCTTTTGATCTTCCTTTCGTTTTCTTATCTCATGTAATGCTTCTATTTCTGTTATTTCTTCCTTACCCACAGCTTCATCTTCTGTTAGCGTTAATAACAATTGATTTTGTAAAGCATCTCTAGGCCTGTAAGCGAATAATAATTCATGAATGGTTTTCGTCGTGACACTATTTGGTAAGGAATTTAAAACAAATTGAATTTTCTTGTAGATATTGCTGTCATTAGTATTCTATTATAACGTTCCACTTGTCCATTTGCACGTGATGTAGCAGTTGCGTTCAGAATATATGTAATCTGATTCATTTTACAATATTCTCTAAATTTCTTTGATGTCAATGTTGTATTTATAGCGGATACAAGTCTAGTTGGTGGTCCAAAAATATTGTGTATCTCTTTCATAATTCTCACGACTGGTGCAGTTTTTGTGTTCTTCACTGCTTTTACTATTAGATATTTTATATTTACTTGTGTATATTACAACTCGATATTTATAAGAATAAGAGAAATAGACCTCAAAAAAAGATAAAGACCTCATTATTTGGTCTTGGCAATCAACTTTAATTTTGATGAAGTTATTTTTGTCGGCTAGGTCTGCAGTTATAAAAATTAATAGTCTGATATCAAGCACTCTGTTACTCTGGTGTGTCTTTTACTCATGGGGTCCCTCCAAGGTCTATTTTGTGGCCAATAATGTACTCAATTTATACATATGATGATAAGCAAGTTCTTGAGCATTCATAAATTCGTTTGTTTGCAGATGATACACAGCTTCTACTGAATTTTAATCCAGTTGATTGGGATGATGCATAAAAATTCTATCAGATATAACATTCTTTTCAGATGTTGCGAAACGCCTTAAGCTTGTGCTTCATCCATCTAAGAACAGGAGAGTTCTTCTGTTTGCTTTAGTCACAAGAAGAGCAATGAAACCTTTGATTTCCTGGCAATTTGTGGTAAATGGTGAATCTCTTACTATTTCTAATAATACAAAAATTTTAGGAGCTGTATTGGATCTTCAGTTGAGGTTTTAGAAGCATGTAGCCAGATGTTTGAAGAGCGGATATGGCGTCCATCGTCTCTTGTTTGCGTACATAGAGAAGTCTTTAATAAAATATTTAAAAGTATTGCAGTGTAGTAACATATGGATTTTCCAAAAGCCATGATATGTGTTCCTGATGTCACCTGTGGTTGGTCACATTTCCTCAAGGCCGACCTTAGATTGGGGCGGTCTTGTAAACAGGACGAGCTTGTGCTCAACCTATCAGAGTCCCAAGAGTCTCTGTGAAAAACTAAGTTGCTGTCTTTACAGAATGTGAGACAAAATTCCGGGTTGCTACCTTTCCAAGGAATAACTAAAATGTCCTCCGGGACCATATTACTCATAAGTTGGCAGAGAGTTTCTAGTTAAAAATAATGAGCAGACGTAAACAGACCTCTAGTGATCTACCAGTCAAAGCCTTCCCGCTTGCTTGAACCATCAAGATTTTTTCTATATTGTGAGTTACTTGGCAGCATTACTTCCTGGAATCTCATCGTATTTTGTTTCTGAGCAATTCTAAACATTTATGGTGTAATTTGTTTTGAAATCCCAACAATAACATTGTTTACAAACCACCTTACAATTAGATAAACTCTAAGGACTCTGACAAACTCTGACATGAAATGCTTCTAGAAGACTTGAAATGATGATTGCCTCTGGAAGACTTTATATTGGTTCCAGCAAACTTGAAATGTTGCCAGAAGACTAAAAATGCATCCAAAAGCAAGCGTATTCTTCCCAATACAGTATCTGCTTCAACGTTTTTTTGGAAAGCTCGTATAATATAATTTGAATTTTCTCAGAACTTTTCAGACCCAATTCAGGATTTTTGGAGAGCCGCCATTTGAATTTATTCTCGATTCAGTTTTTCTTTCAGAACCCAACACCCATAGGTATCTTCAAAATATGGTGCCTATATATATGAACATATAATGTAAGTGGAGATTCAGGCGAACATTTTGAGATATTGATAGCATAAATCAAAAAAAAAACAATTTTAATTAAAAAGATTTTGTTCTAACATTTTTGCCTTTCAAGGTATAAAGTAAATGTCATCCAAAAACCAATTTGGCAATTAAGAAATTTTCGAATTCAATATTTAATTCAATGTTTCAATTAATCAAATTAATTAAATTAAAATTATTTATGTATTAAGTTTTTGTGACTAATTATGAACAATTTTATTCACATCATCTCAAGCTGTTAATTCTTGAGATATTAACCATTTCGTTGTCAAATGAGGTATTTGAGATTTTACATTTGTTAGGTTGATAATAAACACACTTAAATTAAAGTACGTAACGGATAAAGTTTTATTGCTTAACAATTGCCATCAAAAACATTTTCTCCTAACGTTTTTATTTTTCGAGATACGAGATTCACATCATTTACATCTCATGCTTTTAAATGTTGAGATATTAACCATTTCATTGTTGGATGCGTCAAATAAGGTATTTGGAATTTTACATCTATTAGGTTGATAATAAACATACTTAAATTAATATACCTAACGGATAATGTTTTATTGGTCAATTTTAAGCAATTTTTATCAAAAAATACAAATTTTTAGCATTTTGGTTACACTTCATTGCATCGTAACCAAAATAGTTATTTTAGATTCTAGATAGCGAAATGACACTTTTGCATTCGAGAACGAAAGTTTTTTTCGACGAAACTGGCGAAAATCATCCCTTTGTAGAGGATGTGAAATGGAACACAAGTAAGGGCGCCCGTACACGAGCCACAATTTTGCAGCTGAGTTAACCACAAAATTGTGGTCACGTCAACTGCAATTCGCGGCTGACACAACTGCATTTTTGTGGTTGATTCGCAGTTATATGAACCACACTTGCAGTCGAGGCGACTACAACCTAACCACATCAGAAACAAAACAAAAACGTTGTTTTGTCCGTTATTTTATTTATGGTTTCATAAGATTGTAGTCGCCAGTCTCGATATTATGGATTTTGAAGAAGCAGCACTGTTACTTCTTATTTTGAGGAGAAGAAGAAGAAGACGTAGTACGATCGCTTTGGATCCATCCACTTCTACTTTCACGACGACACGAAGGAAGTTTTTATAATTTATTTGATAAACTTCGGCAAGACGAAAAAAAATTTAGAATGTCTATTAGATCATTTGATGAATTAGTCAGAATTTTAAAACCTAAAATTAAACGATCTGACACCAATATGAGGACCAGTATTTCAGCTGAAGAAAGGCTTGCTATAACTTTGGGGTTAGCGATATTAAAATGAAATCGGTCGCGTTGTGGTTGAGTACGACTGCAAGTTTATGGTTCATATACGGCAGGAGAAGCGCACGCGATTGTGAACCACCCGGCGGAGATCGGCCGCAAGTTGATTGCAGATGCCCGTTTCGATTTTTGTAAACGCCCGTGTACGGATGATACAGTATTTCTTATGGTGGGCTTCAGTTCGCTGGAACGCGACGGCAATTCTGTGGTCGGTCCGACGGCAAAATGTGGCTCGTGTACGGTGGCCCTAAGTCATATTTTATTTTTGACGTATCGTTGCCCGAAATCTTGGATATAAGGAACATGCTTCCGTTTTATATTGACATTAACTAAAACCTTGGATTGGTTTTCTGACCCTTCAATGAATTATAAGTTGTGGAGATGTACAAAGGGCCCGCTAGGGCCATGCCCCATTCACTCCTTAATTGAAGTGGGGAACCTACATTTAATAATGGATACTGTCACCCATTTAGCAACCCATTTTTCCAGATTCCTGTAACAGGACTGTAATATTTTTGATTGTGCTGATTTTGAGTGACATTTAAAACTTATATGTATACAGGGTGTCTCACGTAACTGGTTCATTTTAGAACTTTTTTGGGTTCCACTACTCGCAGACGCTTGAAATTTTGGTATCATGGGTTGTTCATTCTGATCTTTTAACCTAAAATATTTCCAAGATGGCCACCATTTCCGGTCTAGCGGAAGTAGACCTCAACTTCGTTATTTTAAATGGAATGCTATAGTTTTTATTACACCATTCAATTATACGTAAGAAAATATGTTGACTTTGATAACAGTTGTTGGTACCTAGCGTTTTATGTTTTCAAGTGTTTCCACTGATATAACACTTGACAATCTATTTGCCAGCATATGAAGAGAACTCATATGAAGAGTTATCGTACTAATGCAAAACATATTTGAATTAACGTTGGCTGAGATATGTGCTTTTAAAGAGCATGGTGATATTTGCCAAAAAACTTTTAAAATCAAAATAACTCGAAAACAAAATACGCTAGGTACCAACAACTGTTATCAAGGTTAACATATTTTCTTACGTACAATTGAATGGTGTAATAAAAACTAAGCATTCTATTTAAAATAACGAACCTGAGGTCTACTTCCGGTAGCCTGGAAGTGGTGGTCATCTTGAAAATATTTTAGATTAATAGATCAGAATGAACAACCCATGTTACCAAAATGTCAAGCCTCTACGAATAGTGGATCCTAGAAAAGTTCTAATGAACCAGTTACGTGAGACACCCTGTATAACTGATTATTATGGAACAAAATAAAAACACACACAACTTAGTAATACTTTGTTCTTTACTATAATAACTTTCAAACATGTTTTAACACGCGAAAATACACCATTTTGGGAAAACAACGTCTCTCGCTCACTGATTGTAGCTTACTCTATACCAGGGGTCGGCAAGTAGTTTTCAGTGGGGTCCGGATTCGGTATAAAATTTGTTATGGAGGTCCAGAAAAAAAGTAATAATTAAAAGGTGCTGTTTTTTTATTTTGTTTTCAAGTCGAGTAAACCAAATAAAACAAGTAGTTCTCAGTTAATATTGTAATATATTCAATGTGGGAAATTACATCGACGGTCTTGAGCCATTTTTTTAAAGTTCGGTGTACGAGGGGTACAGCAAATGCGAAGTATGTCTTCGAGGTGGGCGTCCGTCAACCTTGACCGATATGTGTGTGGCCAGATTGATAGCTACTTTCTTACAATTTTCATATTTTTCTGAAACATGTTTACCCCAAAATTCTTCAGTGGATACAGTTTTATACATTTGCAAAGAAATATCTTCTTGCAAGTCGATTATCTCCACTTGAAGTTTGAATTTATTGTTGTTACCCAACAAATCATTTCATGGTTTGGGAATGCATGCATAAGTTCTAATAAATTTACGGAAATATCCAGTTAGACCAAGAAAACTCTGTACCTGTTGGGCTCTTTGTACAGCTAACGTTTTGTCCTCTGATAGTCTGATAAGATTATACTTAATGTAATGTCCCAAATAAATTATGGCAATGTTCATCAAACGACATTGCTTTAATTTGTTTGTGAACTATAACTTTTACTATTATTTTTACTATTATAACTTATTATAGCTAAAGACTTCAATACCTTAAAATGTTCGTGCAGATCTCTACTTTCATATACATATAGCTACAAAAGAAGTCGCAAATACAACTTCCTACGACCTTTCAAGTTTGAATTTATTGTTGTTACCCAACAAATCATTTCATGGTTTGGGAATGCATGCATAATTTCTAATAAATTTACGGAAATATCCAGTTTGATCAAGAAAACTCTGTACCTGTTGAGCTGTTGTAGATTTTGGGCTCTTTGTACAGCTAACGTTTTGTCCTCTGATAGTCTGATAAGATTATACTTAATGTAATGTCCCAAATAGATTATGGCAATGTTCATCAAATGACATTGCTTTAATTTGTTTGTGAACTATAACTTTTACTATTATAACTTATTATAGCTAAAGACTTCAATACCTTAAAATATTCGTGCAGGATCTCTACTTTCATATACATATAGCTACAAAAGAAGTCGCAAATACAACTTCCTACGACCTTTCAAGTTTGAATTTATTGTTGTTACCCAGCAAATCGTTTCATGGTTTGGGAATGCATGCGTAATTTCTAATAAATTTACGGAAGTATCCAGTTAGACCAAGAAAACTCTGTACCTGTTGAGCTGTTGTAGGTTTTGGGACTCTTTGTACAGCTAACGTTTTATCCTCTGATGGTCTGATAAGGTTATACTTAATGTAATGTTCCAAATAGATTATGGCAATGTTCATCAAATGACATTGCTTTAATTTGTTTGTGAACTATAACTTTTTTACTATTATTTTTACTATTATAACTTATTATAGCTAAAGATTTCAATAGCTTAAAATGTTCGTGTAGATCTCTACTTTCATATACATATACACTCAGCAGCAGAAGTCTGCGTACAAAAAACTTGTAATACTTTAATTGAAAAAATAAGAGTCATAATCTAATGTGATAAACTTGATTTTTTTTTATTTTGTATATTAACTACATATAATTCTATGAACAAAATATGCTTCAACAAAACAGAAACAGTAGTTACAGAAAAAAATCAAAACTAAAAATTCTACAAATAACGGGTATGCAAAAATCTGCGTACAAGTCAGGACAGCATTTATAAAAAATTCATAAATGAGATCATTGTTTCTATATTAATATGAGGTTGGATAACCTTTACATTTAATGACCTCCCTTAAACGTTTAGGCATGGAGTGCACTAATTTCTTCGTTTCGTCCGAACTGATTTTGGCCCATTCCTCAATCATAACATTTTTTAACGTTTCCTTCGACGTTATGTTGTGTTGCCGAATCCTGCGTTCCAGTAAATCCCAGAGGTGTTCGATGGGATTCAAGTCCGGCGATTGTGGAGGTGTTTTAAGTTGCTTTGGGGTATTGTATAGTAGCCAAAGCTTAGTGTTGTGGGCGCAATGTTTGGGGTCATTATCTTGTTGAAAAAAGTATTCGGGCCCCAAGCCCAAGTTTTCGATGCTAGGCTTCAAATTTTCTTTTAAAATGTCTATATACATTTTATGGTCCATTGTCGATGTTATGAAAACCAACCTTCCCACCCCTTTGGTGCACATACACCCCCAAACCATAACTCCACCACATCCATGTTTTACAGTCGCTTTCAAATTTTCGGGATTAAGGGCAGTATTAGGTTTTCTCCATACAAGTTGTTTACCCTTAATGCCGAAAATGCAAAATTTGCTCTCATCTGTAAAGAGAACTATCTCCCAGAATTCAATGGGCTTGTCTAAGAGTTTTTTTGCAAAGGCGATCCGCTTCTGACGATTGACCTCTGACACAGCTTTTTTTAACGCCCTTCTCACCGTATCTTTGCTGATAGTTTTATGAAATTCTTCTTGTACATTTTCTACTATTTTTTTTGCCGTCAGCCTAGGTTCTTTTCTAACCTGCTGTACAATTTTTCGCTTCTCTCGGTTTGTTAAAAGGGGTGGTCTACCAGATCGCGGACGTGAGAGGTAATCTTCAGTGTCTTTATAATTATTAATTACTCTTTGAATGGAAGAGTGTGACCTGCCGACAGTTTCTCCTATTTTTCGAAAAGATTTTCCCTCTTTCCATAACTTTACAATAATTTTTCTCTCTCCCAATTCAATTTCCTTTCCTTTCGTGTCCATTCTAACTTTTAGCTTCTAAGCCTCTGCTAATATAATTGACACCGATTATACTACCAGAGCAGATCTACCAATAATATTTCTGTTTTATTGATGCATATTTTGTTAATAGAATTATATATAATTAATACACAAAATAAAGAAAATTGAAGTTTATCACATTAGATCATGACCCTTATTTTTTCAGTTAAAGTGTTAGAAGTTTTTTGTACGCAAACTTCTGCTGCTAAGTGTAGCTACAAAAGCACACTACATAAAATAAAAAATATATTAAACATAAACCATTACTATATTTTCAATTTACAATTTTTTACATTTTTTAGTATACCTCTAAAACTGGACGTGATGGAGAAAAACTGAAGACAGCTTCAGATTCAACTCAACATTCTACGTTTTATAAAAATATCGCAATATTCGAGGATAAAGTTGTTTAAAATTTGTTTAAATTATAATTGTTTTAGGACTCTGATTGGTGCGCGCCTAGTACATTACCAAAAATACAATCGTTAATATCAAATTGTTTGAGGTGCTTTAATGAAGATCAAATTGAGTATGAATTAGCTTCACTTATGATGGATACTTGTGATACTTTACAGCAGTTACAGGATTAGAATTAATTAAACTAGTCTTATAAGAATACTACATTATGTAGTAATTGCCCTTTTAATTTTATAAAAATATAAGGAGACTGTTATTTAATCTCGTCTTTCAATCTCTAATTAATTTAAGAATTTAAAATTGAATTTTTATTCATATATAACAAAATCATTTAACTTATTAAAGATATATAACTTCGAGCAAAATAATATAAAATTACAAAAAAGTATTAATATTTATAATCATTAGATAATTAAATTAAAATCTACATATTATCTTCATCATAAAAATCGGGTAATGCGTTTGGAGTATTTGCCTCATTTTGATTAATATTCCGTTTTTCGTAACACGATTGAATCTCATTAATTTGTTCTCTAGTTAATTCGAATCTTGGAAAATGAATTTTTGGATAAATCTTTTTGCGGAAATGCTCTTTTAAAGATTGCCAAGAACGATTGGTTATGTGGGGCTCCATTTCCTTCCAGAAAGCGTTTCCCTTCAACCTGGCACATCCTTGATTTTCAAATATGTATTCGACTATTTGCTTTTCTTCGTGCGGCAAATACGGTTTTCCAACACCGACCATTATTAAATCTATATTTAATATATTTTACAACGTGCCTAATAAAATCTAAAAAAGTTTAATAAAATTTTAAGTTTTGACAATCAGCTTGTTGTTTGTAGGTTATGTTTAATGTCATTTCAATGTGATAAATAGAAATTGAAAAATTATGTAACATTTTTTTTTTAAATAAGTAATTAAAAATAACTTTAGTGAAATAGTTTTTGTTTGAAATGAAAAATAAATAAATAAATTATTAAATATCTTATCTAATCTTAAGCGAAATTGTGATTATCACGGATAGATGGCGCACACACATACTTAATCAGTTCAAACAATGTTATTAATTTTGTTATATTTTATTAATTATTTTTTAAAGTAATTTAAAAAATGTGTTTTAAGTATTGCATATTGAGACACTTTTTACTTTTAAGTCTAAAACACTAAGATTTTTTTAAAATTTAAGTTGGTATTGCGTTTTATCAATTGACATAAGAATCGTTAAAATTTATACTTTTTTATTTATCCTTAATTTGCTACGAAGATTTAACATAATTTAGCTTAAATGAAGAAGCGAAAACAGTTTTCTGTGCTTGTTAATACAAGGAGATGGAGGAGAGCGACACGGTGAGGTTTTTTAAACTTTTTTTTTCATCAAAATTTATTGCATTTAATTGTAAATGTTTCGAAATTTTCCCAGCATTTGAGGAAAAAATTTATTAATATTTGCAAAATATTAGTGTTGTTTGTTTAAATTATAATTATTAATTTTTTGTTTTACAACTCTGATTTTTCGCAATTCTGATTTCAATTCAGAATTCTTCAATTCTGACTACATTCTTATTTGGGTTGAAAGTCAATCCAACCCAACCCAACCCAGAACAGTCCTCATATTGAATGATATGAAGGTGGAGCTCAACCCATCACAACCAAACCCAACCCAATCTAACGAATTCTCAAGTTTTTTGAAAACTTAAATAACTGACTGTAGAAGTTTAATTGTTTGGTTTTGTTGAGCTTTAAGTTCATAACCAAAGACCGGATTAAAAGGCACAAAAAAGACGGAAAAAGGCACTTAAAAAGGCATGAAATTTTGGCAACAAAAGCATTAAAAAGGCATAAAAATTAGAAATCGAAAGAATTGCTATACCTAATTAATAATGTATTTTAATAACGTTTTCATTAAAAACTACATCGTTAAACTAAACATTCATATATAATTATTAAACCACTAATCACGAAAACAACTAATTATTAAATGCTGTTCTAAATCTCTTCTTAACGTATTCTTGTAAGCCGAAAAACTTCTCTCCACGTCCACACTTGTAATTGGTGCATACTTGAACTTTGTAATTAATGCGGGATCCATAATAAATCCAGTAACAATTTCACCACTTAAAATTGATGCAATTTTTTGTAATGTGGCAAATGCTTCATTTTTATACAGAACGTCATTAAATTTATTCGTAATTATTTGACCAATATGTCCTGGTACGCTATATATGTCACTAAAGGTAAATCCTGTTTTTCAAGTGATTTTATAGATTCACTTATATAACTATAATTGCTTTTTATAAATGCCAAATTATTTTGTAGCTCCACTTCTTTTAGGACGGCCTGGCAATCTTGTATTGCTTTACTACTTGTAGCCGGAAATTCATTTATTAATTGTTTAAAATAATCAAAAATAATTAAATAAAAATTAAAATAATAAGGCGTTTGTGTAGTATATAGCGGCATCTAGCCATGTTCCTCATCTTATTAGAACTGGTTGTGGTGGTAATGGGGTATTTGGTAACCTCTCTCTAAACAATTCTACCCTTAAAGAGGCTTTAACAAATATTTGTTTACCGCTTTTTATTAATTTATTAACTAATGGAAACTGTAACCTTATAGTTTCTGCTACTCGATTAAGCCCGTGTGCTAAGCAAGTACAATTAATTAAATTAGGGTAAAAAATCTTCATATTAAACGCAGCTTTTACCATGTATGCCGCTGCGTCTGACACCATCAGTAAAATTTTATTATTCGGTACCGGCTCCGATAAGAAAAAATGCGTTAATTCGTCGTGAATAAATCTTGTTACCGTATTATTATTTGTTTTACTTAATTCTTTGGTACTTATTAGAAAACTTTTTGACGAATTTTCATCACTTAATACTCCAAATATTAAATTTGCCACGTATCGTCCACATACATCAGTTGTTTCGTCTACACTTATCCAAATATAATTATTTCCAATAATGTTTTTTATTTCTTGAATAACTTCTTTGTAGATTGAAGTAATATAATTTTTGCGGAGATGGCTTTCATCGGGAATATGCATTGTACAATATGTTTGTAAAAAAGTTTTGAAATATTTATTTGTCACTTTATGCATTGGTATGTTTGCTTTTATCAAAGCTTTGCAAAGATCAAAATTGAATTTTGATTGTTCATTGTAGCCGGATGTTGATGCCACAGATTGTATAGCTGTAGTGTGCTATAGTTTGTTGTTTTTTGGATTGACTTTTAGTCAGTTTTAATTTTTCCTGATGCAATGATATTTTGACATGCTGAATTATGTAGTATTTCTTGTCACAATTAATCTGTTAACAGTAATTTAATAACGTCAGTATTTTATAATATCTTCCATAATTATTAAACAATCAATATATTGTTGTATTAATTTTAGTGATCGAAGTACTACATTGAATCAATAGTGAATTTTATTTCTGGTGAATTTTGGGACATGCTATTCTTTATAATTTCCAATTTTTACCGTAAAAAGATTTAAATTTCGGTTTTAAATATTTAAAAATCTTTGGTATTATACATAATTTTATCATTATTTAAAAATATAATTAATATAATTAATTGTTTTTACTCGATTAACTCCATCAATACTTACGATTTTTGAACAGGCTTTATCTTTAATCCATTCTTCTACGGTTGGCTTCGGCATTGTACTACGCAAGAACTTCACACTCTTACTCGACTAACTTTAATACAACTAAATCAATTGAAGACTCAACGCAAGTCAAACCACATACGGGGAATCCCGTGTAAAACCACACGGCACAACGGAAATATTTTTTCATAATTCAACCAATTTTTGTGGAAAAGACGCCTAAAAGTTGGAAAAAGGCTTTAAATAGGCATAAAAAAAATAATAGGCATGAAAATTCAAAAAAGGCATAACTAACCTGGTCTTATTTCACTTATTTTTAACTGATTCGTAAAGATATTTAAATATATTTGTAATGCCTTTAATTTTGAGCATAAGCATATTTTCTATAAATCCGGTCTTTATTCATAACATTCTTCATATTGAATGGCATGCAGTTGGAGCTCAATCCAACCCAACTTGATACCATCTCTCATATTGAATTGAACTTAGAAGATTTGTTATTTTGGGTTGATTTTGATTAGGTTGAGGTCCAACTTTTTATGTCATCCTTCATATTAAATAATCTGAAAATCCTGTATAATTCCTTTAATATTTCAAAAAATTTCCCAAAATAATCACCGATAATGTCTCTATTTAACATAATGTAAATAATTTGCTTCTAATCTTTCCTCAAATCGAGGAATACACCACAATACAGTTGTAGTTTATTAATCAAGTGATGAGGTACAATTAACTTTTTATAATAGCTTATATTTTATTTCAAATAGCATCATAACGTACACTTAGCAGCAGAAGTCTGCGTACAAAAAACTTCTAACACTTTAACTGAAAAAATAAGGGTCATGATCTAATGTGATAAACTTCAATTTTTTTTTATTTTGTGTATTAACTACATATAATTCTATTAACAAAATATGCATCAATAAAACAGAAATATTAGTTACAAAAAAAATTAGAATTAAAAATTCTCCAAATAATGCGTAAGCAAAAATCTGCGTACGAATAAAGACGCCTTCTCCAAAATATACTTATTTACTTAAATACGTAGTTGGCGATGTACGCTTTCCGATTTAAATAAAAGATAATCGGTGTCAATTATATTAGCAGAGGCTTAGAAGCTAAAAGTTAGAATGGACACGAAAGGAAAGGAAATTGAATTGGGAGAGAGAAAAATTATTGTAAAGTTATGGAAAGAGGGAAAATCTTTTCGAAAAATAGGAGAAACTGTCGGCAGGTCACACTCTTCCATTCAAAGAGTAATTAATAATTATAAAGACACTGAAGATTACCTCTCACGTCCGCGATCTGACCGAGAGAAGCGACCCCTTTTAACAAACCGAGAGAAGCGAAAAATTGTACAGCAGGTTAGAAAAGAACCTAGGCTGACGGCAAAAAAAATAGTAGAAAATGTACAAGAAGAATTTCATAAAACTATCAGCAAAGATACGGTGAGAAGGACGTTAAAAAAGCTAACTATCACAGTCGCGTTGCACGAAAAAAGCCATTTGTGTCAGAGGTCAATCGTCAGAAGCGGATCGCCTTTGCAAAAAAACTCTTAGACAAGCCCATTGAATTCTGGGAGAAAGTTCTCTTTACAGATGAGAGCAAATTTTGCATTTTCGGCATTAAGGGTAAACAACTTGTATGGAGAAAACCTAATACTGCCCTTAATCCCGAAAATTTGAAAGCGACTGTAAAACACGGAGGTGGTGGAGTTATGGTTTGGGGGTGTATGTGCACCAAAGGGGTGGGAAGGTTGGTTTTCATAACATCGACAATGGACCATAAAATGTATATAGACATTTTAAAAGAAAATTTGAAACCTAGCATCGAAAACTTGGGTTTGGGGCCCGAATGCTTTTTTCAACAAGATAATGACCCCAAACATTGCGCCCACAACACTAAGCTTTGGCTACTATACAATACCCCAAAGCAACTTAAAACACCTCCACAATCGCCGGACTTGAATCCCATGGAACACCTCTGGGATTTACTGGAACGCAGGATTCGGCAACACAACATAACGTCGAAGGAAACGTTAAAAAATGTTATGATTGAGGAATGGGCCAAAATCAGTTCGGACGAAACGAAGAAATTAGTGCACTCCATGCCTAAACGTTTAAGGGAGGTCATTAAACGTAAAGGTTATCCGACCTCATATTAATATAGAAACAATGATCTCATTTATGAATTTTTTATAAATACTGTCCTGACTTGTACGCAGATTTTTGCATACCCGTTATTTGTAGAATTTTTAGTTTTGATTTTTTTCTGTAACTACTGTTTCTGTTTTATTGAAGCATATTTTGTTAATAGAATTATATGTAGTTAATATACAAAATAAAAAAAAATCAAGTTTATCACAATAGATTATGACTCTTATTTTTTCAATTAAAGTATTACAAGTTTTTTGTACGCAGACTTCTGCTGCTGAGTGTAGGTGTTAAAAATAGGGAAGATATTTCACCTTAGTCGTAAAAAATAATTTGTTAATTTTTCTGTTTTACTTAGTGTTAATTCAGTTTTTTATTATTGTAAAATTTGACTTAACAGATTAGGCTAATTTTATAGTGGAGCTTCTTAAACATTCAACCAAAAATTAACTATTAAATTTTTTGGTTAAATCACACCAAATTTTCAAATTGTCCCCTGTTATTTTGAATACATTAATTGCACCTCTTCTCATCTTATGTCGAAATCACGAACAATCATGAATGAAATAATCAACTATTGGTTATATTTAAAAAAACACAACTTTGTGTTATATCTCAAAAATTATCAACTTTATTTAAAATTTTTCAACGGCGTTACATTCTACTCAAAAAAGTGTCTTAAGAATGTATTAACCGCGTTTCTTCAATTTCAAAAATAAACGAAATAGGAGTTTTTTGAAGTAGCGAAAATATGACTTTTTGGCTATAACTTGAAAACAAAAGAAGAGGTTTTGTCTTTCGGGCATTGAATATTTCTCGAAAAAAGAGATCGGGACATGGCACTTATTTTTTTGGTATCTCTTATAGTTTCAGAGATACCCTATAATAACACCAAAATTTGCCCACCCTGTACAAAGGTGATACAGAAAAGAACATTTCCGAAGGTTTTGCGAATTTGAATAAAATTACTGAATTTAAAAAATTACTGAATGTTTATGACGAACAAAACCCGCTTTAAAGCAAAGCGCCATTAATGATTACATTAAAAAAAATGTTAATTACAATATGAACAAAATACAAATAAACTTATTACATATCGATGTTAATATGTTTCTAAACACCCTAAGATCCTATTCATTATTGAGGCGTTGAGTGCAAAAGTGCTAACCCCAGCGTATAATATATGTGGGTTAGTCCACTTTTGCTCTCAATGCCTCTATTATTCATAATATATAACGAACTAATTCGTTACAACGGAATTGCGAACATCTCATTATAGCGAACGGCTTGCATTCCCCCCTGCGTGTTCGCTATATCGAGAGTTTACGTATGTAGTCGAAATAGGTCCAAATCTACGCGCCCAATTGTTAGGAATATTTGTCTGACAAAAATACTGCGTTTTAGATTCGAACGAATACGGTAATTACCTTATTTATAAAATATATTATTTATTTCACCATTTTTTTAAATAAAGATACACTTTATATACACATATCGTTTGTGAATGTAGTTTTGTCATACGGCATTTCGTTTTACAACCGACTTTCGTATCATCGTCGTATAACGAGGTATAACTTATAAAAGTATTGTATATATCCTCACCACGAGCTTTCTTCTTCAGAGGAATCGTGCCAAAAATTCTTCTCTTGTAACCTAATTTTTACAACTCATGGACAATGTTGGATGAATTTATATTTTCGCAATCGACTGCTTGAGCACCCCTGATGTATATCATCATAAAACTATTGCCCGTTCCATTGTTAAGAGTCTATTACAGCCATATCATAATTTCGGATCTTGGTGTAGACGACTATACTTGAATAAAAAATATAAGCAAAAATATTCTCAGGTTTGGCTGTTCCACATACAGGGACATCCCAATTCGCGCAATATCGAGTGATGATAATGTACTGATTGTGGAATATTTTTTAACGCAAGTTCGGAAATTCGGGCTACTTCCACCAATGGGAAGTTACAACCACCCAATGTATTGACTGATTCTATCCCCATAGATCCCAGACTGTGATCAACAAAGGTTTTCAAGCCAAGTATTAGGTCACTCTGTATGCCTGATTATTATGTTGATATTCCTTGAATTATAAGTTATTTTTGTTGATAACATGTTTTAAGTATTTTCACATTTTAGTAAAATTAATTAATAAGACGAAACGGATCCTTCTGCACGAGTCTATGTTATACAATGAAGTACATTGCAAAAACTATGGTGAAAAAATTATATACATTCTTAAAGTTTCCAAAAAGTTATGTTTATGACGATTTGAAAACATTTTTTATTTTCAACAGTAAAGCCACTATCTTCCGCCCTCGCACTATTCACTCACCCTGTATATTGTATAGAATTGTTCAGTGAATGCACCAAATCTAACTGCAATTTTTTCATCGACGTTTCTTAAGATATCGATCTTGAAAGTGAAGAAAATTGACTTTCAAAGTTATACTGAAATTTATTTAAGTGGAGTTCATGTAACGTCTGTAGAATCGGCCCTTACTTGTTAAGCATATTTTTAAATATTAGTCTTGCTCTAACGACTACTTTGACTCATCCTATATTCGCAAAATGCAATCATACATGTCAAATAATGTCGTTACAATCCAGCGCATTTCGTTGCATTACTCGACATGGGCGCTTGTATTTGGTGAGTACCGACAAGTTTGCTATTAAGACAAGATTCTTATTACTAATTAGAGGTAAGACCTATATATTTTAAAATGATATATTAATAAAAAAGTTTTATTAAGTTATTAAAAAAATTAGGTTATATTAAAATAAGCAAAATTACCAAACTCTTGTTAGTAAAGATGAAAAAAAAAGAATAATATCAAAACAGACCTTGTAACTTGCCTAACTTCCGTATTATCGACTCCTCTTCGATTCCTACTTCTTGTAGTTGGTCTTTCAATTGGTGGTAAAACCAACACCCTTCCATCCGGACAAATAATTTGAGTACCTTTCGGGGTTGTATTAGATAATTCGCCGAAAGATGATGTCTGGTGCTACAAATATAAAAAAAAACCAAATGTAACACTTGATTACTTTTAATGAAAAGGGAAAAATAAACGGAAAATTTTACGTTTGCGGTATTTTCAATAAATTTTATTAATCAATTTATTTTTCTTTGTATTTAAAATTTCGGAATAAAGGAAAAAACGGAAAAAATCCAAATACAAAAAGCGCTTTATTAAATTTAGTATACATCAAAAAGACGAAAATTACCTGAACGCTATTCGATTGTGTTTGTTGATTTGATTGCAAAGGTTGATCTTCGTTTAAATTTTGAAGCGACGGATCTAAAATTAAATTCCCATCAACGATCGATTTGTCAATTACATTTTGTAAGTCGGGATTTTCCGCCAAAGATTGCGCAACTTGATATAAAATATCCTCCGATATCAAATCAGTGTTGATATTATCCAAAATCGTGTCTATATTACGGGTCACATTTGCCCACCGAGTTGCACTTTGGGAATCCCTGTATAAGACCTCAATGGTCTGAATCAAACATCTAACGCCCTCATTACTTCAATGTAATAATTGGATAATTTTTTTTTGTACTTTTAGCAATCTCGGAAAATTGAAACGCGGCCTGAGAAAAACAGATTTCTTTGCTGGTTAATACAAGGAGATAAAAGAGGGCGATACGGTAAGGTTAAAACTTAATGAGATGTAAAATTTCTTTCCATATATGTTTTAATTAGAATTAAATTAATTCAATTGTAGATATTTCCAAGAAGAAACAACATAAATCGTAAAGAATGCCGGGTTTATTAAACAGTCTCGATTTTTATTGAGATGTTATTAAAGATGAAGATTAATTGAATTTGAAGATTAAATTGTTTGTTGCGAGGAATGCGAAAAAAGATATCGAATCTAAGATATTCCCCCATTCCTATTGCGGTCAGCATTTAGTCGGATAAAATTCCGTCTCCAGGAAAAATCTCAATGACTTGCGGCTCGTTTTCGGGATGCCGCATCGCGGTGGAATGCAAGGATAAGTTCTTCACCGCGCGTCGGTCGTTTAACGAGCATATTTAAAGAAATACATCATCCGGCGCGGCGTAAACAAAAACGCCGACACGAAATTGTACTTTAAAGGGCGCAAATGGCAAAAAGAATGAATTGATTTTTTTTTAATTTCGGTTTATTAACATTTTTTTAATCAATTCGAAATTAAGTTATAAATTGTTGTGAAGAGATTTCTCAAAATTCCAAAATGTTGGTTTTGGGGGAAAATGAGTTTGATGTAATTGGTTCGATAAAGATTTAAATAAGCGTAACATAGCGTAATTGGTGATTTAAAATATGATGTGGGGAAAATATGAAATGAATATATTGACGATGGGTGGCGTCGTGGCGTCGCCGTCGAAGAAAACGACGGCAACGTCGGAATGTAGCCTCTGTGCGGGACGTCCAAACACACCTGAGTCCGGTACAGTCTGTAACTTCGGTCGGCGCAATCGTAAAAATGCGGCTCGCATACCGTCGCAATCGGAAAAATTCTCACCCGGACTGTATACACCTACGAGCCAGTTGAATCGTTAACATGGCGCGCCCCACTCGCCGCATCTCGACCATTACCCACTTGGTCCGCTGGCATTCCAACGATGTTTTACTTAAGAGTGTACCTGACCGCGCTAGAATTGAAGGCTGGAGAGTTTAGTTGAAAAATATCAACGCCGGTGTACGGGACTGATGTTTGAGAGGCGGTGAGACACGTGCGCCCCACGAAACACCCAAAACCCTTCTCTATTTCTTCTCCCAAGTCGTCTTCGCCGCACTTTAAATCACCATTAACTCAAATTCCCCCCTCAATTTAATTTATTTATTTTTAATTAATTAAGTTAAAATTTAGAATTACCCTAACTAACTACAGTGTGTGATCTTGTGATTGATTCCGCACCGGAAGTATGTTTGTTTCATCGTCGGGACACAGTTAACGAGACATCATGGGCACGCAATTCCGAGTGATTTTGGATTCTTAATCAAAACACATGGTACGGTTCTTGTATTTTTATTTCTTTTAGTTAGGTAAAAAAAAAGATTTAAACGTGTTTCGTTTTAAATTGGCCTCTCGTGAAAACGAGAACACACATCCAGTCCTGTTACTAAAACCGTAATCACCCACTTTTTTTTATTTCTATTTTACAATTTTCGTCGTTATCCCAACAAATCCGATCGAATAAAACGAAATTGTGAATAAATCAAAAATAGAATTTTGTTTTCATTTGGGTATACGTTATCAGTAAAATACATTTAAATCGCCGTTAACGACCAACACGTGCATGTATACGTCACGAATTCAATTTTAATGTACTCTGTAAATAATATCTATAATCTATGCAATTGCTTAGTTGTTTCGTATACGATTATTATAACTTTCAATCAAGAAGTGCCATAAAAGATAATGTTGTGATTATCTTGATTTTTTTAAGCAACTTTAACAAACTCTATTATTATCTATAATTCTCCTATTTAATAATAAGGAATTTATTACATTTATCGAGAATATTGTATATATAAAGCGTAATCTTGTATTGTTGATGGATTTATCTAATTGTCAAGATTTCTGGAGGCCGAGGAGCTACAATTACGCAAAATGCGATTAATTTAGAAATTAAATATTTTAAGTAATCGGTTTTAAAGCCGAAAATAGAGTAGATATGATTTTTTGAAAATTTGGTATTAGTATCATTCTATAATCTAATAATATTATCTTACAATTTATATATAATATCATAAACTAGAATTCTTAAGCTTCATTTT
The DNA here is from genome assembly GCA_036711965.1 of Onthophagus sagittarius. Classification (NCBI taxonomy): domain Eukaryota; kingdom Metazoa; phylum Arthropoda; class Insecta; order Coleoptera; family Scarabaeidae; genus Onthophagus; species Onthophagus sagittarius. The sequence continues at coordinate 68,095,327 of JASERS010000003.1, forward strand.
GACATACTCATCATATCAGAATGCTTACAAATACAGTAGATATGGCGTTTTAAAAATCTCGTATTGTACTAAAATTTAATATTTCACCAATATTTTCTTATTTATTTTATGAATATGACAATTCCTTCATTAACTTTTTATTCTAGAAATTATATTAATACCTTCTTATATTTTTATATCATATCGTAAATTTGAAGTTTTCTGCTTCAATATGACACATACATCATATCATTATTCTTAGGAATACAATAGATACGTTTTTTTAGAATTTGGTAATATAATTATTCTTGATAAACTCTATTAATAATATTTTGCATTTTTATATCGTATCATAAACGGGAATTCTTAAGCTTCATTTTGACATACTCGTTATATCAGAATGCTTACAAATACAGTAGATATGGAAATTTGAAAATCTCGTATTGTTTCCAGTAAAATTGATAATTCCTTCATTAAAATTACGGTTTTAAAGCCGAAAATAGAGTAGAATTGATTTTTTGAAAATTTGGTATTAGTATCATTCTATAATCTAATAATATTGTCTTACAATTTTTATATCATATCATAAACTGGAATTCTTAAGCTTCATTTTGACATACTCGTCATATCAGAATGCTTACAAATACAGTAGATATGGCGTTTTAAAAATCTCGTATTGTTTTAAAATTTGAAATGTCATCAATATTTTCTTATATTTTTGTATATGACACATATATTTTATTAGACAATTCCTCCATTAACTTTTTTCTAGAAATTTTACTAATACTTTCTTATATTTTTATCATATCATAAATTAGAATTCTTAAGCTTCATTTTTACATACTCGTAATATCAGAATGCTTACAAATACAGTACTAATATTTCTTTTAGAAAGTTCATCAATATTTTCTTATATTTTTATATGATATCATAAAGTAGAAGTTTTGTGCTTCAATATGACAAATATATCATATCATTATTCTTAGAAATATAATACACTTAGCAGCAAAAGTCTGCGTACAAAAAACTTCTAACACTTTAACTGAAAAAATAAGGGTCATGATCTAATGTGATAAACCTCATTTTTTTTTTATTTTGTGTATTATCTACATATAATGCTATTAACAAAATGTGCATCAATAAAACAGAAATATTAGTTACAAAAAAAATTAAAATTAAAAATTCTCCAAATAATGCGTATGCAAAAATCTGCGTACAAATAAAGACGCCTTCTCCAAAATATACCTATTTACTTAAATACGTAGTTGGCGATGTACGCTTTCCGATTTAAATAAAAGATAATCGGTGTCAATTATATTAGCAGAGGCTTAGAAGCTAAAAGTTAGAATGGACACGAAAGGAAAGGAAATTGAATTGGGAGAGAGAAAAATTATTGTAAAGTTATGGAAAGAGGGAAAATCTTTTCGAAAAATAGGAGAAACTGTCGGCAGGTCACACTCTTCCATTCAAAGAGTAATTAATAATTATAAAGACACTGAAGATTACCTCTCACGTCCGCGATCTGGTAGACCACCCCTTTTAACAAACCGAGCGAAGCGAAAAATTGTACAGCAGGTTAGAAAAGAACCTAGGCTGACGGCAAAAAAATAGTAGAAAATGTACAAGAAGAATTTCATAAAACTATCAGCAAAGATACGGTGAGAAGGACGTTAAAAAAAGCTAACTATCACAGTCGCGTTGCACGAAAAAAGCCATTTGTGTCAGAGGTCAATCGTCAGAAGCGGATCGCCTTTGCAAAAAAACTCTTAGACAAGCCCATTGAATTCTGGAAGAAAGTTCTCTTTACAGATGAGAGCAAATTTTGCATTTTCGGCATTAAGGGTAAACAACTTGTATGGAGAAAACCTAATACTGCCCTTAATCCCGAAAATTTGAAAGCGACTGTAAAACACGGAGGTGGTGGAGTTATGGTTTGGGGGTGTATGTGCACCAAAGGGGTGGGAAGGTTGGTTTTCATAACATCGACAATGGACCATAAAATGTATATAGACATTTTAAAAGAAAATTTGAAGCCTAGCATCGAAAACTTGGGCTCGGGGCCCGAATACTTTTTTCAACAAGATAATGACCCCAAACATTGCGCCCACAACACTAAGCTTTGGCTACTATACAATACCCCAAAGCAACTTAAAACACCTCCACAATCGCCGGACTTGAATCCCATCGAACACCTCTGGGATTTACTGGAACGCAGGATTCGGCAACACAACATAACGTCGAAGGAAACGTTAAAAAATGTTATGATTGAGGAATGGGCCAAAATCAGTTCGGACGAAACGAAGAAATTAGTGCACTCCATGCCTAAACGTTTAAGGGAGGTCATTAAACGTAAAGGTTATCCGACCTCATATTAATATAGAAACAATGATCTCATTTATGAATTTTTTATAAATACTGTCTGACTTGTACGCAGATTTTTGCATACCCGTTATTTGTAGAATTTTTAGTTTTGATTTTTTTCTGTAACTACTGTTTCTGTTTTGTTGAAGCATATTTTGTTAATAGAATTATATGTAGTTAATATACAAAATAAAAAAAAATCAAGTTTATCACATTAGATTATGACTCTTATTTTTTCAATTAAAGTATTACAAGTTTTTTGTACGCAGATTTCTGCTACTGAGTGTATATACGATTCTTTATATCATATCATAAACCAGAATTCTTAAGCTTCGTATTGATATATCTTCATATGAGAATGCTTACAAATAGAGTAGATATGACGTTTTAAAAATCTCATAGTGTTATCAGTAAATTTAACAATTCTTACATTAGTTTTTTTTTTCAAGAAGTTTTACTAATGTTTTCTTGTATTTTTATATCATATCATAAATTTGAAGTTTTGTGCTTCAATATGACACATATATCATATCATTATTCTTAGAAATACAATAGATACGATTTTTTTTTAGAATTGGTAATATTATTACTCTTGGTAAACTCTATTAATATTATTTTGCATTTTTATGTCATATCATAAACTGGAATTCTTAAGGTTCATTTTGACATACTCGTAATATCAGAATGCTTACAAATACAGTAGAAATGGCGTTTTAAAAAATTCGTATTGTTTTAAAATTTGAAATGTCATCAATATTTTCTTATATTTTTGTATATGACACATATATTTTATTTGATAATTCCTTCATTAACTTTTTTTCTAGAAATTTTATCAATACCTTCTCATATTTTTATATCATATCATAAATTAGAATTCTTAAGCTTCATTTTGACATACTCGTAATATCAGAATGCTTACAAATAGAGTACTAATATTTCTTTTAGAAAGTTCATCAATATTTTCTTATATTTTTATACGATATCATAAAGTAGACGTTTTGTGCTTCAATATGACACATATGTATCAATATTCTTAAAAAATGCAACATATACGATTTTTTATATCATATCATAAACCAGAATTCTTAAGCTTTGTATTGATATACTAGTCATACCAGAATGCTTACAAATACAGTAGATATGACGTTTTAAACATCTCGTAATGTTATCAGTAAATTTGACATTTCTTACATCAGCTTGTTTTCCAAGAAATTTTACTAATGTTTTCTTGTATTTTTATATCATATCATAAATTTGAAGTTTTGTGCTTCAATATGACAAATATATCATATCATTATTCTTAGAAATACAATAGATACGATTTTTTTTAGAATTGGTAATATTATTACTCTTGGTAAACTCTATTAATATTATTTTGCATTTTTATGTCATATCATAAACTGGAATTCTTAAGCTTCAATTTGACTTACATGTCATATCAGAATCCTTACAAATACAGTAGATATGGCGTTTTAAAAATCTCGTATTGTTTTAAAATTTGAAATGTCATCAATATTTTCTTATATTTTTGTATATGACACATATATTTTATTTGATAATTCCTTCATTAACTTTTTTTCTAGAAATTTTATCAATACCTTCTCATATTTTTATATCATATCATAAATTAGAATTCTTAAACTTCATTTTGACATACTCGTAATATCAGAATGCTTACAAATACAGTACTAATATTTTTTTTAGAAATTTCACCAATATTTTCTTATATTTTTATATTATATCATAAACTAGAAGTTTTATGCTTCAATATTACACATATATCAATATTCTTAAAAAATACAATATATACGATTTTTATATCATATCATAAACCAGAATTCTTAAGCTTCGATTTGACTTACATGTCATATCAGAATCCTTACAAATACAGTAGATATGGCGTCTTAAAAATCTCGTATTGTTTTAAAATTTGAAATGTCATCAATATTTTCTTATATTTTTGTATATGACATATATATTTTATTTGATAATTCCTTCATTAACTTTTTTTCTAGAAATTTTATCAATACCTTCTCATAGTCTTATATCATATCATAAATTAGAATTCTTAAACTTCATTTTGACATACTCGTAATATCAGAATGCTTACAAATACAGTACTAATATCTTTTTTAGAAATTTCACGAATATTTTCTTATATTTTTATATGATATCATAAACTAGAAGTTTTGTGCTTCAATATGACACATATATTATATCAATATTCTTTAAAAAATACAAAATATACGATTTTTTATATCATATCATAAACCAGAATTCTTAAGCTTCGTTTTGATATACTAGTCATATCAGAATGCTTACAAATACAGTAGATATGACGATTTAAAAATCTCGTAATGTTATCCTTAAATTTGACAATTCTTACATTAGCTTTTTTTCCAAGAAATTTTACTAATATTTTCTTATATTTTTATATCATATCATAAATTTGAAGATTTGTGCTTCAACATGACATATATATCACATCATTATTCTTATAAATACAATAGATACGATTTTTTTAAAATTTGGTAATATTATTATTCTTGGTAAACTCTATTAATAATATTTTGCATTTTTATATTGTATCATAAACTGGAATTCTTAAGCTTCATTTTCACATACTCATCATATCAGAATGCTTACAAATACAGTAGATATGGAAATTTGAATATCTCGTATTGTTTTCAGTAAAATTGATAATTCCTTCATTAATATTATTTTCAGAAATTTCGCCAATATTTTTTTATATTTTTATATCATATCATAAATAAGAAAATTTGTGTTTTAATATGACATATATATCACATCATTATTCTTATAAATACAATAGATACGGTTTTTTTAGAATTTGGTATTATTATTATTCTTGGTAAACTCTATTAATAACATTTTGCATTTTTATATCGTATCATAAACTGGAAATCTTAAGCTTCATTTTGACATACTCATCATATCAGAATGCTTACAAATGCAGTAGATATGGCAATTTGAAAATCTCGTATTGTGTTCAGTAAAATTGACAATTCCTTCTTCAACATTATTTTCAGAAATATTTCCAAAATTTTTTTCTATTTTTATATCATATCATAAACTAGAAGTTTTGTGCTTCAATATGACACGTATCATATCATTATTCTTAGAAATACAATAGATATGGTTTGTTTTAGAATTTGGTAATATTATTATTCTTGGTAAACTCTATTAATAATATCGATAATTTTATTTTATGATTTGTACATCATATCACAATCTAGGCTTCTTAAGCTTCAATTTGACTTACATGTCATATCATAATGCTTACAAATAGAATAGGTATGACATTTTAAAAATCTCGTATTGTTTTCAATGAATTTGGCAATTCCTTCATTAACATTTTTCCGGAAACTTCACCAATATTTTCTTATATTTTTATATTATATCATAAATTAGAAATTTTGTGCTTCAATATGACACATATATCATATCATTATTCTTATACTCGGTAAGCTCTTTATTAATAATATTTTGCTGAAAATTTCGATAATAGTATCTTATGTCCCATCACAAACAAATGGATTCCTTTAACTTTAACATACATATCATATCAGAATACTTACAAATGAGTAGATATGTTATTCTGAAAATCTCGTATTGTTTTCGGTAAATTTGACAATTCTTACATTATTTTTTTTTGTTGGTAATTTGAATAAACTTTCTTATATTTTTACATCATATCACAAACTAGAACCTTTATGCTTCAATTTAACACCTATATCACATCATAATTCTTAAAAATACAGTAGATATAATTTTTTGAAAATTTGGTATTGTCATTCTTATCATATCATAAATTAAAATTCTTAAGTTTCATTTTGACATAATCATAATATCAGAATGCTTACAAATCCAGTAGGGTTTTCCAGAAATTTCACCTATATATATATATATATATATATTTTCCTATATTTTTTATCATATCATAAATTAGATGTTTTGTGCTTCTATATGATATGATTTTTCTTTAGAATTTGGTAATATTATTCTTACACCAGGTAAACACTTTATTAATAATATTTTGCTGAAAATTTCGATAATATGATCTTATGATTCAATTTAACATACATATCATATCAGAGTACTTATAAATAAGTGGATATGTCATTTTGAAATCCTCGTACTGTTTTCGGTAGATTTGATAATTCCTTCATTAACATTTTATTTTCTAGAAATGTTACCAATACTTTATTATATTTTTGTATCATATCATAAACTAGAAGCTTTATGCTTCAATACAGTAAATATGATTTTGTAAAAATTTCATTGTCATTCTTATACTTGGCGAACTTTTTATTAATAATATTTTGCTGAAAATTTCAATAATATTACCTTATAATTTTAATATCATATCATAAGCTAGAATTCTTAAGTTTCATTTCGACATAGTCGTCATATCAGAATGTTTAGAAATACAATAGATATGACGTTTTAAATATCTCGTATTGTTTTCAATAAATTTGAAATTTCACCAATATTTTCTTACATTTTTATATCATATCATAAATTAGAAGTTTTATGCTTCAATATGACACATATATTATATCATTATTCTTGGTAATATATTAGATACGATTTTTTTAGAATTGTGTGATATTATTATTCTTATCAAATTGTTTATTAATAATGTTTGTCTTAAAATTTCAAGTTATGATTTTTATATCATATATCTTTTTTATTTCTGTATTTTTAGTTTTGTTAATTATCGGCTCCAAAATAATTATTTGCTATATTTAGTAGAATTAGTTGATTATATTAAAAGAATATATTTTTTAAAAGACAACTTAAATGTATGTCTACCTTAATGCAATTATAATTAATTAATGACATATAATAAAAAATAACAATGTCATTTTTTTAACATTTGCAAGGTTACACAAAACAAATGAAAAATGACTACTAAAAATTTTAAAATCAGTGGGAGGTGATTTGAGAATGTTTTCCCCTCTTTTCCATCTTTAAATTTCCTTCTTTATCTTCTTTTTCCACTTATTATAGGCTTTAGAGTGATTATCTTGAGATAGTCTATGGTTCTATTCACCTCTTTGAATACCTTTTCAAAAGTTGTCGTGATCGTGGTTTGCCATCTCGCGTGATCTTTGTTAATTTTAAGATATATTGTAATTCAAGCCCTCAAAGATTTAGGTTAAATCCTTGATGTACCTTAGATTTTCTGTCTCTATATCAGGCCTCATGCGAGCGATATTAGGTTCCTTTTGCGGAGATATAAAGTCTTGTTGGTTTTTATTTGGGATGAAGTTGTCATACTCTTCGTTTGTATGTGTCCTGGGAAAGGATACATTTGATTCTGGCCCATGTGTTAAATTCCTAATAACCAGACTATGTGTTATGGATTATGGTGAAATAAAGGGTGTCTGTGTTTCTTCTATCACAAGTTTATACACATTTTTATTGCTTCACAGCAACTTCATAAATGATATACTCGACGGATTAGGACAATTCTAGAGATCTTTGGCAGCCTCCTGAGAGTGGTTTTAGGTACACCTTTTTAAGAAATTAAATCTTTTTTGTTTTTTTTTTGCGCCAGGGCCATAGTCTTTCAGTTCGGTCAAGTGCAAAGTCACTTTTAAGTCCGTCCATATACTAATTACATAGTTTGAAACTTCGAGCATCTTTTTTGGAGTCTATAGTTAGTTAAGGATCTTGTTCCTGTATGACAGTTATCAGTTCTTAGATGTCTCATGAAAATTTCAGAAAATATTGGGTCTTAGGTGGTCTTCTAAGAGTACCTTTATCATCTTTCCTTTTGACTGGCTTATCCACCTTTTGTTTGATCTTAGTATCGCTATGATATTGAACCCATCATAGAGTAACTTCAGACATAATATGACTTAATCTATTGCTTTGAAATCCAAAACAACTTTGTATCTTACTTGCTCTTTAAATAAAGCGGTTTCGGTTTATGGTAGATGTATCCAATAGTTTTAGTTTTTGGTTATAATTGGTGTGATGATTATGCTTCTCTTTCATGCATTATGAACTTTTTTGGTTAACATAATTATTGAGAAACTTAAGTTCTCTCATTCATTGTTATGTTCCTCGATGAAATTTGATGAGGAGTCTTTTTTTCTTTCTCCCTTTCTTCCTCTTCATCAGTTTTCTAAGCTGAGTTTTAATTTGATTTTTTAGTGGTTTTTCTATGCTTTTTCAACGTTTTCAAAATAGTATCTTGAGACATCAAATCGTTTTGTGTCTTTCATGACAAAGCTATCATACTCTTCATCAAGTTTGTTCGTATTTTTATTGCTATTAACGTCATTATGGCTTCAATACTAGTAAAATAATGGTTGAGGCAGGAAAGTGGTTCAATTCACACAAATTACAATTAAATAAAACTAAAATTTACGATTTATACGAAAATCAATGAGCATGTTACAAATCAAAATATTAAATTCCTTGGCGTAGTGTTTACGACAATTGAGTTGGTCAGAACACACATTGCAGCTTAAAAAGAAACTAGCAACTTCAATATATTGTTTAAAAGAAATGTATGGTATAGTAATATGGGATATTTCCAGTGGTCTAAACGAAGTTTTTAAACAATAAAAGGAAGTGATAAGAACGCTAGTAGGTCTAAAACAACATCAGAGTTGTAGAAGTCAGTTTACTCAATAATCAACTCGATAAATATTGACATTACCATCATCATTTATACTTACGTGTCTAGACTATATACACAAAAATAGATATGATTCAGATTCGCTAACCACAATTATAGTCTCACTCTCAATAACAAAATTACAAAAATTTTTTAGCTGTATATCGATAAAGTTATACAATGAATTATTATCACCTTATTTAAAAACATTGAGTATTAAGAATTTTAACAGATAGGTCAAGAAAATTGAACTAAAATTAGAACTAACACTAGCACTAACACTAGAACTATCACTAGGACTAATGCTGGATCTAAAACTAGAAACTTTCGGGTTTTACCGTGCGTTTTGTAAAAAAATGTTTCGGATGCCAGGTTGCAACCTTCTTCAGAAACAGGTTCGTGACGTTGAATCACCATCACAACAAAAAGCCGCCTTTTAGTTCGCTCATCAACTATGTTGAGTACTTTTTTTTGGAGTTTATAGATGGGTTAGGGCCAAATAAAGGGGGCCTAGTTCCTTCTTTGGCCGCATTTTCATTGCTTAACGCCTTTATGATCTGAAATCCATCGTAGACTAACTTCATAAATGATATGGCCCCAAAGATTTAGGACGGCTCTTAATCCTTGACGAGCCTTATAGTTAGTCTTGTTCGTTTAGACGAAATTGTCATGATGTCTTGATATCAGTTTGTCCGTATTGTCATTGGCCTTATTCTCTTTATGATCTTAAACCTACCATAGAGTAACTTCATGAGTGATATGCCCTCAAAGGTTTAGGATAATTGTAGATCCTTGATGATTATTACTAGTATTCAAAGACCTTGTTCTTTACTTGCTGTGACGTAAAATCTTGTTGGAGTTATCATATTCTTCCTCTGTCTGTACCCTGAAGATTCTTTTCAGCATAAGACCACTGTTACCAGCTTCCTATTTCACCGGCTTGACTGCTTTTTCATTTCTGTCAATACCATCAATATATCATCAAATTTTCCATGCATTATGGACTTCTTTGCTTAATAACATTTTATTGAAGAGTTTTGTAAATTCTCCCATTGATTGTTATGCTCCATGTTTCAATAACTTATTTTCAATGTTTCTAACCCTTTCATTCATGGAAATTCTTCCTCTAAGCAGAGTTTTCATTTGCTCTTTGGTATTTTTTTTTTGTATGATGTGAAGGGTTGAATTGGGTTGGATTGTATCCATTTTTACTTTATCAAAACAGTATCATAATGTTTTCAAGGATTGTACCTGATTTAGCAAAGTTATTAATCATTTCTAAATTATGCATTTCCAAAGAATTTTAAGCTTACTTTTTTAAATCTTAAGATGTAGGTATATGCAGAAGTTTTCAGAGATTACACAAGTTTAACAAGGATACTTCTCCAATCACCTCGATGGGTGTTTTTGCACCCACAAAAAAAATTTTAAAGAATAATTTTTCAATCAATTTAAGCTGAATTAAATTGATAATTAAATAAAATGATGTACCGGATGAGGCACTTAAATTGAAACGACCTTATAACTCATAAGCGATCAATTTTATAGAAAAAAATGTTCAAATAAAAGATTTTAACATATGAAGGAGAAAAATTTTCTGTATGGTTTTTATTGAAACACTTCAATTAATATCAAGAATTAAGATGGCTATGACAGGCGTCAATTGTTTTTGTATCCAAATCTGTCGAAATATACCTTAAGTACAAAATAAGTCTTTAAGTAAGCATAACAACATTGATAGCTGATTTTACTTCTTTAAAACCGAATTTATGTTATTTTTTGCAACATTCCATTTTTTCCAATCTTCATGTATGATATGGGTACTAAAATCTGAAACGAAGTTTGAAAATACGTATAGATGCTGAAGAAAAAACTAAAATGGGATAAGGCTCAAATGACGAATTCGCTCTAAAAAGGTCTGAAAAAATTCAAAATATGTGCTCTCCAAAACAATGTTCGCAGCAGTTGCTTGTACATTAAAATTTCAAAAAAACCATATTCAATTAATATGGTAACTTCAATCCGGTCAAAAGCATTAATAATGGGTGCTGTTCTGACAGCATTCAAAGCCTTTTGGAAACATTTCGAGTCTTCTAGAAGCAATATACAGTCTTCTAAAAGCGATGTTTAGTCTTCTAATGACAGTAACACGTTTTCTGGAAACATTTAGAGTTTTTTGGAAGCATTTTCAAGTCTTTTGGTGCATTTCAATCTTTTAGAGGCAACATCATGTCTTCTCGAAACAATTCAAGTCTTCTGGAAATAGTGTTCAATTTTCTGGAAGTACTCAAAGTCTTGCAGAGGCATTATTAACTATTCTGGGCGCATTTCAAGTCTTCTAGAAGACAATATCATGTCTTCTAGGCAATGAATGCCATCTGGAAATATTTCAAGTTTTTTAGAAACAGTATTAAGGCTTCTGCAAGTATGACAGACCTCCAAAGTCAATAGCAAGTCTTCTGGAAACATTTCAAATTATCTGGAAGCATTTCAAGTCCTTTGAAGCATATCAAGTCTTCCAGAAGCAATAGCTTATTTTCTGGAAACATTTCATGTCTTCTAGAAGCAGTATTAAATCTTCTGAAAGAACTCAAAGTCTTCCAGTGGCAATATCAAGTCTTCTGGATGCTGTATCAAGTCTTGCAATGGCAGCAAGTCCTACGCAATATCATGTCTTCCGGAAGCATTTCAAATCTCCTAGAAGCAGTATCAAGTCTTTGGAACATTGCAATTTTTTCAGAAACAATGTTGGGTCTTTTGGAAACAATTCAAGTCTTCTAGAAATAGTATTCTGGAAGTATTCAATGCCTTCCATGGGCAATATTAAGTCCTCTAAATGTAGTAACAAGTCTTAGTTGGGTAGCAAGTCTTTTGGAAACGTTTCAAGATTTCTGGAAGCATTTTCAAGTTTTTTGGACCAGTATCAAGCTGGCAGAGACAGTGTCGAGTCATCTGGAAGCAGTATCATATCTTCCTAGAAGCAGTTCAAGTCTTGTAGAAGCATATCAAGTATTTTGTAAACATTTCAAGTCCTCTATAGCCAGTATCGAGTCTTCTGGAAGCAGTTCAAGTCTTTTGAAAGCAATGTCTAGCCTTTTAGAAGCAATATCTTATCTTCTGGAAATATTGCAAGTCTTGGAGAAGCAGTATTAAATGCTGTGGAAGTACTAAAAGTCTTTCAAAGACAATATTAACTCTTTTGGAAGCGTTTCAAGTTTTCTAGAAACCATATCGAGTCTTTTAAAAGCAGTATCAAGTCTTCCAATGGCAGCAGCAAGTTTTCTGGAAACATTTCAAATTATCTGGAAGCATTTTCAAGTCTTTTGGACCATTTCAAGTCTTTCAGAAGCAATATTATGTTTTCTGAGAATATTTCAAGTTTTTTAGAAACAGTATCAAATTTTTTGAAAGTATTTTAAATCTTATAGAAGCAGTGTCAAGTCTTCTAGAAGCATTATCACGTCTTTCAATGATAGCAGCAAGGCTTCTGGAAACATTTCAAGTTTTCTGGAAGCATCTTCAAGTCTTTTGGACCATTTTAAGTCTTACATAATATAATGTCTTCTGGAAATATTTCAAGTCTTCTAAAATCAGTATCAACTTTTCTGAAAGCATTTCAAGTCTTTTAGAGCGGTATCAAGATTTCTGAAGGCATTTCAAGTATTCTAGAGGCAGTATAAAGACCTCCAAGGCCTTACTACCCATCAGCCCATCATGCAAATATTCTGGAAATATTTCAAATTATCTTGAAGTGTTTTCAACTCCTTTGAAGCTGTTCAAGTTTTCCTAAGGTAATATCATGTGTTCTGGATACATTTCAGCAGTATTAAATCTTCTGGAAGTATTCAAAGTCTTTCAGAAGCAATATCAAGTCTTCTAGAAGCAGTATCAAGTCTTCCAATGGTAGTAGCAATTCAACAAGGAAACATTTCAAGTTTTCTGGAAGCATTTTCAAGTGTTTTTGAGCATTTCAAGTGTTTTAGAGACAATATCATATCTTCTGGAAACAATTGAAGTCTTCTAGAAATAGTATTAAGTTTTTTGGCAGTTTTCTGGAAGACTTTCCAGAGGTAATATGAAGTCTTCCGGAAGCATTTCAAGTCTCCTAGATGCAGTATCAAGTCTTTGGAACATTTCAATTCTTTCAGAGGCAATATTGGGTCTTCTGGAAACAATTCAAGTCTTCTAAAAACAGTATTAAATTTTCTGGAAGTATTCAATGTCTTCCATGGGCAATATTAAGTCTTCTAACTCTTCTGAAAGAATTTCAAGTTTTCTTAGAACCATTTAGCAAATGGAAAAAGTTCAAATCTTACCGTAGTAGGTAATTTTCAGCCTACTTGATGTTAATTGCTTTCTTTTCTGATAACACTTTTAATTTCTGTTATACGTAATATAATGAATAAAAAATTATTTCAAACTTATTTATTTCGACATCAGGAGTAGTATAGACATGAAAAAATATATCTAACAATTCAAAAAACTTATTTAATAATTGAAAAACATAGATGGCGCTTCCGAAATACAAATACAACCATACAAAATATTTTTCATTTGACTATAACTTCGTCTAAATTTAAATACATCACCAGGTATACTTTAATTTGTATATTTTAGCATGTTACGTATAATTACGTTTGTTTTTCCTTGTTGAATTTTAATGAAACAAAAAGGACGAATAAAAAGAGTTTAGTTAAAGTTTCGCATTCATTAACGTTGAGTTTAATTAAAATTAATAATGAACGAATCGAGCAAAAGGAAACGTTAATCCTTAGTATTTGTAAACTGTTTTACATTGAGTGATTAATTCAGTAATTAATAAAGCATAAAAAGCTAAGTGATCAAGTATGCAAATGTGTTAAAACTAAAGGAATATAGGTAATTTAAAACAAAATTCCTTCCTTTTTTTTAATTGTAATTATTCGTCTCGATCTAGAAAATATCTTTTTCTTCTTTCTTGAAGAGTAGTGCGGAGTGTAGAGAGGCTATTAAAGCAACAAGTAGCAATCTCATGAATATTCAATCCGCAAATAAGCAAAAGTGATCGGTGGTGGTCTCTTCTTTGTAACGTTACGGAATCCTATGACATATTGATTTAAATCCAACGTCATGATAGTCAAGTTTTTGATTCATACTCAAATCTAAGTATTCTTCGTGATTCAGCTATTATTTAAACGTGAAATTAAGTTATTAACTTTTTATCATTGTTTTAGAAATAATTTTTTTAATTATACACTCAATTTTTTTAATTGGTTAAATGTTTTGATTCCAATTAAGTTATTAAATTCGCGACATTGAGACGTCGCAGATTGAACGCGTAAATACAATAAATAACTAAAACTAATTATTTATTGATAGAAGAAAATTGTTACAGCTCGTTAAACATATTATTGACCGTTATGATTGATAGTTAAGTTAAATTAACTACTTATTATCATTATGGTATTGTCATTTTCGCAGTACCTATATTTATTGTAATAATTAATCTTTAATTAAAATAATAATTTTATTATTATTTGGTCGTAAAAAGTTTTTAATTAAATGATTATGATAACTTCCTGTATCTTTTTGTTTTGTTGTTTCGAGTAAAAAAGTATTAACGAAATATTTACGGACGATTTAAATACATACAGGAATAAGTATATAAATAAACGTTGGCGACAAATATGTGTAAACGTAAATAACCTTTAAAAGATACGATGTGTACATTACAAAAACAGTGAAATCTACGCAGCGGCGAAGATTTATGTTGACTTTATTAATTCGAAATACGTACGATCGGCTTTAAATGTGTAGGTTCTTGTGGAAACAAAACGTTGAATGGTGTTAATTCATTCGCCCACTATATACGTTTATGTCAGATTAATAGATTTTTTTTTTGGAGATGTGTGAAACTTTTTTCTGGTGATGTGTTTTCTTAAAAGAGAACGATAAATAAATTCTTTTTGATTTAAATATTTATTATCAGTTTTTGTTTTTATATGGAACAGACCTTGGTCTCATTTAAATCGAAATCCAAAGTTGTGATATTGCTTAACAATGCACAAAAGTATTTGTATGCAGTACTCTGTGTTAATTCATTTGCATAAATGTGTAGTTGTAAAAAGTGTTGGAGTTAGAAGATATATGAGAAATTAAATATTGACCATAATTTTTTTTTAATAATAATATTTACGGTCGTCTGGTAATCACGCGGTTTCAACATAGCATATTGTTCAAGGGTTAATGAAGGATGAGATGGAAAAATTAATTTTAATTCTATTAGTTTAACCTAAAACTTTGTTTTGATCATCTCAAACTTACATTTAGTTAACGAAACTAACATAGTTGATCTGAATACTGTTTTTTTTGGTATTATGTGTGTATATTTTCTAGATTGTTTAATCCTTTTTAGGTGGTTTGTAGTTTATCTCAAATTGTTCCAGTTAATTTTATCATTTATGCATAATTCCTGACAGAACGTTTTTTAAACAGAAGCTCTTTCAGCTAACCTGGCTTCACGTTTGAGTGAGGGGCTCTCACCCTCTAAAAAATTTTTTTAGAAATCTCCGACTATCATCTTCCTTTGTTTCTCTTCTTCCATTATCTTTCTCCTCCCCCTCAGTTCCCATTCCTTATCTCCTCGGTCCATCTACCTCTCTTCATTCGTGCTTACACAAGTGAAAATATAAATCTATTAACTAACATTTCCTTCTCTCCTTTCCTTATCCCTCTCCTCCATTCTGTTTTCTTTGTGTACCTTTGCTCACTCTTTGCCTGTTTTTCTCTCCGTTGCTTCTGTTCACCCATTACATTTTTTTATGCTTTTCACATTTGAGTCAAGAGTCTGCAGGTACAGACCACCCCTTCCCTCGTTCATCCTGTTTTCAAAGATCTCCTGTCGCCCAGGACCATTTCATCAGGAAAGAGACCAGAAAACAATAAATGAAAATTGAAAATTATTTTTATTAGTACACTGTGTTAAATAATTATCGTAACCTACGTCACGTTGTAATGTTGGTTATCTATCTCATTGTGTAGTGGTAACGGCGATATTTTTAAATTAGTAACCAGATTTTAACCAGATGTTGACAGCAGATCGAACGTTATTAGGTTATTATTGTCGCGATTGTCGTATGCTTTGTGTGTTTCCGGATTTTCTTTATTCTTTAACCATTTTTTTGCTACCTTTATATTTCTCCAAACAGTTCTTCTTAGAGCTATCGTTGTTTCTAGCGATTGATTTAAGCGGTAAGTCAATAAACAAATTAAAATAACGAAAACGTTCTATGAGAATTTCTTTCAGATTTTTATTTCTTTCGTTATGACGTTCACATCTGAACACGATGCCTTTATTTTAATGGCACATTATTGAAGCGGTACGCAGAATGCGGACGATAGTTGGGTTTATTCCTTACAAAGCTGTATACAGCAATTCAATCAACGTTTCCCAGATTTCGACGTTGATTATGACGCTTTTAAGCATAGGAAACACGTTTTTACAGTCGTTAATGGCTATACAAAAGTCAATTTTAATAGCATTTTTCGAAAAAATTATTTCAAATAATAGGAATATTCGTCGCGTTGCAATACCAATACTGTGATATTGGTTGCCTAGATTTCGGGTACGATAATTAGTTAACACACTGTATATGCCTGGACAAGGGCGAGTTGATCCCTCCTCTGCTCCTCTTCTCTTCTCCTCTTTGTCTATGTCTACACACCTTCTCTTCTCATCTCGTTTCTTCTTCCGTATTCCTCGCTTTGTAGTAACGTCTGTAGTGTGTTTTAGTTTCTTTTTTTTGAGTGTACTTCATCCGCTCTTTTATGGAGGTGCAAATAGGCTTTGAAACACATATGTCCAGTTAGGATTTGCGCCATAGAGTAGTCCACGTCTCTCCATTTATCTCTAGCCATTGTTTTATGTCTGCTATCAAATATTTAGTCCAGGCTCTCTTTCCAAAGTTCTTTTTTCACCTTTCTCTCCATTTCTTTCTGACACCTCTTCTCTGTCGTCTTTGCGAGCTATCCTACTCTTGACTATGAGATCCACTGGCGGCAAATCCCAAATTTCCTGTGGTGAGGTCACTCTCTGACGAGGTGGTCTAAATTGGGATATTTTTGGATCGTTGTTAGGTATTTATTTAACTTATTTTTCATTTTGGACACATATGTCGATCCCATAACTGTATTCATCTCCTGTATCGTCTTTTACGTACTGTATACGTTGGTCCCATTTCATGTCTCTATCGATCATAACTTCTAGGTACTTCACATAGTTTTTTGATTCTATTTGATGAACTTTTACATCTAAAATAATTTGTAGAGACTACGTCTTCTGCTCCTCATCAATACCATTTTCGTCTTCTCTGGAGCCAATTCCAGACTCACACTCTTTATTTTCCCGCAGCATCTGATCAAAAAATACGTTTTATAAGATCGAAACCAGAATTCGATAATTTGGTTCTATGGTGATGATCGAAAGGTGTTTTTAACGTCCACCGTTATCAACAAACACATTTTTCTCTTTCTTCTTATAAATCCAAACTGATTTTTTGTAAATTCCCCTTTCCTTTTCAATTCCTCAAGAATTGGAAAGGAAAGGGGAATTTTCTCAGAAATCTTTCCCTCACGATTGCTTCGTACAAACGTTTTTGGCAGTTTTTGGCACACTCCGGCTGTTGATGGCACCTTTAGATGTTCTTCTGGAAACAAGGTTTTCATTTCGGGCGGGAGTGTGACACTATCTCTAGCTCCAAGACTGTACACTTAACCCTTCCTTTTTTCCTACTCTAAACTACCATCATAGTATTACATCAGAGCACAACTCGAATATAGCAATTCTCTATTCATCCTTGACCGTCATGTCTACTTCTTCTTCTCTATTCGGGTTAAGGGGAAGATGATAATGACCTATCTTTCTTTGCCCCTCCCTTTCTCCTTACTCCTTTTCTGGTTTACAGCCCGCTCACTCGGTGTGATAGAAAAGGATTAATCCATTTCCTTTAAAATTTACTCTTTTTCGTATGTATCCGGCGAAGGGGAAACCCCCTCTCGGTTTTTATCCTTCATGTGTTTATCATTGTCATCCTTATCTTCATCTGTATCGGTGGTATAATACCCATCCTATTACTTCCGTTCAAACTAACTGTAGGTCAACTTGGAATTTACTTAAAATAATACTTAAAAGTTACTCAAGCCAAGTTGGTAACAAAAATCGTGAGTTAAGGCATTGGCTTAAATTGATGTGTTCTTTGACTCAAAATATAGTATTTCTTAGGTAGCATCTAGTTTTTTGGAGGGCATTTACTTTGCTACTTGTTTGGCAATTCAATATGTACTCTATATTATCATGACTTTTCAATAAGTTGTGATGGAGTTCGACTTCTCAACGGTTTCTGATATTTTTAATCTATAACACCCTTAATGTAATAGATCTATATTTTTAGTAGTTTGGTTCAGTTTAAGGTTTCCATTGATAAGTAATCTTTTCTCTGTATGATAACAAGAGTTAATTCTAAGTGCTCACCTGTCTGAGGCATTGGATATGTGTGATGTAAACCCAATTCGAGTTAGTAACAGTTTAACTACTTTGAAGTAGAGATGAGTTAACTCGAATTATCAAATCGGGTTGGTCGAGTTCAGGTTGTTTCGACTTAGACTATCTACTACATCGAATTGGATTTATATACATCCAATGACACAGACAGATACAGACAGGCACTTAGAAACATAGGTACAAGTAACAAATCAGGTTGAATCTTGTTCTTCTTTCCAATCTACATATGCTGCTACAATAACCTTCCAACCTCCCATCCACTCAAACTTACGTTGGCATCAGAAACAAAATATAAAACCAATTACTTTTTAAAAAGATTTAAATTAAAAGATTCCAACATTATTATCATGCTGCATCCGTCATTATCCTTATTCCCATATTGATATTAGCCATTTTTTCTTTCTTTGTTCCATTTTCAGCATTGGTAAAGCTTCAGCGGTTTGCATTCATTTAATTTGTTTCTGAAACATCTATGTCCCGCGATAAACTGACTCAGATGGGAAACAACGCAACTTAACCCCACTCAAAACAACAAAACCTTAACTATATCGAGTCAACGAAATCTAAATGAACCCGTAATATTCTTGTAAATCTCTCCCAATGTTGTGTTTCACAACAGTAAATGATGTCTTCAAGATCATCATCACACACTCCTCAATATCATTGTTGATAGTCCCCAACATTATTTTTAACAACATTCATTGTGTTGAATATTGTCTTTGAACCAACCTAACCCAACCTACATTGAGTCAAGGAAACCCGACTCAAGCCATAAGATTCTCCTAAACCTCTCCGAATGTTGTATTTGACTACAGTAAATAAGGAAGATCGTCACCCTTAATACGGTTTTAAATCATTCCACATACCCTTCAGTATCATCGTTGGTAACCCCCAACATTATCTTTAACAGCATTCATTGAGTTGGGTATTGTCTTTGAAACAACCCAATCAAAGCAAAGTAAAAACAGCCCAACCCACCCTAATTTATGTCAACGAGACTCAAAATAACCCATAATGTTTTTATAAACTTCTCCCAATGTTTTGTTTCATAACAGTAAATGATGTCTTGAAAATCATCACCTCTAACACGCTTTTAAATCATTCCACATATCCCTCAATATTATTGTTGGTAGCCCTGACTTCTCCTAATCAACCTCAATGTCAACTATCAAGATCATCATCAATCATTCCACACACTCCTCAATATCATTGTTGATAGTCCCCAACATTATTTTTAACAACATTTATTGAGTTGAGTATTGTCTTTGAACCAACCCAACCTACATTAAGTCAAGGAAACTCGACTCAAGCCATAAGATTCTCCTAAACCTCTCCGAATGTTGTATTTGACTACAGTAAATAATGAAGATCATCACCCTTAATACGGTTTTAAATCATTCCACATACCCTTCAGTATCATCGTTGGTAACCCCCAACATTATCTTTAACAGCATTCATTGGGTTGGGTATTGTCTTTGAAACAACCCAATCAAAGCAAAGTCAAAACAGCCCAACCCACCCTAATTTATGTCGAGACTCAAAATAACCCATAATGTTTTTCTAAACTTCTCCCAATGTTTTGTTTGATAACAGTAAATGATGTCTTGAAAATCATCACCTCTAACACGCTTTTAAATCATTCCACATATCCCTCAATATTATTGTTGGTAGCCCTGACTTCTCCTGATCAACCTCAATGTCAACTATCATCCTTCTCTACTCTCTAAAACATCTCTTCTAAATCATCTAAAACAGCATTCATATCGACTCACATCACGATTCTAATTATTTCTCAATAAATACTTAGAAATATATGTTATTTCTTATTGTAAGATAATATTATTAAACTGTGCTGGTTCCCCTGCTAAGTAGTGTGAAGTATTCCTTTTCCTGTATGAAAGCATCCTGAACATCTCCAGATAATCTTGAATGTCAACTGTTCGCTGAACATCATTCATACCAACTTACCTCACAATTCTATAGTCTGTTTTTCTTTCTATAATACCTGCCATTGTTGTAAAGTTGGCAGAATTGACAAGGAGTTTTGTATTTAAATAGATATAACTGACGTTTGCTTAACTATTATAACTGTATATAATTACTGTATTAATAATGTTCCTAGATTTTCCATTTGGACGGGAAAGTCACGTGACAAATTTAAAATAGTAATAAGGGCTTATTTAGTAAAACAACATAAAGGTTAAAAAGTTTTTTTTTCTGATAAAACATACATTTCTATCACTTCTTAACATTGCGATACTTTGATAATTTAGGATTTATAGAGGATGATTCAAAAAACTGCTGAAGACTGTGAGTATAGGTAATATTTAAAGTTATGATAAATTATCTTTATATACATGGGCTCGTAAATGACTCCTTATCTTTAAAATTAAACTTTATTTGTAATAAAATACCCTTTTTCAAAAATATTTTCTACGCCACTGCAAATTTTGTTAAATGGGCCGCATTTCTGTGTAATGTAATCAATTATCTATTAAATTGGTCTCTTATAAAACTTTGTTTAAAGCAACAATTTTGAATCATTTATATATCAACTAATTTTATCAGAATTAAATAACGTAAATAATAAACAACAAATTTATTTCGTGAGAACATAACGGTAATATTGGAATTATTTTTTGTTTATTGTTTACGTTATTTAATTCTGACAAAATTTGTTGAAATGTAGATTACTCAAAAACTGTTTCTTTAATTAAAGTTTTTTAAGACACCATTTGATAGATAATTAACGAAAATTTTGCCCGTTTGATAAAATTGGCAATTTGACGTAGAAAATATTTCAAATTTATTGCAAAAAATGCTTAATTTGAAAGAAATTTTGATATACCCTCTTTCTTATTAAGGAGACATTTGCAAGCCCATGCATGTTAAGACTATTCGTCATAACTTCTTAACTTCGATAATCCGAACATTCGCTAATCCAATCGACCAAAAACCAAATATAAAATTAAGGGAGTTTATTTTTTACTATTTTGTTTGTTAATTTATTTCCTGTGATTGATTGTTTCTTTGTATAATTAACTGTTTTGTTGAAGGCGCGAATTTGAGTTCTTTTTAGGTTCTAACAAAATCAGAAACAAATACAGAAAATAGTAACTTAGTATACTTGTGTTGAACTAAAACTAGAACTAACACTAGACCTAGAACTAGAAAATCTCGGTTTAGCCGTGCGTGTGAAGAGCTAACTAGTGAGCTAACTAACTAGTGTTAGTTTTAACTTTTATTTTACTCTAGGTTGTTTTAAATTCTTCTGGGACTAAAAGTATAGCTAATACTAGGTCTACAGCCCAGCTTCAGAACTAACAATAGATCTAGAACTAGAAACATTAGGGTTTAGCCCAGCCATGTCCAACCCAAATTACTCTTCGGGCCAAAATTTAGGAATGTACAAGGCACTGGGCCGCCACCCACCTGAACAAGAAAATTTCAATTCTAGCGCACACTCGCGCTCAAAGAGTACACAATAGATCAAGATATACACAATAATATATAGGTATATCAGTAAATTACAACAGATATTTAATGTAAAACTTGTTTATTTATTTTATTTGAAATTTTTTTAATATCAACTTCTAATTTTGTTGTGGCACAACGTAACTGATTCGTCAAATTTGCGTCGGTGAGCCTGTTACGGTTTTTGGTTTTGACTAATTTTAATCTAGAAAAAAATGACTCACAGAGATATGTTGTGCCGTTTACTGCCACAATACACATAGCTAATTTTTTCAAATTAGGAAATTTATCTTCCTGGATATATTTTCCATAAAAGTCGACTATATTGATGTCCTCAAACTTTAATTTCATTTCTGAGTTGGACTGCAGATCGATAAGTTCCAGTTGTAAATAACCTGGAGCTGAATTCACATCAATATTAAATGGACAATTAAAAATATTGAACATTTGTTCAAATTTTTCTAGGTAAGCAAATCTTTTTACAAATTCCATTTATTTTATTTGGGTTTATTTTCCATTTCGAAATCATTTAAGTGAGGGAAATGGGTGGCATTATTCGATTTCAGTTAATTTTGAAAATATTTTAATTTAGCAATGAATGTCTTTATGTCTTGATAGCAATTCGTAATTAATTTATTTTCTCCTTGAAGATTCTGATTTAGTTCATTTAATTTAGTTGTGACATCTATTAAGAAACACAAATCCAACAACCATTTTTCATCGTATAATTGTGGAACGTCTTCGCCATTTCGTTCTCATTCATGAAAATTCTAATTTCTTCCCTGAGGTTCCAAAATCTTAATAAACATTTTCCACGACTCAACCATCGTATTTTGGCGTAATATATTAGGTCACAGTACTCTGACTCAAGTTCGCGAAGGTATTTTTGAAACTGGCGGTGTTTTAATGAATTATTTTTTATTTTGTTAATAATATTAATGACAACTGACATCACGTGAGACATATTTAATGAATGAGCACATAAATTTTCTATACAGTGAGTGTCAGCTTATTTGATGCAGGCTACAAAATTATGTTTTAAATCACTTAGCTTCTGAACCAAATGAGATATCGAAAAACCTGATATGGTATTTTAGAGGGCGAACATTTTCTATAAAATAAACATTTCAAATGGTTCATATTTTATTCGTAAGTTTTATAATATAAAAAGAAGTAAGGAAAACAGTATTTTTACAATGAGCAGCTTATTTGATGCAACATTATAAAATTGAAAAACGAAACGAATATAGATCGAATATATATATAATAGCCAGATCTGTACAATTCCCGACTTATGTTTAAGGTCGTTGTCTTGGTAAAATCTGAAGTTGCTACGCAGACCCAGTTTTTCAGCACTTTGTAGCAAATTCTCTTTTAATATGCTTAAATACATGGTTTTATCCCTGTTCCCGTTTATAAAAACAAGGTTTCCAACGCCTGATGCTGCCATGCAGGCCCAAACCATAACACTTCCTCCACCATGTTTTACACTCGCGCATAAATTTTTTAAATCGAGCTGTTTATTGGGCTTCCGCCATGCAAACGACCTTATATGTTGGACTATAGATGATGGTATGTTTATCGTTTGAGCTATTAAACGTTGGCTTTTTTCATGTTTAAATTGGTGAATTACTAATTCCCGTTGCTGTACGCCCGTACGTCGACCCATGTTTAAAAAATTAATCTGTCTTCACTATGTAATTTAACATACACACTGACAACTAATTACTCAATGTTTGTTGGTGTAGTAATTGTCAAATTTCATATTCTACCGTCTGATGTTGGCTGCATCAAATAAGCTGCTCATTGTAAAAATGCTATTTTCTTTATTTCTTTTTATTTTATAAAAATTACAAAAAAAATATGAACCATTTGAAATGTTTATTTTATAGAAAATGTTCGCCCTCTAAAATACCATAGTGATTTGAAACATAATTTTGTTGCCTGCATCAAATAAACTGACACTCACTGTATGTAAAAAACAATGACAAATAAATAAATCCAAAAATGATGTATTTTGTCCCAAGCTTTCAATATGTTTGCAAATTAAAGTAACTGCTCCTATGTTTTTTCCTATCATTGATTGTGCTCCATCGGTTGTAATACCAATAAGTTTTTTTAAATCTAATTGTCGATCTTCCGCGCCTTTTAGAACAGCATTTTTAATATCTTTGCCCGTTGTATCCTTCAGACTCGCAAGATCAAGGAGTTCTTCCGTTACTTTCAGCTTATTATCAACTCCGCGAATAAATATAGCAAGTTGTGATGTATCCTTGATATCGGTTGTTTCATCCAAAGCTAATGAGTATATAGTACACAAATTGTTTGGTATGTTTATTGAGGTTTAGGGAAATTTCATTGGAAATATCATCAACTCTACATGCAACAGTTTGATGAGACAGACTTATTTGTTTATAAATATGAACTTTTTCCGGGCTAATATCTTCAGCTGCAGCAATTAAACATTCTTTGATGTATTCTCCATCCGAGAAAGGTTTCATTTTTTTAGCAATAATTTGAGAAATTTTTAAACTTGTACTGACAATGTCGTTTGATTGTTGATTTTGTTTTTGAAACACATTTTGTTGAGACTTTAAGTTAGCTTTAAGTAAGTGTAATTTGGCCTTGCGTTCACCACCAGAAAGTACAGAAAGTTCCGTATGTTTTTCATAATGTCTTCGTATGTTATAAGTTTTAGCAGTAATCGTTTCACGACAAACTAAGCATACAGCATTATTTTTTACTTGCAAGAAAAAGTGGTCATCTTCCCAATTATTTTTAAATTGTCTGTTTTCATCTTCTAGTTTTCTTTTCTTCCTACCCGACATCGCACGTTAATATTATGGACAATTTTATTTATTCTGGTATAATTAAAGAAACGAATAAATTTTTGAAGGACTGCAAATTAAAACAAAATATTACTTACTTTTATTTTCACAACCTTTTTAAAACAATAAGTTTATCAACTCTGTGATTAATCAACTCTACGAAGAACTCGCAGAAACTGAAGGGACTAGAAAATTTTATGATTCAATCCACTTTTGAGCGAAACAGGGGAATACCCGACAAAACGGACAAATTCGCAGTTACGTATCTCCGAATCTACGTATGTCGGGTTTACGTAGGTCGGGGTATTTACTGTATTCGTAAACGCCATACATCGGGATTCGCTATTGTGCAAATTATTTTTTTAACATCATTATTGCCGCCACCTCGGCGGCGGTGTCAAAAAAATTAAGATGAAAGGTTCTTCCCAATATATTAAGCTATGTGTTTACCAAATTTGGTGAAATTCGGCCAAGGAATAACTGAGTAAAAGCGGTATATAGGTACCCACATGCCTACAAGATTCCATTTTTATATATTAAGATATAGGAGTTTTATAAAACGTCATTCGACAAAGTAATAAAAATTATTTGTATTATCGATTATTAAAATTTAAATATTAATTTGTGCGATTTCCTTTTTTTGTTATCGGGCTGCACAAAAATCGCAATCGGGTCGCAGGCCAGTTGGACCTGGCTGGTTTAGCCATACGTCTCTTAAGACGACGAAACCCTAATGTTTCTAGTTCTAGGTCTAGTATTAGTTCTGAAGTTAGGTTGGGTTGAATTCGGTTCGTTTGTTTTAGTTTTAATTTATGTATAGCTGTAGGTTGCTTTAAATTTTTCTGGAACTAACTAATTCTAACTTTATTTAAGAAGTATAGTTCTGCGTTTACAGAAATTTATTGCTTCTAAGTTTTTGTATACACATATTTTAGTTCTTGTATCCAATATTTGTATTGTCCCAATTAGTTCGAATTATTGATTTTCTACTGTATTACTTGTATGTAAGGACCCGGGAGAGTGTGCGAATGAACGCACACCACACTTAGGCCCTAATGGGCCCCTTGTGCAACCCACTCAACCTCTGTTTACATCAACCAGCCTAATGTTTTTCCGAAGGCCAGGACGTCACTTAGAGGGAGGTTCCTGATATCATTTGTGGACGGCCACTTCTCCCCGAGTAACCTCTTTCTGAGGTCGGTTAAGGAGGGGCAGTCACACAAAATGTGAATTACAGTCTCGTCGTCCTGTTCACAGGCCCGACAGAGAGGAGAATTAGCAATCCTCAAGTTATGAAGATGCTTGTTTACCTTACAGTGTCCCGTGAGGAGACCTGTAGCTAATGTAAGGGTGGTTTTGCCCAACCCAATGAAACACTGAGCAGTTTTCTTTGAAGGATATTTTAGCAATTCCTTGGCTTGAAAGCAGCCCGGATTATTGTCCCACGCTTTTAAAAATTTCTTGTGGGTAATAATACTTGTGGGTATCAATATGAGTAGTTAAGGCTGGGATGACAATCGGCTCGGGGCCCCAAAAATGTCTTCCAGCTGCCCTACTGTATTACTTGTACTAACAGTCTGGAAGCGGTTTTTTGAATCACTCTGTATATTAAGTGTTACTTTTTATTATTATTTAAAATTAATTGTACGTAGGCCCAGTATATTGGTTAAATTTAACTGTTGGATATTTACCATGGTTACTGATTAAACAGCCAATCATAGCCGGTGAAATTACCGTAATCATGGAAGATACTCAGTAGTTAAATTTAACCAAAGGTGAATATACTGTGTCTTAATAATCAAAATAATTGTATCATAGCAAAATATTAATGTTTATTTATGTTTTAGGTGAGCGAGAAGAGCCCCCCATTTGAGATGCGCGGGTCATGCGCCCCGGCTTGTGTACGGTGAGCGCCCCATTGGCCGCGTGCAGCCCCGTAGCAACGCTACCACCGGCGGCCCGCTTTTTGGCGCTCCACCTGCTGCACCAGCAGACGCTTTACTTTATCGTACAAGTTAAGAGCAGGGTTCGCGAACTTTACCAGCAAACATGTCATCACTTCGCCCAACAGGGAATGCTCGATACCGACCTCTTCGGTCTAGCACTCATCTGTGGTAAGTCAGTAACTAACGTTAAGCAGGATTAATCTCTTATAATTTGAAATATAAAACCACACCTTCGAATGTATGTTTCCATCTTTACCGAAAGAATTTAGAAAGGGACATCGAATCGCTGTAGCCAGATAAATCGCGCTCAACACGCGAGAATGTCCATTCGTATTCCGTTAAAGGCGTTCCGGAAAATCGCCTTGGAGAAGTTTCGTTCGTTTCGATTAGAAATGATCGTGCCATTATGTTTAACGCGGGCGTTAACCCTTTACGTAATAACTACACGTCGTCGTCGAACAATAATAACAAAAATTTTCTTCGGTAGCGCTTTCAGGAGAAGACATCATTTTTTCCTTTATACGTTTTTACTACCTTATATCTCTCGCCTTTTTTCTTTTCTTTCCTTTTTGTTGCGGTTTTGTTGCGTTATTTTTCTTTAGATCGAGTAAGGTACCATTTAACTTGTCTTTAAACCAATAAAATCCTGTAATGCGGCGAAAACGCTATTTTTAAACTGTAAATCTTTATTATTTCCTTTGTGATCCTCACTGTATCAAATCTCTATTTATTTTATCGCCCGTTATTCAATAACTTTTCTTCTAGAAATAGATTTTATTTTTATTTTTGACTTTCCATTCACGAACCGATTTCGAATTCGAGTTTATCTTCGGGAGCATTAGCAATGTTACAAAGTGAATTATTGAAATATTTATGAACCGTTTCCATATGCGATTTCGTTTGTAGCGAAAGACTCCGGGTTCTCTCGGTCGCTGTGTGTTGTCGGTGTTTTTTTTTAAAGGAGCACAAGCGGGGCCGCGTGGTTGGCATTTAAATACCGTCGTTCGTAACGCAATCGGAACCGCATTGACTGATGGCTCCGGCGCTAGAAAATGTGATATAACGCGGCTTGGAATGCGGCGTTGCCCAATCGATCTATTATGTTGACTAATGCCCGCTTTCCAAACTAAACAATGACTCTCCGGTCGCAAGAACGTGCGCGACATACACACACGGAAACGTACGCGAACGAACCCACAAAGGCGCACTCACACACACGCACACTCTGCGCCAAAGTCGATGGCCTAACGTTAAATTTATTGCGCAAAATCTAAAACTCTATACACAACTAAACGTTAAATAAAGTTTTGTTAATCATTCTCAACACCACAAATTGTTAAGATCGAAAAGCAAATAAAATACTCCCTTTATGCATTAATAATGACAATGACGTAACATATTCTAAGTGGTGTTTAGACAACAATAAATACTGTCTTGAAATCATCATCCTTAACATGCCCCAAATCTTTCCACACACCTCTTAATATCATCGTTAGTAGCCCTCAATTTTATTTTTAACAACATTCATTATACAATTACAATAATTCCACAGGGAAAATAATGCACATTCCTGGATAAACTAATTATTAATTTATAAAGTAATAATTAAACATTTATTACAAGTTTGCAAGTCCTGATGATGGGCCACAGCAGTTCTAAATGTCAATGACCAATCAAATAATATAATTAATTTAACGAGGAATGTGTATTACTTTCCCTATGGAATTATTGTCATAGTAAGATAAAATCCTCGTAATTAATAGTTATACAGGGTGTTAATGAACGTCATGTGCATATTTCAGAGGGCGGTAGTACTCGATAAAATAGGAAAAAAATGTTAATAAATATGTTAGTAAAAATAATTATAATTTATTGCCATAATAAAAATGAAAATACAACTTAATGTATACATATCACAACTTAATATATAGAGATATGAGCAAAAGGATCAATTTATCGCATAAACGATATCTTCCAAAGGACCCAATCCATGAATTGTATACTGTGTTACAAAAAAATAAAATAAATGGTACGCTTCAACGTTAAATTTATGAAAATAAGAAGAAAAGCAAAGAAGAAGAGAAGAAAAGTTAGAAGTTTTCAGGCAGATAATTGGCAAGCAAATAAATGCCGCTTTAGATGATTTTTAAATGTCGTAATGTGAGGAATATTACGAAAATCAGTAGGCAAATTGTTCCAAAGGGTTATCATCTGTACAGTAAACGAGTTATGGTAAAATTCGGTATTATGGATCGGGAACATAAGCAGAGAATCAAGTTGAGATCTTATGGGTAAACCATGCGACGATAAGCGCTGAAATATACAGTACAGGTACCTTGGTGTTTGATTATGAAGACCATTATGTGACATAGTCAATATATGAAATGATCCACGATTCTGGCAGGTTAATATCTGTAAGTAGATACGGTATGGAGTTATCTGTTGAGATCTATCGAGATCAAAAATACACCGTATGCAGTTGTTCTGAAGTCTTTGCAGTTTGTTTCGGAGTGTTACCGAAAGATCAGGATATGCGGTGTCAGCGTAATCTATATGGGGGAAAATAACAGAATAACAAAGATTACAACACCGTGAAATATATGGTAAAAAATGTGTTATGTGGTCACCACAGAGTGGTAAAGTTTAAATTTTTTGTTATCTTCGGTGTTTTTCTTTAAATCATTATGTCAAATTTTGTATACACCGAATATTTACGAATTTTTACAATAAAATGATAAAATCATCATCCACACTACCAGGGGTGGTCTATTTTTTCATGGTCCTGATGCAGAAACAAAAAATTGAAAGAACTCCTGAAATAGAGGAAGCTGTTCTTCATAAAGTTGAAAATGACTACAAGTTACAACACTACTATCAACTACAAGCACTAGAAAATTAGCATAAATATTCACCATTTGTCATGTACTTGTCTGGAAGATTTTGGTAGAGAACTTACTTTATCTTTACTATATTGAAAGGATTAAAGCGTTATTCCCATGTGACTTTCAATTTTGTTTAAATTTTTGTGTGTGGTTTGCAAACATGTTGACTGAAAATCCATTATTTGAGGTTAGAATTTTATTTAGTGATGAGGCAAGTTTTACAAGAAATGCCATTCGAAATGTTCATAATAACCATTACACAATATTATCATTATTTTCTGGAAAATGGATTGCCAGTGCTATTGGAAGACTCACTGCTACTTCTAAGAAATCAAATGTGAAAATAAATTATATAATAAAATTTTTTAATCGTTGGATATGTCGATAATAGAATACATTGAAATATTTTTGAATAATCTTTGAAAGAGTTCGTCATTCCATGAGGCGAAGACTGGATGCGTGCATTTTTATGCGATTGAATATGGTAAAACAGAAGTTATCTTATTGAACACCCTGTATACGATAGACTAATGATACCAATGGTACTCTATTTAAGAGCATTCAAGCAGCAACTGTGACAAATTTTAAATTTCTAGCTCGATCAGTCTAACAAATTCAGATTTAAAGGACTCAATGACTATTGCTAAAAGAATTTCTAAGTAAAATAACTCAAAAACCAAAAGCAAAGTATTCCAACAATATTATTTATAAATTTCATAATATCTTTAGTTTTTGTTTCAAGCTTTTACTAAATTAATAAATTATCATTTTTATGTTTGACTATGTTTAAATGATAAAAAAATTTATATAATTATCGCAGACCAAAATTAATAGCGTAGCTGCAGACTACTAAGCTTCATAGTATTTGTGACTATCAGTGACTATCAGACCAAAAAGTTGAGGTAGTTCATACAGGTGATCAAAAAAAAAAAACTTGCGGTTTGTACAAGCATCAAGACCGTGAAAAAATAGGACACCCCTGGTAGTGTGGATGACAATTTTGTCAGTTTATTGTAGAGATTCATAAACATTAGCTGTATACCAAATTTGAAATAATTATTCCAAAAAAACGCAGGAAAAAAACCAAAATTAATAAAATAGATTGAAAGTTTACTACTCTGTAGTGCCCATATGACGCATTTTTGACCACATGTTTATTAGCATTTTTTTCCTATTTTATAGAGTATAACTGACCCCTGCAATATGTACATGTCGTTCATTAACACCCTGTATGCAGAACATTCATTATGTTGGGTGTTGTCTTTGACATCTGTCATGCGCCGTGCATTATTAACTTTCTTCTCTCAGCACCTATATTAAGGTTCAGATACTCATATGACTTTTATTATTTGAATTCTGAATCTTATAGAAAACTTTATTTATTTTTGGAAGAATGTAGCGCCTCGCCCGCAAGCGACTTCGGCGGAGTGACAATATAACCGTCTTGTAAGAGACTATATATTTTCTAATACATACAAGGAACGTTTCGCCTCAAACCGCCGAGGTCACTTGCGACCGAGGCGTTGGATTTGAAATATCAACAGAAAATCGTCCATTTTGGAATAATGTAGCGAATCGCCTGCAAGCGACCTCGGCGGAGTGAGAATAAAATCGTCTTATAGGAAACTTTATGTATTCACTAAGATATATAAGGACCGTTTACATAAAATCCTTTGTTTTGATGAGGAATCTTGGTAAGGTTTGTAAAGTTGTGAGGGTATGTAATGGGAAAAACGATTCTCACAGCTACTGTATCTATTACCTCCAGATGGTACTGTGATCCTCTGGGCGCCCATAGTCATGTTTAAAGACGCATATTGAAGTGTATATGTGAGTAAGGTGTTGTATGTCAATGAGCGGAAGTGTTTGGTGCGGTTTTTGACCTTTATTTTTACTTTGATAGCATGGGCAGAGAATTTGAGAGTTCTATCCAATGTTATCCCGAGGTAGTTGCAAATTGGTGAAGCTGTGATAGGAGAAGATTGAATTAAGGTACCGTTGATGCAAGGGGGATTTGGAGATTTTGGTGTTTAGACATTCGTTCGGATTGACTGATGGCGAACAAACTGGCTTCATGTGAATGCATCAACTTCATGCAATCCGAACGGATCTTCAGAGTCTGGATCTCTCTCGCACAAAAGGCAGTTTTGTTGTTGTGGAAGGAGCAATGGGAATAGGGAAGAAAGGGGTAAAGAATTGGGTTTTAGAAGGACTTATTCAGATCCTCCATTTTCAGTATTATTTCTCTACGCTTTGGGTAAGCGTCTGCAGCCTTAGGATTGAAGATGGAATGTCAACATCATGTGATGGGATGAGATATAGATCTACTGTGTTTGAAGCCAAGCTGGTATGACGAAATCCTCTTTGCAAAAACATCGAGCAGCTTGTTCTTCAAGAGTACCTCGAAAAGCCCATTATGGGTAGCAATGAGATAGGCTAATAGTTCGTTGGGTCGGATAGAGAAGAATCTTTCGTGGGGATGCATATGATAATAGAGGTCCTCGAATCTTGTGGAAAATGCTGGGTGGTAAAGCAAAAATTGTATGTTATCTTTAATAGGCGTGGATATCAAGATTCAGCTTCCTTAAGATTTTTCTTGTGATTTTGTTGTATCTAAGGCTGTGCTGGTTCCCCTGCTAAGTAGTGAAAAGTATTCTTCCTTCTGCAAAAGACCATCTTAAGCGACTTTTGGTACTTCGAAAGTTTGCGAACTTGATGTTAGTAGTTTCTGTTGATTTTATCATAGGCCTCAATGTATTTTTCGCTTCTGAAATGCTACACTTGGTTTTGAATATTTTTATTAACTTAGTTAAACTTTATGTTAGAGTAGTCTTCTAATAATATCTAATGATATTAACAAATAAATGAATATCATTTGAACACCTACCAAATTTTGTAAGGGTTTGTTAATGGTTTCAATCGACTCATAACAGGGTTATATCGGTTTAAAGCTGTTTTTTTAGGTCAGGAACGATATTAAAAGTCGTGATGAGCAGTTTCATGTTATGTCTTATATCAGAGGAGTTGTAATTAACACAAAATTTTACATAGTCGCAAATTCGTTGATGTATCTCTTTTTGGCTGAGTGGAGGTTAAAGTTGCTAGTTATTAGACACTTATCATACAGCAATGTTAAATATTGTTTATTCCGTCTTACTTAAAGGATGGATATATATAAATCAACAGTATATGTGTATGTATGTACTCTAACTGTGCCATTCATAATAGTAAGGTTTATGGCGATGTACAGTATTAAAAGGATGATGTTTTAAATTGATAAAATCTCTAGGAAAGTTTTAAGCTACACACATACATTCTGCACCAAACTCGTTGGCCTAACATTAAATTTATTGTGCAAAATCTAAAATACGATACACAACAAAACGTTAAATAACAATTTATTTATAATTCACAACACCACGAATTGTTAATATCAAAAAGCAAATAAAATGATCCCTTTATTTCTTCACAATGACGTAATGTTAAGATAAAATTTATCAAAGTAAAAATAACGAAAAACGATTAAACTAAACATTCTTTCGATCAATTCAAACAGTTATTTTCTATATCATGTACACAAAGTTTTAAACATTCTGTATTTTATCCAATATAAAAATGTAATCGTAATTAAAACGATTACAATTAAAACAAGAAATAGCTCTGGGATATGTGCTCAAATCTAACCGATACTTCAAGATGTGATAGAGATTTTCTTAGGGTTGTCTGTGGCATATTTCAAATCGTTCCAGCCAGTTTTTATCATATATTAGAACTCTTCATATTTCTTCTTCTACTGTTTTAATCTCGCCTCTTATAAGTTCAACCCAACCCAACTCAAACGAATTCAACTGAACTAAATTCAATCCAAATATATCCACTTCTTAGGTTGTCTGTGTCTTAAGTCTGTGTCAATTTTTTATTATTCAACCATAGTTCTTGGCAAAACAGACCAACTTAAGCCAATACAAAACACCTCCTTATGTTTTTAACGTGATCGCGGAGAAGCTGCTACCAGATATCTGGCCTGGGATATTAGACTGCCAAATTATGTGGCTTTAATCCTTCTGATTTGCTGCGATCGACGTGAGCTCTCTTCGCTCACGTTCGTGATGGTTGGAAAAAAGGCTTTGATAAACTTATTGAAATTACGTACGCTTTCTACCTACGCGAAAGGGAGAAGAATCTCTTGTTTTTTTGTTCTTCACTCTCACTTATTTATCCTCTCCATATATGCTCCTCCCTCGTTCTTCCTCTCCATTCCATCCGCAATCATGGTGATGGAAAAACCAATTCGTTAACTGTTTGAAGTTATCTATATTTTCTACATATCCGGATGAGGGGGATAATCCTATCCTTCTCACCTAATCTTATCTCTTTTCTCTCTCCCATTCTGCTCCATTTCCTTCACCATCATTGCCATTCCACCAATTTTCCTCTTAGCTCATGAACTATGTCCTCATTTCCTCCAGTTCTTTCACCATCATAAACTCTCTCAAAGACCTCATCACTTCATCTTCAGTTTTCTCATCTCTCACCAATAGACTCGTTCCACTCCTCTCCTAAAATTTCAGCCCAAATCCTCATTTCCAACTCAAGTCTTTTTCTCAAATCGGGTGCATCAAAAAACGCATGATGGAACGACGTGATAACGACGTGTTTGGAAAGTACTTGGGTTATGTAATAATCCATTTGAGTTTCTTTTTCATATCGTTCTTAATGAAAGTCTTAGCCTACCTGTTATACGCATCGTTTTTGCTATTTTGCAAATATAAGCTATGAAGCTGATGTATGTAGTTCATGTGGGGTAAATTTTCTCAAAGTAGTTAGGCCTTGGTACATCCCCACAATTTATGATTCATTCAAGAGTCAGAAACTCGCCCAAGATTTTAATGAACGTCATGTAGAACAGAAGGATGTAATTTTTATATTGGAAATTTGGAGCAATGGTACTCCAAAAGTGGTATCTTTTAAGTACACAAAATTCTTCAGGTCTTGTGTTCTATTTCATACCATCTACAGAGAAATGTATTCGCCAGCTTCATATTGAATGTGTGCTTACGTAACCGATGTCGAATTAAGCTGCCTTTTGTGCGAGAGAGATTTGGGTATTTGGAAATTCGTTTAAATTGGCTAATGGCAATACGTGACTCCAGTGTATATTCGCCATCAGTCAATCCGAGCGAATCTCCAAATACTCAAGTCTTTTTCGCAACTTTAGGAAATGGGCGAGCAGCCTCAACAAACATAATTTGACCATTTTTTCCATTTTCCTAAGTTTTTTTTCTCTCCAAGTTTCGTTTCTCTTCTATGCTAGCAAATCCATCGACCGGTATATCAACAGCACTTCTACTGCTTTTGTAGAAATGGAATTTACCAATCGATCTCAATATATTGGCTTATTTCCTGGCTCCAAAACACTTTATCATATCGGTACTGCGTATAGTGTTATTGATCTTATGACATTGGCTAAAAGGTTGCGTAGTATCCTGGCCCCTTTTCTTAACCATTATTCTGGCTAGATTTTTCTGATTTGTGTCAGAAAAACCTTCTCTTTTAGTTTTTTAATATGCTGTCTGTATCACTTTAAGATCTTTGTCTAACTTTCGAAATTTCACAAAAGGCACATTTTTGCTTTTGCTTTCTGAAGGTTATTTCTACTTCCTTTAGATTTTTTCGTCCTTCTAGAATAACAATCACAGCTTTTTCTTCTGTTAGCTGCAATCCCATTTCTGTCATCTTTTCTGTTTTTGACAAAACATATTGGGTTTTGTCTATAATCTCGTTAACATCTTTTCCCTTTAGGAGGACAGCTAGATCATAAGCATTGGTGTTACCGGACTTAAGGTAACAATAGGAAACAGCCCGACCCAATCCAATCCAATCCATGCCACCTCAACCCATAATATTCTCCTAAATGTTGTTTAGACAATAAATGATGAATTGAAGATCAGCATCCCTGACACAGTTTCAAATCATTCGATAGATATCTTAATATTATAACAAGAAGATTCATTGTGTTGAGCAATTGATGAACATTTGATCAATTTGAATATCAATTTGTCATTTGAACAACATTTATACCAAGCCACATCACGATTCTAATTACTTCTCAATAATTACTTAAACATATACAGGGTGAGTCAATAGTGCGGGGATGGAAGATTGTGGCTTTACCGTTGAAAATAAAAATAATGTTTTTATGTCATCATACATTATTATCAAAGCTGCATCGTTAAAATTATTTTCAACTATACAGGGTGTTTCACTATTCTAGGCCCGTATTCAACTTAATTTTTTTAAATGGAACCCCATGTATCTTTTCACATATGCTGATTAATTGTCTTAAATGCTATAAGTGCATATCTTGTTTTCAAATTTTGAATGCAAGGTTGCCAAGTTATTAACAATTTTGTGAAAATTTTTGAAGAATCATGTGACACTTAAAATTCGTTATCAGCATTGTTATTAAATATTGAAAATTGTAATTTGGCATATCGATAAACAAAGCTTGGGTCTTTCGAACGCCACTAATATTGGGTAATATTATACAGGATGGTTACTAGAACCGGCTAATTTATGAAATGTTTGAGGGATCATAACTTTGTTATTTTAAATGGAACACCATATATTTTTTCAATGCCTGAGAAGGCTTTATTAATTACCTTTCATTTTTGTTAAGTATATGGTATATCTAACATAAAATTTAAATTAACTATGAGAAAGACATTTTTAAACAAATGGAAGTGCGTCTATTTTGTAAAAGATGATGAAGTATACATGTGTGCATATTCAGTTAAAAAAGAACTAGAATTTTCGAAATGGTTATTAGAAAAAGATCAACAACAATGTAATTTTTACGATAATCTTCTATACAGCAAATAAGCGATGTTTTGTAAAAATAACTATGTTAACCGCCTTAATCTTCATTACTACGATATGGTCAACAGTAAATTTATATGAGAAGTAGCCCACTAACAACAATGCTGCTAAACTATCTGGGCAGGGATATTAGAATCTTATTTGATCAGATTGTATTTCTTCGAGGCAATCGTCAATGGATAATTTATTTATTTATTTACTTCAAGGGATGCAAACAGGGTGAACCCCCAGCGAAGCATCTACAGTACAATTAACAAAATTATAATAAAGAACAGAACATAAAATAAAAATAGAATACACAATAACCATACAATAGCTCTAACAAAAAAAATAATAATAATAGAAGGATCAAGAATTAAATTTTTTTGACTTTATTCAATTACATCCCACAATTACGAAGTAGTAGGTATAAATTGCAATGAGGTCGTTCCGCTTATGCCCCACAAAAACCGTCTAAACGCAGTATACGAGATATTAAACAAGTCAATACTTCGATAGTGAGAATCAAATGAGTACATAAGTCTTTGAAGAGGCGAGCTAAAATGAGCGTTGGTATTTGATCTATTAAGTCTAAAAGCCTGACCACATCTAGTACGATAAGACGGCACCGAAAAGCATAATCTTTTTGAATTTCTGAAAAAATCAATTGCCAAAACTTTTAGAAGATGTTTTACGAGACGTTTGACAAAGAATGTGGTCTCAGTACGATGGCACACCTCTTGATTATGATAAGATTTTTCCAACAAACTTAAATAGAATTTTTGAAAAGTTGTTTTCTTAGTACTATTGTCTGTACACAGATCCATGCTTTTCCATCTTTTACGAAATAAACTTACTTGCATTTGTTTAAAAATGTCTTCTTCATAGTCTATTTCTTGTGAAAAATCAAGTTTATGCCGACATTTTTGAAATAGTGTAATTATCTCAAAAAGTATACATGTTGGGTATACCGTATGCTTAACAAAAATGAAAGATAATTAATAAAGCCTTCTGAGGCATTAAAAAAATATAGGGTGTTCCATTTAAAATAACAAAATTATTGTCCGTCGAACATTTCATAAATTAACCGGTTCTGGTAACCATCCTGTATAATATTATCAAATTGTATTAGTGGGGTTTCAAAGACCAAAGCTTTGTTTATCGATATGCCAAATTGCAATGTTTAATATTTAATAATAATGGTGATAATGAATTTTAAGTCAAAACAATATTTTTCAAAGTTTGCACAAAATGATTAATAACTTGGCAACCTTGCATTCAAAATTTGAAAACAAGATACGCATTTATAGCATTTAAGACAGGTAATCAACATATCTAAAAAGATGTATAGGGTTCCATTTAAAAAAATGAAGTTGACTAGGTTTCTGGAATTGTGAAACACCCTGTGTAGTTAAAAATAATTTTAGTCTATGCAATTTTGATTATAATCTATGATGATACAAAAACATTTTCTTTATTTTCAACAGTAAGGCCACAATCTTCCGTCCTCGCACTATTGACTCACCCTGTATGTAATTTCTTATATTATTTAACACATTCTGCACCAAAGTCGATGGCCTCATTAAATTTACTGTGCAAAATCTAAAACTCTATACACAACAAAATTTTTAATATCAAAACACAAATAATTCTCATATACAATCGTCCCTTTCAAGCATCAACAGTGACGTAACGTAAAGATAAAACGTATCAAAGTAAAAATAACGAAGAACGATTCAGCGTATTC
Source organism: Onthophagus sagittarius (assembly GCA_036711965.1). Classification (NCBI taxonomy): domain Eukaryota; kingdom Metazoa; phylum Arthropoda; class Insecta; order Coleoptera; family Scarabaeidae; genus Onthophagus; species Onthophagus sagittarius. Next base: position 68,133,595 of record JASERS010000003.1, read on the forward strand.
TCATAATTAAGCGCCATTTCGCGTCGGAATGTTAATTCACGGCGGGAGTTCGTCGAAAGGCGAGAGTAAAAAGAGGCGATAATCGCGTGCGGTGCACGCGTTGATTTCGCGATATTCCCGGTATAAAGGAGAGAGGGCGCGCGAAATTTAATTATGCTTATTATTCGATAATAAGAGAGGAGAATGGCGTGATTAATTGCGTTCGATTGTTGCGGATGCGCGAAAAGAACTCCGATCGATCCGTCCGTCCGTCTATTTTACAACCGTCGTTCGATTATTACCGCGAAGAATCGAATTGAACGCGAGAATAAATCGAATCAATGCATAACAACGTTGATAAAGTAATTCATTCGGTTTAATCAAGCTAAAAAAAAAAATCGGGTTTGATCTTAACCTTACACAATGTTATTTTTTGGTTTTATTTCTAGTGTTGGAAAAACATATTGCCACATTAATAAGTAAACGATGATGTGGCGGTGTAAACATGTTTTTGTGTGGCAAATTGATTAAAATGAAAAAAATTCCCTTTGAATGAAAAGAAGGGTACCGAGTTGTCTATCTAGATTCTAGATAATATCATTAACATAGTATACTTGAGTAGATAAGGATGAATCACCTTATCGGTTCAATTTTATTATCTATTATTTTTTTTGTAATGTGGAATGTAAACATTCTTGATTTCCCGCCATTTCTTGAATCGCCGTCGGGGGCCCCCGTTTCGGGAGAACGGCGGCGGTTGGGAAGGGCACACGGCTTACGGCTCACGTCGTGGTCGTGAGAGTATAGTAGTAGTCCCCTCTCGAGGAGATCCCCTTGAATGGGCTCTCTCCTACCGAGAGAGGCCCGGACAGGCCCGTTTTCCGCTTCGACTGTACCAACCGCTACGGAATGTTGCAGCGCTGGACGGCATTCCGAGGCGCCGCGCCCCTCCGTCGCCGGCCGCCGCCGCCGCCACCACGGCCCCGAAGCCCCGGCGAGCGGCTGAACGGCCGAACGCGAGCCTCGGCCCCCCTAAGGTCCCCCTCTATGCCTGCGGACCCCGGCGGCCCCCTGCGGATCGGCGCGCCGCCCGTCCTCTTCGGTACTATTGCGACATCGCCCCGATAACATCGCTACACTAATCAAGACCAATTACAGCCGGACAAATTAGTAGCTCTTCTCTTGGCGTGTATGTGCGTGCGTGTAAGTGCGTGTGTGCGATTCTATTATTAAAAAAATTCATATTGTGTCGTTCAATTTTATGTTGTTCCTTAATTTGTATTGATTAAAACTAACTTTTAGTCGGCTCATACACTGTGATGCAAAACTGTCACATTTTCATACAGAGCTAATGTACTGTGAGCGTCAAAAAAAAGTAAACAGCTGTTGTTTTTCTATTAAAAGGTTAATAAAAATGCAGTTAATAACGAAAATCAAAAAGTTTTATTGCAGTCTTCACAACTCATCTATACTATATTTAAATCAATAGAAACATGAAAAAAAAAAACAAATCATTATCCGTAATAATTCAGATTATTGTAAATATCTACCGAATTTACGCGTCAAAAGAAAGTAAACAGAATTCGGAACCAATAGGTATTAAGTACAAAAATAAATATAATATTAATTTTTAATACTTGGTTTGAGCTCCTTTGGCCTTCAACACCTCCCTTAATCTCCTTGGCATGGATTCCACCAAGTTTTTTGTAATATTTTGAGGGATTTTCATCCATTCTTCAGTTAAAGCTTTTTTAAGATCGTCTTTATTTGAAATTGTCCTTTCTCTGATCTTCCTGTCAAGGTGATCCCACAGATGTTCTATAGGATTAAGGTCTGGGGACTGCGGTGGATGATCAAGGGTTTCAGGGACTCGGTATAGCATCCATTCCTTCACAATTTTGGAAGTGTGCTTTAGATCGTTATCCTGTTGGAAGATCCAGTTCTCTGATAAGCCCAATTCATTAATACTCGGGGAAATATTGTTCTTTAAAATGGTTAAATAGTCCATTTTATTCATTGTTGATTCAATAAAAACTAGATTACCGACCCCTGACGCCGCCATACAGCCCCAGACCATAACCGAGCCTCCACCGTGTTTGATGGTATTGGTAACAAATTTCTCTTTGAAGGCCTCATTTTTTGGCCGCCATATCTTTGGTGGTTTTCTTTTACCAAAAATTTCAAATTTACTTTCATCACTAAATAATATATTTTCCAAAAATCTGGAGCTTCGTTCTGATATTCTTTTGCGAAATCAAGACGTTTCTGTTTATTTATTTTCGATACGTAAGGCTTTTTACGGGGTGTTCTTCCATGCAGGTCACTTCTATGGAGTGTTCTTCGTATGGTACTGGAACTTATGGTTGTGTTTGCTATCTGCGATATGTCGTTTGCTATTTTAACCGCACTTGAACATGGATTATTCTTCACTTCTCTTACCACTGCTCTAGCCTGTGCTTCTGTAAGGCGCTTTGGTCGTCCAACGCGTTGTAAATCGGCTACAGTATGACGTTTTGCGTATTTATCCAAATTTTTTTTTATTGTGCAGTGATTTCGTCCCATTATTTTAGCTATTTCGCGTAAGGATTTACATTTTTAATTTAAACTTAATATAATTTTACGCATTTCTATACTTGTTTGTTTTCCCATGATGATTTTTGGTATTTATAATTAATTTCGACGTTCAACCACTTGCTGTTTCTTCTAAAATGTTCTAAAATTGTCCTGGGAGGGGTTTATAAGTATTTATACGAAAAGTGTGGTACTTCCCCTAAATCTAAAATGATTTACAACAACCGGACCGGCTGTTTACTTTCTTTTGACGCGTAAAAATCGGGATATTTTTACTCTAAAGGGGATTTACCATATTTGTGGGTTTTTTTTGCTTAACTATTTTTTACGATAGGATTGCTCACAAATAATGTCGTAAATTTTGATATATACATTTTTATTGTAAGTTAACAGAATCGTAGTAAAAAGGGTTTTTAGAAGTAAACAGCTAGTGTTTACTTTCTTTTGACGCTCACAGTATATGAGGAAATGATTGTCTATGCCCTAAAACTGAAGGCGCTATTAATTAGCCCATATACTGTAATGTAAAACTGTCACATTTACAGTAGCTCCAAGCCAAACTGGGACACTAGAGAAAAACACTCTCTTACCTAACAATGTTCGAACTAAAGGTGGTAGGGAAATAGTGGTAAATTTATTTTCGATAGTTTATTTATTGGACTTTCAAAATCCAAACATGAAACATAACATTTATTCGCTATAATAACAATAATAATTAAATAAATGAAAGTAGTAGAAAAATTAGACACAAGCCAAAGTCGTGCCGGAATCAACAATACACAAAATGAATGTAGCTATGAATAATAATAATAATGAAATAAGAACAGTAGTGGATTTGTACTTTTTTACTGGTTTTTGTATATTAAAATTCGGCTTTACATGTTTCGACACGTGGTCATCATCAGAAGCGCTACAATTTTTATTAAATAGTGTTAAAGTAAAGTTTTTTTTAAAATAAAAATAAAAACAATAATTTACTCGTTAACAAAAGACAGAGATTGTTGCAAAATTCATGATCCACTTTTGATAACACGAAAACATCACAGTAAATTTATTAACCCTCCGTCTGTCGGGCGCGCTTTCTTAACACTTTCGATCGGGTGTGGTCTGTGGAGTCCAAAATAGAAAAAACTCTAAAGGACGCCAACGTGCTAATTTCTCATAAATATGTTTTATATGATGCTTGTACTATATAATAACCTAATACAGGGCCAATTCCAAACTCACGTTTTATGTTAATTTGATTTAAAGAAAATGTTTATAATTTAATCACATATTTTTCAAAATTTGGAAACAACGCCTAAATAAAGGAAAAGAAAATCGATCTATAATAATATTTATTTAAAAATGTATAAAGTGTTATAAAAAAAATGTCTTAACTAAAGAATAATATTCTATGCACAAACTGGAGGGCTTCAAACTGTGGTCTCCATATTTCCCAAACAATCGTTTCAGCACGCTGTTATGTGCTTCATGCACAACCAACATTTACAAATTTTGCAAAAATAACGAGTTTTTCGTCTTTTGCAATATTTACAGTTTCCTCTTTTCCCTGGTTGTGGCTCTGGAATAATCTCCTCTTCAATACCTGAGAGCCTCAAGGCAGAAGTGCGCACACTTTTGGTCAAGTGCTTATCAACGGCTCTTCTTTGCATGTTATTTTTCACTAACATACCAAGATTTTTTTGAAACAGTCTGCGAGTTTTAGCAAATTCACCATCTGGTATGTTGCCTTTGTAGATAACAAAAGCGTTAATTGCTGCTATATTGAGGAGGTTATAGAAAATTACCATTGGCCAACGCTTTGTGTTTCTTGCAACATTGTATCATGTGATCATTCCATCAACAACACCTACTCCACTTTTTGTGCTATTATAGAAAGTAATTATGTCGGGCTTTTTCCGATCACCGGTAGCTTCATCGATATGATCGTCTCGGTGCATTGTTGAAACTACAAGCACATTCTTTCCTTTTTTGGGTATATATGAAACTGCAGTTATATCATTACTAAATGCGAATAACGAAGAATATACTTTCCTGTTTTTAACTTGTGTTATTTCAAGAGGTAGTTCTCTTCTATTGGCTCTAATTGTACCAACCATTGAATATCCTGTGAACCAACGATCTATTGTAACATTTCTTCATGATCCTAATAAATGTGAACATTCTTTCAGTTACTGCAGCGGTAGAGTTGTCAGTTTTATATGGACCATTGGGTTGAACACCAGCGTAAATTTCTATGTGTGAAGTGAAAAATGTTTTGGCATCAACAACGGCGAAGACTTTCAATCCGTATTTGTTTGGTTTACTTGGAATGTACTTTCGGAAATTGCACCTACCCCTAAAGGCAAGCAGCATTTTATCTAATGTTACATACTCGCCCACAGAATAAGTTTTCTTACAATTGTCGTTGAACTTGTCAACAATAGTACGAACTGCTGCTGGTTTGTCCATTTCTTTTCTTTGACCTCTAGTTGTGGTATCGTCTAAGCGAATGCATTTCAATAAGAAGACGAACCTCCGTTTTGCCATTGTAGCAGGAAATATCTCATATCCCATGCCGTCTGATGACCAATACTCTGCTAGATGTGTCCTTGATCCATGATGGAGCCCAGCTAAATAAAGCAAACCGATCAGCGCTTGGATTTCTACAAAGTCGGTAGGTCTACACTCAGTCTTATCTTGGTATTTAACAGAAATTTGATCAATAAATAAATTAGTGTTTTCAACTACAATATCAATGCAGTTTCCAAACATGTACATCCAGCATTGAATGGGAGATAATGCGTCACGTGCTTCACCGATGACCCCCGGCAGGTGAGACACTATGTTTTCGTTGCGAGTTCTAATATTTCTAGGTGGGACAGCCTTTTTCCATTTAGTTCCATCTTTACCAAAAAAATACGAGCATCTATCACGAATCACGGGTTGTTCATCTTCATCATCCTCGTCGTCATCCTGATGCATAATATCTGCATCTTCATTTACGTTTTCCTGCTCGGTTTCTGTATCATGATCACTGATACTTACAAAATCTGGATCTGATATCGAACTATCGTCAGACTCTTCTATTTCACTGCCCGTGCTAACTTCTTCATACAGTTTCTGTAATCTTTCTCTCTCCTTTTCATAAGGATCCATATCACAATGCTATCAAATAATAAATCATTTATTATTTTATCAAATCATATTAGAAAATTGTGTGATACTACTTACCTATTTGTAAGTATGCTATTTGTAGATTGCTAACTAGATATTTGATATTAGTTATAAATAATTTTTACGCACTTTTCTATTCTCTATATTTGTAAAATAAATAAAACATATAATACATATAATAAACCATCCAAAATAAATTTTTCTTTATTTCCGACCCCTTTTAGTTCGAACATTGTTAGTTTGGCGAGTTTGGCTTGGAGCCACTGTACACGCGGAGGTAATGTATACGAGCAAATGTGATCGTTTGTGCCCCAAAACTGAAGACGCTGTTAGATATTGACATAGCACGAGAAGATCCTTTCACACTTGCTCGCTTGCAAATGCTTCAGCTTTGCATCACCCCTCTTTAAATGTATCTTTCCTATCAATATTCCAAGAAACGTTGAATTACAATTACGATATTACAAGATACCTATATTTGATTTAAGCTTAATCCAATTTATCGAATTATATCTAATTTTTTTTACGTTTTTATGCACGTATTTGATTTAACATTAATTAAAAAGAATTATTTTATTTTAACATCGCAGTGAGACCTCAACATTAGCTGGGGTTAAGTTCTGAAAATATGCCACGAGTAATAATAATATAATATAATAATAGTATTTGAGTAACTCAAAAAAGCGCATAATATAGTCAACTAACAACATTAAGAGCATCTAAAAATTACATCCACAATAAACGACGACACAAATACAGATGAGTGAGGCATGCGAAATAAGGTCTATACTAGGTCATCAAAAGTGGTCAGACAATACTCATCCACACTGTATCCCAGTACTCATCCACTGCCATCCCTAGCTCTTTCAGTGCGAGTATAATCAATTGATTATACTCGCAATAATATTGATTACCAGGTTATCATGTTGATTTTGAAATTGTAAAGATTTTTTTTAAATGTATAAGAGACAGTTAAATATATAAAAACACGATAGTCTTAAGATTTTTAACATTACAAAAAACTTCTTCAACACTCAAATAATTTTAATTCGAAATCACTCGATTACATCGTCTCTGAGGACTAAACACCCGAGCAACATTTGCAGAATGACCCCAAGCGAGAATGACATATGATAAGTGTGCATAAAAATGTCCCTAGTACGCAGTCATTACTGTATTTACTGGAACGATATTAATTAAATTTCTAATACAGTAAATAATTTTGTTTAACTTACTGGTAGTTCGTATTGCATGCTCTTCCCATGCAAGTTTACAATCTAAATGAACTAGATATTTGACAATATCAACATTATCAATTAGTGCACGTAATGAGTAATTAACCGCTGAGTCTTAGATTTATTTACGCAAAACTAATTAGCTGAAGACCAGCCTGAAATGCAACGCTGAGATCTAACCACCTCACTATGAAGATCTGGCAAATTATCACTTATATTCACAATTGTATCATTATCAACTAACATAATCTCAGTATAGGAATAACAGCACAGATCCTTAGTTTATTTTTAAATGTTGAATCCGCGAATAATGAAGTATTGAATATTATGAGGTATAAGCTACTTCTGTGTAACAATAATAAAAAATTCAATTACACTTTTATCCTTCTGTTAGTATTGAAACTTTTCCTCTCTCATCAATTCTTCTGAAAACATTTATAATCTTCTAGAAGCAATATCAACTCTTCTGCAAGCATTCCAAGTCGTTCAGAGGCAATATCAAGTCTTCTGGAAGTATTTCAAATCTTTAAGTCAGAAGCAATATCAAATCCTTTGGAAGTGCTTCAAGCGTCCTAGAGGCAATATCAAGTCTTCTGGAGGCATTTCAAATCTTCTAGACACAATATCAAGTCTTCCACAGGCAATATCAAGTCTTCTGAAAGCATTTTAACTCTTCCAGAGGTGATATCAAGATACAGTAACAAATTTTTAGGAAGCATTTCAAGTTTTTTGGAAGCATTTAAAATTTTCTAGATGCAGTAACAAGTCTTCTGGAAGTATTACAAGTCTTCCATAAATAACATCAAGTGTTCTGGAAGAATTTTAACTCTACCAGGGACGATATCAACTCTTCTGGAAATATTCCACGTCTTCTAGATGTAGTATTAAATCTTCTGGAGTCATCGTAGGTCTTCTAGATGCAGTACCAAGTCCTCTGAAAGCATTGCAAGTCTGATGTAAGCATTTTAAGTCTCTCAGAGGCAATATCAAGTCTTTTGAAAAAATTTTAGTTCTTCTAGAGGCAATATCAAGTCTTGTGAAAACATTTAAAATCTTCCAGAAACAGTACCAAGTCTTATGAAAGCATTTCAAATGTTTTGAAAGCATTTGAAGTCTTTTGGAATCATGTCAACTTTTCCAGGGACCATATCAAGTCCTCTGGGAGCATTACAAGTTTTCTGGAAGTATTTTAAGTCTTTTGGAAGCATTACAAATTTCTCAGGAATAATATCAGATCCTCTGGCACCATTTAAAACTTTCTAAAATCAATATAAATTTTCCACAAGTGATAATAATTGTTCTGAAAACAGTTTAACTCTACAAAAGGTGATATCTACTCTTCTGAAACTATTTCAAGTCTTCTAGATGCAGTATCAAATGTTCTGGAAGCATTGCATGTCTTCTGTAAACATTTCAAGTTTTTTTGGAAGTATTTAAAGTCTAACTGCTCTTGCTAACCGTAATATATTTTGTCTAATTGGAAGTAGATGAGGGTTATTGTTGTTTGCCATTGTTGATTTCATTCATCCCATGATTTGCCAATATTATCTACAACCTCTTTTATATTAACTTGTTTCTAAAACTCAATAGTTCATAATTTCCTATTGATATTTTTATCCTGATCTATTCATTTAATTAGACAGTTGTATATTTAGACAGATTTGACACCTTCAGATAGGTTTTTCTCGATATTTTCAGTATGAAACCAACCTTGCATCATAAAATTCTTCACGACAACTTTTTCAAAACCGAAGAAAAAAATCATTTTTCTCAATATTCATGCATTTTTGACAAACTTTTCTGATTGATTTCCAATATAACCCATCAAAATAGAGAAAAAATTCAACCCAACCCATAATTCATTTTTATTATTGTTTGTACAAATTAGTACATTTTAATTCTTCTCAAATCCATCTTTGTTTTATTTCTTTACTTCTTTACTTCTTTTTAAACTAGCCTAATATTAAGCTGGAATTCTGCCATTATGGTTCTGTTAGCTTAAGAGAGATAGAAGTGCGACAGAACACTTTCAAGTTTACGAGAGATTTCAAGTTTTCTAGAAGCATAGGAGAAATAGAAGTGTCAATGTCTATGTTAACTGATTCAACTTTGCTTGGTTCTTATTTTAAAATGCGGTTTAAGAGGACTTTAATTTGTCATTGCTCCTTAATCTTTCTAGAATATAGATAGTATATCGTATAAAATAACGAATAGTCGTAATAAATAGTAGTTTGAAAAATGAATGAAAAAATAAATTCCGTACCAATAGCAAACAGCAAAATAAAGTAACAAAAAAACTTAACGTTTCTTCTCATCAAAACTAACGTTAGCATAAGATTTTTGAAAAAATGAAAAGATAGTAGGTTGCAACGCATATCTTTTTGAAACTGTTTATAAAGAACAAGAAAAAATTGAGGCCATTTTTCATTTTTGTGCTTTTGAATTAGCTCGCCAATAAATACGAAGAGCTTCCTTTTTTGGTTTTATAATGTTCGTGGATTAGCTCCTCGATATATTAATATTGATTTTGTAATAGTCTCCGCTTAGATTTGCATAAAATAAACGTGTAAGTCTATCACCAGCTGATTTAAATCAAATGGGTTGCTTTCTTAATGGCTTCTTACAAAGCTGATTTAGATAACTTCTTTATTTGTTTACATGAGCGCTTAGAATTAATGAAAGTATTTCAAAAACGAACTTGCATATTTTAGAAATAGCTTGAAATGCTGCCTTTAATTAAAAATATTAGAAGAATAAAAATATTGTTGAAAAGATTACTAAAAAGCTAATGCTTTTGGAATCAGTTGGAAAATTTAAGGGTTGTCGGCGTAATAATTAAGTTTGAAGTAAATGACCTTTTTGAATATCCTGTATATTATTGATCCCGAAGTTTCATAATTTCGTAAGTGATATTAAACGATTTCTCATGATAATATTGCACTAACTGAAAAATTTTATCTTTCAAATTTTACATTATGCTCTTCTTATCTGATAAGTTCTATGTTATAGATCTGTTATAAAACATCTTTGATGTAAAATATGAGAGTGTAATGGTTTAAATATTAACATATATCTATGATCATTATGTTTTCTACAACAGAACATGTAATAATTAGAAACTTGTCTTCGGTTCGTGTGAAATCCGACATACGCGTTAATGAAGTTTATTTCCTCACTTGTGCTGTAATATACTTTATGTATTACTTTATATTTCACTTTTAGTTTTTGAGATATTGTGATAATTGTTCGCTTATTAGCCATAAAAGAGATATTATTTTCATTAAAAAGAAACGAAATTATCATAATATCTCAAAAATTAATAACATTTTGTATTACGTCATTAACATCTTTAAATTCTTTGTATGTATAAAAAGTGTCTAAATAATGTCTTGGTTAATCCTTCACCTATAATAATAACCAAGATAATTGCCCTTAATTATTTTACGATATTTTCAATGTTGATGTCTAGGACAAAAACAAATGACGATAGCGCTTTAAGGTTTTCGACATTGGAGTTTATTAAGAAAGAGATCGAGACATCTCAGCTACTTTTTTTTCTAACTCTTATATCTTTCGTGTTATTCAGTCATTGAATTTAAATAATCTTATACACAAATAATTAAAAATAACATATGGAAAAATCACTGAAACGGGTCTAAAAGTTTCTGTATTTCTCATTCATTTGAGATAAAGAATAGAAGCAACCATGCGTAACCATGGCAACCAATTGTTTCAGATATAAAATTTTAATCATTGTGTTTAATAAACAAAATATCTAAAACAATTGGTTACCACGGTTATGCATGACTACTGCTATTCTTTATCTCAAATGAATGGGAATTTATGCATTACTTTTGAGAAACGGTGTATATTGATTACTTTTGCAATATTTGGTTTTACGACAAATAAAATAAGTCACTTTGTTTGCCATATCAAGCTGCTTACCACGAAATAAGCAGAAGTATGTACCAAGACTTATTGGGTTTGCATGGTGATACTATTTTAGATCAATGTCATTTTTAAATTCAGTTTTGAAAAAGAAATAGCATAAAAGTTATATCATACTAGTGGATTACCTATGTCAAAATTACATTAAGTGTTTAATATGTCATATACCTTCTTATGGGTATATGACCCAGTTAATACCAATACTACAAGTCTGAATTAATCTAAAACCAAGTTAAGCTTACGTCAAGACTGATTTAAGTGTTAAATACGTCATATAACTCCTCATGGGTAGCCAAGTTCATCAAGGCATCATATTGCTACCTAGTTAACATTAATACTGCATCTAAGAATGCACATTGCACAAAGATTTGAAGTCTCATTAAATCTAAAACTAAGTTAAGCCTACGTCAAGATTGAATTAAGTGTTAAATATGTCATGTAACTCCTCATGTGTAACTAAGTTCATCAAGGCATCCTATCGTTATCCAGTTAATATTAACACTGTCTATAAATGCATTTTACAGAAGTTTCAAATTTGAACAAATCTCAATTATCTCTTATGTCTTGATATGTGTGTTAACTCATTATATTTAATATAAATCTTCATAAAGTCTGCATTCAATATGGATTAAGTTTGCAGCGATGCAAATGTCTTCCCTGCATAAAACCTTTATCATATTTTTATTGGATCAAATTTGTAGGGAGTCAACTCTTTATCAAGATAGCATCATATCCCCATCGAGTCTGGTTTGGAATTAGATATCGACTCCTCCAGATTTTCTTTTTCATAAATCTCTTTGTGCATATAATTTGTTATTATACAGGGTGTTTTAGGAAGATCCTGTTATAATATTTTAGAGTGTTAGTTGTTCCTGCTTTATTAACTCAGCTAGGATCATCATTTCAGAACATTCCGGAGGATGTAGTAGTAGATGACCAACATTGGGTTTTTTTTTGTGATTTATATGAATATTCTACAAGGATTGAGCTTTAATTTAAGCCCAAGTTGACTGCGTCATTTTTATTGACAAAATAGTTATCAATTTTATTAAAATTGATCGATGTTAACATTGTGCTTTAACACAATTGGTTTGGGTTGTCTTACAAAATCACAACTTCTGTTCTAGAAATGTTGAAAAAATTAAATTCACTTTAAATATTCTACAAGGATCGAGCTTTATTTTAAGGCCAAGTTGATCGCTTCAACTTAATTAAGCTTAAAGCTATCAACTATTTTGTTTATCAAGAAAGAGATCGAGACATGTCAGCTACTTTTTTTTCTAACTCTTACATCTTTCGTGTTATTCAGTCATTGAATTTAAATAATCTTGTACACAAATAATTAAAAATAACTTATGGAAAAATCACTGAAACGGGTCTAAAAGTTTCTGTATTTCTCATTCATTTGAGATAAAGAATAGAAGCAATCATGCGTAACCATGGCTACCAATTGTTTCAGATATAAAATTTTAATCATTGTGTTTAATAAACAAAATATCCAAAACAATTGGTTACCACGGTTATGCATGACTACTGCTATTCTTTATCTCAAATGAATGAGAATTTATGCATTACTTTTGAGAAACGGTGTATATTGACTACGTTTGCAATATTTAGTTTTATGACAAATAAAATAAGTCACTTTGTTTGCCATATCGGGCTGCTTACCACGAAATAAGCATTAAGAAGAAGTATGTACCAAGACTTATTGGGTTTGCATGGTGATACTATTTTAGATCAATATCATTTTTAAATTCAGTGTTGAAAAAGAAATAGCATAAAAGTTATATCATACTAGTGGATTATCTATGTCAAAATTGCATTAAGTGTTTAATATGTCATATACCTTCTTATGGGTATATGACCCAGTTAATACCAATACTGCATCTAAGAATGCATTTAGCACAAAGATTTTAAGTATGCATTACCATTACGTTTAATTTAAATCTTTATCGTCTCTACATCATCTCTGCGTAAAATGTTTGCCATATTTTGATCTGATCAATTTTGTAAGGAGTCAACACTTGATCTAAATTACATCATATCCCCAATATCAATACATATATATCAATATCAATATATATATTGAGTCTTTGAAGTAGACTAAGTGTCGACTTCACAATTTTTTTCCTTTTCATAAAACATTATTGTAAATGTAATTTGTTGTTATACAGGGTGTTTCAGGAGGATTCTTTCATAATATATTAGAGTGTTAGTTATTCCTACTTTATCAACTCATCATTTCAAAAGATTGTTTCGGTGCTATAGCAAAAATCAGGTTTCAAGTTAAAAGTGGGACACGAAATCGATGAGTTTCTGAGATGTCATTACAATACAATTTTCACTAACGCTATTTCGAAAAATTTGATTACTCTCATCGATGTGTGATCCTTTGATAAGATACATCCAGATATAAAATACATCTTGAGTTGTTGGCTCAAACTCTAAACATCTTTTATATATCGCCATTTTTTAGCGAAATTATTTCGAAAGTTACACATACTTAATAAGTTATACCATAATTAATCTTAAAAAAAAATGTCACCACTATCTTTACATCAAAAACATTACGATTACATTTTAAACAAGACCATATTCTGAGTCATCCAATTAAAAATATTATATATTACACACATTGTATATTACATAAGTATCGTTTTAGAAAGTAATAATCCCATTACGCGACCAAAATCGGCGACAAACAAAAAAAGTAAAGGAATTTGTTGACATCGATACAATTTCATTTCGATTTGTTCGTCACGTACACATCCTGTCCGCGTATTAAACGATCGAAGTCAATCGTTCGAACCGACGTAATTAATCGACGAAAGCACAACTTATTAATAATCGCCGGTAATCGGTTAAAAGCGTCTTAACATCCGCTTATTGATTATTATGGTGGGATTTACAAAAGAAGAAAAACGTAATACGTCAAATCGAGCGAATTAAAATCGACTCGGGAGAGAGTAATGTGAAACAAGCATTAATCACTTCAATTAGCATAATCGTGCCAAGGTTCAACATTAGATATTACACTTGTATATTTATTTATTATCGTCTCGATAGTTTAATGCAATAAAACGATAAACTTTTATGATTTAATCAAAGCTGTAATTAAATTCTAATGAATTTAAAAAAATTACTTCGACTTTGACTTCTTTATAATGAATCATTACATCCTATTGTTTAACTTTAACCATTATTTATGCGAAAAAAATTATTATTATTGTATAAAATTCTCACGTTACTAACAAATACGTACTCGAACGATTTTCATCGTGTGTAGAGGAAATTCGTAATTAAGTGGTGTGTGCAAATGGGACTCTCGGAATTTCGCATATTTATGATAATACGCCATTTAACAACGAGGTGAAATTTGTTTGAAATTATTAAAGGAATGTAATGATAAAATCGTTTTAAGATGTTTATTGCCAAATATAAGCTGAGTGCATTGTATATATTGGCTACTTTTGCAATATTTGATTTTACGATTGGTAAAATAATTCACTTTGTTTGCCATAACAAGTTAGACCTATGTTTTGTGTGAAACAAAGTGGGCATAAAAGCTACTTTATATGATTGGATCAAGTTTTTGCTTTGTTTTCATAAAGTTAAGTCTACGTGAAGACTGAATTAAGTGTTAAATATGTCATATAATTCCTCATGGGTAGCCAAGTTCATCACGGCATCATATTGCTACCTAGTTAACATTAATACTGCGTCTAAGAATGCATATTGCACAAAGATTTTGAAGTGTGAACTAATCTAAAACCAAGTTAAGCCTACGTTAAGACTGAATTAAGTGATAAATATGTTATATAACTTCTCATGGGTGCCAAGTTCATCAAGGCATCATATTGTTACCCAGTTAACATTAATACTGCGTCTAAGAATGCATATTACAGAAAGATTTGAAGTCTCATTTAATCTAAAACCAAGTTAAGTCTACATAAAGACTGAATTAAGGGTTAAATATGTCATATAACTCATGGGTAGCCAAGTTCATCAAGGCATCATATTGCTACCTAGTTAACATTAATACTGCGTCTAAGAATGCATATTGCACAAAGATTTTGAAGTGTGAACTAATCTAAAACCAAGTTAAGCCTACGTTAAGACTGAATTAAGTGATAAATATGTTATATAACTTCTCATGGGTGCCAAGTTCATCAAGGCATCATATTGCTACTCAGTTAACATTAATACTGCGTCTAAGAATGCATATTACAGAAAGATTTGAAGTCTCATTTAATCTAAAACCAAGTTAAGCCTACATAAAGACTGAATTAAGGGTTAAATATGTCATATAACTCATGGGTAGCCAAGTTCATCAAGGCATCATATTGCTACCTAGTTAACATTAATACTGCGTCTAAGAATGCATATTGCACAAAGATTTTGAAGTGTGAACTAATCTAAAACCAAGTTAAGCCTACGTTAAGACTGAATTAAGTGATAAATATGTTATATAACTTCTCATGGGTGCAAAGTTCATCAAGGCATCATATTGCTACTCAGTTAACATTAATACTACGTCTAAGAATGCATATTACAGAAAGATTTGAAGTCTCATTTAATCTAAAACCAAGTTAAGCCTACATAAAGACTGAATTAAGGGTTAAATATGTCATATAACTCATGGGTAGCCAAGTTCATCAAGGCATCATATTGCTACCTAGTTAACATTAATACTACGTCTAAGAATGCATATTGCACAAAGATTTGAAGTCTCATTAAATCTAAAACCAAGTTAAGCCTACGTCAAGACTGAATTAAGTGTTAAATATGTCATATAACTCCTCATGTGTAGCTAAGTTCATCAAGGCATCATATCGTTATCCAGTTAATATTAATACCATGTCTAAAAATGCATTTTACAGAAAGTTTCAAATCTGAACAAATGTCGATTATCTCTTATGTCTTGATATGTGTGTTAACCCATTATGTTTAATATAAATCTTCATAAAGTCTGCATTCAATATGGATTAAGTTTGCAGCGATGGAAAAGTCTTCCCTGCATAAAATCTTTATCATATTTTTATTGGATCAAACTTGTAGGGAGTCAACTCTTTATCAAGATAGCATCATATCCCCATCGAGTCTGGTTTGGAATTAGATATCGACTTCTTCGGATTTTCTTTTTCATAAATCTTTTTGTGCATATAATTTGTTATTATACAGGGTGTTTTAGGAAGATCCTGTTATAATATTTTAGAGTGTTAGTTGTTCTTACTTTATTAACTCAGATAGGATCATCATTTCAGAACATTCCGGAGGATGTAGTAGTAGATGACCAACATTGGGTTTCTTTTTTGTGATTTATATTAATATCCTACAAGGATTGAGCTTTAATTTAAGCCCAAGTTGACTGCTTCATTTTCATTGTCAAAATAGTTATCAATTTTATTAAAATTAATCAATGTTCACATTGTGCTTTAACACAATTGGTTTGGGTTGTCTTACAAAATCACAACTTCTGTTCTAGAAATGTTGAAAATAGGAAATTCACTTTAAATATTCTACAAGGATCGAGCTTTAATTTAAGCCCAAGTTGATCGCTTCAACTTAATTAAGCTTAAAACTATCAACTTCCTTGAAATTAATTGAGATTACGTCTTAACAAAGTTAGATTGTGTCATATTCTGAAAATTACATCTATTGTTGTACAGAGTGCGCAAAAATATCGTATACACCATGAATATTCTATAAGGATTGACCTTTAATTTAAGCCCAAGTTAATCGTTTCAGCTTCATCAATAAATTAAAATTGGTTGTTGTTAAGATTGCGCTTTAACAAAATTGGGTTGTATTGTCTTTGGAAAATCACACGCTCTCTTCTAGAGATTTAAATTAAATTTAAATTAATTAGAAGTGTTGAAAAATTTGATCTTAAATTTAAGTCAAAGTCGCTTCCTCTTCATTAAGATTAATGATATCAACATAATTAAAATTAATTAATATTACGTCGTAACAAAGTGGGGTTGTGTTGCTTTTAGAAAATCGAATCTTCTATTCTATATATTGTGAGGAAATGAAAATGGACATAATTATTCTATAAGGATTCAGCTTTAATTTAAGCCCAAGTTGATCGTTTCAACTTCATCAACTAAAATGTTATCTCTTTAACAAACGAGTTTTAATAAAATTCGGCTGGACTATCTTTAAAAAATTATCTTCTGTTCTAGAAACGTTGAAGAAATGAAATTTGCCATAAATATTTTATAAGGATTGATTTTAATTTAGCCCAAGCTTCAACTTCATCAACAAAAAAGTTGTCGAATACAAAAAAATCGAATTCTTAAGATATATTGATGAAATGCTTGCGATTTATAGAGGAAAGTGTGCTTTTTTCCAAGAATAAAACCATGAGTGGGTATCTCAATTCGTTTTTGAGATATCAAGTCTTGAACTTAAATTTGTTTCATTTCATAAAATTGAAAGTTTCCTTAAAAAAAAAATAAAAATTGTAAAAAATCGAATTCTTAAGATATTTCGATGATTTTTTTTGTGATTTATAAAGAAACGTGTGCACTTTTCCGAGTAAAACCGTGCTTCAGTATCTCAATTCGTTTTTGAGATATTAATTTTTGAGATATTAAGAACTCAGCCTAAATTTGTTTCATTTCATAAAATTAAAAATTTCATGAATCATTTTTGAAAAATCGTAATAAATCGAATTCTTAAGACATCTTGATAATTTTATTTGTCAGCTATAAAGCAAAGAATGCATTTTTCCGAAAAGAAAACCAAACTTGAGTATCTCACATTGTTTTTGAGATATCAACATTTCAATTCAACCTAAATTTGTAGCATTTCATAAAATAAACAATTACCTTGGTTGTTTAAAAAATTGTAAAAAATCGAATTCTTAAGATATTTCGATGATTTTTTTTGTGATTTATAAAGAAACGTATGCACTTTTCCGAGTAAAACCGTGCTTGAGTATCTCAATTCGTTTTTGAGATATTAAGTTTTGAGATATTAAGAACTCAACCTAAATTTGTTTCATTTCATAAAATTAAAAATTTCATGAATCATTTTTGATAAATCGTAATAAATCGAATTCTTAAGACATCTTGATAATTTTATTTGCCAGCTATAAAGCAAAGAATGCACTTTTCCGAAAACAAAACCAGACTTGAGTATCTCACATTGTTTTTGAGATATCAACATTTGAATTCAACCTAAATTTGTAGCATTTCATAAAATAAACAATTACCTTGATTGTTTAAAAAATTGTAAAAAATCGAATTCTTAAGATATTTCGATGATTTTTTTTTTGTGATTTATAAAGAAACGTGTACACTTTTCCGAGTAAAACCGTGCTTGAGTATCTCAATTCGTTTTTGAGATATCAAGTCTTGAACTTAACCTAAATTTGTTTCATTTCATAAAATTGAAAGTTTCCTTAATCATCTTTAAAAAATTGTAAAAAATCGAATTCTTAAGATATTTCGATGATTTTTTTTGTGATTTATAAAGAAACGTGTGCACTTTTCCGAGTAAAACCGTGCTTGAGTATCTCAATTCGTTTTTGAGATATTAAGCTTTGAGATATTAAGAACTCAACCTAAATTTGTTTCATTTCATAAAATTAAAAATTTCATGAATCATTTTTGAAAAATCGTAATAAATCGAATTCTTAAGACATCTTGATAATTTTATTTGCCAGCTATAAAGCAAAGAATGCACTTTTCCGAAAACAAAACCAGACTTGAGTATCTCACATTGTTTTTGAGATATCAACATTTGAATTCAACCTAAATTTGTAGCATTTCATAAAATAAACAATTACCTTGGTTGTTTAAAAAATTGTAAAAAATCGAATTCTTAAGATATTTCGATGATTTTATGCGACTTCTAAAGAAATGTGTGCACTTTTCCGAGAACACAACCATGCGTATCTCAATTCGTTTTCGAGATATAACGTTTTGAACTTAACCTAAATTTGTTTCATTTCATAAAATTAAAAATTTTTTTCACCACTTTTGAAAAATCGTAAAAATCATATTCTTAAAATATTTTGAAAATTTTTTTGTAGGTTATAAAGAAAAGAATGCACTTTTTCGAGATCAAATCCCTGCGTGAGTATATCAATTCGTTTTTGCTATATCAAGCTTTGAACACAATCTAAATTTGTACCATTTAATAAAATCAAAAATTTCCTAAATTATTTTTGAAAAATTGTAAAAAAAATCGAAATATTAAGATATATTGATGATTTTTGTGTGATTTATAAAGAAATGTGCGCACTTTTCCGAGAATAAAACCATGCGTGAGTAGCTCAATTCATTTTTGAGATATCAATTTTTGAATTCAACCTAAATTTGTTTTATTTCCTAAAATTAAAAATTTCTTTAATCATATTTGAAAAATCGTAAAAAATCGAATTCTTAAGATACCTTGATGAATGTTTTTGTAATTTATAAAGAAAAGTGTGTACTTTTTTGCGAATAACACCATACTTGTATATCCGAATTCGTTTTTGAGATATCAATTTTAAGCTCCTAAACTTTTCTCTTTTTAACTCATTAGATTAAATTCGTGTAAAAACAGAATTAGACTTACAAGCACTCTTAAAAATTTCGAACTATGGGTCGTGTAACTTTTTTCTCGTGTTTTATGGGTCGCAATATAGAAAAGGTTTTGAATTACAATAAAAAGGCCGAATTATTTCGAAAACGATCAACTTTAGTTAAAAGTAATTTTTTGTTTAAAAAAGTACACTTAATAAGAATTATTATTCAAAAGATGTGGTGTCAAAAATAATACGGTTATTTTAATTAATCGTCTTTTTCATACCAATTCCATTTTGAATACCAAATTTGAA
The DNA here is from genome assembly GCA_036711965.1 of Onthophagus sagittarius. Lineage (NCBI taxonomy): Eukaryota > Metazoa > Arthropoda > Insecta > Coleoptera > Scarabaeidae > Onthophagus > Onthophagus sagittarius. Next base: position 68,153,317 of record JASERS010000003.1, read on the forward strand.
TAGAATCGATTGAAATACACGTGTTATGTTAAAAAACATCAATTTAAAAAATTTTATTTGAACTTTGAATTTTGTTTATATGAAGTTTTTGTGTCAATTTTAAAAGATCTATCGCCTATTATACTTGAAACACCCGTTGTAAACATAATAACATATAATAAAATACGTATAAAGAACAAGTCAGCATGAATAAATAATATGGAAATATTTAAACTATGCTGGACAGTGGCAATAAATTTAAAACAGTAAAGTTATTTTAATTGGTTCTTTAATTGCAGTATAAAATTAAAACTTTGTTTAAGTTGTCTATGATTTGGTCCAGTTTCAAATGATTTTCCTCCCGGCTGTTGTTTTGCAATGAAAATACGCTCGGTATTAGAAGACAAATCTTTATTTAATTCAAATCTTCATTTAATTTAGTTTTTTGAAGTTCCTCTTTTGTGTTTTTTGATATGTTTTTGGAAGTATTTTGTCAAGTTTTTACAAGATTTTGAGAACCAGTATTAAGCTTTCCATGGGCAGTAGTAAATCAAGTCTCCCAGAGGCAGTATCGTCTTTTGGAACCATCTCAAAACTTTTAGTATGACGTCTTCTGGAAGAATTTCAAGTCTTCTGGACGCAATATTAAGACTTCTAGAAGCAATACCAAGTCAAGGAGTAATTCAAGGCCTCTTCAAACAATATCAAGTTTTCTAAAAGCAGTATCAAGTCTTCTGGAAGCAAAATTAAGTGATCTGGAAGCATTTCAATCCTTTCAGAGACAGTATCAAGTCTTGTGGGAGTATTTCAAGTCGAGCAATATCAAGTTTCCTAGAATTAATTCTTCTAGAAGCAGTATCAAGTCTTTTGAAAGCATTTCAGGTCTTCTGAAACAGTATCAAGTAGAGAATGCGGTCCCCGGGTTCAAGCAATATCAAGTCTTCTAGAAGCAATATCAAGTATTCTAGAAGCAATACCAAGTCTTCTGGAAGTAATTCAAGTCCTCTTCAAACAATATCAAGTTTTCTAAAGGCAGTATCAAATCTTCTGGAAGCAATATTAAGTGTTCTGGAAACATTTCAATTCTTTCAGAGACAGTATCAAGTCTTGTGGGAGTATTTCAAGTCGAGCAATATCAAGTTTCCTAGAATTAATTCTTCTAGAAGCAGTATCAAGTCTTTTGAAAGCATTTCAGGTCTTCTGAAACAGTATCAAGTAGGGAATGCAGTCCCCGGATTCAAGCAATATCAAGTCTTCTAGAAGCAATATCAAGTATTCTAGAAGCAATACCAAGTCTTCTGGGAGTAATTCAAGTCCTCTTCAAACAATATCAAGTTTTCTAAAAGCAGTATCAAGTCTTCTGGAAGCAATATTAAGTGTTCTGGAAACATTTCAATTCTTTCAGAGACGGTGTCAAGTCTTGTGGGAGTATTTCAAGTCGAGCAATATCAAGTTTCCTAGAATTAATTCTTCTAGAAGCAGTATCAAGTCTTTTGAAAGCATTTCAGGTCTTCTGAAACAGTATCAAGTAGGGAATGCAGTCCCCGGATTCAAGCAATATCAAGTCTTCTAGAAGCAATATCAAGTATTCTAGAAGCAATACCAAGTCTTCTGGGAGTAATTCAAGTCCTCTTCAAACAATATCAAGTTTTCTAAAGACAGTATCAAATCTTCTGGAAGCAATATTAAGTGTTCTGGAAACATTTCAATTCTTTCAGAGACAGTATCAAGTCTTGTGGGAGTATTTCAAGTCGAGCAATATCAAGTTTCCTAGAATTAATTCTTCTAGAAGCAGTATCAAGTCTTTTGAAAGCATTTCAGGTCTTCTGAAACAGTACCAAGTAGGGAATGCAGTCCCCGGATTCAAGCAATATCAAGTCTTCTAGAAGCAATATCAAGTATTCTAGAAGCAATACCAAGTCTTCTGGGAGTAATTCAAGTCCTCTTCAAACAATATCAAGTTTTCTAAAGGCAGTATCAAATCTTCTGGAAGCAATATTAAGTGTTCTGGAAACATTTCAATTCTTTCAGAGACAGTATCAAGTCTTGTGGGAGTATTCCAAGTCGAGCAATATCAAGTTTCCTAGAATTAATTCTTCTAGAAGCAGTATCAAGTCTTTTGAAAGCATTTCAGGTCTTCTGAAACAGTATCAAGTAGGGAATGCAGTCCCCGGATTCAAGCAATATCAAGTCTTCTAGAAGCAATATCAAGTATTCTAGAAGCAATACCAAGTCTTCTGGGAGTAATTCAAGTCCTCTTCAAACAATATCAAGTTTTCTAAAAGCAGTATCAAGTCTTCTGGAAGCAATATTAAGTGTTCTGGAAGCATTTCAATTCTTTCAGAGACAGTATCAAGTCTTGTGGGAGTATTTCAAGTCGAGCAATATCAAATTTCCTAGAATTAATTCTTCTAGGAGCAGTATCAAGTCTTTTGAAAGCATTTCAGGTCTTCTGAAACAGTATCAAGCAGGGAATGCAGTCCCGGATTCCAAATTCCAGGATCATGAAATTTCGGGTGATTTTTGAACTTGAAAATCCCGAGATATTTGAAGCTAATTCTCGGGATTTTCGAGATTATAACAAAATTGAAATAATTAACTTATTTTGTAAAAAATAATCAACTTTTTTAGCCAGTAATCGTCTACTCTGCTTATGCATTACACGGGATTTCCCTAGGCGGTGTCTCGTCGAATTCATGTCTAGACCTGTACGTGAATCGATACACGAGTCGTATGACACGATACAAAGTAAAAATGTGCATTTGTGGTTTGATGAATATCTGTGATTTAATGTGATAAATGTTGGGAATTTGTTAAAAGTGAAATTCAAAGGTTATCAGAAAATGGAAAAAAGTTTAAACTCCAACGAATGGGCCTCGCAATGAAACAAACATTTTATGAATGTACAATCAAATGATACAGATCAGGATGAATTTTGGAATCTCAAATTGGTTTGAATAAAACATTCATGACAGCAAAGGTATGTCTTGAATGTCTTGAGAAGGAGTTCAAACTGCATCATTTATCTTTAAATGATGATATAGTTTCAAAGAAAAAAAAACGAAACATAATTTCACCTTACCAACAATAATACTTAGCAGACGGAATTCAATTGGCATTTATAACTCTGTACAACATTTACTGAAAAAGATTTAATTGTAGGAATTATAATATTTATTCGGTCGTCTCAAAAGTAACAAAATTGGTCAGACGTTTAGAAAATCACCAACAGAAAACGATGTTCTTCAAAAATATGTGAAAGAAGACCACAGAAAAGAACTGAAACTTTAACTTGATTGCAATACAAGATGGAATAGCCTTATAATCATGTTAAAGTTATTAGTTACAAATTCCCATTATTAGTAACAATGAGTTACAAATTATTAAGAAGGTGGTTTACCTTTTGGATTCCGTCAAAGTGAAAAAATTAAGTAAGTTAATACTCCTTTGGAAAAAGCCTCACTATCTTCTAGATAGTTTGATTTCGAGGATTGAATAGCGTAGGACTATATTGTTCAGCCTTCATTATTTAATCGACCCAAGCTGGATTTTAGGTAACAACCCTTTCCTTAAGAAAGCTAAGAAATACAAAAGTACAAAAAAAATACAAGTAGAAGGGAGAGAGATTAAAAATATAATAGAAAGATTTAGAGAAAATTCAGGTGAACATGACGAATTAGAACATGAAGCCGTAGGGGATAACGAAGACGTTTGTTTGTTGACCTGTAGAAGAAAGTTGATGAGGAGAAACCGAAGTCTTTTAAAGAAACCCTGTTGGTTCTTCTTCTCAACCAGAAAAAAGGCCGACCTTGAAGGATGGATACCATTCCCAAAGATATGATTTTTTTTTGAAAACTGAGTTTTTATACACGATTTCACTAACTAGTATTGAGACAAAGAGATGCTTCCCATTTGCCGGTTCAATACTTACTAAGTTTCGTTCTCGTTTTAGGGACTCCCTTGATAGAATTAAGATTTGTCTTTTTGTGTTATTTTTACAATAAGAAAAATGGGATTTCTTTAAAATGTTATTTTATTTATGAATGTATATTGTGGTTTTATAACAATACATTAATAAGTATTAAAGATAGGTATTTATCAATCCCGGAATCCCGGGTTTATATGTTGTGATTCGAAAATTCCCGGGATTGTGTATTTCCTTCGGGATTTTAATTCCTAGTATCAAAAACAGATTAAGTTTTCTAGAAACAGATTAAGTCTTCTAGAAACAGATTAAGTTTTCTAAAAGCAGTGTCAAGTCTTCTAGAAGTAAATGTAATAGCAAATCTTCTGGAAGCATTTCAATTCTTCCAGACACCATATCAAGTCATCTGGGAGCACTTCAATCCTTTCATAGAGTATACCAAGTCTTCTGGAAGCATTTCAATTTTTCCAGAAACAGTATCAAGTCTTATGGGATCATTTCAAATTTTCTAAAAGTATTACAAGACTTCTGGCAGCATATCAAGTCATCTTCAAGCAATATTAAGTTTTTTGGAAACGGTATCAAGTCTTCTAGAAGTAGATTAACCCTTCCAGAGGTAGTATTGAGTCTTTTGGAAACAGTTCAAAATTTCTAACACTAGTATGAAATCTTCTGGAAGAATTTAAAGTCTTCTGGAAGCAATATGAAAACTTCTAGAAGCAATACCAAGTTTTCTGGAAGCATTTCAAATCCCCTTCAAGTAATATCAAGTCTTCTAGAAGTAGTATCAAGTATTCTGGAAGCAGTATCAAGTATTCTGGAAGCAGATTAAGTTTTCTAGAAGCAGTATCAAGTCTTCTAAAAGCTTTCTGGAACTATTTCAATTCTTCCCAAGGCAATATCAAATTTTCTGAGAGCACGTCATATCTCCTAAAAACATTACAAGTCTTCTGGAAGCATTTTAAATCCCTTTCAAGCAATATCAAGTTTTCTAGAAGCAGTATCAAGTCTTTTGAAAACAGATTAAGTTTTCTGGAAGTAATATTAAGTCTTCTACAAACAATACCAAGTCATCTGGAAGCATCTCTAGTCTTGCAGAGACAATATCAAGCATTTCAAATTTCTAAAAGCATTTACAGCAAGACTTCAAGTAAATTTTAAGTGCTCTTCAAGCAGTATTGAAGCAGATTAGCTCTTCCGGAAGTATAATCTACTTCCGAAGAAGCAGATTAACTCTTGTAGAAGCGGTATCAAGCAGTATCAAGTATTACCTTTTGGAAGCAATTCAAGTCTTCTCAAAACAGTATCAAGTCTTCTGGAAGTCGTATTTTAAATTAAGACTTAATTCTGAAGTCTTAATTTAAAATACGTGCTTTCTGATAAAAACGATTACAGCAGATGGATTGAAATGCTCAAACCCAATGTCAAAAACCCAATGTACGTTTTTAAATGTTGTTTTGCAAACATATTTTGATTTCGCGACGATTTTCGGAAATTTCGGAACGTTTAGACCAAATATCGATATTAAAGATAAGACATAGCCCCGAATTTCGAAAACATTTTTGGTTCCGACAATTGTACACCCTAAAAAGAACGCTCCACTTTACACGATGTACATACTTCGTGGAACACATCCTATCCTCTCAAATTTCCGCAAATCTTTTTCATATTGTTATATGCAGGTTTGCATTTTAGTGCATATTTTCTATCTATGATTACAGGAACTAATATTTTCTTCTTCTAATCTTTTAAAACTGTTATCGAGACATTTGAGCACTTTCTAAATTCTTAATTGCAATCTTAAACTATTAAACTGTCTTCAAATATTCTTGTTGATAACATGCTATTGGTGCTTCCGCATCTCATGAAAAGTAAGAAAATAATTTTTTGTTAATTAGTCAATGTGTTCCATCTAGAAATTGTTGGCACTACAAGCCTTCAAAAGTATTTTTTGCCATTATTTCTTAGTTTATATACAGGATGTTTCATAATAATTCATAAAGCTCACATCTTGAAGTCCTACGCTTATATTATGAAACACCCTGTATAGCTGCATATTCTAAGCATACTAATTTAGCCAATCTGTTCAACGCATGATACAAATATGGATTATATACAAGCTGTCATATGAAATTACGTGCGATTATATCGAAGTATATGTGTATCTAAATTTATATGCGATAAAAATGCAAAATATGATGTTTTATGCAAAATATGTAAAAGCATATAAATCTAGTGTCTAGTTATTATACAGAGTGTTTTAGGAGGATTCTGTAATACTATATTAGAGTGTTTGGTATTCCTGCTTAAGATATATAGGTGTTCCAAAATTGAGATCCATCAGTACTGTAAAGCAAACTTATATTTAACAGATCTTATGAAGAAGAATAGTCAAAGTGTAGAAAAGTTCACTGTGGAAATCAAACAGATCGAGAAATCTATAAAAAGTCTGTTCTTACTATTAAGAATAACAGTGGACTATTTTAAAGAAATCTTTAAACCTAATAGACTAATATGGCTAATATTGAAAACCAAGAAATAGAAAATATCATCCCAGTAACGTCTTTAGAGGTAATAGATAAGATAAGAGCTACACTGAATCCAAAAAACTCAAAGATATCAAGAACATACCACTGAGTGATGTCCTAGTCTTTGGTAAATCCTTAGATTAAATGACATGAGATTGTGTTGGGAGTATATACAAGGGGTCCAATGGAAACTCATACACTTCCGTTTTCTTACATACAACTTAACAATATTGAATTACTTGGAGTATTAAAAAGAAAATTTGCTTTACAATCATTGTTGATGTCCCACAAAGTGACAAAATGTTGCATCTGAATGAAGCAAATTAACCTGATTCTATCAATGCAATACATCATCATCGCACATTTCGAACAAACATTACAGAGCTAAACAAGAAGGTATTTGCACGTAAATGAGATAAAATCGGAAATATTTTATGACAATGTCAGGGATTGGATTGAATTGGGTTGGGTTGGGTTGGGTGTAAGATCTGAGAAGATTACCCTGGTAATTGTATTGCTTATTTCTGTTTCTCTTTAATTTATAATTCCATTCAATCGCTCATAAAAGAAGGGAGACCTAATTTTTAAAAACTGATGACGGTATCTGACTAACGACGTTATTCAACACATTTTGATGAAAATCACGTTGAAATCCGCCCGGTCGTTTTCAAAATAACTGCATCTTATAAAACCGCGATTTTCCGCGAAACTATATCGAATATCGATAAAATAAAATATGCTCCACATTAACAGCACATCGCTTAATCATCAGTTCAAATTTGTAGTTTTTTCGTCGAATAGTTTCTGAAAAAAAAAATCGCAACGTAGACAAAGGTGCCGGCACTCTCAAAATTCGGGTCCGCAGATCCGAAAATTTCCAAATTAACACACGATACGCAAAAATTTTCACTGATTACAATGAACTTTACAACAATTTTTTGTATCAAGTAATTTCGAAAATATCGACCTCTAAAATGAGTTGCCCTGACTTTTGGCACGGACTTTAGATGTAAAAAATGGAAAGAAAGTCTACGTCATCTTTGCATATAATCTTTGTCATATTTTTCTCAGATCAAGCTTGTAGAGAGTCAACACTTCATCAACATTTCATCATATCATCCTCATCGAGTCTATTTCAGAATTAGATATTGATTCTTCCATTTTCCTTTTCATAAAATTTTTAGAAAATTTTTTAGAATGTAGAAGATCTAAACGTTTAATACATTATTTGATATCTTTTCGCAGAATGTTTCTTCTAATGATCTCGCTTATCAACACCACAAAGTTACGTTTCACAATATTCTCTTCCTCTACACATCATTCTTATCAAGCATCTTTACAACATAATGTTTGCAAATTTATGATAATACGCCATTTAACGACGAGCTGAAATTTGCTTTAAATCATTAAAGTAATGTAATGATAAAATCGCCTGGAGATGTTTATTGCCAAATATAAACCGCGCGCGTTGTTATTTCACCACCGCCCGTGCAAGCCGAAGAATTTTTCCAGAATCGAATCGACATTCCTACGATTCTAGGACATCTGAGGAAATTCCTGCTGATATTTAATACGTTGGACGTTACGTCATCGCCTTTATTGCTTTATTTACGTGTACGATACCGGAATACTTTTAATTTAAATAATTTAATATAACTTTTTATGTCTAAAGGTAATAAATATAGAACCGCATTACAATGAAATGAAATGAAACGAATCGAATCGAATCAAAGGAACGGTGAATATGGAGTTGAGCAATCCTCGTATTATTATATTTCCCGTTTTTAGATTCGATTCGGTTATGTATTTAGAAATGTTACTACGTTGGAACAAATTGGAACGTTACTCATTAGTAATGGAATGCTAATATAATATTTATTACTAGAAGCGTTATTACTATTAACCATTTATGCGAATTCAAAAACTAATTAAGTAATTTATTTCTAAATACAATTATTAACATCAGAGGAGTAACAATGTTTGTAAAAAATGTGATCGTAAAAGCTTTCTAATTTCCATTGAGAATTTTGCCGAGATTTCTAAAGATTTATTATCGGCGTTTATTTCGATTACGGTATTTCTTGGATGCCACAGTTTAAAAACAACCATCAAATCCGGATTTATTCTTATCCATTCAACGCTAATCGATTCGTTCGTAATATAACGTTCGAAATATGCATTCATGAATAGATCGTTCCTTGAATTTAAATTTAAATACTAAAGTTTAATTGACCATTACTTAGGCGTTGGTAATTTTCTCAACGATTTTCAGATCACTCAACACCGCAACGTTCTTACTTATAAATTACATAAAAATCTTTTTACAAATTATTAAGAATAACACTTTTATGATTTATGATAAAATTGATTTCAACTAATGGCATTTTTTTATTGCCACACATAGAAATGGGTAATAACAATTCAAACAATGCGCTCTGGTAATAAGTTTACGTGTTTATGATTGTTTTATTAGGTGTTGGAAATCTTTGACATATCAGAACATAAATTCCACATAAATCATATCGAAGTACTCGTTTAATTGCGTTCGTGATTTTTATTAAACCTTAGAATCGTTTCAATGCCATTTTGAATATAAAAATCTTTTGAAGATTAAAATGAATGATTGTCTGTAAACAATATAAAAATTATTTGAAAAAAGAAGTTTTGAAATGTTAAATGTTAAATTTAATGTCATAATTAAATTTATAAAGTTAAAGTATTTTTTATTATTGCTAATTTGTTGTTATTAATTTATGATTTTGTCGTAATCAAACGTTTTAAATTATAATTTGTTTTTAATAATGTTGATTTTGTCAAATTTGATGTCGTAATTTGGTTATAATCAGTTAGACGAATCGGTCAAAATTTTGGCGCTAATTATCAGCTAACAAGCTTGGAATTTATTATCCGAATTTTATTACTTCCTCTTTTATGTTAAATGAAATAACTAAGGCTACGTCTAACACTATGACTAGACCGATAAATATTTGGGTCAATAAACGTGCTATTATTTACCTGTTTTGTATACACTGGTATAAAGAAGTTTTCACAAACATTAATATTTATTAAATTACACCTAATCCTCTTTTTACACGATAGATTCATTCCCAAAAAATTCCGTTAAACAAATTTCTGTAAACAGATAAGTTTATACAGGGTGTGCTCTAAATCGTGAAATAATTTTAACCACTTGAACTGGAATAAAAATGATAACGATTCGCGTGAAAATTTTTGGTCTAAACCCATAAATGACTGATTGTGAGATATGGACCTTTTTTTAATATATTTTTAAACATTTTCTGAAATGTTTTCTATATGGCTTGTCTTCCGATTTATTATGCGAAAGTATGTACCATTTTCAAGTATGATAAAAACATCATACTTGACTATCTTACTACGATTTTAAGATATTAACTTTTGAACTCAACGTAAATTTCTAACAATTTATAAAATAATAATTTTGAAAAATCGATAAAATCTAATTTTTAAGATATCTTATTGACTTTTTTTGTTATTTATAAAGGACAGTATGCACTTTTCCGAGATCAAAACCATGCATGAGAATCTTAATTCATATTTGAAATATCAAGTTTTGAGCTCAACCTAAATTTGTAGCATTTCGTAAAATTAAGAATTTTGTTAATCATTTAAAAAGAAATGGTAAAAAAATGGAATTCTGTAGGTGAATTAATGAAATTTTTGGTGATTTATCATGCATGAGTATTTTGATAAGTATTATGATGATAAGTATATGATAAGTATTATTATAAGTAGTTTGATCAGTATTTTGATAATCATTAAAAAAAATGATAAAAGATCGAATTCTGAAAATATCTTGATGAAATTTTTTGGGATTTATAAAGGAAAATATGCACTTTTCCAAGAACAAAGCCATACTTGAGTATATCATTTTGTTTTTGAGATATCAAGTATTGAACTCAACCTAAATTTGTAGCATTTCGTGAGATTAAGGATTTTGTTAATCATTTAAAAAAAATGGTAAAAAATGGCATTCTATAGATATCTTAATGACATTTTTGGTGATTTATCATGCATGAGTATCTGAATTTGTTTTTAAGATATCAAGTTCTGAACTCAACCTAAATTTGCAGCATTCTATAAAATTAAGGATTTTGATAATCATTAAAAAAAATGATAAAAAATCGAATTCTGAAAATATCTTGATGAAATTTTTTGGGATTTATAAAGGAAAATATGCAATTTTCCAAGAATAAAGCCATACTTGAGTATTTCATTTTGTTTTTGAGATATCAAGTATTGAACCCAACCTAAATTTGTAGCATTTCGTGAAATTAAGGATTTTGTTAATCATTTAATAAATATGGTAAAGAATGGAATTCTATAGATATCTTAATGAAATTTTTGGTGATTTATCATGCATGAGTATCTGAATTTGTTTTTAAGATATCAAGTTCTGAACTCAACCTAAATTTGCAGCATTCTATAAAATTAAGGATTTTGATAATCATTAAAAAGAATGATAAAAAATCAAATTCTGAAAATATCTTGATGAAATTTTTTGGGATTTATAAAGGAAAATATACACTTTTCCGAGAACAAAACCATACCTCAGTATTTCATTTTGTTTTTGAGATATCAACTTTTAAACTCAACCTAATTTTTTAGCATTGCATAAAATTAACGATTTTGTTAATCATTTCAAAAAAATCTAATTCTTAAGATATCTTAATGACATTTTTTGTAATTTATAAAGGAAAGTATACACTTTTCCGAGAACAAGACCATGCATGAGTATCTCAATTCGTTTTTGAAATATTAAGTTATTAAACTCAACCTAAATTAGTAGCATTTCATAAAATTAACGGTTTTCAATCATTTAAAATAAAAAATAATTCTTAAAATATCTTGATGATTTTTTTGTGATTTATAAAGGAAACAGTTTTCCGAAAACAAAGCTTTGCATGAGTATCACAATTCGTTTTTGAGGTATGAACTCTTGAACTTAACCTAAACTTATAGTATTTCATAAAATTAACATTTTTTTCATTATTTTTAAAAAATCGTTAAAAATCAAATTCCTAAGATATCTTCATGATTTTTTTTTGTGATTTATTTAGAAAAGTGAGTATTTTTGCGATAACAAAATCAACTCATCTCAACTCGTTTTTGAGATATTACTTCTTGAAATTTGTAGCATTTCACAAAATCGACGATTTTTGTTAATCATTTTTTAAAAAATTGTGAAAAAATCGAATTTTAAAGACATCTTGGTGAATTTTTGTAGTAATTTATAAAGGAAAGTATGTACTTTTCTGAGAGTAATACCGTACTTGAGTATTTCACTTTGTTTTGAGATATCAAGTTTTGAAGTAAAGCTAAATTTGAAGCATTTCATATTATTAACGATTTTGTCAATCATTTTTAAAAAATTGATTTTTTAAGATATCTAGATGATTTTTGTTGTGATTTATAAGGAAAAGTGAGCACTTTTCGAAAATAAAAACTACCGTGAGTATTAATTTGTTTTTGAGATATCACTTTTTGAATTCAACCTAAATTTGTAGCATTTCATAAAATTAAGGATACATCAATCATTTTTTAAAAAATTGTAAAAAATCGAATTCGGAAAATATCTTGATGGTTATTTTTGTGATTTATAAAGAAAAGTGAGCACTTTTCCAGCACACAACTTTGCATATCTCAATTCGTTTTTGAGATATCACTTTTTGAACTCAACCTAAATTTGTAGCATTTCATAAAATTAACGATTTTGTCAATTATTTTTTTAAAAATGTTAAAAAATCGAATTCTAAAGATATTTTGAAGATTTTTTGTGATTTATAAAGGAAAGTGAGCGCTTTTCCGACCACAAAACTATGCGTGAGTATCTCAATTTGTTTTTGAGGTGTCGCTTTTTAACTTAACCAAAGTTGTAGCATTTCATAAAATCAAGGATTTTGGTAATCATTTAAAAAAAAATGTAAAAGATTGAACTCAGATTGCTTGGTGATTTTTTTTGTGATTTATAAAAGATGCACTTTTCCGAAACCAAACCGTACTTGAGTATTTTCCTTTGATTTTGAGATATCAAGTTTTGAGCTCAACCTAAATTTACAGTATTTCATAAAATTAACATTTTCTTTTATTATTTTTGACTTATAAAGGAAAGCATGTACTTTTCCAAAATCAAAACCATGCATGAGTATCTCAATTCATCTTTGTAATATCAAGTTTTCAACTCAACCTAAATTTGTAGCATTTCATAAAATTTACAATTTTGTTACATTACATACAGTTTTGCTTGATTTCGAGAACAAGCCCATGCATGAAAATCTCACTTTGTTTTGAAATATTAATTTTGGAACTCAAGCTGAATTTGTAATGTTTCATAAAATTATTAATTTCTTCGATTATTTTTAAAAAATCGTTGGAGATCGACTCTTATGATATCTTAATGAAATTTTTTGTGAATCATAATAGATGATGCTGGTATGCACTTTTCTGAGAACAAAACAATATTGGAGTATACCACTGTCTTTTTGAGTGATTACATCTTGCACTCAACTTATGGTTTCCTTAATGATTTTTGAAAAATTGCGAAGAATCGAATTCTTAAGATATCTTGATGATTTTCTTCCTGATTTATAAATGAATGTATCTACATTCTTGACAACAAAACCGTACTGGAGCATCTCACTTTGTTTTTGAGATACTACGTTTTGAAATCAACCTATATTTGTTTTAAATATATTTTTTGAATTTTTTGTTTTCAATTGAAAATCGACTATGTGTTATTTAAATGGATTTTTTACTTTATCTAGTCAGCTTCAGGATGAAAACCACCACCTATTAAATATTACAAAAAAAAATAAATAAAATATACTTCAAAATTAACATTTCTTATTTTAACTTATGGATGCCAATTATATTTTTTGAAAACTTGAATTTTAAAACTATTTTTTTTTTATTTTCGAGATTCTTTTCTAAGGAAAAGTGGTTGCTTGGTTGATTATTCTTTGTGATTTTTTGATTCTTTGTGGAATTTTAATTTTAAATTTAAAAAATTTATGTTATTTTATATGAAATGATAAGGAAGTTGGTATATAATATCCAAGAATGTGGGTAATATATTGAAAATAAGCGGTTAAAAAAGGGAAAAATAATAGGATTAGGATGAATTGGAGTGTAAAAGGAATGTTGGTTGCGACAGGACCCCTTCTGATGCGAAATCTCAGTTGTATTTACAGCTATATTTGTAGCATTTCATAAAATTAACAATTACTTTAATCAGTTTTGAAAAATCGTGGAAAACCGATTTCTTAAGATATCTTGAAGAAATCTAAATCTTGAAAAACAAAACCTTGAAATCAACAACACTTTTCTGAGAATAAAACTGGGAGTGAGATATCCGTTTTTGAAATATCAAATTTTGAATTCAGCCTAAATTTGTAGCATTTAGGCTGAATAGGCATACATCATATAATTTAGGGTATATTTAAGCAAATATCAGGTTATTGATATTAACTGTCAATAATTACTTAATCATTTTTAAAAAATCTTAGAAAACAAAACATCAAGTTCTGAACTCAACCTAAATTTGGAGCAGTTTTTATATAATTAAAAATTTTCTTGCCTATTTTTGAAAAATCGTAAAAAATTAATTTCTTCAGATACGTTCATGAAATTTGTTGTGGTTTGTTAGGGAAAGTATGCACTTTTCCAAGAACCTCACCACAGTACCTCTCTTTGCTTTTGAGATATCAACTTTTGACCTCTCAAATTTAATAATTTCTTGGACTATTTTTAAAAAATCGTAAAAAATGGAATTCACAAGATATCTTGAAGAATCTCACTACATTTTTTAAGAGTTTCCTTAATCATTTAAGTAGTTAAGATTTATTAAAGTATGTATTAAAGTTTTTTTCAAGTAGAATAAACATATTATGAATAGTGTTGAAAGACAAACATTGTAGAAAGCGTTGAAAAACTTTAAGTATGTTTAAACAAAAATGTGACTTGTATCCTTGTTACATTAAAATATTTTTAGAAATTTCAAATGGTGAATGAACGAAAAGATAAAAAATAAACCGTTATTATACTTAAAATAATTGATTTTATTTTTAAATCAGTAGGGTTTTTGTCAGTTTACGGAAACATCTATCAATTTGTCATCTTAATAAATGCGTACTGATGTGAACTGTGCTTATAACTCATTATTCCTATGTACATTTCTAGAACAAAACCATGCCATGATCTCATTTCGTTTTTGAGATATCAACTTTTAAATTGAGATTGAGTTTTAATTTATGAAAAAGTGCTCTTAGAATCTGTTGAAAATGTAAGGGAGTAAGACATAATAAGCAACTGAATTAAATAATCTTTGTGAACACCTATATCGTGTTGGATTGGGTTGTTCCCGTACTCGTTTATATTCAAAACTAATCTTAACCGATTTCTCATAATAACGAAAATTTTTACAGAAATTATCATGTTTCTTTACTCAAGCGTTTATGATTAAAATTATGGCATAACTTACAGAACAGCCTATATACAATATATTGAATATCGTGTTAAAATAAAACAATTCGTATAAAAGAAATCTTGTAAAAAGAGAATTAAAAACACTTTCAAACCGAGTCTTTTTAGATTCATCAATCATAATCGTGTTTCAAAATGATGTAGGTAAACAGTTTTAGCATCTGAGGCAACATTTTTTCTATCATCTTCTTAACCTGTCTTGCTTTGTATTGTTAAAGTATACAATACATAATAATCATACAACAATGAAATCCCACCTCAACAATGGATGGGTTCTCGTTAAGTTAAGTGGGATTTCTGATACACCAAAGATTTCTTGAAATATATTCCTGTTTTTCAGCCTTTTTTCCGGTGTGATTATGTGATGTTATTATCTTGCAAAAAGTTATATTATATAGGAGTGGAACGGATATCACTTTTCAAAATTTGCCAGGTTTTTAACGGTTTTCTTTCTACAAATAATTTGAAAAAATTGTTGAGAAAATTGTTTTTTTTATAAAATATTACATATTTAAAACGAGTTCAGAACAAATATCTCAAGAACGAATAGGGTTTTTTAAATGCCGATTTGTTCATCCAAAAGTACATGTTTTTCTCTATAAATAGCCTTCATTTCATTAATATATCTTAAGAATATAATGATTTTTTGAAAATCATTGAAGCAAATTGTCATCGTAAAATAATAAAAGTTTCGATTGATATGAAACGAATGAAGTTTTTTATATGCGGTTTTGATAATGAAAAAATACTTGCTTGTGTCTACAAATAGTCATCATTTCGTTAATATATCTTAAGAATTTAATTTTTTATAATTTTTTGAAAATCATTGGAGCAAATTGTCATCTTCGTAAACTAATAATGGTTCGGATTGAGTTCAAAAATTCATATCTAAAAAACGAATCAAGTTTTTTAAATACGGTTCTGTTCATTATAAAGTACATTCTTTTCTCTATAAATAGCTATCATTTCATTAACATATCTCAAGAATTCGATTTTTTATGATGTTTTGAAAATCATTGGAGCAAATTGTCATCTTCGTAAACTAATAATGGTTTGGATTGAGTTCAAAAATTCATATCTGAAAAACGAATTAAGTTTTTTAAATACGGTTCTATTCATTATAAAGTACATTCTTTTCTCTATAAATAGCTATCATTTCATTAAAACATATCTCAAGAATTCGATTTTTTATGATTTTTTAAAAATCATTGAAGCAAATTGTCATCTTCGCAAATTAAAAAAAGTTTCGATTGATTTAAAAAATTCAAATCTCAAAAACGAATGATGTTTTTTAAATGCGGCTTTATTCATAAAAAAATACGCGCTTTTCTTTACGAATAGTCATCATTTCGTTAATATATCTTAAGAATTAGATTTTTTATGATTTTTTTTTGAAAATCATTGGAGCAAATAATCATCTTCGTAAACTAATAATAGTTTGGATTGAGTTCAAAAATTCCTATCTCAAAAGCAAATAAAGTTTTTTAAATACGGTTTTATTCATTAGAAAGTATAGGGTTTTCTTTATAAGTAGCCATCATTTCATTAACATACCTCAAGAATTCGATTTTTATAATTTTTTGAAAGTCATTGGAGGAAATTGTCATCTTGATAAAATAATAAAAGTTCCGATTGATTTAAAAAATTCAAATCTCAAAAACGAATTAAGTTTTTTAAATGCGGTTTTGATAATGAAAAAATACTTGCTTGTGTCTACAAATAGTCATCATTTCGTTAATATATCTTAAGAATTTAATTTTTTATAATTTTTTGAAAATCATTGGAGCAAATTGTCATCTTCGTAAACTAATAATGGTTTGGATTGAATTCAAAAATTTATATCTGAAAAACGAATCAAGTTTTTTAAATACGGTTCTGTTCATTATAAAGTACATTCTTTTCTCTATAAATAGCTATCATTTCATTAACATATCTCAAGAATTCGATTTTTTATGACTTTTTGAAAATCATTGGAGCAAATTGTCATCTTCGCAAATTAAAAAAAGTTTCGATTGATTTAAAAAATTCAAATCTCAAAAACGAATGAAGTTTTTTAAATACGGTTTTGTTCATTAGAAAATGCATTCTTTTTTTACAAATAGCCATCATTTCATTAATATATATTTTAAGAATTCGATTTCTAATGATTTTTTGAAAATCATTGAAGCAAATTGTCATCTTCGTAATATAATAAAAGTTTCGATCGATTTAAAAAATTCAAACCTCAAAAACGAATGAAATTTTTTAAATGCGGTTTTATTCATTAAAAAGTACGTGCTTTTCTTTACAAATAGTCATCATTTCGTTAATATGTTTTAAAAATTTGATTTTTTTATGATTTTTTGAAAATCATTGGAGCAAATTGTCATCTTCGTAAACTAATAATAGTTTAGATTGAGTTCAAAAATTTATATCTTAAAAACGAATAAAGTTTTTTAAATACGGTTTTGTTCATTAGAAAATGCATTCTTTTCTTTACAAATAGTCATCATTTCGTTAATATGTTTTAAAAATTTGATTTTTTTATGATTTTTTGAAAATCATTGGAGCAAATTGTCATCTTCGTAAACTAATAATAGTTTAGATTGAGTTCAAAAATTTATATCTTAAAAACGAATAAAGTTTTTTAAATACGGTTTTGTTCATTAGAAAATACAAACTTTTCTCTATAAATAGCCATCGTTTCATTAACATATCTCAAGAATTCGATTTTTTATGATTTTTTTGAAAATCATTGTAGGAAATTGTCATCTTGGTAAAATAATAAAAGTTCCGATTGATTTAAAAAATTCAATTCTCAAAAACCAATGAAGTTTTTTAAATGCGGTTTTGATAATGAAAAAATACTTGCTTGTGTCTACAAATAGTCATCATTTCGTTAATATATCTTAAGAATTTAATTCTTTATTATTTTTTGAAAATCATTGGAGCAAATTGCCGTCTTCGTAAACTAATAATGGTTTGGATGATTTGTTCACTAGAAAGTACATGCTTTTCTCTATAAATAGCCATCATTTCAGTAACATATCTCAAGAATTCGATTTTTTATGATTTTTTAAAAATCAATGAAGGAAATTGTCATGTTCATAAAATAATAAAAGTTCTGATTTAGTTTAAAAATTCATATTTCAAAAACGAATAAAGTTTTTTAAATGCGGTTTTGTTCATGAAAACGTACATACTTTTCCCTGCAAATATCCTTCATTTCATTAATATATCTTAAGAATTCGATTTTTTATGATTTATTAAAATTAATTGGACCAAATTGTCATCTTCGTAAATTAATAACAATAGTTTAGATTAAGTTCAAAAATTCATATCTCAAAAACGAATAAAGTTTTTTAAGTACGGTTTTATTCATGAAAAAGTGCATGCCTTTCTTTACAAATATCCTTCATTTCATTAATATATCTTAAGAATTCAATCTTTTATAATTTTTTGAAAATGATTGAAGGAAATTGTCGTCTTCGTAAAACAATAAAAGTTTCCATTGATTTCAAAAATTGATGTCTCGAAAACGAATTGAGATATTTAAATATGGTTTTGTGCATGTAAAAGTACATACATTTCTTTAGAAATTATATCAAATTTTTTTGCGATTTTTCAAAAATGAGAAAGAAAATATATTTAATGAAATGTAACAAATTTAGGTTGAATTCAAAACTTAATATCTCAAAAACGAATCTAGGTACTCAATGATGATTTTATTCTTATGAAAGCAAATATATCGTACTATTTAGATATCTTAAGATTTTGAGTTTTTACGATTATTCAATAATGTTTAAGGAAATTTTTATTTTATGATATGCAACAAATTTATCTGGAGAAATATCTCAAAAATGAATTGAGATATTCATGAAAGATTTTGTTCTGAGAAAAATACATACTCTTATTTATAAATCACGTATCCGCAATTTGCATTTGTATATTTCTTTGATCCAGAAAATAACAGACACCTGTATATACACATAAAGGCCGGATATCCGGTGTCCAGCTTTTCGAAAAATCCCTATCCGTTCCATTACTAACATCATGTCATTAGTTTATCTCTTAGCCTTAACATATTTAAGACATTAATTTTCTCGATATTTAATGTTAATTAATGGCTTTTTTTAAGTTGAGTGGGATTACTGATACACAAAAGATTTCTTGAAACATTCCTATCTTTCAGACTTTTTTCCCGGTGTGTTTCGATGATGTTATCATGTCACAAAGAGGTTATGATATCATGCCATTAATTTATCTCTTAACCTTGACATAATTAGGACATTAATTTTCTCAATATTTATTATTATTTTTTTATAAGCCTTTGTCATTAACTTATCTAGTCGAGCTCGCTTGCGGTTGAGGAACAGTAATGTGTATTGAGGTGATCATATCATACAATTTCAAAACATATAAAATAACTACATCATATGTGTCATATCCGTGACAAAAATTATCATATATACACTAATTATCATATCATCATATATTGTTTAAAAAAACGGAAGTAGAATTTTTTGTAGTATGGTGTGATCAACTCATTAAGTTATTAAAAATTAATAAACATTCTGTTAATTCAATTTGATACGCCTTAAAATGTTGTTTTTTAAATTAATTTTCTAACATACTTCAACCTTGAGATATCTAAAGCAAATAGTAAACAAGATAACTAAAAAACGTTGTTCGCCGTGTTTGAACGAATTAAATAATTCGAAATGTTTTATTTTAAACGTAGAAAAATTTAAAATAAAATTGTTTATGAATGAATTGAAAACTTGTAAACAGAGCCACTCAATAATAAAATCGGCCTCCATTTCTTTCACGTTTTCTTTTTCGTCTTGACTTTGACCCTTTTTTTCGTCTTGCCCGGTTCGAAATTATAGCAGGGACGTGGGGATAATAGGAAAATAATTAAAACGCCGCATTCCGATGCGAATCCTTCTCGTGGCCCGAAGATCCTGTCAACCCTCGGCGGTCGGTTGTTTGGTCGATTTGGCCTGCTGCCATCGGATGGAGGTCTTTCCACCACGCACATGGACATGGGCATGGGCAGGAGGACGAAGGAGGATGAAAAATTAGCGTCCGTCCCGGGTATATAGTCATCCGGATCGGAATTTTCGGTGCACCTTTGCGCCGTGAGCAACCTTGTGTGACCTTGAACGGGATTCATCTCGGCAAGAATGCGTCCAGTTAAAGGCCTGCTGGCCGTGTTGCTCCTCTCGTTCGTTCTTCTCTTCTCTTCTCTTCACTTCTCTTTACTCCTCTCCGTTGCGCCGTGGTGCCACACCGCAAGGCTGCTGCTCCTGCTGCCGCAACCGATGCTACCTCTGCTAGGCGTGCTTATGAAAGGAGGAGGAGAAGGGGTTTTTTTACAGGGTTGGATTTGGATTTGGATAATAAGTTATTCTTATCGATCCTTTTTTTTGGATAATTTGTTATTGAGCTGAAACAATTTTTGTTTAAATTTTGTTGTAAATAAGCCGAATTGTTTGATTGTTGCATATTAATTTTGATGGAAAAATTGGTGAGGGAGAAAATTTTTGGTGGTTTTAACTAAATACGGTACTGTATATTGGGGATCTCCTCTCGTTCGAAGCGCTTCGTTGGATGGATATTTGTTGCTCGGAATGTACCCGCCTGGGCACATTCCCCAAGTATACAAATGATCTCCCCCCTGGTCCTGCGTCCGCCAGCTACCTGTCTTTAGCCGTCGAAGTGTATTGTTTTTTTTTTCTTTCATTTCCTCCGGCGGGCTCTCCTCCTCGTGCCTCCTCCCGTCGGGGCACACGATCCTCCAGCAGCGGCCGGCCGGCTGCCGTCCGTTCGGTTTTTGCCCGAAGGGCACCTGGGCCTTTTTCCATTTTCATTCCTCCATCGGTTTTGTTGCGCCTCGGTTTTTACCTTTTTCCCCCTCGGACCTTTTTTTCTCTCTTTCTCGACGTCGTCCATCGTCGTCCTTTTGCTCCCCGTTCTTCTTTTTTTTTGCCCAACCATACTACGGCTGCCAGTCGCGCGTATACCGATGGCATTTGGACCTTCTTTTTGCCTCCAGCCTTACGTACGGTAACGAAATATGTGAGCTAACGTGTCACTTTTGCGTCTCGACTTTTTGCTTTCTACGTAACTTTTGGAGGTCAATCGTAATAAAGGGAATTACACTTTAATACTTTACTTTACTGTATATTTTGATTTACGTTTATTATTCATAATTGTAATAACAGATTTTATTTATTCTTACACATTAACTATTTACATAAAATCAGCATAATACTTTATTAGATATTACTTTGAGAAAACTAGATACTTTATACTTGAGACTAGATGCCTGATATGTGGGACAAGATATGTGGTATAAAACTAGATATTGCTTGCATAAGTCTAGATATTGCTTGTATAAGACTAGATATTGCTTTTATAAAACTAGATATTACTTGTACAAGAGTACATATTAGATGCAGAAGACGAGATACTATTTGGAGAAAACTAAATACTGCTTACAAAATTTCACCATTTCAAAAATTACAAAGAAATTCCTGTAATTACGTTACATATGTCACACAAGTGACAAATGGAATAATTGTGTTTTGCAAATTAGAATAGAGCTTCTAGCAATAAAGCAATTAGTTAAACTAACTATGTTGAGCTTAAGTTGAAATGAGCATTTTTGACAAAGTCACTATTGTCATGTATTGCCAATTTTGTTTATTTTACTAAATATTGCTTACAAAAGATATATACTATACGAAATATGTACTAAATATTGTAAGCAGAAAAACAAAGCTATAAGGAAGTACACTAAAACCGTTCCTCTTGAGACTGGAAAGCACAGAGATAATTGAAAAGCATGAATAATCCAAATATTTGTATTTTTTTTGCAAAATAACAGAACAGGATAAAAACAGAACTTAACTAAGGTAACTTAAGACATATTTGAGGAGCTCGCGTGCAAAAGCGGATATATCCGTTCTTAAAGAAGTTTCAGAAAACGGGAAAAACTGATCAGAATTTGCCCTTGTAAAATATGTTAAAAATCTTAAGGTAGGTTTATAGTTATATGTAAAGTGAACAAAATGTGCAAACCTGAAAAATGTAAATTAAAACTTTTAATGTTACATGCATTATAAAAATGGATATGTCCGGTTTTGTCCGCAAATAAGACACTTCTTTAATAAAAATAAGGTTTATTGTCACAAAAAAATTCAATACAAATATTTATATATGAACTGCTTGTTCTTCTTCCAGACAATCACACAACTCACTATCATTTTCTTCTTCGGTTACGTCAGATGTCTCATTTACTTCTTCATTTTGATTCAACAAATTTTTGTACCATACTAGGTTTTCCTGTTTTTCCCATGCCTCACCAAAATGCGCATTCATCAGATGACGCAAACTTTTTTTCTTTTTATCTGGTATAGAATGCCCAAGTGACAAATTATTAAGCTGGATTCTGTCGAGAGGTTCAAGAGGTTGAAATGAATACTTTCCGTGGAAACGGTAAAATTCAGTTGTGGCGACATTTATCTTCACTTTTTTATTGAGTATAGTTTTCTTTATGAAAATTTGTTTACAGTCTGATATTCCTTTTATTTTTTTATATATCTTTTCCAGACCTTTAATATCATACATTTGCCAACCTGAGCCAAGTGTTTTTACCTTCCCAATTTCGGAACATATTTCCACATATTCTTCCTTCGATGTTACAGTCGGATTCTTTTTTAAAATTTTTTCGACTCTTCCGAATACATGATCTGCAGGTAAAAAGCTGTGCCCCCTAACGCAAAGGATGGACATAACCGCTTTTGCTTTCTAATTTGGATATAACCGCTTTTGTACACAACGAGTGACTTTAACAAGTTATTAGAGTATGATATATCCGCTTTTACATACAAATGAATTCAGCAAACGGTAGAGGCCATGAAATTGATGCGAGTACATATGCCAGGTAAATTTCGTCAAAATGTGGATATAACCAGTTTTGCACGCGAGCTCCTCATTTGTCTGTTTTACGTAAGTAAGTCTTTCAAAAAAGGACTGTCATTTTAGTTAGAGTTGTAAATTTTCAATTTGTTGTCTTCTTGCTACTCAAAATAGTCTACTAAAACATGCGCAGCTTTTTCATCATACACTACATATGTCTTAAGTTTGGTAAATGGGATAAGATTTGCATGTGTGCATAGCTATCTTATGTCTGTAGTTGCTGATGGAATTTAACAGCAGTCAGTGTAAAATGCGTGCCTATGTGATACAAAACGTGATTCAGCCACGTGCTAGTCAATTTCTAGCTTCACTTTGAACGCCTTTTCTTACTAAATGCTGCATTCTAGATTAATCAATATTATTTTATTTAATAGATAGAGATGTTAAGTTCGTGAATTGATATGATATGAATTGAGATGTAAACTTCATGTACAAGTGTATGAAGCACATTCATACTGTATGACTTATCTACTACATATCTTATATATGTAGTTGCTGACGGAACTTAACTGCAGTAAGTGTGAAATGCGTGCCTATGTGATACCAAACGTGATTTAGCCAAGGGCTAATCAATTTTTAGCTTCACTTTGAACGCCTTTTCTTACTAAATGCTGCATTCTAGATTAATCAATATTATTTTACTTAATAGATAGAGATGTTAAGTTCGTGAATTGATATGATTTGATATGATATGAATTGAGATGTAAACTTCATATACAAGTGTATGAAGCACATTCATACTGTATGACTTATCAACTACGTATCTTATGTATGTAGTTGCTGACGGAACTTAACTGCAGTCAGTGTGAAATGCGTGCCTATGTGATACCAAACGTGATTTAGCCACGTGTTAATCAATTTCTAGCTTCACTTTGAACGCCTTTTCTTACTAAATGCTGCATTCTAGATTAATCAATATTATTTTACTTAATAGATAGAGATGATAAGTTCGTGAATTGATATGATTTGATATGATATGAATTGAGATGTGAACTTCATATACAAGTGTATGGAGCACATTCATGCTATATGACTTATCTACTACATATCTTATATATGTAGTTGCTGACGGAACTTAACTGCAGTCAGTGTGAAATGCGTTCCTATGTGATACCAAACGTGATTTAGCCACGTGCTAATCAATTTCTAGCTTCACTTTGAACGCCTTTTCTTACTAAATGCTGCATTCTAGATTAATCAATATTATTTTACTTAACAGATAGAGATGTTAAGTTCGTGAATTGATATGATTTGATATGATGTGAATTGAGATGTAAACTTCATATACAAGTGTATGGAGCACATTCATACTATATGACTTATCTACTACATATCTTATGTATGCAGTTGCTGACGGAACTTAACTGCAGTCAGTGTGAAATGCGTGCCTATGTGATACCAAACGTGATTTAGCCACGTGCTAATCAATTTCTAGCTTCACATTGAACGCCTTTTCTTACCAAATGCTGCATTCTAGATTAATCATTATTATCTTACTTAATAGATAGAGATGTCAAGTTCGTGAATTGATATGATTTAATATGATATGAATTGAGATGTGAACTTCATATACAGTATGAATTTGCCCCATTTATCTGTTTTGGTTTCTGATGCTCGAGCGATCGGATAATTATGTTTTGCTGAATAATTATAGTCAGAAATTACAAAAAAATATTGGCAGATCTTCAGCTTTAGCAAAATAGCAAAGTAATACTAGAACTATTACTAAAGCTAAAACTAGAAGCGTCAATAGATGCCATGTTGCTACCATCTTCAGAAACTGGATCGAATGAACCAATGTTTCTCCCAACTGACCCAATTTGATGTCTTAACATGATTGCATGTTATGAATACGTTGTGATTCAGGCACCAACTTTGATCCCACTTTGATTGGAACGCTTTGATCCCACGTTCCAAATAATCACTATAAAACACAGCGATATAATCATACAGTGTAGGATGATTCATCATCATCAAGATTGATCATGTAGACTGTTCAAGAAGCTTTCAAGTACTTCTACCTGCAGGTGACCGCGACGATTTAAAGTTAAATAATATTTTATATATTTTGGAAGAGACACAATTTATCATTAGAAGTAATTAGTGTAATAATAATAATGTCAGAAGGTATTTATCCACAAACCGAACACAAATTGCAAAAACATGCGATAGGATCGATTCTTCCAACAAGGCAACGGTTTAAGTTCAAATCATTGCTCCAAGGACGTCTTTAACAGTTAAGAGATTAAAACCTTACTGGCTAAGCTTGTTTAAAAAAATTCTAATATTAGCCCAAGTAATAGTACTAGTGTTAGTTCTAATTTTGTTCAGTGAATGATTTCTTTTTGAACCTTGGTAAAGTATATACCGCGGTATATACTTTATACCGCAGATACAATTTCGCTGCCGATTGAATGCTTAACTAAACGAATCAGTTTCCATACATTAATATTGATAAGTAAAATAAACAGTTTATGTGCAACTTTTGTACTTTTTCAAGTGTATAAATCTGCTTTATACATGTATGACAGTGCTCCGCATATGGGGTACTTTCATACATTTTTAATATTTTTTTTTTATTTTTATTCATAATTTTTGAAAAAAGTGTTACAAAAAGCCATACGAGTAAATTTAGGCAAATATTATGTCTTTATTATAAAGACAGATTCCCCTACCATAAATTACATATCGGGTAATCAACCTTGCACCGCAACTCTAAGGATCTATTGAACCCCGATAGACATCTTCGGCTATGTCTAACAAGTTGAGATGTGTCTTTCGTTGACTATGCCTAGTAAAGACATCCACTACAATCCTTAACTGTTGCTGCGAACAAGTCTTAAAATATTCCTGGGTTTGACAGTGGCGATGTCAATAAATAATTTCGCATGAATTATTTCAGAAGAACTGGTCTGTAATAGGCGAAGTCACAAACACATTAACGCTGTTCACTCGCGCTGGTCATGTGTCCTCCATTGGTTGCAAATCCAGAGTAACCTGGGACCTAGATCAGGGATATTCTGTTATCTCACTATGTTAACACTTCTCTTACAGTCATTATCCAAAGTCGATACTTATGTTCTTCTCTACTCTGTCTATAAGGATTTTAGTTCCCATATCAATAGCGAGTACTTTCGTCTGAAGTACAATACAATTATACACAATTTTACGCCCCGATTCCTTTTGGCGTTTTTAATCCATCTGTGAACATGCAAATATATGCTTGAACCAGAGAAGCTTGAATTTGAATTTTCAATCCAGGACTACCGCATAGGCTGTTTAATCTAGTATTGAGCATTAAGCACTTCAGTATCTTCCGCAGCCCATTGGTAAAACATATCAGAGGGTTTAAGCATATTACCTAAATCTGTAAATGGCATTTCTGACCTTTTTCTTTATATGGACGTGCAAAGGATTTAGGCAAAGTAGAACATGCCAGCTAGAGTTGGTGTTGTCCTTATCGCACTAGATATTGATAATCCAGCTATTCGTTGAATTCTTACAATTTTCCTGAATCACGCGTGATCAGAAGTCTAAACATAGAGCCAGTACAGTCTTTCCAGGAAAAGGTTTTATCTAGGGTTACTCCATATTTAGTTTCCTTTGATAAAACAAATTTTTCCAATTGGATGATAACGCAGATCAATCCATTTAACTTCCGTTTCCTGGTGAAAAGTATCACGCGCAAATTGTATCTAGAGTCACCTGGAAGATTTTAGATATCCTCGACAAACAGGTTCTTTTGGCCATAACAATGTTGTCAGCATACGTTTGTATTTCAGTACCAATGGCTTCGAACTCGATTAGTTGCTCGCATGAATAAGGCTGTCTTGTAATAAGCTGACTCGAAATTTTTTCAACTATATCGCCCATACATGATGTTCAAAAATTAGCGGATAATCTATACGTAGTGACATTCTTCGTTCAGTTCTAAAGCGAAAATGTTAATGTTAAAATATTGTACCATACTTCATATGTCTCAGGAGGTTCTCAAGGTTCAGATAATTTGTTCATAAGTAATGATTAATATTGAATATCTGTTGATTAATAAGATTTAATTTAGTATAATAAGAATTTTGAAAACAATTATGCGTAAATTTCTGAACACCTGTATATTGTTATGAAGCTGTTCACTTTTGTCACACAGAATCAATTTTTCCACCTCACTAGCATCCTTAAACTCATTGGGAGTTTGTACTAACGCAATTACTTCAGCTTCAAATAATGCTTTCATCTTCCTCCGGTGTCATTATATTATAAAAAGCTTTTTCAATAAAATTTTTATTAACCACCGCAAAAATTACATTTTAAATCATCCATGATTTCCAGGTCAACTTAATCCAGCAAATTCATCGTTAATTCTTTCCGGTAAATGCATTTTATTTTCTCAATGACACCCTGATTCATCCAGTATAGCCTAGTTTCGTCGATATTAAAAATTTGTGAAGGTTATAAATTATGTTTCTTAATTATATTCTTAAACTCATAAGAAAAGTCTACCATCGCTTCTTTATCTTTACTAAGCTTTTTAATTTTGAACTCTTTGTTTTTGATAATATCTATTTCGCACTGTTTCTTTTACGACTTCATTTCATAATCATGAATCGATTATGATGCGACACTTTCACCCTTTTAATTATTTTAAAATCTTCGAGCCAGTTTCTGAAGAAGCCGTCTGAAACGTGAAACATTTTGTCAAAAGACAAATCCTGAAACCTTTTACTGTTAGTTCTAATTTTAGTTCTATCAGCATCGACCGTGAAAGCCTCCGTACTTAAATTTTCGATGAAACCTACTAACTAACTAACTGACGTTGTCTGAACAATTAACTTAACCCCACTGAACTATTTTACAATCTTTATATAATTTTCTTATAACAAAGGAAAAAATAAAATAACCAAAGTGTGACTCCAACTGCGTCCTTCTTAATATATTTATTTCCATCTGTTGTTTCCATCTGCTTCCGTCCCTTCTTAACATATTTATTTTTCGTACATGTATCTGATGGCTTTTTGCTGATTAATTCTTTAATATTTATAATAATTGTTTATGTTCACATTATGATAAATGCAAAAAAAATTTGTCTACACGACGTAACTTGGATGGTTTCCCGAATCTAACTGCACTAAATTAGGGTTTAACAAGGGCTAGAAGATTAGAATAACTTAAAATATGATAAATGAAGAAATATAATTTTGCTTGAATTTTTGAGGTTTTTCACATTTTTTTAAGGAAAGATTACTATAAAATGAAATAGAAAGATAAAATAAATACTAATTTTGTTTCTAGTATAAGGAATAATTATATCTATAGAAATTCAAAATTTGAATAATCTTCCAATTCGCTTTAAGAATCAATCTCCGCTTATCATCCATACTCTCCTCCACTGAATCCGTGATATCCCTTGCTTTAGGACCTGTAATAACAGGTTCCAATGACATTAAAAGCCTGTACACAAAATTTTGTGGTTTTATAGATTTTTAAAAATTAATCTAAATCATCAATAATGATTCACTAACGCATGAACCATAACCGGTTTCAATTTAGCTATCACAATTTTATAAGAATAAAGTGAAAATTTTTCAAAACGTCTTTATTTGGGGTTTTCATTACAGAAATCGACCATAACAGAAATAAAAAAAGTTGAAGAAAATCTTGTTAAACGAATATTGTTTGTAATGAATCAAAAAAGTTTAATGTATAACCAGTTATAACCTAGACATTGCAGGAATACAGCACAAATCGCTAGACATTACGATATAATCTTTTAGTCTTCAAAATTTCTTGCTGTCTCCAAGTAGCTCAGAGTTAAGGTTAATTTTTTCTTAACACTTATACCTACTCTTAAACTGCTATCTCGTTTCAGAAATAGCTCAATCATCTGTAACAGTTTGTTGAAGGTAGTTTCATCCATTCGAAAGTAGTTCTTAAAATCCTCATCTACCTGCTTTAACTAAAACTATATAGATTCACCTTGTTCGTGGAAAAGTAACAGTTGAGTAATTTCTTACATCATATTGTTTGCTATAATAATAACGTTGTCGTGGAATTCGATTTACTGAAACCTATCTTAAGAAAAACTTCTTATGTCTGTACACCGTACATTTTAACATTGTTTTTTTTTTACTTTTCTTCAACTAGAATCAGGATTCAGCCTCGGAAACTTCCTGTACCAGCCATAAATGACCTTAAAAGTCCCTGCATAGCAAGCTTTAGCCCAATTGTCATTTTTTTGAATCATTTTTTTTTTATTTTGGGTTAAAGCCGTGCTAGATACTAAGAAATTGTAGTTTAGTACCGGGTACCTGATATATGTTATAAGTGAAGAATGAGTACAAAATACTGAGAATTTTACTTACTAAAAAGTACTCAAAGTACAGTAGTTGGAACTGTACGCCTACTTCTAAAATATACTTTTACTGCTTTAGGGCCACTTTTACTACCTTTTGATAAATTTATCTAACAGTTAAAAACCAGCTCATAGTCAATGGGAGCGCTTAAAATCGATATAACCACCACTAGTTAGTTTAACTGGAGGTTGGTAAAAGTGGTCCTTAGTTAAATTTTTTAAATTTTAGATTTCACTGCTTCTTTTTCAGTGACAGGTTGAGAAGTATTTGTAACGTGTTCAGATGTTCGGGTTCTTTAAAAGCAAAAAAGACATAAGATGTCGAAATCTTCATGTTCTTTGCCAATCGTTAATAGATATTGATGGAACTCCTTAGCATCTCCGATTACCTATATTTGCACAGTAGAGCTAAATCAATAAGAGGGTTGGTCGGAGTTCTTTCATAGCATTCTAAAATGATAGCCTTAGTATTCAATCGAAGACGTTGGCCGCCTCGAGTATTATCCATGATATCTGGGACAGCCAATGGTTTTGAGTCGGCCGTCTTCAACGCTATTCTTTTGAGATGGTATGAAAGAACTCACACTAATCCAAGTATTAGATAACTGTTATTATTAGTATGACCGCAGCCTTAGAAATCAGCCAGGATTGGATAGAATTTTTCTGCCTTAACATTTAAGAAGGGTAGTATTGGCATTCATTAACAATTCTATGGAATAAACTATTTCTGCCGACTTCGAAGACGTCGGCCGCCTAGCAAACGTTGCCGATTTTGGTCATCTTAAGTCGACACTTTGGTTGGTCTGATATCTTCCATAACATTCCAGCGAAATAGTCTTAAACTTTAAGAATGAAACTATCTCGGCCGCTTCGAGTATTGTTATAGAAGAGATCAGACCAACCCAATCGTTGCCGATTTTTGCTGTCTTAAGTTGATATTTGAGTTGGGCTTCCTGTTCCATAACATTCCAGCAGGATAGCTATGATATTCATTCTATTATCTTTCAAATGGATGAAACTACCTTTAACAAACTGTTATAGATGGTTGAGCCATTTCTTAAACGAGACGATAGCAATTTGAGAGTAGGTATAAGGGTTAGGAAAAATTAACCTTAACATTACTTCGAAGAAAGTATCTTGGTCGACTTCGAATACGTCGGCCATTCCAAGTATCATGCGTAACATCGAGGCGTTCGACGCTAACGAAATCAACCGAGATACTTTCTTTCATAAAATTGTTAATGACTACCAAGACGACTTTTTTTTTTAATTTTATGGAAGAAATCAAACCAATCTTGATTGTGAGTCGCTGGCAAACCTTTTTGCAGAGCCTCCCCTGATCATTGATGACGTAACTAAGGCGGCTACAATTAATGAAATTCTTACTGCTCCTAAATCGTGTTTCTTCTCTTTTACGCTTGTAACCGCGACCGAAGTGGGTGATGCTATGGCATATTCAAAATCCCCTTGCGTGGGTTCTGATGGTATCGGTCTCAACCTTCTTCGTCCTATACTGGATATAGTGCTTCCACCATTAACACATATCTTCAACTTTTCTTTTGAACAGCCTTTATTTCCCTCTGCCTGGAAAATAGCTCATGTCGTCCCCATACCTAAATCCAAGTCCCCTTCATGTAACACTGATTTCCGTCCGATTTCAATTTTATCCGTACTATCAAAAGCTCTTGAACGTTTAGTTTATTTACAAGTCCAAGGATATCTCGAGAGGTTTAATTTACACAATGAGTTCCAATCGGGTTTTCGCAGTGGGCATAGTACGACTACTGCCCTCATTAAAGTTACTGATGATATTAGGTATGCCTGTGACAACAGATGTGTTACTGTGCTAGTTCTACTCGATTTCAGCAAGGCTTTTGATTCTGTCGACCACAACCTACTTTTAGCATCTCTTTCTGCCTACGGATTCACTCCTTCCTGTGTTTCTTGGTTTCATTCCTATCTTTCCCATCGCTCCTTGTGCGTACGCGCTAATTCTTCAGTTTCTTCTGCTTGTGCAATCAAATGTGGTGTTCCTCAGGGCAGTGTATTGGGACCGTTACTTTTTTCTTTGTTCGTTAATAGTGTTACTGATCATATCTCGTGTAATTATCATTTGTATGCTGACGACCTCCAAATATACACTACTACAACGGTTGCTGAATTTCCGGAAGCTATTGTGCGACTTAATAATGATCTATCTAACGTCTTGAACTGGTCTCGGAGATACGGACTTAAGTTGAACGCAGTTAAAACGCAAGCTATTGTGTTTGGTACTCGTCAATTACTTGGTAAGATCAGTCCATCTAGCTGCAGTGATCTGATGCTGGATGGTACTGTCATACGGTTTTCTGACACAGTTAAGAATCTCGGAGTCTTTATGGATTCTTCACTGTCTTGGAAGCCGCAAATTCAACATGTTTGCAGAAAAGTTTATGCTTGCTTCCACTCTTTAAAGAGACTTCGTTGCTCTCTTCCTCCTTTGGTCCGTCGTAATCTTTGCTATTCACTTATATTTCCTCACTTCGACTATGCGGACGCGGTTTATCCCGATCTCTCGGTAACTCTCCTGGATAAATTGCAGCGGCTACAGAATAATTGCATCCGGTTCATATTTGACATAAATAGATTTGAGCATGTAACGCCGTATCGCAATTACATTCAGATGTTAACTTGTGAGAGACGTAGATCCTTTCGTTTATTAACCATTTTATTTAAAATTCTTCATAACTGCACCCCAAAGTACTTATCAGATAGGTTTCAGCAATTATCATCTCATGAGTTTGCTACTCGTTCGTGTTCTGATGCTATTCTTACATTTCCCGTTCATAGCACTGAAATTTATCACAGATCATTTACAGTACGGTCGATTGCGCTGTGGAATGGACTGCCTTCTGAAATTCGTAATATTTCTAATATTGCTAATTTTAGATGTGTTTTAAAGAGCCACTTGCTTGCCCTTCAATTGTCTGTTTCTTGATTCTTTGTTCTTTGTCTTTCTCTTTTTCCTCTCTTCAACTGCTTTCACTTGTTGGCAACTGATATCCGGCAAATTCTTTTGTTTTTTTTTAGCTTCTGTCTCTCTTGTCGTATCTTTTTCTTTACTTTTCTTCTTGATTAATCTTATTTGGTGATAAATGTTAATGATATCTAATTATCACTACTTGCCATATTAATCCTAGGATAATTTTGCTTTAGAAAATACTATTTTGTTTGTTCTGTTGGGTCATTTGGCAGATATCGCTTGTGCGATAAAATGATCCATTTGCTTATACTGTTTAAGTTTAAGTTTATTCATTGCTCGACTAACAATCGACAATGGGATTATGCATACATATATTTTGTTCTTATTTTTTTTCTCTTCTTGTGTATTTTATGTAGTTTTGTATTTTATTTGTGGCAATAAACGGTAATAAAAAAAAAAAAAAAAATCCAATCCTGGCCGATTTCGACCATTCTAAGACGACGATTGTGTTGATCCATTCTTCCATGACATGCTAACAGAATAGCCGTGGTATTCATTAATAATTTTATGAAAGAAACTCTCTCGGCCGATTTCGAAGACTTCGGCCACTTTGAGTATTATCCATGTTATTTGGTTCGGTCGACGTCTTTGATGTCAGACGAGATATTTTCTTCATATCAAACCAACCCAATCCTGGCCGACTTCTACCATCCTAAGTTGATGCCAATAAGATAGCCTTGATATTCACTAACAACTTTATAAAATTTTTCTCTTCTGCCATCTTGATTTTGAAAAATTCTCATCTTAGATTTGTATCAGTACTGCAAAAGATCTCCCCATTACCAAGTTTTATTTATGGTTTAATTTATGATTTATTATGGTCCTTCTCTACATGTATTATTAATTATATCGTAATAAAGATATACAATTTGAAGTTAATATCATCTAACAAGAAAAGTTGCGCGTTAAAATGTAAAGAATTTTTACGTTTCTACAAAGCAAAAATGTGCTCTTTATATTTTAATGGCATAAACAATTCTTTAATTTGACGTTTTCAGTACTTGAAATTGTTACATAAGATATATCTAAACAAGTTAGTATAACAAAAATAGGTAATAATGTTGCTATATACTTTTATCACCTCTTAATAAATTTATCCAATTGTTAGTCAAAGAACGCCAACATCCTTTTAAATACATTTAAGTTCGCTATAATTATGATAACTATCCTCGAGATAATAACTATAGATTGATAAACTAAATGGACCTAAGAAAAATTTCGTGTACAGGTTCACTGTTGGGATTATCAGTTATCATCATGGAACTCTGGATGCTAGAACATCGAATGTTTGCGTACGATTGTTTTGAATTGCTTACACTTTATGAGCAAAATGAAAACATTATAGTAGCAATTAATAATAAAGCCTATTTGTATCTTAATGGAAAATAAATAAAATAGTCGGTATTGGGCAGCGGAAATCCCCGAAAGATCCACGAGAGTCCTAAATATACACTCGGTTCCTGTTAAAAAAAATGAGCTTACTGAGCCTCAAAGACGGAATATTAGCCAGAGCACACACCGCCGGAACCACAATGACTATTCTTCGACGGCTATTTCAAAACGATCTTATTCTGAGATTTGGGACTTGTTATGACCTCTTCAGAGCCCTGACTTGTCTACATGTGACATTTTTTATGAGGGTATCTGGAAGAACATGTTTGGAAGGATAAAAAAAAAAATGCAAATAACCCAAACCAATAAAGATTT
This sequence comes from Onthophagus sagittarius, assembly GCA_036711965.1. Taxonomy (NCBI): domain Eukaryota; kingdom Metazoa; phylum Arthropoda; class Insecta; order Coleoptera; family Scarabaeidae; genus Onthophagus; species Onthophagus sagittarius. Next base: position 68,187,312 of record JASERS010000003.1, read on the forward strand.
ATTAGAAACATTGGCGAATAATTTTCTTCGAAATTTTAACGTCCACGATTTAATGACGACAACATGTGCCTACTTTCTATTAGGAGAGAGTAATTCACCCTTTATATGAAAACCTTAAATTTTGTGAATGATTTTTTCACTTTTTTCCATCTAAAATCTAATTTATATAAATATAATAAAAAATTTGCCTTTTTCTTTGCATTATGATGAAATTGATGAGGGTTTCTGGAAGAACATGTTTGGAAGGATAAAAAAATGCAAATAACCCAAATCAATAAAGATTTATTAGAAACATTGGCGAATAATTTTCTTCGAAGTTTTAGCGTCCACGATTTAATGACGACAACTGACAATTTTGTCAGATTGCAATAAATGTAGCAACACCTACCCTAGTACATGTGCCTACTTTCTAAAAGGAGAGAATAATTCACCCTTTACATGAAAACCTTAAATTTTGTCAATGATTTTTTTTACATTTTTCCGACTAAAATCTAATTTATATAAATATAATAAAAAATTTGCCTATTTCTTTGCATTATGGTGAAATTGATGAGGGTATCTGGAAGAACATGTTTGGAAGGATAAAAAAATGCAAATAACCCAAATCAATAAAAATTTATTAGAAACATTGGCGAATAATTTTCTTCGAAGTTTTAGCGTCCACGATTTAATGACGACAACTGACAATTTTGTCAGATTGTAATAAATGCAGCAACACCTACCCTAGTACATGTGCCTACTTTCTAAAAGGAGAGAATAATTCACCCTTTACGTGAAAACCTTAAATTTTGTCAATGATTTTTTTTACATTTTTCCGACTAAAATCTAATTTATATAAATATAATAAAAATAAAGAAAAAGGCATTCTTTGCATTATGATGAAATTGACTCAAACTGCTACCTCGTTTCAGAAAAAAAATTCTTGAAATCTACATTTCCCTGCTTTAACTAAAACTATATAGATTTACCCTGTTCGTGGAATAGTAACTGTTGGGTAATTTCTTACATCATATAGTTTGCTATAATAATAGCGTCTTCGTGGAATTTGATTTACGGAAACCTATCTTAAGAAAAACTTCTTATGTCTGTCTGCATACCGTACATTTTAACATTGTTTTTTTTTTAGTTTTCTTAAACTAGAAGCGGAATTCAGCCCCAAAAACTTCATGTACCAGCCATAAATGACCTTAAGAGCCCCCGTATAGCAAGCTTTACCCCAATTATCATTTTTTTTAAATTTTGGGTTAAAGCCTTGCTAGATACTGAGAAATTGCAGTTTAGTACCGGGTACCTGATATAAACAAACTAACCCAATCCTGGCCGATTTCGAGCATTCAAAGCCGACGTTTGTGTTGATCTATGTATTGATCCATTCTTCCATAACATGCTAACAGAATAGCCGTGGTATTCATTAATAATTTTATGAAAGAAGCTCTCTCGGTCGATTTCGAAGACTTTGGCCACCTTGGGTATTATCCATGTGATTTGGTTCGGTCGACGTCTTCGATGTCAGACGAGATATTTTCTTCATATCAAATCAACCCAATCCTGGCTGACTTCTACCATCCGCACTTGATGCATGGGTTGGTCTGCTTGCTTCATAACATGCCAACAAGATAGCTTTCATATTCATTAACAACTTTATAAAATGTTTATCTTCTGCCATCTTGATTTTGAAAAATTCTCACCTTAGATTTGTATCAGTACTGCAAAAGATCTCCCCATTACCAAGTTTTATTTATGGTTTAATTTATGATTTATTATGGTCCTTCTTTGCATGTATTATTAATTATATCGTAATAAAGATATACAATTTGAAGTTAATATCATCTAACAAGAAAAGTTGTGCGTTAAAATGTAAAGAATTTTTAAGTTTCTACAAAGCAAAAATATGCTCTTTATATTTTAATGGCATAAACAATTCTTTAATTTGACGTTTTCAGTACAGATTTTTTTACTTTTTTCCATCTAAAATCTAATTTATATAAATATAATAAATAAAAAAATTTGCCTTTTTCTTTGCATTATGATGAAATTGAATTATTATATTTTATTGTTTTAGATGGAGAATATCTATTTGCTGAGCCCGATAACAAGTTGTCAAAGTATGCGCCAAAGAGTTGGAAGTCGTCGCACAGCCATGGGCTGGATGCGAACGGAAGACCAGCGCTCGCGTTCTACTTCCGCGTCCAATTCTACGTGGACAGTCCCCTGCTCCTGCGGGACGAGACAACCCGCCACCATTACTACCTCCAGCTGCGCCTTAACGCCGCGTCCGGCGCTGCGGGGGATCACGTTACCCGCCTCGCAGGGCTCGCCCTTCAGGTCGACCTCGGCGACCGCACCGAGAATACCATTTTTCGACCGGAGGACTATGTCCCACCTGGACTTCGGGAACCGGCTGCACTTCGAGCTATCGAGAACGCTCACAGAAACTATAGGAATTTATCCAAAAATGAAGCTAAAAATAGGTAAATTTAATTAATTTGGTTTGAAGAATCGAAATTTATCTAGTCGTTTTAGATTTATAGCGGACGTTTGTCAATTGCAAGATCCCGTAAACGCTCATGTCTTCAGACTAAGAGCTTCGAAAGCCGAGGTGGCCCCCGGATCTATAATGTTAGCGGTGTGCGCGAAGGGTCTTCGCGTGTGCCCTGATAATAACCCACCGTCGACGTTCCTATGGAGTTCCATCGCGAAATTAAGCTTCGAAAGGAAAAAGTTCGAGATCCGCACCAACCACGAAAAGCTAACCCTTTACACGACATCGGATGAAAAGTCGCGACTCTTGCTCGCTTTATGCAAAGCGGCCCACCAATTCAGTATGGCCGTCGCTCCACGGTTGAGTGAGGCGAAGAAGGAAGAGGAAGAACGGCAGCGCTGGGATTGCGACCAAAGGGTCTCCGTCATCTCCAGCACCTCGTCTAATACGACTTCGGGCATCGTCAGCGATCGCGTTCACTCCGAGGACGAGCTCGAGATCATGATCACCAGCCCCCCGGCGCCTTCCACCGAGAGTTTAGCTCTCGCCCATTTACTCGAAAGCGCTCCCGCCAGCAGTCGAACATCAGCGGCATCCGCAACTGCCGCGCTGGCTTCGATTTCGTTGAAAGACGAGGAATCGGAGAGTAGCAAACAGGATAATAGCGAAAGTTCCACGAAGACGACCACTAGTATTAAATGCGCTGGTTCGCAATGCAGCTCGTCTTCTGGAACTGTCGTTGTTTCTCCATTACAAACAAGTAAGGATTTTTGTGGCAATCTTAATTTGGTTTGATTGATTATTTTGTGTTTAGAACCAAAACGGAGACATTCAACGAGTAGTAGCCTTGAATTGGGGTATTCCCATACAGCCCAAAACTCAGCAGTGAGCGATGCAACGTGCACCGAGCTGGACGACATCCGCGAGCCTGATTACACAGCCGGGCCGGCCCCCAGCAGCCACACTAGCGGCGTGTACACTTTGACATCAAGCGAGCAGTATACCACGTCTTTAAACGAGCAATACGCGATTCCCAGCGAATTTTCACCCGATCAAGTTGATGGTCCTTTTCGAGATCGTCTCAATTCGAACGTTAGTAATTCCGGGTCTTTTCACGGCGATGGAAGCGACCCCACCGATAATAAGCAATCTCTTTTAACGGCTGAGGAATTATCTGATTTGATTGTGGGGAGGTATCCTCTTTGTAAAAGCGTGAGCAATACTTTGGATTCTGATTCAGATTATGTTACGCTTCCCTCGACTTATTTGGGATATGCGCCGATTCCCCCGAAAAGAATTGATAGTGTTGAGTCAAGAGGGGTTCGACCACCTCCCCCGCCGTATAGTGCTACATCGAGTCATGATTTTGGCATGAAAGATCCACCCCCGTATCCGGAGAATATTGCGGCAGTTCCGACTCCGGTTTATCCGTCGGAAGAAGCGGCCGCGAGGTTTATAACGACGAGGCCTCCGAGTATTTTAACAGCACATACTTGTGTAGTGAGTGGGAGTTCGACGCCGAGTTACTCGAGCCCGAATCAGTCTCAAGTGCCGCCGATTCCTCCGAAACTCCCCCGGAATCACGGAAGTAATTATTTGGACGTAAACACGACAAAATCTAGCAGTTTGATTTTTCCTTATAGTTTCTTACCACCGCCTCCTCAAACTCCGAGACAACCTCCCCCTCCACCCCCGATGGCAACCGTTTACACCAGCCAGTTATCTCAATCGCAAATCGAGCAATACCAACAACAGATGTATAGCGACGTAGATTTCGTAGTTTTCCCCTTAAAAGAACCGGCGATTAGTCGACAAGAATATCTCGAAGCGAAACAAGGGTCTTTATTAGCCGCGTTAGCGCACACCCCCCCTCTTTTATACAGATCAACCCCATATCTTCCTAAGTACGCGTCATCCCAAAACCTCTCAGACACATACGTACAACTCCCCGTTTATGGAGCACCAAGCATTTCATCAAACGGAAGTTTTGAACCTCCCCCACCCCGCCCTCCTAGCAGATTCACCAGAACACGATCCGACGATAACATTTTAAATTCATTAGAAACTCCGCAACCCCCAAAATTTAGGAGACAACCCCCTCCTCCCCCTCCTCCTCCCTTACCCGAAAAACGCCCCGATTTACTAATTAAACTAAAAGATGGCACTGATCCCAAGGAAGCTATGGACATTCACACATTACGCGAGAAAAGCAAAAAAATGGATTTGCCCCTTATTTCGGCTTTATGCAACGACAGGTCGTTGATTAAGCAAACGAAAGCTTTCGTAATGCCAAAGCATCACACGGAATTAACTCCGAGGATGCCCTCAAGTTCGACGAAAGCGAAATATCCAGTTTCCGGATTGAGCAGTACGCGGATAAATAAGCCGACGAGAAAAGCCCCCTCGGTTAGTCACCGACATCCCGGGGATAAATTACCCGAATTGCCGAGGGAAAAAGTAAACATTCCCAGAGCCACACCGAATAATTACGTTTTAACCGATCCGAGGTTAAAACACAAAATGCATTCCCAATCGTAACGAAAAATAAAAAGAAAAATTAAGTATATTATTACATTCCAATGATAGAACTTTTTCCTTTTAATATGTTTAATTTGTTGGAAATAATCGACTTTTACATTTTTCTTGTATTTCTTATTGATGTTTTCAGTTTAAAGATTAATTTAATTGAAAGAAAAATTTGTAAAAGTGATCCAACTACGACGTTGACTCAGGGTGCCATCTATGCAATATTATTTTTTTACTTAAAAATTATAGATGTTAGGCTTCTTTCTCCCTTTTATTATGTTACTTAAATAAATACATATTCGAGCAATCGAAAAATATTAATTTTTTCGTTTCATGACGAAACCGATTTTTCGATTGCTCGACTTCAATTTCTGTTCTACCCCCTAAGTACATGTACATAGCGTTTTTGATAAGAAGTATTTTTACCAGTACGTTAAACTACGTCTTATCATTAAATTGTATACACTTGCTCAACTGTTTTTTTAGAACATAACAATATGTTTTATTTATTTTTTTGATACTGTCAGATGATTAAAATCGTATAGGAACGCTTCAAACAAGTGTATGGTGCTGCCACAGTCAAAATAAAGCATAAGTACAACAAAAAAAAATGTTTTTTTTATTTTTCCTTTAAATTGGTTTCAGCTTCTTCTAAATCTTCAATTTTTTTCAATTATCAAATGGGTATTTTGACATAAAACAACAAAATTGCAGTTTGATTTTTCTTTAATTGTCATTAAAATAAATAAATGGCTTTTTCTGTTACATCAACAATATTTTTTTGTATGTACAATTATTTAAACAAATAAAAATTATAGAAAAATTAATAATCAAAAATTTTATCATCTAAAACCATGCTTAAAAGGTAATGTAGAAAATGTTATTTTTTCATTAGAATCCCCAGCTTTTGATTACAATGTTACATGGAATTTATTAAAAAATCATTTCTAGAATAAGCGCTTAAAGAAAAACAAAAAAAAAATCATATAAAGGGAATAACTAATTTACTACAATTAAAAAACAATGTCACAGTCAGTCACGAACACTTTTGGACAACACCTTACAATGTTTTCGTGTATTAAAAGCCTTAAAATAGACTGTTGAACAATGGGATTTACTTTTGATTTATATCAGTGATGTCCACTAATTTTTGACCAAGATCGACTTTTCTTGTAAATGCGTTACCAAGATCGACCGAAGCAGGGCCGGATTGGGGGGTGCAAAACGGCCCAGGCGAGTAATAATCTGGAGTGTCTAATATAAATCTGGAGTGGTTAAAAAAGGGTTTCAAATCATTTTTACACTTCAAAATACCTTCCTTTTTTCCCTTTTGGCTCATTGACTCATCTCATCATATTAACCTACCTGCTTATAATATAATTTTTTTCCAATTAAGCAAATATGGAAAATATGGAATAAAAATCAGTTCATTTAATTCATTAATTAATAAGTTTTCATACAGCTATTAAGTTGAGCTTCCAGGTCTATTCGTACATGTTTGCCTTATTTGGCTCTGTTGCGAATTACAATTTTTTTAAAATTGAGAATATAATTAGTTAGGGCATTGCTCAAACAAGATTCTAAATGAGTATCTGTAAATGCCGTTCGATATTTAGATTTTATTATTTTCATTTGTAAAAATGCAGTCTCGCATAAATATGTGGAACCACAACATGAGTACAAATATTCATCACATTTTCGAAAATTTACACTAAAATACAGACAAAATAAAATTTAAGACAAAACCAAAAAGACTCTTGCTGATCGGGAGTTAGTACCTCCTTGTGAGTGTAAAAAAAGATGTAGAGAAAGACTAGATCGTAATGAAAACTGTATTCTCAATGAAATTTGAAATTTGGGATCGTGGGAATTGCAGAATATACGGACACATTACAAAAAGAAACGTTACAAAACAAGGCAAAAATGACAAGAATCAAGTAGAACTTGCAATACGATTTATTTCGTCAATGTTAATGGCCAAACAGTAAACGTGAGTAAAACTGACTTTCTGAATGTTCACGATCTGCAAAAATCAAAGGGTAGACTAAACAACATCGTTTCAAAAAAATAAAGAGGAATACTTGTATCAAAAAAAGGTAAACGTGACCGACATTTGAACAGACCCAATCAAATTAATTACCAGCAAAAGCAGAGTGTTAGACACCATATAAATTTAATACCTAAATACCAAAGTCACTATAGCAGGGCTGAAAATCTAGGGAAAGTATACCTTAACTGTGATATGACCATATCGCGTCTTTATTCTGAATATTATTGAGTATTATGTTCCGTGTTGTCAATATAACACATCAAACCTGTTCTGGAGCATACATATAGACAGATATTTTGTAAAGAGTACAATATTGGCTTTAAATTGCCCAAATCCGACACTTGCAAAACTTGTGATCAAAAATTGTCTCGGCTAAACATTGACCTGACGGACAAAAAAATCCAGTTACTTACTGCCATTTTGCTCACAATATTGAGACGCAATTAAAAAGGTTTTGGAAAATTGAAAAAGTTGAAAATATAAAGTGTTGAAAATTGAAATGAAATAATGAGGATAGACGTTTTGTTACATTGCCAATAAACATCAAGATCAAGGAACTAGGCGAGTTTTGTGATACTGTATTGAAAAGATTAGAGGCAATGCAAAAATAAAAACAAATCAAATAAAACAATACATTGCATTCATCGATAAATACGAAACTTTTGATATGAAAAAAATCGATGCCACATTATGTAGTTTGCAAAGAGCCTGGTACAACTAAAATTGAGAGCGGTTTTCGACGAATCCTCAAAAACATCATCAGATATTCCGCTTCTAGGTCTTTTGTTAATTCTAGTTATGCTTCATTTCAAATATACAGAGTTGCAAAATCTATTAACAAAGTACTCATTGTAAAGTATTGATTGTATAGTTCTTCGTAAAAAATGTCTTCAGATATCTGGCTAGCAGACAGAATCTGAACAGATGTCTGGCAACCTCTTTTTTATGGAGGTCGGGGAAAATCTGCACAGCTATCTCGCTATCAGACACCCGGCCTTGGGTCTTGATTGGCCGTGTAGTGTGAGGATAAGCCCATCTTTGGGTCACTGACCCACTAAAAGCCCCTTTCCTCAGCGATCCACAGAAGTTGGAACACGCTGGTGCGTTTTGACCATCGACCTCTGCAGGTTGTCAATTCCGTGAGACACATCATCTTCTTTGACTTCTCTCCTCTCAGGTCATCAATACAAAAGTAAGGTCCGACTGACCCCTCCTTCCTCCAATTATCCCTCATCGTCGTTTCCACACCTCCTTAACGGAACGATGCGGGTTGCTCATTTCATCCTACCTTCACGTAACTTTTCTCTTCTTGAATCTCCGCCATCCATTTGTTCATCATAAATCAAAACATTTTACAATTTTTACAACTTTTTAATAAAATTTACAATGTTTACCTACACGGATGAGAGGAGCCAAAAGACCCCCTCTATCTTTGTCCTCTTTTAAGGTCATCTGTGCCATACCACCTTGTCTATGGGAACACACCACACAAAGACTTTTTAATAAAATTATACCGTTACATTATTGTTAGTTATACTGTACCTTTTGGTTTCCCTCATCCGAGTACGTAAATAGTACAGATAGAGAGAGGTCAAAAGACCTCTCTCTATCCTCGTACTCCTCTAAGGTCCTACATGTCCCGTACCACCTGTCCCGTACCACCTTGTCTGTGTCTTTCTTCCGTCTCCTTCTGCATCAGAATTGTCTTGATGTATGCCTATGAGTTCAAGTGTGTTTTCAAGGCTAATTTGGACACCCAGAAATTGGCATATGCCTAGCCTTTCGCTACTCCATCTAAAACAGTAATTGAAGGTGTGTTCTACATCATCCTTCTCCCCGCAATAATCGCATATGTCTGTGCTTGCTCTCTTATGCAGATGTAGATATGCCCTATACCAGCCGTGTCCTGTCAGGAGCTGACTTAGGTGATAGTCCACCTGGCCCCAGCTCCTGCTCACCCATCGCTCCAGGGCGTTCCGGATTCGTTTTATCCACGAATATTTCCAGTTCTAGATCTAGAGTAGATCTAATGATATAAAACTAGAACTAACAGTAGACCTAGAAGTGGAAAGAGTAGGGTATAGCCGTGCGTCTTTTATACAGACCAACCCCATATCTTTCTGAATATGCGTCATATTAAAGACACATACATACAACTTCCCATTTATGGAGCACCCAACATTACATCAAATGGAAATTTTGAATCTTCTCAAAGCCGTCCTCTTAACACATTCACCAAAAACGATCCGACAATGACAACATTTTAAACTTATTAGAAATACCCAAAATATGGGAGACAACCTCCTCGTCTATCAGAAAAGTCCCCGATTTATTAATTAAATTAAAAAATGGCACTGATCCCAAGGAAGTTATAAACATTCGCACATTACGCGTGAAAAGCAAAAAAATGGATTTGCCCCTTATTTCGGCTTTATGCAACGACAGGTCGTTGATTAAGCAAACAAAAGCTTTCGTAATGCCAAAGCATCACACGGAATTAACTCCGAGGATGCCCTCAAGTTCGACGAAAGCGAAATATCCAGTTTCCGGATTGAGCAGTACGCGGATTAATAAGCCGACGAGAAAAGCCCCTCGGTTAGTCACCGACATCCCGGAGATAAATTACCCGAATTGCCGAGGGAAAAAGTAAACATTCCCAGAGCCACACCGAATAATTACGTTTTAACCGATCCGAGGTTAAAACACAAAATGCATTCCCAATCGTAACGAAAAATAAAAAAAATAAAAAGAAAAATTAAGTATATTATTACATTCCAATGATAGAACTTTTTCCTTTTAATATGTTTAATTTGTTGGAAATAATCGACTTTTACATTTTTCTTGTATTTCTTATTGATGTTTTCAGTTTAATGATTAATTTAATTGAAAGAAAAATTTGTAAAAGTGATCCAACTACGACGTTGACTCAGGGTGCCATCTATGCAATATTATTTTTTTACTTAAAAATTATAGATGTTAGGCTTCTTTCTCCCTTTTATTATGTTACTTAAATAAATACATATTCGAGCAATCGAAAAATATAAATTTTTTCGTTTCATGACGAAACCGATTTTTCGATTGCTCGACTTCAATTTCTGTTCTACCCCCTAAGTACATGTACATAGCGTTTTTGATAAGAAGTATTTTTACCAGTACGTTAAACTACGTCTTATCATTAAATTGTATACACTTGCTCAACTGTTTTTTTTAGAACATAACAATATGTTTTATTTATTTTTTTGATACTGTCAGATGATTAAAATCGTATAGGAACGCTTCAAACAAGTGTATGGTGCTGCCACAGTCAAAATAAAGCATAAGTACAACAAAAAAAGTTTTTTTATTTTTCCTTTAAATTGGTTTCAGCTTCTTCTAAATTTTCAATTTTTTTTTTCAATTATGAAATGGGTATTTTGACGTAAATACAACAAAATAGTAGTTTGATTTTTCCTTAACTGTCTTTAAAATAAATTAATAGCTTTTTTTGTTACATCAATAAAATTTTTTTGTCTGTACAATTATTTAAACACATAAAAATTAAAGAAAAATTTTCAAAAATTTTATTACCTAAAATCATGCTTAAAAGGTAATGTAGCAAACGTTATTTCTTCATTAAAATCATTAGCTTCTGATTATAATGTTGCATGGGATTTGTTAAATCATTTCGAGAATAAGCGTTTAAGGAAAATCAGAAAAAAATCATATAAAGGAAATAACTAATTTACTACAATTAAAAAGAGAATGTCACAGTTAGTTACGAACACTTTCGGACAACACCTTAAATCATATGCACATTAAAAGCCTTAGTATAAACTGTTGAACAATGGGATTTGCTTTTGATCTATATGATTTGCAAGAAGTTGGATTTTACAACATTATGAGAATAGATATCATCATTGCGAATTAAATTATGACTGATGTAGATTCTCCAGTCGATGATAGTGATATTGATAGAGATTATTAGTGTTAGATTACTAGTGATGCAGTAAAGGTAGATACAAATCAACTGGTAAATGATATTTTTAATTTATGTGGCATGTTATTGTATAGCCATTGTTAATTCCATGCAAGCAAATTGGGTTATCATTGGGTAGAACGATGGTATAAAAAAATCAGATAGGCAAACAAGGAGCAAAACATTGAAACGGATTAGGGCTAATACACCTGAACCTAGAAGTAGATGGAAACACCGAAAAGAAGACTAAAAAGAAAATAAATCTACGACCAGAAAGAAAAATAAGAAGAAATCTGGTATACTAGAGACAAAACCAAAAAGACTGTTGCTGATCGGGAGTTAGGACATCCTTGTGAGTGTAAAAAAAGATGTAGAGAGAAACTAGACGGTAATGAAAACCGTATTTTCAATGAAATTTGAAATTTGGGATCGTGGAAATTGCAGAATGGGTATATCTTTGGATACATTACAAAAAGACATGTTACAAAACAGGGCAAAAACGACAAGAATCAAGTAGAACTTGCAATACGATTTATTTCGTTAAAGTTAATGGCCAAATAGTAAACGTGAGTGAAACCGAATTTCTGAATGTTTACGATCTGCAAAAATCAAAGGGTAGACTGAACAACACCGTTTCAAAAAAAAAAATAAGAGGTATACCTGTACCAGAAAAAGGTAAACGACATTGGAACAAACCCAATCAAATTAGTGACCAGCAAAAGCAGAGTGTTAGACACCATATAAATTTAATACTTAAATACCAAAGTCACTATAGCAGGGCTGAAAATCTAGGGAAAGTATACCTTAACTGTGATATGACCATATCGCGTCTTTATTCTAAGTGTTATTGAGTATTATGTTCCATGTTGTCAATATAACATATCAAACCTATTCTGGAGCACACATATAGACAGATATTTTGTACAGAGTACAATATTGGCTTTAAATTACCCAAATACGACACTTGCAAAACTTGTGATCAAGAATTGTCTCCGCTAAACATTGACCTGACGGACAAAAAATCCAGTTACTTACTGCCATTTGGCTCACAATATAGAGACGCAATTAAAAAGATTTTGAAAAGTTGAAAAATTTGAAAATATGAAGTGTTAAAAATTGAAATAATGAGGATAGACGTTTTGTTACATTGCCAATAAACGTCAAGATCAAGGAACTAGGCGAGTTTTGCGATACTGTATTGAAAAAATTAGAAGCAATGCAAAAATAAAAACAAATCAAATAAAACAATACATTGCATTCATGGATAAATACGAAACTTTTGATATATGAAAAAAATCGATGCCACATTATGTAGTTTGCAAAGAGCCTAGTGCAACTAAAATTGAAAGTGGTTTTCGACGAATCATCAAAAACATCATTAGATATTCCGCTTCTAGATCTATTGTTAGTTCTAGTTTTGCTTCAATTCAAATATACAGAGTTACAAAATCAATTAATAAAGTACTCATTGTAAAGTATTGATTGTATAGTCCTTCGTAAAAAATGTCTTCAGATATCTGGCTAGCAGACAGAATCTGAACAGATGTCTGGCAACCTCCTTTTTATGGAGGTCGGGGAAAATCTGCACAGCTATCTCGGTATCAGACACCCGGCCTTGGGTCTTGATTGGCCGTGACCCACTAAAAACCCCTTTCCTCAGCCATCCACAGAAGTCGGAACACGCTGGTGCGTTTTGACCATCGACCTCTGCAGGTTGTCAATTCCGTGAGACACATCACCTTCTTTGACTTCCCTCCTCTCAGGTCATCAAACCAAAAGTAGTCTTGTCTGTGTCTTTCTTCCGTCTCCTTCTGCATCAGAATTGTCTTGATGTATGCCTGTGAGTTCAAGTGTGTTTTCAAGGCTAATTTGGACACCCAGAAATTGGCATATGCCTAGCCTTTCGCTATCCACCTAAAACTTACTGTTTTAGTGTAATTTGTAATTGAAGGTGTGTTCTACATCATCCTTCTCCCCGCAATAATCGCATATGTCTATGCTTGCTCTCTTATGCAGCTGTAGATATGCCCTATACCAGCCGTGTCCTGTCAGGAGCTGACTTAGGTGATAGTCCACCTGGCCCCAGCTCCTGCTCACCCATCGCTCCAGGACGTTCCGGATTCGTTTTATCCACGAATGTTTCCAGTTCTAGATCTAGAGTAGATCTAATGATATAAAACTAGAACTAACAGTAGACCTAGAAGTGGAAAGAGTAGGGTTTAGCCGTGCGTCTTTTATACAGACCAACCCCATATCTTTCTGAATATGCATCATATTAAAGACACATACATACAACTTCCCATTTATGGAGTACCCACCATTTCATCAACTGGAAATTTTGAATCTTCTCGAAGCCGTCCTGTTAACACATTCACCAATCCGACAATGACAATATTTTAAACTCATTAGAAATACTCAAAATATGGGAGACAACCTCCTCTTCTATCAGAAAAGTCCCCGATTTATTAATTAAATTAAAAAATGGCACTGATCCCAAGGAAGCTATGAACATTCGCACATTACGCGAGAAAAGCAAAAAAATGGATTTGCCCCTTATTTCGGCTTTATGCAACGACAGGTCGTTGATTAAGCAAACGAAAGCTTTCGTAATGCCAAAGCATCACACGGAATTAACTCCGAGGATGCCCTCAAGTTCGACGAAAGCGAAATATCCAGTTTCCGGATTGAGCAGTACGCGAATTAATAAGCCGACGAGAAAAGCCCCCTCGGTTAGTCACCGACATCCCGGGGATAAATTACCCGAATTGTCGAGGGAAAAAGTAAACATTCCAAAAGCCACACCGAATAATTACGTTTTAACCGACCCGAGGTTAAAACACAAAATGCATTCCCAATCGTAACGAAAAATAAAAAAAATAAAAAGAAAAATTAAATATATTATTACATTCCAATGATAGAACTTTTCCCTTTTAATATGTTTAATTTGTTGGAAATAATCGACTTTTACATTTTTCTTGTATTTCTTATTGATGTTTTCAGTTTAATGATTAATTTAATTGAAAGAAAAATTTGTAAAAGTGATCCAACTACGACGTTGACTCAGGGTGCCATCTATGCAATATTATTTTTCTACTTAAAAATTATAGATGTTAGGCTTCTTTCTCCCTTTTATTATGTTACTTAAATAAATACATATTCGAGCAATCGAAAAATATTAATTTTTTCGTTTCATGACGAAACCAATTTTTCGATTGCTCGACTTCAATTTCTGTTCTACCCCCTAAGTACATGTACATAGCGTTTTTGATAAGAAGTATTTTTACCAGTACGTTAAACTACGTCTTATCATTAAATTGTATACACTTGCTCAACTGTTTTTTTTAGAACATAACAATATGTTTTATTTATTTTTTTTGATACTGTCAGATGATTAAACTCGTATAGGAACGCTTCAAACAAGTGTATGGTGCTGCCACAGTCAAAATAAAGCATAAATACAACAAAATGAAAGTTTTTTTATTTTTCCTTTAACATTTTAATGTTGGCTTCAGCTTCTTCTAAATGCTCTTCGCAATTTTTCGCACTTATTAAATGAGTTTTTGCCATGTTTATTTTTCCTAATTTATAGTTTAAAACTGCCAAATTATTGAAGGCTGTGCCGTGATTTGGATTGCACGATAAACATAAATTTAAGCAGTATAGGGCGAGTTGGAGATCACCAGCAAACTAAAACAAAAATGAATTAACATATATTAACATATTTGATGTTATTCACTTAATGAAAAAAATGAGGATTTTGTGTAGTGTGTAACAATCTTAGTTTTTTCTATGAAAATAAAGACCGATTTTTAGTTTATTATATATCTCAGATATATTTATCACCAAGAATCCTAAAGAGGAATTGAGCCATTGAGAGAATTGATACATAAATAGACATTTTTCTCTAAAATTGAATAAACAGACTCTCAACGGATTACTGCTGGTATTAATCGTCTTGTCAAAAGAAGTAGATATTGGACAAAAAAGATGGATATAACATACTATAAGAATTATTGTAAAGTTCTGTAAGAAGTAATAAAGGTTGCAAAATTCAACTCAAAAATACAAAATGCAAAAAATAAAATGAGAGCTGCATGGAACATAATTCTATCTAAAAAAGAAATTGGAAACAATACATTAGAAAATATAAGGAAACATGGAGAAACCAAGAAAGAAACACTAAACTAAAAAAGAAACTGGTTGTGTTCATCTACATCTGGTTACACAACCTGAAATTTTTAACACAATAATGTCAAATATTGTCATCATTTTCAACCTAATAAAAGGAGTTGCAGATATTATCAGCGGACTCTTATGGACATATCTAATGTGAGTATGGAAGTTGGCAAGAATCTAGATCAATGGAAAAAATGTATAGTCATACCTGTTTTCAAAAAAAGAAAATCACACCCAATTTGAGAACTACAGACCTATTACATTAATATCCAATGATTCCAAATGTTTTGAGAAGTCATTTCCTGCAAAATTGTTATCTTCTTGTAACTAAATAATATTCTCGCCATACCTAAAAGGACGCAATGCAGAACGGGCCATCTATAAAATGATATCAGAAATATTAAAGTATTTATATGAGGAAAGCAAATGAGCCTTAGATTTATCAAAGGTTTTTGATTCTCTAGGTGTGGGTATATTGATGGATAAATTGTCTAATTAATTCTTATCTGGTTCTAATCTGCAGGGGTCAATTTTAGGTCTAATATATTTTGTGATGTACATGAACGCCTTACCTGAAATGATTGATTAATCGGTAGTACTGTATGCGGATGATGCCTCTTTAATATATTCAGGAAATACAAATCTTAAGGACAAGATTGTTAATACCATAGAATGTGTAGAGAAATGGTTTAATGCATACAATCTTAAACTAAATATGAGCAAAACCGAGATAATAGAATAATCAGGGATGGCGAACCTGTGACACGCGTATCAAAAATGACACGGGAATGGATTTTGAATCACACACCTCTACTGAGACAAGATCATTTTTTGTGATAATTTCTTCTTAATAAATATGTGTGACCTGGTCTACTAACAGAAACGGAGCTTATCTGCAAAAGCGGAGTCATAATTTATTTGAAACTTTACTATACATGGAGATTTTTATACGTTTTTATCTTTTTTGCAACCTTTTTATGTGAGGTTATGAGAACTTTATTCTGTTCAACCTATTTCGAGACATTCTTCAAAGTTCACTTTTTCTTTGGTAATGGTCCTACCATAATGACTGGACAGCAGTGAACTCGTCATCAATACTCCTTTATAATTATTTTTTGTGATGCCAAAGATCAACAGAAACAATTACATATATGTAAGTAAGGATACGGGAATGTCAGTTAGAGCCGATTGAACTCTTTGTACATTCTACCAACACAACCTCTGGTCTACAAGAGTACTACGACTACAACAACTACAACACTACAACTACCTCAACAATTAGTCTAGTGACTTGCCAAAGATCAAGCCATCTTCCACGGATGCACAACGCACTCTATCGGCAGCATGTTTGGCCAGCCTGTAAGTATGATTTTTACCCAAGAAGCAAAAACGCCCTTTAACTCATACGATTGTAACATGATAATATTTCGTGGCCTTCTGCAGGGCTAGGTGACAATCTATTACTAGCGCAGTTATCGCAATCCTGCTTAAATTTAAAACAGATTATCTACTGTTTGTAAAGATAGTAAAGCACCCTGCTTATTAATATCAACAATACATTCAACAATCAATTCCCATTGTATGATGGCTCCGAGAATCATGAGAAAATTCACCCTCAGCACCAATCTGTGTTTTTAAGCAACCAGTGTAGATTGTTCTTAAGGTTTTGTGTGTATGTACCATAGTGGGACTGATGTACGTGAGGCACTTCTTTGAGAAAACGTATTTTGCCAACTGGTTTAGAAATCCGAATTCAGGATCTTAAATGGTTAACAACAACAATACTCTGAATTCAAACAAGATTTTAACATTCTTCAATATCGTCCATGATCACGTACTTTATAATTATGTAAATGTATTCATGATGTTGACAAAAGTTTATTGAATTTACTCCATAATTTTGCCGCACACTGTATAGTGTTCTAGTAAAAGGTTTATCTGTGACATGGTAGATGGTACATATTGTTTACTGAGAGTTTTGAAATTTTTGATAGGTTCAGTTCAAAAGATTCGCCACCAGTGCCATACCCTAATAAATTCACGTGATGAGATCAAGGTAAGGTATCTAGGCGAAGAATTGGAGTCTACCCATACTGTCAAATTCCTTGGTGTGATAATGGATAGTAATCTTGTATGGAAGCGTAATATCATGTATCAATCGGTCAGAATATATAATCATCTTTTTAATGAACTAAAATCATTAATAACACCTCGGTTAAAGATAAAATTAAAACGTAATTTAGAAGAAAATCCTTACTACACATTAAATGAGCACTTTCAGGATGAAAAATGGGACAGTTGAACTTGAATGTGGTTTTAAAGCGAAATATAATATTATGTACCTTGTATAATGTCATTTCATGTTGAATATTTCCTTGTTGACTTGTACTATGGTGATTTTGTATCAATAAATTTATTATTATTGTTCAAGTAAGCTAGTGAATTCAACTTATAATTAAATACCATTAGTAAATGATTTTTTTCTGAAAATTCGGAAATTTAAAGAAATATTTGAAGTAACAATCGTAAGTATATTAAAAACTAATTAAATTTGTTTTAAATTGTTTCTTATTTCAATTCAAGAAGTAATTGTGGTATTATTTCTTGACATTCGATCCTTTGAATATTGGTTGATCTTTGCCTAAGACCTACAGATTCATTTTTGCAGATTTATAATTAAAACATTATAACCTAGGGATTTGAAGATTTGGAGAAGCAACCGTTGTTATATTAAATTTCAAATAAACTTGCTTCAAATTGCTTCTTATTTCATTGCGATATTTCACTTAGATCTTGAGATACGATTATTTCAAGAACTCTTCTCGAGTTTTAGTCAAAATTCAAAGATTAAAAAAAATATTTGAAGAAACAGTTATTGGTACATTAAAAAATAAATAAATTTACTTCAAATTACTCTTTATTTCAATCTGATACCTTAATTACTTCTTGAGATACGATTCTTTGAAGATTGGTTGATTTTTGCCTAACACATATAGTTTCATTTTTGTAGAGCTCTAATTAAAACATTGTAACCTAGAGATTTAAAAATTTGGAAAAGCGACCTTTATTACATTAAATTTTAAATAAATTTTCTTTAAATTGCTTCTTATTTCATTGCGATATCTCACTTGGTTCTTGAGATACAATTTTTTCAAAGTTTGTTGATTTTTTCCTAACGCATACAATCACGCTTTTGCAGAGTTTTAGTAAAAATTCAAAGATTTAAAGAAATATTTGAAGAAACACTTGGTGGTACACTAAAAACTAAATAAATTTGCTTCAAATTAGTTCTTATTTCAATCTGATACCCCAATTACTTCTTGAGATACGATTCTTTGAAGATTTGGTGAAGAAATTGTTGGTAAATTAAATTTTAACTAAATTTTCTTCAAATTGTTTCTTATTTCATTGCGATATCTCACTTAGTTCTTGAGATACGATTTTTTTTTAAGGTTTGATTTTAAGGAAGATTTTTTTCTAATACATACAATTACGTTTTTGCAGAGTTTTAGTATAAATTCGGAGATTTAAAGAAATATTTGAAGAAACAATTGTAGGTACATTAAAAAGTAAATAAATTTGTTTCAAATTGCCCCGTATTTCAATCCGATACCTCAATTACTTCTTGAGACACGATTCTTTGAAGTTTGATTGATTTTTGCCTAACACATATAATTACGTTTTCGCACAGTTTTAATTAAAATATTACAACTTTCGGTTTTGAAGATTTGGAGAAGCAACCGTTATTATATTAAATTTGAAATACATTTGCTTCAAATTGTTTCTTATTTCGTTCCGATATCTTAATTAGTTCTCGAGGTACGATTCTTTGAAAATTGGTTTTTAGATTTTTACATAACATGTGTATTTACGTTTTTGCAGAGTTTTCATCAACAAATTATAACTGCGAGATTTCAAGATTTGAAGAAACTATCTTTGGTACATTAAAAACTAGATAAATTTCTCTCAAATTGCTTCTTATATCATCGCGATATCTCAATTAGTTCTTAAGATACGATTTTCTGAAGATTCTTTGCTTTTTAGCTATCATATGTAATTACATTTTTAGTGTTAATGAAAAAGTCATTACTGGAATATTTAGCGATTTGAAGAAATATCTTTGGTATATTAAATAAATTTGCTTCAGATTGCTTCTTATCTCATTATGGTACCTCAATTAGTTCTCGAGGTACGATTTTTTGAAGATTGGTTAATTTTTAGTAACATGTGTTAAAATACAGTGTTTTAATCAAAAAATCATAACTCGTAGATTTAAAGGTTTGGAGAAATAGTTTTTGTCACATAAAATGTTAATAAAATTTGGTATTAAATCCGTTTTTACTCATGTCGATATCTCATTTATTTTTTGAGATATAATTTACTAAGATCTTTGAATCTATCATCTATGTTCATGCTGGACAGCAAAAAATTTTTCTTCGAAATATGAATATGTGAGGATATTATCTCAAGCATATTAAATACTAATTAAATTTGCTGTTAAATGCTATTTATCTCATGCTGATATCTCAATTAATTCCTGAGATACGATTCTTTGAAAATTGCTTGATTTTTAGCTACCAAATGTAATTACGTTTTTGGAAAGTTTTAATGAAAAAATTATAACTGGAACATATAAGGATTTGAAGAAAATATCTTTGGTGTATTAAATATTAAATAAATTTGCTTCAGATTGCTTCTTATCTCATTATGGTAACTCAATTAGTTCTTGAGTTACGATTGTTTGAAAAATGCTCTATTTTTACGCTTTTGCAGGGGGCGCAATGGCTCAGCGTGAAAAAATCGAGTTATACTCGCATTTATCATCTCAAACCTCTTAGAGGGAGTCAGTGTACAAGGGGCCTGTTGTGGCCTAGGTGCCGCGTATAGAATACGCACTCCTCACTCCATACATACATACATACGCTTTTGCAGAGTTTAAATCAAAAAAATCATAACGCCGCGATTTGAAGATTTGGAGAAACTATCTCTGGTACACTAAAATATAAGTAAACTTGCTTCAAATTGCTTTTTATTTCATTATGATATTTTAATTAATTCTTGAGATATTATTCTTTGAATATTGGTTGATTATTTACCCAACACACGATTCTTGCAAAGTTTTAATAAACAAATATTGAAGATTTAAAGATTTGAAAAAATAACTTTTGATGCATTAAATGCTAAATAAATTTTCTTCAAACTGCTTCTTATTTCATTTCGATATCCCAATTAGTTTCCGAGATACAATTCCTAGAATAGAGATTAATTTTTACCTAACATATAATTACGTTTATGCAGACTTTTAATCAAAAAATCATAACTTTTAAATTCAAAGATTTGAATAAACCATTTTTGGCTCAATATGTACATTAAAGATTTAACCTTCATCCAGAGATACAGTATTATTCACAGATGAGACCTTGAGAATTTTACAGATATTACAGCTTGGGTATCGGTAGGTAAAGATTTTCGAGGAGAGATTATTCAAACATTACTAGGTAAGGGTAAGCTGGTCCTGCTATTAATATAGATTTAATGACACATTTCCTGCTCCATATATCTAAGATACTTCTTCTTTTAAATTTTTTTTGTTGAGTCCATAAATGTCCGTATCTGTTCTATTGCTTTGTGTACTTTGGATTGATGAACATTGGGAGTGTAGTTATGGAGAAGAAATCTTACGCCCAGGATTCACGAGCTTGCTTTTTTAAGCTAGGATAATAAGCTGATAACTCTGTTAGGAAGATATTAGCAATGTTTATATAATACCAGTAATTTTCAGCCAGTCAAGCCATGAAGTAGAATGAACTGCATTTGTAATAAAAAACAGAATATTAATTTGCATTAAATCAATTACTAAAAAATGTATTAAAGAAACGTGTATGGACAAGACCATGGTTTTAAGACAGGATATACGTAGATCATTGCTTTACTTTTAAAAGATCATTGCAATGAAAATCCAGACACACGAAGCTGAAATCAAGCCAAAGTAGCGAAATCACTATTAGGAGAAGCTCAATAAACCCAGCTTTTGTCTGGAAATTGTTGGCTCTTTATTTGATAATCTTAAAAAACGAATAAATGTCATGAGGTATCAGATAAACCATTTCATAAGATACGAATTAAGATAATGACATATAATGGCAAAAATGATCTTGTTTTAACAAATTATTTGTTTAAATGCCTTGTTTAAATTAAGCCATAATGTTCACAACTTAATTATAGCCGATAATGTATCACTTAGCTCAGATTATTAAAAACAAATAAAGACTGAGAAAGAAGGAATAGAGAGCAGCAATGAGAATGATAGAGATAGTAGTGCATATGGCATAAAATGTTAAAGAAAAGTTACAGCTTATGAGAGAAATGGAAAGCATTGCATTTAGAGTTACTCCATGTCCAAATACAGGATATATTCAAAAAATGTCAAGAACATTATAAACTTAATTCTCTGTTATGGATGTATTTATTAACTTAGTCTCTTGTGATATACTTGGTGTTTGTAATCTTTATTGTAAATTTAGGTTTTATGATCACCTTGGTCTTTGTTCTTTCTGCAATATCTACGTCATCAGTTATTGTCCAAACTGGTGTTGGCTTATTGAATATTATTCAGGATGTTCTGAGTCCTGAAGCTTTTTTACTACAGATAGATCAAGGAATGGATGTATTTCAACGCTTTTCTTATAAAAAACCTCGCACAATTAAAAAAATCCTCATTTTTCTTTTCATTTCTTTCTACTTATTTACTTACAATTGCAACATGTGATAAATTGTACCATACATCGGCTTTTATTAATGGATCAATAGCCATATCTAAAGCTCTTTGAAAACATGCCAATACCAAATCTAAATTTTGAGAGTATAAACAACACAGCCCCAAATTGTTAAAAAGTTCGGCTGTGTAAACACCCATCGCTAAAATTCGCCTAAAATTTAAAAAAATGTTGAGTTAAATTGATCCAATACAAAAAAAATAATACCTATAATATTTTAAAGAAAATTCGGGTTGGTTATTATAAAAGTGATAAACACCAATTGAAGCAATAGCTTCAGCATTCATCGCATCTTCAGTAACTATATTTCGATAAAACTTGATTGAACTTTGCATGTCTCCTTGGATTTCGTACAATCTTGCTATTTCCGTTAGGATCGAAACGTTATTCGGGAATATTTCTAACCCTGCTTTACAAACGTCTTGTGCAGATAATGGTTGATCTAAAAAATAATAAATGATTAACATAAAAAATTAGATCAAAATATTACAAACCAAGTCTGATATAAATTCTTGTTAACCGTATAAAAGTTTCTATATGATAATGTTGTTTTAAAGCACTTCTAAGTTGCTGTTCGGCATCCCGAATCAAATTCAAACTGCAATAACATTTTGCTAATTGTACTTTCCACCACCAATCTTTAAATTCGCAAGATTGCGTCGCTTGGACCGCCAAGTCCATCGCGACTTGGACGTTTCCTTCGTGGTAATAAAGATATTCGAAAAGTGGTTTTGATAAATTTTTGTCTTTGGCATATTTTGGTATGTTTAGTCGAGAAATTTGAATGAAAGGGCCACTTTTTGATGAAAGCATCGCCGCTGTGCCTAATCTTATTGATCTTGCTGATTGACTCGTTAATGGTCTCGCAGTTTTTAACCGATCTAAAGAAGAACCAGGTCTATTTTGAGTGTTTGGTCGAACCATACCGGATATCGGTCTACCTGTGGTTGTTTTAGGTCTTGCTCTAATTAATAAATAATAAAAGAATTAATAAAATAAATTAATTCAGTCGATGATTAATTTACGTTGATGTATTTTTCGATAAATTCCCACTTTTTATTGATGTTCCAGGTCTTGGGGCACTCGCAACGACACTTTCTTCAAAAACATCAGAATCCATATCTTCAATATCTAAATCGTCTACGTAAATCCTTTGAGTTAAAGCTCTCATTTTTAAACACCACACAGCTTGATCCAATGGTTGCTTTTCTAATATTTCTGTACATAAATCGATACATTTATCATAGTTTCTTCGTCGAAATTGGCTTAACGCGTTAAATAAGGGATCCATTTATATTTATTTGTTAAAAGTTGTGATTTTATACCATTGTATACATTGGTTGTCATAGCAAAGAAATCGATTTTAACGTTTTACGTCGTTAAAAGGCGCCAATTTTTAAAACATGGAATGTGTCTCGTTTTGAAATTTTTTTTAGTTAAAGAAAATGAACTGTTTGATGTAAAGGTGGTACATTATGATGTTGCAAAATTGAATTTTTATCCTAATAAGTTTGAAATAGTTTTTGAAAACATCAATATAAAATCAGACGGTTTCGTTACGAGCGATGAGTTTTAATGGAAATTATAACTCGGAGACATTTAAGAAAAATAAACATGTTAAAAAAGGCCGGAAGCAGGTGGAGGAACCCCTAACTGTCTTTGCTTTGTGTTTATTAAGAAACAGTTGGAGACACACCTTGTTTATTTTATGTATTCCGTCGTTGTAAAAAATAACATAACGATTCTCAAATTGTGGTAGAGTTGTTAAGTAGAGTTCACTCAGATCAATAATTAAGAATTCATTCAAGTCAGTTGTAAAGTTACTTTAATTATGTTAAGTCGGGCGTTAAGTAATCTTATTATAAAATTAATTTTCGGTGCTACCAATTTTGAAATGTACTACGTCCCTCATCAAGCACCACGTCAAATCAAAGGAGTTGGAACTCATCAAACCATATTTTATTATAGAAAAATAATCATATCAGATTGGACTTTAATACAGTTGAAGTTATTTACTCGTCACTTTTCTAAAGCCCTTCTTTTTTAACAAATTTAAAAAAATCTACAAATTCCATCAAACGATATTTAATCGTTTTTAAAATTAAAATCTTTTCAAAATCTTATAAAAAATGAAGGATATTATTAAATAAATTGTGTTTCATCGTTAAAAAATATATTATGTGTTAAAAAACATTACAATACAAAATTCTTGTTGCAGAGTTCTAATTTAAAAAATATAATTGGAAATTTTGAAAATTGAAAGAAACAATCTTTGGTACATTTGATACTGAATAAATTTTCTACAAACTACTTCTTATTTTATTCCGATATCTCAATTAGTTCTCGGCGACGCTTTGAAGATTACTTGATTTTTACCTAATGGATATAATTACGTTTTTGCAGAGTTTTAATCAACAAATCATAACTCGGAGATTTATAGATTGGAAGAAACAATCTCTGGTACATTAAATACTGAATAAATTTGCTTCTTAATTCATTGCTGTATCTCATTTACTTCTTGAGATACGATTTTTTGAAAAATGCTTGATTTTTACTTAATACATATAAATATGTTTTTGCAGAGTTTTAATCAAAAAATCATAACACGGAGATTTAAAGATTTGAAGAAACAATCTTTGGTACATTAAATACTAAATAAATTTGCGTCAAACTGCTTCTTATATCATTACGATGTCTCATTTAATTCTCGAGACACGATTTTTTGAATAATGCTTGATTTTAACCTAATACCTATAATATGTTTTTGCAGAGTTTTAATCAACAAATCATATTTCGGAGATTTAAAGATTGAAAGAAACAGTTACATTAAATACTAAGTAAATTTGCTTGAAATTGCTTCTTATTTCGTTGCGATATCTCAATAAGTTCTTGAGATACGATATTTTTAAATGCTTGATTTTTACCTAATACATATAATTATGTTTTTGCAGAGTTTTAATCAACAAATAATATCTCGGAGATCTAAAGATTGGAAGAAAGAAACTTTAGTACATTAAATACTAAATAAATTTGTTTCAAATTGCTTCTTATTTCATTGCGATATCTCAGTTAATTCTTGAGATACGATTTTTTGAAGAATGCTTGATTTTTACCTAATAATACATGTAATTATGTTTTTGCAGACTTTTAATCAAAAAGTTGTAACTAGAACATTTAAAGATTTGAAGAAACTATCTTTGGCACATTAAATACTAATTAAATTTGTTTCAAATTGGTTCTTATTTCATTGCGATATCTTAACTAGTTCTGGAGATACGATTTCTTGAAAATTATTTAATTTTTTACCTCACACATATAATTATGTTTTTGCAGACTTTTAATCAAAAAGTTGTAACCAGAACATTTGAAGATTTGAAGAAGCTATCTTTGGCACATTAAATACTAATTAAATTTGTTTCAAATAGGTTCTTATTTCATTGCGATATCTTAACTAGTTCTGGAGATACGATTTCTTGAAAATTATTTAATTTTTTACCTAACATATATAATTATGTTTTTGCAGAGTTTTAATCAAAAAATTATAACAAGAAGATTTGATGATTGGAAAAAATAGTTTTTGATACATTAAATACTTAATAAATTTGCTATAAGCAGTTTCTTATTATATGTTAATATCTTATTAAATTCTTGAGATATGAGTTATTGAAGATCGGTTGATTTTTACCTAACACCTGTAATTACGATTTTGCAGAGCTCTAATCAAAAAATTATTACTCGGACAGTTAACGGTTAGAAGAACCAATCCTTAGTACATTACATACTAAGTAAATTTGCTTCAAATTGCTTCTTATTTCGTTGCGATATCTCAATAAGTTCTTGAGATACGATTTTTTGAAGATTGCTTGATTTTTACTTAACACATGCAATTACGATTGTGCAGAGTTTTAATCAAGAAATCATAACTCGGAGATCTAATGATTTGAAGAGTTAATCCTTAGTACATTAAATACTAAGTAAATTTACTTCAAATTCCTTCTTATTCCGTTGCGATATCTAAATAAACTCCTGAGATACGATTCTTTGAAGATTACCTGATTATTACCTAATACATGTAATTACGATTTTGCAGAGTTTTAATCAAAAAATCATAACTCGGAGATTTAATGGTTTGAAGAGTCAATCCTTAGTACATTAAATACTAAGTAAATTTGCTTCAAATTGCTTCTTATTTTCTTGCGATATCTCAATAAGTTCTTGAGACACGATTTTTTGAAGATTGCTTGATTTTTACCTAACACATGCAATTACGATTGTGCAGAGTTTTAATCAAAAAATCATAACTCGGAGATCTAATGGTTTGAAGAGTCAATCCTTAGTACATTAAATACTAAGTAAATTTGCTTCAAATTCCTTCTTATTTCGTTGCGATATCTAAATAAATTCTTGAGATACGATTCTTTGAAAATTACTTGACTATTACCCAATACATGTAATTACGATTTTGCAGAGTTTTAATTAAAAAATCATAACTCGGAGATTTAATGGTTTAAAGAATCAATCCTTTATACTAACATTAAATACCAATCAAATGTGCTTCAAATTGAGTCTTATTTCGTTGTGATATCTCAATAACTTCTTGAGATGCGATTCTTTGAAAATTGTTTGATTTTTAGTTAACACGTATAATTACGTTTTTGCAGAGTTTTAATCAAAAAATCATTACTCAAAGACTTAATAGTTTGAAGAATCAATCCGTAGTACATTAAATACTAAATAAATTTACTTCAAATTGTTTCTTATTTTGTTGCGATATCTCAATGACTTCTTGATATACGATTCTTTGCAGATTACTTGATTTTTATCTATCACATGTAATTACGATTTTGCAGAGTTTTAATCAAAAAATCATAACTCGGAGGGCTAATGGTTTGAAGAGTCAATCCATAGTACTTTAAATACTAAGTAAATTTGCTTCAAATTCCTTCTTATTTCGTTGCGATATCTAAATAAATTCTTGAGATACGATTCTTTGAAAATTACTTGACTATTACCCAATACTACATGTATTACGATTTTGCAGAGTTTTAATTAAAAAATCATAACTCGGAGATTTAATGGTTTAAAGAATCAATCCTTAGTACATTAAATACCAATCAAATGTGCTTCAAATTGAGTCTTATTTCGTTGTGATATCTCAATAAGTTCTTGAGATGCGATTCTTTGAAGATTGTTTGATTTTTAGTTAACTCGTATAATTCCGTTTTTGCAGAGTTTTAATCAAAAAATCATAACTCAAAGACTTAATAGTTTGAAGAATCAATCCTTAGTAAATTAAATACTAAATAAATTTACTTCAAATTGTTTCTTATTTTGTTGCGATATCTCAATGACTTCTTGAGATACGATTCTTTGCAGATTACTTGATTTTTATCTATCACATGTAATTACGATTTTGCAGAGTTTTAATCAAAAAATCATAA
Organism: Onthophagus sagittarius; assembly: GCA_036711965.1. Taxonomy (NCBI): domain Eukaryota; kingdom Metazoa; phylum Arthropoda; class Insecta; order Coleoptera; family Scarabaeidae; genus Onthophagus; species Onthophagus sagittarius. The sequence continues at coordinate 68,214,718 of JASERS010000003.1, forward strand.
CTCGGAGGGCTAATGGTTTGAAGAGTCAATCCATAGTACTTTAAATACTAAGTAAATTTGCTTCAAATTCCTTCTTATTTCGTTGCGATATCTCAATAAGTTCTTGAGATACGACTTTTGAAGATTGCTTGATTTTTACTTAACACATGCAATTACGATTGTGCAGAGTTTTAATCAAGAAATCATAACTCGGAGATCTAATGATTTGAAGAGTTAATCCTTAGTACATTAAATACTAAGTAAATTTGCTTCAAATTCCTTCTTATTTCGTTGCGATATCTAAATAAATTCTTGAGATATGATTCTTTGAAAATTACATGATTATTACCTAATACATGTAATTACGATTTTGCAGAGTTTTAATCAAGAAATCATAACTCGGAGATCTAATGATTTGAAGAGTTAATCCTTAGTACATTAAATACTAAGTAAATTTGCTTCAAATTCCTTCTTATTTCGTTGCGATATCTAAATAAATTCTTGAGATACGATTCTTTGAAGATTACATGATTATTACCTAATACATGTAATTACGATTTTGCAGAGTTTTAATCAAGAAATCATAACTCGGAGATTTAATGGTTTGAAGAGTCAATCCTTAGTACATTAAATACTAAGTAAATTTGCTTCAAATTGCTTCTTATTTCTTTGCGATATCTCAATAAGTTCTTGAGACACGATTTTTTGAAGATTGCTTGATTTTTACCTAACACATGCAATTACGATTGTGCAGAGTTTTAATCAAAAAATCATAACTCGGAGATCTAATGGTTTGAAGAGTCAATCCTTGGTACATTAAATACTAAGTAAATTTGCTTCAAATTCCTTCTTATTTCGTTGCGATATCTAAATAAATTCTTGAGATACGATTCTTTGAAAATTACTTGACTATTACCCAATACATGTAATTACGATTTTGCAGAGTTTTAATTAAAAAATCATAACTCGGAGATTTAATGGTTTAAAGAATCAATCCTTTATACTAACATTAAATACCAATCAAATGTGCTTCAAATTGAGTCTTATTTCGTTGTGATATCTCAATAAGTTCTTGAGATGCGATTCTTTGAAGATTGTTTGATTTTTAGTTAACACGTATAATTCCGTTTTTGCAGAGTTTTAATCAAAAAATCATAACTCAAAGACTTAATAGTTTGAAGAATCAATCCTTAGTACATTAAATACTAAATAAATTTACTTCAAATTGTTTCTTATTTTGTTGCGATATCTCAATGACTTCTTGAGATACGATTCTTTGCAGATTACTTGATTTTTATCTATCATATGTAATTACGATTTTGCAGAGTTTTAATCAAAAAATCATAACTCGGAGGGCTAATGGTTTGAAGAGTCAATCCATAGTACTTTAAATACTAAGTAAATTTGCTTCAAATTCCTTCTTATTTCGTTGCGATATCTAAATAAATTCTTGAGTTACGATTCTTTGAAAATTACTTGACTATTACCCAATACATGTAATTACGTTTTTGCAGAGTTTTAATCAAAAAATCATAACTCAAAGACTTAATAGTTTGAAGAATCAATCCTTAGTACATTAAATACTAAATAAATTTGCTACAAATTGTTTCTTATTTTGTTGCGATATCTCAATGACTTCTTGAGATACGATTCCTTGCAGATTACTTGATTTTTACCTATCACATGTAATTACGATTTTGCAGAGTTTTAATTAAAGAATCATAACTCGAGATCTAATGGTTTGAAGAGTCAATCCTTAGTACATTAAGTACTAAGTAAATTTGCTTCAAATTCCTTCTTATTTCGTTGCGATATCTAAATAAATTCTTGAGATACGGTTCTTTGAAGATTACCTGATTATTACCTAATACATGTAATTACGTTTTTGCAGAGTTTTGATCAAAAAATCATAACTCAAAGACTTAATAGTTTGAAGAATCAATCCTTAGTGCATTAAATACTAAAGAAATTTGCTACAAATTGTGTCTTATTTTGTTGCGATATCTCAATGACTTCTTGAGATACGATTCCTTGCAGATTACTTGATTTTTACCTATCACATGTAATTACGATTTTGCAGAGTTTTAATTAAAAAATCATAACTCGAGATTTAATGGTTTGAAGAGTCAATCCTTAGTACATTAAGTACTAAGTAAATTTGCTTCAAATTCCTTCTTATTTCGTTGCGATATCTAAATAAATTCTTGAGATACGATTCTTTGAAGATTACCTGATTATTACCTAATACATGTAATTACGTTTTTGCAGAGTTTTGATCAAAAAATCATAACTCAAAGACTTAATAGTTTGAAGAATCAATCCTTAGTGCATTAAATACTAAAGAAATTTGCTACAAACTGTTTCTTATTTTGTTGCGATATCTCAATGACTTCTTGAGATACGATTCCTTGCAGATTACTTGATTTTTACCTATCACATGTAATTACGATTTTGCAGAGTTTTAATTAAAGAATCATAACTCGAGATCTAATGGTTTGAAGAGTCAATCCTTAGTACATTAAGTACTAAGTAAATTTGCTTCAAATTCCTTCTTATTTCGTTGCGATATCTAAATAAATTCTTGAGATACGATTCTTTGAAGATTACCTGATTATTACCTAATACATGTAATTACGTTTTTGCAGAGTTTTGATCAAAAAATCATAACTCAAAGACTTAATAGTTTGAAGAATCAATCCTTAGTGCATTAAATACTAAAGAAATTTGCTACAAATTGTTTCTTATTTTGTTGCGATATCTCAATGACTTCTTGAGATACGATTCCTTGCAGATTACTTGATTTTTACCTATCACATGTAATTACGATTTTGCAGAGTTTTAATTAAAAAATCATAACTCGGATATTTAATGGTTTAAAGAATCAATCCTTAGTACATTAAATACTAATCAAATTTGCTTCAAATTTCTTCTTATTTCGTTGCGATAGCTCAATAAGTTCTTGAGATACGATTTTTTGAAGATTGCTTGATTTTTACTTAACACATGCAATTACGATTGTGCAGAATTTTAATCAAAAAATCATAACTCGGAGGGCTAATGGTTTGAAGAGTCAATCCATAGTACATTATATACTAAGTAAATTTGCTTCATATTCCTTCTTATTTCGTTGCGATATCTAAATAAATTCTTGAGTTACGATTCTTTGAAAATTACTTGACTATTACTCAATACATGTAATTACGTTTTTGCAGAGTTTTAATCAAAAAATCATAACTCAAAGACTTAATAGTTTGAAGAATCAATCCTTAGTACATTAAATACTAAATAAATTTACTTCAAATTGTTTCTTATTTTGTTCCGATATCTCAACTAGTTCTTGAGATACGATATTATTAAAATTATTTGACGTTTACATGCCAGACATAATCTTTGGTACATTGAATAAAAAATAAATTTGTTTCAGATTGTTTAAGTTATTGTGATACCTCAATTAGTTCTTGAGATACGCTTCTTTGAAAATAGTTTGATTTCTACCTAACATATACATTTGTGCTTTTACAGAGTTTTATTAAAAAAATCATAACGGGAAGATTTAAAGATTTGAAGAAACTATCTTTGACACATTAAATACAAAATAAATTTGCTTCATATTGCTTTCTATTTGATTGCGATATCTCAAATAGTTCTTGAGATGCGATTCTTTGAAGATTGTTTGATTTTTAGCTAACACATATAATTATGGTTTTGCAGAGTTTTGATCAACAAATGGAGCAGGGGGAGTTTTCTATTGATGAATATGAAGACGATGAACTGATCCTTGATAAAATTATTCATAGCTTAGAAGAAAGTCAATCTGATCCGTCCTCATCTACTGCTTCTGTGTCAACTAAATTCTAACCAACCCAATCTGTGAGACGTCTTAAAAAGCCACAAAAGCTAAAAAACCTCCAATTGTTTGAACAAAATAAATTGAACAAAAACTTTGTCAAAATACTTTCAGAGCAATATCTTTGCATCGATGAGCAAAAATGCTCTACGAAAGCAAGAAATAACTTGAAATGATATAACCTGAAATACATATTCATATTCTTAATGGATTTGCATACAAAATACAGGACCTGAAGTTGGCTCAGAAAATGTGCTACTACTCAGCGAAGCCGATTTAAGCACATCTTTAAACTTTGTCATACGTCTATCACGTGAAGTACCTCACAACCAAATTTACAGATTGTATTTCGACAATTACTATACATCTTTGCCATTACTAGAATACTTGTCAAAAAATGGTATAATAAGTCTTGGTACTGTACGTCAGATTGCAAATTACTCACACACAAAGCCTTGTTTAAAACAGACAGAGGGTATTCTGTTGAGTATGTTGCTGATGTCCGTAGATCAATCGTAGACTAGAAAGATAACATGATGGTTACTATGGCATCACTTTTGTGGGAGAAATACCATAATCTTAGGTCAGGGGACAAGAAGATTAGAAGACACTTATTGGACTTGAATATGGCAAATGCATGGCTTTTTACAAAAGAATTCATAAGGTAAAGGGTTTGCAGGATAATCTTTTGAACTCCGCTGATTTTTAGCTTGAAGTTGCAACAACTATATATAAGCTTGGTATGCAAGCAAAACGACACAAAGGTCCAGTAAAACATGTTCCCCCGGTGGCAATCAGGCAAAATTAGACAACACACTTCTTTGAAAGTTGCTTGATATCTGTTTAATACTTGTTTTTGTAGATATTAATAATTTTATATTAATGTTTCTTAAAAAAACGTTTAATGGTACATCTCTTGCCTTATGCTTCATTTATGATTCTATCTATTCAGTCAATCTTCCTTATCCCTCAATATCTCCAGTTATGAAAGAATTATTCTTCTTTTCAATTCTTTTCATTGGGTGTCCATCAATGCTTACCTTATATTAAGTTGTGTACTTGGTGCATTCGCAACAACAATTTCATCAGAATCAATATCTTCAACATTGAAATCATCTACAAAAATCTGTTGAGTTAAAGACCTCATTTTTGACCACCAAACAGTAAAATTTCCGTACAAAAATCAACACATTCATCATAGTTTCTTCGTCGAAATTAGCTTGACAAATTAATGTTAAATAAGAAATTCATTGATGTTTAATTGTTGAAAATCGCGTTTCTATACGTAGTCATAGCAAAGAAATCAATTTTGACGTTTGGCGCCGTCAAAAGGCGCCAATTTTTAAACCATGGACCATGCCTCTTCATCTAAAAGAGACAACGAAAACGCTTTGCACAAATTGTTGGACGAGAACCATTTGGTGCGCATTCACAAAATTTTTTTACGCGAAGAAAGCGGTCAATTGGACATAAATCAGTTGAAGCAGGTGCTTTACGACGTGGCTAAACTCGATTTTGACCAAGAAAAGTTCGAAGTAGTTTTTCGAAAAATCAACATAAAACGAGACGGTTTCGTCACGTGGGACGAATTTATCTCACATTTAATCCTCAACTTTAAAAATCAAGATGTCGTCGCGGAATACCAGGATTTAGATCCTCCAATTTCCAAACCACCGAGAATTTTAAAAAGTTATCATCGCCATCCGATAAATCGAATCACTTTTAGTCCCAATATGAAACCTGATAGGAGCGTTAATTTTTCCGATGGGAGTTATGTAACTTGTAGTAGAGATGGAGATATTAATTATTGGTCTTTGGATTTTAGCTTGGAGAGATCGGTGCAATCGAAATGCTTAGATTTAAAGGTTGCGACTACTTGGGTCACCGATTTGGTGTGTTTACCGGATGTTAGCGCTGTTTGTACTTCAAGTACTGAACGGGATATAAGATTTTATGATACTTCCGCTAGGAAATTCGATATTAGAGTGATTTTTAGTTCGTTGGATTATGCTGTTTGCACGATGCATTATGTTGTTGCTAAAAATGCTGAGTCAGAATCGATGCTTATTATGGGTGATATGGGAGGAAACATAAAAATTATTTTGTTTAATTCCCTCGCTAGAGGGCCTTTTAAGAGCAAATTGGGCGAGCCTTTAATGAGGGCGAGGTATGATGCTTTAGCGAAAGGTGTGGTACCAGGATTTCGACTTGTTGAGTTTAAGAATGTCCATTCAGATTGGGTGCAACAAGTTTCTTACTACCCGGGTTTATCAATGATAGCTTCTTGCGCCGTTTGCCCAAAAGTCTCCGTGCAGTTACGCGATCTCAACGAAAATAAAGGAATTTATATCTACAAAATGCCCAGGGGGGCTTATTGCTTCACTTTCGCTGATGGTATTCATTTAATGGCGACGGGAAGTCCGGATTGTTTGGTGAAAGTTTGGAACATTTTTGTGCCGAGACGACCAAGTGTTATTTTCCAAGGTCATCATTCCGGGGTTGTTGCCGTTGTGTTTCAGGATGACGCAAAAATTCTTTGCTCGATTTCTACTGATAAATGTATTAAAGTTTGGGATGTCGCAGCGCAGTGTTGTTTGCAAACTTACACAGGTTTACCATCGGAACTTGGGGAGCACACTGATTTAACTGTCTTATATAACCCCGATACTCGGCAACTTTTAATTGGGATGGTTATGGTTGCAATTGTGCCATTATGCCCCACGCAAAGTGGTGAACACACCGATGGGAATACTCATTGTAGTGCTATTTCTGTTTTGCTATATAACCCATTATTCGAAGTAAAATTTGAATCTTTGTTTTAATCACCAATTATAATTATCATTTTGTAATCAGGTCATTTTAACATGTGGATTAGACAGTTTCATAATCGTGTGGGATCCATGGAAAGGGAGGAGAATGTCCGTTGTAAAAGAGGCCCACATAAGAACATTGCACGGAAAAGTCCACCCCGTCGAGATAACCGCAGCAACTTTCGACCCAGGTTATCAACTCCTTTTAACAGGAGCTCATGATGGGTCCCTAAAAACATGGAACTTCAACACCGGAACATGCATGCGCAACATGCGCATAGAAGACAACTGCGAAGTCACAGGAGTAGTTTGGATTAAAGGAAGAATTTTAGCGATCGGTTGGAATAGGCACGTAACAGAATTCGCTGATAGTGGTGGTCACGCCGGGCCAGGAGGAGCTTTCAGCAAAAGTTGGGAGACGAATCATACCGAAGACGTTTTATGTTCAGCAGCAAGAATTCCTCAAACTTTAGTTACTAGCTCATACACCGGAGAATTGGTTATGTGGCAATTAGAAACCGGACAAGCTTATAAAAGATACAACGTAACCGACCCCACACATCGAATCAAATTACATTACACGAAAGACAAACAATCCAAAAAATTTAAAAAGGCTAATACTAAAAAGCCTATAGTCGTGCATTCAGAAGGACCTGCGAAAACGGTAGAACATGCAACATCCGCGGTTAGTGCTGCTACATCAAAAATTCCTGGAGTAAAAGCTCGCAGATTAACCGTTGTCCTCATGCCTAAATCAACAATCCCAATAAGAGGATTAGCAGTAAGAGCCATGACTTTTTTAAGTTCACGACCAATGCTTCCCAATGTAGGAACTTTATTAGTCAGCTTAGAAAACGGAGCAATTCAAGTTTGGTCCCATCACAACAGCGGGGGATTTATCACTGCTTTTTATGCTATACATAAAGGAGGAGATTATGTTGTTTCAATGTGTACCGATGAGAAAGATGAATATCTATTTACTGGTATTAAAATTGCTTATTATTTTTTTAATTATTTATTCGAAGATTTTGTTTAGGCACTACAAGTGGGTACATTAAAACGTGGTTAATGAAGGATTTTTGTACTGGAGAGGAGGTTAAAGTTTGCATGCCACTTTATAGGATAAAATTTCCCTTTATGTGGAGAGATTTGTTCGAGGGAAAAGCAAAACGAGCCAATAGGGGTCAAGAAAAACCTACTCTTTTAAATAGTTATCGAGGACATAGGATGTTAGTTTCTGCGTTAGCTTTTATGGATAAACCTCAAATATTAATAAGGTAATAATCTAAATTATTAAATTTTTAGTCATTATAGGGTCTTCGAAACTAAAAGTTTCTTTGTATTTGCATGAAGAATTTAGTGGTTTAGGTAGCATGATTTATTTTTCAAATATTTGAATGAATATCCATTATTTAAAACCAAACGATCGATGTATCAATTTTATTTTGAAACTCTAATTATAACGTACAGAACTTCCTATTCTAATATGAGGACTTGTTAAATTCTATAATTGTAGAATATAAAATATTAATTGTAGCCTGAAAAGAAAAAATTTTGAGGAGGTTAGTTTTGTTTAGGGCTGCAAATTGACTCGGAAAAGAAAGTTTGGTGATGTAAAGTTTTCATAATGGTCAGTATTGATTGCAAAGTTTTTTACCCAACTAAAGTCATTTCATTATATCACTAGTGGTGTAATGAATATAATATTTCCTCATTCGAAAAATCTATAAGTTATATAAAAATAAAAGGATTGGTAACATTTATTGACATCAAAATTTGTATGGGTTTACGATGTTCTTGCGTCAACAAGACATAAACGTGCATCGTTTGTATTTTTTTTCTAACACAAGATTCTTATGTTCTATAAAGTTTTTCAAATCAGATTTTTTTTTGAAAAACTAAAGGCTAGTTTGAAAAATAAAAAAATATGGAAGTCTTTATTTTTGGTAAACAAAAAAGTAACATGCAAATTAAAAAGTGTGTAACTTACAAACAAAACTATCCGAAGTATTATTTCCTACTATTTGAAATTGTTATTAGTAGTATAGATAGTTCTATACTGTTATTTAATCCCGTTCTAGCTAACTGAATTTGAAGAAAAAAATTTGGTAGATATTAAATGTAACTAATAATCCGGTGATCTACACAGTTATGCTTTATTCATCTTACAATTAATAATAATAATAATAATAATAATAATGTTTATTCAAACATAATGATAAAACATACAATAATAATAATAATATAATAATAACCACTGAGGTGCAAAGCACCTGTGCGTGGTATATATATGTACTCATATCTTACCTTAAGTCAATCAAAATTCAATTTCAATATTCAACCCTTCCCAAAAACACAATAACAATGACAATGAAAAAGAAACTCTACATTATAATAAAACAAAATATCCAATTTTTCCCTTAGAAATTATTTTCACTTCCCTATCAATTTTTTCACATCTACATTTTTTCCCCTTGCTTTTCTATTCAAGATTTTTTTTTTTTAGGTTACTATACTATTTAACACTGCCCTGTTCATTCTCCTCAGCCAATCTTTACATTCTCTCTTATATGAAGCTCTCGATGTAATTTTCTGTAATTCCACAGGCATAACACTGATGATCTTAAGTGCTATATACTCATAATTTCTTTGTCCAATCTTTTTATTGCATTTCGGTTTTTTTACCGCTTTGTTTTTTGCTCGTGTGTCGTAATCGTGTGTGTTATAAGTTAATGTATTTGTTTTTTTGTGTTTGAGTAGGGCTTTATAGCAAAAAAGTTTCCTAATATCGAAAATATTTGTTAAGTTGTATAATTCATTTGTGGGGAATAGTTTTTCTTTTCCATATATAATCTTTAGAAACCATTTTTGCAATATTATTAATTTATGCACGTGACAATCGGCCACCGTACCCCACGCAACGATTCCATATGAGAGTAATGATTGGACTAAAGCATAGTATACTCTCTCCAAAAACTGTGTGTTCAGATACATTTGCAAACGTTTAATCTTTGCCAAGATTGGTCTTAGTTTATTTGTCAAATATTTCACATGTATGTCCCATCTTAGAAATCTATCCAACTTTACTCCCAGATAATTTATTGTTTCTGCTTCGTGAATTTCTAGTTTATCTAATTTTAGTGGTCCTAATTCTGGGAGGCTATTCTTATAGCACACGAAGGGTAGATATTTAGTCTTCTCCTGATTCACTGCTAGTGCCGTTTCATTAAAATGTTGTACAATATTAGAGAAGCATTCAGCCTTATACCTTGTCTCTTCCCAAGTTTCTCCTATGTAAAGCACTGCTGTATCATCGGCAAAACTAACAATAGTTCCCATATTCTCAGATTTTAAGATGTTATTAACATAAACCAAAAACAACAATGGTCCCAATATTGTTCCTTGTGGAATTCCCCGTTTCATTAGAAGTTTATCACTTTCTACTCCATTTATGCTTACTTTATGTTGTCTTGCCGTTAGATAGCTTGCCAGTAGCTCATATGAATTTCCTCTTATTCCATAGTCATATAACTTGGACATCAGTATACCATGACATACTGTATCAAAAGCCTTTGACAAATCAACAAATATGCAAAGAGGACATTTTCCTTCATCTAGAGCGTTATATATTTTGGATGTTAATGCTACTAATGCATCTTCTGCAGATCTACCACTACGAAAGCCAAACTGATTTTCAGATAATATGTTGTATTTGTCAAAAAACTTTATAATTCTATCTTTAATTGTAGTTTCCAAAATTTTAGCGACATTTGAAATTAGAGTTATTGGTCTATAGTTATTTAATATTGTTTTGTCCCCTGATTTGTGTAATGGTTTTATTATTCCCAATTTAAAACATTCTGGGAATTTTCCTTTATTGATACAGGTATTTACTAGGTGTGTGATAGGATGGGCTATTTCATTTACGATTTGTTTCAAGATTTCTGCAGTGATGCCATCATCCCCAGGTGATTTTCCACTTTTCAACTTGTGAATTATTTGTATTATTTCTTCTTCCGTTGCTTCCTCTAAATAAATTGAATTCTTTATATCAAAATTCTGCCTTCTCACATTCATTGGTGTATCTGATAAGTTAGCTACTTCTTCCGCTATTTTATTGAAGTAATTGTTAAAAACATTTGCGATTTCTATTGGATTTGTGATCTTTTCCTGATTTAAAATTATTTCGCTTATTTCTGCCTTTTGCTTCACTGAGCCGCAAATATGATTTACTGTATTCCACATTTGCTTTGCCGACTCGGACCTTTGTATCATTCTGTCATAATACTGTTTCTTTTCAGCTCTTATTTCTGCTTGAATTTTATTGCGCATGTTTTTATAATTTTCGTATAGCTGGATGTTCCAGGGACTTTGAAGCACCCTCCTATATAATTGATTTTTTTTATTTATTGCTCGTAGTACTCTGTCAGTTATCCATTCCTTCCTCTTCTTCTCTTCCCTACCTATATATTTAGTATACTTCGCTTTTTGTGTCGCTTCCTTTATTCTTGATACAAGTGTTTCAGCTTTTTGGTCAACGTCTATACAATTGTAAAAACCATCCCAGTCTTCCTGCTGTAGTTTTGTGCGTAGTTCCATGTAGTTTATGTACTGTTTTGTATATTTCTGTTTAACCTGTCCTTTGCGTATTGCATTTTCATAATTTATTATCGAAATTATTGCTTTATGGTCTGTTACTGTATCTGATAAAATAATTGGTACAGTTTGTGCTACACTTGGATTTCTTTGTTTTATGAAAATGTGATCAATGCATGACCTTTGATCTTTGAGTACTCTGGTGTCACTGTTAATATACGAGATAAAACCAGCTTCGGTCAGCAAGTTCAAGTATTCGTGAACGCTACTTCCTTGATCCTTGATATTTATATTTATATCTCCCATTATTATTTGTGAATCATAACTTTGACTTCCGTCGTTTAAGTATTTGTATAAATCCATAATGTATGTATTATCCGATGTACTAGGACTCCTATAAACGCCAGTAATCTTAATTAGTTTTCCTTCCATATTAAGGATTACCTCAATCGGCTTTGTTTCTGTCATCTCGATAATACTGTATTTGTAGTTCAAATCATTTCTGACGTACATCAGAATACCGTCATTTCTATTTAGTTTTCCCTGGTTGTAAATAGTATTGTATCCCGCTATACCAAACAAATTCACATCGTTCACTATAAATGTTTCTGTCAAAACAATTACATCAAAAGAAAATTTCAACTCAAAAATAAGAATCATAAATTCATCAAAGTTTTTTGAGACACTTCTTATATTTAAATGAAATAATGACAAACTATGCTTACTGTCTATCTTTAAAGTCTTAAAACTTTCACTACTCAATTCTAGTGTTTTTATTGTTTGTGGATTAAAATCTCTGACGAATTGATCCATTTCTGTCTTGCACACTTTACTTTACTTCACACATCCACATTTATTTATTAAGTCTTTGCCTCAGCATCATTTTTTCACGATCATTTGAAGAAACACTATTGCTTCGACCTTTAGTCTCTTGATTAATGTGTTTTTTCTTCGATCCACCATTTCCAGCATCCCGTTTTGGTTGGGATACGCCTGGAGTATTGAGATTTATTATATTTTCTACTGTAGGTTTTGGATCAGTTCTCCCCTTTTTTTCATAATGTACACTAGATGCGGTCGGTTTCTGTAATTTGTCAGTTATATCTTCAATTTCACGATCTTCACGGCCTATTTGTACCTCGTTCTTATTTTCAGTTACCGTGGGGGTTGCTGGAAGTGATGAACTTCTCTGTGGTAGCTCGATGTTTGGTAAACTATCGTCTTTATCATTTTCATTTATAAAATCCTCCACCGTATATGTTTCATTATCAACATGTAATATATTATTTTTTATATATGCTACGTGCCCAGCTTCCCTTGCCTTACGTAAATGGAAGTTTAATATCTTACTATTTTTTCGCTCTTCTATAGTTAAGTCGTAATTGATAGCTATACCAGTACCCCTTAACAATTTTGCTTTTGATACAACTTCCCTTTTCTGCAAGAAACGTACAAATTTTACTACTATTGGTTTTATATTGCTTTTTCCGACCATATATACATCATTTAAGTCACTCTCGTTTACATTTATTTTCAATTTATCCCTTATCAGATCAACCACAGCATTTATTAAGTTTTTATCCTTTACGTCCAACCCAAAAATTATTATGTTATTTCTCTTTTCTTGTTTCCTTATCCACTCTATATCATTTTTAAGTTTCCTATTTTCTTCCTCTAACAAGCGTACTTTACTTTCACTTGTCTCTAACAAGTTTTTTAATTCATCTATATTTTTTGTTATTTCCTCTTTTTGTTTTCGTGTTTCCTCCAAAATTATTTTTAAAAGCTCTGCGTTCGACACTTCCTGCGGGATATTTTCAGAATTCATGTCCTAATATAATTTTTCTTTATTATGTTTCTTCCTTTTTTAATTAATAAATGTATTTATTATTTTTATTTATTTGTAGTATTTACGAGAGAAAAGGAATCGCCCGAACAAGTCTCAAAAACCAGTTTCTTCGTTCCGAATGTACAGTGAAAAATTTCATACGATATCTTTCATTTATTTTCACTTTATTTAACTAAAACGAAGAGTATTTACACTAATTCTCGTCCATTTTTGATTTAACACCATCCCATAATTTATTATTCATGCGAATTACAACATTTTTCACTCAATCTACCACCAAAAAAACCCAAAAACCAAAAAATTAGAGTTTAACTCTCAACACAAGCATAACTGCATAGGTAATTCTTCAATTTACTAATTTACCCCTTCACTTATAAGATTTAGTACCAATATTCTGGACCAAGACCTACCCCTCATGCTCCCCCGGTGACGTCATGCGCCAATATTTTAAGTACCAAAGCGGCACCAACCTAAGCCTGGAGGAATAAAACTAAGCTTATTACTAAAAGTACCAACCGGTCTGGTTAGGTTTGAACTGGTTTGACGCGGATGGAAGCGATTTAAATCTAATTAGTTTTACTACCAACCAAAATTTTTCCCCACAGATTTGGGTTGGTGCCGCTTTCTATAGTTATAATAGGCGCTTGATGTCGCAGGGCCACTATTCATAGGCGCTGGTATTTGAAAATACATACGAGTCCTGGGTGTAGAAGAAACTGAATTGAAAAAAAGACTCACACGATGAATGGCGATTCTAAAAAAAAGTGTGAAAAACGCCCCTATTTTTAGCGTTTATGGTTCCATTGCAATGGAAATGTCTTTTGCCAGCAGGGTTTTTAGTATTAGAAGCAGTATTCAGTCATTAATTAGCATTTTTTAAACTTTTGACATGAATATTTTGTATGCCAACAGTATTTGGTATTTTAAAAACAAAATCTTATTAACAGTTTTTTGCCTTTTACAATAAAAATGTTTTCTATCATCAGTATTTAATCTTTAATTAACAGTTTATAGATTACTTACGTTTTATAGATTACTAACATTTTGGCCAATCAACAAAATTTTCTGCCAGAAGTATTAAGAGTAGCGTCAAGTCTCCTAGAAGTTGTATTAAGTCTTTTAGGAGCATTCAAAATCATCTGGAAGCAATATCAAATCTTCTATAAGTAGTATCAAGTCTTCTGGAAGCATTTCAAGTCTTCCAAGGGCTATATCAGGGCCTCAAGCATAAAGAAGTGGTGGAAGTACTCTAAGTTTTCTAAAAACAGTGTTAAGATTTCTGAAACATTGCAAGTCTGCTGGAAACATTTCAAGTCCACTGAAAGCAAAATCAACGTTTCTAGAACCAGAATCAAGTCTTCCATGGACAGTATCAAATCTTTTGGAAACAGTTCAAGTCTTCTGCAAGCATGGCAAATTTTTTAAAAGCACTTCAAGTTTTCTGGAAGCAATATCAAGTCTTCTGCAAACAACATTAAATCTTCCAGAAGAATTTTAAGTTTTGTGGAAGTATTTCAAATCTTCTGGAAATATTTCAAACGTTCTATAAGCAGTATCAAGTTATCTAGAAGCAGTATCAAGTCTTCCGGAGGCTGTGTCGAGTCTTCAAGTAGCAGTTCAAGTTTTCCGAAAGCAATATCAACTCTTCTACAAGCAGTATTTTAATAGCAGCATGATCTTCTAGAGGCAGTATGAAGTCTTTGGAGGCAGTTCAAGTCTTCTGGAAAGAATATCAAGTCTTCTGAAAGCAGTATCAACTCTTGTGGAAATATATTAAGTCTTCTGTAAATATTTCAAACTTTCTGGAAGCAGTATCAAGTCATCTAGAAGCAGTATCAGGTCTTCCGGAGGCTGTATCGAGTCTTCAAGTAGCAGTCCAAGTTTTCTGAAAGTAATATCAAGTCTTTTGCAAACAACATTAAATCTTCTAGAAGAATTTTAAGCTTTGTGGAAGTATTTCAAATCTTCTGGAAATATTTCAAACGTTCTTTAAGCAGTATCAAGTTATCTAGAAGCAGTATCAAGTCTTCCGGAGGCTGTGTTGAGTCTTCAAGTAGCAGTTCAAGTTTTCTGAAAGCAATATCAACTCTTCTACAAACAGTATTTTAATAGCAGTATGATCTTCTAGAGGCAGTATAAAGTCTTTTGGAGGCAGTTCAAGTCTTCTGGAAAGAATATCAAGTCTTTTAAAAGCAGTATCAACTCTTGTGGAAGCATTTCAAGCCTTTTGGAAGCATTTCATGTCTTTTAGAAGCGTTTCAAGTCTATTGGAAGCAGTATTAATAATCTAGAAGCAGTATCAAGTCTTCTTGAAGCGAGTCTTATAGAAGCAGTATTAAGTCTTCTGGAAGTGTTACTTTGGACTCATTAAAAAATTTATTGGACCCACGTATCCATCTCCTAAGCTTTATTGTGATTATTAGCTATTTTTATTAATAATAGAATGTCATCGTACAAAATGTTTTTCCAAATTTTCTAAAACAAAATTTTAACGGTGGTCGGTAGAAAACAAGAAAAACTTCTTTCTACATTAACTAAATGCAAATATCTGTTCAACATTTAAATCAACCGCTTTAATAATTGTTGTCGGGATTATTTAATAGAATGTTAGATATTTGTAGCTACTAAGTTATGATATCACTCATTTTTTAAGATGATATTAATTTAATGAATATAATTTTACCTGTTGTGCGTGGAACATTTTTAAAGGCCTCTATTAGGGGTACTTCAAAATTTCTAATCTTTTAATCAAAAACATAACAACTTCTCGTGTTTTAAACTAATTTCTTGTAGTACATTTTTTATTGATTCAGTAGTCAAAAAGTCAGCTACAACATTTTTAATATTATCGTAATAGAGAGCATAAAAACTTGCTGCTTCTAGCCTGATTGCTCACCTAGTAATAATAGGTTCAGGAGGCTTACCTCCTGAATGGTAATTTTTCTTTGTGGATTCACGTCCAAAATTGCGCTTTAAAAACATTTTTTTAAACATTTTTCTATTAAAGAATTAATACACGGAAATTGACAACGGATTTCTTCAGCGATCCTATTTAACCCATGTGCCAAACATTTATAAAAAACCTTTAAATTTGATCCCGAATTTTTTGAGTGTACAAAATTACCAAAATTGACTAGTCAAAACCAATTTGACACCAGAATACTAAGCTTCATAATACAAAAATAAAATAAATATATGTTAAAAATAAAAGCTTTATAAATATATTTGAAGGATCGCATTTATCTGTAATTACGAGAAAAATTGTTCCTAATAACGAGAAAAATTCCTTCATCATATAAACATCTATGGCAGATATTTGGCCTATAAAAAAAAAGTTGTTTGGATGAAATATATTACTGAACCAATCCAGATTATTCCAGAACATGGCTGGTTTTATCCTGCGAACGCTTTAAAGGCCAGAGTTGGATAAGAATATATACATTAAATATAGAAATTAATTACAATTACAAAGTTCATATCTTAAAAAAGGAATTATTAATTACTTTTCTAATTACTTCTTATTTTGAATAACAAAATACTCATTACAGAATCGAAAAGCTGTTTAGTTTGAATTTTTTTAATTATTAAGTATTCAATTATTTAAATAAATTAAATCTCCGTACAAATATATGTGATATGATAACACAGCATGACTCACGGGAATTGAACGTTTTTAAAACAGAGTACTTGGTTAATTTTCGACTTAAAAGAGATTTGCTTATAAAACAATAGAAATCAAAACAAGCAAAATAATATCATGTAGTACCCATATGATTGTTTAGATATGTTTAGGAGAAAATCATGTTGACATAGCAGGTGATGTCATTTGGATGAGTTTAAGAACACCATCCGACAAGAAGTGCTCACAATTGATTAACAGCTGTTGGCTTGAGTGATAACAGATGCTCGCCACCTACCATAGTCACCGAAAATACGTACGGGGCAAATACTTAAACGACGAATGATGGTTCTCAAAAGAAACAAAAATGAAAAAACACTCACGTATCTGTCGCTGATGGTTCGTTTGTAATGAAAATGTCTTCAGACAGCAGTGTTTACAGGTTACAAACAGTATCCAATTTTACTTTATTTGCAAGTTTTTGAACTTCTGATATGAAGATTTTATATTTTTCCAACAGTATGTGGTATTGTAATTTGTTTTAATTTGGTAGCAAATTCAAATTTTATTAATAGCTCCTTTTACATTCAAAATGTGTTCTGTCAGCAGTATTTAGTACTTAATTAACAGTTTTGTAGACGCTTTACGTTAAGATTTTACATTTTGTCTAATAGTATTCAATGTGATGAAGACATTTGTTACCAGTAGTTTTACAAGCAGTATCAAACCTTCTCAACGCAGTATCAAGTCGTTGGAAGCATTTCAAGTCTTCTGGAACAAAATATGAAGCTTTTATCAAGCCTTCCAACAACATATCAAGTCTTTTAAGAATAGTATCAAGTCTTCCAGAAGTGTTCAGTATCGAGTCTTCTGGAAGCACTTCAAGCCTTCTGGAAGTATTTGAAATCTTCTGAAAACATTTCAAGTCTTCTGAATCAAGTCTTCTAGACGTTGTTCAAATATTTTGAAAGCTATTTGTCTTTTAAAAGCAGTATCAAGTCTTCCAGAGGTAATATCGAGTCATTTGGAACCAATTCCAGTCCTCTTGAAGTATTTTAAACCTTCTGGAATCAATAACAAGTTTTCTCAAAGTATTTCAAAGTCTTGTGGAATCATTTCAAGTCATTTAGAAGTAGTTTAAGCCTTCTAAAATCATATCAAGTGTTTCAAAAGCAGTACAAGTCTTTCGGAGGTAATATTCAATCATCTGGGAGAAGTTAAAGTTTGCTAAAAGTATTTGAAATCTTCTGAAAACATTTCAAGTCTTCGGGAATCATTTAAAGTCTTCTGGAATAAAATATGAAGCTTTTATAATCAGTATTAAGTATTCTCGGAACATTCTTTCGAGTATTTCAGGTATTCGCAAGTCTTCCAAACACAATATTAACAATATTATCTTCTGGAAGCACTTCAAGTCTTCTGGAACTAAATATGAAACTTCTATAATCAGTACCAAGTATTTTCGGAACATTTCAACTCTTCTAGGGACAATATTAATTCTCCTAGAAGTATTTTATGTCCTCTAGAGGCAGTATTAAGACTTCTGAAGCATTCCAAGTCTTCATTTGAAGCCTTCTGACTATATCAAGTCTCTCTACTTACTATTCAAGTCTTAAAAGCAATATCAAGTTTTCCAAAGATAGTGTCGAGTCATTTGGTAGCAGTTAAACTCTTCTGGAAGTATTTCAAATATTCCGGAAACATTTCAAGTTTTCCGGAAACAGAATCAAGTCTTCTAGAAGCAGTTCAAACCTTCTGAAAGTATATCTGTCTATTAAAAGCAGTATCAAATCTTCCAGAGGTAGTATCAAGTTGTCTTAAACCAGTTCAAGTCTTCTGGAAGCACTTTAAATCTCTTAGAAGCAATATCAAGTCTTCTGAAAGCATTTGAAAGTCTTGTGGAAGCATTTCGTGTCATCTGCAAACAGTTTAAGCCTTCTAAAAGCATATCAAGCATTCTAAAAGCCGTACAAGTCCAGAGGTAGTATCGAATCATCTGGGAGCATCACAAGTCTTCTGAATACAGTTCAAAGCCTCTGGAAGCAATATCAAGTCTTTTGAAAGCATTTCAAATATTCTAAAAGTAGTATTATGTCTCCTATAAGCATATCAACACTTTTAAAGGCAGTATCAAGTCTTCCAGAACTAGTATCGAGTCATCTGGATGCAAATCAAGTCTTTTGGAAGGGCGATCAAGACTTTTTCAAGTCTTCTTCTTAAGCATATCAAGCCTTGAAAAGCCGTATTAAGTCTTCCAAAGGTAGTATTACGTTATCTGGGAGCAGTTCAAGTCTTCTGGAAGCAATGTTAAGCCTTCTCAAAGCGTATTATGTCTTTTAAAAGAAGTATCAAGTCTTCCAGAAGTAGTATTAAGTTATCATGAACCAGTTCAAGTCCTCTGGAAGCACTTTAAATCTCTTGGAAGCAATATCAAGTCTTCTGAAAGCATTTGGAAGTCTTGTGGAAGCATTTTGAGTCATCTGCAAACAGTTTAAACCTTCTAAAAGCATATCATATCAACTGTTTTAAAAGCCGTACAAGTCTTCCAGAGGTAGTGTTGAATCATCTAGGAGCAGCTCAAGTCTTCTGAATACATTTCAAAGCCTCTGGAAGTAATATCAAGTCTTCTGAAAGCATTTCAAGTCTTCTAGAAGTAGTATTAAGTCTTTTATAAGCATATCAACACTTCTAAAAGCATTATCAAGTCTTCCAGAACTAGTATCGATTCATCTGGATGTAAATCAAGTCTTTTGGAAGAGCGATCAAGACTTCTTCAAGTCTTCTTCTTAAGCATATCAAGCCTTTAAGAGCCGTATCAAGTCTTCCAGAAGTAGTATCATGTTATCTGGGAGCAGTTCAAGTCTTCTGGAAGTAGTATTAAGTCTTCTAAAAGCATATTATGTCTTTTAAAAGCAGTATCAAGTCTTCCAGAGGAAGTATCAAGTTATCATGAACCAGTTCAGGTCCTCTGGAAGAACTTTAAATCTCTTGGAAGCAATATCAAGTCTTCTGAAAGCATTTGAAAGTCTTGTGGAAGTATTTCGAGTCATCTGCAAGCAGTTTAAGCCTTCTAAAAGCATATTAAGTGTTTTAAAAGCCGTACAAGTCTTCCAGAGGTAGTATCGAATTATCTAGAAGCAGCTCAAGTCTTCTGAAAGCATTTCAAGTCTTCTAGAAGTAGTAAGTCTTCTATAAGCTTATCAACACTTTTAAAAGCAGTATTAAGTCTTCCAGAACTGGTATCGAGTCATCTGGATGTAAATCAAGTCTTCTGGAAGAGCGATCAAGACTTCTTTAAATCTTCTTCTTAACCATACCAAGCCTTTAAGAGTTGTATCAAGTCTTCCAGAGGTAGTATAATGTTATCTGGGAGCAGTTCAAGTCTTCTGGAAGCATATTATGTATTTTAAAAGCAGTATCAAGTCTTCCAGAACTAGTATCAAGTCATCTGGATGTATATCAAGTCTTCTGGAAGATCGATCAAGATTTCTTCAAGTCTTCTTCTTAAGCATATCAAGTCTTTCAGAGCCATATCAAGTCTTCCAAGGTAGTATCATGTTATCTGGGAGCAGTTCAAGTCTTCTGGAAGCAGTGTAAATCTTCTGAAAGTATATTATGTCTTTTAAAAGCAGTATCAAGTCTTCCAGAGGTAGTATCATGTTATCTGGGAGCAGTTCAAGTCTTCTGAAAGCAGTGTTCAGTCTTCAGGCACCATATTATGTCTTTCAAAAGTAGTATCAAGTCTTCCAGAACTAGTATCGAGTCATCTGGATGCAGATCAATTCTACTAGAAGTAGGATCATGTCTGCTAGGAGCGTTTCAAGTCTTTTGGAAGCAGATCAAATCTTGTAGAAATCTTGTTCTTTTAGTATGGGATATGTGCATCCATATATGCGGCACCTGTCAGTTACATTTTACGTTTATTTTTAAACACATAAACAACACATTTCATGTTGAAAATCTACTGAGTACTTTTTGTTTTAAAAACGCCCGCCTAAAGTTAACAATATTCAAACGTGTGTGCTTTCAAAAGTTTATTATCTTAAAAAATATATACTGCAGTACAGAAGTTTGTGTATTACGATTTTAAAAGGCTAATTATAAAGAATGATTAAACGTAACCTATTAATAATAAAATTAAATTGTTTATTAAATTAATTACGACGTCTGGTTATAATTCCCAAAATATTTACATTGTTGGATCAGAAAGTGTACTCATTCTCGGAACATTGATTGTTACATCAAAGAAAAAAGTCTAGCAAAGAAAGTGCTGTGTTATATTTGATAAACACTTTCTTAACTCATGGTTAACTATCCAATATGCCAACATTTTTTTTCTTAAATCGTTTAAGTAGTGTAGTACCTCCAACAGTATCCTATTTTTATTTTTAACGGATGTTGAACTGTTTAACCAAAATAAAAAAAAACAAATTAAAATCTTCGTTTACAATATCTTTAGTTACTTGTGTAGGACTAGAAATTGTCTTGTAACGTTAGTCATTTTTCAAATCTTATGTCTACACCTTCAATTACAGTATTCAAAATTAAATTTCCACCACATTTGAATATTTTTATCTTGAATTTATAGAGTATATTAGTCTCAGTTTGCAAATTCTAGTATTGCTACTAAAGATTTTGTAATTTTACAATATTCTTCAAGCCATAAAAATGCGTTGCCCGTATACAATAGCAGTTCTAATTTTTGAAGAAATGTAGGCAATTTTTCCTTTTTTGTAATTATTTTATTTATGCTCTCATATAGTGAGTTGAATTATGGCAATATTTTGTGGTAATTGTTTGTTACGTAGGCTCTCAATAGATCTTATTGAGTTACCCTTCTATTTCCAGACCAGAGATTTCAATAATCGATACAATTTTCAATATCTTCTGGATTATTTCCAAAATTAGCAGTCTCCGTATTTCCTTCTTCAACTTCATTAATGCTGGAGATTTCAAACAATTTTATAAAATTAAAGTACTGCTGATATATCAGCAGTACTTAGTAAGGCCTTACCCAATCATTTTGAGATAGCATATGTTTATTCTCTATATTATTTAAATTCATTTTAGGTATTTTTTATAAATCAATCAAAAAAAATTATTTCTGTTGCAGTGCTAGTGCAGATTTTAGTGCAAGATTATGGACATTATCTGGAAGATATTTGGGAACATTGGGCACCTTCAAAAAATGGAAACCGTTAGATCCAGAAGTTCCTCCAGGTGATGATTTTGATTATACAATCCCCCCAGATATTTCAAGAGTAAAAAGCATGACTACATTTAAAGTAAAGAATACTCCAAACAAAAAAAAAGATTTTATCTATTTATTCTTATAAATTTCATTAAAAGGTATTAATGGGCGGCGATATTCCGCGCAGATTAACCGCCAAGCAACTCGCCAAAATGCAAGAAAAAGTTGTCGATATAGATGATTACACAAAAGGAGTTTATGGGCATAGATTAGAGGAACCAATTCTCGGCAACTTTTATCATTTACCAGAAAGGAAGACTCATAGACACGAATTTGAATTGGACACAACTTTTTCATACGTATAATTTTTTTAATAACAATTTCTTTTTTTAAATTATTTTAAACTTTTTTAGATACCTGTATATCAACACATGGTAACTGAGCCATTAAGCGAAGTTCCTAAACCGCGAGATGACCCGGAAATGAGAAAACAAAGAGAGAAATTGTTGGCGCAAAAGAAATGTGAATCATCTGTGTGTAAAGGAACTCCAAAACATTAAAAATTAATATTTATATATTTTATTATTTTATTTCAAACCATTAATTTTTTAAATGATTATTACAAGATTTATTTTACAAAAAATCTCTTTTAATTCAATTTAAACATAAATTAAAAAACATAATTTATACGATTGGGAAATTATTTGAAGATTTACTTGTAAAAATACATTTACATTTTATTGCATATACATTTAATACATATAATATACATTTAATACATATACATTTGTTTATTAAAAATACATTTATTGGTTGCAACAACGATTTTTATTTATTGTCAGTTTGCACAGCGAATGTTGTGAATATGTTCTTAATAGCAAAATACCCATATATACAAAGGGCTTTTAAAATTTTACTGGATTTATCTCACATTGTGCAACCTTTCTTATTGTTCTGAGTGTCTTTTTTTACCGAACTTATTAGTTTCGTTTTTAGATTCTTCTAATTCTTTCTTCTTGGGTACTATCTTTGAATAACGATCAGATATTTTTGAAAGATTTTAATTTTTGCTTACACCGCCTTAAGATTGTTAGGGGCCAATTAAAATTTTTAATTTAAAAAATTCTTACTTTTGAACATGGCAGCCAATTGAAAAAATCCCAAATCACGTCTTAGATAATGTGAAGAATAATTTCCGAACTGTACATTAGTTCTCCTATTGTCTCAATCTTCTCCATCTCGTTTTGAGCTTTAATGTTAGCGTTCAAGTATATGTTGTCAGTTAGCAAAGTGACTGTTGTGAATATGCTCTTAATAGCACAATGCCCATATATACTATGGGCTTTTAAAATTTTACTGATTCGTCATCACTTCCCTCATACATTCACCTTCGTCCTATTTACCATAACCTTCTGCTTAATCTAATCTCTTCATTCCCGTTCATTCTAGAGTCACACAGCTATCCTGAACTCTGGATTTATCTCATATTGTGCAACCTTTCTTATTGTTCTGAGTGTCCTATTTTTGACCGAACTCATTAGTTTAGTTTTTAGATTCTTCTAATTCTTTCTTCTTGGGTACTATTTTTGAATAATGATCAGATCCCGAGCTGTACATAAGTTCTCCTATTGTTGCCTCAATCTCCTCCATCTCGTTTTGAGCTTCAATGTTAGCGTTCAAGTTTATGTTGTTTTTTTCAAATAAAAGATACTAGAAGTTTAATTTTGTACAATGTTGCTCTCTTACACTTTTATTTTTAGATGCATCAATACAGAGAAAGACATAAAGATATGAATATTCGATAAATTTCGTTGGTTTCTTGAGAGATTGACAATCCTACTTCAGTTGTCATTAAAATTAGCTAGAGCTCAAAAGTAATTATGTAGAGACTTCTGGAATCATTTCCTATCTTCTAGAATCAGTATCAAGTCTGTTGGAAGCATTTCAAGTCTTCCAGAGGCAGTTTCAAGTCTTCTGGAAGTATTTCAAATCATCTACAATCAGTATTAAATCTGAACTAAAATTAGAACTAACACTAGCACTAACACTAGAACTATCACTAGGACTAACACTAGATCTAAAACTAGAAACTTTCGGGTTTCGCCGTGCGTTTTTTGAAAAAATGTTTAACGTTTCGGATGCCATGTTGCAACCTTCTTCAGAAACTGGTTCTAACTGACAAAATCGGGGATCGTAAAACAATATATAGGTCGAAAAACTAATTAATAATTAATTTATATTAATTACGAGCTAATTACTAACTAATTACTGCGTCGCGTCCGGTTTGGGAGTCGTGTTCGTCTTCACCACCTTCTTCCATGTTCTGCTGAGTTCCCAGCCATCTTCTCTGTTGACGTTGTTTTTATGTCGGTGGATTTCTATGGCTTCTCTTGTCAGCCGTTGATGATATTTATTATTCCTAGCCAGAACCTTTGTTTTGTCGAAGTTTATTCGGTGTCCCTCCGAATGGCAATGTTCCGCAACCGCCGACTGTTGAATCTTCCTCAGCCTCACATCCCTCTCGTGTTCCTTGATACGGCATTCGATGTTTCGTCCGGTTTGGTCAACGTAAAACTTCCCACAACTGCATGACAGCCGATAGACACCCGCTCCTTTTAATAGAGGTAGCTTGTCCTTGGCCACCGGGAGTGTATTCCGAATTTTGGTGACCGTTCCATATCGCACCACGATGTCGTTTTTCTTGAGGTGTCTTGCAATTCGTTCCGTTACACCGGAAACGTAAGGAAGACAGATGAAACCGGCTGGTTCTGTACTTGCTGCAGCTTCTTCTCCCTGCTTCCGCTCCTTGGTGGCTCGGTTGATGTCCTTTAAACTATATCCATTTTGCTGTAGTACGTTCCGTAGAAACCGTTCTTCCTTCTTTAGGTTATCTCCTTTACATATTCTTGCTGCTCTCTGAAACAAAGTGCGAATTACGGACCTCTTCTGTTGGGGATGATGGTGCGATGTTGCCTCTAAGTACCTATTGGTGTGGGTTTTCTTTCGATACACCCCCAGTTCCATATCACCATTTGTCGTTTTAGTGACCAATACATCTAAGAAGGGCAACTGCTTGGCGGATTCTGTTTCCATGGTAAATTTGATCATGGGATGTTGAGCGTTTAGATGACCTAGAAATTCAAAGAAGCGTTCCCTACCATGTTGCCATACCACAAACGTGTCGTCGACATATCGGAGCCATAGCTTTGGTTTCCATTGGCTCTTCTTCAGAGCATTTTCTTCGAACAATTTCATGTAAAAGCTAGCTATCACTGGCGACAAAGGAGATCCCATGGCTGCCCCCTCAAACTGTTCGTAAAACTCTCCTTTCCAACTGAAATACGTCGACGATGAACAAAATTCCACTAAATCTGGCACGTACTCTGGCAAACCCTCCGGAATGAGTTTTTAGGGATTCGACACATTTCGTGGAATCAGTGAAAAATGTAAAGTTAGATGCGTAGGATATTTTGGTTAGTTTCGATGTAGAATCTCTTTTTACTAGGGTACCAATTAAGGATGCGGTAGAGGGTCTTCGCCAAAAACTCATTATTAAATCTGCTAGAATTATTTCTGCGGGACCAATATCTTGCGAGAGGACGTTCAAAGATATCTGACTTTTTAAATATCAAAAATATGTTATTGAATAACAAATAGTAAATAAATTCAAAAATATCGAAAACAGAGTTTGTTAAAATTAAACTCGCTCTTCGTTCGTTTGGTGGCGACGATTGTTGTCTGATTGTCTTCTTGTTCTGTTGACTAGTGTCGCGTGACCCTTAACGTTGAGAACTCGACTCGCAACTGACCATTTTGGCCCGATCCTAGCTTTGCCATGCGTCGATGAAACATTGGAACGTGTTGTTCCGATGTTTTGGAAATCAAAACTTAGACTCTGTCTACTAAAGAATTTAGTTTTCGACCATATTTTAAAAGACGTTATTACATCGTTGTTGTTTGCCTTTCAAAAGTCCGAAAAATCTTTTGTCAGTTTTAAATTTTAAAACAATTTTCTTGGGCTCTTCGAGCTTTCAAAAGTTCTTGAAGGAATTCCATCTGTTTGGCAAATGTTTGCCAGAATTTCCAATCCTTTAGAAGCAGTATCAAGTCTTCTGGAAGCATGTTAAGACTTTTAAAAGCAATATGACGTCTTCTTGAAGTATTTCAAATTCTCTACAAGCTGTATTAAGCCTTCAGGAAGCATTTCAAGACTTCTAGATGCGGTATTAAGTCTTCAAGAAACATTTCAAATCTTCTGGAAATATTTTAGATGTTTGAAAGAATGTCAAGTTTTTTAGAAGCAGTGTCAATACTTCTGAAAACATTTCAAGTGTGTTGAGAGCATTTAAACTTTCTAGAAGTAGCATCAAGTCTTCTGGAAGCATTTTATCATGTCTTTTGAAAGTATTTCAAATTCTCTAGAAGTGGTATTAATACTTTTGGTAGCATTTTAACTCTTTTGAGAGCATTTAAAATTTTCTAGAAGTAGTATCATCATGTGGAAGCATTTCAGGTTTTCTGCAAGCAACACGAAGTCTTCTGGAAGCATTTCCAGTTTTCTGGAAGCATTCTCAGATTTCTAAAAGTATTTCAAGTCTTCTAAATGTAGTATCAGGTCATCTGGAAGCAAAGAAGTCTTTTCGAAGTAGTATCAAGTCTTGCACAAGTAGTTTAGAGACATTTTAGAATCTGCTCTAAGCAGCTAAAATCATCTGACAGCATTCCAAGTCTTCTAGAAGCATTTCAAATCTTCTAGAATCAACATAAAACCTGCTGGAAGCACTTCAAATCTTCTGGAAGCTTCTCAAAGACTTAATGTCCTTCAGAAGCGATATCAAGTCTTTTGGAAGCATTTTTTATCTTCTGCAATCAATATCAAGTTTTCTGGAAGCAGGCCAAGTGTTCTGAAAGCATTGAAAGTTTTCTGGAAGCATTTCGTTTTTTGCAAGCAGCATAAAATCTTCCAGAGGCAGTATAGAATCTTCTGGAAACAGATGAAGTCTTCTGGAAGCATATCAAGTGTTTTGGAATTAGTATCAAGTTATTTAGAAGCAGTATCAAGTTTTCTGGAAGCAGTATCATGTCATTTAGAAGCAACATCAAGTCTTTTGGGAGCAGACTAAATGTTCTAGAATAGCGGTTCTTGTTTTATTTTTATACATACTTCGTGTAAAGAACTTTTCACGAGTTAAAAGAAAACAGTACAACAATTGTTAATCTTATAAAACGCCATAAATTTGGGATGAATTCAAAACTTGATATCTTAAATACAAATTGAGATACACATGTATGGATTTGTTCCCAGAAAAGTCCACATTTTACTTTATAAATTACAAAAAAATCATTAAGGTATTTTAGGAATTTGATTTTTTACGATTTTTCAAAAATGATTATAAGGAAATTTCTAATTTTATGAAATGTTACAAATTTAGGTCGAGTTCAAAACTTTTTTCAAAACTTGATATCTCAAAAACGAATTGTGATACTCACGGATGGATTTATTCTTGGAAAAGTGCATAATTTCTTTTATAAATCACAAAAAGAATCATCAAGATATCTTAAAAATTCGATTTTTTACAATTTTCCAAAATTGGTTCTTAAATATTTTTAAGTTTAAGAAATGTCACAAATTTTGGTCAAGTTCAAAATTTGATATCTCAAAAACGAATTGCGATATTGAACAAAAAAACAAAAAAAGATCATTAAGATAACTTATGAATACGATTTTTACGATTTTTCAAAAATCATTAAGGAAATTGGTACTTTTTTAATGCTACAAATGTAGGTTGAGTTCAAAACTTGATATTTCAAAAACGAATTAAGATACTCACGCATGGATTTGTTCTCGGAAAAGTGCATAATTTCTTTTATAAATCACAAAAACAGTCATCAGGATATCTATTTTTTACAATTTTTAAAATTGGTTGAGGACATTTTTAAGTTTATGAAATGTCACAAATTTTAGTGAAGTTCAAAATTTGATATCGCAAAAACGAATTGAGATATTGAAACACGGTTTTGTTGTCGGAAAAGTACATACTTTCCTTTATAAATAACAAAAAAAAATTATTAAGATATCTCTTGACTTGGATTTTTTACGATTTGTCGAAAATAATTAAGGAAATTGGTACTTTTTATATCTCAAAGACAAATTGAGATTGTCACCGGTAGATGTGTTCTCGAGAAGTGCATAATATCTTTTATAAATCACAGAAAAAATCATCAAGATATCTTAAAAAATCGATTTTTTACAATTTTTTAAAAATGCTCGAGAAAATTTTTAAGTTTATGAAATGGCTCAAATTTTGGTTAAGTTCAAAACTTAATATCTCAAAAACGAATTGACATATACAAACATGGTTTTGTTGTCGAAAAATTACGGACTTTCCTTTATAAATCACAAAAAAGATCATTAAGATATCTTACGAATTGGATTTTTTACGATTTTTCAATAATAATTAAGGAAATTGGTACTTTTTCTAATGCTACAAATTTAGGTTGCATTTAAAACTTTATATCTCAAAAACGAATTGAGATACTCACGCATGGATATGTTCTCGGAAAAGTGCATAATT
Organism: Onthophagus sagittarius; assembly: GCA_036711965.1. Lineage (NCBI taxonomy): Eukaryota > Metazoa > Arthropoda > Insecta > Coleoptera > Scarabaeidae > Onthophagus > Onthophagus sagittarius. The sequence goes on from JASERS010000003.1 coordinate 68,243,184, forward strand.
TCTATTATAAATCACAAAGAAATTATCAAGATATCTTAAGAATTCGACTTTTTACAATTTTCCAAAATTGCTCGTAAAATTTTTAAGTTTATGAAATGCCTCAAATTTTGGTTAAGTTCAAAATTTGATGTCTCAAACACGAATTGAGATATACAAACATGGTTTTGTTGTCGGAAAAGTACATACATTCCTTTATAAAGCACAAAAGAATTCATAAAAATATCTTAAGCACTCGATTTTTTACTTTTTTTTAATTTTTAATTGCTACAAATTTGGGATAAATTCAATACTTCAGATACTCAGGATTTGTTCCCGGAAAACTGAACTTTCATTTATAAATCACAAAAGAATTCCTTATAAGCAGGAAATAAATTCTTAAATGAACTCTAAACGATATTTTTAATATTGTTTCCTGAAACCCGAAAATATTTTTGGTCACTGTAAATGTACACCCTAATAATAAGCGTTAGTCATGCGAAAAATGTTGAAATTATTTAGTCATTCTCCTGTCCATATTCTTTTTTTCTTCCGTTGTTTTATTATTAAATCTGAAATAGCATCACGCATCAACATCAAGAAATAGACAAAAATGTGAATGTTTTACGAATTTCGTTGGCTTTTAAGTTGTTAGGCTATAATCGGTAATTTAAGCGTTCTAGAAAAAAACCTTTCGCGCCCCAATTTAATGATTGAATGCTTAAAATATCCTTACAAGCATATAAAATTGATTAAAAAAAGATTTTTGATAATTTGATGTTGAACGAGAAAGCAATGAAAGAAATTGATAATGCAAAAGAAATAAAACTCCAAAACATTAAAAATTTATATTTACATATTTTATTTATTCTTATATTTCAAATCATTAATTATTGAAACGATTATTACAAGATTTATTCCACAAAAACTTAATTTAAAACAACAACGACCGATTCCCCCGGTGATAAAGAAATGGATTTAAACGAAACGCTTTCAGTTTTTGAATTAGTCGAAGGCCCAACGACAACTTCACCCCCATACAAACTCTTTGACAAATCCCCAGATCGATGGTTAGTCCCCAAATTGCTAACAACAACGAAATTCTTTCTCCTCGGATACCATCTTTGAATAACAACCAAATCGTTTTGAAAGTACTTAATTTCCGCGTTCGGTTTGCTAACGCCGTCTTTATAAACGCTCCTCATATAAATCGATGGGGAATCCCCCCTTAATTTAACCATTTTCGTTACTAAATCAAATTGGCGAAAATTTATCTCAATCGGTTCACCGTGCATCCAAGGAAGGACTTCTTTTCGTGTAAATTTAACGTTTGGGTCTTCCCAAACCATCGCGGCTAATTGGTGGAGGTTTTCTAAGTCTTTTCTTTCGCCGTGTGGGTCGGAAATTTGTTTAATTCCAATTTCATCGCCGTAAAAAATTGAGGATGTCCCAGGTAACATTATTTGGAGAAGACTCGCGCCTAAAGTCCCATTGCTATGATTTAGGCGATTCGCTAAACGGATTGAATTAACATTTCCCATATTCCAATGAATCCATGGGGCAATTGGCATTGAGAATAATGTGCCGTTTAATAAAGACGCGATTTCTTTCGATAATGCGTCAACTCCTAATTCGACGTGTAATTGAACATCTAATAAATCGACGTTGTTTAAGATGACGTTTTTAAGATTTTTTGGGGCTAATTCATAAACGTGATAATCAACAATAATCGGTTTTTCCCCTAAAATCGATTTCCATCTTCTTAAAGAAGCCGCGAAATGATCATCGTGAACGTAACGTTCTAAATCTTTTAAATAAAACCCATCAACCCCTTCACGAATCCAATAAATAATTGCTTGAGTGATTTCGTCGTATTGACTCGATAAAATTAAGTTTTCGCTTTTTAAAAATTCGATGGATGGGCCGTTATGGTCGGTTTCATTCGCGGGGTGGATTTCGTTTGGAAAAGATTGGAGCTTTTTCACGTGGGGCCAAAGGGGTAAATCGAGTATTAAAGAGATGTTGTTTAAACGCAAAGAGATCGCTAATAAATTAAAATCTTGTATCGTCCCCAATTCGGGGGCTATTTCGGTTAAGCTCGACGAATTTTTGTAATCTTCCGGGTAATTTTCGCTCTTAAAAATTGAGTTTAAACGAACGGCTCGCACGTTGAGATTTTTTAAGTAACTAGCTTGTAAAGAGATTCCTTTGAAATCGCCGATTCCATCGCCATCGGAATCTTTGAAACTTGCGGGGAATATTTCGTAAAACACGGTTCCTTGGTACCATTCGGTTTGGGGGTTGCAAGTTTTTGGGAGTGAAGAAATCATTGCGATAACTAACGCCAACATTGTTACTAACCCCGAAAGAAAAGCCCATAAAGATATTTTTCGGATAATGGGCCAATTCCATGTCATAAAGAAATAATCTTGTGGGGGTTTCTTAAATGTTAATTGAAGGGGTTGAACTTTCCCGATTGTTTCCTAAAAAACATTATTAAACTTTGACGAAAAAAATTAAATTAATCTTACTTCACAAGCACTATTTTCATCTTTAGTAATATGATGATAATTATTATGTTTATGATTCAACAATGTTGTGCATGCTGGTTCAGCTAAAGCTGAAGAACTCGATGAAACAGAATCACCAGCCTTATCATCATCTAAAATTTAATTTCTAATTATTCAAAATTAATTAATAACAACCCTACCTTTAACATGTTGCAATTTATTTGCTAATTCTTCCCCAATAACAAAAGATGGCTGATCAGGTTCAGGTAAAGGATTGATTAGATCATTCGTGGGTGGAGAAGGTGTTAATAATGGACAAGTGGACGCAACTTCGTCCGTTAAAAACGAATTTGTTGGTGATCCTGGTAAAGTTGTCGCTGTTGGGTCAACTCGCAAAAATCCTTCCATTATCTTTCCTTTAAAATCCTCCACCATTCAGCATCACTTCACCATCAATTTATAACAAGATTTTTTCGCCTAAATCGCAAAAGAAACGTGTTAGTTTAACTTTGGACTCATATTAATTGAGGGTTATTAATAGATTAAACGAAGAGAGGTTTTCTTACCAGCGAGTGACGAACAGCTGAGTTGATTGAAATCGGTACCGATGTGATGCGACGCTGGGCGTCGTCGGGCGTCGATTTTTAATTGGGGCAGTTCAGATATAGATGGTGCTACTTGTTAGGTATATCCGCTTGTGTTGAAACTGAATGCGATTGTTTGAAATAATAATTCTTATCTTAATTAAGCTCACGTTGCGTTTTATTTTGATGACTAATGAGAAATTTGATTCTAAAGGCGGTTTTTATATCGTTTAAACATCTTAATAAAAACTCAAAATATAAGTAAAATAGTATGAAAGCTGTTATATGTTTAACATTAATTCTTCATCATTGGATTATCATTTTTAAGCGAACTTATTGATCTTGAATGAAAGTTGAGTTGGGATCACATAATTATAAATGAATATGAAACAAAATTTTTAGAATTTTTCAAAGCATATCATTGAAGTTTTTAAGGATACCCTGATATGTAGGCAAGTATCGATACTTGTCGGGCAAGATAATTTCTTATATCATAAACAGTTCTCGAATGAGTGACTTCACTTATTGAAAATTTGCAGAATTCGTAGATTATCGCTAGGAACTGGAGCATGAATATAATATACCTTGCTTAAAGTTTATGGAAGAAGTATCTCGACCGACTTCGAAGACATTGGCCACCCGAGGTAATAAGAACAATACTCAGTGCAGCCAATGTCTTTAAAATCTGTCTTCAAAATCTATATCTATTATATGACGAACGATTCTCGAGATGAATGTTGTCGAAAATTTGCAGAACTTGTAGACTATTCGGAATTTGAAGCATGAACCCAAGATTACTTTACTTTAAGTTTATGAGAAAAGTATCTGGTATCAGGAACAATACTTAGTGCGGCCGACGTCTTCGAAGTCGGCCGAGATAAGTGTAATTCTCGGGATGAGTGACTTGAGTTGTAGAAAATTTGCAGAACTCATAGACTGTTTGGAATTTGAAACATGAACCGAAGATTACCTTACTTAAATTTTGTGGAAGAACTATTTGGTAGCAGAAACAATATTTAATGCGACCGACGTCTTCAAAGTCGGCCTAGATTATTGCTTATATCACCATTAATTCTCGAGATGAGTAAGTTGAGTTGTCGAAAATTTGCAGAATTCATAGACTGTTCAAAATTTGAAGCATGAATCCAAGATTACCTTACTTAAAAATTATTTCAAAAATTATCTGGTAGCAAGAACAATACTTAGCACGACCGACGTCTTCGTAATCGACCGAAATTATTGCTTATATCACCATCAATTTTCTGGATGAGTGACTTAAGTTGAGATTCTTATTGTTAGTGTGGTCGACGTCTTCGAAGTCGGTCGAGTTTATTGCTTATATCTTTTAGACTTGAGTTTTTGCAACTTTGCAAAATGCGTAGACAGCACTAGTGCTTTGGATCATGAACCCAAGTTTATTTTGCTTAAAGTTTATGGAAAAGTATCTGGGCCAACTTCACTAAGTATTGCTTCTAATACCTGGGTGTATATAAATTTTTTTTGATACTTCGATAATTTTAATACTTCTATACCTTTAATAGTTCAATACTTGCGATCTTGGAATAGTATCGATACCGCGAAGGTGTCGATACTTGATACCATATTTGAGGTATCGCTCACCCTATTATGAAATATATCCAAAAATTTCTAAGATTTTCAGCAAATTAAAAAAATCAATGATTGTTTATGGTTGAGTTGGGTTGCCATTGATTAAAATAACTTTTTGACTGAGTTTTTTTAGATGGAATTGATATAGGCTTGAATTAGTAACTTTGTTGACTGTTTGGAATTTGAAGCATGAACTGAAGATTACCTTTTATAAATTTTGTGGAAGAACTATTTGGTAGCAGAAACAATATTTAATGCGACCGACGTCTTCAAAGTCGGCCTAGATTATTGCTTATATCACCATTAATTCTCGAGATGAGTAACTTGAATTGTCGAAAATTTGCAGAATTCATAGACTGTTCGAAATTTGAAGCATGAATCCAAGATTACCTTACTTAAAAATTATTTCAAAAATTATCTGGTAGTAAGAACAATACTTAGTACGACCGACGTCTTCGTAATCGGACGAAATTATTGCTTATATCACCATCAATTTTCTGGATGAGTGACTTAAGTTGAGATTCTTATTGTTAGTGTGGTCGACGTCTTCGAAGTCGGTCGAGTTTATTGCTTATATCTTTTAGACTTGAGTTTTTGCAACTTTGCAAAATGCGTAGACAGCACTAGTGCTTTGGATCATGAACCCAAGTTTATTTTGCTTAAAGTTTATGGAAAAGTATCTGGGCCAACTTCACTAAGTATTGCTTCTAATACCTGGGTGTATATAAATTTTTTTTGATACTTCGATAATTTTAATACTTCTATACCTTTAATAGTTCAATACTTGCGATCTTGGAATAGTATCGATACCGCGAAGGTGTCGATACTTGATACCATATTTGAGGTATCGCTCACCCTATTATGAAATATATCCAAAAATTTCTAAGATTTTCAGCAAATTAAAAAAATCAATGATTGTTTATGGTTGAGTTGGGTTGCCATTGATTAAAATAACTTTTTGACTGAGTTTTTTTAGATGGAATTGATATAGGCTTGAATTAGTAACTTTGTTGACTGTTTGGAATTTGAAGCATGAACTGAAGATTACCTTTTATAAATTTTGTGGAAGAACTATTTGGTAGCAGAAACAATATTTAATGCGACCGACGTCTTCAAAGTCGGCCTAGATTATTGCTTATATCACCATTAATTCTCGAGATGAGTAACTTGAGTTGTCGAAAATTTGCAGAATTCATAGACTGTTCGAAATTTGAAGCATGAATCCAAGATTACCTTACTTAAAAATTATTTCAAAAATTATCTGGTAGTAAGAACAATACTTAGTACGACCGACGTCTTCGTAATCGGACGAAATTATTGCTTATATCACCATCAATTTTCTGGATGAGTGACTTAAGTTGATATTCTTATTGTTAGTGTGGTCCACGTTTTCGAAGTCGGTCGCGTTTATTGTTTATATCTTATAGACTTAAGTTTTTGGAAATTTGCAAAATGCGTAGATAGCGCTAGTGCTTTGGAACATGAATCCAAGTTTATTTTGCTTAAAGTTTATGGAAAAGTATCTGGGCCAACTTCACTAAGTATTGCTTCTATTACTTGGGTGTATATAAACTTTTTTGATACTTCGATAATTTTAATACTTCTGTACCTTTAATAGTTCAATACTTGCGATACTTGGTATAGTATCGATACCGCGAAGGTATCCCATATTTGAGGTATCGCTCACCATATTATGAAATATATCCAAAAATTTCTAAGATTTTCAGCAAATTAAAAAAATCAATGATTGTTTATGGTTGAGTTGGGTTGCCATTGATTGAAATAACTTTTTGACTGAGTTTTTTTTAGATGGAATTGATATAGGATTGAATTAGTAACTTTGTTGTTGACTGGCTGGAATTTGAAGCATGAATCGAAGATTACCTTACTCAAAATTTGTGAAAGAACTATTTGGTAGCAGAAACAATATTTAATGCGACCGACGTCTTCGAAGTCGGCCCAGATTATTGCTTATATCACCATGAATTCTCGGGATGAGTGACTTGAGTTGTCGAAAATTTGCAGAATTCATAGACTGTTCGAAATTTGAAGCATGAATCCAAGATTACCTTATTTAAAAATTATTTCAAAAATTATTTGGTAGCAAGAACAATACTTAATACGACCGACGTCTTCGAAGTCGGCCGAAATTATTGCTTATATCACCATCAATTTTCTGGATGAGTGACTTAAGTTGAGATTCTTATTGTTAGTGTGGTCGACGTCTTCGAAGTCGATCGAGTTCATTGCTTATATCTTTTAGACTTGAGTTTTTGGAAATTTGCAAAATGCGTAGACAGCGCTAGTGCTTTGGAACATGAACCCAAGTTTATTTTGCTTAAAGTTTATGGAAAAGTATCTGGGCCAACTTCACTAAGTATTGCTTCTATTAAATGGGTGTATATAAATTTTTTTTGATACTTCGATAATTTTAATACTTCTGTACCTTTAATAGTTCAATACTTGCGATACTTGATACCATATTTGAGGTATCGCTCACCCTATTATGAAATATATCCAAAAATTTCTAAGATTTTCAGCAAATTAAAAAAATCAATGATTGTTTATGGTTGAGTTGGGTTGCCATTGATTGAAATAACTTTTTGACTGAGTTTTTTTAGATGGAATTGATACAGGATTGAATTAGTAACTTTGTTGTTGACTGGCTGGAATTTGAAGCATAAACCGAAGATTACCTTACTTAAATTTTGTGGAAGAACTATTTGGTAGCAGAAACAATATTTAATGCGATCGACGTATTCGAAGTCGGCCCAGATTATTGCTTATATCACCATTAATTCTCGGGATGAGTGACTTGAGTTGTCGAAAATTTACAGAATTCATAGACTGTTCGAAATTTGAAGCATGAATCCAAGATTACCTTACTTAAAAATTATTTAAAAAATTATCTGGTAGCAAGAACAATACTTAGTACGACCGACGTCTTCGAAGACGGCCGAAATTATTGCTTATATCACCATCAATTTTCTGGATGAGTGACTTAAGTTGAGATTCTTATTGTTAGTGTGGTCGACGTCTTCGAAGTCGGTCGAGTTTATTGCTTATATCTGTTAGAATTGAGTTTTTGGAAATTTGCAAAATGCGTAGACAGCGCCAGTGCTTTGGAACATGAACTCAAGTTTATTTTGCTTAAAGTTTATGGAAAAGTATCTGGGCCAACTTCACTAAGTATTGCTTCTATAACCTGGGTGTATATAAATTGTTTTTGACACTTCGATAATTTTAATACTTCTATACCTTTAATAGTTCAATACTTGCGATACTTGGAATAGTATCGTTACCGCGAAGATATCGATACTTGATACCATATTTGAGGTATCGCTCAGCCCTATTATGAAATATATCCAAGAATTTCTAAGATTTTCAGCAAATTAAAAAAATCAATGATTGTTTATGGTTGAGTTGGGTTACCATTGAAATAACTTTTTGACTGAGTTTTTTTAGATGAAATTGATATAGGATTGAATTAGTAACTTTGATGGATAGCTTTGATGTTGAATTATTTATTGACTGAGTGGTTAAGTAATGGGATTTCTTCGTACTTTTAGACTGTGTTACTTTATGGTTAAGCTGCTCTGGGATTGGATTGGTTTACATAGAAGATGAGTACAGTTATTTTCAGGTTGTGTTACTTTATTTTTCGAAGATGAGTACTTAGATATACTTTAAATATTAGTTGCTATTGGCGAATTGTATACCTCATCAATCCAACCTAACTTAACCTAAAATTATCTAAAGTCAAACAACTCTCAACTTAGGTAATTTTTGATTGAGCAACTTTGGAGTTTTAATGGGTTCGGAACTATCGAAGAAATTGTATAACTTTCCTTCTTTCCTACCATCTGTTTGACTTGTTCAATCTTCTCCTGATTTACACTTCAAATAACAGCTATCTTCCACTGCACAGGAGTTTAATGTCACCGAGTAAGCAACTCATAACATAAAAATAGAATTCCACTTCAATCTTAGAAAAAGGAAGCCACTTGATGACACAACATTAAAAATAACGAACCCGATAGGGTATTCCTCCTCTTGTTGGCTGAGTGTGCTGTGTCGTTGATCTAATGTATGTGATACTAACTTTTTGTGTCACCTACGTTACCAAAAGCATTTCTTACATCAACGATGATCAACACACGTCCTTCCTTTTCTTCCTTCTAATTTCTTCCAAGCAATTAATAATTACCTTTCTCTTAAAGTGAAAAATGTATGTTATGAAGGTGCAAATAAGCACCTTCATAATATGAAGCTTACGAACTCCCCTCTCTATCGAGCCTGCCAAGAGGATGACGAGACGGTTGACGAGACATCTTGTGTGATTGCCCCTCTCTGACTAACCTAAGATTAAGGACTATCGAGGAGGCTTGGTCAACTATAGATGATATCAGGAACATGCCTTTAGGTGTCGTCGTCGCTTTAGTATCCAATGAGAGGACTAAAGGGATCCAAAAGAGGACTAATCAGTGAATGAGGGAATTCTGAATTCTGTCTGTGTCGTCATGTCTGCTGCACTAACAAAACGAATATGCTTGTGATCTGCTAAAGTGTTTTCGCGTGAAACATGCCAGTTTGGCTTGGCTAGAGTTATTTCTAGTACCTCTTGACGACTTTTGGTTTTGTTACAAAGGTCGGTACGTTACCTCTATTAATGGTATCTGAATTGGTACATCCTTTTTGTGTCAGAATTGTTCCACACAGGATGATGTGCGTTGTCATCACAGCCCAGGATGAGTCGTTTCTTCCTCTTCTTACTGTATTCGACAAGGTCTTTCACCTTCTTGGGGTTTCCAAATTTTCCCTGTCCGATTCACCGGGAAAATATGTCGAGGCTTTAACCGCTCCTGGAATCAACAATACTACAGAAACAAAAACCATACCTCTGGTAATAAAGTAAGTTAAAAGTAGGCAGGTCCCATTACTGGTTACTTCTCCATAATTCTCTAATCAATTCAGTAACTTCTTCTCTCATTCTAAGTCATAAATTTCATAGTTCATAGATTTTTTGATGAATTCATCAATATAGCTCAACCCAAACTAAAACAACTAGCTTAGGTCAATTTAGAGTTAGGCTGTATCGATTTACATCATAATTTGAATAATATTGCTTGAACAACATCGTAATGTTTCGAGACTGCAATTGCATCGTGATGATGCAATGCAGCTTCCACAAACAAGAGGTTTTTCTCAAGATGTGTTTTTAGAATAACTTGGTAATTACAGGAAACTAGGGCTTGGGCTACATAATATTATAAGAGTTTTATTGCGTATAATTATTTGTTTACAATGTTTTCCCTCATTGAGATATTATTTACTCCCTCTACCCACTTCCCCCATTTTCACGCCGTCAACTCATCGGCCTAATCACCCCTACCTTATTAATTCGCGCCCCCAGCAGCCTTTTGTCTCCTCTCCCCCATCATCCTTCTCATCCATCTTTCTTCTTTCCCCTCTCCCAAGGTCTGCTCTCGGTCTGTCTCTTCCTCCCTCAATTCACTGCACCCACTTAACAAATATTCCAATGTTTCCCATTCTTCTCTGCACAGCCTACACTACTTCTCATCCGTCATCCAATGTCTACTTTAGCCACCAATTTCTTTCCTTCCTAATCTCTTTTCAATACCAAGTATTTATTCAGTTTGACTACGTCCTTCTTCAACAAACCATCCCGTTTTGTTGGTCTGTAACCTGTAGTTTTTAAGAATACGTTTCTCCATTGTTAATACAGTGGTGTTTTTCAAGCAAAAATACAATGAGAAAAACTTTTATTTATGTAGAAAACATTTGGATGTTTCGTTTTAAAGGTGTTGTATTTCTATAATTGACGTCGTGCCTGATGACGCTTTTCGTATAAACTGAAACACGTGTAGCACCTATATTTATAAATATATTTTACATCGTTAAACCAAAAAATTTTAAGTTTTATTAATTATACATATGTAACGTTGTACTTAGAATACAAATTATCCTTAACTAAGTATTTAGGCAGCCCCTCCGTAATTATGTCCCTATACCCTTCGTTTCACCTTCTCTCTTTTATTTGTGTCCTTTTTTTCCTGTGTCTGGAGATCTCGATCAAAGCTTTCAACTCCCTCCGCATCTTCCTACCCACATTTGGACTACCATTTATCCCAGTTATCGAATAGCCCACTCTCCTATAATAATTATCTCTGTCTTGTTTCCATACCTGACCTCGCTCTCTCTAATTTCCCTCCAACACTTCCTCAAGATCCCTCAGTTTGGCCTCCCTTCTATTTCTTCTTCATATTTTATTGCCCTACTGCCCGTCATTACTCTGACCTTATCTACTTTTACCTCTGTCCCATACTTTATTTCACTGCTAACCAGATCTTCAAACATAATCTTCCTTGGTGCCACATTCCTTCCAAATAATCTCTCCCCCCAACCTCATACTTTATTCGCGTTTTTACCATTGTTTTCACATACCTATTATCCTCCCTAAAAATATACCCAAGTAAATATACTCCTTAACCTCCTCAATGCACACCCGAGCCGGTAGTCGCCCTTTCTCTAGTTTCATATCAACATAATCAAGCGTTTCACCCACAAGAAGTTCCTACACTCGTAGAACATAACTCCGGGCTGCTATCTTGCGAAAGAATTGCTAAAATATCCTTCACCAACAACAGCTAAGCATTTCCTAGGGTTGGGAAAATCCACCATTAAGTAAGGCAAATAGGCACCTTCATAATACGAAGCTTACGAACTCCCCTCTCTATCGAGTCTGCCAAGAGGATGACGATATGGTTAGATACATTTTATGTGATTGCCCCTCTCTGACTAACCTAAGATTGAGGACTATCGAGGAGGCTCAACTACAGATGATATCAGGAACATGCCTTTAGGTGTCGTCGTCGCCTTTAGTAATACCAGGAGAGTGCGCAAGGGATCCAATGGGGCCTAAGTGCTGTATACGTTAGCACACTCTTCCATTTCCTTATATACATATCTTCTCGATATCCTTTTCCTCCCATCTCCAGCTTTCTGGTCTTCTTCTCCCACCATTACAAAACTTCATCATCTTCGTCTTCCCTACATTTACTTGTAACCCTTCCTCCTAAAATATCTTTCAAAAGTCTTTATCACATCCTTCATCTCCTTCGCCATGACCAAGATGTCATCATATGCACCTTTCTACCTTTGCTCACTTTTATCCTAGCCATAGTCTCCATGTATATTTCCGTCACGTGAATAATGAGTGAAGAGACGTGGCGAGCGGTGTGATCCCACTCCTCCCCATCTCCTCCCAAAATTCCCGTCAACTCCATCTATTTCTCCAGTCTTCCCAACAGTATCTTCGTGTATACCTTGTATGCCGAGTCATATAAGTTAATTTCCCTGTAGCTATCTATCCTTCCCTTATTCCCTATTTTATATGCTGCGCAGATTACCCCACTTTCCATTCCTTCGGAATACCACGCTATTCATCCCCTGCAACAGCTTAATTCTCATCACCACTGTTGCTTCTAACCATGCCTCGTTATGGATCCCATCTTCCCCTAACGCTTTACACTTCTCAAATCCCCTAATCACTACTTCCATCACCTCTTCTGCTATCTACTCTCCCCCATCTCCCCCACAGCCTCTCAAACCCGTTAGCCTCGTTTCAACGTCTCCCTAAATCGCATAAACTAACCTTTGGAAAGGTTACTACATTATAGTTAAGTTGATTTGAAAATTTCGAAGCTTAATGAGTTGAATTTTGTCAATTAGCTTCTGGGATGAGTTGCTTTTCCAGAGATAGCACAAAATATGAGAATTGAATAAAATTCGGGTTTTACGTAAATTTGCCTTATCTTTAATTTTAATAAAAAAATGCAGATTTGATTTTGGAACCAACAAAATAAGTTATATAATAAGTTGTAACCGAAAAATATCTTTTTCTTACAAAAAACGTAACAATTTGTTTTTGAAATAAAATTAAATATTTATGGTGTTGTCTTGATTACTTTGATTATACTTTTCAAAATATTTAAACAGGCGAAATATAGGAATAATTCCATGTAAACCCAAATAGATAATCTATCTACAATGGCAAATTCCAATCTTATATATATAAATTACTTAATAAATAACATCCTTTAAGTTATCGTAAGGAAAAAAGGTTGTTTTTGTTGATTACATTTACCCCACATTATCTTAAATTTTCTGTTAGCAACAATTAATGAGCAATCTTCGATTAATTAACGAAATCGCACTGACAATTAATTAATTTTTAAATTTGGGTATTTAACGAAATTTTAAAACGCAATTTAAAGAATTGATTTTGATCAAATTGACGTAATTTTCGATGTTTCTTTTCTGCAAAATTACAAAAACCACAGCATGCGTAATAGAAATAGATATTTATTGGATTAATCTGTTAGAAATAATATATGTAAGACGAGAAATGTTGAATAAATTTCAACATTTCAATGTTTTTCTCACAAAAATAACTTTATCCGAATAAATTGTTACACAACCCGTTCCAAAGTCTTCTTTCCTACTTTACCCTAACTAAAGCAAGACTAAATCGAGTATTTTGAGTAAAATCGAAATAATAGCCTTTTCTCGTTTCTATCACCGACATTATCCGTTTAAGAAAAAACAACCTTCCTTGTTGGTTTTATATCAAAATTCGACTATCATCATTTTAAGTAGATAACGGTGCGACCTATGACATTGCTATTTGCTAAGAGAACACCGCCTCATGAGTGCGTGATTCTGATACCCCTTATCCCCAAATAAGAAAGAATTTAGACTGGAAACTTCAGTCTGTGTCGTTCTTGTGACCAAATTTCATCGATTTATTCATAATTTTATTTTTAAAGGTAAATTAATTTCTGCTTAAATTATTATTATATTAATGAAAATTAATTAATTTATTTTGTTTAAAATATTATTAAAAAAATTTGCACAATTAAATCAAAAAAAAATTATAAATCATTTATTTATAAACGAGAATAATTAAGTTCATCGTTTTTGTTTATAAAGTTTAAGGTCTCGTGCGAATAACAATAATAAACGAATCGATACATAATCTTAAATTAATATTCAAAACAACCTCTCGTGCATTGGAACGTTTACAGAAATTGTCAATCAAAAAATAAACTTATTTATTAACATTAATTAAAACGCTGTTACTAATCACGTTTTGATTTCATTTCATCTGAGCATATAAAACCGGGTTTTTTTAAATTTCGTATTTTATTCGTTGAAAAGTCAATAGGTCTTTGGTAATCAAATTCTTATCGGTGCGCGTTTCATAATTTTATTAATTTCGATATTTTTCTCAAACGATATTTTTTAGTTTGTCGCCTCTAATTATTGAGAGATCCCTTTTTTAAAGAAAACTCGAATGAACATTAAGAGCCATTTAAAAAATAATCAAGAGCCTAAGTGCTAAATAAATACCTTTTGGTGCTGGTTTTTACGAAAATTTTATCATTCCTCGTCAAGACCTCAAAAATGTTTTTTGCTTTCAAATAAGGAATTTCACTAATCATGAAGCACAGTGATGTAATTAAATTGAAGTTAAAAATACTTTTAATAGGAAATTATTAGATATTTTTATTTTTTTTATTTTAGATACATGGATTGTAGTATAACTAATTTAAGTATACGTTTTCTTGAATTGTACGGCGAAGACGATAGGTGACGATGGATTTTATAGCTGGTTGTTTAGGAGGTAAGATTAAAATTAAAAAGATCTAAATATTCATATATTTCAACTTATTAATTTTGAATAAGAGTTCAAAAGTGCATAACTCTTGGTACATCACCGGTTAAACATTTACTTTTGGACTCTATTAACCACACAACTTCCGTCTTCAGGTATACGAGGAGTCGGAGCGCTTGTTGGAACAAAGTTGTGATAAAGTTTTGAAAGCTTTTAATCTAAATAAGCGATACTTAACTAAAAGATAAACAAATTAATTATATTTAATTAATTTAAATTCATTGTTATAAAAATTGTGTTTAAATAAATAAGTATTGAGGTTAAACCAAGATGTTGAAAAATCCAATTCTTAAGATATCTTGATGAGCTTTTTATGCTTTATAAAGGTTTATTAACAGTTTTGAGATTTCAAGTTTTGAACTCAACCTAAACATTTAATAAAATTAACAGTTTCCTTCATTGTTTTTAAAAAATTGTAGAAAATCGAATTCTTAATATATCTTGATGAACTTTTTTGTGATTTATAAAGAAAAGTATATATTTTCGCGGCAACAAAAGCTTTCGTGAGTGTCTCAATTCGTTTTTGAGATATACAGTTTTGAAATTAACCTAAACTTACAGCATTTGAAAAAATTAAAAATTTCCTTAATTGTCTAAAAAATCGTAAAAAGTTAAATTCTTGAGATATCTTGATGAACTTTTTTATACTTTGTAAAAAAATGTATATATTTTTACGGCAACAAAAGCATTCCTGAGTATCTCAATTCATTTTTATCAAAATTTCTTTCTTTTCGATTTTTTTACCAAAAAAATCGAATTCTTAAGATATCTTGACGAACTTTTTCATCATTTGTAAAGAAAAATATATACTTTTACGACAATAAAAGCTTTTGTGAGTATCTGAATTCGTTTTTGAGATATGCAGTTTTGAACTCAACCTCAATTTACAGCGTTTCATAAAATTAAAAATATCTTTCATAGTTTTTAAAAAATCGTAAAAAATCGAATACTTAAGATATCTTGATGAACTTTTCATCATTTGTAAAGAAAAGTATATACTTTTACGACAACAAAAGCTTTTGTGAGTATCTCAATTCGTTTTTGAGATATACAGTTTTGAACTCAACCTCAATTTACAGTGTTTCATAAAATTAAAAGTTTCCTTGATTGTTTTTAAAAAATCGTAAAAAATCAAATTCTTAAGATATCTTGATGGACTTTATCATAATTTGTAAAGAAAAGTATATACTTTTACGACAACAAACGCTTTTGTGGGTTACTCACTTCGTTTTTGAGATATGCAGTTTTGAACTCAACCTCAATTCACAGCATTTCATAAAATTAAAAATTTTCTTGAATGTTCTTAAGAAATTGCAAAAAATCAAATTCTTAAGATATCTTGATGAACTTTATCATAATTTGTAAAGAAAAGCATATACTGTGATGGCAACAAACAGTTTCTTGAGTATCTCAATTCGTTTTTGAGATATCCAGTTTTGAAATCAACCTAAACTTACAGCATTTCATAAAATTAAAAATATCTTTCATAGTTTTTAAAAAATCGCAAAAAATCGAATTCTTAAGATATCTTGACGAACTTTTTCATCATTTATAAAGAAAAGTATATACTTTTACGACAACAAAAGCTTTTGTGAGTATCTCAATTCGTTTTTGAGATATGCAGTTTTGAACTCAACTTCAATTCACAGCATTTCATAAAATTAAAAATTTACTTAAATGTTCTGAAAAAATTGCAAAAAATCAAATTCTTAAGATATCTTGATGAACTTTATCATAATTTGTAAAGAAAAGTATATACTGTGGCGGCAACAAAAGCTTTCGTGAGTATCTCAATTCGTTTTTGAGATATCCAGGTTTGAAATCAACCTAAGCTTACAGCATTTCATAAAATTAAAAATATTTTTCATAGTCTTTAAAAAATCGCAAAAAATCGAATTCTTAAGATATCTTGACGAACTTTTCCATCAATTATAAAGAAAAATATATACTTTTACGACAACAAAAGCTTTTGTGAGTATCTCAATTCGTTTTTGAGATATGCAGTTTTGAACTCAACCTCAATTCACAACATTTCATAAAATTAAAAATTTTCTTGAATGTTCTTAAAAAATTGCAAAAAATCAAATTCTTAAGATATCTTGATGAACTTTATCATAATTTGTAAAGAAAAGTATATACTGTGGCGGCAACAAAAGCTTTCGTGAGTATCTCAATTCGTTTTTGAGATATCCAGGTTTGAAATCAACCTAAGCTTACAGCATTTCATAAAATTAAAAATATTTTTCATAGTCTTTAAAAAATCGCAAAAAATCGAATTCTTAAGATATCTTGACGAACTTTTCCATCAATTATAAAGAAAAATATATACTTTTACGACAACAAAAGCTTTTGTGAGTATCTCAATTCGTTTTTGAGATATGCAGTTTTGAACTCAACCTCAATTCACAACATTTCATAAAATTAAAAATTTTCTTGAATGTTCTTAAAAAATTGCAAAAAATCAAATTCTTAAGATATCTTGATTAACTTTATCATAATTTGTAAAGAAAAGTACATACTTTCACGGTTACGAAAGCTTTCGTGAGTGCCTAAATTC
Source organism: Onthophagus sagittarius (assembly GCA_036711965.1). Taxonomy (NCBI): domain Eukaryota; kingdom Metazoa; phylum Arthropoda; class Insecta; order Coleoptera; family Scarabaeidae; genus Onthophagus; species Onthophagus sagittarius. The sequence goes on from JASERS010000003.1 coordinate 68,260,176, forward strand.
GTTTTTGAGATATCCAGTTTTAAACTCAATCTCAATTTACATTTCATAAAATTAAGGATTTCTTTGATTTTTTTAAATCGTAAAAAATCAAATTCTTAAGATATCTTGACGAACTTTATTATAATTTGTAAAGAAAAGTATATACTTTTACAACAAAAGCTTGCCTGAGTATCTCAATTCATTTTTGAGATATCCAGTTTTGAACTCAATTTAAACTTACACCATTTCATCAAATTAACAATATCATTGATTGTTTTTAAAAAATTGAAAAAAATCGAATTCTTAAGATATCTTGATAATCTTTATTGTAATTTGTAAAGAAAAGTATATACTTTTACGACAATAAAAGCTTTTGTGAGTATCGCAATTCGTTTTTGAGATATGTAATTTTGAACTCAACCTCAATTTACAGCATTTCATAAAATTAAAAATTTCCTTGATTATCTTTAAAAAACCGTAAAAAGTCAAATTCTTAAGACATCTGGATGAACCTTTTTACCATTTGTAAAAAAATGTACATACTTTTATGGCAACAAAAGCTTTCGTGACTATCTCAATTCGTTTTTGAGATATCCAGTTTTGAACTCAACATAAATTTACAGCATTTCATAAATTAAAAATTTCTTTGATTGTTTTTAAAAAATCGTAGAAAATCGAATACTTGAGATATCTTGATGAACTTTTTTATGATTTGTAAAGAAAAGTATCAGCTTTCATGACAACAAAAACTTTCGTGAGTGTCTCAATTCGTTTTTGAGATATCCAGTTTTGAACTTAACCTAAATTTACAGCATTTCATAAAATTAAAAATATCTTTCATAGTTTTTAAAAAATCGCAAAACATCGAATTCTTAAGATATCTTGATGAACTATTTTATGATTAGTAAAGAAAAATATCAGCTTTCATGACAACAAAAACTTTCGTAAGTACCTCAATTGGTTTTTGAGAAATCCAGTATTGAACTCAACCTAAACTTACAGCTTTCTAAAAAACACTAAACATTTTTGAAAAATCGTAAAAAATCGAAAAACTTATGCTATCTTGATGAGCTTTTTACAATTTGCAAAGAAAAGTATATACTTTTACGATAATAAAAGCATTCGTGAGTATCTCAATTCGTTTTTGAGGTATCCAATTTTGAGCTCAACCTCAATTTAAAGCATTTCATAAATTTAAAAATTTCCTTTATTGTTGTTAAAAAATCGTAAAGAAAATCAAATTCTTAAGATATCTTGAGAAACTTTTTTATGATTTGCAAAGAAATGTATATACTTTTACGTCAACAAAAGCTTTCGTGAATATCTCAATTCCTGTTTGAGATATCGAGTTTTGAACTCAACCTCAATTTACAGCAGAAATATTAAGACAATTTAAACAGCATTTTGTAGCAAATTCAATCTAGTTTCAGCAATCCAAAAACATTTCCTTCATTTTCATAAATTTAGATGGTACGATTTTTTAAATTCAACTCTGCTATTTAAATGAGGTTAACACAAACGCGATTTACAACAACCTATCTTAAAAATCAATGAAGATATTCAGATAATTTATACAGCATTTTGTAGCAAATTTAATCTAGTTTTAATGGTTTAAAAATATTTCCTTCGTTTTCATAAATTTAAATGGTACGATATTTTGAGTTCAGCTCTGCTATTTGAATGAAGTTACAGTACAGACACGGTTTACAATACCGTATCTTAAGAATGGATAAAAATATCTTGATGATTTATACACTACTTTGTAGCAAATTTAATCTAGTTTCAAACTCGTAAACCTTTCTACTCCCTCCAAAGAACGAAGTTTTGTTGTATCTCATTCAAAATAAATCAAAATTACTGATTCTTTACCATTCAAAACATTTTATTGGGATATTTAAGAGAATAATTGCTTTGTAATGCGGAAAAAAGGAGTTGAGAAAGTCGGATATAATGACATTTTTTAAGTGCTTTTAATTTAAATTGTTTACATTATTTTCTACTATTATATTCATTTTTTGTTTTTAATTAACAATTATTTACTTCTAAATTAAATATTTTGAAATATATGCTCAATATCTTGCAAATTAAATTACATTTAATTTTACTTAATCAAATAAAAATCATAATTTCCAAATTTGAAGATTTGAAGAAATGAATTTCATCACACTAATTTAGCATGAAATATTTTTTAAAATGCTTCTTATTTCATACCGTTATCTCAATTAGATTTAGATATACGACTTCTTAAAATTTGAATTTTGTCCAATTCTATGATTATTGAAATTAGTTGAGTTTAAAAAAAATAACAACTTCCACATTTGAAGATTTGAAGAAATAATTTTCATCACACTAAATTAGCATGAAATATATTTTGAAATGCTTCTTATTTCATCCCAATATCTAAAATTACGTTTAGAGATACGACTTCTTAAAATTTAATCTTTGTGAAATTTTTGATTATTAAAATTAGTTGTGTTTAAAAAATTATAATTTTCAAATTTGAAGAAATGATTTTCATCATGCTAGATTAGCATTAAATATTCTTTAAAATGATTCTTATTTCATCCCGATATCGCAATAAAGTTAGAAGATAAGGTACTTAAACTTTGATCTTTGTAAAATTACATGTTAAAATTAGTTGTGTTTAAAAAATCACAACTTCCAAATTTCAAGATTTGAAGAAATGATTTTCATCCCACTAAATTAGCATGAAATATTTTTTAAAATGCTTCATTTCATTTTTATAAGTCAATTAGGTTTAGAAATACGACTTCTTAAAACTTGATCTTTGTTAAGTGCTATATATAATTATTAAAATTAATTATGTTTAAAAAATGTGAGCATATTTGAAGATTTGAAGAAACGATTTTCATTATACTGGATTAGCATAAAATATTCTTTAAAATGATTCTTATTTCATTCCGATATCCCAATAAAGTTAGTAGATAAGGTACTTAAACTTTGATCTTTGTAAAAATTCATGTTAAAATTAGTTCGGTTTAAAAAATCACAACTTCCAAATTTGAATATTCGAAGAAATGATTTTCATTACATTCATTTCATGCTAATTTAGCATGAAATATTCTTTGAGACGCTTCTTATTTCATCCCGATATCTCAATTATATTTAGAGATACGACTGAAAATTTGATCTTCGTTAAATTCTATGATTATTAGAATTAGTTGTGTTTAAAAAATCATAACTTCCGAATTTGAAGATTTGAAAAAATGATTTTCATCACACTAAATTAGCATGAAATATTTTTTAAAATGCTTCTTATTTCATCCTAGTATCTCAATTACGTTTAGAGATACGAATTCTTAAAATTTGATCTTTGTGAAATTTTTGATTATTAAAATTAGTTGTGTTTAAAAAATTATAATTTTGAAATTTTAAGAAATGATTTTCATCATGCTAGATTAGCATTAAATATTCTTTAAAACGATTCTTATTTCATCCCGATATCGTAACTAAGTTGGAAGATAAAGTATCTTAAAGTTTGATCTTTGCCAAATTCCATGATTGTTTAAATTAGTTGCGTTTAAGAAATCACAACTTCCAAATTTGAAGATTTGAAGAAATGATTTTCTTTATATTAGATTAGCATTAAATGTTCTTTAAAATTATTCTTATTTCATCCCGATATCGCAACCAACTTGGAAGATAAAGTGTCTTAAAGTTTGATCTTTACCAAATTTCATGATTGTTAAAATTGGTTGTGTTTAAAAAATCACAACTTCCAAATTTGAAGATTTGAAGAAATGATTCTCATCACACTAAATTAGCGTGAAATATTTTTTAAAATGCTTCTTATTTCATCTCAATATCTCAATTAGGTTTAGAAATACGACTTCTTAAAATTTGATCTTTGTCAAGTGCTATATATAATTATTAAAATTAATTATGTTTAAAAAATTTGAGTATATTTGAAAATTTGAAGAAACGATTTTCATTATACTGGATTAGCATAAAATATTCTTTAAAATGATTCTTATTTCATTCCGGTATCGCAATAAAGTTAGAAGATAAGGTACTTAAACTTTGATGTTTGTAAAATTTCATGTTAAAATTAGTTATGTTTAAAAAATCACAACTTCCAAATTTGAATATTCGAAGAAATGATTTTCATCACATTAAATTGGCATGAAATATTCTTTGAGACGCTTCTTATTTCATCCCGATATCACAATTACATTTAGAGATACGACTGAAAATTTGATCTTCGTTAAATTCTTTGATTATTAGAATTAGTTGTGTTTAAAAAATCACAACTTCCAAATTTTTAAAATGATTCCTATTTCATCCCGATTTCGCAACTAAGTTGGAAGATAAAGTATCTTAAAGTTTGATCTTTGCCAAATTCTATGATTGTTTAAATTAGTTGCGTTTAAAAAATCACAACTTCCAAATTTGAAGATAATATTAAAAAATAAAAAAAATAAAAAATATTTTTTAAAGAGTTTTTTATTGGTCGATTGGCCCCTTCTTGATAAACATGCTCAAATTAATATTTTCCAATAAAAACGAGTCGAAATCAAAATAAATCAGCTGTATACAAGATTGAACTTAACGATAGTGAATAAACTCCTTATTGTTTAAGATTCATTTTAAGATATTTCAAAATTATTAAACCAATTATTTTTAATTTTAGGTTGTGCTGGAGTAATCGTCGGCCATCCATTAGATACAGTCAAAGTTCACTTACAAGTTCAATCTCCGACATCTCAATACAACTCAACTTACAAATGTCTCCGTGGAATAGTCATAAAAGATGGCTTTAAAGGTCTCTATCGGGGAATGAGTAGTCCCCTTGTTGGAGTATCAGGAATAAACGCGATAATTTTCGGAGTTTACGGAATCACACAACGATACATAAGTCAAGATAACAGCATCTTCTCTCATTTCGTTGCCGGAGGAATGGCCGGAATTTCCCAAAGTATCTTAACTGGCCCGGTTGAATTAGCTAAAACTAGGGCGCAAATTTTAGGAAACGTCAGTGCTACTCAATGTATAAAAAAAATTTTCGAATCCGAAGGATTTAAAGGCGTTTTTCGCGGATTAAACATCACGGTAATGAGGGAAATCCCCGCGTTCGGCTCGTATTTTGCATCTTACGAATATTTAACGCGAATGGAGGAAGGAGTCACCTCGACGCCGACGATGATTTTAGCCGGAGGAACGGCCGGCGTTATCTCTTGGATCATTTCGTATCCGATCGATGTGATAAAATCAAGAATGCAAATCGACGGAATGAACGGCGTAAACGAGTACAAAAATTCAATGGATTGTTTAAAAAAAACCGTTGAACGGGGCGGTTATAGATCTTTATTTCGCGGGTTAATGCCGGCGATTATAAGAGCTTTCCCGGTAAACGCGGCTTGTTTTACGGTCGTGACGTGGACGATGAGAATTTTGAATGACGATCTGGTGATCGAACACAAGGATAATACGCTGTGGGATGGTGGCGTTTTGTATTCAACGGTCGTGTATAACATGCAAACGCAAGAACCCGTCGTTGCTTGAAACGAGATGCTTGAGATGTTAATGTTTAGGAGTTACCTGATGGTGTGTTCGGTGACGTGCGATTAATGTAGATTGCAAGGACACGCAGGATCGAGCCGATTTTAGGTCGTTTACGTTGTGTATAACGATGATAACGATGTGCCGTGCCTTCATGTTTATTAATTTTCTGTATTTATTTGAATTTATAATAGTATAGGTCTTAAGACGAGGAAAGGTATTAAGATCAATGTATATTAAAATCAATGTAAATTAATCTGTGTAAATAAACTTGTAAATAAATTTAGGTTAAGAAAAAAAAATTATTTTCTTTTTATTTATGGTAAACTGTGTTATGTGACCATACGTCCCGCTTTGAATGGGATTGTTCCGTTCTTCTGTTAGTAGTCCCATCATCCCGAATAAACTTTAAAACGTACAGTCTTCATAATCACATAAGTGCATAAATCTCATTAAGTATCTAGCTGTATTTACACAGCTTTTTTTATTAGCAATTTCTTTTCTTTGTTTGCGAGACTTATACCAAACATGTCTAAATGTAAGTGTACATTTTTTTGAAATTTGAAGGGGGTAAATAGAAAAAGTGTAAACAATATTTATTCAAAACCGAGTACATTGTTGGAACAAGAACTAATAGGGATTGGCTGTGAAGCTTATAATGTCCACAATGCAATTAAAACTGCCGATTGCTTACCAATTGATTTAGAATGCATTATTATCAAAATTTACTTTTTTAATATTTATAGTGTACGCATTGAAACTGTAAAAGAATTCTATGACTTGATAGGTACAGAGTATAAAAGAATGTTGGGTTACAGTAAATCTAAATGGCCTGTACTTGAAGAGTGCTTAAAATGTTTGTGAGATTAGAAAACTATTTTAGATTGCTAATCTAAGAAAATCGTCTTCTAATAGGCATTCATTCCAATAGTTACTCTTCTAATAATTAGTCACCTAAAGTTGTTTTTTGACAATCCCAGCTCCGAATGCTGGTTATATTTTGTGCACGCCCAAGAAGTTGGTTTTCACCAAGCCGCTTTAAATAGCGAAGGACAAAATATATCAGCAATGGATGTGAATGTAACAAACCGTTTAAAAGCTAACTTGTCTTCAAAAAAAATTCAGTTTTTATCCCACACGTTACACGAAATTTATTAGCAAAGTTGATCAAAATCAGAGCTTGGCTAACTGCTTGAAAAAAGTAGTCGAGTATAATTACTAACTAATTCCACGAAAATAGAAGCATAGAATAATTACAGCTACTACAGTTAGTAGTTAAGTATCTAATTACAGTAAAGCTTCGCTAATCCGAATCAACATCTTCATGGAGAAATTGATTTATTTGCTGCAGCATGATACATAAATTATTGAATGGACAGTGGAATGCCGCCATCAGGTTCTTCTTCCTCAGCTGATTTTTTGAAATACACATCTCTACCATTTTGCTAATAAATTACAAGGATTTGCAATCCTTAGAAAGTATGGACTCAGCATTTTTGATAGAAATGCTATTCAGTGTTTTGGAATTAACGTCTTTCACTGCAGATAGAACGAATAGTCTTTCCCGATCAGCGCATCTCTTACCAATTTGGATTACAAGGGACATAATGCAAATTTTACGTTTTTCAATTTTGTTCAGATTACCAGGGAATTCGGATTTGTGGTTGTACGAATTAGCAACGCTTTACTGTTCTTCCTTAACTACATAATAAGATGGAGTTGTAATGCCTAAAAGGCATTGGCTTGCACTCTCCAAAAGAAGTCTGATAAAACAAGCAAAGTTTTTCAAGCAGTATTTAGTCTTTAATTGGCAGTTTTAAACTTTTTTCAGTTTTTTTGTTAGTTTTTAGCTTTTAGCAGATATGATGATGTTGTATTTTGCCAACAGTATTTGATATTTTGGAAGGAAAATGAAATTTTATTAATAATCCTTCGCTTTTTACCATAAAAATATCTTCTGCCAGCAGTATTTAACCTTTAATTAACAGTTTATGGACTTCTAACGTTAAGATTGTGCATTTTATTCAATAGTATTTAATATTTTCAAAAATAGTCCATTGGTTTATCAATAGTATCCAGTTTTTATAAACAGTTTTATAAGTAGTATCAAGTACTTTGGAAGCATTTCAAGTCTTCCGAGGGCACTATCAAATTTTCTGGAAGTAGTATTAAGTCTTCTAAAAGCAATATCAAGACTGCCGAAAGTAGTATCAAAAGTCTTTTGGAAGCAATAACAAGCCATCTAGAAGCAGTTCAAATCTTCTGGAAGCAATATCATGTCTTCTAGAAGCATTTTAAATCTTTGAGAAGCAATATCAAAACTTCTGGAATTAGTATCAGGTTTTCTAGAAGCATTCCAAGTCTTCTAAAATCATTTCAAGTCTTCTGGGAGCATTTCAAGTCTTTTGAAAGTAATAACAAGCCATGTAGTAGTTCAAATCTTCTGAAAGCAATATCAAGTTTTCTAGAAGTATTTCAAGTCCTATGAAAGCAGTATCAAGTTTTCTAAAACCATCTCAAGTCTTCTGAAAGTTTTTCAAGTCTTCTTGAAGCAGTATTAAGTTTTCTATAAGCAATATTAAGTCCTCTGGAAGTAGTGTCAAGCTTTCTAGAAACATTCTAAGTCTTCTAAAAGTATTTCAAGTCTTCTAAGATCATTTCAAGTCTTCTGAAAGCAATATCAAGACTTCTAACAGCAATAACAAGTCTTCTGGAAGCATTGCAAGTCTTTAGGAAACTGTATCAAATTTTGTAGAAGCTGTATCAAGTCTAACTTAAAACTAAATTTTAATAATTTTAGACTGCACCTGATTATCCACAAAAGTACCTAGATTTGTCCCGTTTTCAGTCGAAATAAAAAGGGCCACGTTAGGTATGTGTAATCACAAAAATTGTAGTTGTACTAGTTGGGCTTCTTGAACTGTGGGTCAACAAGGTTCTTGATTCTCTGATCAGAGCGGATTTGCACGTACAGGATTGAATTTCCATAGGATGACCCAAGTGTTTGTCAATACACCTTTCTGACTCTTTTCTAGGTTCATACAACACAAATGTATGAAGCAAAAACTTCAACATTGAAAATAATTATGGCAGAGCTAAGTAGCAATTTAAAACTGCTATGAGCCATACCTTAATCAAATGGATTAAATATACTTTAATTGTTGAGGATTTCGTGGCTTCCTCTAAAGCTTCCATAGCAGCTTTTCGACAAAATCTCATTGAAATTTATACTAGGTAGTGTTATGCTGTCTTGTGATTTATTTTTGATCACTAAATCAGTTAGGGATGGGATTTCTTTTTAGATAGTGTCAGATACATTGTAAATTCTTTTATTCCTCTAAATCAGCGTTTCTCAACCTGTGGTACGCGTAAAAAAAATGTATAGGCGGACTAAGTAAAGAGAAAAGATAAAAAGTTGTTGTAATAAATGGCATTTCCATCCAAATAACATTTAATTATGACAAATCAAAATAAGTAATTGTTTTCTGAATGATGCCGAGTCGCTGTATTTTTATTATCGTAATATTTTTTTGAATCAGACCCCAGTTTGCTCTCAAAGTGAAGAGTGCTCTAGTTACTTTTCTAATTATTATAACTTGTTTCTTTAAACATGGATCAATGGTTAAAATTTGGCACTCTTAAAAAAAGAAAAATTACTGGTTTGGTAAGTGATCGTCCATCATCGAGTACCAGTCCTTGTTATGAGCAACCTAAGGAAAAGTTGCAGCGTGTCAGCGAAATTAAGCCTCCAGTTCCAGTTCTCCAACCGACAAAAATAAGAAAATATAGTGAAGAGTATTTGTCCTATGAATTTTCATTCGTAATTATTGATAGCATCCCTAGACCTGACTGTGTTGTTTGTGAAGTACTATCTAACGGAAGTATGAAGTCTACTTAGTCGCCATTTGCAAACCAAACACGTAGATTTCAAAGATAAAGGTCTGGCCTTTTTTAAGCGTTTGCTCGAAAATAAAAATAAGTCGAATATAGACACGTACTTAACTTCTGGTTGTATTAATGAAGATGCTGTTGAGGCCTCCTATCGCATCAGTTACCGTATCGCCAGAAATGGTAAAAATCACACGATTGGTGAAAACTTGATTTTGCCCAGCATTAAAGACGCAGTTGTTTGCATGTTTGGTAATGAGTATGTTCAGAAAATTAATGCTATTCCTCTCTCCTATGATACAGTGTCTCGTAGAATCAAGGAAATTTCTGATAACATGGAGAAGACATGGAGAAAAGTTATTACAAAATACTTGAAAGGAAATGAATTTGGAGAGGACTTTTGCTTTGTCATCTTCTTTCCGAACGCACGACAGGTGCAGATATTTTTCATGCCATTGATTCCTACTTTACTAAAAAGGGAATAAAGTGGTCAAAGTGTTGTGGATTAAGTACTGACGGTGACAATTCTATGTCAGGTTGTAATTCTAGTCTCCTGGGATGTGTCAAAGCAGTAGCTCCTTTAGTACAGTGGACACATTGTTGCTTTCATCGACAAGCACTTGCATCAAAGTGCCTTCCTACTAGTATGAAAGATGTTTTGGACGATTCAATAAAAGTAGTCAATTCCATCAAATCCCACCAAACGAATTCAAGGTTATTCTCTTCATTATATCAAGAAATGGGCAGTATTCACAAAACCCTACTCCTTCATACTGAGGTTCGATGGCTATCTCGGGGTAAAATTCTTACACGTTTGTTTGAACTTAGGCATGAAGTCAAAGTGTTCCTTGAAAACCACCCTTTTCGACTTTCATTTAAATTTAATGATCATGAATGGCTTCAAAGCCTTGCATACATGTCCGATATCTTTTCGAAATCAAGCCAGTTAAATTTGTCCCTTCAAAACAGTGTAGTAACTATATTCCAAGTTACAGACAAAATTGAATTGAGGCTTGAAAAAATATTATCATAGTACTTTGAATAATTTAGGGAGGAGAAGAAGGAGAGAGAAGAAGGAAGAGAAAGAGAGAGTGAGAGATTCTTTTATTTTATTTTGGAAAAATTACTTGGAGAGAAGCTGGTTTAGAATTCCATTTCTTGTTCCAGCTTGATAAAATCATGGATGAATCTGATTTAAAGATTTGTAATAAAAGACTCCATTCTTCAGATATTTTAAATAAAAATAAAAAAACTCGAAACCGGTAGTCAAGAACAGAATCAAAATATTATTTTCTTCAGAAAAACAATTAGTTTTTTATTTTTATCTGATTTAAAGATTTTTTCTGCGTTTACCTTGCTGTTTTACATAGTAGATAGTTGCATTTCTCAGACTAATAATATCATCAGTAGACTGATCCAGATCACTGAGAAGATAATTACTATCATTTACGAGTTTTCCACAACTTGATAAACTTTGATTTATTTTATTTTCATCAGAAACTCCATTTCGCTTTCTTGTTTCTATTAAATTTAATCAATTGCGCATTGAAGATCCACTTCTGTTTCTAAACTTATCTCAGTAGATAGTTATGAACTAGCTAAGCCATATTACGAGAGGCAACTGAATATTGCCTCATATGGATTGTGTTTCATAAGTTGAATAAACTTTGAGCCTTTACTCAATTTTGATGTTTTGTGGTCTTGCATACAAGTGGTTATCATCATACTTACTATGTCTTACCACAACAAACAGTTTACAAAACAGTCAGGATCTAACAACAAATATGATATATCGATATCCCAATTTAGGAAGTTATCAACTTTTTTGCAGTAATAACCTGAAATAAAACTGCAATATGTTTGTTAGTTAAGTATTTTATGTGGTTAATTAATTAATCTACAGGTCTATCCCCATCCATCGAAGCATAATTTGAATCAAGTTTTGACTTTGATTTCATGGAATCTAGTTCCATTTTTCCTCCAGCATTTATTTAGCGACACTATAAGTTGTAACTCGTTTCCCTAGCGTATTTCACATGTGTTCTATGAGAATTAAATCAGGGCCACAAGTAAATTGTTCCATTCTGCTGATATTCAAATCATCCAGCTATTGGAACGCAATGTGGGATAAATGGGAACGGGCATTATCGCGCGTGATTCTAAAGTTATCATCAATAAACGTGCTTAGCCAAATTTTTTCAATATATCGAACCGCGTTTAGATTGACGTTGAATACGCATATCTCCATATGCGCTTTAAAGCAGATTCATTACCAAACCATAGCAGATCCTTCCTGGTATTGCACTTCTTCCGAGACACTTTCCTCGAGCTTTCCTTCGAGCACAACACTTTTCTGCACTTCTCCAAAGTGCTCTTTCAGCCTTCTGGAGAGTACAAACCGCACCTCAACCCGTCTGAAAACAATATGTTTCATTATTTTACATTTATTCAATGAATATGATCTTGTAAATTGAAACCGAGTAACACAATGTTCTCGAACAAATTGTGATCTCTTCAATCTCGTTTCTTCAAATCTCCTTCTTACTATGTATTTACTCAAGTTCACCCGATGCATTTCCTTCAATCAATTTCTTATTTCAACTGCTGTAGTATACCGATTTCGTAACATGGTAGTTACAATACGGAGTTTTGTGATATCTATGTTTCCTCATTCAGAGCTTTGATGAAGATATCTGTCGAAATCTCTGAATGGTGAAACATGAGTAGTATGACGAATTTTGTATTCATTTTATATTAAAGTCACTACCTGAGCAAATTCATCTAGACTTAAAGGCATCTTTATGACTTTTTGTGGGATAAGGCACTTAAATTGGATCATTTTTCACATCGTATGTATTTATACTGTAACAATTGTGCCGATGTGTTAAGAACAACAAAATTTAGCAGCACAAGGCTCTCTAAAAATATAGTAGAATTCCAATTATCCGAATCAAGTGGGATCGGACCACATTACCACAAAACGGCACATATATGTATTTTAAAGAAAAAGATTCTTTTCAGCACTGTATGCATTTTTAATTAATTAAATGAGAAGGCAACATTTTTAGATGTTATATAGCGGACCGGTGCTGTACATTCCTAGTAAATAAAATAATTTGCTGAACATCTCGGTCAAAGTAAGCTGCTTGACTGCCTTGATCCGTTTTTGGGCAGCCAAGTCACGTATTCCCTTGATAGTGAGAATCTGCATATGATTACACTCAGGCTGATGTTCCATCCACTTCAATGCAGTTTCAAGGCCGGCAAAACTTTCACTAGTTGATGGTCCCATGTCTGTTTCAACTTCGATATTAAGGTCATCTTCCTCAATACTATCTTCTCTCATACAACTGTCAATAAGTTCATCATCATACAGAATTTGAAAGCTAGGATCTGACGAATCACACATCATCCACTCTTCTACATCTTCAACATTAACTTCTGAACATCCAGGAATTTTCAAAAGAATATTTTTTAAATCCTCAAGTGACGAGTTATCCTCATTTTCTTCTGTCTATTCCCTTTTCTTTTCTTGAGCTTCTTTTTCCTTTTTCTCCTTTTCCTTCTTTTCTTCAGTTGATATGCCTTTCCACTTATTCCACGCACGTCTTAATGTAATTGGCTTAATCAAACTCCAAGCTTCCGCCACCATGTAAGTGCAATCTTTCAAATTAATATTTTTATAGTTAGCCAACACATCTTCTTCGTCTTCGCCCTCTACCAAAAGTTTTCTTAAAATTTGCATCCTGTAATGGCGTTTCATGGTTTCGATAACAGACTGGTCCATTGGTTGTAACAAGCTTGTGACGTTTGGTGGCAAAAAGATTGTTGTAAACTGGCCGTTCAATCTTTCCAACAATTTTTTGGTGAGATGAGTTGGTGCATTATCTACAATCAACAGTACTTTACTGCTTTCTTTTCCAAGAGATTTTTGTCGCTTTTTCACTTGGGGGATGAAAATTTCGTCGTACCATTCGGTAAACAATGCTGCAGTCATTCAAGCCTTGGGCTGGTTTTTATAAAAGAGGGGAAGTTTTTCGCATTTGCAAATGCTTTTGGGTGTTTTGACTTCCCTATCAAATGAAGGGGTATTTTATGGCTTCCCATAGAGTTCGCGCAGTTAAGTACCGTAACACGTTCTTTACTACATTCCCTTTTAGAGGCCAAAGTGGTTTTAGGCAGAGCTTTCCAAAGAAGACTGGTTTCATCGGCGTTGTATAAAAACTCAAGATCAAAGGAGTCTGCTATAAGTTTAAATTTTTTAATAGAATCTTTTGCAGCTTTGAAGTCTGCTGATAACTTCTGGCCTCTTAAATCTAATTCACGAATACCGTATCTGAACTTGAAATTTCTTAGCCAGCCGTTACTTGCTTTAAAAGATAAATAGCCAAGCTTCTGAGCTATGGTCTTAGCCTTTTCACAAAGAATTGGGCCTGAAATTGGGTTTCCCAGATAACGTTGCTGCAAAAAGCACTTGAAGACGACATCTTCTAAATCTTTGTTTGTTGCTGTCTTTATTGATTTTCTTGAAGAACTTCCATCTTCGTTTTCAATCACTGACACGAAGTTTAAAAGTGAGGGACGGCGATCAATGGCAGTGTAACCAACATAACCTTTCTTAATTTTTTTTTTCTGACACTGATTCGGATAATCGGCGATTTGAATGGTCGGAGTTCGGATAATTGGAGTTCTACTGTAACCTAAAAGAGCAAAATATGACTATTGCATAACAAGCTTTGTGGTATTAAAAGATAATTGGAAATCGTAAGATACTAACAAAAATACGAAAAATGCAGAAAATTAAAACACATATTTAGAAACAGAAACCCAAAAAGATTGATAAAAGTAAACATAAAAAGGTTTATTTTGCCGAATTTTGAACAATAAAAGCTTTAAACCCTATATGTGGATTTTGTCCACAATAAAGAATAATTTAAAACAAATTATTTATATAACACAATTGCTGTGAATGACACAATTATTAATAACAAAATTTTGTTAGCAACAACACCACTATCCATGTCGTGTGCACAGCATGCTACAGCCACTTCCCCTCTTATAAAAATTAATAAAAGGAGGAATATGGTCATCAAAGAATAATAAAAATTTAAAAATTGAAAGTAACTTTTTTTTGAATTTTATTTATTTTAAAATTAATCTCGCTGTGGTGACATGTTGAATTTTCGTTTAAAAGAAATGCTGGTTTAAGGTTGACGATGTTTATTGCCAATTCCTTGTTGTTTTTGAAAATTACAAAATATTTCGGAAATTGTTTAATTACCTTAAATGGCCAAATGGCTGTATGAATTTGACGCGTTCCTAAAAGAGTGTGAAATTTGGCGAAAAGTTTTGATTCGAATTGTCGCCCCTGATCATGAGTGATAGTGCTAGGAATGCCAAACCGGCTGAAATAATGCCGAAACAATGTATCCACAATTGTATTAGTATTAATATCTTTGAGAGGAAAAACCTCTGACCAACGTGTGAACCGGTCTATTACGGTGAGCACATATGAGCATCCAAGGGACGGAGTGAGAGGACCGACCAAATCAATGTGAATATGATCAAATCTTAATTTTGTAATCGGAATTTTGCCAATAGGTGATTTTGTGTGTTTGTAAACTTTTGTTTGTTGACATTGCAAATAGGTTTTTGTCCATAACTGAATGTGTTTTGTCATACGGCCAAAAGAATCGTGTTTTAATGCTATGTATAGAAGCGCGAATACCTGGTTGTGTTAAATTAAGAAATTTGTTGAAAATTGTTTTCCGAAATTTTTGTGGTATATATATTCGAGGATTATTTGTTGAAATGTCGCACCAAAGCTTTACATCTGAATGTGATGTTGATTGTTGCGAAAGGTTATATTTAATAGTTTGTGAGTATGAGTATTGTTTATTTAGTAAATGAGTTAATTCTGTGTCATTAAGTTGTGAGTTTTTTAAAGTTTGTGTGTCAGGGTATTGTGAGTTTAGAGAATCAATATTTGTTATGGACAACGTGTCCGCTACAATGTTTGATTCTCCTTTAATGTACCTGATATCTGATGTGAATTGTGTTATGTAACTAAGATATCGTGTCTGACGTGGAGTTTTTTCTGTGTTAGAAAAAATTATGTTGATTAGTGGTTTGTGATCAGTATAAACTATAAATTGATGTCCATGTAAAAAATGTTTAAAGAATTTGATACTAGAGTAGATTGCTTATAATTCTCTGTCAAAAGTTGAGTAATTTATTTGGCTTGATGACAATTTTTGGGAAAAAAATGCTAAAGGTTGTGTTTTGTTGTCTATAGTCTGCGATAAAACTACTCCTATGCCTTTACTTGAGGCATCTGTCATTAATAAAAGAGTTGCTTGTGGTGATGGATGTGCAAGTAAAACGGATTTTGATAAAAGTTCTTTAGATGTAGTGAAAGAAATGTCGTGATCATGTGTCCAAGAAATGATTGATTTAAGTTTTTGTGAATAAAGTGTTTTTGATAAATGATGTAAAGCAGCTAAAATGTTTGAAATGTTTGGTGAAAATCTGTGATAAAAATTGATAATTCCTAAGAATCGTTGTAACTGTTTAAGTGTGGTTGGTTTGGGAAATTCAGTTATGGCATTAACCTTAGATTGCGAAGGGCGAATGCCATCAGCAGATATTTGATGACCTAGGAAATTTAAATCTGAAACTCCAAAAATACATTTTGTTGGTTGTATATTGATATTATAGGAGCTTAACCTCTCAAATAATTGTTGTAAATGAAAATAATGTTCTTATTCATTGTGACTGGCTACTAGAATATCATCTAGATACACGAAAAGGAAATCTAAACCAGAAAGAACTTCGTTAATAAACCTTTGAAAGGTTTGTGCAGCATTACGTAAACCGAAAGGCATTCTTGTGAATTCTGAATAACTTTGAATAACTTTGATAAAATATATGAAATAACTTTGAATAACGTCTTGTGAATAACTTTGAAAAAAATTTACAATTGTGTAAATGTAGATTAAAATCTTGAATGTGCGGAAGAGGATAACGATCTGGTACTGTGATGTTGTTGAGCTGTCGGTAATCTCCACATGGTCTTCAATCGTTGGAATCTTTTTTAGGAACCATGTGAAGAGGCGACGTCTACAGCGTCGCCTCTTCACATGGTTCGAAGAAGAAGAGGGTCGACAAATTCCTAATGCCACCATCTGTTCGAATTCTTTTTTTGCAATGTTGTGTTTGTGCACATCTAAACGTCGGGGACGTCAAAACGGTAAGTGTCCAACTGGTTTTGTAAAGTCCGGTGTAGAAGTTAATTTTGGAAATTTTTTCAAAAGTGTTGTATATTTAGTTTCAAAAGAAAACATTTTAGGGGTTGGAATGGTGTTTTTGACAATGGACCAATTGAAAATAAATTAGTTTTCGAGTCTACCAATCGTTTCTTTTTAATATCCACCAAAATACCAAATGCATGAAGGAAATCTGCACCAATGATTGGGGTACTAACATTAGCTATGGAAAATACGAATGGGAAATTCCTTCTTAGATTTAATGAAACAGTAAGCATTTTTTTACCGTATGTGGCAATTGTTGTACCATTAGCGGCAGAAAGGTTTGGGTTGGTATTAGAATACTGCACGAGTACGTACAGCATCGGCGATTACGAGTACGAATACTCATCAAATGAGTAATACGATTATCTCGTGTGTACTTGTACGCATCACACTTTTTTTTACTCGCATCGTTTCGCATCGGCATCGGCGAGTATAACAGTAATCGGCATCGTTTAGAATCGGTATATTCGAGTATAATCATATTCGGCATCATTTCGCATCGTCATTTGCGCAATTTGTTTGTGCTGAAGGAATGGATATTATATTAGACGTTTATAAGATGGTGAGAAATGCAACATAAGACAAATTCAAAAACGGATTATTACAGTAAGTTTATTATAGAATGTAGTCTATTCTATACAAATAACTGCCTATAGAAAAAATGTAATATAGTCTTGAATTAAAAAAGAAAGTGTTCATTGGTGTTATCTTAGACAAAGGTTTGACTTGAACATCACACATCAGTTGCCAAACCAAAAAAGCAACGATTGTACTAACCCAGTATCGAAAAGCTACTGGGAGTACTTATGGATTAAATCCCAGAGTAACAGTGTGAAACTGTTTATAAACTGTGTAGGTGTGATAAGCTGTGTGAGTTCCTCCTTGAAGCTCACACAGCTACATTACATCTACTTTCTTAAGTAAGACATATTTTGGCATTCAGATGATACTCAGAGCAATACAAGGCAAAACGCTAACTATCTACACTGCTGGATCAAAAAAAGCAGGAGGTTCTGGAGCAGGAATATTCTGGCACAATTTCCAGCTACATCTTTTTACTTCACTAGGGTCGTATTATACGAAGGACCAAGCCGAAACAGTGGCAGAAAAGAATCTTGAAAACAAGATTCGAGAATACAATTTCAGTCATCAAAAGACATAAATCACAAGACTATAAATATCTTCAAATGCATTATCTTTCAGAATATTTATCCGATTACTTTTTACGTACTCGTGCAGTGCTCTAGTTGGTATCTTGGTTACGTTTCGGATATAATTTGTGAGGTAGAACCGATATGTCAGCTCCAGTGTCAATTAAAAAATTTAAGTTATTTTGTTTGTCAAAAATGAATAATCGGGAATTGACAGAATTTATCGAAAATTGAGGTTGACTTTTTGTCAAAGTTATGACTTTGAAAAAATTTTGTTTTTCTTTTGAAACTTTTACTAGTTTTTTTGATGTCGATGGGAAATTTTTATTTTTGTCGGTGAAGGAATTGAAGACATAAGTGGATAAAGGTGTCATGTCACATTTTTAAACTTTTGAGTAAACTAGCATAACACATCTTAAACTGGAACTTTCTTGTGAAGTTCTGGATTCAATTTATTGTAACCTCAAAAAATAGTAATAAATAGAATATTTCCTATCACGTACTTTCTTATTAAAGAAAAACATCCTTTTCTGGAAAAATTAAGATATAGTGTACATAACACCTTTATCCACCAACTCTCAGCTTGAAATGTTATTTCTTTTATCATGAATGAAGGTGTCATGTAACATCTAAATCTATATATTTTTGAAGATATAGAAAAAAAGCAAGATGACAGAATGAAAAAAACTTCAATTTATAGTTTAAACTATTTTATTTATAGAAATTTATAAACTGCTTATGAACTTAAAATATGAAACAAATAAAAAATGTAAAGTAAATAGGTATAGATAAGCAACTAATATGATGTTCTCCTTTTCTGCTTGGGATTTAGACTAGTTTGTTCCAACACATCTTTATAGTACCATCTGTAATCCTCTTCAACGAACTTTATTTGTTCTTTCAAGTTGGCAATTTTTTCGGTAGTTAAACCCCCACATTTAGGTAATACGCTTAGAGTAACTTCCCCAGTTTGAATTTTCCTTGCACCTTTCTTATGTAAATCAACCTGCAGAAACGGTGAATGAGAGTCTAAATTTGTTTTATATAAATAAACTCCAAAACTGTCTACTCTAATCCATTTGACACTGTCTCGTAGATTAATCTTCCCGTTAATAGTGTTCTTAGTTTTTTTAAATAAATGAAGTTTCATTGGAAGTTCTTATAAATTATAAGAAAAATTTTCCATATTTAAACATAAACTATGTCTAGTACTTGCAGATCTGATAATCTCCCGATATTGGTCCGGAATAAAAATATTTTGATGCTTTCTGAGTTCTTTCTCAATACGACCAAAATCTCGATCTGAGTCGAGGTAGCTGTGGCCAACCTCAGGAAATTTATGATCTATGACTCTGAAAATCTTGTTTAGAATAAAATACTGGTAAAGACAAAGGATGGAGAAATTCTTATTTTGCCCTGCACATGAATCAGACCAAATTATCAAGTGATCGACATCAGGGTGTTCTTTTTTGAGTAATTTGCAGAACCTTAATAAACAACTTCCAATTTCGTTACTGCCTCTATTGGCAATGTCTTCTGTCCAATTAAAACAATATGACTTGTGGTCTGAATGAGTGATGCAGTGAATACCAAAGTTGTAAAGCCACATTTGTCTCAAGTAGAAAGCCTTTGATGTTGATAATTTGGGTAATGGCATAGTTTGTTGTAAATCCATGGTTATGTAACATTTTGTTCTATCACTTGTTGGTATTTGCCTGTCTACTTTTTGGTAATAAAAGGCATATTCCCAGTTGTTTTTGTGTTCGACTGAATTTTCTCCAGCATCACATATGCTGCAAGTGTCACTTTTTGGGTGACCAAAAGACAAATTAAACTTTGTTTCAAAAATATGTCTATAGAATGAAATTTTGACCATGTATTTATCATCCAGTTTGTTCTCCTTGCAATGCTGTATATAAAGCTGGTAAAGTTGATTCACATTAAGTAAAGAGGACAGATATTTTTTGTTATGATTTTTGTTACGGGAGTAATGTGATTGTTCAGCAGGAAACATATCTTATGAGGGCGATTTATATGATGCCCTCGCTTATCTGGAGAAGGAGCAGACTGGCCAAGTTTTAACTGTTTTTGTGTTATTTCAATTTTTTTTTTCTTCCTATTTTATATAGAGAGCATAAAGCATCTTTACACACTGGTATCAGCTGCTTATCATAAGTAATTGCATATTTAAATGAGTAATTTTTTGATGTCTTTCTGCCTAATCGGTGACGAAGAACTGGCTTAATTTCGACGCTCTTGAAAATCAGGATACTCTTACTATTTACATCTAAGCTGTAAAATTTCTTCAAAATTGCTTTTCTGTCTTCAATGTTGAATTTATCAGAACAATTCATGCGACATTTCTGTTTGCAGAGTACTCCTTCCTTTATTGTCTTTTTTTCCATAACTCTTCCAGTTTGTGATACATATTCTTGACCCTTTTGCCTTAATAGAGCAGCTTTTTTCCGTTTCCATTTTTCTGGATTACGGATTCTTTTTTTGGAAACCTTAGGCTGCAATTCAAATATCTTCAATTTTTTAACTTCTGGGCCTTCAGCAATATCATGAATAGCATTACTTGTTTCTTGTCTGTTAGAAGAGTCTATATCTTCCTTTTCTGCTTCGATTTCTTTTAGTTTCAATTCTGTATTTAATAATTTTTTCTTAATATTCTGCTGCAAATTGACATCCGAGTTTTGATTATTTATCGCTTGTACTAACTCCAGCATCCGTTTACCCCTAGATCCCATAATGGTTTACTTATATTTGCTAATAAAAATCGCTTTTTAAATGAAACACTCTATAAATACTGTCTAAAAATAATGTTACGTAAGACGAACATAACCTCAAAATATGACATGATACTTCACAGCTAACCTGAACCCTTCAAATTTTGAGCTGATAAATTTCTCCACTAGATAATATATGTAGCATGTGCGACATGACACCTTTATCATCTGAAAACTACCAGAAAATATCGGAAATAAGGAATCCCTGTTTGTTAAAGGTTAAATCAATATCAGGGGGTGCCCACAAATGCATAAAGTCATTTTTTGAAAAAATGAGACATGACACCTTTATCCACTTATGTCTTCAATTGTAAAATTTGCAAGATATTCCTTCACATATAACCGCGTTATCTCGAAATTTGCGGTGATACAAATAGTCGAATAACTCGGAGAATTAGACTTATTTCGCGAGTGTCGTGACGAAGAACGATGTCTATCTCTAGAACTGTGAAAACAATTACAATTACAGTTCTTCGACGTATTTGTTGGAGTATTTTGAAATTTTGTAGTTAAAAAGTTTTTCTGGTCTTCTAAATTTTTTGTTGCAATTTTTTGTTTTTTGTTGCAACAGAACAACACTGTTGTTGTTGTTGTTGTGAAATGGAAGTCACAAATGCTTGACAGGTTAACGAGAAATTTTAAATTGTTGTCAGCAATTCGTCGTGTGGTGGTGTTGTTGTAGTGCAATGTTTTTGAATTTCTGAGAGGTGTGTTGAGGTCGACGTCAAATTCATTGATTCCCACACCTTGTCAGCAACGGAAAGAATATCAACCACGTCCTCTTTGCCAGAAGCGAGGAGTGCCACCGAAACAACACGAGGAAGTCTCCTTTGCCATAATTTCAACAATAAATTTGGACTGACCACCTGAGAACCACCAACCGTGGTCAACATCGTTCGATAAAAATCTTATGGTTTTTGATCTCCCATTTGAGATCCTGTCAGAAGATCGTCCAGACGTTTTTCTTCACTCAATAATAATCTTTCAATTAGTAACCTTCTGAGTGATGAATATGGATTCGTATCTGGAGGATTCTGTATGAGATCACCACGGTGGAGATGATCTCAGTGGGTAAATTTGCCAAAAGAACATTAAATTTGGTTTTTTCATTGCTAATCCTATTTAATGCAAACTGTGCCTCTACTTTCCGAAACCATATGTCGGGATTAGAAGGCCAAAATGGTGGTAATTTAGATTTCGAAATATTTTGTAATTCACGCGTAAAATTGTCATCATCAGCGGAATCTATCATTTTTAATAAAAGATTGTTTTTTTTTAAATTCGGTTTTGTTATTTAAAAAAATTTAAAATTGTGTAAAAATGTGATAAAATTTTCGATTCCTCCTTAAATTAATTGTGGGTTTTGTCCACAATAAAGAATAATTTAAAACATATTATTACTATCATACCTCCATGATTACATTTAAATTTCACCTTAGTTTATGATAAATCACAAAATGGTTTTATAAAAATCACAAATTCAAAGTCATTAAAAGTGATGTAAGCGATATAAAATTAGATGAATATTAAACATGGCAATAATAAACTTTTATTTATTCTATTTCATATACATTATGTAAAAGTAAATGTGTATATTTACATTATATATTAATGTATACATAACCGCTGAAAGACAAGGTGCTTGGTTGATTTGTGGCTATTATTATTTAAATTTCTATTTAAAAATCCTTAATACTAAGCAATATAGGGGAAATCAATGCGCCACAGCGACGTATCATTAAAAAAAGTTCTTCGTCCAGCTTGAATTAGATGTTATAATTTTGGTACCACCCAAAGATTTTTCACTCTTCAAACCCCTTCATTTCTCCCTTTATAATTTTTGCATCGTTTTATTTAAGTACTCAGTCTAATCATTAAAGTGTTCATGCCTTTTTCCTTGGAAGAAGATTTTAAAAGCACTATTTTTATTTATTATTAATTTAATTAAATTTTTATTATTGATCTTGAGCTGGTTCGACGTCCTCGACGACGTCCATCGGTTGCGGATGTGGATTGGCGGGCAACGCTGGATTATTGTTGTGCAAATTGGCATTTAGCTGCTGCAACATATTTAGCTGCTGTAAGTTTTGCGCGTTTTGTACCTGGGCCTGTTGCACCTGAAGCGCGTCGTTATTGTTCAAAGCGGCCTCTCTCTGCGCTTCCAAAGCAATCATCTTCTGCCTCTTCTCCTCCATCAATTTCTCCCGATGCTTATGAATGTAATCTCGCACATTCGGCAGGCCGCTTATTACGCAAGCCGATAAGGCCGACCTGTAGATGTTCATGTCGGTCGCTTCGTACCATTCGTTCGTTTTTTCGTCGTAACATTCAACGTGGTAAATCGTCGTTACCCCGTTAAAACCGCCAATAACAAAGATCATATCGTCGATTACCTCAATCGCAAAATTACTTCGCGGATTGTACATATCGGGAATTTGCGACCAAGTATTCGTTGCCGGATTGAACTTTTCACCGCTGCACATTCGCGAAATACCGTTAAAACCGCCCACAACGTATATATGTCCGTGGTATGCTATACAAGATACTCCAGATCTTCGCGAACGCATCGGATTTATTAATGACCATTGATTTATAGCCGCGTCGTATACTTCCGCTGAATGCATACATTCTTGACCATTAAAACCACCTGTTATATAAATTTTTCCTAAAAAAACAAAAAGCAATATTATTTAAAAATGATAATTTTACAACTCTACAGAAAAAATGCAGTGTAAATTATACTGCAATTAATGGATGCTGACCTAGACGAACATTCGTAACTTTAATTGCTATCTTTGAAACATTAAACTGGAATAACTTGCATAGTATGGTCCGATACTAGATGTCTTCCAAAAGTATGAGTCAATCTACTGTTCTTATAAAATAGCGCAAACATTAGGTCGCAAAGGCTAAACAAATGGGTCGCATAAATATCTATATTCATCTAAATTCAATGCCACTTTTTCTACTTGTAACAACAGCGAAAAACGTTAACAACTGTTAAAACGTATCAGTAAGGTCTCAAGTATCAATTGACTAAAGTCAGCACAGAATCTAGAAAACGATTTTGGTACTGTTTGTTGAAGGTACTGAGATGTTTTTTGTTGTCTTAACTTGAACCGAAATACAAATTCTCTTAAATACCCCAAATTCACCACTAGAAGAATTCTTCAAAATAACGTACGGTTTGCAAAGTTGAAGCTTTTGTTTTCTTAGTTATTATTCGCCTGATAACGACATCCGAATATGCAGTATATGAATACAAAGTCCGTTTTTAAAAGACGTAATGTTTTATGTTCGTAAGACGAGAAAAAATTTTTAAACTTTATTGTTGCCATAAAAGTGATTATCTCAAGAATCAATAAAGATATCAAAATACGGTTGAGATCACCAGAAAGCACGCATTTTCCTCTATAAGTGGACACGATTTCATTAAAATATCTTAAAAACTGTATTTTTTGCGATTTTAAAAAAATTATCTAGGAAATTATTAAGTGCCAAAAATTCTTGTCGAGTGCTTATTTCAAAAATGAATAAAAATTTTCAAATACGGTTAAGTTCGTCAAAAAGTATATACTTTCCTCTATCAGTAATAAGGTTTCATTAATATATCTTAAGAACACGATTTTTTCGATTTTTTAAAAATTTTCTAAGAAATTGTAAACTGGCAAAAATTCTTGTTGACTTTAAAAGCGCTTATCTCAAGTATGTATGAAAACTTTCAAATACGAAGTGATTCTAGAAGTGATTATCTCAAAAATGAATAAGTATTTTCAAATACGGTTTAGTTCATGAGAAGGTACATATTTTCCTTTATCATTTAATAAGGTTTCATTGTAATATCTCAAAAACTCGATTTTTCGCCAATTTTTAAAAATTATCTAAGAAATTGTTAACTCAAAAATTCTTGTTGACTTTAAAAGCGCTTATCTCAAGTATGTATGAAAACTTTCAAATACGAAGTGATTCTAGAAGTGATTATCTCAAAAATGAATAAGTATTTTCAAATACGGTTTAGTTCATGAGAAGGTACATATTTTCCTTTATCATTTAATAAGGTTTCATTGTAATATCTCAAAAACTCGATTTTTCGCCAATTTTTAAAAATTATCTAAGAAATTGTTAACTCAAAAATTCTTGTTGACTTTAAAAGCGCTTATCTCAAGTATGTATGAAAACTTTCAAATACGAAGTGATTCTAGAAGTGATTATCTCAAAAATGAATAAGTATTTTCAAATACGGTTTAGTTCATGAGAAGGTACATATTTTCCTTTATCATTTAATAAGGTTTCATTGTAATATCTCAAGAACTCGATTTTTCGCCAATTTTTAAAAATTATCTAAGAAATTGTTAACTCAAAAATTCTTGTTGACTTTAAAAGCGCTTATCTCAAGTATGTATGAAAACTTTCAAATACGAAGTGATTCTAGAAGTGATTATCTCAAAAATGAATAAGTATTTTCAAATACGGTTTAGTTCATGAAAAGGTACATATTTTCCTTTATCATTTAATAAGGTTTCATTGTAATATCTTAAGAACTCGATTTTTCGCCAATTTTTAAAAATTATCTAAGAAATTGTTAACTCAAAAATTCTTGTTGAGTTTAAAAGTGCTTACCTCAAGAATGAATGAAAATTTTCAAATACGGTTTAGTTCATAAAAAAGTACATACCCTCCTCTATAAGTGAGTAATGTTTCATGAGTATATCTGAAGAACTCAATTTTTCTTGATTATTTAAGTATTATCCAAGAAATCGTTAACTGACAAAGATTTATGTTGATTTTAGAGGTGATTATCTTAAGAATAAATGAAAATTTTCAAATACAGTTTAGTTCATGAAAAAGGACTTACTTTTATTAATCATTAAATTTAATTGATTAAATATGAAACACATACAGTATGTGTTTTTTTGTAAAGGACTATTTATTGCCAAATTAAAAAAAATATATTTGTTGAATGTTTATGTTTTTTATCCATTTTAGAATAAAAATTCAAATTGAAGAAGTACAATTTGATGCGCGTAACTGAATTGGAATGTGAAAACGGCAAAATGCAAAATCATATTACATAACATGCGTAGTGCTTCAGGATTGAATCCCTTGCTTGATCCCCTTATTATGGAACATTTTCTACTAAGCAGTTCTTAGAAAAATGAGGAGGGTGCCAACTCCTAGCACGTACAGACAATCTCATGCTGGTAATACAGATAAAATTTACGCATAAGACCGCATAAGTGATTAGGAGAATAATGAAATCTTTTGGACATGAAGGTCGCAGAATATAAGAGGTGCTGTGTGAGCTGTTGCTGCTACAAAAAAGATGCAAGGTGAGAAAAATACGCTTAATATATAAATAATGGAATTGATTTCTTTTCTTTCATATCGTTGGAATGTGGCTATACAGAGTCGATATGTCGCTATATATAGCGAGTAAGGTGGCTAACCATATCACCTCAACTCACTTCCATAGTACCTTAACGTTAGCTGGGGAAACTGGATAATGTTAATGTCTCCGACCCATCATATCCGAAACATGTTTGATCGGACTGAGAATCGGAGAATAAGTTTGCTGTGTAAGCATTTTTATCCGGTTGGACATAATACATCGGCTAGATGTGTTCGAGATATAAAGAGAATAGGCTATTTGATAACCGTGGGGTAAAGCTGTCTAGCGATGCGTGGCTACACGCTGTTTAAATGTGTTTCTGCCTTTATCTCCATCTGCCAAATTCTATCGTACTTCCATATGAAAGCCAATCATGTAGTGGATATCAATTCCTATTCAAATCAAGAGCAGAATATGGTGACTATGCAAACGTTCCTTCCATTTCTTCCTCAAATTCGGTTAAATGTCCCATGATCTATTCCTTTGAAATGTTCTTAGAGTATTGTCATATGAAATTGGTCCATGCCACGTCCCTTCACGTAAATATGCTCAATTGATGATTTCAGGAGACATGCAGCGTAATGCTGCATTGCATTGAATTAAATTAATGTGTTCCTGCTTTTAGGCATTGCCGGATCTATTGAAGTACAACGTGCCGTAGCTCCTCATCTAAGTATCGTTGACCCATCGTTCGTCATGGTCTGCTCATTATGGGTTCTTGTAGAAACTAATCAGGTAGACACTCACCAAGTCTCCCGTGAACTACAATTCGCGGACCCCTGATGCTTAATACGAATACATACTCGTCTGAACACAAAATGTCCCCTCTCTCGGAAATTCACCAATGTCTAGCATCGACCCACTCGTGATGTATACGATGGTGCTTGGATGTTAGTGAAATCAGCTGCAGTGCACAATACGATACTATCCTCCGTGTATCGGGCACGATGGTATCGAACACAATTACACTTGGTACACGTACACATCTGCTGCGTGTACAGCGATACGTAGAAGAACTACTATCGCCCATTGTGCTGTTCTACATTCAGTGGCACCCACGTGTTCAATACATGTCAACGCCTGATTGCATATCGGGCGTATCGTACACTCCCTTGTAAAAGAACACCATTAAGAACATTTCCGTGGCCAACTCGTTCTTCGGACTGATTCTCATCGAACATATTTGAAATATGATGTATCGGAGGCTTCAAACTTATCCGGCTTCCTCAGCTAGGGTTGAGGAGCTATGGAGGCGAGTTAAGGCGGGAGTAATGATTGGAAAAGACATAAAATGGAAAGATTAGGTAAAGTATTTATAAGATAAGACGCAATAGAATTGTCAACGCCTTAAACAAAATCATGGGTTCAACACATAGACAGAAAAGAGAAAGATCACTACTATAATTATACATTTTCAGATTTTTTATGCATTCAGAGTTTAGAATGATGTTTTTAACATAAAAAATATGTGTGGAAGCTATTTAAAACACAAAGAACTCTGATTTGGATAACAAGTGCATATACAACAATATCAACAATAGAGGTATGTGTATGAGTGATTTTTTTGTATCCATTCACACCCGCTCTATATCTCCCGTTCACGTTTTCTTAGGTTCCAATTGGGACCTACTAAATAAAAAAGACTTGAGACTCTCTCGAGACATTCTTTCGTGAACATTCTTTCGGGAGAAACATGGTTTCTTCATGCTTTAATTGGAGTACAAAAGAAATCTTCACAGTATAATAAGAGTTGGTAAATAAAACTGACCTACTTAACATTACTTCGGGAGATGATTGACAGGTCAAAATAAAAACTTCACGCTTTAATTGGGACACAATAGGGAGCTACCTGCCTTAACCCTTTTTATATTACAATAACGGTTTTGTCACACTTTATTTGAGTAACAAAAGAAATCTTCACGGTATAATTAATGTTTGTAAACAAAACTGACCAAGTTTCGGAGGGTAATTGACAGGTCAAAATAAAAACTTTACGCTTTAATTACGACACAAAAGAGAGTTACCTTTATTAACCCTTTTTATATTACAATGATAGTTTAGTCACGCTTTAATTGGGGTGCAAAAGAAATCTTCACGGTATAATTAATATTTGCAAACAAAACTGACCTAGTTACATTCCTTCGGAGGATGATTGACAGGTCAAAATAAAAACTTCACGCTTTAATTGGGGTACAAAAGGAAGCTACCTGTCTTAACCTTTTTTCTATTAAAATGAGGGTTTCTTCACGCATATGAAATGATAACAGAAGAATCGTCAAAAAATCTTTGTAAACATTTGCAAGGAAGAAATTCTTTTTCGTCGCGAAAGAACCATAGCTACGATCATATACACTCACATGATTGGTACACAAATTTATGTCCGTTCACGTAATATATAGAAAAGAGCAAGATGATCAATGTATTCAATGTATTGGGGCGCTTTATGTTTGGAAGTGAAAGCATTTGGAATATAGTCGAGGAGATGATCAAAGAATTGTTAGCTTGTTAGTTAAGGAAATGAAGGGGCTACTAAGCACCTTTCCTTTGTTCGGTGAGTAAAACTGGTGTAATCTCAAACTAACAGTGAGAAATGTGTTTCCTTTTCTGTTGTGCTCTTTACGATAACAAATAACCAACTTAGGTGGAGAGCTAATAGGGAGAGCTCCAGAAAACAGGAAAGAACGAATAGAGGAGGAAAGAGGCTTTTATAGAACCCCTCCCGTAAGATAAGCTTTTATAAAGATGCTTTTAAATGCTAAGGGATGTTTTTGAATACTTTTGATTTGGATGACGCGGGACGAGGCCTTACTTAGATGATAAAGCAAGGAAAATACGAAGGATTCGCAAAAGATTACGGATTGATAGATATGGAAGAACTAGACAGTCTCTTACGCCCTCCTCCAGTAACAAAAAGCGCAGAATGAGTCTGGATGAATTGGGATTGAAGAGACAACAGAAATGGATGATCCGAAGAAAGCTTGGAAGAGAGAGTGGAAGGAAGGAGAGGGATGAAGGATGTGGCAGGAAGAAAATGTAGGAAGACAGGGATTTGATTGTTATATTGTAACCTTTTAGACACAATAAATTACTTACTTATAAGAAAGGTCGAAAAGGTATCACCCAACATCTCAACCCAAATATTTGCTAATAGACCTTCCCCGATCTCGTTAAAAAAAACGATTTGGTTTTAAGTTAGATTGGGTTGGTTTGGTTGAGTTGGGTTGGGTTATTTTAACCAAATAAAAAAAAAACGTATTTTCCTGTAGTAAGTAGTTCTAACTTTATTAGTAATAAAGATGATAATAATGATGATTTTTGGCATGTTACATTATTTCTAAAGAATATTTGTATCCACAACTTACAAATAATATAACAAATATCTTGAAGTGTGCTAAATAATAAAGAGATGTCTACAATACTACGAACAAAATTCTTTGAAAAATATAAATGATAAAGTCTAAAAGTCTGGTCTTCTAAGTGTCAATGTAATCTTCACATTAAAGAAAGTATTAACATTTATGAAACCTAATAATATGTTGACTGAGAGTCAGATTACTTAGCTTTACGTAACTGATTAGCTTATCTTAGCTTAATTTTATCGAATTAAATAATTCTTACCATTAAGTGTACAAGCACTTGCATCAGACCTTTGCATGTTCATGGGTGCAATCAAACTCCACTGATTCGTCTTTGGGTTATACTTTTCAGCTGTATTCTGCCGATGATGGCCATCGTATCCACCCATTGCGTAAATGAGATCATTTAAAACGGCCGTACTAACATAACAACGTCTTGCGTGCATCGGAGCAACCTCCTTCCAAATTTTATTCACAGCATCAAAGCACCTACAAGAATTGAAATAGTCCATTCCATCGAATCCACCGATTACGTAAATGTTAAAGTCGACAACGGCAGTTCCATGATAAGCTCTGGGTCCCATAGGATCGACTTCCTCAACTTTTACCCAACGATCGGCTCGGGTATCGTAAGTTTCCATGTAATTTGTTGGAGAACCACCGCTCCATCCGCCGATAGCGAATAAAACCTATCAATTTAATCAAATAATAATAATTTGGGAGAGTAAAATGATTTTTTTTGATTCACACCTCGTGTGGAACTCTCGGTCTTGCTATTTCTGGGGTTGGTACTTCGCCGTCGCGATGAGAAATCGTTTCTAAATCGTATAAAAATTTTAATGTTTCGATTATCATGGGTCTACTCTCTTCGCAACTCGTTACATATGGGTGATCTTTAACGTGTTCTAAGAAAAATTGTGTGTCCAATAAGCCTAATCTGATACATTTCATAAGAGAGACAATGTGTTTTTTGCGTTCTTCTGGTTCGTGGTTAATCCATTTTAAAATAACTTCCCAAACGGTTTCTTCACTTTTCACGTTTAACTCGTCGTCGTTAATAATTTCTTGCAAATCGTTTAAACTTAAGCCAAGTAATTCATTGCTTTGGCTCGCGATTTGAACGAAAAAACGCATTATGTACTTCCAAGCCGATTCTGCAAGTTTCCGACAAAAGTGCGATCTCGCGAATAACATAATTCCTATTGCGTTCGTTGGATTTAGTTTGTACTCGAGGAAATCGCAGCATATCTCTAAAACTCCGAGGATGCTCAAATAATCGGCCGTTGTTAATAATTTGTAGACATTGTCTTCGTTTACATTTAGTTTTCTTAGGTAAATGTAGGAGAGAAGGGCGTGCATCATTTCGGAGGAAACGCCGGGAAGTAAAACGTTTGTTTTATTTTTTCCATGTAATGTAGTTGTAAATAGTGCCCTAAAATGGATGAGTAATAAAAAAAATTTGTATTGAGGGTGAGATTTACTTAAAATATGTACTGCAGGCGCATAATATGGCCCTATGTACCGGAATGCTGGTACCATCTTCCAGCAAAATTGTGGCGTCGCAAAGCTGATTGTTCTCCTGCAGCTCGTAGAGCGACTGCATGGCCTGAACGCTCATACGCCGTCCACCGCCAATGGTAAGTTTCTCGGATTCCTCCGATTCGGTCATCTCACCAAGATCGGCCAGTTTCGTTCACCGATACATAACTTAATACTAAGGGATTTGTCGTCAACTTCTTCACGGGTAATTTAGTAATGGTGAGGTGTTAGGAGATGGATTCTAAAAGTCAAATTTGATAATTTGACTAGAGAAAAAAAGAGTTGTTGCCGGGCAACTAAGCGTCCGTGCGGAGCGTCGAAACGCCCAACGGAAGCGTCTTTAACAGGACTCACCACCAAACGCCTCTTCGGCTTCAACGTCTCCGGGGTGCGGGTCGTAGAGGCCGATGTAAAAGGACGGACATTTGGGTATATGCGTGTAATTTTGACTGGAGTTTGACCGGAGAATGTCAATGTGACATTTACGTGTCTTCTGACATTGTCCGGATAAACACTGGTGAAAAAATTCACCGACATCTATGTGGATATTACTCCAACTACAAGAAATTATCACATTATTACATTTATTGGAATTATTTACTTAGAAACCAATTGCTGTAGAAACCAATAAGATGTAACGTGGTAAACGTTCGACGTTATTTTTTAATTTCTTAACTCAAACATCTCAAGTAATAACTTTTCAACAATTTCCTCCATGTTTTTAAATCGTTATTGGACACGATAAACTTAAATTTTGTTTCAAATACTTTTTCAACAAACAAATTTAATCAATAAAAGATTGCATAGATCCTGCTTGCATAAAGTGTTAAGTAGCTATAGTGATATTTTGATTGAATATGAGATTGTTGTTTTTTCATTAAATGCATTTATTAATAAAACTAACGCGATAATCTTTTGCAAACACGAATTAAAATGAAAATCAATTTTTTTACGACTTTATAAATTTAAAGTTATATTCTACCAGTTTGACTGTTCGAACGGTTAAAGCACAAACTAATTGGAAATTGTAAATTTTTATGGTTGCACATGCATAGGTGACCTTATATCTAAATGTTAGGGTAAACAAATAACTCAATAACTAATTGAGATATTGTGATGAAATAAACAGGAGTTTAAAGCAACTTTAATGAAGATTTAATGTGCAATAAATAATTTCTTAATTTTCATAAATGTCGTTGTTATGATTTTTAAATTTTGATTTGAAATATAACAATAATAATAACAATAACTTTGTTTAAACAAAGGATAGAATGGTACAATGTTGACGTCAAAAGAAAAAATAATAATGTTCACATTATTCAATCACGAAAAAGATGATAAAATCTTAAAGAGCCTGGACGCCTTATTTTTAAATTGGCATACCAAATTGAACCTTCCTCTTTAAAATGATATAGAACTCGTTTCAATTTGGAATCGATTCCACCTGAAAAATGGTAAGCGATGATGTGCTTTTGAAGTTTTCGTAAAACTGCGAAAAAATAATAAAATCTGAAAAAGATCATGGAGGTTTTATTTTTGAAAATGAAGAAATGACTTGTATATCAAATTAAACGTTGAATCTTCTTCTTTAAAATGATGTGTAACTCGTTTCAATTTCAAATTGATTCATTGATTTATTGCTACACAAGGTGATTTAAAAAACCGCTGACAGACTCCTAAGACAGATAATACCTGAAAAATTAAGATAGAGAGGGTAAAAGTTTCGCCAAAATTAAACATTATCTGCAATAAAAATCATTTTTTCAAAATATTCTCTACGCCAATGCTAATTTTGTCAAACGGGCAGAATTCTTGGGTTGGGTTGGGTCATCAATTATCTTCCAATTCTCCTACAAATGTTTGTTTAAAGCAAAGATTATTGAGTAATTTACAGTTTTTCAAGCAGTCATATGACCAATCTTGTCTTGATGGGTATTCTTGCGAAAATAAATGTTGGGCATGTTGAAAATGATGTAATTGTTGTTCGTAAAGTATTGTTCATACTGATTGGACTGTGATGTTTAAATCAACAGAAATTGAATTAACAAGTTTTCTTGTTTTCCTTAAAAATTGTTCATTAAATCAAAGCATTGTGAGGCCTAATTTGATAAACAATTGGTCACTTTACACGAAAATACTGCCCGTTTAAATTTATTATAAAGCTCGTGTATGGTGGGACGAATTGTAGCTGATTAGCAGTGTTGCCATTGATAACCATTTATGAACAAAAAATAGAATTTCCTCATCTGCTTTCAAACCTTCTTCTGCTTATTTTTAAGAATTTTATCGATTTATATATCAACTTACAGCAGAAATACGTCAACAATTCATTTATTTATAATAATTCTTTCTATTATTTTTAATCTTTAAGATGTAATCCTCTATTCAATAGACGATTATATTAAAATGATTCTTTTTTATCATTGATATCTTTTTTTATTAAAATGATAAAATTTGAAAGATTCTGGAGATCTTATTTTTGAAAATGAAAAAATTACTAGTATTTCGAACTGAAGGTTGAACCTACGTCTTTCAAATGATGTATAACTCGTTGTGTCAGTTTGAAATCGATTCCATCTAGGAAATGTTAAAGGATGTGTTTTTGAAGTTTTCGTAAAACTGCGAAAAAAATCTGAAAAAGATCGTGGAGGTTTTATTTTTGAAAATGAAGAAATGACTTGTATATCAGATTAAACGTTGAATCTTCTTCTTTAAAATGATGTGTAACTCGTTGTTTCAATTTAAAATTGATTCCACCCAAGAAATATTAAGGGATGACGTGTTTTTGATGTTATAGTAAAATAAAGACAAAAATAATAAAATTTGAAAAAGATTGTGGAGGTCTTATTTTTGAAATTGAAAAAATGACTTCTATGTCAGATTGAAAGTTGAGCCTTCCTCTTTCAAATGATGTATAACTTGTTTCAGTTTGAAATCGATTTCACTTAAGCCATGTTAAAGGATATGTTTTGGACGTTTTAGTAGAATCACGAAAAATATTACAAAATTTGAAAGATCGTGGAAGCCTTATTTTTGAAAACGAAAAAATCTCATATACATCAAATTGAGAGTTGAACCGTCGTCTCTCAAATGATGTATAACTCTTTGTATCAATTTGAAATCGGATCCACCTAAGATATGTTAAAGGATTATGTGTTTTTGATATTTTAGTAGAATCGCGAAAAATGACAAAATTTTAAAGATCGTGGAGGTTTTATTTTTGAAAATGAAGAAATACTTGCATACCAAATTGAACACTGAATCTTGCTCTTTGAAATGATGTAGAAATAGTGGTTTCAACTTAGAATCGATTCCATCCAAGAAATGTTAAGGGATGATGTGTTTTTGACGTTTTAGTGGAATTACGAAAACTGACAAAATTTGAAAGATCGTTGAGATGTTATTTTTGAAAATAAAGAAATGACTTCTGTATAAGTAGTAGATAATAGCCGATTCTAGAACCTGCTCTCAGAACCCAAGGTCAAGGTCAAGGCCAAGGACACTGCGTGACCATGACCTTGACCTTGATTAGTAGCAATGACCTTTACTTTGACCTCTAGATAACCTTGACCTCGACTTGAAATGTAGTTAACCACTAACAAAAAGTCAAGGCCAAGGTCACGCTGAGTGACCATGACCTTGACCGGAGGTTCTTAGGGGAGGTTACAGAATGGTAAGGGGTCGTAGACCTTGACCATCATCCTTGACCTTGACCTTAACAATAACCTTTACTTTGACCTCAACCTTAAATGTGAACGTTACATTCTCCTTGTACGTCACCTTGATCTTGTACGTGACCTTAAATAGGAACAACCTTGAAGTCGACCTTATAAGAGGTAAAGGGTGCAAGCGTTAAAACCGGAGGAGGAGAAGTGTTATAAATACACAACAGAAATACACACCGAGCATTCTATAAGTAAGGTTGTATTCAAACACATTCAAAAAGATAAGTTCAAAGTAAATTTCAAAGTGAATTTCAAAGGAAATTTAAAAGTTTAAATAAGTATGAACTTAAAACTAAAATTTTTTTAAAGTTTAAAAGTAAAGTGTAAAATGGCAGTAAGAAGCGCAATAAAAGTAATAGACATGCAATGTTTCTCAAAAGGTTCAGAATGTATGGTGAAGGAGCTGGCTATCAGTGATGGGAGGTTTATCTCTCAATTTATCTTTAAACCGGAAGTTCCGTACGAAAGACTAACAATTAAAGAAATACGTCCAGTGGAGTGGGAATCCCATAATATTCATAGGATAAAATACGAAAAAGGGTTTATTCCCTATGAATATTTACCCGAAATAATCAAGGAGCATACTAAGGGAACATCAGCTATATTCGTGAAAGGTTCTCAAAAAGAGAACGTATTAAAACAAATTGTGGAAGATGCTGTAGTGATAAATTTAGAAAGCGACCCGGAGTGTCCTATGTTAG
This sequence comes from Onthophagus sagittarius, assembly GCA_036711965.1. Classification (NCBI taxonomy): domain Eukaryota; kingdom Metazoa; phylum Arthropoda; class Insecta; order Coleoptera; family Scarabaeidae; genus Onthophagus; species Onthophagus sagittarius. Next base: position 68,295,523 of record JASERS010000003.1, read on the forward strand.
TGCGAACCGGGTAACCGTGTATTTATCACGGGGGTCCGACACGTTGTGCACGTTTTGCAACATTAAGCAAATATTTAAAATTACAGTAATGTAACGAAAAATTTTTATTTTCAAATGCACTGTTTGATAGTTAATAAATATTGGATATATTTTGATATGTTTGATTATAAACTAAAGATAAGAGAACCTTCCTCTTTAAAATGATGTATAAATAGCTATTTCAACTTGAAACCGATTTCACCCAAGAATTGTTAAAAGATGATCTGTTTTGTCGTTTTAGTAGAATGATGAAGAAAATGATAAAACTTAAAAGATTCTGGAGGTCTTATTTTTGAAAATAAATAAATGACTTGTATATCAAATTAAACGTTGAATCTTCTTCTTTAAAATGATGTACAACTCGTTGCTTTAATTTGAAATTGATTCCACTCAAGAAATGTTAAGCGATGACATGTTTTTGACGTTTTTCTAGAATAAAGAGAAAATATTTTCTAGATTTGTTACTACACAAGGTGATTTAAAAAAACCGCTGACAGACTCCTAAGACAGATAATACCTGAAAAATTAAGATAGAGAGGGCAAAAGTTTCGCCGAAATTAAACATTATCTGCAATAAAAATCATTTTTTCAAAATATTCTCTACGCCAATGCTAATTTTGTCAAACAGGCAGAATTTTAGGGTTGGGTTGGGTTGGGCCATCAATTATCTTCCAATTCTCCTACAAATGTTTGATTAAAGCAAAAATTATTGAGTAATTTACAGTTTTTCAAGCAGTCATATGACCAATTTTGTCTTGATGGGTATTCTTGCGAAAATAAATGTTGGGCATGTTGAAAATGATGTAATTGTTGTTCGTAAAGTATTGTTCATACTTGTTGGACTGTGATGTTTAAATCAACAGAAATTGAATTAACAAATTTTCTACAAACTTGTTTTCCTTAAAAATTGTTCATTCAATCCTGTGAGACCTAATTTGATAAACAATTGGTCACTTTACACGAAAATACTACCTGTTTAAATTTATTATAAAGCTCGTGTATGGTGGGACGAATTGTAGCTGATTACCAGTGTTGCCATTGATAACCATTGATGAACAAAAAATAGAATTTCCTCATCTGCTTTCAAACCTTCTTCTGCTTATCTTTAAGAATTTTATCGATTTATATATCAACTTACAGCAGAAATACGTCAACAATTCATTTACTTATAATAATTCTTTTTATTATTTTTAATCTTTAAGATATAATCCTCTATTCAATAGACTATTATATTAAAATGATTCTTTTTTATTATTGATATCTTTTTTTATTAAAATGATAAAATTTGAAAGATTCTGCTCGTTGTTAAACTCGTTGTGTCAGTTTGAAATCGATTCCATCTAGGAAATGTTAAAGGATGTATTTTTGACGTTCTAGTAGAAGCACGAAGAAAATGATAAAATTTTGAAAATCGTGGAGGTCTTATTATTGAAATTGAAGAAATGACTTGTATATCAAATTGAAGGTTGAACCTTCAATATCTTTCAAATAATGTATAATTCGTTGTTTTAATTTAAAATCGATTGCACTTAAGAAATATTAAAGGAATTAACTTAATTTGCTTCTTGCCTATGAATTTATTTTTTAATTCGTTCTAACCAACTAACTTAATATTAGTTATAAATATAATCTGCTTTTGTTTTATTTCCAAAGCCTACTTTTTCAGATTAATTTTTGGAAAGGGAATTTTATGCATTCCTCAAATTTGCAAATATGTTTATGATGTTTCATTTAAAAACGATATTTCATTTATATGTCATTAACCACTAAAATATTGATTTAAAGAAAAGCTGATTTATTCCATCGAATTCTACAAAAAAGGTTTCTTCAGAAATATTTTTACAGAAATAATTTTTCAATAAGAAAAAGTTTTTGAAATTGCACTTTTTTAAAAACATCCTGTATCTCTGAAATTATAAGAGATATCGATATGCAGCTTTCACCATAAAGATTTTTATAAAAATCAAGCCTCAGACCCTGATATCATTTTCCTATCTTTTATCTCTTATAGAAAGAAGAGTTTCCCTGTAAAAGTGTCCAACTTGGCTCACTATATAAGCATCCCTGCAGGTAGCAATTAACTCAGCAATAACAATAGTAGATCGATTAGTATATTGAAACATGTCCTCCAGCCATTATCCAGACGGAAGGTCTTGTAAAAGAATTAGAATTCATTCGAAACACTGTTACAAATCCAAAAATTATCCTAAACCTTACACAAGAAAACTTACATAAACTTGAGAAAACCATAATGATCAAAGTTTACTCAAAAGGTAAAATTCTCACTTTCCTTTTAGAAATTCCTTTAGTTAAGACAACTATTCATCAATGTTACCAAGTAATTTCATTTCCTGTCCTATATGATTCAAATTACCTAATGCTAAACATTCCACAACTCTACTTCGCAAAAAAGTAAAGATAAGTACTTTTTGTAACTCGATACGGTAATGAAGGTTCTTACAGTACTAAAATGGGTACTGTACTGAGACTTCTTATACACAGAGAGAAATTTATGCTTGAGTCAAACATATTACACTTAATTCAAATAAATGATTTGTTTGCATATCCGCAAAAATAAGATAATCTTAAACCAAGAAAGAGCGTAAAATGTTGTGCCAAAAAGATGAATATATTTTTGGGTACCAAGAATTTAGCAGAATTTCTGCTGACAAGAGGAGCCATAGAAATCTACCGACATAAAAACAACGTTAACAGATCTTCTCTGTTCAAACCTTTCTTCAAAACAAAGATTCTGGCTAGGACTAATAAATATCATCAACGGCTGACAAGAGAAGCCATAGAAATCCACCGACATAAAAACAACGTCAATGGAGAAGATGGCTGGGAACTCAGCAGAAAATGGAAGATGGTGGTGAAGACGAATACGACTCCCAAACCGGACGCGACGCAATAATTAGTTAGTAATTAGCTTGTAATTAATATAAAATTAATTATTAATTTTTTCGATTTTTTTAATATATTATTTTACAATTCCCGATTTTGTTACTTCGAACCAGTTTCTGAAGAAGGTTGCAACATGGCATACGAAACGTCAAACATTTTTTCAAAAAACGCACGGCAAAACCCGTAAGATTCTAGTTTTAGACCTAGTGATAGTTCTAATTTTAGTTCAATATAAACTCTTCTAGAAGCAGTATTTAAACTTCCAGAAACAATATCATAAGAATAAGAGTAAGTAACATTCAGTCTTTTACCATCAATATACAGTCTATCAGCAGTATCTAGTCTCCAACAAACAGCAAGCAGTCTTCTGGAAGATAGTGATTAATCTTCTAAAAGAAGTGTTCAGTCTTCCAGAAGCACTATCTAATCTTTCAAAAGCAGTACAATTCCTTATAACCAGTATAACTACTGCTTTTGTTACCATTGTCAAACCATCCGCCAGTTATACAGTTTTCTCCAATAATCTCTAATCTTCTATAAGAAGTATTTAGTTCTCGAAATGCAGTATCTAGTCTGTTAAAACGCTATATATATAGTCTTTTGTAAACTGCATGTAGTCTTCTGGCAATCTTTTGCAAGCAATATTTAGTGTTTTCCAAACAATATTTAGTGACAAGCTTAATTTAATCTTCTACAAGCGGAGTTTAGTCTTCCAGAAGCAACATCTTGTCATCCAGAAGGGTATCTACTTTCCTGTCAACAGTGTGTACCCTGATAGCAAAATCTAGTTTTTTGTAAGCTTTTGCAAGCAATATCGATATGCGGCTTTCACCATAAAGATTTTTATAAAAATCAATCTCTTATAGAAAGAAGAGTTTCCCTGTAAAAGCGTCCAACTTGGCCCACTATATAAGCATCCCTGCAGGTAGCAATTAACTCAGCTATAACAATAGTAGATCGATTAGTATATTGAAACATGTCCTCCAGCCATTATCCAGACGGAAGGTCTTGTAGAAGAATTAGAATTCATTCGAAACACTGTTACAAATCCAAAAATTATCCTAAACCTTACACAAGAAAACTTATATAAACTTGGGAAAAGCATAATGATCAATGTTTACTCAAAAGGTAAAATTCTCACTTTCCTTTTAGAAATTCCTTTAGTTAAGACAACAATTCATCAATGTTACCAAGTAATTTCATTTCCTGTCCTATATGATTCAAGTTACCTAATGCTAAACATTCCACAACTCTACTTCGCAAAAAAGTAAAGATAAGTACTTTTTGTAACTCGATACAGTAATGAAGGTTCTTACAGTACTAAAATGGGTACTGTAAGAACTAACTGAGACTTCTTATACACAGAGAGAAATTTATGCTTGAGTCAAACATATTACACTTAATTCAAATAAATGATTTCTTTGCATATCCGCAAAAATAAGATAACCTTAAACCAAGAAAGAGCGTAAAATGTTGTGCCAAAAAGATGAATATATTTTTGGTTACCAAGAATTTAGCAGAATTTCTGCTGACAAGAGGAGCCATAGAAATCTACCGACATAAAAACAACGTTAACAGATCTTCTCTGTTCAAACCTTTCTTCAAAACAAAGATTCTGGCTAGGACTAATAAATATCATCAACGGCTGACAAGAGAAGCCATAGAAATCCACCGACATAAAAACAACGTCAACGGAGAAGATGGCTGGGAACTCAGCAGAAAATGGAAGATGGTGGTGAAGACGAATACGACTCCCAAACCGGACGTGACGCAGTAATTAGTTAGTAATTAGCTTGTAATTAATATAAAATTAATTATTAATTAGTTTTTCGACCTATATATTGTTTTACAATTCCCGATTTTGTCACTTCGAACCAGTTTCTGAAGAAGGTTGCAACATGGCATCCGAAACGTCAAAAATTTTTTTTGAAAAACGCAATATCATAAGAGTAAGTAACATTCAGTCTTTTACCATCAATATACAGTCTATCAACAGTATCTAGTCTTCAACAAACAGCAAGCAGTCTTCTGGAAGATAGTGATTAATCTTCTACAAGAAGTGTTCAGTCTTTCAGAAGCACTATCTAATCTTTCAAAAGCAGTACAATTCCTTATAACCAGTATAACTACTGCTTTTGTTACCATTGTCAAACCATCCACCAGTAATACAGTTTTCTTCAATAATCTCTAATCTTCTATAAGAAGTATTTAGTTCTCGAAATGCAGTATCTAGTCCTTCAAAAACGCAACATTTTGTCGTTTACTTCCAATATATAGTCTAGCAGCAGTATATAGTCTTATGTAAAGTGCATGTAGTCTTCTAGTAAGCAGTATTTAATCTTCTGCAAGCAATATTTAATGTTTTGCAAGCTTAATTTAGTTTTTTACAATCGGAGTTCAGTCTTCCAGGAACAACATTTTGCCTTCCAGAGGGGTATCTACTTTCCTATCAACACTGTGTGGTCTGTTAGCAAAACCTAGTTTTTAGCAAACAACATATACATATACAACATACTTCTGCAAGCAATATCAAGTCTTTCCAAGGTAATACTTAACTTTTCTGTCAACAATATGTAATCAGCAAACGATAACTAGGCTGCCAGGAGCACTATATTGTTTTCCACAAGCAGAAACTGACAGTAGTTCCAGTTTTATTTCAATACTGATATACAGGGTTGCCAAATCAGTTCGTAAAATACTCTATTTTAGAAACTATTCATTGTTAGAATAGTTTTTGACTTCTGACTAATAGTAAAGTCCTTCATTAAAAAAATTTCTTCAGATGTATGGCTAAATCCAACCCAACCTTGTATATTTGAACCAGAGTCGTCCTAACATATTCGGCGCCTCAAGGTTACGTTGGTCGAACAAAACGAGTTCTTTTATATAAAATTTCATGCCAATGAAAAATGTCCGCACCTCAGAGGGGAAACTGGATATATGTGCCCCAGGGTGTAGCTCTATTAGCCCTTTGGTTTAGGACGACGCGGCGCTTACTCTTGTTTCGTACACAACACAACATGAATTCAAAAACAATACCACTTCAATCAGGAGTGAATGGGCCATGAACTGAATGTTGATTTTTTGCATTCATTCAATTTAAATTCATCTGACACATAAGCTTCGTGTTAGATATGAATTCGTATGATGTAGTTTAATTTAAAAGCGGGGATAGATAAAAATTTTTTACACGATAAAAATTCGCTAATTTTGTTTGAGGAATGCAACATTTGCCAAAACCAGAGAGTAAAACGAGCGAGTTTTGTAAATTGCGTGAGTTAAAAAGTTTGTGTTTTCATAACTGTTTACGTAAACTAACTATTTCTTTTCTTAGAAAAAAAGAGTAGTTCAAATTCTTCGAAATCGTTCATAAGACTTAAAGACTTCAATCACTCATTCATTAAAAAAGTCGTCTCAAATTGGCGACACTCGATACGCGATTTAGTGTTAAGTTTCTTTTTGTAATTTAAATAAAGACTACAAAATTTAAACGTTTTATTAACGAATTTAAATATACTTAGTACTTAAACTTGTGAACCCTTAACTTTATCGTGTCATATTTTAAAAAGGACAATGAATGGAACATATGAATGGTACATACATGATTTAAAATCACATATCTCAAAAATAAATCGAGATGTTATCATGAAATTGAAATCATTTGAAAGTAAATTTCATAATTATTAAATGTGCCATATATAGTTTATTTGTTTCCATAAACATCGTTATTATGATCTTTAATATTTAATGCTTCATTTTCAATGTTGCAAATATGAAATGTAGGATTAAAAATTATATCTCAAGAACGAATTAAAATATCGCCATAAAATAAAAAGAAGTTTGGAGCAAATTTACTTAACATTTTGTATCTTCAAGATGATTCTTTAAAATCAGTAATATACCACTTTCTTGTGTTATAAGTAGTCGTTTCATCTTTTCAATTTGAAATAATCGACAAACATATTTATTATTCAATTATTTTAACGGCGTGTGTCATAAAGAAATAACTAGAAAAAATTTTTTCTTCGTTTTATTTCTGTGCTGATACCAAGTTTAGTCATTCTATTTATTAAGTCTCCACCAGTAATCTATAGTCAACAGCATAATATGTACTCAGCTGCCAACTATATGTTCTCTAAAGATAATATTTAATCATCTACAGGCAGTATTTAATCTTTTGTAAGCATTATTTAAACCTCTATAAGCAATATTTAATGTTCCCAAAGCAGTTTCTTCTTTTCCACCAACACTATGTGGCCTGTTAGTTGTATCTAGTCTACTGCTAACTGCGTGTAGTTTCTGCATGAAATGCCTAATTTTCTAGAAGCAGATTATAGACTTCTCTTGCAAACAATGTCTACTTTAAAAAATGCAATATCTAGTACTCATCAGAGAACAACATGTAGCTTTCTGGAAAGTAGTGTTTAGTCTTTTGCAAACAGTGTTCAATCTTCCAAAAGCAATATTTAGTCTTCCAGAAGCAATATGAAGTCTTCTAGAAGCAGTATTTATACTTCCAGAAACAATATCATAAGAATAAGAGTAAGTAAAATTCAGTCTATTACCATCAATATACAGTCATCAGCAGTATCTAGTCTTCAACAAACAGCGTACAGTCTTATGGAAGATAGTGTTTAATCTTCTACAAGAAGTGTTCAGTTTTCCAGGAGCAATATACAATCTTCCTGAAGTAATATCTTGTCTTACAGAAGCACTACCTAATCTTCCAAAAGAAGTATAATACCTTATTATCAGTATAAAAAGCTTTGCTGCCATTGTCAAGCCATCCACTAGTAATACAGTTTTCTCCAATAATCTCTAATCTTCTGTAAGAAGTATTTAGTTTTCGAAATGCAGTATCTAGTCCTTCAAAAACGCAACATTTTGTCGTTTACTTCCAATATATAGTCTATCAGCAGTATATAGTCTTTTGTAAAGTGCATGTAGTCTTCTGGTAAGCAGCATTTCATCTTTTGCAAGCAATATTTAATTTTTTGCAAGTTTAATTTAGTCTTTTACAAACGGAGTTCAGTCTTCCAGGAACAACATCTTGCCTTCCAGAGGGGTATCTACTTTCCTATCAACAGTGTGTGCTCTGTGCCCAAAACCTAGTTTTTAGCAAACAACATATAGACTTCTGCAAGCAATTTTCAGTCTTTCCAAGGTAATACTTAATTTTTCTATCAACAATATGTATGCAATCTGCAAACGATAACTCGGCTGCCAGGAGCACTATCTTGTTTTCCACAAGCAGAAACTGACAATAGTTCCAGTTTTATTTCAATACAAATATACAGGGTTTCCAAATCAGTTCGTAAAGTACTCTACTTTAGAAACTATTCATTGTTAGAATAGTTTCTGACTTCTGACTAACAGTAAAGTCCTTCATTAAAAAAATTCCTTCAGATGTATGGCTAAATCCAACTCAACCTTGTATATTTGAACCAGAGCAGTCCTAACATATTCGGCGACTCAGAGTTACGTTAGTCGAACAAAACAAGTTTTTTTATACAAAATTCAATGCCAATGAAAAATGTCCACACCTCAGAGGGGAAACTGGATACATGTATGATGGGGCACTATATATTTCATTGCAAACACAGGTGCCCCAGGGTTGTAGCTCTATTAGCTTTGGTTTAGAACGATGCGGCGCTGACTCTTTTTTCGTACACAACACAACATGAATTCAAAAACAGTTCTACTTCAATCAGGAGTGAATGGGGCATGAACTGAATGTTGATTTTTTGCATTCATTCAATTTAAATTCATTTGACACAAAAGCTTCGTGTTAGATATGAATTCGAATGATGCCGTTTAATTTAAAAGCGGGGATAGATAAAAATTTTTTATACATTAAGAATTCGCAAATTTTGTAATATTGGCCAAAATTAGCGAGTAAAACGAACGAGTTTTGTAAGTTACGTAAGTTAAGAAGTTGGTGTTTTCATAAATGCTTACGTAACTAACTATTCTTTTTGTTAGAAAGAAATAATAGTTCAAATTCTTCGAAATCGTTGATAAGACTTAAAGACTTCAATCACTCATTCATTAAAAAAGTCGTCTCAAATTGACGACACTCGATACGCGATTTAGTATTAAGTTTCTTTTTGTAATTTAAATAAAGACAGCAAAATTTAAACGTTTTATTAACGAATTTAAATATATTTAAACTTGTAAACCCTTAACATTATCGTGTCATATTGTAAAGTTGTGTCATATTGGTGTATGTATGATTTAAAATCACACATATCTCAAGAATAGATCCAGATGTTATCGTGAAATTAAGATTATTTGAAAGAAAATTTCATAATTATTAAATGTTCCACAGATAATTTCTTCGTTTCCATAAACATCATTATTATGATATTTGATATATTTGCTGCATTTTCAATGTTGCAAATATGAAATGTAAGATTTAAAAATTATATCTCACGAATGATTCTTTGAAATCTGTGATATACAACTTCAATTTCTATTCAGATTCTTTCTTGGATTATAAATCATCGTTTCATTTTTTCAATTTGTAATCAACGACAAAAATATTTATTATTCAATTATTTGAACAGCGTGTATCATAAAGAAATAACTGGAAAAAAATTTTCCTTGTTTTATTTCTGTACTGATACCAACACTTTTTGAGTCGATCGATAAAAGCTTTCGGAATTCTCTTTACCCGGAAGGGTATAGCTTACATCCCCGATAAACCGTGTTGGCATTACATTGGTTTCCATCTAACAACAAACAAAAACAAATAAAGAAAATAAAGTCGTAACCACCGCGGTAAAAGTTAAAAGTTACACTCCTACATTTTTGTAGCATCCAATATTTTTCAATTACCCTAAAGTGCAGCTTTAGCGGATGGAATTACTTGTACGTTTGCACCAAGACAAATTGAATTGTACGCAGCTGTTATGACTTTAATAACTTAATATAAAAAGTTTTAAAGAAAAATGTGAAACCGTTCAAATAAATTTTTTCATTTCAAGTTATAATTTAGGTAAATAAAATTCCAAGTTTTTTCACAGTTTTAATTAATGATCCAATTAAAGGATATATTTTTGTTTTCACCGGGGTTGGGACATCTCGAAATTCTTGTTATCACTTTGATTGCGATTGTTTACTTCGTTAAAATTGAAAAGCCGGATGCGTTGTTATCACCAAATATGGAAAATTTTGCATTACAAGAATTTCTAATTAATATTAATCACCAAAAATCTCGGAATCATCAGCGACACGCGATGAATTTCCACCCCCACGACCTGAATTAATTCCTCGAAATGCGCCACCAACAGGTAGGGCTCCGCGAAATGTATTCGAAATGCAAAAAAACTTTATGCGACGCTCCACCTGTTGGCGTCGCGGCGCTTGCGCGTCTCTCCATTCGCCGTATAATCGCGATGGAAACGCGCGAGTTTTGCCAAAGATCTTAACACCCATCGAGAACGTACAACATACCGAAAAAGAAAAACAAAACCAAAAAGAAAAACAACAAGAAGTAAATTATAAAGAATAAAGAAGCAAAGAAAAAATCCCCAAGGTAACTAACTTTAGCTTTATTAAAATGATTAATGTTAGGTAAATAAATCATTTTTAAAGGTTTGAAAAGAAAAATGGCTCTTTGGGTATTATTACTATCTTTAACACTCATCGCCGCGCAAGAACTAAGCGTCATTGATGCCGATTTGGAAAGTATGGACCCCATGGACACTTTACAGTGTCACAGGAGATCGTACACTTACAAAGTTAGTCAAATGGATGTTAATGGAAGGCAATGTAGAGACACTCTCAGAGTTTGGGCGTGTTGGGGAAGGTGCGATTCCAACGAAGTAAGTACTTAAATATACTTTTTAACGAGACAGAGACAAAGTTTAAAGCAACAATTTTTAAACTTAACTTTTGCACGAAAAAAAAAAGAAACGTTTAAAAAAACTCCTTCAATTTAAAACATTTACAAAATAAATTTGAATTATTTGATGGATAATTGAACGGGATTAAAATCAACCATTCATAATAATCTATCAATTTTGGAGATAAATTGACCTAATTTAATATTTGTCTTTTAATCGCGTAATTACTCAAATATGCCAATTCAAACAAAACATTTCTATCGGTTCGATTTCGAAATAGAAAAATAAATTAAAAACGTAATTAACAAAAATAAAAATTATATTTTAGAATGATGAATTTAAATGTAAAGTTTAAAATAATAACGTTGGGATGCGATTTTTTTTTTAATTCACTTTTTAGTGTAGCTACAGCCAATAAAGTGAAGCAACGATTCGTGCTGTACGTTTAAATCTCTTTTAATATTCGACACTTTTATGAGAACGTGTTACGACTATCGGTGTATATTCTTTAGCTGTACAGTCCATAGAAAGCCGTATATTAAATCTTATAAACTGAAATTTATTTTCTACGGCTGTTATTTAGTTTTAAATCAAAGGAATTGTCGTGATTTTTCATTAAAATGTTTTTCGAATTGGTCAAAAATACGATGTTTTTAATTAAATGTATCTCCGGAACTAATTGGGTTATTAGTAAGTGTTAAAAAGCTTTCAATAACAATTTTAATTAGCACTTAATGTGCTCAACATGATATCTTCACGTATTCAATTTTCGAGGTTACGACTTTTTAATTCTCTCATAAATTATATCTCAATAACTAAATGAGATATCGACGTAAAATAACATGGACATTAAGCCAAATTTTATTAATATTTTGTGCAACTAAAGATAGTTTTTCAATCCCTTCAATTTCGGAAATACGATTTTTTATATAATAATCGTAGATATTGCGTTGAATGATGTCAATTTTTAATGAATCGTATCTCAGGAACTAATTGAGATATCAGCATGAGAAAAAAGGATTCAATAGCAAGTTTAACTAGCACATAATAGTAGTGCTTAAGATGATATCCTCACCAATTCAAATTTTAAAGCTAGAGTTTTTAATTCCAAGCTCGAGCTCAGGAATCGAAATCTCAGGAATTAATTGAGATATCGATGTGGGACAAAATACATTTTAAAGTAAATTTAGTAAGTATTTTGCGCAACAAAAGTCATTTCTTCAAAGTTTAAAATTTCGGAGGTATGATTTTTATAATTTAATACCAATCCTAGATATTATATTAATCATATCAATACATAATGAAACATATCTCAGGAATTAATTGAGATATCAACATAAGATATAAAGCGTAAAATAGCAAATTTAATTAACACTTAATGTGCTTAAGATAATATTTACACATATTAACATTTCGAATCTACCATTTTTTGATTTTAAGCGCGATCGTTGATGTCAGAATAAAATACATTAACTTTAATCACTTATATCTCAGGCATTAATTGAGATATTGATGTGAGACAAAATACATTTTAAAGTAAATTTAGTAAATATTTTGCGCACCAAAAGTCATTTCTTGACATCTTCAAATTTCGGAGTTCGATCTCTAATTTAATAATAATCGTAGATATTAGGATAATTGACGTTAATTTTTACACGTCATATCTCAGGAACTTATTGAGATATCAGAATGAGCTAAGCAGCATTCAATAGCAAGTTTAATTAATAGGTAATGTACCTAAGGCAACATCCTCACATATTCAAATGTCGAAGCTACAATTTTTCGATTTCCAATGCAATCATAAATATCAGAATCAAAGTTATTAATTTTTAATAACTTATATCTAAGGAACTAATTGAGATATCGATGTAAGATAAAATAAATTTTAACGCAAATTTAGTAAGTATTTTGTGCGACAAAAGTCATTTCTTCATACCGTCAAATTTCGGAGATATGATTATTTAAATTAATACTAATCTTAGACATTGTGTTGATTGATGTCAATTCATAATGAAGCATATCTCAGGAACTAATTGAGATATCAACATAAGATATAAAGCATAAAATAGCAAATTTAATTAACACTTAATGTGCGTAAGATAATATTTTCACACATTAACATTTCAAAGCTACAATTTTTTGATTTTAAGCGCGATTACAGAAGTCAGAATCAAATACATTAACTTTAATCACTTATATCTCTGGAACTAATTGAGATATCGATGTGAGATAATAGAGTTTTAAATCAAATTTAGTACGCATCTTGTATAACCAAAATCATTTCTTCAAATCTTCAAATTTCGTAGTTTGATCTCCAATTTAATAACAATCGTAGGTATGGGGTTGATTGATGCCATTCTTAAAACAAATTTAGAACGCATTTTGTATAACAAAAGTCATTTCTTCAAACCTTCAAATTTCGAAGTTTGATCTCTAATTTAATAACATCGTAGATATTGGGTTGATTGGTGTCATTCTTTTACGACTCATATCTCAGGAGCTAATTGAGATATCAACATGTGGTAAAAAGCATTCAATATCAAATTTAATTAACACTTCATATACCTAAGATAATATCTTCACATATTCAAATTTCGAAGCAACATTTTTTTAATTTCTAGCACAATCATAAATGTCAGAATCAAAGGTATTAATCATTAATGACTTATATCTCAGGAAATAATTGAGATATCGATGTAAGATAATATACATTTTAAAGCAAATTTAGTAAGCATTTTGTACAACAAAAGTTATTTCGTCAAATCTTCAAATTTTGGAGTTCAATCTCTAATTTAAAATCAATCGGAGATATTGGGTTCATTGGTGTCAACTTTTTATGACTCATATCTCAGGAACTAATTGAGATATCAACATGAGGTAAAAAGCATTCAATAGCAAATTTAATTAGCACTTAATATAACTAAGATAATATCTTTACATATTCGAATTTCGAAGCTACAATTTTTTAATTTCAAGTACAATCATAAATGTCAGAATCAAAGGTATTAATTTTTAATAACTTATATCTCAGGAACTAATTAAGATATCATATAAGGTGACATCAATTTTTAGCAACTCATATCTCAACAACTAATTGAGATATCAATATGAGATAAAAAGGATTCAATATCAAATTTAATTAACACTTCATATGCCTAAGATAATATCTTCACATATTCAAATGTCGAAGCTACAATTTTTCGATTTCCAATGCAATCATAAATATCAGAATCAAAGTTATTAATTTTTAATAACTTATATCTAAGGAACTAATTGAGATATCGCTGTAAGATAAAATAAATTTTAATGCAAATTTAGTAAGTATTTTGTGCGACAAAAGTCATTTCTTCATACCGTCAAATTTCGGAGGTATGATTATTTAAATTAATACTAATCTTAGATATTGGGTTGATTGATGTCAATTCATAATGAAGCATATCTCAGGAACTAATTGAGATATCAACATAAGATATAAAGCATAAAATAGCAAATTTAATTAACACTTAATGTGCTTAAGATAATATTTTCACATATTAACATTTCAAAGCTACAATTTTTTGATTTTAAGCGCGTTTACAGATGTCAGAATCAAATACATTAACTTTAATCACTTATATCTCTGGAACTAATTGAGATATCGATGTGAGATAATAGAGTTTTAAATCAAATTTAGTACGCATCTTGTATAACCAAAGTCATTTCTTCAAAGCTTCAAATTTCGTAGTTTGATCTCCAATTTAATAACAATCATATCTCAGAAACTAGTTGAGATATCAACTTAAGATAAAAAGCATTAAATAACAAATTTAATTAGCACTCAATATGCCGAAGATAATATCTTCACATATTCAAATTTCGAAGCAACATTTATTTAATTTCTAGCACAATCATAAATGCCAAAATCAAAGATATTAATCTTTAGTAGTTTATATCTCAGGAACTAATTGACATATCGATGTAAGATAATATACATTTTAAAACAAATTTAGAACGCATTTTGTATAACAAAAGTCATTTCTTCAAACCTTCAAATTTCGAAGTTTGATCTCTAATTTAATAACAATCGTAGATATTGGGTTGATTGGTGTCATTCTTTTACGACTCATATCTTAGGAACTAATTGAGATATCAACTTGAGATAAAAAGCATTCAATAGCAAATTTAATTAGCACTTAATATGCCTAAGATAACATCTTCACATTTCAAAGCTACATTTTTTAAATTTCAAGGACAATCATAAATGTCAGAATCAAAGATGCTAATTTTAATAACTTATATCTCAGGAACTAATTGAGATATAGATGTGAGATAATATACATTTTAAAGCAAATTTAATAAGCATTTTGTATAGCGAAAGTCATTTTTTCAAATATTAAAATTTCAGAGTTTTCTAATTTAATAACAATCGCAGATATTGAGTTGATTGGTGTCAATTTTTTACGACTCATATCTCAGGAGCTAATTGAGATATCAACATGTGGTAAAAAGCATTCAATATCAAATTTAATTAACACTTCATATACCTAAGATAATATCTTGACATGTTCAAATTTCGAAGCTACAATTTTTTAATTTCTAGCACAATCATAAATCATAAATGTCAGAATCAAAGGTATTAATCATTAATGACTTATATCTCAGGAACTAATTGAGATATCGATGTAAGATAATATACATTTTAAAGCAAATTTAGTAAGCATTTTGTACAACAAAAGTTATTTCGTCAAATCTTCAAATTTCGGAGTTCAATCTCTAATTTAAAATCAATCGGAGATATTGGGTTCATTGGTGTCAACTTTTTATGACTCATATCTCAGGAACTAATTGAGATATCAACATGAGGTAAAAAGCATTCAATAGCAAATTTAATTAGCACTTAATATAACTAAGATAATATCTTTACATATTCGAATTTCGAAGCTACAATTTTTTAATTTCAAGTACAATCATAAATGTCAGAATCAAAGGTATTAATTTTTAATAACTTATATCTCAGGAACTAATTAAGATATCGATGTAACATAATATACATTTTAAAGAAAATTTAGTAAACATTTTGTATAACAAAAGTCATTACTTCAATCCTTCAAATTTCGGAGATTGATCTCTAATTTGAATAACAATCGTAGATATTGGGTTGATTGGTGTTTATTTTTCAAGACTCATATCTCAGGCACTAATTAAGATATCAACTTGAGGTAAAAAGCATTCAATAGCAAATTTAATTAGCACTTAATATGCTTATGTAACATCTTCACATATTCACATTTCGAAGCAAAAATTTTTTTAATTTCAAGTACAATCATAAATGTCAGAACCAAAGATATTAATTTTAATAACTTATACCTCAGGAAGTAATTGAGACATCGATGTGAAATAATAAGCATTTTAAAGCAAATTTAATAAGTATTTTGTGTAACAATAGTCATTTCTTCAAACCTATAAGTCTCGGAGATGTGGTTTTTTTAATTTAATTACAATCACATTGCATAAGGTGACATAATTTTTAGCAACTCATATCTCAACAACTAATTGAGATATCAATATGAGATAAAAAGGATTCAATATCAAATTTAATTAACACTTCACATGCCTAAGATAATATCTTCGCATATTCAAATTTCGAAGCTACAATTTTTTAATTTCAAGTAAAATCATAAATGTTAGAATCAAAAATCTTAATATTTAGTAACTTATATCTCAGGAACTAGTTGAGATATCGATGTGAAATAGTAAGCATTTTAAAGCAAATTTAATAAGTATTTTGTGTAACAATATTCATTTCTTCAAATCTTCAAATTTCGGAGATACAACTCTAATTTTTAACATAAGATAAAAATCCAGAAGATGAAATTCAGTAGCAAATTTAATTACCTCTTCATGTGCTTAAGATAATATTGAATTATATATATTAATTCTTGAATATATAATTCTTGAATTCAAGCACGATCATAGATGTCAGAATCAAAAATATTAGTTTTAATATATTATGTATTGAAAGACATTTCTTCAAATCTACAAATTTCGGAGTTATGATTTTTTTAATTGAATAAGAATTGAAAATTTGAAAAATTTCGAGTAAATTCGGTCCGATTTATAGTAGTTTTTTGTCGAGAAATTTAAAATAAAAACGTTTTAAGGACTGGTGGATCCTGTAGTTTTTGGTGTCTTTTAGGTTTGGCATCATTTGCGGTGTTAATTATGAAAACTATTTGGAATGAAATAATTAAAAAGCATTTCAGACAGATTTAACATTTTTTCGTTCACGAGAAACACCTCTCTTAATCTAATGTTATTATTTTGTTAGAGTTTGGATTCTTTTAGTATGAATAAATCAGAGAATTTTTAACACATTAACTCTCTTTTAAAAAGTTTGTCTTCTGAATTTCAAGCCTCTATGAATGCATTAATGATAGACTTACTAAAGTTTCGGAAACTGATAGTGAAAATGCTACCGTGATGGTTACTGCATCAACTACTGGAGATGTTATTAAATCAATTTTCACAGATTTTATCCATTTTCAGCATAAAATTCTTGCTACTTTGAATTTTTTATCACAAGCCGTTATGGAACATGAAAAAAATAATTCGATAATCTGGAGAATTATTCCAGAAGGAACTGTTTAGTTAATTCTCCATGTTGTTTTGTGATTTGTTTTAGGCCCGGGACTACCACTCATAGTTGAAGTCATAGTTAAGTCCGCTGCGTTTATCTTATAGTTAACCTTAGCTCAGAGATAACTTTCGCTTCAACCGTAACCAATGGATTCAATCCGAGATAAGATGTTGGCAATGAAGAACACTTATTTCCTTCTTTATATCATCTGAATTATCGAAATATCTCAAAATTAACTTCAGTTTTGGAAAGTAGATGCTCCAATTAGCAATTAAAAATAATTTTGTAACAATTTTCCAAAAAGAAATCGATCATTCAAGAACTTTTAAATCTATTCAAAATATTGGAAAAATCCCAATTAAGTTCAGCAGCTTATATCTCAAGAACTAAATGAAATATTTCAAAATTGACTTCATTTTCGGAAAGGAGATGCTCCAATGAATAATTGAAAGTAATTTGACAACACAAAATCAATTGA
Organism: Onthophagus sagittarius; assembly: GCA_036711965.1. Lineage (NCBI taxonomy): Eukaryota > Metazoa > Arthropoda > Insecta > Coleoptera > Scarabaeidae > Onthophagus > Onthophagus sagittarius. The sequence continues at coordinate 68,313,407 of JASERS010000003.1, forward strand.
AAAATCGTGAAAACAAATTTTTAAACTTATTCAAAATATTGGAAAGATTCCAATTAAGTTAAGCAGCTTATATCTGAAGAACTAAGTGAGATATATCAAAATTTACTGCACTTTTGGAAAGTAGATGCTCAAATTAGTAATTGAAAGTAATATTGTAACAATTTCCTAAAAAAAATCGATATTTCAAGAACTTTTAAATTTATTCAAAGTATTGGACAAATCCCAATTAAGTTCAGCAGCTTATATCTCAAGAAGTAAGTAAGATATTTCAAAATTGACTTTATTTTCGGAAAGTAGATGCTACAGTTAATAATTGTAAGTAATTTGACAACACAAAATCGATTGAAAATCGTAAAAACAAATTTTTAAATTTATTCAAAACATTGGAAAAATTCCAATTAAGTTCAACAGCTTATATCTCAAGAAATAAGTGAGATATTTCAAAATTTACTTCATATTTGGAAAGTACATGCTCCAATTAGTAATTGAAAGTAATTTCGTAACAATTTTCAAAAGAATCGTAGAAAATAGTCTGCGTAAATTTTTATGTTCGACGACCTCTTTCCATAGAATATCTTGCTGGGATTCCTTTACAAAAAGATGCTTGAGCATTGATGCCGAAATGAGTTTTGGACTACATATAAATAACGTATGTAAAAGATTAAATTCGTCGTATTTTACGTTGCTCAAGCTCAAATATTCGTTGAACAGGCAATCACTCCTGAACGCATATTACGCGCTTTGCTATTCACACACACATTTCATACAATATTCTTTTGTGGGCTAGAAATTCTCAGTGGCGCCGTGTATTTGTAATTCAAAAACGAATAATCAGATTAGCTTTTCAGTTATAATGTGGAAGTTTTTGAAATAACAGTGAAAATATAGATGCAAAGGAAGGTAGGAATTACCTTCTATTATTCTCAAATTATTCTTATATTCTTAAAGCTGTGATGTTTGTCTTTCCATAGATAAACACCACGTGAAAGGTTTTTGAGCTCTATTAACCAATATGAAATGAGGCGTGTTGAAGTATTTTATGCAACAAAAGTCATTTCTTCATAGCTTCAAATTTCGGAGATATGATTTTTTTAAATATAATACCTATCGTAGATTTTGTGTTGATTCTCGTTAATTTTTTATACGTCATATTTCAGGAAATTATTGAGATATTAAGATGAACTAGAAACATTCAATTTTTTGAACCCAAGCGCGATCAATTTAGTAAGCATTTTGTGCAACAAAAATCATTTCTTCGATACTTCAAATTTTGGAGATGTGATTTTAATTTAATAACAATCGTAGATATTGTGTTGAGTAATGTCAATCAATAAGTAAGCATATCTCAGCAACTAATTGAGTTATCATCATGAAATAACAAGTATAAAGTAGCCAATTTAATTAGCACTTAATGTGCCTAAGATAATATCCTGACATATTCAAATTTCGAAGCTACAATTTTTTTGAATTCAAGTGCGATCATGGATGCCAGAATCAAAGATATTAATCTTTAATAATTTATACCTCACGAACTAATTGAGATATCGATTTGCGATAATGAGCATTTTAAAGAAAATTTAGAAAGTATTTTGTGCATGATTTTTATTTAATAACAACTGTATGTATTTTGTTATTATATCAATTTATAGTGAATCATACCTCAGCAACTAATTGAGATATCAGCATGAGATAAAGAATATACAGTAGTAAATTTAATTAACACTCAATGTGCCTAAAATAATATTCTCAAATATTCAATTTTCGAAGCTACAATTTTATCTAATGGTGTTACCTTTAATCTCACGATTTCACGATGAGAGACACATATCAAGTCTCTTTCACGATTTTATTACAAAAATAATATAATAATTAGTGTTAATAGAATCAAATAGTGTAATTATTTCTGCAAGTAGTCAAAATTCTACTATTTTAGAACCATTAAAGTGTTAATTAGATTATAAATAATAGAATAATAATTTAAAATAATAGATAAAAACAAATATTAATTAGACTTCCGTTAAAGACACTATTTTGAAAAAAAAAATAACTTTTTAAATCCTGAAAGTGTACTGAATACAACAATGAAATAAGTCTCTTCATAGGCATCAGTATTTGAAAATACGAATGGGTACTGAAAAACTGAATTGTGAAAAGACTCAAACGTCGAATGACGGTTCTCAAAAAAAAATATAGTGAAAGAACGTCCATCTATCTGGCACTTGTGTTAATTTGCAATGAAAATGTTTTCTGCCAGCAGTGTCTTGTTCAGCAGTATTTCAAGTTTTTTAGAAGCAGTATCAAGTCTTCTGAAGTTGCAATGCTTCATATCTTCTGAAAACATTTCTAGGCTTCTGGAGGCAATAACAAGGCTTCTAGGGACAGTATCAAATCTATTGGAAGCACGTCAAGCTTTCTGAAAGCATTTCAAGTCTTTTAAATGCAGTACTAAGTCTTTCAGACGCAGTATCAAGTCTTCTGGAAGTATTTTCAGTTTTATGGAAACATATACAGTATGTTGGAAGCAGTTTCAAGTCATTTAAAAGAAGAATCAAGTCTTCTGAAAGTATTTCAAGTCTTTTAAAAGCAATATCAAGTCTTCCAGAATCAGTATCAAGTCTTCTGGAAGCAGTTCAAATTTTCAGGAAGCTATATCAAGACTTTTGAAAGAATTTCAAGCTAAAAAAAATAGGAAAAAAAATTATTAGTTGATAAGTTTGATAGAATTTAATAGATAATATGTAAGGATTAGACTGAGTGATGACAACTACGTAATTCTCATTTTAGCAACTTTAATGTAGATGTGGAAAAATTTTGGATACAAGTTTTCAATGTTAAATTAGGCAGTGGTGGTTTAAATTTTCCAAAATTCCGCTAGCTTCTTTTTTATTATGCCTTCGTCATTCTAGTGCTAACGTAGAAAGAATTTTTCCAACGTTAATTTAACTTGTACTAAAATGAAAAGCCAACTTAATACTAAAATTCTAGAAGATGTATTGTTTACGAAAAGTCTATTGGTAAATTGTAGGGGGAGGAGTGTATAACTTTGAGTTTAATCAAAATCTTATAAAAAAATATTACAATACACAATATATTTTCCTCCAATCTTAGCGCCTTAGTTCATAATTATTATTGTTATTAATTCAATATTATTTAATGTTTAGTATTGAAATATTTTTTGTACTTTCGAAGCCGCTTTAATTTTGTTTCGTTTGTTATTTTCTTTGTCATTCCAAAAGTGATATAACTTTCACAATCCTATGCTTATACAGGTGATTTATTAGTATCTATCTATTACCTAAAATTATTTCCTCTTACATAGGGTGTTCTATTTAGGTGTAACAGAGAATACGTCATTTTTCTATATAGAACACCTGTATATTCCTGTATAATCAGAACCTAATTCCCTTTCACTAGTTAAAATACTGCGTTATAGCTTTGGTTTGTTTAGTTTACTTTTATTATTATTAGTACTAATAATTGCTATTACCGCTACTGTACTACAACTATTACTGTTTTATTTTGTTTATTTTTGTTATTATTATCGCAACTTAGCACACTTTACCTGCAGCATATTAAGTTTTTTTTTATTTTTTATATTAACTTTCTATTTTTTAGCGATGATCTGACTCCCATTTCTTTCCATTCCTTATTTTAGCGATCACTCCGGTATCTAACAGGCTAATTCACATATTTTTTTTTCCTCTTGCATTCGTTTGCTATTATTATTATTATCTTTTTTGGTTTGTTTTATTTTTTTCTCTTTTCATTTTCTCTGTTCATCGCAGACCCCTAAACTTCATCTTCCTCTACTTCTTCTTCTTCTCCTCCCACTAGGTCGTCCTTGACTCCTGAGTCTCTGTGGGTCTCTAGGATCTGAGCCTCTTGATGACTCTCCTGCCATGGATTTGCCTTCTGATGGCTTATTTCTGGGGCTAGACAATTTTATTTCAGTATGTCACATTAACTCCCAGAGTCTAAGTGCCCTCTTCGACGACTTTCTTTATACGTTCCAATCCAATGTCTTCGATCTGGTATTGATAAGTGAGACCTGGCTTAAGTCTTCTTTGAATACTTCTTTGTTTATGCTCCCTGATTATCAACTATTAAGAAATGATCATGAATATTCTCGAAGTGAGGATTGCAAGAATTATTTACAAATTAGAGTTCTCCAGGCATGTTATTATTATTATTATCGAGGTTGCATGTTATTGTACGAAATTACTTGTTGGTGTCTGCTACTGTCCCTCTCATATGAACTATTTTGATGCTTTTGAGGACTCAACCATGATAGTGTGGTACTGCTGGGGTATTTTTTTATATATTTTGCCTTCTTCCCAATCTCTTCTCTTCGCTCTTATTAATACGTCTTGCCCAGATAGGGTGTCAGTCCATGGCTAGTTATAGGCGATTCAATTTTCAAATCATGACCTTATCTACTATACAATTCAAGTTCAATTCAACCATTACATAATATGGCGGATGTCGATTTGAAGGCCGATTATCTCAGTCGCAAGATTATTGGCTTATATGATAAGCATGCACTGCTTCGGCAGAGGAATGTCAGACATTTTCCTGCTTCATGGCTTTATGAGGAGATCAGATCACTTATGCGTGAGCGAAATAGGGCTAAAATTCTATATATCAACAAATGCCAAGAAGGTTTACGTTTTACACAGGTTTACACAACATACTGGGAAATGACGAGATCTCTTGACGTTGTTTATTCTAGTTCTAAATGTCTTTCTCATGACTGTGAATCCTTGGCGTCCTATTTTGCTCAGTCCCCAGTAATGACGAATCATGCTGCAGAGTCTGACTTTTCGTTGTCCCTGGTTGGCATGGATGAGGTGCGGGCAACTTTGACATATTCGCGTTCTTCCAGCGTGTTAGAACCTGTATTGGACATTGTCTTGCCTCCCATAACTCACATTTTTAACTATTGTATCGAAGTATCTTGTTTTCCTTCGGCTTGGAAATTGACACGTGTGGTGCCGGTTCCTAAGGTGAAGAATCCTGCTTCTTCTTGTAATTACCGCCCGATTTCTATTCTTTTTACAACGTCAAAGGTATTCGAACGACTGGTGTACTTACAATTATCTCATCTTACTCACCATAATCTCATTCACTCTCTGCAGTCTAATTTCCGGCAAGGGCATAACACAACTACAGTTCTAATTAAAATCACTGATAATAACAGGCATACCCAGGACAACCACCAGCTGACTTCAGCAAGACGTTTGATTCCGTTGATCACGACATCCTACTCTCAATTCTTGCTTCCATGGGTATTTCGCTCGGTAGTTTATGTTGGTTGCAGTCTTATTTCTGTCACTGTTCATTGGCCGTACGTGCTAACTCGACCACTTCCAGGGCATTTGGGATTGAATGTGGTGTGCCACAGGACAGTGTGCTTGGTCCAATACTTTTTTATATTTTTATTAATAGTATTACCAAAATTATATCTACTAACTTTCACCTTTAGATTCCGCAAGCAATATATCGCCTTAATCATGATCTAGAACGTGACTTGTATGGTCGCAGCAGTGTGGACTGAGACTGAATGCCTCTAAAACTCATTCCATCGTATTTGGTTCCCGTCCACTGCTAAATAAAATAAATAATTTCACTAATTGTAAATTGGTGCTTGATGGCAACAGTATTGAGTTTTCAGAGGTTGTTAAAAATCTCAGTGTTTGGATAGACTCTACGTTGTCTTAGCGTCCGCAAATTCAAGCTACAAGTAGAAAAGTCTACTCCTACTTCCACTCAATTTGTAGACTGGGATATTTTCTTCAACGTATGTAAGATGCAACCTATTTTATTAACTGATTCTTCCTCACTTGGATTATGCGGGTGCGGCATGTACTGATCTTTCCTCAACACTACGGAAGAGCTTGAAAAGATACAACACAATTGCATAAGGTTCACTTTTGATCTAGGTAGGTATGGTCATATTTCTCCCCATCGCAACACCTTGGGATTACTCACTGTTGAAAACCGACGCTCCTTTCGTGTTTTAACTACATTACATAAAATTTTGTGCAGTCAGACTCCATCATATCTATTCAATAAATTTTAGTTTCTATCTTCGCATAAATTGCCTAAATTCATTCAATGTACGTGCAATATCTATTTGGAATGGGCTTCCTCTTGATATTAGGAAGACTCAATCTAGTGCCATATTCAGGGTTCGTTTTCGTAATTAACTTTTCTCTAAACAACTTTAACTATTCTTTTTTTTCTTTCTTCTACACCTTTTTATTTTCTTTCTCCTTCTCTATCTCTTTCTTGTTTACTTATAATTTCCCTAATTTCCCTAATATATAATTTCCCTTATTTTGTCTTTATATTTTTATTTTTATTGGGTTTATACTATCTCTAATACTCTACCTATTGCCCACCTTTTATTTCAATATATAAATTCTCACCTCGTGGGATCTTTTAGAAGATATTGCCTCAGGCGATAAATTGATTTGAGCGAAAGAGGGGAGTTGTGGTCACTATCGAGCTTGCGTTTGATTTTTCTTCTATTGTTCTTCATTTGTAATTAGATTACAATTTTCTATTTCCTGTTTCTTTCCATGTATTTTTTGGCAATAAATATTCTTATTATTATTATAATATTTTATCATATTATGAACACTACAAAATTTGTTATTAAAACCGTATATGTAATTAACTTATAAAATTTATTGTTTCTGAGATATTCAATTGTTTCTCCAAAATGTGCCCATTAGCAGTATTTAAAAAAACTGAAGAAAAAGTCATTTGAAAAACATCAAAAGTAGCAGAACTTTATGAACACGCTGTATAGCGTATCTAATACCTTTCAATAGTGTCATTTACCCATTGGCTTTAACTATTATCTGGCATAGTTTCAAAGCAAAATCTGAAAATATGTCGTTTTTAAATCATTCTTAAAAAGATATTGCGATTGGCACATTTTGGCGAAATAATTAAATAGCTCGGGAACTATGAAGCCTACACAGAACATCCTGTATAAGTGAAAATACACTCACCCTATATGTAACACATATTATTAAAATTGAATGATTTTAAACCAAATTTTAGAATTTTCACAGAAATTTAAAGAAATGTTTTCTGCACAAAACATTTTTTCAAATCTTCAAATTTCGGATATAAAATTTTTTAATTTGATAACAATCGTAGCTATTTCGGTGATTGATGTCAATTTTCAATGGATCATATCCCAGAATCTTTAATTAATTATATCTCAATAAGTGATTGGAATAACGACGTGAAAATACAAAGATTTTATAGCAACTTTAATTTTTTGTTTAGATTTTCTATAAAATCTCCATGAAAATAAATAGTAAAATGAAATGCAAATCAATTATTTCTTTCTACATTCGAAATTCCCCTGTTAATTTCGAAGGTTATTTTCGCTCTGAAGAACAAGTATAAATTAAAAGCAAATAACTCAAAGATAGAAGGATACAATCGACGACATCGATAGGTTCGGACTTAATGCGGATTTTAATCGATCTCGTAGAGTTGTGGAGGTTTAACACAGGTTTTGTGATAATTGTAAAAGCGGTCTTGCGGATTTAAACGTGTAAAGTTTCCATTTTAATCCAGGACAAAAGTTTTCTCGGAAAGGAATCGGGTCAAAACTCAAAATTAAACGAAACGAATAAAGTGTTAAAAAAAGGTGAAAGATAAGTTTTAAGGGAAAGATAAGTTTGAATTAGGTGAGTAGATAATTACTCTAACTAATTAATTAGGAGAATGTAGAGCATGTAGATTCTAAAACGATACTCTGTAGAGAACAGTTTAATGTAGGAAAATTTGATAAAAATTAAATAATTCCTGTTAGCTTTCATAAAAGGAAAAGAATTAATTAAAATTATCTTGCACAAAGTTCAAACAATGAATAAGCTTTAGCTCGTAATATGGTAAAAAGACAAATAAACGATAAAAGGTAATTCCCTTCAGGGACAATTTTGAAACCACAAATTAAATTTTTTTTCTTATTTAATTATAAAAGCTCCGTTCCGCGTTCTTGCTTTGTTCCGATATTGTTTTATTACTGCTCGTTTGCGCGTTGTAAACAGATTTAAAAAAAATTGCTATTAACGACAATTTTCCAAAAGACCATTTTTAATTTATGTCCCAATTTTCCGCGTAAATAAAAGTTTTCTGGAAAGAGGGCACGTCTCCAGGTAACGGTGCATCAAATTGTTTTCTCGTTTATGCAAACCTCGTCCTCCCCAACTTTAGATTATAACCATGAAGGAGAAAAAAACATCGAAGACTACTAACTTTCTTATTTAATATTCATTGTTTTTAGAACGATTTGAAACAATTTTTTGATTGATAAATATTGAATTATGTCTACAGGTACATTCAAGTATTTGCAAATGAATTAAAACTAGAACTAAAAGAATTCTGAGATAGGCGTACGTTTGACGTTTATTTTATAAAATGCTAAGTAAATTTGTTTTAAAATTCTTGTTATTTCATGTTTATATCTCAATTAGTTCTCGGGATATAATTTATTAAATATTAATATCTTTGTTTCTGACATCTATGATCACGCTTCAAATCAAAAAATTGTAGCTTCAAAATTGGAATATGTGAGGATATTATCTTAGGTACATTAAGTGCTAATTAAATTTGCTATTGAATGCTTTTTATCTCATGCTTATATGTCAATTAGATCCTGAGATATGATTCATAAATATCAACATCAATCAACACAGTATCTATGATTGTTATTGAATTAAAAAAATCATAACTCTGGAATTTGAATGTTTGAAGAAATATCTTTTGTCACACAAAATATTAATAAAATTTGATATAAAATGCTTGTTACCTCACGTCGATATCTCATTTAGTTTTTGAGATATAATTTATTAAATATTAATGTTTTTGATTCTGACATCTATGATCAAGCTTGAAATCAAAAAATTGTAGCTTCAAAATTTGAATATGTGAGGATATCATCTTGGGTATATTATGTGCTAATTAAATTTGGTATTGAATGCTTTTTATCTCATGCTGACATCTCAATTAGATCCTGAGAAATGATTCATAAAAATCGACATCAATCAACACTGTATCTAGGATTGTTATTGAATTAAAGAAATCATAACTCCGAAATTTGAATGTTGGAAGAAATGTCTTTCATCACACAAAATATTAATAAAATTTGATATAAAATGCTTATTACCTCACATCGATATCTCATTTAGTTCTTGAGATATGATTTATTAAATATTAATATCTTTGATTCTGACATTTATGATCACGCTTGAAATCAAAAAATTGTACTTTCAAAATTTGAATATGTGAGGATATTATCTTAAGTACATTAAGTGGTAATTAAATTTGCTATTGAATGCTTTTTATCTCATGCTGATATCTCAATTAGATTCTGAGAAATGATTCATAAAAATCGACATCAATCAACACAATATCTACGATTATTATTGAATTAAAAAAATCATAACTCCGAAATTTGAATGTTTGAAGAAATATCTTTTGTTACACAAAATATTAATAAAATTTGATATAAAATGCTTGTTACTTCACGTCGATATCTCATTTAGTTTTTGAGATATAATTTATTAAATGTTAATGATTTTGATTCCGACATCTATGATCAAGCTTGAAATCAAAAAATTGTAGCTTCAAAATTTGAATATGTGAGGATATCATCTTGGGTATATTATGTGCTAATTAAATTGGCTGTTGAATGCTTTTTATCTCATGCTGATGTCTCAATTAGATCTTGAGATATGATTCATAAAAATCGACATCAATCAACACTGTATCTACGATTGTTATTGAATTAAAAAATCATAACTCCGTAATTTGAATGTTTGAAGAAATATCTTTTGTTACACAAAATATTAATAAAATTTGATATAAAATGCTTGCTACCTCACGTTGATATATCATTTAGTTCTTGAGATATGATTTATTAAATATAAATATCTTTGTTTCTGACATCTATGATCACGTTTGAAATCAAAAAATTGTAGCTTTAAAATTTGATTATGTAAGGATATTATCTTGGGTACTTTAAGTGCTAATTAAATTTGCTACTGAATGCTTTTTATCTCATGTTGATATCTCGGTTAGATCCTGAGATATGATTCATAAAAGTCGACATCAATCAACACCGCATCTACAATTGTTATTGAATTAAAAAAATCATAATTCCGGAAGTTGAATGTTTGAACAAATATCTTTCGTTATACAAAATATCAATAAAATTTGATATAAAATGCTTGTTACCTCACGTCGATATCTCATTTAGTTCTTGAGATATAATTTATTAAATATTATTATTTTTGTTTCTGACATCTATGATCGCGATTGAAATCAAGAAATTGTAGCTTCAAAGTTTGAATATGCGAAAATGTTATCTTAGCTACATTAAGTGTTAATTAAATTTGCTATTGAACGCTTTTTATCTCATGCTTATATCTCAATTAGACCCAGAGATATGATTCATAAAAATCGACATCAATCAACACAGTATCTACAATTGTTATTGAATTAAAAAAATTATAATTCCGGAAGTTGAATGTTTGAAGAAATATCTTTCGTTATACAAAATATTAATAAAATTTGATATAAAATGCTTATTACCTCACGTCGATATCTCATTTAGTTCTTGAGATATAATTTATTAAATATTAATATCTTTGTTTCTGACATCTATGATTAAGCTTGAAATCAAAAAATTGTAGCTTCAATTTGAATATGTAAGAATATTATGTTAGGTACATTAAGTGTTAATTAAATTTGCTATTGAATGCTTTTTATCTCATCTTGATATCTCAATTACTTCCTGAGATATGATTCTTAGGGCGGGTTATACAATATACCGATAAATCTGTCTGACAACTATCCGACTGATAAAGTTATCGGGAGGATAAAGGATATGTTACCGTCAATCCGTATAATTTAAGTACTCAATACAATACTTAAGTAATGTATAAAATACATGGGGTGCCTAGACAATATGGCACCCCATTATGGTATGAAATATTGTGAAGATCATTGAAATCGACATGACATTTAAAGATTTTTATGGACTAGGTTGGGTTAGGTTTGGCTGAACTCCAAGTTCATACTATCTTTCATATTGAATGGTATAATGTTGGACTTCAACCAAACCTAACCAAACCCTACCTAACTTAACCAAGTCAAACGCAACCATCCTAACCCAACTCATAAAATTCCTCATATTGAATGATATGAAGCAGGAGCTTAACTAAGCCCAACCCAATCTAACAAATCTTCTAAGATTTTTGGAAATGAAAGGTGATGGTATGAAAGGAAGGTTTTCTTCTATGGTTGACTTGGGTTTGGTCTGAAACTTCAAATTATTAAGTATGAGGAACGTTACGAAGTTGGAGCACAACTCTATCCAACAATAGAAGAAAAAATCACGGAATATTTTGATTTATCCTTCTTTAGTTGAGTTGTGTTAACCTTCAACTTCATACCATCCCTCATATAACAAAAATCAAATCCAAAATTCTTTTGTGGTTGGATGGAGGTGGCTTGAGCTCCTACCTCATCCTTCTCAATATGAGGGATGGTATGAAACTAAAGCTCATAACATACCATAACATAACACAACCAAAATTTCGAATAATTTTTTATTTTTGGAAATATTCTATAATTTCTTCTTCCATATTTTAGGTTCGATTTTTTCTTCTATAGTTGGGTTGAGACAAGCTTCAACTTCATGTCATCCCTCATATAACAAAAACACAAATGGAAAACAACAAAACTTCTAAGTTCAAAACTTCATCACTAATCTTAAGAAGCCCGATAGAATATATTTATTCCATACTTACACAGAAACTATTGCTTTAAGTGCCAACCAGAAATTTATGACAAACGAAATTTCTTCTAAAGATATTCTCGATTATAAGACAAAATATACTATTACAATTTCCCACTTTCTTCATGTACATGAAGTTCCGGAATATGTAGTTGCTTCAAATTCTACCACATTTTTTTATGATTACCACATTTAAAAAAAAATTGGTAACATAGATATCTTGCGGAAGGAAACTCTCATATTGGCACCTCTGGGTACCCGATAAGTTATGCAGCCGATTACCCCGACAAAAATATCTGTAATTTGTAATACAGTACACACTAACTTATCGGCCAGATAACGTTATCTGGATGTTTATCGGCAAATTGTACAACCGACCCAAAATTAACATCAATCAATAAAATATCTATGATTATTATTAAGTTAAATATAATAATATATACGCTATTTGAAGTTTTAAAGAAATGTCTTTTATTACATAAAATGTAACAAGAATAAATTTATTTAGGACTCATACAGAAAAAAAGGAAAATTACAAATATAGGGTATAACACAAAAAAAGAAAATAAAAACGTTCTAAAAGCGTCCATCGACCGGAATCTTTTAGCCGGTGTAACATAATGAGAAATTATGCAGATAATTAAAAAAAATAAAAATAAAATTTCGAGTAATTAAGAAATCCGCTTCATCCTTCCTATAACATCAATAATTGGGGCGCCCGATAATGGATCAGTGGGTGGGTGGAGGCGCTCTCATCATTCGATGTAATGTAACGTTCGGGATGTTTTTGCATACTTTAGTTGTTAGCTGTAGTCCTCGTTGCGCAAATGGTGTTACGCCTATTTTTTCGTAGAGGAGTGCGTTGGAAGGGTTGTACAACGGGTTGTTCGGATGCCTCATTTTAGTTATTCTCCTAAGCGCATCCCGTTCTCCGACTTCCAGGTGGCGTATAGTTTCTTTGGTGGAGAAGAAGGTGAACAAACCACCGCATTCAATTAACCATTACTTTTGCGCACTAGGGACTTAAAATGAGCAGCCCTAGTTTTACATTTCATTTTTGTCTTTATTGCATGGACACTAAATTTAAATTTGTTGTCCAATAAGACATGGCTAAGTAAGTATTTCACCGTAGTTGAAGGAGATACATTCATACCAGAGATGAAAATGATTGGCGATCTTTCGTGAACACGGTGAAGCGGGATGAAGAACTAGGTTTTATTGGAATTCTCCATTTTTTAAACCAGTCCTCAGTCTTCTCCAACATATCTTGCATCTTGCTAATCAAGGTGTTTATGTTTTTGGCGTGAGCTACAATGACAGTATCGTCGGCGTGTTGGAGGACTAGGAGTTGATGTAAAGAAAGGTAGGGTCGCCGTTGTAAATATCGTGAAAAAAGGTTGTAGAAAGAAGGGGACGAGCCTTGGGGGAGATCCTGCTGCATACATTTTGGATTCTGATTTGTGATGTGCGATTTGATAAGAATTTGTGAATTATATTAAGAAAGTAAAACGGAACATTAAGTTGAAAAAATTTATAAATCAGCCCATGATGCCATACTGAATCAAAAGCTTTTTTAATATCTAGGAATAAAGCGGCCGACAATAGTTTCTGTGTGTGAGCAACTTAGCAGTTTGAAATTAGCACAGTTAGGAGGTTTTTTATTAACAATTTCAAGTTGTTGCTTTAATTGTTGTTTTAATGAACGTCTCAAACATCTTACCTAACACTGGAAGGAGAGATATAGGACGATCAATGGCTGGATCGTCAGGGGCACCGTCGCTCTTGGAATACAAATAATTATAGATTTCCTCCATTCTTTTGTAAAAAGGTGTTTTTTCAAACAATAATTTAACATTCCTCTAATATAATTGTGTATTTTTAAATCAAGGCCTTTTAAGATTTTTCTAGACATATTGTTGTGACCGCGGGCAGTGTTCCTTCCGTTCTGGAGAATCTCGAAATATTCGTCTTCTTCTATAAAGATTTCTTAAGGTGTAGGTGTTCCATTTGCAAACACCGACACATACCATTCGTCTACAAGATTTTTATGCGATTGATCGAAGTCCACTTAAGATAATTAGCATGGATGTCGTGTATTTCTATATAGCAGCGGTGCAATTATGGGACGTTTTCTGTATTAGGATAGTTTCTTGATTTCATTCCAATAGGTTTTTCCTTTACATCTACTTATATTGCTTATATTATTATCTCGACAAGTATGGTCACAAAGCTTTAAAATGTTCTGTCTCATAATGCTTACTATATTACACATTTTCCAATAAACAGCAAGAAGGTAATCCATTCAAAAAACCAGTAAGCGTTTCAATGATAAATAATCATAAAATTATCTACTCATCATCATAAGCAAAAAAGAATTCGAATACATCTTTTTATTTTCGATAAACACAATATATTAATTAAATATTTAAATAAGATTTTTTAAGCCAAAAGGTCACTTCATCAGGTATTATCTCATCAAAAGATAGAATTAAGGCAATTTCAAATTTTTCAACACCTAAAACTTTAAAAGAACTAGAACGATTTCTAGGTATGATCAACTTTTACCATAGATGTGTACAAAATTTAATACTTGTTCCTCTCTATCTTCTTGCAAATAATGTTCGAAAATTTAAAATAAAAGCTATTGTAGAATAGAATCGGCTAGAAAACTGCCTTAATAGTTTTCAAGAAACAACAAATTCTTTAGCAAAGTCTATTATTTTAGCTCACAATTGTAAGTTTGAAAAATTTACTTTATCAACAGATGCGTCCAATTATTCTATGGGAGCTGTGTTAGCACAACAAATTAATAATATTTTTCAACCTATAGCATATTTCTCCAAAACATTATCTCCTTGTTAAGAACTCGATATTCGATCGAGAATTGTTGGCAATTTATTCATCAATTGCAGCTTTAATAAAAAGTAGACCTTTATTTATAATCCTAAAAAATAATCGAAAACAATCAATTAGCATGGATTGATTAAAGCCAGCATATAAAAATTAATTAACGTCTTTAATTATTAATTTTTATTAATTACGTCTTGAGATATAATTTATTAAAGATTAATATTTTTGATTCTGACATTTACTGTATCGCTTGAAACCAAAAAAAATGTAGTTTCGAAATTTGAATATCTGAGGATATTATCTTTGTCACATTAAATTCTAATTAAATTTGCTATTGCATGGTTTTTATATCATCCAGATATCTCAAATAATTCCTGAGATATGATTAATATCTACGATTATTATTAAATTAAAAATATCATACCTCCGGAATTCAAAAGTTTTATTAAAATGTCTTTTCTTACTCAAAATAGTAAATAATCTTTGGTATAAAATCCTTGTTATCTCACATCGATATCTCATTTAGTTCTTCAGATATAATTTATTAAAAATTAATAACAATAATTCGTAAAAATTAATTTCAATCAACACAATATCTACTATTGTTATTAAATTAAAATTATATCTTCGATATTTAAAGGTTTGAAGAAATGACATTTGTTGCAAAAAATACTTACTAAATTTGATTTAAAATCCTTAATAATTCACATCGATATCTCAGTTAGTTCCTGAGATATAAGTCATTAAAGATCATTATCTTTGATTGTGACATCTATCATCGCGTTTAAAATCGAAATATAGCTTCTAAATTTTAATATGTGAGGATATTATCTTTGGCACATTATGTACTAATTAAATTTGCTATTAAATGTTGTTTATCTCATGTTGATATCTCAATTAGTTTCTGAGATATGATTCAATCAACAAAATATCTACGATTATTGTTAAATTCATATTAAAAATATCATATATTCGAAATTTGAAGGTTTGAAGAAATGACTTTTGTCGCACAAAATACTTATTAAATTTGCTTTAAAATGTAAATGTAAAAATGTATTATCTTACATCGATATCTCAGTCAGTTCTTGAGATATAAGTTATTAAATATTATCTTTAATTCTGACATCTACGATCGCGTTTGAAATCGAAAAATTGTAGCTCCTAAGTTTGAATATGTGAAGATATTATCTTAGGTACATTAAGTGCTAATTAAATTTGCTGTTAAATGATTTTTGTCTCATGTCGATATCTCGTTTAGTTCTTGAGATATGATTCATTAAAAATTAACATCACTAAATACAATATCTACGATTGTTATTAAATAAAATCATATCTTCGAAAATTGAAGGTTTGAAGAAATGTCTTTTGTTACATAAAATAGAAATTAAATTTGTTTTAAAATCATTGTTATCTCACGTCGATATCTCATTTAGTTCTTGAGATATAATATATTAAAGATTAATATCGTTGTAAGTAACATTTATAATCATACTTGAAATCAAAAAATTGTAGCTACAAAATTTGAATTTGTGGAGATATCATGTTAAACACTTTAAGTGCCAATTAAATTTGCTGTTGAATGATTTTTGTCTCATGTTAATATCTCAATTAGTTCTTGAGATATGATTCATTAAAAATTGACATCACTAAATACAGTATCTACGATTGTTATTAAATAAAACCATATCTTCGAAAATTGAAGGTTTGAAGAAATGTCTTTTGTTACATAAAATAGAAATAAAATTTGTTTTAAAATCATTATTTTCTCACGTCGATATCTCATTTAGTTCTTGAGATATAATATATTAAAGAATAATATCTGTGTAAGTCACATTTATAATCATACTTGGAATCAAAAAATTGTAGCTACAAAATTTGAATTTGTGAAGATATCATGTTAAACACATTAAGTGCCAATTAAATTTGCTGTTGAATGATTTTTGTCTCATGTTGATATCTCAATTAGTTCTTGAGATATGATTCATTAAAAATTGACATCACTAAATACAATATCTACGATTGTTATTAAATAAAATCATATCTTCGAAAATTGAAGGTTTGAAAAAATGTCTTTTGTTACATAAAATAGAAATAAAATTTGTTTTAAAATCATTGTTATCTCACGTCGATATCTCATTTAGTTCTTGAGATGTAATATATTAAAGATTAATATCTTTCTATGTAACATTTATAATCATACTTGGAATTAAAAAATTGTAGCTATAAAATTAGAATTTGTGAAGATATCATGTTAAACACATTAAGTGCCAATTAAATTTGCTGTCGAATGATTTTTGTCTTATGTTGATATCTCAATTAGTTCTTGAGATATGATTCATTAAAAATTGACATCACTAAATGCAATATCTGCGATTGTTATTAAATAAAATCATATCTTCGAAAATTGAAGGTTTGAAGAAATGTTTTTTGTTACATAAAATAGAAATAAAATTTGGTATAAAAAATTTTAATTTGTGAAGATATTATCTTAGGCATATTAAGTGCTAATTAAATTTGCTATTAAATGCTTTTTATCTCATGCTAATGTCTCAATTAGTTTCTAAGATATGATGCATTCAAAATTGACATCACTAAATACAATATCTACGATTGTTATTAAATAAAATCATATCTTCGAAAATTGAAGGTTTGAAGAAATGTCTTTTGTTACATAAAATAGACATAAAATTTGTTTTAAAATCATTGTTATCTCACGTCGATATCTCATTTAGTTTTTGAGATATAATATATTAAAGATTAATATCTTTATAAGTAACATTTATAATCATACTTGGAAGCAACAAATTGTAGCTAGAAAATTTGAATTTGTGAAGATATCTTGTTAAACACATTAAGTGCTAATTAAATTTGCTGTTGAATGATTTTTGTCTCATGTTAATATCTCAATTAGTTCTTGAGATATGATTCATTAAAAATTGACATCACTAAATATAGTATCTATTATTGTTATTAAATAAAATCATATCTTCGAAAATTGAAGGTTTGAAGAAATGTCTTTTGTTACATAAAATAGAAATAAAATTTGTTTTAAAATCATTGTTATCTCACGTCGATATCTCATTTAGTTTTTGAGATATAATATATTAAAGATTAATATCTTTGTAAGTAACATTTATAATCATACTTGGAATCAACAAATTGTAGCTTCAAAATTTGAATTTGTGAAGATATTATCTTAGGCACATTAAGTGCTAATTAAATTTATTATTAAATGCTTTTTATCTCTTGCTGATGTCTCAATTAGTTTCTAAGATATGATTCATTAAAAATTGACATCACTCAATACAATATCTACGATTGTTATTAAACAAAATTATATCTCGGAAATTTGAAGGTTTGAAGAAATGTCTTTTGTTGCATAAAATAGGAATAAAATTTGACATAAAATCCTTGTTATCTTTACGTCGATATCTCATTCGGTTCTTGAGATATGATATATTACAGATTAATATCTTTGTATGTAGCATTTGTAATCATACTTAGAATCAAAAAATTATAGCATCAAAATTTGAATTTGTGAAGATATCATCTTAAACACATTAAGTGCCAATTAAATTTGCTGGTAAATGATTTTTGTCTCATGTTGATATCTCAATTAGTTTTTGAGAAAATACCGATTAATGTTTGATATCTCTCAACACAATATCTGCGGTTGTTAATAAATTAATAAAATTATATCTTCGAGACTTGAAGGTTTCAGAAAATGTGTTTAGTTATATAAAATAGAGATTTTGTTAGCTGCTATAAAATTTTTGTTATTTCACGCCGATATCTCAATAAATTCCTGAGATGTGATTAATTAAAAATTTACATCGTTCAACATTATTAAATAAATGTAGCTTTGAAGTTTGTGTAAGTGATGATATGATCATATACAGGGTAATTCAAATTCGATCCTTATCATTGGGATCTTAGAAACCATAAAATATACAAAAATTATTAAATGGGGGCAAAGTTGCATATCTTAGAGCACCAAATTATGTTGTTTAAAAAAATCACGAGCAACATTGATTTGATTTAGAATCCATTTGTATTGCAGCTGGAGGGTTTCTTGCTGGATATTCTGTTATTCCTCTTGATTCCAGTTTGCGTAACCCCTAATTCTAAGTGCAAGTTCGTGCGTAGATTTTGAATTATTATTTTTTATCTAAAACAGTACTTAATCGAGTTTGCAGATTTTGATTTGTATAAATAGAAATATTCTTCTTTCAGGCTGTAAGTTTTTATTTATTATTTATACCTCATTTATTATGTTTTCTTGAACTTCTTTATTCCTTCTATAACCGTACATTCTCCGTGGCTTCTGAAAAGCTCCACATTCAACCAAATGTTGATCTAATCTGATCCAAAAATGTTGTTAAAAAATGATAATCTCTAAGATACGATCTTTTATGGTTTCTGAGATCCCAATGGTAAAGGTCAAAATTGAACTACCCTGTATACAATAAATGCTAATTTAATTTGCATTTGAACGTTTTTCATCACATATTGATATCCCAATTCGTTTCTGAGCTCCTTAAATCTTAACGCATCCTTAAACCCCAATATTTCCCCGGGCCACATTTAAAAATTAAAGTTAATTTTTTTAGATTTCAGATTATCGTTTTCCTTTCAAAAAATCTTCTCATCCCGTTTGCGTGCACCACGGAAGAACCAAATCCGTCGCGTTCCTAAGAGATTGCGACGAAGATGTTTTACCATTAACAGCAAGATACGAGTATTTAGAAGCTGCAAGTTGCCGTTGCCAATTATGTTCATCATCTGACACAAGTTGTGAAGGGGTCAGATACCGAACGAATCGCTCGCATCCGGATCGATTAGGATTTGGGATTCGCCAATAAAAAAATAAATGTTTATTAAAAATGTTATTGAATGTATTTATTTCTTGAAAATATTTAAAAATATACTATGAATGAGGCAATTTATTTTTTTTATTTATTCTACCCTGAATCTTGTTTATTACAGGTTAAATAAAGAGGTAGGTAAAACAATTCTCGTTTTATGTTAGTGAGGTAAATAGCTTGTAAAAAAGGGAAGCTAATGTTTTCACAAGGAAATTAAAAGGGATGTTGTAAAGGAAGTAACGATTTGACGTCAACTGTTACGATATAAAAATTCTTTGTTTAACTTAATCAATATAAACACAATTCGAAATGATGAAGCGCTTGCATGTAATTTTACATCTAGGTAAAACCAATAAATTACCGCTGAATATTCCACAAAGTCCCAATTCAATTTTTCTGGGAAATTTGCTATACTTTATTCGCGTAGTTTTCCAGAATAGATTAAAATTCATCGCCCCACTTCGCCGTTGATGCAAATTCAAGAATCCTTTTATTATACGGTAAGCAACGATCAACACCTACATAATGAAAGGGTTTTGAAGTCAAGACGTTCATTCATTATCTTATCAACAACTTTATTAATTCAAAATTTTCTAAGAAATTGCATTTGGGTTCTTAGTATTCAAATGGGATCAATAAAAAGGTTACACGATAATAATGCAAGACAATAACTCGATAATACAAGAGAATAACTTGATAATACAAGACAATAACTTGAAATATTAAATGGTGGGGTGCAGTTTCGACGTAATTCCGAGGAAAAGAGTCCCCGAACCTATCGTAAATTGCTCCCTCAAGCGTAAGAAACCTCCTCCTCTGGCGTAGGTTAGTTAATGACCCGTTTTATGGGCAAGGATCTTTTCCAGTTTGTTCCTGATAATGCTAGCGATCTTCCTTTCGTGTCTTAGCATATATTAAGACTGCGTCGGTGACAATCTTTTTGTGGTGTAATGCACTAAATATTCAAAATTTGTAAAGCTCTACTTATCAACCTTGGCTACTTTTAATCTTGTAAAAATTGTAGATGAAATTTAATTTAAAAAAAAAGGAATACAAAAAAAGATTTCAAATGCGATTTTGAAATAATATATAATAATTTAATGATAAACAATTTGTTGAAAAATGAAGTTTTATAATTTTTAGTTTCCGTTGGCAATAATTAAATGGAAACTATAAAATTTATGAAAAATTTTTTTTACTAAATTCATTTTTAAGTCAATTATTAAAAATATAAATGTAGGATTTGAAATGTAGGAATTAAGACATCGTTATGAAATAAAGAACAAGATAGCAAATTTGATGAAGATTTAATGTGCCCTAAATAATTTCCTAATTTCCGTAAACGTCGTTGTTATAATTTTTTAAATCCAACTTTGCATATTCGATTATTATAGATTTGAAACGTGGAGCATTAACAAATCCTATCTCAAGAACGAATTGAAATATAGAAGTTTAGAAAATCTTATCTCAAGAACGAATCGAGATATCATCATGAAATAAAGAGCATTTATAGAATTGTTAACAAATATTTAATGTGCCGCAAATAATTTCTTAATTTCAATAAACGTCGTTGTTATCATTTTTTTAAATCTAACTTACGATATGAATATTGTAGTTTTGAAATATGGGGCTTTAACAAATAGCATTTCCACAACGAATTGAGATATTGCTATAAAACAACGAACATTTTATAGAAAATTTGATGAAGATTTTATGTTCCCTAAATAATTTCTTATTTTTTTTATGATTTTTTATCCAACTTCATATATTTTATTATTACAGATTTGAAATGTGGTCACTTTAAAAAATGGTATCTCGTCAACAAATTAAAATATCGTTATAAAACAAAGAACATTTTAACGAAAATTTGATGAAGATTTAATGTGCCTTAAATAATTTATTAATATCAATAAACATTGTTCCTATGATTTTTTCAAATCAACCTCTATATATTTCATTGTTGCACGAATTGAAATACCGGTATAAAACACAAAACATTTTAAAGCAAATTTGATGAAGATTTAATGTGCCACAAATAATTTCTTAATTTCAATAAACGTCGTCGTTATCATTATTTTAAATCTAACTTACGATATGATTATTGTAATTTTGAAATATGGGACTTTAACAAATAGCATTTCCACAACGAATTGAGATATTGGTATAAAACAACGAACATTTTATAGAAAATTTGATGAAGATTTTATGTTCCCTAAATAATTTCTTATTTTTTTTATGATTTTTTATCCAACTTCACACATTTTATTATTACAGATTTGAAATGTGGTCACTTTAAAAAATGGTATCTCGTCAACAAATTAAAATATCGTTATAAAACAAAGAACATTTTAAAGCAAATTTGATGAAGATTTAATGTGCCTTAAATAATTTATTAATATCAATAAACATTGTTCCTATGATTTTTTCAAATCAACCTCTATATATTTCATTGTTGCACGAATTGAAATACCGATATAAAACACAAAACATTTTAAAGCAAATTTGATGAAGATTTAATGTGCCACAAATAATTTCTTAATTTCAATAAACGTCGTTGTTATCATTTTTTTAAATCTAACTTACGATATGATTATTGTAGTTTTGAAATATGGGACTTTAACAAATAGCATTTCCACAACGAATTGAGATATTGGTATAAAACAACGTTTTATAGAAAATTTGATGAAGATTTTATGTTCCCTAAATAATTTCTTATTTTTTTATGATTTTTTATCACACATTTTATTATTACAGATTTGAAATGTGGTCACTTTAAAAAATGGTATCTCGTCAACAAATTAAAATATCGTTATAAAACAAAGAACATTTTAAAGCAAATTTGATGAAGATTTAATGTGCCTTAAATAATTTATTAATATCAATAAACATTGTTCCTATGATTTTTTCAAATCAACCTCTATATTTATTTATTTATTTATTGCTGCCAGTGGACACAAAACGGGACAAACCCAAAAGATTGTGTCACTACATTGACAAAAACTACTATATTACAAATACATTGTGCGGTTAATTACGAATAAATTAACTAAAAACAATAATTATTCTATAAAGCAGAAAATAAAATTAAGAAAAATAAAGCATACATTTGTTTACGCTACAGTAATGTTGATCAGTGCTTTCTGTAACTCAACTTTTACTGCTTCTACGCTTTTGAAACATTCTGTGGATCTTATGACAAAGCCCAACATTCGCAGCGCCTTTCCAACCACTCCATCAACGTGACCAGAAAATGTAAGCTTGTTGTTAAACGTAACACCAAAATCTTTAATTTGAGATGCTCTAGGTAAGACATAGTTTTCCAATTTGTACTCATATCTGATGGCATTCGAACTTCTTGAAAAAGATATAACATTACATTTAATAGGATTAAGTGTCCTAAAATTATCATTGCAATAGACTTGCAGTGCGTCAATGTCACGCTGCATCCTCGAGCAGTCGAGTGTAGAGGAAATACGTGCAAACAATTTCAAATCATCAGCATACATTAAGCACTGGGAGTGTTTTATGACTGTGAAAATGTCATTGATGTAAATATTGAAAAGGAGAGGGCCAAGATGGCTACCTTGAGGTACACCTGACGGGACGGACATTACATCAGAATAGTATCCATTAATAGATACTACCTGAGTTCTTCCACGTATATAAGAAGCAATCAATCGCAACAAATAGTTATCAATTCCCATAATCCGAAGCTTTGACAACAGAAGATTGTGATCAACGCGATCGAAAGCCTTACTGAAGTCAGTATAAACGGCATCCACTTGAGTTACTTGATCAAGAGCAGTAAAAATATAATTACTGTACTCAAGCAAGTTACTCTCTTCCGAGCGACCCACAAAAAAGCCGTGCTGTCTAGTATCAATTTTATTTTTAGTGAAGAAAAATAGCCGTTTATAAATTAGCTTTTCAAAGATTTTGCTTAACACAGATAAAAAAGATATTGGTCTATAATTGGATACATCACTTCTATTACCAGATTTAAAGATAGGAACTATATGTGCCTGCTTCCAAAAACGTGGAAA
This sequence comes from Onthophagus sagittarius, assembly GCA_036711965.1. Taxonomy (NCBI): domain Eukaryota; kingdom Metazoa; phylum Arthropoda; class Insecta; order Coleoptera; family Scarabaeidae; genus Onthophagus; species Onthophagus sagittarius. The sequence continues at coordinate 68,336,992 of JASERS010000003.1, forward strand.
AACTCCAGATTCAATGGATTTGTTCAGTATAATAGTTACAGGTAGCGACAAAGACGCGTAACATTCTTTAATAAAAATTGCTGGTATACCATCCGGACCCGGACCCTTTGCAGCATCAATTCCTGCCAGTACCTCCTCAACCTCAACCTGATCGAAGCAAGTTGCAACTGTACCACTGATGTCGGACGTGACACCAGACACCGCATCAGTCTGGTTGATTGAGTACACAGAATGAAAAAAATTTGCGAACAATAAACAGATGGACGAAGGATCGGAAGCTGTGCAATCATCCAGGTGTACCGCAGACGGTATATTATTGCTGCCCTTTCTTCGTTTTAAGAATGACCAGAAATGTTTGGGATTGTGTGTTATATTTATTTCTGCACGGCTAACATAATTTTTATAATCCCGATCAATAAGGAATTTTGCTCGCCCTCTCAGCAGAGAAAAGGTAAGATAATCAACGTGATTTCCATAACGCTTCCATTTCCTATGCGCCTTCCTCTTTTCATTAATCGTCCGCACAGCACTGAACGAAAACCACACGGGGAAACCACTCATTCTTTTATGCATTTTGGGAACATGTTTCTCAATACCGCGATGCAAGTGGCCATAAAATGCATCCACAGAATCATCAACATCATCGCCCTCCAACTCTCTTTCCCAGTTAACCTCATTAAAATGTGAATTGAGTAAATCAAAATTTGCTTTTCTGTAGTTATAGCAAGCGGGAGAGTTATATTTAAGATTTGGAGGTGCGATTACCCGACAGGAAAACTCAAGAGTAGTGTGAGATATGTCTTCAAGAATTAAAGGGCTATCGCTGAGCGCTATGTCAGAGATAGAACAAAAATTTGCAATAATAAGATCCAAAGTATGGTTGTAGGCATTAAAATGGCGATTAAATTGATTAAGGCCGCAGAGGGACAAGGCATCCAGAAAATCACGAGATCGAGCACTACTGCATGACGGTACACAATGACGAAGGTAGAGATCAATCTCTCATTTAATTTCTGGCAAGTTAAAATCGCCACATATAAGAAATTTGTCGTCAGGATATCGCCGTGTGAGTACAGTAAGTTGATCTATAAATGAATAGAGTGCTAAGTTATCATTTGGACGAATATATACACAGCAAACATGTAGCGAAGAACCCCCGGTCTTAACCGTTACACTCACTACCTCAAGATTCACAAACCAGTCAGTATGGGCTACCGCCGGTATAGCAGTAGACACCCCAATTAAGACACCCCCACTCTTCGAAAGGTCCTCATCGTTGCCGTTTGTCCTGTCGCACCTGAAAACATTATAAAGATCCGGAGACAGTTCTGCCGAGTATATGCCAGGATGCAACCAGGTTTCGGTTATGCAAATAAGATCAAAATCAAAATTTAACAAGCTAGTGAAAAAAGATTTCAACTTAGTTCTTAGACCACGCACGTTCTGATAGTAAACGCTAATCGAAGACATTGTGAACAGTAATATTTAATTGAATATAAATATATGAACAATTTAGTGTCGCCAAAACCGATCACATCCTGTCCACATCGGCCTCACTCCTGATAGGCAAAGGACGTGCGTCATCACTTTTTCGGACAAAGATTTGGCAGTTGCGAGTCCATACATATTTGTAACCCTTATCCTTAGCAACCCTTCTTGTCTTCCCAAAGAGATCCTTGTTCGCAGGCGATAAATGCTCGTTGATAAAACAACGATCAGATACACCACGGATCGCAAGACCCGGCGCAGACCCAGCTGGTGCTGATCTTCTTTAGAGCTTAGCTGCCGCCAAGAAATTGTCCCGCTTGAGACAATTTCTTTTATATATTTCATTGTTTCACGAATTGAAATACCGGTATAAAACACAAAACATTTTAAAGCTAATTTGAAAAATAAAACCAAGAACTATCGTTGTCAATGAATTCGCATTTCATTCTTGTTTCACAAAAAAAATCTTTAACCTATGCAGAACTAGCATTAAAATGGGGTGAAATTCAAAAAGAATACAACTCAATGAATGTAGACGTTTTTTGTATCAATAGAGACGGAATTCTTTTAAAAAGCAAGGCTTCAAATCCTCATGTAAAAATCTTATTAAATTCACCAAAAATAGAAATATTATATCCGAATATAAAGAAAGTCAATTAGGAAACTTTGAATGCATACTCAGTAATAATCTGCAATGTGGCAGCAGATTTACAAGATGGCGGTCTAAGTGCATTTCTAGTAAAAAAAGACATTAGACACAGATATTGTAATCGTATTATCTCCCACATAACCAACAAACCTAAACATAAAGTTCAAACCTTAACAGGTAATGTAAATGCTTTTCATAAGTTGGTTAAAGAAGGACTTTACTTCATGCTCAATTATTATAAAATAATTGTAAGCGACGCGGCTCCAACAGCACTAATAGCTTGTGCTAAATGTTGAAAAACTGTATCCGAAACCTGCAAAGTTTCAAATCCTTCAAAAGTCCTTCAATTGCGGACAAGTTGCGACAAGCACAACCAATAGAAAAAATCCCGTCAATAAAATTTAAATCTGCCAACAAGAAACCCGATGAAATGGAAAGTTCCATAACCCAAAACTCTAAAATATACAAACCAATTACCACTCACAACTTCATTATCGGCGCATACATGGATTAAAGCAACAAACCTATCAATTCTAACAGACGAAAACTTATTGAGTAACTCAGAGCGTGCTTCGCCGAAAACTTCAACATCGATTCCTTCGTAAATATTTCCGGTAACCGTGCGTGCTTACATTGTGATGCTTGAATTCTGGATACAAACGCCCCTCCTGCAACGTTCCCCGATCAACAGCAACCAAACGATGATGGAAATATTAGAGGTTTTACCTACTGAACCTGGCTGCTTATAGCAATCATCAAATAAAACGTCCAAAAGATGAATGCAGTAACACCTCAAACAGGCATATATGCCCTCTCACGCCCGGTTACGATCTAGAACCACGCGGGTCACGCACGCTACTCACGTGAATATTATAGATGAATCACGTGAGTCACGCGTGGGTTCACGTCAATTCACGTTACTCACACTCGATCAGGTGATCAAATGTATGAATCATGTTTGATTATTAATTAATCGTGTTTTCTAGAATGGCAGAATTAACAGAGTATTTAGTTTTATTTATATTTAATTCAATTTCAATTCAATTTCAGAACATTATGTTCTGAAATAAATGAGGCTATTATAAAATTAAAATAAATAATAAAAGCTGGCATATTCTTATGGATAATATTTAGTTTAACGTTTTAAAGATCTTGCTCCATTTATCATAAATTTAAGCTAAATTTTGTTTTATTTCATTAGTTTATAGAATGTTTTTACAATAAATATACACTTCGTTAAATCGTATTTACTTAAAAATGCATTCAAATTTTGACCTCAATATTTAGCCACTGAAAATGTTACTAATACTCCGGAAAACATCAGAAACTTTATTCAGATCATAGGTAATACCAACTGAAACCCTACAAAATTTTCCTTAAATCAACAAGTATTATAAAAACAAAACGAAGTATGGTGCAGAAGTTATAAACTTTTAAAAAGTATGGTAAAATCGACTTTTATAAGTACGTCTCTTTACTATTAAGGAACACACCTTTCTTGCTAATTATATGGAGATAATAGGATTCATTTATTTTAGTTTCAGTAAATCTAAATTCGATGCTGTTTTTATCTAGGCAACTTTTATTTATGACCGTCATAAAAACCTGACAAGAAATTCATAAGGCTCTGTGTTGTTTAACGTAACATATTTGAACAAATAAATAGTGGTCAATATGGTCAACTCGACATTTAGGGCTTAAACTTAAAATCTTTCTTAAGACTAAAAACTCATTCGGACTGTTGCCAGATGAGGGAAGTAAAATTCACCAGATCATAGGAAAAACTATTTTCAATCCTTCTTTTACTATTTTTTTTTTAATTTTTCAATTTACTTATAGCAAAAATAAATCAACATTTCGTTTATAGTTTAGAATAATTGACAGTACATAGTTCATACTGTAAACAAGTTTGGAGTTTGGAGACACAACAACTCATGCTACCAATAAGTTGGCAGACTTGAAACTGATGAGCAGAACATTGGAGATATAATAGCTCAGGTTAGTAACAAATTGGCAATCTTTACGATGATGTACAGTACTGAATGAATACTTACAAGACTTAAAGATGAGAACAAGTTATATTTTCAATTTCTCCATCACATTTTACACATCGTTATAAAAATAAATCTTGATTTTCAAAGTGAAAGTTCAAGAATGTGATGAAAGTTCATATAATATTCCCAAACATAACGATGTATTTTCAAATGATATTGGAATATTAAATGAAACGTGAAATATTTCAAAAAGGGGCACTTGACAACATTAATCCTCAAAGTACTTTGCCGTCCATTAGCAGATATGTACTTGAAATGTGGACTTGAAGAAATTGTTAATGAAAATGTCAAAAAATAGCTGACGCACATCCTATGATAGTATCATTAAATTGTCTCAATTTTTATGTTTCATTTTGCAACGAAATCAAAAAGGTTTAAATGTAACAAAAATATCATGATCAAAAGCTGTGTATACTAAAGTTGGAAAGGTTGGAATGTACACTTTTTTCTTTATTTTCAGTACAAATCTGGGTGCATTTATTTTCTTCTGTGCGGCAATACTGGTAATAGTTCAAGTTGCCAACAATTTAGCAGACTTCATACTAAGTTGGGAGGTATTATAGCTCATGTTGTATGTCGTTAAAGAAATATATAGTCTGTAGATCTGTAGAATCTGCCATCAAGCAGATTTCAAAATGATGGCCAGGACTTTGGAGGTATAAAAGTTCATACTACCAACATGTTGACTATCTTTAAATGTTTAAGTGTTTGGAGCATTATTGTTATTGATTGGGAGAATTTCGTTATTGATGATGTGTATTTGACGTTTTAGTATAATCATGAAAGAAAATGACAAAATTTGAAAAGATCGTGGAGATTTTTTTTTTAATGAAGAATTGACTTGCATACCAAATTGAACATTGAACCTTCCTCTTTAAAATGATGTATAACTCGTTGTTTCAATTTGCAATCGAGTCTACCCAACAAATGTTAAGGAATAATATGTTTTTGACGTTTTAGTAGAATTACGAAAAATATGACAATATTTGCAAGATCGTGGAAGTCTTATTTTTGAAAACGAAGAAATGGCTTATATATCAAATTGAAGATTGAACCTTCGTTTTTCAAGTGATGTATAAGTCTTTGTTTCAATTTGAAATTGGATTTACTTAAGACATGTTAAAGGATGATGTGTTTTTGACGTTTTAGTAGAATCATAACAATATGATAAAATTTGAAGAAGATCGTGAGGGTCTTATTTTTGAAATGAAAAAATGACTTATATACCAAATTGAACGTTGAACCTTCCTCGTTAAAGTAATGTATAACCCGTGTTTTTGACGTTTTTGATTATGACAAAATTTGAAAGGTCGTAGAGGTTTTATTTTTGAAAATGAGGAAATGGTTTATACATTAATTGAAGGTTGAACCTTCGTTTTTCAAAAAACTTTACAACAATTTGGCAGGTATTATAGAAACAAAAAAAGAACTATAGATAGTGCTTGTAAAAGAGTAAGCACTGCTGGGAGAAGATATTTTCATTGTAAATGAACCATAGGATTAATATACGTATTTTTCAATGATCTTTGCCTTTGTACAAATTTTAAATTTTTAAATTCCTCAATATACCCATCTTAAAAAAATCTTCTGAAATTTGATTTATCAAGGTTTTGAAGCTTTTTTTAATATGGTTTGTCTTAAAAAGATGGTATTTCGTAATCAGTGCAATGTTAAGAAATTGTCGTAAGAAATCGTCATCGTTCAACACTTATATAAGTATTTGTTTTTAATTGGTTTATTTTTTCCCTCTTTATTGATGATTTATTGCCTCTGAATTCATGATTAATAACTTTATCCACTTTGTATTTGACAATACACACGATGCATACAGACATAGCATTTATTGACATTTATGTTCGTTCAATGTGAACATCACAGAGAAATTAATAATTTACCAATTACGTATTACGTTTAACGTTTATGTTCATTGTGAACGAGGACAAATTGCTTTAAAATGTTTTTTGTTTCATAACGATATCACAATTCGTTCTTGAGATATATTTTTTTAAGATCTTACATTTCAAATTTATAAGAATAAACATCCTGAGTTAGATTAAAAAATCATTACAACGATGTTTATGGAAATTAAGAAATTATTTATGGCACCTCAAATATTCAGCAAAAGTCCTTTAAAATGTTCTTTATTTCATGATGATATCTCGATTCGTTCTTGAAATACGATTTATTAAAATCTATGGTTCATTCCTGCAGTAAATATTCAGAGTTGGATTTAAAAAATCATAACAATGATATTTATGGAAACTAAGAAATTATTTATGGCACATTAAACTCGCTTTAAAATGTTCTTTATTTCATAATGACATCTCAATTCGTTCTTGAGAAACGATTTTTTAAAAGTTATATTTCTAATTAATTAATTCATAACAATGAAATATCGATAACTATACCATAATTTCAAATAACATTTTTGGTTTTAAAAATGCTAGAATCAGAGAAATAATTTCCTTAAACACTTTTACTTATTACCCTATATAAAATCTTATTATAATCTCATCTCCGCATTTCTCGTTATGTAGTACTTACGTTCAGTGCTTTGAATTTCGCTGCAATCAAAGAAAAGAGACGTTTTAATAACATTTTTATGAAAAATTAAAATGAAATCAAGAATGGTAAAACATACTATATAAAGTATGTTTAAATTACAGCTTTTTTGTTCTTTATTTAGAAAATGCGTCGTTTTTCACGGATTAATCAGTGATACGCGTGTAAAGATTACTATATTTTGAAAAATGGCATATTAATGAATATCCTTTAGGTGTGTGTTCACAATGAACATAAAGGTTAAACGTAATACGTAATTCGTAAATTATTAATTTCTCTGTGATGCTTCTCTGTGATAATTTCTTATGATAACATTGCACTAATTACGAAATACCATCTTTTTAAAACGAACCATATTAAAAAGAACTTCAAAATCTTGATAAATCAGATCTTAGAAGTTTTTAAGGCTATATTTTAACTATTTATGGTTTAAGATGGGTATATTGAGGAATTTATAAAATTTAAAATATGTACAAAGGCAAAGACCGTTGAAAAAAAAACCCAAGATAAATTCAAAGATACAAAAACCTATAAAAATTAGATAAAATAAAAAGTTAATAAAACATATTTTAATCGCTATAACTTGATTTAATCTCAATTATGAAGATACGTATGGGTGCTGGGTGTTGAAAAGAAAATGATCGCTCTCCAAAAAGAAAAGTTTGACAAAACGTTTATAGCAGATGTTGGTACTGAATTGGCAAGAAACCGCTCAAGAGTAGATATGTGTATCCAAATTTAGAAAATAATTGTAAGTGTTGTCTCCAACCCAGATAAATCCTCGTAAACTAGACGAACTAGACTACTATAATTCATTTACAATGAAAATATCTTCTGCCAGCAGTGCTTACAGTTTTACAAAGAGTATCTATAGTTCGGGTTTTTTCTATAATACCTGCTAAATTGTTGTAAAGTTTTTTGAAAGACGAAGATTCAACCTTTAATTTGATGTACAAACCATCTCCTCATTTTCAAAAATACGACCTCATCGATCTTTAAATTTTTCTCACATCTTTCGTAATTTTACTAAATCGTCAAAAATGCATCATTTCCAAACAATTCTTGGGTCGAGTCAATATCAAATTAAAACAACTAGTTATACATCATTTTAAAGAGGAAGGTTCAACCTTCAATTTGGTATGCAAGGTATTTCTTCATTTTCAAATATAAGATCTTTACGATTTTTTACAAATTTTATCATATTTTTATAATTCTACTAAAACGTTAAAAACACATAATCCTTTAACATGTTTTAGATGGATTCGATTTCAAATTGAAACAAACAGTTATGCGTCATTTAAAAGACGAAGGTTCAACGTATAATTTGATTAATAAATTATTTCTTCATTTTAAAAAATAAGACATCCACGATGTTTTTAAAACTTTATTATTTTTTTCTTTATTTTACGAAAACGTAAGAAATACCTCATCCCTTAACATTGCTTGGGTGGAACCAATTTTAAATTAAAACTACGAATTACACATCATTTTAAAGAGGAATGTTCAACGTTCAATTTGGTATGCAAGCCATTTCTTCATTTTCAAAAATAAGATTTTTACGATTATTTTTAAATTTTATCATATTTTATGATTTTACTAAAACGTCAGAAACACATTATCCTTTAACATTTCTTGGACAAAATCGATTTCAAATTGAAACCACGAGTTTACATCATTTGAAAGACAAAGGTTCGGCCTTCAATTTGATTAATAAGTCATTTCTTAATTTTTAAAAATAAGACCTCCACGACCTTTCAAATTTTACCATATTTTTCGTAATTTTACTGAAACATCAAAAATACATCATCTTTAACATTTCTTGGGTTGAATCGATTTTAAATTGAAACAACGAGTTATACATTATTTTATAGAGGAAGCTTCAACGTTCAATTTGGTATTCAAGTCATTTCTTCATTTTCAAAAATAAGATCTTTACGATTAAACACATCATCTTTTAACATGTCTTAGATGGATTTGATTTCAAATTGAAACAAAGAGTTATGCAACATTTGAAAGACGAAGGTTCAACCTTCAATTTGATTAATAAATCATTTCTTCATTTTAAAAAATAAGACCTCCATGATCATTTTCAAATTTTATTATTTTTTTTCTTTATTCTACGAAAACGTAAAAAACACGTCATCCCTTAACATTTCTTGGATGGAACCAATTTTAAATTAAAACAACGAGTTACACATTACTTTAAAGAGGAAGGTTCAACGTTAAATTTGGTATGCAAGCCATTTCTTCATTTTCAAAAATAAGATCTTTACTACTTTTTTTCAAATTTTATCATATTTTTATGATTCTACTAAAACATTAAAAACACACAATCTTTTACCATGTCTTAGAAGGATTCGATTTCAAATTGAAACAAAGAGTTATGCAACATTTGAAAGACGAAGGTTCAACCTTCAATTTGATTAATAAATCATTTCTTCATTTTAAAAAATAAGACCTCCACGATCTTTTCAAATATTATTATTTTTTTCTTTATTCTACGAAAACGTAAAAAACACGTCATCCCTTAACATTTCTTGGGTGGAACCAATTTTAAATTAAAACAACGAGTTACACATCATTTTAAAGAGGAAGGTTCAACGTTCAATTTGATATGCAAGTCATTTCTTCATCTTCAAGAATAAGATCTTTACGATTTTTTCAAATTTTATCATACTTTTATGATTCACTCAAATTGCAAAAACACATCATCCATTAACATTGCTTGGATAAAATCCATTTCAAATTGAAACAACGAGTTATGTAACATTTGAAAGACGAAGGATCAACCTTCAATTTGATTAATAAATCATTTCTTCATTTTAAAAAATAAGACCTCCACGATCTTTTTCAAATTTTATTATTTTTTTTCTTTATTCTACGAAAACGTAAAAAACACGTCATCCCTTAACATTTCTTGGATGGAACCAATTTTAAATTAAAACAACGAGTTACACATTATTTTAAAGAGGAAGGTTCAACGTTCAATTTGGTATCCAAGTTATTTCTTCATTTTCAAAAATAAGATTTTTACGATTTTTTTTAGATTTTATCATATTTTATGATTTTACTAAAACGTCAGAAGCACATCACCCTTTAACATTTGTTGGACAAAATCGATTTCAAATTGAAACCACGAGTTTACATCATTTGAAAGACGAAGGTTCAACCTTCAATTTGATTAATAAGTCATTTCTTCATTTTTAAAAATAAGACCTCCACGACCTTTCGAATTTTGTCATATTTTTCGTAATTTTACTGAAACATCAAAAATACATCATCTTTAACATTATTTGGGTTGAACCGATTTTAAATTGGAACAACGAGTTATACATTATTTTAAAGAGGAAGATTCAACGTTCAATTTGGTATGCAAGCCATTTCTTCATTTTCAAAAATAAGACCTCCACGATCTTTCAAATGTTGTCTTATTTTTCATGATTTTACTGAAACTTCAAAAACACACCATCCTTTAACATTTCTTGGGTGGAATCGATTTTAAATTGAAACAACGAGTTATACATTACTTTAAAGAGGAAGGTTCAACGTTCAATTTGGTATGCAAGTTATTTCTTCATTTTCAAAAATAAGATTTTTACGATTTTCTCAAATTTTATCATATTTTTCGTAATTTTACTGAAACATCAAAAATACATCATCTTTAACATTTCTTGGGTTGAATCGATTTTAAATTGGAACAACGAGTTATACATTATTTTAAAGAGTAAGATTCAACGTTCAATTTGGTATGCAAGCGATTTCTTCATTTTCCAAAATAAGACCTCCACGACCTTTCAAATGTTGTCTTATTTTTCATGATTTTACTGAAACTTCAAAAACATACCATCCTTTAACATTTTTTGGGTGGAATCGATTTTAAATTGAAACAACGAGTTATACATTACTTTAAAGAGGATGGTTCAACGTTCAATTTGGTATGCAAGTTATTTCTTCATTTTCAAAAATAAGATTTTTACGATTTTTTCAAATTTTATCATATTTTTATGATTTTACTAAAACGTCAAAAACACAATATCCTTTAACATTTCTTGGATAGAATCGATTTCTAAATGAAACCACGAGTTTACATCATTTGAAAGAAGAAGGTTCAACCTTCAATTTGATTAATAAGTCATATCTTCATTTTTAAAAATAAGACCTCCACGACCTTTCAAATTTTATCATATTTTTCGTAATTTTACTGAAACATCAAAAATACATCATCTTTAACATTTCTTGGGTTGAATCGATTTTAAATTGGAACAACGAGTTATACATTATTTTAAAGAGGAAGATTCAACGTTCAATTTGGTATGCAAGCCATTTCTTCATTTTCAAAAATAAGACCCCCACGACCTTTCAAATGTTGTCTTATTTTTCATGATTTTACTGAAACTTCAAAAACATACCATCCTTTAACATTTTTTGGGTGGAATCGATTTTAAATTGAAACAACGAGTTATACATTACTTTAAAGAGGAAGCTTCAACGTTCAATTTGGTATGCAAGTTATTTCTTCATTTTTAAAAATAAGACTTTTACGATTTTTTCAAATTTTATCATATTTTTATGATTTTACTAAAACGTCAAAAACACATTATCTTTTAACATTTCTTGGATAGAATCGATTTCTAATTGAAACCACGAGTTTACATCATTTGAAAGAAGGAGGTTCAACCTTCAATTTGATTAATAAGTCATATCTTAATTTTTAAAAATAAGACCTCCACGACCTTTCAAATTTTATCATATTTTTCGTAATATTACTGAAACATCAAAAATACATCATCTTTATCATTTCTTTTGTTGAATCGATTTTAAATTGGAACAACGAGTTATACATTATTTTAAAGAGGAAGATTCATCGTTCAATTTGGTATGCAAGCCATTTCTTCATTTTAAAAAATAAGACCTCCACGATCTTTTTCAAATTTTATTATTTTTTTCTTTATTCTACGAAAACGTAAAAAACACGTCATCCCTTAACATTTCTTGGGTGGAACTAATTTTAAATTAAAACAACGAGTTACACATCATTTTAAAGAGAAAGGTTCAATGTTCAATTTGGTATGCAAGCCGTTTCTTCATTTTCAAAAATAAGATTTTTACGATTTTTTTCAAATTTTATCGTATTTTTAGGATTCTACTAAAACGTCAAAAACACATCATACTTTAATATGTCTTAGGTGGATTTGATTTCAAATTGAAACTAACAGTTATGTGTTATTTGAAAGACGAAGGTTCAACCTTTAATTTGATTGATAAGTCATTTCTTCATTTTAAAAAATTAGACCTCCATGATCTTTCAAATTTTGTAATATTTTTCGCGATTCTACTAAAACGTCAAAAACACATCACTTAACATTGCTTGGATGAAATCGATTTCAAATTGAAATCACGAGTTTTGTATCATTTTAAAGAGGAAGGTTCAATGTTTAATTTGGTATGCAAATCATTTCTTTGTTTTCAAAAATAAAACCACCACGATCTTTCAAATTATGTAATATTTTTCGTGATTTTACTAAAACGTTAATCATCCCTTAACACTTCTTGGATGAAATCGATTTCAAATTAATGCAACGAGTTATACATCATTTTAATGAGGAAGATTCAACGTTAAATTTGATATGCAAGTCATTTCTTCATTTTCAAGAATAAGATCTTTACGATTTTTTCAAATGTTGTCTTATTTTTCATGATTTTACTGAAACTTCAAAAACACACCATCCTTTAACATTTCTTGGGTGGAATCGATTTTAAATTGAAACAACGAGTTATACATTACTTTAAAGAGGAAGCTTCAACGTTCAATTTGGTATGCAAGTTATTTCTTCATTTTCAAAAATAAGATTTTTACTATTTTTTCAAATTTTATCATATTTTTCGTAATTTTACTGAAACATCAAAAATACATCATCTTTAACATTATTTGGGTTGAATCGATTTTAAATTGGAACAACGAGTTATACATTATTTTAAAGAGGAAGATTCAACGTTCAATTTGGTATGCAAGCCATTTCTTCATTTTCAAAAACAAGACCTCCACGACCTTTCAAATGTTGTCTTATTTTTCATGATTTTACTGATACATCAAAAACACACCATCCTTTAACATTTCTTGGGTGGAATCGATTTTAAATTGAAACAACGAGTTATACATTACTTTAAAGAGGAAGCTTCAACGTTCAATTTGGTATGCAAGTTATTTCTTCATTTTCAAAAATAAGATCTTTACGATTATTTTCAAATTTTATCATATTTTTATGATTCTACTAAACCGTTAAAAACACATCATGTTTCAACATGTCTTAGATGGATTTGATTTCAAATTGAAATAAAGAGTTATGCAACATTTGAAATACGAACGTTCAACCTTCAATTTGATTAATAAATCATTTCTTCATTTTCAAAAATAAGACCTCCACGATCTTTTTCAAATTTTATTATTTTTTTTGTTTATTCTACGAAAACGTAAAAAACACGTCATCCCTTAACATTTCTTGGGTGGAACTAATTTTAAATTAATACAACGAGTTACACATCATTTTAAAGAGGAAGGTTCAATGTTCAATTTGGTATGCAAGTTATTTCTTCATTTTCAAAAATAAGATTTTTACGATTTTTTCAAATTTTATCATATTTTATGATTTTACTAAAACGTCAAAAACACATTATCCTTTAATATTTCTTGGATAGAATCGATTTCTAATTGATACAACGAGTTTACATCATTTGAAAGACGAAGGTTCAACCTTCAATTTGATTAATAAGTCATTTCTTCATCTTCAAAAATAAGACCTTAGATCTTTCAAATTTTGTAATATTTTTCGTGATTCTACTCAAACGTCAAAAACACATCATTCCTTAATATTTCTTGGGTAGAATCGAATTCAAATTGAAATCACGAGTTATACATCATTTTCGAGAGGAAGGTTCAATGTTCAATTTGGTGTCCAAATCATTTCTTCGTTTTCTAAAATAAGACCACCACGATCTTTCGAATTTTATAACATTAATCGCGATTCTACTGAAAAGTCAAAAACACGTCATCCTTTAACATTTCTTGGATAGAATCGATTTCAAATTGAAACCACGAGTTATACACCATTTAAAAGACGAAGGTTCAACCTTCAATTTGATGTATAACCCATTTCTTCATTTTCAAAAATAAGACCTCCACCATAATAATAAAATAAGACTATCTTTCAAATTTTGTCTTATTTTTCGTGATTCTTTAGTAGAAGAATTTTCCTTTAAAATTTTGCAATTTGTCCCACCCTGTACTGGAATATGTCCGGAATTAATTGAAATATCAACATGAAATTAAAATTTTTCAAAAGCTTATTTAATTAACACTTAAGGCAATATATTTTTTGATTAAAAAAATGTCAGAATCAGAGAAATAATTTCCTTAGACACTTTTACTTATTACCCTATATAAAATCTTATTATAATCTCATCTCCGCATTTTTCGTTACATATTACTTACATTCAGAGCTTTTAATTTCGCTACAATCAAAGAAAAGAGATGTTTTAATAACATTTTTATGACAAATTAAAATTAAATCAAGAACCGTAAAACATTCATTATAAAGCACGATGAAAAAAAGCACGTAGAGGTCAAAGCGTTTTAAATTACAGCTTTTTGTTCTTTATCTAGAAAATGCGTGGTTTTTCACGGATTAATCAGTGATGCGCGTGTAAAGATTACCATATTTTGAAAAATGGCATTTTAATGAATATCCTTTCGGTGCGTGTTTGTCTAAAGAATTAATTAAAAGATGTGTTCGGGGCGCGACAAAGCGAAACGTACCCTTCGGGAAATAACCTGATATGAATTTGATTATACTCGCATTAACTTTCCAATAATCTTCCTTTGTAATCCTTTTTAACGAAATAAAATAGAATAAATAGAACTTTAATTGGATAAAATAATACTCAATTTTTTTTATATAAATAAACAATTTATTACACAATAAATATACACAATATATATAATTTTTTTTTCAGTCAGTCAGTATAATATTTACAGGATATATAATTAAATTAATGAGTGCAAGTCGATTTTTGGTTTATTTTAAGGTAATAAAATCACAAAAAACATTTTTTTTGGCTTTTTTTATTACCTTAGTCCGGGCATAATTTTGATTCTTTAATCTTTTTTGCAATGGTAACAAGAGCAACTTGCAGCCGATTTAAAGATTAACTTCTTGTATCCATCGAGGCATCTAACGATCGCTTCCAAAGGTTCCGATTCCATAATGTTGCAACATTGCCCGACGGAAGTGATGGGCTGGGTTGGGCTTGCTTTGGGTCCTGAAGGAATCGCCCAACTTTCGCAGTAACCACGACAAGCATTGGTGATCATATCGAATTCGACGCAACCGGGGATTCGAATTTTTCTTGTATGACCTAAAAAAAATTTTGGTTAATAATAAAATTAAAAAAGATTAAATTTTTTTTTCGAACTAACCTACTTTATGACAACCAGGTCTTTGCCAAGCATCTTTTGCCGAAACACTCGATGGTAATATAGAGTTAGAAATTGATAGCAAAACTATCAATAACCAACAAGTTAACATGCTAAAAATGTAACATAAAAAATTAACAACACAAAGAGATGATTAATTAAGTTTTACCTGATCAGATCTGGGCGATCTGCGATGATGTTTAGGCAACGACAAGGCTGCAAGTGCGAGCTTTGAGCTTTTAACGGAGTTTTGTTCGAGGTATCCACCCCCACTACACCCTCGACTTCCGCCCACATGCGTTTTAAGCGTTGGAAGACAACCCCGAAAGAGATGTAGGTGTTAAATTAAAAGGAATTTAATTTTTGATTCAATTTTATTTGTCAGTTACTTTCTTTTTCTTAACTCTTTTAATAACGTCTAAATCTAAATTTGCATTATTAACGATTCCGACGTTATCCTTATTTTGGTCTTTATGGACATAGGTGACCCCAAACAATTTCGCCAAGACATCGATAGCTCGGAGTGAGACTTCGTTATCTCCATCTTCATCGCAAATCTTTAATGGGTTAAATAAAAATTAAAAATAACTAAATAATACAAATTAAAAAAAAAGATTTTGGTGTACTCACAACGTTTGTAATTATGTAAGATACGAATAATGCAAAGAAAATTTTCCCCATTTTCCTAAAGTAAAAAAAAATCTTTTTTTTACCTTTATAACATTTAAAAGTCGTAAAATTAAAAACAAATTTTTTCCCTCATTAAGATCAATTTCTTTCATAACCCATTGTTTTTAACGAAGCAAAACCGATTTTTTCCTCAAATTTTTTCCTTATTTTCAATCAAACCCCTACTAAAACAACATGTTTAATTACAAACTTATTTTATTTTTGGTTATTTCGTTTCTATACCAAACAACGGTAAATAAAAATAAAATAGCTTAAATTAATTACGATTTTATTCTCCCGTTTAAAGTTGTTTGCTTTAGGTGATGGTGACGTCGATCAAACCAATTCAAAGTTAGATGACGAAGAAGTGCAATTACGTTTCGACGTTCTTAATTTTCTAGGGCACATGATGCCCGGAATGAGGAAACGAATCAATGACTCCAAGTCTGATAATATTGAATTGAAAAATGAGGGGAATATGGGATTTGATATTAAGACGGTCGATGTATGAGTAAAAATGAAAATTTATGAATCGAAATAAAATTGTCCAAAGTAGTATTTTTGTTTATTTATTAAATTAGAACGAATCAATTTGTATTTTAATCTAGATCGACTAATTCGTTGGCAACATAAAGCGTAATTGTAGAGGAATTAATAAATAAATAAAATAAAGGAAGATTTGATATCTTAATTTGGTTTAATCTCCAAAAATAAAAGATGGCAATTTTTGCTTAAACCTTCTCCCTTGGTTAAATATCTAGGCATAAGCTTAGATAATGGTTTAAAATTAAATAATCACTACAAAAACAAAAGAGAGGAAGCACTTAAAGAGTGAAAAAAAATCAGATCTCCATCATAAAAAAATAAAGGGCTCAACGTAATCATAACAATGCAAAATCTATAAAGCCATATGCCAACATATTCTAGACTAGCGTTACTCAACCTTTCTTATATTGCAACCCATAAAACATCAGAAAAAAGTTACATAACCGATAATTCGTAATTTTTGATACGAATTATTATTACACGAGTTCAAAAGCGAAAAAATATAGGATGAGTTTAAAATTTGATATCTCAAAAGCGAATTGAAGCATTCACTGATGGACTTGTTCTCGGAAAAGTGTGAACTTTCCTTTATAAATCACAACAAAATTCATCAACTTATCTTAAGAATTAGATTTTTTATAATTTTTCAAAAATTATTAAGAAAATTTTTAAATTTATGAATTGCTGCAAATTTTGGACGAGTTCAAAGCTTGAAACATCAAACACGAATTAACATACTCAAGTGTAGATTTGTTCTTGAAAAATTGCATACTTTCTTTTATGAATCATAAAAAGACATCGAGATATTTTAAGAATTCGGTTTCTTATGAATTTTCAAAATGATTAAGGAAATTTTTAATTTTATGAGTCGCTATAAATTTACGATGAGTTCAAAACTTGATATCTCACAAACCAATACAGACACTCACGCATAATTTTATTCACGGAAAAGTACACACTTTCCTTTATAATTCACAAAAATGTCATTAAGATATCTTAAGAATTCGAGTCTTTATGATTTTTCAAAAATTATTAAGGTAATTTTAATTTTATGAAATGCCACAAATTTTGGTTGAGTTCAAAGCTGTATATCCCAAAAAGTAATTAAAATACTCTCACATGGATTAGTTAACGGAAAAGTACACACTTTCGTTTATAAATCACAGAAATTTCTTCAAGATATCTTGAGAATTCGATATTGCTACAAATTTTGGTCGAGTTCAAAGCTTGATACCTCAAACACGAATTAACATACCCAAGTGTAGATTTGTTCTTGGAAAATTGCATACTTTCTTTTATAAATCATAAAAAGACATCGAGATATTTTAAGAATTCGGTTTCTTATGAATTTTCAAAATGATTAAGGAAATTTTTAATTTTATGAGTTGCTATAAATTTACGATGAGTTCAAAACTTGATATCTCACAAACCAATACAGACACTCACGCATAATTTTCTTCACGGAAAAGTACACACTTTCCTTTATAATTCACAAAAATGTCATTAAGATATCTTAAGAATTCGAGTCTTTATGATTTTTCAAAAATTATTAAGGTAATTTTAATTTTATGAAATGCCACAAATTTTGGTTGAGTTCAAAGTTGTATATCCCAAAAAGTAATTAAAATACTCACACATGGATTAGTTAACGGAAAAGTACACACTTTCGTTTATAAATCACAGAAATTTCATCAAGATATCTTAAGAATTCGATATTGCTACAAATTTTGGTCGAGTTCAAAGCTTGATACCTCAAACACGAATTAACATATCCAAGTGTAGATTTGTTCTTGAAAAATTGCATACTTTCTTTTATGAATCATAAAAAGACATCGAGATATTTTAAGAATTCGGTTTCTTATGAATTTTCAAAATGATTAAGGAAATTTTTAATTTTATGAGTCGCTATAAATTTACGATGAGTTCAAAACTTGATATCTCACAAACCAATACAGACACTCACGCATAATTTCGTTCACGGAAAAGTACACACTTTCCTTTATAATTCACAAAAATGTCATTAAGATATCTTAAGAATTCGATTCTTTATGATTTTTCAAAAATTATTTAGGTAATTTTAATTTTATGAAATGCCACAAATTTTGGTTGAGTTCAAAGCTGTATATCCCAAAAAGTAATTAAAATACTCTCACATGGATTAATTAACGGAAAAGTACACACTTTCGTTTACAGATCACAGAAATTTCATCAAGATATCTTGAGAATTCGATATTGCTACAAATTTTGGTCGAGTTCAAAGCTTGATACCTCAAACACGAATTAACATACCCAAGTGTAGATTTGTTCTTGGAAAATTGTATACTTTCTTTTATAAATCATAAAAAAACATCTAGATATTTTAAGAATTCGGTTTCTTATGAATTTTCAAAATGATTAAGGAAATTTTTAATTTTATGAGTCGCTATAAATTTACCATGAGTTCAAAACTTGATATCTCACAAACCAATACAGACACTCACGCATAATTTCGTTCACGGAAAAGTACACACTTTCCTTTATAATTCACAAAAATGTCATTAAGATATCTTAAGAATTCGATTCTTTATGATTTTTTAAAAATTATTTAGGTAATTTTAATTTTATGAAATGCCACAAATTTTGGTTGAGTTCAAAGCTGTATATCCCAAAAAGTAATTAAAATACTCTCACATGGATTAATTAACGGAAAAGTACACACTTTCGTTTACAGATCACAGAAATTTCATCAAGATATCTTGAGAATTCGATATTGCTACAAATTTTGGTCGAGTTCAAAGCTTGATACCTCAAACACGAATTAACATACCCAAGTGTAGATTTGTTCTTGGAAAATTGTATACTTTCTTTTATAAATCATAAAAAGACATCGAGATATTTTAAGAATTCGGTTTGTTATGAATTTTCAAAATGATTAAGGAAATTTTTAATTTTATGAGTTGCTATAAATTTACGATGAGTTCAAAACTTGATATCTCACAAACCAATACAGACACTCACGCATAATTTTCTTCACGGAAAAGTACACACTTTCCTTTATAATTCACAAAAATGTCATTAAGATATCTTAAGAATTCGATTCTTTATGATTTTTCAAAAATTATTTAGGTAATTTTAATTTTATGAAATGCCACAAATTTTGGTTGAGTTCAAAGCTGTATATCCCAAAAAGTAATTAAAATACTCTCACATGGATTAATTAACGGAAAAGTACACACTTTCCTTTATAATTCACAAAAATGTCATTAAGATATCTTAAGAATTCGATTCTTTATGATATTTCAAAAATTATTAAGGTAATTTTAATTTTATGAAATGCCACAAATTTTGGTTGAGTTCAAAGCTGTATATCCCAAAAAGTAATTAAAATACTCTCACATGGATTAATTAACGGAAAAGTACACACTTTCCTTTATAATTCACAAAAATGTCATTAAGATATCTTAAGAATTCGATTCTTTATGATATTTCAAAAATTATTAAGGTAATTTTAATTTTATGAAATGCCACAAATTTTGGTTGAGTTCAAAGCTGTATATCCCAAAAAGTAATTAAAATACTCTCACATGGATTAATTAACGGAAAAGTACACACTTTCCTTTATAATTCACAAAAATGTCATTAAGATATCTTAAGAATTCGATTCTTTATGATATTTCAAAAATTATTAAGGTAATTTTAATTTTATGAAATGCCACAAATTTTGGTTGAGTTCAAAGCTGTATATCCCAAAAAGTAATTAAAATACTCTCACATGGATTAATTAACGGAAAAGTACACACTTTCGTTTATAAATCACAGAAATTTCATCAAGATATCTTGAGAATTCGATATTGCTACAAATTTTGGTCGAGTTCAAAGCTTGATACCTCAAACACGAATTAACATACCCAAGTGTAGATTTGTTCTTGGAAAATTGTATACTTTCTTTTATAAATCATAAAAAAACATCTAGATATTTTAAGAATTCGGTTTCTTATGAATTTTCAAAATGATTAAGGAAATTTTTAATTTTATGAGTCGCTATAAATTTACCATGAGTTCAAAACTTGATATCTCACAAACCAATACAGACACTCACGCATAATTTCGTTCACGGAAAAGTACACACTTTCCTTTATAATTCACAAAAATGTCATTAAGATATCTTAAGAATTCGATTCTTTATGATTTTTTAAAAATTATTTAGGTAATTTTAATTTTATGAAATGCCACAAATTTTGGTTGAGTTCAAAGCTGTATATCCCAAAAAGTAATTAAAATACTCTCACATGGATTAATTAACGGAAAAGTACACACTTTCGTTTACAGATCACAGAAATTTCATCAAGATATCTTGAGAATTCGATATTGCTACAAATTTTGGTCGAGTTCAAAGCTTGATACCTCAAACACGAATTAACATACCCAAGTGTAGATTTGTTCTTGGAAAATTGTATACTTTCTTTTATAAATCATAAAAAAACATCTAGATATTTTAAGAATTCGATTTCTTACACATTTTCAAAATGATTAAGGAAATTTTTAATTTTATGAGTTGCTATAAATTTAGGATGAGTTCAAAGCTTGATATCTCATAAACCAATACAGATACTCACGCATAATTTCGTTCACGGAAAAGTACACACTTCCCTTATAATTCACAAAAATGCCGTTAAGATATGTTAAGAATTCGATTCTTTATGATTTTTCAAAAATTAGTAAGGTAATTTTAATTTTATGAAATGCCACAAATTTTGTTTGAGTTCAAAGCTGTATATCTGAAAAAGTAATTAAAATACTCTCACATGGATTAATTAACGGAAAAGTACACACTTTCGTTTATAGATCACAGAAATTTCATCAAGATATCTTGAGAATTTGATATAGCTACAAAATTTGGTCGAGTTCAAAGCTTGATACCTCAAACACGAATTAACATACCCAAGTGTAGATTTGTTCTTGGAAAATTGCATACTTTCTTTTATAAATCATAAAAAGACATCGATATATTTTAAGAATTCGGTTTCTTATGAATTTTCAAAATGATTAAGGAAACTTTTAATTTTATGAGTCGCTATAAATTTACGATGAGTTCAAAACTTGATATCTCACAAACCAATACAGACACTCACGCATAATTTTCTTCACGCAAAAGTACACACATTCCTTTATAATTCACAAAAATGTCATTAAGATATCTTAGGAATTCGAGTCTTTATGATTTTTCAAAAATTACTAAGGTAATTTTAATTTTATGAAATGCCACAAATTTTGGTTGAGTTCAAAGCTGTATATCCCAAAAAGTAATTAAAATACTCACACATGGATTAGTTAACGGAAAAGTACACACTTTCGTTTATAAATCACAGAAATTTCATCAAGATATCTTAAGAATTCGATATTGCTACAAATTTTGGTCGAGTTCAAAGCTTGATACCTCAAACACAAATTAACATACTCAAGTGTAGATTTGTTCTTAGAAAATTGTATACTTTCTTTTATAAATCATAAAAAAACATCTGGATATTTTAAGAATTCGATTTCTTACACATTTTCAAAATGATTAAGGAAATTTTTAATTTTATGAGTTGCTATAAATTTAGGATGAGTTCAAAGCTTGATATCTCACAAACCAATACAGACACTCACGCATAATTTTATTCACGGAAAAGTACACACATTCCTTTATAATTCACAAAAATGTCATTAAGATATCTTAAGAATTCGATTCTTTATGATTTTTCAAACATTATTTAGGTAATTTTAATTTTATGAAATGCCACAAATTTTGGTTGAGTTCAAAGCTGTATATCCCAAAAAGTAATTAAAATACTCTCACATGGATTAATTAACGGAAAAGTACACACTTTCGTTTATAGATCACAGAAATTTCATCAAGATATCTTGAGAATTCGATATTGCTACAAATTTTGGTCGAGTTCAAAGCTTGATACCTCAAACACGAATTAACATACCCAAGTGTAGATTTGTTCTTGGAAAATTGTATACTTTCTTTTATAAATCATAAAAAATCATCTAGATATTTTAGGAATTCGGTTTCTTATGAATTTTCAAAATGATTAAGGAAATTTTTAATTTTATGAGTTGCTATAAATTTACGATGAGTTCAAAACTTGATATCTCACAAACCAATACAGACACTCACGCATAATTTTCTTCACGGAAAAGTACACACATTCCTTTATAATTCACAAAAATGTCATTAAGATATCTTAAGAAATCGATTCTTTATGATTTTTCAAAAATTATTTAGGTAATTTTAATTTTATGAAATGCCACAAATTTTGGTTGAGTTCAAAGCTGTATATCCCAAAAAGTAATTAAAATACTCTCACATGGATTAATTAACGGAAAAGTACACACTTTCCTTTATAATTCACAAAAATGTCATTAAGATATCTTAAGAATTCGATTCTTTATGATATTTCAAAAATTATTAAGGTAATTTTAATTTTATGAAATGCCACAAATTTTGGTTGAGTTCAAAGCTGTATATCCCAAAAAGTAATTAAAATACTCTCACATGGATTAATTAACGGAAAAGTACACACTTTCGTTTATAAATCACAGAAATTTCATCAAGATATCTTGAGAATTCGATATTGCTACAAATTTTGGTCGAGTTCAAAGCTTGATACCTCAAACACGAATTAACATACCCAAGTGTAGATTTGTTCTTGGAAAATTGCATACTTTCTTTTATAAATCATAAAAAGACATCGAGATATTTTAAGAATTCGGTTTGTTATGAATTTTCAAAATGATTAAGGAAATTTTTAATTTTATGAGTTGCTATAAATTTACGATGAGTTCAAAACTTGATATCTCACAAACCAATACAGACACTCACGCATAATTTTCTTCACGGAAAAGTACACACTTTCCTTTATAATTCACAAAAATGTCATTAAGATATCTTAAGAATTCGATTCTTTATGATTTTTCAAAAATTATTTAGGTAATTTTAATTTTATGAAATGCCACAAATTTTGGTTGAGTTCAAAGCTGTATATCCCAAAAAGTAATTAAAATACTCTCACATGGATTAATTAACGGAAAAGTACACACTTTCCTTTATAATTCACAAAAATGTCATTAAGATATCTTAAGAATTCGATTCTTTATGATATTTCAAAAATTATTAAGGTAATTTTAATTTTATGAAATGCCACAAATTTTGGTTGAGTTCAAAGCTGTATATCCCAAAAAGTAATTAAAATACTCTCACATGGATTAATTAACGGAAAAGTACACACTTTCGTTTATAAATCACAGAAATTTCATCAAGATATCTTGAGAATTCGATATTGCTACAAATTTTGGTCGAGTTCAAAGCTTGATACCTCAAACACGAATTAACATACCCAAGTGTAGATTTGTTCTTGGAAAATTGCATACTTTCTTTTATAAATCATAAAAAGACATCGAGATATTTTAAGAATTCGGTTTGTTATGAATTTTCAAAATGATTAAGGAAATTTTTAATTTTATGAGTTGCTATAAATTTACGATGAGTTCAAAACTTGATATCTCACAAACCAATACAGACACTCACGCATAATTTTCTTCACGGAAAAGTACACACTTTCCTTTATAATTCACAAAAATGTCATTAAGATATCTTAAGAATTCGATTCTTTATGATTTTTCAAAAATTATTTAGGTAATTTTAATTTTATGAAATGCCACAAATTTTGGTTGAGTTCAAAGCTGTATATCCCAAAAAGTAATTAAAATACTCTCACATGGATTAATTAACGGAAAAGTACACACTTTCCTTTATAATTCACAAAAATGTCATTAAGATATCTTAAGAATTCGATTCTTTATGATATTTCAAAAATTATTAAGGTAATTTTAATTTTATGAAATGCCACAAATTTTGGTTGAGTTCAAAGCTGTATATCCCAAAAAGTAATTAAAATACTCTCACATGGATTAATTAACGGAAAAGTACACACTTTCCTTTATAATTCACAAAAATGTCATTAAGATATCTTAAGAATTCGATTCTTTATGATTTTTCAAAAATTATTTAGGTAATTTTAATTTTATGAAATGCCACAAATTTTGGTTGAGTTCAAAGCTGTATATCCCAAAAAGTAATTAAAATACTCTCACATGGATTAATTAACGGAAAAGTACACACTTTCCTTTATAATTCACAAAAATGTCATTAAGATATCTTAAGAATTCGATTCTTTATGATATTTCAAAAATTATTAAGGTAATTTTAATTTTATGAAATGCCACAAATTTTGGTTGAGTTCAAAGCTGTATATCCCAAAAAGTAATTAAAATACTCTCACATGGATTAATTAACGGAAAAGTACACACTTTCGTTTATAAATCACAGAAATTTCATCAAGATATCTTGAGAATTCGATATTGCTACAAATTTTGGTCGAGTTCAAAGCTTGATACCTCAAACACGAATTAACATACCCAAGTGTAGATTTGTTCTTGGAAAATTGCATACTTTCTTTTATAAATCATAAAAAGACATCGAGATATTTTAAGAATTCGGTTTGTTATGAATTTTCAAAATGATTAAGGAAATTTTTAATTTTATGAGTTGCTATAAATTTACGATGAGTTCAAAACTTGATATCTCACAAACCAATACAGACACTCACGCATAATTTTCTTCACGGAAAAGTACACACTTTCCTTTATAATTCACAAAAATGTCATTAAGATATCTTAAGAATTCGATTCTTTATGATTTTTCAAAAATTATTTAGGTAATTTTAATTTTATGAAATGCCACAAATTTTGGTTGAGTTCAAAGCTGTATATCCCAAAAAGTAATTAAAATACTCTCACATGGATTAATTAACGGAAAAGTACACACTTTCCTTTATAATTCACAAAAATGTCATTAAGATATCTTAAGAATTCGATTCTTTATGATATTTCAAAAATTATTAAGGTAATTTTAATTTTATGAAATGCCACAAATTTTGGTTGAGTTCAAAGCTGTATATCCCAAAAAGTAATTAAAATACTCTCACATGGATTAATTAACGGAAAAGTACACACTTTCCTTTATAATTCACAAAAATGTCATTAAGATATCTTAAGAATTCGATTCTTTATGATATTTCAAAAATTATTAAGGTAATTTTAATTTTATGAAATGCCACAAATTTTGGTTGAGTTCAAAGCTGTATATCCCAAAAAGTAATTAAAATACTCTCACATGGATTAATTAACGGAAAAGTACACACTTTCCTTTATAATTCACAAAAATGTCATTAAGATATCTTAAGAATTCGAGTCTTTATGATTTTTCAAAAATTATTAAGGTAATTTTAATTTTATGAAATGCCACAAATTTTGGTTGAGTTCAAAGCTGTATATCCCAAAAAGTAATTAAAATACTCTCACATGGATTAATTAACGGAAAAGTACACACTTTCCTTTATAATTCACAAAAATGTCATTAAGATATCTTAAGAATTCGATTCTTTATGATATTTCAAAAATTATTAAGGTAATTTTAATTTTATGAAATGCCACAAATTTTGGTTGAGTTCAAAGCTGTATATCCCAAAAAGTAATTAAAATACTCTCACATGGATTAATTAACGGAAAAGTACACACTTTCCTTTATAATTCACAAAAATGTCATTAAGATATCTTAAGAATTCGATTCTTTATGATATTTCAAAAATTATTAAGGTAATTTTAATTTTATGAAATGCCACAAATTTTGGTTGAGTTCAAAGCTGTATATCCCAAAAAGTAATTAAAATACTCTCACATGGATTAATTAACGGAAAAGTACACACTTTCCTTTATAATTCACAAAAATGTCATTAAGATATCTTAAGAATTCGAGTCTTTATGATTTTTCAAAAATTATTAAGGTAATTTTAATTTTATGAAATGCCACAAATTTTGGTTGAGTTCAAAGCTGTATATCCCAAAAAGTAATTAAAATACTCACACATGGATCAGTTAACGGAAAAGTACACACTTTCGTTTATAAATCACAGAAATTTCATCAAGATATCTTAAGAATTCGATATTGCTACAAATTTTGGTCGAGTTCAAAGCTTGATACCTTAAACACGAATTAACATACCCAAGTGTAGATTTGTTCTTGGAAAATTGTATACTTTCTTTTATAAATCATAAAAAAACATCTAGATATTTTAAGAATTCGGTTTCTTATGAATTTTCAAAATGATTAAGGAAATTTTTAATTTTATGAGTTGCTATAAATTTACCATGAGTTCAAAACTTGATATCTCACAAACCAATACAGACACTCACGCACAATTTTCTTCACGGAAAAGTACACACTTTCCTTTATAATTCACAAAAATGTCATTAAGATATCTTAAGAATTCAATTCTTTATGATTTTTCAAAAATTATTTAGGTAATTTTAATTTTATGAAATGCCACAAATTTTGGTTGAGTTCAAAGCTGTATATCCCAAAAAGTAATTAAAATACTCTCACATGGATTAGTTAACGGAAAAGTACACACTTTCGTTTATAGATCACAGAAATTTCATCAAGATATCTTGAGAATTCGATATTGCTACAAATTTTGGTCGAGTTCAAAGCTTGATACCTCAAACACGAATTAACATACCCAAGTGTAGATTTGTTCTTGGAAAATTGCATACTTTCTTTTATAAATCATAAAAAGACATCGAGATATTTTAAGAATTCGGTTTCTTATGAATTTTCAAAATGATTAAGGAAATTTTTAATTTTATGAGTTGCTATAAATTTAGGATGAGTTCAAAACTTGATATCTCACAAACCAATACAGATACTCACGCATAATTTTGTTCACGGAAAAGTACACACTTTCCTTTATTCACAAATAAAATGAGAAAATATCATTAAGATATCTTAAGAATTCGGTTCTTTATGATTTTTCAAAAATTATTAAGGTAATTTTAATTTTATGAAATGCCACAAATTTTGGTTGAGTTCAAAGCTGTATACCTCAAAAAGTAATTAAGATACTCACGCATAGATTAGTTCACGGAAAACTACATACTGTCGTTTATAAATCACAAAATTTTCATCAAAATATCTTAAGAAATCGATTTTCAAAAATGATTAACAAAATTTTATGAAATGCTGTTTCATTTACAACACGATTTTTTACAATAATTCAAAAATGACTAAAGAAATCCTTAATTTTACGAAATGCTATATATTTTGGTTGAGTTTAAAACTTGATATAACAAGAACGAATTGAGATAGTCAAATACGGATTTGTTCTCAAATAAATACATATCCAAAATAAAATAAATACATTCCTTTCAAATGAAAAAAAAATCATTAGAATATCTTAAAAACTCATTTTTTTACAATTTTTCAAATATAAATAAGGAAATTTTATAAACAGTGCATACTTTTCTTTATAAATCACAAAAAATTCGTCAAGATACTTTATGGATTCGATTTTTTACGATTTTTCAATGATAATTAAGGAAATTTTTAATTTTATGAATTGCGACAAATTTTGGTTGAGTTTTGAACTCAACCAATCATCTCAAAAACGAATTGGTACTCATGTATGGATTTGTTCTCATATAAGTACATACATTCCTTTATAAATCATAAAAAAAAACATCAAGATGAGATATCTTAAGAAGAAGAATTCGATTTTTAAGCAGAATTCGATTTTCCATGATTTTTAAAAAATAATTAAAGAAATTATATACAGTGATACAACTTTAGGATGAGACTTGTTCTCGTAGAAGTGCACACTTTGCATTATAAATCACAAAAACATCATCAAGATATCTTAAGAAATCGGTTTTTTACAATTTTATGTATTGTTGGTAGTACAAACTTAGGATAAGTTCAAAATTTAAAAATAAAAATAAATTTTAAAATAACAAAAATAAAAGGTTTAACGATAAACGTAAGGGCATTGAAACTAATAATACCTCAAATTCTAAATTACAACATATGTATGTATGTAGGAAAGGAACACGTAGGCCCCTTGTACATACTAAAGCACTCTCTTCGGCTATATCAACCGCCCTAAGGAATTTCTGAAGGCTAGGATACAGAACTGTGGTATTACAACATATTTTAATTAATAAATTGAAATAAACGACAAGAAAGATAAAGGAATTATTCAAAAATATAGATATCAAACCGGTAGAAAAAGAATAATAAATCCATCTAATAAAGAAGTACAAAATTTGAGAGACGTTTTATTTTTGTTATTGATATAGATGGAAAAATACTCTCAACAATATTTTCTTATATATTTTTAGTGTGGTTTTTCTTAAAAGAAAGATAAAATTTGGTAGTTAATGTAATGTTACTCACAATGCTATACAGGAAGCATTTACTTACAACCTTTTTTAAAAACCTGTAGCGTACTGTTGCAGATTTACGCCGTTGTAATATTCCTCAAACATTTCCTGCATGGAGATCCATTCCTGATTTATTCAGACCACAAACCTCTAATCTCCTGAAGTTTGTTAACATCTGATAAATCACCCCAACAAACGAGATATTTAATTTAAATATATAATATATTGCGTAATTTACTTCTGTTATCAGATAAATGAAAAAAAAATCAAACATTGTAGCGGATACGTTGACCAGAATAAATGTCGATTATTCACATTAAAGATCTACAATTTAAATGAGTCACTAGCTTTTTTTGTACCCCAATTAAAGCGTGAAGTTTTCTGTTGAATCGCTAATCATCCCCACATAAATGTTAAGTAGGTCAGTTTTGTTTGCAAACATTACACCGTGAAGATTTTTCTTTTGTACCCCAATTAAAGCTTGAAGAACCCATTTTAATGAAAAATAGGGTTAAGGCAGGTAAGTTTTTATTTTCACCTGTCAATCATTACCCGAAAAAAGGTTGAGCAGGTCAGTTTTGTTTACAAACATAAATTATACTGTGAAGATTTCTTTTGTATCCAATTAAAGCCCCTAAACAATGTTAGGTATACAAACATTAATTATACCGTGAACAATTCTTTTATACCTCAATTAAAGTATAAAGTTTTCTTTTGATCTGTCAATCATCTTTCGAAAGAATGTTAAGTAGAATTCGAAGTGGGATTTTCGAGGAGACTTCCCAAACGGGAGCCTCAGAAGGGTCTTGAGTCTGATATCGAGGAAATTGGCACGGAAAACAGAAAAATAGTGAGGAACTAAGAAAGTTGTATGAACTAAATTGAGGTTCTATTTTCATTTATTTTTACCGTTATCTACTTCTTGCAATTTTCACCGGTATCTTTACATAGTAACAATATCCATTATTATTATTAAAGAAGATTGTAAAGTTTGGGAAGAATGAAATGTATCTTGGATTACGTGGGTTACGATGAATCATGCTTGACACATCCCATGTCGCCGATATATCATGCGCACGACTTGTAACTTTTTTTAATTAGTATGTCCCGATTGGCACTTAAGGAAACGTGAATACCATACCACCCTACCCATAGATCGTGCGTGAGCCAAGTGACTCACGCGTGATTCATATGACTCATGTATAATATTTATTTACGTGAGTGATGTGCGTAACGTTGCTGCAGATGTGGTGCAGTTTTCATATAATCTTTCAACAAATAATCCTCGAAAATGATTTTCCTAACATTCACACTACTACATACATCATCAAAACATGATTCTTTTGGCCGCACACGACACAACATATTCAGATATGAACAAAAATCCGACAAGAACAAACACACAAAATCACTTTTGAACAAAATTTTGATACCATAATTAAGATTTGATCATATCCAGATCGATTTAGTTTAGAAGCTTTTTTCACTTAAAAACATTTAGTCAAATACAGTTGAGGAAACATTATTTCGACATTATTTCAACCGATTTGGTGTTCCTAGCACTATAATTCATGACCAAGGACGACAATTCTAATCAATATTATTTAATTCTTCAGTTTCAATCATGTTTAGTATCCGCCAAATTTACATTTAAACTTTTCACCCTCAAAGTGACGGGATGATAGAAAGGTTTCACATACATCGACCATTGTTTTTCGAGACAAATTTACTAGATTGGACAATGACTTGCCTTGATTCTCCTAGGTTTCAGGTCATCTCAGGAATTGGATTACAATCAGCCTCTCAGAATTCCCAGAGAATTTTTTATAAGTAGCAACAATTATGCAAGTTTCTGAAGCTTTACTTTCTAGTTTGTGTTCCTCATTCGCATTCGACTTTAAACCAGTTAAATTAACTTTTCAATCAAATCAAAAAACTGTTGTTCCTATGGACTACTTAAAATCCAATTTTGTGTATATCAAAATTAACAGTTTTACAATAAACCTTCCTCGTCCCTTAGTAATAGGGTGTCCAATTCTCGGAAGCAAAAATGTTTTTGAGATTCAGGACCCGAATCGCGATTCTTTGGCTAAAGATCCCGAAATTCCAGAAAATATTCCCGAAATCAAAATACGTTTGCAAAAAGAAACATTTGAAAACGTACATGTTTTTTTAGTGTTACTATAGGATTTACCAATAAACTACAAAATATAAAATGATATTACTTCCAAAAGACTTGAAATGTTTCCAGAAGACTTGAAATGTTTCCAGAAGACTTGAAATGCATCCAGAAGACTTGAACTGCTTCCAGAAGCTTTACTACTACCCCTGGAAGACTTAATACTGCTTCTAAAAAACTTGATATTGCTTGCAGAGGACTTGAAGTGTATCCAGAAATTTGAAATTCTTCTAGAAGACAGAAAAAGCATTTCAGGAAAAACACTGCTTTCAAATAACTTTAAATGGTTCTAGAAGACTTGACACTGTATCTAGACGACTTTAAATGCATCCAGAAGATTTGAACTGTTTCCAAAAGATTTACTACTACCTCTGAAAGTTTTAATACAGCTTCTAGAAAACTTGATATTGCTTATAAAAGACTTAAAATGCTTCGAGAAGATTTGAAATTCTTCCAGAAGGCTTGATATGCTACCAGAAGTCTTGTACTGCTTCCAAATGACTTCAAATGCATCCAGAAGATATAATACTAGACCTGGAAGACTTAATACTGCTTATAGTAAACTTGATAGTGCTTGCAGAAGATTTGAAATGCTTCCAGAAGGTTTCGAATTCGTCCAGAAGACTTAATATGCTTGTAGAATATTTGTACTGCTTCCCGAAGACCCAATACTACTTCTGGAAAACTTAATACTGCTTCCAAATGACTTAAAATGGTTCCAGAAGACTTGCAATGTTTCCAGAAGACGTGATACTGCATCTAGACGACTTGAAATGCTTTCAAAGACTTAACACTGCTTACAAAAAGAACGGAATGTTCCAGAAGGCTTAAAATTCTTCCAGAAGACTTAAACTACTTCCGGAATACTCAACACTGTCTCTAGAACACTTGACACTACTTCCAAATAATTTGAAATCCTTCCAGAAGACGTAATGCTGCGTCTAAAGGAATTGCTTTCAGAGACTAAACATTGCTTTTAGAAGACTTGAAATGATGCCGAAAGACTTGAAATGCTTTCAGAGAAAGCATTTCAGGAAAAACATTGCTTTCAAATAACTTTAAATGGTT
Organism: Onthophagus sagittarius; assembly: GCA_036711965.1. NCBI lineage: Eukaryota > Metazoa > Arthropoda > Insecta > Coleoptera > Scarabaeidae > Onthophagus > Onthophagus sagittarius. The sequence goes on from JASERS010000003.1 coordinate 68,368,980, forward strand.
CTAGAAGATTTGACACAGTATCTAGACAACTTTAAATGCATCCAAAAGACTTGAACTGTTTCCAAAGGATTTACTACTACCCCTGGAAGTTTTAATACAGGTTTTAGAAAACTTGATATTGCTTGCAGAGGACTTGAAATGTATCCAGAAGATTTGAAATTCTTCTAGAAGACTTGATAAGTTTTCAGAAGACTTAACACTGCTTCCAAATGACTTAAAATGCTTCCAGAAGACTTGCAATGTTTCCAGAAGACATGATACTGCATCTAGACGACGATTTGAAATACTTCCAAAGACTTAACACTACTTACAAAAAGAACGGATTGTTCCAGAAGGCCTGAAATTCTTCCAGAATACTTAAACTACTTCCGGAATACTCAATACATCTTCTAGCACACTTGACACTACACCCAAATAATTTGAAATCCTTCCAGAAGACGTGATAGTGCGCCTGAACGAATTGAAATGCTTTCAGGGACTAAACATTGCTCTTAAAAAACTTGAAATGTTGCCGAAAGACTTGAAATGCTTTCAGAAAAAGCATTTCAAGAAAAACACTGCTTTCAAATAACTTTAAATGGTTCTAGAAGACTTGGCACTGTATCTAGACGACTTTAAATGCATCCAGAAGACATGAACTGTTTCCAAAGGATTTACTACTACCCCTGGAAGTTTTAATACAGGTTTTAGAAAACTTGATATTGCTTGCAGAGGACTTGAAATGTATCCAAAAGATTTGAAATTCTTCTAGAAGACTTGATAAGTTTTCAGAAGACTTAACACTGCTTCCAAATGACTTAAAATGCTTCCAGAAGACTTGCAATGTTTCCAGAAGACATGATACTGCATCTAGACAACGATTTGAAATGCTTCCAAAGACTTAACACTGCTTACAAAAAGAACGGATTGTTCCAGAACGCTTGAAATTCTTCCAGAAGACTTAAACTACTTCCGGAATACTCAATACTCCCTCTAGAACACTTGACACTACATCCAAATAATTTGAAATCCTTCCAGAAGACGTGATACTGCACCTGAACGAATTGAAATGCTTTCAGAAACTAAACATTGTTCTTAGAAAACTTGAAATGTTGCCGAAAGACATGAAATGCTTTCAGAAAAAGCATTTCAGGAAAAGCACTGCTTTCAAATAACTTTAAATGGTTCTAGAAGACTTAACACTGTATCTAGACGACTTTAAATCCATCCAGAAGACTTGAACTGTTTCCAAAAGATTTACTACTACCCCTGGAAGTTTTAATACAGCTTCTAGAAAACTTGGTATTGCTTGCAGAGGACTTGAAATGTATCCAGAAGATTTGAAATTCTTCTAGAAGACTTGATAAGTTTTCAGAAGACTTAACACTGCTTCCAAATAACTTAAAATGTATCCAGAAGACTTGCAATGTTTCCAGAAGGCGTGATACTGCATCTAGACAATGATTTGAAATGCTTCCAAAGACTTAACACTGCTTACAAAAAGAACGGAATGTTCCAGAACGCTTGAAATTCTTCCAGAAGACTTAAACTACTTCCGGAATACTCAATACTTCCTCTAGCACAATTGACACTACATCCAAATAATTTGAAATCCTTCCAGAAGACGTGATACTGCGCCTGAACGAATTGAAATGCTTTCAGGGACTAAACATTGCTCTTAGAAACTTGAAATGTTGCCGAAAGACTTGAAATGCTTTCAGAAAAAGTATTTCAAGAAAAACACTGCTTTCAAATAACTTTAAATGGTTCTAGAAGACTTGACACTGTATCTAGATGACTTTAAATCCATCCAGAAGACTTGAACTGTTTCCAAAAGATTTACTACTACCCCTGGTTTTAATACAGCTTCTAGAAAACTTGATATTGCTTGCAGAAGACTTAATATGCTTCGAGAAGATTTGAAATTCTTCCAGAAGACTTTATATGCTACCACAAGTCTTGAACTGCTTCCAGAAGACTTGAAACTGCTTCCAAATCATTTGAAATGCATATAGAAGATTTAATATTAGACCTGAAATACTTAATACTTCTTCTAGAAAACTTGATATTGCCTGCAGATAACTTGAAATACTTCCAGATATTAAAATATTCCAGAAGACTTCTTATGCTTGTAGAAAACTTGAACAGCTTCCCGAATACTCAATACTGCCTCTGGACGACTTAATACTGCTTCCAAATGACTTGAAATACATCCAGAAGATTTGCAATGCTTCCACTAGACTTTATACTGCATCTAGACGACTTAAAATGCATCCAGAAGGCTGAAACTGCTTCCAGAAGATTTACTACTACCCCTGGAAGACTTAATACATCTTCTAGAAAACTTGATATTGCCTGCAGAGAACTTGAAATGCTTCCAGATTTGAAAATATTCCAGAAGACTTGATATGCTTGTAGAATACTTGAACTGCTTCCTGAAGACACAATACCGCCTCTGGACGACCTAACACTGCTTCCAAATGACTTGAAATGCATCCAGAAGATTCGCAATGCTTCCACAAGGCTTTATACTGCATCTAGACGACTTAAAATGCATCCAGAAGACTGAAACTGCTTCCAGAAGATTTACTACTACCCCTGGAAGACTTAATGCATCTTCTAAAAAACTTGATATTGCCTGCAGAGAACTTGAAATGCTTGATTTGAAAATATTCCAGAAGACTTGATATGGAACATTCCGTTCTTTTTGTAAGCATTGTTAAGTCTTTGGAAGCATTTCAAGTCGTCTAGATGTAGTATCACGTCGTCTTCTAGAAGAATTTCAAATCTTCTGGATCCATTTCAAGTCCTCTGCAAGCAATATCAAGTTTTCTAGAAGCAGTATTAAGTCTTCCAGGGGTAGTAGTAAAGCTTCTGGAAGCAGTTCAAGTCTTCTGGATGCATTCCAAGTCTTCTGGAAACATTTCAAGTCTTTTGGAAGTAACATCATTTTATATTTTGTAGTTTGTTGAATAGTTTGTTGTTTTAGAAATAAGTCCAGAAGACTTAAACTGCTGCCAGAAAACTTAACACTGCTTCCAAATGACTTGAAAGCATCCAGAAGATTTACAATGCTTCCAGAAGACTTTATACTGCATCTAAACGAGTTAAAACGCTTCCAAAAGACTTGATGTCGCCTCTGGAGGTCTTTAAATGCTTCCAGAAGATTTGATATTGACTCTGGAAGATTTGAAATAGTTCCGGAAAACTTGATACTGCCTCAAGAAAACTTGAAATGTTTCACAAAAATTTCACAAAAAAGTTAATGGTTTCATCTGGATTGAAATTATCATTTTCAATCAATATTTGCAAAACAACAGCAATGAAATTGGATATTTTTACTTCTTCTTAATTTCGAGACTTTTAAAATTCCCAAGCGTCTTAGTGGTCCCAGACTTATCATTTCTTTTAACAAAAACAACAAAGTAATTAGTGTAAATATTGAATAAATTAAACCAGCTCCTCTAAAACGAACATTTTACTCCTCAATACAATACTTTATTTTAATTTAAATTATTAACTACACGCGATATCCCTTTCTATTCTCTTTTTACAAAAGCAGAAATTGATGTAGCCATGCTATGGCAGGACATCATAATTCAAAAATATTCATACTCCATTTATCATTTTATAAATAATTCAATTGTGGATAAATAAACGAGACAAAGACATAAAATAAATGTTTCAACAAAACCATGTGCGATTATCTCAATTCGTTTTTGAGATATCCACTTTAATAGTTTCCAGCATAAATTTATAGCAATTCGTAAATTTAACAATTTCCTTGATTATTTTTCAAAAATCACAAAAAATCTAATTTTTAAGATGTCTTAATGAAACTTTTTGTCATTTATAAAGAAAAGTATGCACTTTTCTGACGACAAAACCATATCTGCGTATCTCACTTCGTTTCTGAGATATTAACTTTTTAACTTAAGATAAATTTATAGCATTTCATAAAAATTACAACTTCCAATGCAATATAATTTACTGATTCAGTTTTCATAATCCTCCAAAAACAGTTTAAAAGATTATCAAAACAACTTTAAGTGCTTGATAATGATACTTAATGGATTAAAGAAATTATATAAAAAATAGTTATACAAGATTTTATTTCATAATAAAAATATATTGAGTACTAAATCACATGGATAAGATAAATCCATATTTTAATTATAATTGCGAATAAATACGTGTATTATAATAATACTTTATGCAAGAGTGCTTGTTGCAGTCTTCTTAACTCGTCTCCTTTTACAAACATTATCCACCATAACTTCCACCATTTGATGCAGTAACATTATCGAAAAAAATGTTGCTAATCCAAGTGCGTATAACCCAGATACAAAACATAAAGCAAGCCTGTATCAAAAAAATTAGTTATAAAGTAAAATTTAATATAAATTTGAACTCACTCGAATAAATCATAAGCATATGAACAATCATCAGGTAGTAAAACTGACCCATAAAATAAAAACGGATGGCACACTGTAGTTAAGGTAAGATTACATCCATACAAAAGAGAAGAAACCATTGCAAATAAGCCCATTATGTAATATTTTTTGTTATAATCACCTACGCAATAACCCAACCTATAAATTATTATAATTATTATAATAATTAATTATATTTAAGTTTTATTTTTTACCATAAACTGTGAGTGCTATTTATAGGAACCATTTTTTGACACCCAACACAAAGCCAACCAGAATTATCTATAACACAGCACTTTCTGGCCTTCCAAAATGAATAACACCCAAGCAAAATGACCACAGTCAACGCTATATTCTCTTCTAAAAGTATTTCAAGGAATGGTATCACAAATAATTCGAACACTACATAAAGTGTGATAAACGAAATGTTGATCCAAACTTGAAAGAAGTTGGTACAACAATTTTGAGTGAAAAGTTTCATGCATATTAATAATACGACTAAGGAGACGGCTGAGAGAATGGTCCACACTAATCCATTTGTTGCTAACAATAAAAAAAGTGGTATAAATATTATAGATAAGATTATTTCCGGTGAAATTCGTTTTGCTCCTCCTATCCATGGTAGTCTTAGGCGATCAGAACATACGGATAAGCAGTTTTGTTTGTTGTGCTGCGGAAAGCCATGACCGGTTATAAGACTAAAAGATTAAAATTAGTCGAGATTTAATTTAATTAATAAGGAGATTTACCTTTCCATTCCTTCATCGAAATCTTGGCAATCACAACAACATGCCAAGATGTGATTAATCTGGTTGTTTTGATCAATATATTCACAACAACATAAGTAGTTATTACTTTGTAGACTCATTTATGATTTATTCTAAAAACGTTATCTACATGATTCCTTATCATTTTTAGTTTTATTAGTGCGTATCAAGGTTATTTCAACTTGTTTCCCACCCACACTTAATAAACATCTAATAAACATTTAATAAATTGTGCTTATAAAAAGTTGTGCTAGGGAATTTTATTTTTTAATGTTTAATAGTGATGATTTATTTAAAATTAATTTATCATTAAAATGTATCGTATTATATTGTTTATAATTAATTATGTAAATATAACGCTATAAAAGTAATAAATTAAAACAATTTTAAAATAAAAAATTTTATTTGGTGAAATATTTGAACTGTCAAATATAACCCCAGCACTTTATAGGAGTCAGCTGATCCACAGTGAGCATAGTCACGAATGTTAGGGAACCATCACGTTAGATGGCGCTGATGATAGTTAAAGTCGTAATTGTTATCTACTTTAGCGGCTATTTGGAAACATTTTGTTGTAATGACAATGACAGTTTCTCAGTTTTTTGGAATTTGTTACAATCTGTTCTCATTAATGACGTTATTTCCGGCAATTTTATGTATGGTGAGTGTATTAAATAGAATTTTCAAAAATTTCATAAATTTTAAGTGACTGTTTTTCACATACACACAAGTACAATATCATTTTATGTCCTGTAAGTAAGTAATGGCAAAGCCAAAGAATGTTAATAAGCAACAATTATTGAATAAAAAACTATTGTTAGTTGCTATTTGATTGGTCTGGACTTCTTAATTCTACTTAATTAAGCGTAAAAAAACATTTAATTTGATACCAAACTCGGTTAGGGTATCTTATTATGAAATGACGTTTGGCGTTGACAGATGTCAAATCCGCCATTCCAAATTTTAATAATACAATTTTATTAAGCTTGGAAATCGTTTAATTTAATACCAATCATTAAAATCGTTTAATTTTATACCAAACTCGACTATTCTTGCTGTTATAATAAAAAGTTATGTGACGTTGAGAGATGCCAAATCCGCCATTTTGAATTTTAACAATTGCACTTAATTTGACTTAAAAAAACATTTAATTTAATACCAAACTCAATTAGGGTACCTTTTATTATGAGATTGACGTTTGACATTGACAGATGTCAAATGCGCCATCTTGAATTTTAATAATTCTACTCAATTAACCTTTCGATACACGCACCGGACTCTCACTCCGGGTTCTGCACCCTCTATTGTTTAACAGAAAAGGCAACTTTTTTACCGACATAATTATGTCATTTTAGTGTAAAAAATTTCTTAGTGTACAACACAGTAAAATACGAATATGAATACGATAGCGAAGAAAAATACTCTTTGAAGGTGAAGACTGAAGCTTTTCAAAAAATTTTGCAGACGGTAAGATGTTTTTTTCCGTTCAAAATGGCTTCTTATCTGATTAGAAGAAACGAAGAAGATAATGAAAGCTGTAGAACATAAATGCCCCGAAAAATGTGCAGCGTATTCAACGCGGGCATTTATTTGCCTATCGCAAATTTTATGATAATAAAAAAATTTTTTAAATTATTGTCTTAAAAAGAATACAAATTAAAGTCCCTAGATTTATAAAGTACCGCGGCTTCCACAAGACTGTTACTGCTTCTAGAGGATTTAAAATACTTCCAGACGACTTACAATGCTTACAGATGACTTACAACGCTTTTAGAAGCCTTGATATTGCATCTAGAGGACTTGAAGTGTGTCCAGACGACCTACAATGCTTCCAAAGTACTTTATGTCGCTGTTAGAAGACTGAAGATGCTTCCAGAAGACTTGATATTGTATCTAAGAAACTTGATATGGTTTCCAGAATACTACTTCCAGATGACTTACAATACTTCCAGACGACTTACAATGTTTCCAGAAGACCTTATACTTACTTTTAGAAGACTTGAAATACTTCAAAATTACTTGAAGTGCTTCCAAAAGACTGGATACTACTTCCAGAAGACTTGATACTGCTTCTAGATGTTTTAAAATGCCTCCTAAAGCTTTGATACTGCCCCTATAAGACTTTATACTGCTTCTAGGCGATTTCAAATGCTTTCAAAAGACTTGAGAAGTTTCCAAAAGACTTGATACTGCTTCTAGAAAATTTTAATAATTAAGAATCGATACTGCTTCTAGATATTTTAAAATGCTTTCAAAAGATTCGATATAGCCCCTGTAAGACTTTATACTATTTCTGGAAGATTTGAAATGCTTTCAGAAGACTCGAGAAGATTCCAGAAGACTTGATACTGCTTCTAGATGTTTTAAAATGCTTCCTAAAGGCTTGATACTGTCCCTGTAAGACTTTATACTGCTTCCAGAAGATTTCAAATGCTTTCAGAAGACTTGAGAAGTTTCCAAAAGACTTGATACTGCTTCTAGAAGATTTTAATAATTAAGACATGATACTGCTTCTAGATATTTTAAAATGCTTCCAAAAGATTAGATATAGCCCCTGTAAGACTTTATACTTTTTCTGGAAGATTTGAAATGCTTTCAGAAGACTCGAGAAGATTCCAGAAGACTTGATACTACTTCTAGAAGATTTAAAATGGTTACAAAAGTCTCGATATTGGCTCAGGTAGGCTTAATATTGCTCCTAGAAGATCTAAATTGCTTCCAAAACATTTGGAATGCTAACAAAAGATTTGATATTGCTGTCAGAATACTTAACATTGCGTCTATAAGGCTTGAAATGCTTCCAGAAAATTAATTTACTTGGTGCCAATCGTATTTTCACTGCAAATCTTTCTTAATGCTCCCAAACTTCTAAACGATAAATCTTCTTTCATGAAATCCCGGAATATACTGGGATTGGACTGAAACTGAAATGTACAAGTACCTTAAAATTGGGATACCATTCCTAAGATGACTAATTGTTTAATTGTTAAGATTTCAAGGCATTAAAGATGGTATTTGCACCTCCTAGCGATCATCTCAGAATCCTGAAAATAATTTCCTGTATTTTCTCTTAGCCACTTTAGTCATAAAGTTTTTTCCTGCAAGTCTGCTGTCAAATAATTTCCAGTATTTTCTCTTAGCCACGATTTTATGATTAATAAAATCTTTTCCTGCAAGTTTAAATATCGACTTACAGAGTCTTTTAGCAATTTGCAACCGCTGGTTCGGCGGACCGCAACCATTCAAGTTAACATTTTTTTTTAATATATCCGTTCTTGTCTACGAAAAAAGGACTTACTTTCGAAAATTAGTTTTGGTGGAAACAGCTAATAAAGGTAAATAGGTCATTTCGTCAGTTTCTAGTTAGTTAATCCCTTTTTTCTGTATTTGCCGATGTTGAAGGACGTCAAAGTATTATTTCAGATCAGAATGTTGTCGTTGTTAATGGCGTTAGTTGCTAGTTTCAGATTTCTAAATATATAATACTGTAGAAGTGAGTTTGTAAATATAATTATTTTGGACATTTTATTACTGATTGCGCAAGTGAGGAATAATCTTGGGATTAAATGAGAACACAAGCTGAGTAACTCATCTCCACAAAGCTCGAAATTAAGTAGAGGATTATCAAAATTTATGTGGAAATACAGATAGCTCAAACGGTTCGTCGTTTTAACTACACTGAGGTCACTCTGGAAGTGCTGCCAATGAAACGGCAGATGAGCTAGTGCTAAAGCGTTTTTAGGACCAGAACCAGCAATTTGTGTAAGATTTACGATGCCCAAATAGAGGATTCGAAGAATTCTGCAGCTAACTGATTTATCTTTAGATCGTCAGTGGTACATCTAACACAATCTTCGTAGCTTCATAAGCGCCGGTTTTTGAAAATAAGTATGGGTGCTGGATAGTGAAAAAACTGAATTGGGAAAAGATTCAAACGACGAATGACTGTTCTCAAAACAAAAGTGATATGAAAAACGTCCATGTATCTGGCGCCTATGGTTAATTTGCAATAGAAATGCCTTATATCAACAGTGCTTACACCTTCACAAGCAATATTTGGTCTATAATTGAAATTTTTTGAACTTTTGAAATGAACATTTTGTATCCTAGCAGTATTTGGTATTTTGGAAGCAAAATCAAATTGTATTAACAATTTCGTGCCTTTTGCAATAAAAATGTCTTCTTTAAGACTTTGCATTTTCAAACATTTTTTTGCCAGTAGTTTTACAAACGGTATCTAGTCTTTTGGAATCATTTAAAATCTTCTAGAAATAGTATCAAGTCTTTCAGCTGTAGCATAAAATCTTGTGGAAGCAGTTCAAGCCTTCTGAAAGCTATGTTAAGGCTTCTAGAAGCATTATCAAGTCTTCCAGAGGTAGTATCAACATTTTTGAAAGCAGTTCAAGGCTCCTGGTAGCTTATCAAGTTTGTTTTAAGCAGTATCAGCCACCGAAGAAACGAAAGGTGAAGTTTAATAATGGTCTCGAATCGGGGGCGGAGCAAAACGTTTTTCTCACACATAAACTCCCTATTCGTACACCTGGTCACTGACATGCTGTCAAATCACCATTTTGGCTCGAATCGTTTGAATACATAGATATCATGAACCGCGGTACTTTAGTAATCTAGGGAGTTTAATACAAATTACACATCAGCGCCATCTCTTATTTGGCAAAGAAACCCGGACTCTCAGTCCGGTGCGAGCAGTCCGTCAAAAAAAAATGCGCGTGTACTGGAGGGTTAAGCGTAAAAAATCATTTAATTTGATACCAAACTCGATTAGGGTATCTCTTATTATAAGATGACGTTTGGCATTGACAGATGTCAAAACCGCCATTTGGAATGTTAATAATACAATTTTATTAAGCTTGAGAAATCGTTTAATTTAATACCAATCATTAAAATCTTTTAATTTCATACCAAACTCGTCTATTTTTGCTGTTATAATAAAAAGTTATGTGACATTGAAGGATGTCAAATCCGCCATCTTCAATTTTAACAATTGCACTTAATTTGACATAAAAACACATTTAATTTGATACCAAACTCGATTAGGGTATCTTTTATTATAACATGACGTTTGGCATTGACAGATGTCAAATCCGTCATTTTGAATTTTAATAATACAATCTTATTAAGCTTGAGAAATCGTTTAATTTAATACCAATCATTAAAATCATTTAATTTTATACCAAACTCGATTAGGGTATCTTTTATTATGAGATTGACGTTTGACATTGACAGATGTCAAATGCGCCATCTTGAATTTTAATAATTCTACTCAATTAAGCGTAAAAAATCATTTAATTTGATATCAAACTCGATTAGGGTATCTCTTATTATAAGATGACGTTTGGCATTGACAGATGTCAAAACCGCCATCTGGAATGTTAATAATACAATTTTATTAAGCTTGAGAAATCGTTAAATTTATACCAATCATTAAAATCTTTTAATTTCATACCAAACTCGTCTATTTTTGCTGTTATGATAAAAAGTTATGTGACATTGAAGGATGTCAAATCTGCCATCTTCAATTTTAACAATTGAACTTAATTTGACATAAAAAAATCATTTAATTTGATACCAAACTTGATTAGGGTATCTTTTATTATAAGATGACGTTTGGCATTGACAGATGTCAAAACCGACATTTTGAATTTTAATAATACAATTTTATTAAGCTTGAGAAATCGTTTAATTTAGTACCAATCATTAAAATCATTTAATTTTATACCAAACTCGATTAGGGTATCTTTTATTATGAGATTGACGTTTGACATTGACAGATGTCAAATGCGCCATCTAGAATTTTTATAATCCTACTCAATTAAGCGTAAAAAATCATTTAATTAGATACCAAACTCGATTAGGATACCCTTTATTATGAGATTGACGTTTGACATTGACAGATGTCAAATGCGCCATCTTGAATTTTAATAATTGCACTTAATTTGACTTAGAAAATTATTTAATTTGATACCAAACTCGATTAGGGTATCTTTTATTATGAGATGACATTTGGCGTTGACAGATGTCAAATCCGCCATTTTAAATTTTAATAATACAATCTTATTAAGCTTGAGAAATCGTTTAATTTAATACCAATCATTAAAATCATTTAATTTGATACCAAACTCGATTAGGGTATCTTTTATTATGAGATGACAATTGGCGTTGACAGATGTCAAATCCGCCATTTTGAATTTTAATAATACAATCTTATTAAGCTTGAGAAATCGTTTAATTTAATACCAATCATTAAAATCATTTAATTTGATACCAAACTCGATTAGGGTATCTTTTATTATGAGATGACAATTGGCGTTGACAGATGTCAAATCCGCCATTTTGAATTTTAATAATACAATCTTATTAAGCTTGAGAAATCGTTTAATTTAATACCAATCATTAAAATCATTTAATTTGATTCCAAACTCGATTAGGGTATCTTTTATTATGAGATTGACGTTTGACATTGACAGATGTCAAATGCGCCATCTTGAATTTTAATAATTCTACTCAATTAAGCGTAAAACAGTTCCCATTAGTTAATAAAACAGTTCCCATTAGTTAATAAATTAATAAAAAGCAGTAAACAAATATTTGTTAAAGCCCCTTTAAGGGTAGAATTGTTTAGAGAGAGGTTACCAAATACCCCATTACCACCACAACCAGTTCTAACAAGATGGGGAATATGGCTAGATGCCGCTATATACTACACAAACGCCTTAGATCATTTTAAACAATTAATAAATGAATTTCCGGCTACAAGTAGTAAAGCAATACAAAATTGCCAGGCCGTCCTAAAAGAAGTGGAGCTACAAAATAATTTGGCATTTATAAAAAGCAATTACAGTTATATAAGTGAATCTATAAAATCACTTGAAATACAGGATTTACCTTTAGTGACTGCAGTAGAAATGATTAAAAAGTTTCAAGACAGCACGTATAGCGTACCAGGACAATTTGGTCAAATAATTACGAATAAATTTAATGACGTTCTGTGTAAAAATGAAGGATTTGCCACATTACAAAAAATTGCATCAATTTTAAGTGGTGAAATTGTTACTGGATTTATTATGGATCCCGCATTAATTGCAAAGTTTAAGTATGCACCAATTACAAGTGTGGACGTGTGGAGAGAAGTTTTTCGGCTTACAAGAATACGTTAAGTGAAAGAAGACACAACTTCACAATGGAACATTTAGAACAGCATTTAATAATTAGTTGTTTTCGTAATTAACGATGTATTTTTTAATGAAAACGTTATTGAAATACATTATTAATTAGGTATAGCAATTTTTTCGATTTCTAATTTTTATGCCTTTTTAATGCTTTTGTTGCCAAAATTTCATGCCTTTTTAAGTGCCTTTTTCCGTATTTTTTGTGCCTTTTAATCCGGTCTTTAATTATCATGCACCCACAACGTATGCTATATCATCCATCATAGGAGATTTTGGATTAAGGTGCATGTCCACTAGCAACAAAATTGCGACATTTATTGCGAGATCGAACACAGAGACTTGTGTATACACATCTGAGAGTGAACTTGCAAGCGAAATTTAGTTGAACAATTTACTCTCGAGAGCGTTTGTGTTTACTAGTGTAGACGACTGTTTCGTTTGTTGCTGACACTTTGTAAGAATTTCCAAACGATCTGGAAAGAAACGAGAGAAAAAAAAATGGCTGATAAGAAGTCGTGGTCTAAAGAAGAGAAATTATCTTTAATTTCTCATTGGGAATTACATCCCGTATTATGGGATGTGAAAAATAAAAATTACAGAAATCGAATAAAAAAACAAAATGCATTGAGAACCATAGGAGCTGCGCTAAATACAAATGAGAATGAAATCGGTCGTAAATTGCATAATTTTCGAACTCAATTTCATAGCGAATTAAGAAAAATAAAAGCCAACCATAGTGGAGACGGAACGGAAGATAAATATAAAACCAATTGGGAGTTTTTTGAAGCTATAAAGTTTATTCAAGCTGATCATTCCAATAAACAGACTATTGATAATCTTGTAAGTACTTTTATTAACTATCATTTTAAATAATACGTATAATGATTTATGAATTTTTATACTAAATAACCGTTTAAAACACTTAACACAATGAGTTAAATAATATATTTATTAGTTCCTAACATTAACTAAAAGAAGTTAATTTAATTTAGATGTTTTGATACTGCCAATGTATTTCTCCTTGTGGGGAAATAAAATAATCTCTAAATTCGTCACGTATCTCTTTAGCATTTGCTGCACAGTTATGAGCATTTCCATGTTCTAATCTAAAAGATTAGATTGCGACATCCCTGCGGTTCTCCATTCACCCGGTCTGTTATCTGTATCAAAAGTACCTGGTGGTGCATAAAATTTACTACCATGCGACAGCAGAAAATTATGTAGTACACATATTGCTGAGACAATTACTGTGGTTTTCTCAGGGCAAAGTTCAATTGGTTTTCTTAATATACGGAATCTATTAGCAATAAGGCCGAAAGCGTTCTCCACTACTCGTCTTGCCCGGGATAGGCGATAGTTAAATACTCGGTTATGCGCCGGTTGACCTCGAAATGGATATGGTTTTAATAAATAAGGTTTCATCGCAAAGGCATCATCACCCACTATGATGTAAGGTACCGACATTTCCCGTCCAGGTAAACTTTGGACAATTGGAAAATTTAAAGTGTTATTTTTCAAAGCACGTGACAAATTGCAGTTATTAAATACACCTCCATCTGATACCCTTCCGTTACATCCAACTAATGCCATTAATATGATGCTGTGAAATCCTTTGTAATTATAGAAATTGCTGCCACTATTTGAAGGAGCTTGCATCATTATGTGCTTCCCGCTGAGGCGATTGTTAATGTAAACGAGAATCCTGACAACATGAAAAAGAAAAGGGTAAAACGAAAGGATAACAGTCAATTAAAGGAGGATGATCTTTTAAATAAAGCAATGAAAATAATCGATAAACCAGCCGATGAATTTCAAATATTTGGAGATTTTGTGGCTTGTGAATTAAGAAATTTACAGAATCGAGAAAATCAACAAAGGTTAAAACGTATGATTCAACGTGCAATACTAGAAGTAGCTGAACAAGATACTTCTCGCCTTTCCTCGACTGCATCTTATTATTCAAGTTTTGTCTCTAGTCCTACTGATCAAGGTATGAATAATCTAAAAAAATGACATGTCATGTCATACTATTTACCTTCATATATGTATTTTCTAGACCCTCAACGAGCGCCTCACAACACTCAGGTACTATACGAGCAATCGTACACACTGGTATCCGAAACAGATACATCAACGAATGATATGAATCTCCTACAAATATTATAATGTTATTCTTATTTAAGTAATCTTTAATAAATAATTACGTATAACTGTTGTTGCAATTGAAGACCTACCTGTTGCTAAGAACCTCAGTGTCACACACAGACGCTCTCGCGCAGTGATGGCACAACGCATTTTGGTATCTTGCTTCGTAATGGGTCCTACAATTTCCAAAAGATGCTCAAAATCAGTAGCTGTCATTCGAAAGAAATTATCAAGTTGGCAAGGATCTTCCGACTTTAATTCCGACAACAGCGTTTCATAAATTCCAAGATCTCATCTCCGTAATATCCAGTTCCTCACCCACATTTTTCTTTTTTTCTTCTTTTGTTGTAATAAATGAATTACAATATACACTTAGCAGCAGAAGTCTGCGTACAAAAAACTTCTAACACTTTAACTGAAAAAATAAGGGTCATGATCTAATGTGATAAACTTCAATTTTTTATATTTTGTGTATTAACTACATATAATTCTATTAACAAAATATGCATCAATAAAACAGAAATATTAGTTACAAAAAAAATTAAAATTAAAAATTCTCCAAATAATGCATATGCAAAAATCTGCGTACAAATAAAGACGCCTTCTTCAAAATATACTTATTTACTTAAATACGTAGTTGGCGATGTACGCTTTCCGATTTAAATAAAAGATAATCGGTGTCAATTATGTTAGCAGAGGCTTAGAAGCTAAAAGTTAGAATGGACACGAAAGGAAAGGAAATTGAATTGGGAAAGAGAAAAATTATTGTAAAGTTATGGAAAGAGGGAAAATCTTTTCGAAAAATAGGAAAAACTGTCGGCAGGTCACCTCTCAAGTCCGCGATCTGGTAGACCACCCCTTTTAACAAACCGAGAGAAGCGAAAAATTGTACAGCAGGTTAGAAAAGAACCTAGGCTGACGGCAAAAAAAATAGTAGAAAATGTATAAGAAGAATTTCATAAAACTATCAGCAAAGATACGGTGAGAAGGACGTTAAAAAAAGCTAACTATCACAGTCGCGTTGCACGAAAAAAGCCATTTGTGTCAGAGGTCAATCGTCAGAAGCGGATCGCCTTTGCAAAAAAACTCTTAGACAAGCCCATTGAATTCTGGGAGAAAGTTCTCTTTACAGATGAGAGCAAATTTTACATTTTCGGCATTAAGGGTAAACAACTTGTATGGAGAAAACCTAATACTGCCCTTAATCCCGAAAATTTGAAAGCGACTGTAAAACACGGTGGTGGTGCAGTTATGGTTTGGGGGTGTATGTGCACCAAAGGGGTGGGAAGGTTGGTTTTCATAACATCGACAATGGACCATAAAATGTATATAGACATTTTAAAAGAAAATTTGAAGCCTAGCATCGAAAACTTGGGCTTGGGGCCCGAACACTTTTTTCAACAAGATAATGACCCCAAACATTGCACCCACAACACTAAGCTTTGGCTACTATACAATACCCCAAAGCAACTTAAAACACCTCCACAATCGCCGGACTTGAATCCCATCGAACACCTCTGGGATTTACTGGAACGCAGGATTCGGTAACACAACATAACGTCGAAGGAAACGTTAAAAAATGTTATGATTGAGGAATGGGCCAAAATCAGTTCGGACGAAACGAAGAAATTAGTGCACTCCATGCCTAAACGTTTAAGGGAGGTCATTAAACGTAAAGGTTATCCGACCTCATATTAATATAGAAACAATGATCTCATTTATGAATTTTTTATAAATACTGTCCTGACTTGTACGCAGATTTTTGCATACCCGTTATTTGTAGAATTTTTAGTTTTGATTTTTTTCTGTAACTACTGTTTCTGTTTTGTTGAAGCATATTTTGTTAATAGAATTATATGTAGGTAATATACAAAATAAAAAAAAATCAAGTTTATCACATTAGATTATGACTCTTATTTTTTCAATTAAAGTATTACAAGTTTTTTGTACGCAGACTTCTGCTGCTGAGTGTATGCAGCACTACATTTAATTTGATATGCCATTTTAGTATAACTTTAGTATAAATCTAAATAATCAAGAAGTCTACTTTACGTTATTATAGTTCTGATAATTTTTTTTATAATGTAAACACATCCTACACTTTACAAGCAATAACTCCCGAGATCAATTTCAGAACTTAATTGCGGAGAGTAACTTTCGGAAAAAGTTGCGTCTAGTGGATACACTTTTGAAAGTTATTTCTGAGACCAGTGTCGCAATTTTGTTGCTAGTGGACATGCACCTTTTGACTGGTTTCTTTATAAATGAAAATCTGTTTCTTTTTTATTTAAGGTTGAGTTATTGTCTAAGTTTAAAGTCTTTCGTTTTTCAAAGTTGTTTTTTTATGTTATAACAATCAATATTTATATAAAAGTTTTAATTACAGAACATACGCGACTTAATTGTCTTAAAATTAATAAAAAATATTCAAATGTGCATTGAAAATTGAATTTGGCGGTATTTGATAATAGTTAGGAACCACTGCGTTCGAGGGCGCTAGTGTTGAGTAAAAAAAACTATGTGTCAATCGCTGTCAATTGTCAAAAAGTTGTTAAGTATTAAACCAAAAATTTAATGTTTATGTTCCGAATTAATTAATTAAACAAATTTAATTATAATTTATTTAAATTACAAAATGTCGTTAACATCAAAATTTACATTAGGAACGTCTTGCTTAATTTCCGTCGGAATTATAGGTTATGTCCACTATAAGCAACAATTTGACAGGTAAATATTTTTTTGTTAAATTATTTTTATTTATTATTAATTAATAAATGAAACAGAGAAAGACTTCACGTGGGCGTAATAAAGGACATTGAAAGGCAACAAAGACGAAAAACGGAGAACCTTTATTTATTACAACAACAAATCGATTTTACGAAAGAAGCTAAAAAGATGCAATATGACGAAACAGGAAGATAGCATTTAATTGTTGTTTAGTATTAATTAATTAATAGATTGTAGTTAAATATTAAAAATATCACAAATTGCAATAAGATTTTAACTATATTCTACATCCTGATTGGAAAATCGGACCTTTTTGTTGTCCAAATTGCTGTGGCCTAGCTCAAAATTCCTGTTTATTTCTTGCATGGTCATTTGCATGTATTTCTTTTCGTAATGTAGTTTATAACGTTTTGTTATACAAAATGATATAGCCACTATTATTATTATTAACATAATCCAAAGAATTATAAATATTGTTAGCATATACCCATCTAAACAAGCAGCCCCAAGTTCTAAAAAAATCAAAATCAAATAAAATAATTGTTAAGTTTGTTTCTTTCTTCCATCTTTATTGTAATAAAATGTTTGTTGTCTTTTATTTGTACTTATTTAAAGATTGGTATGTAAAAACTATTTTTGTTCAACCGGTTTCGATTTTAATTAAATCATCTTCAGGAACATTCGGGAACACGTCTATTTATGTAATCTTTCTATTTTATCTAAATTGAAGTTGATTAAAGTTCCTGAAGATGATTTAATTAAAATCGAAACTGGTTGAACAAAAATAGTTTTTACATACCAATCTTTAAATAAGTTCAAAAAAAAAGACAACAAACATTTTATTAAATAAAATAATAACTTAATAAATAATAAATCCATACCAAAATCGGATATAATCAACTGATGGGCAGCATCATAAAGATATTTATCTTTTGGGTCACCTTTAACTGTTAAATTTAATTGTAACGGAACCTCAGTCATTTGTTTGCCAATAATCTCATAAGAACTTTTCGATAAATTTTGGACTTTAGAAGAAGCAGTTTCCCGTTTTGTTCTTATCTTAGCAAGATCTCCACAATCAACCTATTAATTAAATATAATCATTAAAATTATGTTGCTAGAATTCGATAAAAAGTTTGTACCGCTGGGCATTCTCCATCACAAAATTGAACAACGACGCTAAATCTTATAATCGGCGATGTTGTGAATTTGAATGCTTGAAATTTTGCGGATAATCTCGTTGTGTTGCCATCCGTTGTTTTAATAAGGGCTGGGAATACTTGGAGATTCGTTGGACATCCTCTGTCGTCTATTAACGGGATTACATCTTGGAGATTATCACTCATTGCTACTAAATGGTTGGCGGAAATATCGAATTCTAAAATAAATCAAATAAAAACAATGAGATTGTGTTATTGTTAACGTTAAATAGCAAAGAAATAAATTGGGTAATGTGGGGTAAATAAAATCATGGGTCAATCTGATGCTCTGTAGTTTTTACTGTAACATTTTAAAGCTTTTATTGCTCAATATCTGAAAATATATCCCTTTTTATACCACTACTTACATCAACCTCTTTTGGTTTTTTATTTGCAGCGTTATCCATATCACCGTGTTAGAATAAAATTTTGAAAATAGGATAAAATTGTATACTTCGATGATTTGTTTTAATTTTTTATTCACTTTGCCGTCTTCAGAAGTGTTGTCAATGGGTCTCCAAAAAAAGCAACCTTTAATCAGTATTAAAAATATTTTTTTGTACTAACAAAAATGTAACATTTTTGACTTAAGCTCATTTAATTTGTTTTCCGGACATATTTCTAACGTGCTGTATTCGTTTCTTAAGGAATTTAAAAAAATAATTTAATAGTTCATGTTAGTACAAAAAAATATTCTTAATACTGATTAAAGGTTGCTTTTTTTGAAACCCATTGACAACACTTCTGAAGACGGCAAAGTGCCGAAACCGGTGAAGTGAATAAAAATATTAAAACAAATCACCGAAGTACACATTTTTATTCTATTTTCAAAATTTTATTTCTTTTGGTTTTAGTTTCTAAATATTTATTAGAAGTCTTGATAGTTCTTGCAGAAGACTTAATATCGTTTCTGGAAGACTTGACTTAATACTGCTTCTAAAAGACTTGCAATGCATCTAGAAGACATAAAATGTTTCAACAAAGCTTGAAATACTTCTAGAAGACTTGATACTGCTTTCAAAAGTCTTGAAATGTATCCAAAAGACTTGAAATGCTTTCAGAAATCATGATGATGTACCTAAAAGCCTTTATATTGCTTCCAGAACACTTCAAGTACTTCCAGAAGACTTAATACTGCTTCCTGAAAAACTTAATACTGCTTCCTGAAAAACTTAATACGCTTCCATAAGATTTGAAATAATTCCAGAACTTGATGGTACTTGAAATGCTTTTAAAAGGCTTGAAATATGTTCAGAGAACTTAATGATGCGTCTAGAAGATTATATTGCTTCCAGAAGACTTGTTACTGTTTCTAGAAAGCTTTATATTGCTTTCAGAAGACTTGACATCCTTCCAGGAGACCTAATACAGTCTCTTTAAGACTTGTAATATCTCCAGAAGACCTAAGCTGCTTCGAGAAGTCTTGATACTGTTTCAAAATGACTTGATATTGCTTCAAAAATTTTTAAAATGTGTCAAGAAGACTTGAAATGCTTCCAGAATTCTTTCTGTGCTTCCAGAAGACATGATACTGCTCTAGAAAACTTGATACTGCTTCTAGAAGACTTGATACTGTTTCCAGAAATCTTGATATGCTTACAGAAGACTTGATACTGCTTCTAGAAGACTAGAAATGTTGCCAAATAACTTAATATTGTCTCTGGTACACTTGAAATGCTTCCAGAAGGCTTATTACTGTTTTTTGAAAGACTTGAAATGCTTCCAGAAGACTTGATATTGTTTCTAGAAGACTGGAAGTACTTGTAAAGATGTGATACTGCTTGTAAAATTGCAGGTGGAAAACATTTTCATCGCAACAAACAAGAAACTGTTGATAGACCATTTAAGTTTGCTTCCAAATCCTATTATACAAAATGCTAAATTTTGATGTAAGTAGTCCAAAAACTCTTAATTAAAAACTAAACATCTCCTGGCAAAAAACGTTTTTGTTGCAAAAGGCAAGAAACAGCTAATAACATTTGATTTTGCTTCCAAAATGACATCCAATCCTTCCAAACAACAAATGCAACACTCGTTATGCTCCTCATATTCTTAGTGAGATACAAAGTACAGTGTCCACACCAAGATTTCGGTATACTGGCATTTTCTTTAGAAGACATGAGTGAGGAGAAAGACACATCACGCAACTCTGTGATGATATATATGTTATAATGACCATGTGACGAAATTGATATACCACAGCAGTAGAGATCGTTTGGATCAAGTGGCAAATTGAGTAAACGCACAGTAAGTGAAGACTACAGTAAGTAAGAAAGACTACAACTGGACCAATAATTGCTTCAAGAAGTTTCTAATTTGCGCGAAATCATGTTCATTGGACCAGTGCGGAGTGACGAAACATACTGTTCTCAGACCAGTCGAGATTTGGTTTTTACTCCTTTGATAGTTTGGAAAAGAGCAGCAGAACTTTGTGCTCAGTGCATCTTTTTTGAAAGAGTACATTTCCAGGAAAGATCTGTAATGGTTTGAGTTGAATTTAATTTAAAGCATATAGGGAACTTTGCTTAATCAACGGCAATCTAAACGCGAGTCGATGTAATGGAAGCATTTTTTGACTGAACATGTTTATTTTTGACAACTTCTATATGTCATGCATGATTATGCACGCTTGCATACAGCCCGCATGATGTCCCAATACCTGATTGATTTGGCTATCACAAAAATTAAATAGCCCTAATTTAAACTCCATAGAATACATGTGAAATATGTTTGGGAAAGGAGTAAAATGAAAACTTAGAATGCTTCCAGAAGACTTGCAATACTTTCAAAATACTTCAAATGCTTTCAAAAGATTTGAAATGATGGATTCGAAATGGTTTTGGTGGAATCAAATTTAAAGCACGTATGGAGCTTTGCTAAATCAACACCAATTTAAACGACTCGATATATTGAAGAAATTTTGGTTGAACATGTTCATTGGTGCAAACTTTTATTATTTATAATAATGCACGCTCCCATACAACCCGTATAATGTCCCAATACCTGGATGTAAATCTATTGAGTGTATAGACATTAAGTATAACGCCAAGTGCCAACTATAACGTGCCACAAAAAAAGAAAAAAAAAAATAAAATAAAAAAATAAGCACAAGTCACAAATACACCATTACATGTTAAAAGAAAAATCTTTCTCAGTGAAAGAATCTGTCAAAAACGCATCGTACGAGTAGTAAGCCCTCTGCACTAGAAAAGCATGTATCTTGCGTTTAAAGTTATTCAATGATAAACCAGAAATTGTCGTTGGCAATTTATTAAAAAATTTGACAGCTGTAATATTTACACTTTGGCGACATTTAGTTAATCTCGAATACCTCTGCAAAATTTTGTTTTTATTCCTAGTGACGTATTGATGCATATCATCATGAGTGACAAATAAAAGAAAATTCGTTTTGATGTATACCAAGCGTTGGTATATGTAGAGTGAAGGAAAAGTTAGAATTTTTAAGGTTATGAAAGAGTTTTTACAGTCCTCTCGATACTTTAAATTACCTATTATACGTATAGCATGCCTTTGTAGTCTAAAGACTCTGTCACAAGATGATGCACTACCCCATACAATTAATGCGTATGCGAGTAAGGATTGGCACAGGGAAAGGTACGCGATTTTTAAAACCTCAAGAGATACATTTTTGCTGAGAACTCACAGAGAGTATATGTTACTGTTTAGCTTACCACAAACAGCAGCTGTGTGTTGCTCCCAGGTAAAGGGGGGATCGATGTTCACCCTGAGAAATTTAACAGAAGTAGGGTTGTCTTCAATTAGCGATCTAAGTGAAAAACCTACAGAAATCGTCTTAGCCTGATTGAGGGCGAGGTGATTTGCCTCAAACCAGGCCTTAGGTTTAGCCAGTGCCGTTAAAGCTAGTTCAGAAGCAGTTTTTTGTTTGTTGCTTCTAGTGATTAGAGTAGTGTCATGAGCGTACATAATTATATGCGGGTCATCAACATTACTTGGCAAAACATTCACATATATCAAAAAGAGAAGAGGCCCCAGAATTGACCCCTGAGGGACTCCTATATCAATATTCTTTTTTGACTCGATTAATCTGAGAATTCCCTCATTGAAATTATATTTTTTAATTTTTCTAATAGTAAACTGTGCTGCACGCAGCCGAACGCCTTGCTAAGGTTGCAGAAAACGGACTCTTTAACCTCGAAACAGGAGAGAGAATGATTTGGATATTAGAAGAATGAAATAAAGCACATCCGAAATATGCTTGGAGACAACTGTCTGAACAGCGCTGGAATAAGATTGGACCAGATTTTACAAAATGATTTCAAAACTTTCAAACAAAATTAAAAGCAATTCTCCAACAAAAACAAATCAATAATATAACAAATACAAATTATTATTTCTTATTTAACGAATAATACAAACAATTATAATTACAAGGAAGGACGAGTGTTAGAGACGTCAATGAATAGTAACGATCTCTACAATCCCACTCTGCAAGAATCGTCTGAAAACTGCTAATGAAACACTGAATATGTCAATATTCCCACAGCAAGTTATGAGTAGATATTATTATAACCAGAGGTGAGTAAAACTGCAGATAAGGATCTACCAATTCTAAACAAAGAAACCTCCCACTTGATATAAGGGCACATAAATACTTAATCACTCACCAATTTCGAGGAACTGAAAAGATTGTTAATTCATTTAGGAAAAATTATAATTATAGGAATATCGTAGCACAATCTCTTCTACTTCTCGCTTCAATATTTGGAACCATAGAGCATTGAATCACAAAAGATAATCACCGGATGTGAAAATATATTGCATACTAAATACTTGAAGAACCTACGTTGAACGAATTCGATTCTGTTAATGTGAATAACATAATGGGCAGAGCGCGGGGATTTTAGCTTACACGTCCACCACCATAAGAAAAAACTTATGCGACACCAAGAGACGCCTCTAAAGTCGCCTCTAAAGATCGAGCCCGGAGTGGGGCGAATTTTGGAGCCGTTAAACTAAACTCGTTGCGCTCTGATAATGAGGGTATCAACCAGAAGATGTGTAGCTAAAATTAATTACCAAGGCCATACAAAGAGATTTGATATATTGAATATAGTGAACACAAGCCTTAGCATTTGCAAAGAACACATTTAAATTGAACATCAGCCTTCTGTGGAATTAAACATCAAGCTTATTAACGTGGTCATTCGTGATTGAAGTTCCGGCTTCTAATGCACAAGAACAGTTTAGTAGATAACGTTTACATGTGAAAGTGATTTTACAACACTTATCATAATTTAGGAGCAGCCATTATCAACTTAATTAGCTGGAACCGGTCAAGATCCTCCTAAAGTTTTTTAGAATCACGTTGATTTGTGATATTGGAAAGCACGTATTTTGAATTGAGACTTGATACTGCCTCTGGGAGACAGTATCAAGATATAAGAAGCAGTATCAGGATATTGCTTCCAGAAGACTTGTTTAAGATAACACTTCTAAAAGACTTCATCTGTTTCCAGAAGATATGAAACTGCTTCTAGGCGACTTAACGCTGCTTCTAAAAGGTTTGAAATGCTTCCAGAAAACTTGATATTGCTTCTGGAAGGGTTGATATGCTTCCAGGAGACAAGAAACTGCATCTAGACAACTTAATATTGCTTCTAAAAAACTTGAAATGCTTCCAGAAGGCTTACAATGCTTCTAGAAGACGTTCGTTCTAAGAACACAATTTTTTAAATGTTTCAGAAAAGTTAATATTGCCTTCCGAAGACCTAAAATGCTTCCACAAGACTTAAAATGCTACTAAAAGACTTGATACTACAGCCAAAAGTCTTGAAATGCTTGCAAAAGACTTGAAATGCTTACAGAAGCCTTAATACTACCCTTGGAAGATTTGATACTGCTTCTAAAAGACTTGATATTCCTTCCAGAAGACTTGAAATGTTTCCAGAAAACTTACACTGCTTCCAGAAAACTTAAACTGCTTCCAGAAGACTTGATACTGCCCCTGGAAGACTTGATACTGCCCCTGGAAGACTTGCTACTGCTTCTAAAGACTTGAAATTACTTCCAGAAATCTTGAAATGTTCCAAAAGACTTATAATACTTCCAAACGACAAGATACTGCTTCTAGAAAACTTGAAATGGTTCCAGAAGACTTAGTTGTGCCTATCGAAAACTTGATAACCTTTCTAGAAGACTTGATCTGCTTTGAAAACACTTGATCTACTTCCAAACGGACTTAATACTGCCTTCTAAAAGATTTTAAGTACGTCCAGACGAATTAAGATACTTCCAAAAGATTTGAAATGCTTCCAGAAAACTTGAAATGCTTCCAGAAGACGTGAAGTGTTTCCAGATAGCTTCATATTGCCCATGGAAGAGTTGATACTGCATCTAAAAGCATTGATATTACTTCCAAGAGTCTTGAAATGTTCTTCCATACATTTTTCCATATTTCAAGTCTTCCAAATATTTCTGGAAGACTTGAAATACTTCGAAAAGACTTGATACTGTTTTTGGAAGACTTGAAATGTTTCCAGAAGACTTGAAGTGCTTCCAGAAGACTTCATATTGCCCCTGGAAGACTTGAAAAGTTTCCGGAAGTCTTGATACTGCTTGTAAAACTGCTGACAGAAAACATTTTCATTTTATCACAAAAAATAAGATACTATTAATAAACCATTTGAGTTTGCTTCGAATACTATTGGACAAAATACAAAATTTCGACGTAAATAGTCTAAAAACTCTTAATTAAAGAGTAAATACTCCTGACTATTTAGATATTTTTCTTGTAAAAGCCAAGAAACGTTTATTAACAAATAATTAATAAAATTTGATTTTAATTGAAACGATTTCAGAAGACTTAAAATGTTTCCAAAATGACTTGATATTGCTTCCGCAAGTTTTGAAATGTTTTAAAAGTCTTGATACTGTTTCTAGAAAATTTGAAATGTTTCCAGAAAACTTGATATTTTCTCTGGAAAACTTGAAATACTTCTAAAAGACTTAATAATGTCTCTGGAAAACTTGAAATACTTCCAGAAGGCTTGATACTATTTTTGGAAACTTTAAAATGGTTCCAGAAGACTTGATTGTGCTTCTGGAAGACTTGCTAACGCTTCTAAAAGACTTGATCTGCTTCTAGAAGGTTTGATCTACTTCCAAATGGACTTAATACTGCCTTCTAAAAGATATTAAATGACTCCACACGATTTAAAATACTTCCAAAACACTTGAAATGCTTCCAGAAGGCTTGAAATGCTTCCAGAGGACTTGAACTTAATAAACCATTTGAGTTTGCTTCGAATACTATTGGACAAAATACAAAATTTTGACGTAAATAGTCCAAAAACTCTTAATTAAAGAGTAAATACTCCTGACTATTTAGATATTTTTCTTGTAAAAGCCAAGAAACGTTTATTAACAAAAAATTAATAAAATTTGATTTTAATTGAAACGATTCCAGAAGACTTAAAATGTCTCCAAAATGACTTGATATTGCTTCCGCAAGTCTCTAAAAGTCTTGATACTGCTTCTAGAAAATTTGAAATGTTTCCAGAAAACTTGATATTTTCTCTGGAAAACTTGAAATACTTCTAAAAGACTTAATAATGTCTCTGGAAAACTTGAAATACTTCCAGAAGGCTTGATACTATATTCGGAAACTTTAAAATGTTTCCAGAAGACTTGATTGTGCCTCTATAAGACTTGATAACGCTTCCAGAAGACTTGATCTGCTTCTAGAAGGTTTGATCTACTTCCAAATGGACTTAATACTGCCTTCTAAAAGATTTTAAATGCATCCACACGATTTAAAATTCTTTCAAAATACTTGAAATGCTTCCAGAAGGCTTGAAATGCTTCCAGAGGACTTGAACTTAATAAACCATTTGAGTTTGCTTCGAATACTATTGGACAAAATACAAAATTTTGACGTAAATAGTCCAAAAACTCTTAATTAAAGAGTAAATACTCCTGACTATTTAGATATTTTTCTTGTAAAAGCCAAGAAATGTTTATTAACAAAAAATTAATAAAATTTGATTTTAATTGAAACGATTCCAGAAGACTTAAAATGTCTCCAAAATGACTTGATATTGCTTCCGCAAGTCTTGAAATGTTCTAAAAATCTTGATACTGCTTCTAGAAAATTTTAAATGTTTCCAGAAAACTTGATATTTTCTCTGGAAAACTTAAAATACTTCCAGAAGATCAAGCCTTCTGGAAGTACTATTTTTGGAAACTTTAAAATGTTTCCAGAAGACTTGATTGTGCCTCTATAAGACTTGATAACGCTTCTAGAAGACTTGATCTGCTTCTAGAAGATTTGATCTGCTGCTAGAAGACATGAAATGCTTCTAGAAGACTTGATACTACTTCTAGAAGACATGATATTACTTCCAGTTGAAATGCTTCTGGAAGACTTAAAAAGAATTGAGAACAGGCCCTTATCAGCGTAGTAAGCTGGAACCGGTTTAGATCCTCCTGAAGATTATCAGAATCACGTTAATTTGTGATATTAGAAAATATTATGAAATGATATACATACAACGGGAATTTAGCATATTTAAAACAAGAAGAAATGTCATTAACATACGCTACTAAGAGAATAGAACCAAAGTCAAAATCATGTCAAAAAAGCATGCGGTACATCAAAGCTTCTTAATTTCCGCAAGAAAATATTATGCTCAATCTTGTTATATTTTAATTTACGTAGAATGGAAAAAATAAGGCACACAAAAAAATTAATTCATCAATTTAACATTGAAATAAGCTGTGATCTACAAGAAAACCAAACCTGACTTTTCGTCTGGTTGTATTGTTATAGTTGTTTAAAGTACAACAACAATTTTTTTGATTGCACTTACCCCACTTTACCTTAACAATAAATTACCTTGTGACGTTTCTGCTTCAATAATCAACTCTAATTCTTGACCAACCAACGTTTCACTTAACTCTTGCTTAGTTTCTGCGTCAACAATCCTCATTGTAACGTGAGGTGAATTTGTAGAGTTAATCAAAGTTTCTACAGATTCAGAACCGGGATATTCCCTGCACAAAATAATTTATTAATCATTACAAAACTAATTAGGATTAATATTTTTCTTATTACGTTGTAAAATTAACTCCGGTTCCAACAACAACTTTCGATGAATTTCCATAAATACATCCGATTCTAACAACACGATCCGCTTGAGTTTGAACCAAAGAATTAAACTGAACTATCATCGTCGTGGATAAAAGCGTACTAAAAGATTGAGTTAAAAAAAAATTTTTGGATTAATTTTTGATGTTGTTTACTTATTCATATCGTTTTTGGCTTTAATTATTCCACAAACTCCTATTTTTAATGGAACGGTTAACTTTATTTCTTCTAATCCATGTCCTTTTTCGTTACATTGGGGATCATCAAAATGTCCGGTTGTGTAAAGTCTCCCATCGAACCTATTTTTTGGCCGAAATCGGATGATCATGTTTTTATCGGTACATTGAACCGAAACTACAACAAAGAATTAATTTTGTTGGTTAATTAGATAAAAAGAAGAATTATACTATTTAAACAGGGCGATTTTTCGTAATAATTCCCCGAATCATTTTGTTCTAAAATTTTGGGGCCTCTTAATTTGCTATCTTCGCTGTGTAATAAGCAAGTATTCGAATTTTCGATAAAGCTGTATCCCCTACAAACGAATTGTTGAGTGTTTAAACAGTTATCTTCACACTCTTTTTTGGTGATTCCATTTATTTGTTGATCTGTGTGACTTAATGTTTTATTAAAGTATTCTTCAAATGAACAAAAATCTTCTTTGGGTGCTAAAATTAAAGTTTTTTTGAGTCAGAAAAAATTTTTAAACTAAAATTAGAATAAAACACAAGAAGATTTCGAGTTTTTTCAAAAATTTCACGTCAAAACTTGAAAGCTTCTAGTGTTAACTTTAGCTAAAATTGTCATAAAGCTTACATAAAGAACATTGATTTCCATAATATTCTTCATCAGATCTTGAGGCTCTAAACGAACTAGCTGATAAAACTCGATCAGTATCGCTCAAAATGCATCTACCAACAACTTCCGTTTGATTCGGACGTCCAACCAAAAACTTTGCAGAACGGCATTGAAACTCAGTTTCATTTAAACATAATTGTTGACATTGTTGTCTCGAAATTATCGAAGGAATTCTTTTGGAATCATCCCCGACTAACGTAGCACCCGGGGCACGTTCAAATATCCAAGATTTATTACAATTTTCAACTAAAACAAATTCGATTTTAAAATATTCAAAAACGTATCGTTCTCTTTAACCTTTCAAGCAAGTCTTCAAAAACCACGCAACATGAGAATCACTAATACTATCGTATTCTTCCGAAGCATAAATTTTTTCCCTGTACCAATAACACGTTTGGTTCTGGTAGTTCAAGATAAAACCTTGACAATCGTCAATGTCGCCGCATTTCCGCAAGCATTGCAGCGTAACCGGCAATTTGTTTGGGTCTCTGAAGAGCAATAACGGTTTGATGTTGGGTGGTCTTAATCCTATGACCTTTTCGAATTTTACATTTTCTTTTGGGCAGTTTGTTATTTGAGCAACTAAAAGAAATTGAGTTATTGGGACATGAATGAATGAATTGTCAGTTAGTTAATTGTTTATGTTAATTTTAATTAGCTTTAGTTGTTATTGGAATGAGGGGAAAATAAATGGGACTTTAATGGAAATAATGAGGCAAGGTCGAAAGATAATGTTGTCTATTTTTGCGACTTAGTCAATGAAAAAAGAATAAAATACAAAAAATTGGAAAAATGCTAGTTACCAATTAAGATGTTTTGAGTTGGTTTGAGATTATGAGGTTTTGAATCTTAAAATCTTTTGATCTCCGTGATTAACATTGCCTTAACTTGAGACAAGTCTTATTATTAAGCTATCAAGTTATCATATTGTGAAATTTGACATTTTGGCTTTATCAAATAAATTTGTAGATCTGTTGACTAATAATTAACATTGTATCAAGCTGAAGTTGATCATCATATTGTTGCTTAATAATTTTTAACATATCAACAGAAACCCAATCATATATCTCAAGAACGAATTAAGATATCATCATGAAATAAAAAAGCAGTTTAAAGCAAATTTATTTAGTAATCAATAAACTGAAGGTCATTTCTTCAAATCTTCAAATTTAGGAGTTATGATTTTTTAAACTTAATCCTTCATAACTTCTAACACAAATCTTCCAATAATTAATCTTCACATATCTCAAAAAGTAATTGAGATATCGTTATGAAATAAAGAGCAATTTAACGCAAATTTTATAAAGACATAATGTGCCATAAATAATTTTTTATTGTTCATTAACAACGCAGTTGTGAATTTTTATGTACAGTTAAGCGGCCGTGATTGGCAAAAATACGAAAATGAATCTAAAAAAAGTCATATCTCAAGAACGGGTTGAGATATCATCTTGTAATCAATAACAATTCAGAGAAAATTCATCAAGTATTTAATAACTTGAAGATCATTTTTTGAAACCTCAAATTAAGGAGATACGATTTTTTGAACACAACCTTATACATCTTTAAACATAAATCTCAGGTTAATTGATCTTCACGTATCTCAAAAACTATTTGAGATAGCATTATGACATAAAATGCAATTTAAAGCTAATTTATCAAGCATTTAATAACTCGAAGATCATTTCTTCAATTCTTCAAATTTAGTAGTTATGATTTTTTGTTTATAACTTTTAAGTTAAATCTTACAGTAATTAATCTTCAAGTATCTCAAAAACTAATTAAGATATCGTTATAGTGTAAAAAGCAATTTAAAGCAAATTTTATGAACATTAGATGTTCCATAAATAGTTTCTTATTTCCCATAATTGTCGTCGTTGTGATTTATGAAATTCAACTCTGCATGTTTCATTGTAATAGATATGAAATGTAAATTTTTAAAAAAATCGTATCTCAAGAACGGATTAAGATATCATCATGAAATAAAAAGCAATTTAACTCTAATTTATCAAACATTTAATATCTTAAAGATAATTTCTTCAAACTTTCAAATTTAGGAATTATGATTTTTTTTATACACAACTTTGCTTAATGAGTTTTGCATAAATCTCAACACAATTGATCTTAACGTATCTCAAGACATAATTGAGATATTATGATTTTTATCATTTTGAACCCAACCATTTATAGCTTTTAACATAAGTCTTCATAAGTAATCTAAGTAAGGCTGTAAATCTTTTGATCTCAGTGATTAATATTGCCTAAATCTGAGACAAGTCTCCTTATTATTTTGCTTTTTTCTTGGCTAAGGGACAGTATATTCACCTTTGGTTAAATTTAATTACTGGGTATTTTCCATGGTTGTTGTAATTTCACCGGCCATGATTGGCTGTTTAACCAGTAACCATACTGGGCCTTAATCAAGTAAATTTGTAGATCTTTGGACTAACTAAGCAGAGATCGCTTAAAACTGATGGATCATGCTTAACTTTGTATCAAGCTGAGGTTGGTCATCATATTGTTGCAAACATAACAACATTGGATGCCCGATTATTGGTTAGTTTCTTATACATGGTTCAGAAGCTACATTATTAGTCTAAGTGGTATAAGCAGCAAACAATCTTCTTGTTGTGAAAAACGTAACAAAACCGCTAAATTGAAGTATGCTCATAGAAATAGTTCAAGTCTTCTGCCTAACCTAACCCAATCCAATCTAATGCTCAAATCCAGTTCAATTCAAAGCTTAACTTTGTATCAATTTGAGGTTGGACATCATATTGTTGGATACATAATAACCGAGGATAACAAGTTATTGGTAGAAAAAGGTGCAAAACTTTTTCATTATGTTCATAGAATTAGAACAGACGATACATTATCAGTCCCGAATCATAACCTTGATATTAACACGTAGCAAAATCGGTAAATTGGAGTATGCTCATAGAACTTAATCCCCATTATTTGCCAACTCCACCCAACCCAGCTTTTTGAATCTTCCGATCTCATGTATAGCTCTCTTTGCTGACTTTTTCTCATTTCCTCTATTTCCTTTTCCATCATCACTTCATTGCTGATCTCTCATCTCTTGCAAATAACCTTGATTCGTCCTTTTCTTCAAATTTCTGTCCAATGCTCGTTTCTAATTCTTGTGATTTTCTCTTAAATTAAGCACAACTAAAGTTGGGTATCGAGAGTTGTTGCTTTCTAAGCAGTCAAATTATCGGATTCCTGTTTTCTTATTGTTTTCAAGTACGACACGAAGACTCCCTTCCTTATAAGTGCTTGGAACTTGCATTCCTTCTTCGTACCATTCTTTCACATTTTTGACAAATTTTTTATTCCATCCGCTATATATACCCATCTCTACCCCTCTAATTCTCACTTCTCTCTTATATTAGGAGATTCATCGGCGGACATCTCGCTAACATTTCTACTACCTCTGTGGAAATTGTTCTAGAAGCGGATATAGCCGTATTTCTACTAATCGATCTTAACATGTTAACATACTTCTTGTACTTCAGAGCACTTCCTCGTACGGTTCCAGTCTGCTTTCCTGGGCATTATTCTTGCAAGTTTTTTTTACTATACCAGTCATCTTTTTTATCTTTTTAATATGTTATGTCATTTTATCTAATATAACTCCTAAGTATTTCACAAACGGTAAAGTTTTTAACTTTTGCTGTCCAAATATTATTTCTACTTCCTTTAGACTTTCCTTCCTTCTAGAATGATGGTATTATGTCATCTTTTCGGATATTCCCTTCAGACAATATTGAGTTTTATCTACAATCTTATCAACATCTCTCTCCTTTATTACGACAGCTAAATCGTCCAGCATATACAACCAGTGAAATGCTTTCTTTTCCATTATTATCAAAATTCTAATCCATGTAGAACCCCATACATCATCTCTTCTACTTCGCCGTTTGGCAGTATAATTTTGCTCTCCAAACAAAATATCTGTCTTCTACCAGAAAAGTATGTTTATTAATACTGCTATTTTACAAGCAGTATCCAGCCTTTAGTTGGGAGTTTTTGAACTTATGACATAAAGACATTGTCCTGTTACAAGCAGTATCAAGTCACCTAAAAACAATATCAAATCTTCTGGGAATATTTCCAGTCTTGTCGAAGCAAGGAAGCAATATCAAGACATCCGGAAGCATTTCAAATTTTTGTAGAAGCAGTACCAAGCCCTCTGGAAGCAATATCAAATCATCTGCCAACATTTTAAGTCTTCTAGAAGCAGTATCAAATCTTCTAGAAGTAGTATCATGTCTTCTGGAAACAATACCATGTCTTCTAAAATTATTTTTAATCTTCTAAATGCAATATCAAAACATTTGGAAACAATATTAAGTTTTCTGGAAGTATTTCTAATCTTCTGGAAGCAATATCAAGTCTTTTGGAGGTATTGCAAGTATTCTAGTGTAGTGTAGTTAGCATTATGGGTTGGCAACATTTGGGGAGAGTTGTAAGGTTATAAAAAGTAAGTTTTGTAAGACATTTAAAATGTAAAATGTTGGGACATTTCCAAGCTCATTGTAGAACAAAAAAGTTTCACGAAGGAGAGAAAATATTACAAATAGTGATATAAGAGTTATAAAATCAAAACCGTGCATTGCAAAACTGGGAATTGGTCACAAACATGTAAATTTCAAGATTGATACTGGTGCTGATGAATGTATACTTTTTTAACAGGAGTGTAAAGAAAAACTACCAATGAAAATTGAGTTAAAGCCCACAAAGACGACGTTATTGGGTCCTGGAAATTGTGAAAATAGCTAAATATATAATAGCTAATGGTGAAGAAACGAAGCTACAAGAAGCGAAATTATTCCCTAATTTGAAATTTGTATGTGGGTTTTGGCAATTAAAATTAGCAAAAGAGTCACAGAAACTGACTGCTTTTTAACTCCATTTGGGAGATACATTTACAAACGCGTTCTATTTGGAATTACAAGCTCTCCAGAAGTATTTCATGAAATCATGTATCAGTTAATTAATGAACTGAATTCGTAAGGCATACATGTCCACGCAGATGATATTTTGGTGACTGGAAGAAATTCAATGGAACATGACGAGAAATTACGAATTATTTTGAATAAAATTAAAGCAAGTGGTTTGACGCAAAATAAAGAAAAATGTGAAATTAAAAGTGAAGACACCAGTTTTTTTTATACCAACTGGTTTTTTTGACACCAGTTAGCATTTGAAATATATTTTGAGCAATGATGGTACCAAAATAGACGGTGTTGAAGCAATTAAATGATATCCAATACCGAAAAGAAGTGAGATTACTTCATTGATAAAATGTCGGATGAAACAAGAACAATACGCGATCTACTGCGAGAAGATAGAAATTATCGATGGACCGAGAAATATCAGCACGATTTTGAGCAATTAAAAGAAGAAACTACTGGTTTTGGCTAAATTCTCTACGAAGGGTAAAAGTAGAATATCCATTGATACGTTACAGTATGGTATTGGAACTGTTATGGAATAACTTCCACAAAATGGAAAATGGGCCCCTGTATGTTATTGTTCGAAAACCTTGAGTGAGGCTGAACGGTGGTACGTCCAGATAGAAAAGGAAGCTCTAGCCGCCATCTGGGCTTGTGAACGTCTTGAATAGTTTCTAATTGGTACAGAATTTTTAATTCTAACCGATCATAAACCATTGACTGTATTAACAGATCAGCAAATTATTAAATCAACTTCAAAGATGGGTTGGCAACATATAAAGAGAGAGTTGAAAGCACCAATATCAAGACTTCTGGGTGCATTTTAATTCTTCTAGAAACGGTATAAAGTCTTCTGGAAGCAATACAAAGTCTTCTGCAAAAATTTTAAGTCGTCTAGAAGCTTTTCAAATCTTTTAGAAGCAATATCAAGCGATCTACAGAGCAGTATCAAGTATTCTGCAATATCAAATCTTCTGGAAATAGCTCAAGCCTTCTGAAAGTATTTCACATCTTTTGTAAGCAGTATCAAGTTTTCCAGAGTCGGTACCAAGTCTTCTGGGAGCATACCAAGTCTTCCGAAGGCAGCATCAAATCTTCGGGAAGTATTTTTAGTCTTCTAGAAGCAGTATCAAATCTTCTGAATGCAATACTAAGCGTTTGGAAGCATTTGAAGTCTTCTGGAAGCAGTATTAAATCTTCTAGTAGCATTTCAAGTCTTGTGGAAATATTTCAAGTCTTCTAGAAGCAATATCAAGTCGTATAGAAGCTTTTTAGCTTTTCTAAAAGCAATTTCAAGCCCTCCAAACAGCAGTATCAAATCTTTTGGAAATAGTTCAAGTCTTCTGAAAGCATTTCACATCTTTTGTAGGCAGAATCAAGTTTTCCAAGGTTTGTATTAAGTCTTCTGGAAGCATTACAAGTGTTTTGGAAGTAGTACCAAGTCTTCCGAAGGCAGCGTCAAATCTTCAAGAAGTATTTTTAGTCTTCTAGAAGCAGTATCAAATCTTCTGAATGCAATACTAAGCGTTTGGAAGCATTTGAAGTCTTCTGGAAGCAGTATTAAATCTTCTAGTAGCATTTCAAGTCTTGTGGAAATATTTCAAGTCTTCTAGAAGCAGTATCAAGTCGTATAGAAGCTTTTTAGCTTTTTTAAAAGCAATATCAAGCTCTCCATTTGAAATCTCCTGGTAGCAGTATCAAATCTCCTAAAAGCAGTATCGAGTCTTCCAGTAGTTCAAGTCTTCTGGAAGTATTTTAAGTCTTTTGAAAGCAGTATCAAGTCGTTTAAATGCAATATCAAATCTTCTAGAAGCAGATCGGTGTCTATGCATCTATGCGTATTAAAAATTTCAATCTCAGATACGACTTAGTTATCTTTCTTTTGCGTGCTTTAAATCTTTTCCTTCTTTATCTATCGCCTTCAGTCTTGTGAGGAGATATCAACAATTTTCACTGTAGTTTATCACATTTTTATCATGATCTACTATTGCATTAGACGAAATTAATTGATAAAAATAATATTTTTCAATTATCCGTAACAATGTTAATTTTTAATAATTTTTGATAAAATTTGGTACATGCCTATTTCAAAAGACGATTAATGCAGTGGTGTACTCAGATTTTTGGTAAAAAATTCCTAATATGATTTCTTCATTTTTCGTATCTAAGAAGTGAAGTAGTCTTGGTTTTTATAAAAAAGTATAGGTGTTGGTTCTAAGATACAGTTTTTTACGCTCTATAATTCTTAAAAAAATTCTTAAAATCTACTATTCTACTATATTTTAGTCTCAAGTAATTTTCCCATCACGCTGAGACGGTCAAAATGGTCTGTACGCTTGATCATCTCCATCCTTTTTTGCTTAGGTATAAGGATTTAAGTATGTTTAGATTCCAATACTGGTTGTATGTTGTTAAGAATATATGTAAGTTAGCTTTTATGCATAATTTAACTATTTTGTTAGTTAGCCCGTCTACTCCTGATACTCTTTCACTCTCACATTTTATGTTATTATCTTGTCACAATGTCCTCAGTATTTCCGTCAGCTTGATTGGATCACATGTTGAAATTTTCTTTCTCAATTTACTCAATCGATATTTATTTACTCAGTTACAGTTACATAATAACTGAGGATGCCAAGTTATTGGTACAAAAAGGGCTAAACTTATTAACATGTCCGCAGAATTAGTTCCAGATACATGATCCAGAAGATACATTATCAGTCCCGCAGCAATCATCAGCTTGGTATACAGGATATTATGTTAGAAAGCAATATTATGTTGCAAAATCGCTAAATTGAACTCCCAGAACTTAACTCTCATCACCTGCCAACCCAACCCAACCCAACCCAATCCTTTACTTGCCCAGATTAGAAAATGCATTGCGCACCCTGTCTATTATTGGAGTTAGATCTACATCTTCAGCTAGTTTCGTGATTTGAACGGACAATTTAAATCCCACACAACCCATTAAAAACTCCCACTCTCATTCCAGAATCAATCTTTGGAGAAATTGAACTTCCTTTTCTGTTCTCGCTTCTCGCATTTTCTAGACTTGCGCATTTTGTCTTCGCTTTTTGATACTTTTAGACATTCTACATGATTATGATAATCGTTCAGTGACACTCCTCTCATTTGATCTAGATGAGAGGAAGGACACCCCCTCGTTTCTTCGTCTCATTTTCCTCCTTTCTTACCTTTACATCGAATCTTCTCCTCGATTCTTCATCAGATAGCCATCATCGAATGCCCGATTGACCAAACCCAACCTAACATAAGCCAACCCATCTCATCTCATTCAACTACAGAATACCCAAAATCTTGATATATATTTTTTAATTGATTCAATATTAATTAATTGATAATAAATTGTTATTAACAATGGCCAATAATCTTAAAATATACGAAAAAGTTATAAAATTTATCCTCACCTACTACATCTTCATTGACAAACACTAAAATCATCAAAATTAAATTGACCAGCATTTCACCACACTCATATTCCAACTTCGGCTAACTAAAAGAAAAACTTCAAACCCCAATTTTGACCACCCTCTTCTCCAATCCAACCCGCTTAATCGTTCTACATCAACTGAAGAAAATCACCGTTTCAACTCCATAAATCACCTCTCGTTTTATCAGCACCAAACGGGAGTATCGAAGATGACCGTAACCGTAGACGAAAATCTACGGGCTCTATTACCTCACAATATCGCACGCAAATGCAATAATGGGAAAAAAAACTTTTAAAGTAGTAGTTGCGGTTACGTAAGTGTCCTTGGTCTATATCGTTACGTTGATGTGCAACCGTATGCACATCTGTAAAGTATACAACATTGAAAAACGAAGCTTTATCGAATGAAAGCTTTCCTTCGAGAACCCTCTTTCAAAATCGTTTGATTGTCAAAGAATGGCGTTGGGTAATTTTTTAGGTAATGGGTAATAATAAGTGGGTGGAGGATGACAATGATGGTGTACTGTTGAAATCCGATAGTTACAGGATGTTACTGTAATTGACGGTGATGATGATGATGAGTGGGTTGGGTGGTTTATTTGTAAATAAAACGGGCTATTATCGATTTGGGAGTTAATTAATTTTGAAAATTTAAATAATGTTAATTATGAAGGATTTTTATTAACTTAGAAATTGTTATAAATAAAGTTTTCGTGGAAGAATTTGTTATTTATAGCTAGTCATAACTTATATCTGATGACCTCATATTAAAAAGAAAAACATTTAGCGTTCGCATAACTCACATATTACGAGTAACGCACTTAAATTACTTTTATGTTTAATGAATCATGTTCTATTTATAAATTTAAACTTTTTTATAAACAATTTTAAATTTGAATTTAAATTTAACAAATCCTACTTTACCGACTCAATTTATTTGACGTTAACATAACCTCAATCAATTTTAGGTTATAGTCTGATTTTTTTTTTTTGATAAAGATGGTAAGAAAGAGATAAATTTAATAAATTAATAATAACCCAATAATTTTTAGAAACCTCCGATTTCTTGTCCAGTTTGTACATCGCTTAATAAGAATAATAAATTAATTCTGTATCAGATAAATCTTACAAAAGCTGTGTATTTATGCGAGGATAAAAGTTGTACTTACCCGAAGGGACATAATTGGATAGAAATAAGCAGATCTTGGAAAGAAATAGCGAAAAATGCGGAAAAAATAGATCCAATTGGAAAATCTGGTTTAGAATGTAACGATTTTTCCATCGATTCCAATGAGTTTTTAGAAAAGATGTTTAGCCAGTTTGAAAATGCATGCGATACTGCAGGAAGTGCAATTAAGAATGAGTTTGAGGATGATTTCGATATGGAGCAATTTGAGAAAGACTTGTTTTCTGGGGATTTATTCAATGATGCTAATGATAACAATGATGTTATGGCTGAATTAGATATGAATCAAGTAAATGATCTTAATAGATTGGAAAATGATCATAAAAAATCAGAAAATGATCCTAAAATATTAAAAAATGAGCGTAAAAGATTAGAAAATGATCATAAAAGATTAGAAAATGATTGTAAAAGATTAGAAAATGATCATAAAAGATTAGAAAATGATCGTAAAAGATTAGAAAATGATCGTAAAAGATTAGAAAATGATCGTAAAAGTGTAGAAAATGATTGTAAAAGATTAGAAAGTGATCCTAAAAGATCAGAAAATGGTCCTAAGAGATCAGAAAATAATCTTAAAATATCAAAAAATGATCACAAAAGATTAGAAAATGGTCATAAAAAATTAGAAAATGTTCATAAAAATTTAGAAAATGATCGTAAAAGATTAGAAAATGATCCTAAAAGATCAGAAAATG
Organism: Onthophagus sagittarius; assembly: GCA_036711965.1. Lineage (NCBI taxonomy): Eukaryota > Metazoa > Arthropoda > Insecta > Coleoptera > Scarabaeidae > Onthophagus > Onthophagus sagittarius. The sequence goes on from JASERS010000003.1 coordinate 68,407,695, forward strand.
ATTCTAAAAGATTGGAAAATGAAGATGATAATAAAAAGAAAGTGTTAAGTAATACAAATAATCAAAAAAGAGAAAATTTAAAACCAACAATTTTAAATATGGTTATGTTAAAACCAGCACAAGCTAAAATACAGTCAAATGTTTGTAGTAATAATAATAAAAAAATTAGAGTGAGTATTCGTAAAGATCCTGGATGTAATATTTCACAACAACAAATACAGGAAATTTTAAAAAAGCTGCCTCCATCAAATAGTGAACATATTGTGTTAAATTATAAACTTTCAAAGTTCAAAAAGGCTATGTAATCAAACGTTAATTTTTATTGTAATATTTATTTTGTATTCTAAAAAGTATTTATTTTCATTTTTTTATAAGATTAAATAAGGAAAAATAAAATTTTGTTCAAATTCTTGGTTATACATTATTATTTACAATTTATGTTTATTTAAATTTTACTACAAAATGGTAAAATAGGTTAATAATTTAAATATGTATGAAAAATGCGAATTTTGCAAGCACTTTTTTAAAAATTTAATGTAAAATACTTAACATTTAGGATTGAAAAATTTATGTAATTGAATAATTTGATTTCTTTTGTGATTAAGATGTAAAATACTCAAATTTAATGACTTTAACAATCTTAACATATTTATATGTGTACTAAATTAATTAGGGAAACATTAAATGTAATTATTAATAAATTTTTCTGCGCAAAATTTCATAAGTTTGGACAATTTGTCTCTGACCATGTGAACATATTCGTGAAGTTATGGATTCATTGAGCCAATAATCTGACAAATAACCATCTGGCTTTAGTTATTTCACTAAGAGAACACAACATATACAAATTAAAGTAAAATTGACCTTATTTGTTTACACATACGAGGTAACAACAGGATACAGTCCCACTTAAAAGTTACTCCACCATAATACATGTTATACAGGGTGAATGAAACCACACGTATCAGTGTTTTTTTTAAACGGTGAGTCGTAGAGAGTTGGGATAGAAATATTTATTATAAAAATCATACTGAAGAATCGAATGGTGATATTATTATTTCTCGAAAAAGTCAACATCACGAGTAGTTTTGTCAACAATGCCCAAAACTAAAGAATTTTAAATGGCACCATAAGTCGAAAAACGTATTGTTGAAAAGATCGTTAAAAAGAAGAAAGTTTTATAGGAACAATTATTTTACTACCACCCCTTTTAAGTATTAGTCGAATAAGGGGCTTCGACCGTGTATGTAGGTATAGGGAAAAACAGTAGTTCTTACTTTTGGTCTAGTTTCTTTAAAAATGGATATTTTATTGAACTAAAATTAGAATTAACACTAGAACTATCACTAGGACTAACACTAGATCTAAAACTAGAAACTTTCGGGTTTTGCTGTGCGTTTTTTGAAAAAATGTTTGACGTTTCGGATGCCATTTTGCAACCTTCTTCAGAAACTGACAAAATCGGGGATCATAAAATAATATATAAGTCGAAAAGCTAATTAATAATTGATTACAAGCTAATTACTGCGTCGCGTCCGGTTTGGGAGTCATGTTCGTCTTCACCACCATCTTCCATGTTCTGCTGAGTTCCCAGCCATCTCCTCTGTTGACGTTGTTTTTATGTCGGTGGATTTCTATGGCTTCTCTTGTCAGCCGTTGATGATATTTATTATTCCTAGCCAGAACCTTTGTTTTGTCGAAGTTTATTCGTTGTCCCTCCGAATGGCAATGTTCCGCAACCGCCGACTGTTGAATCTTCCTCAGCTTCACATCCCTCTCATGTTCCTTGATACGGCATTCGATGTTTCGTCCGGTTTGGACGAAAACAACGTAAAACTTACCACAACTACATGACAGCCGATAGACACCTGCTCCTTTTAATAGAGGTAGCTTGTCCTTGGCTACCGGGAGTGTATTCCGAATTTTGGTGACCGTTCCGTAACGCACCACGATGTCGTTTTTCTTGAGGTGTCTTGCAATTCGTTCCGTTACACCGGAATCGTAAGGAAGACAGATGCAACTAGCCGGTTCTGTACTTGCTGCAGCTTCTTCTCCCTGCTTCCGCTGCTTGGTGGCTCAGTTGATGTCCTTTAAACTATATCCATTTTTCTGTAGTACGTTCCGTAGAAACCGTTCTCCCTGAAGGAAGAACGGAGCCTAGTACCGAAACCGTTCTTCCTTCAGGAAGAATGTTATTCAATTCTGAAGAAGGTGGCAACATGGCATCCGTATTACGGAACCGTTTCTAAGAACCTACAGGAAGATCAAGAAGGACCCTACAGATAAGATCGTAAGGAATATGAAAAGCCTTATAAAACCCACAGCTATTCCACCAGAACATCAGAAAGGTTTGTTTGTGCAGGCTCAGGTACCACCAAGAATTTATGGACTACCGAAGATCCATAAACCAGACGTCCCCCTTCATCCAATCGTCAGTGCTATCAATTCCCCATTGTCATCATTTTTCATCAATTTGTTTTAGTTTATTTCAATTAGTTATCATAAAACTAATAGGGCGTTACTGGCAACACGGCATTACTAATAATTTGTTTGAAATCGTGCGGTCTGACGGCGAAGATGTCAATCCTCTATGAAGTATTGGGAATATCTATAGAAGTGGTTCCCAAAGTGGTCCATACGGACCCCAAGGGGTCCCTAGGGTCATTCAGGGGGTCCTCGGAAAATTAAAATCGATTTGGGGGTCCCTGAACAGCGTCAAGGGGTCCGCGCATGGTTTAGTAAAAAATAAATAAATTAAGACACATTTTTTTTTAATACGGAAGTTAAAAGAATAATAAAAAATCGCCAATAAATTATTAGTAAATTATTTATTAATAAATTATTAGCAATTTTTACATCCCAAGTAAAATATAAATTTAGACAGGTAAATATAAATATAGACAGGTGCATAAAATTGTACTTTATCGTATTAACCCTCCGTCTGTCGGGTGTGGTCTACGAGTCCACGACAAAATGATTATGTGAAATATTTTTTAAATTATTTTGCTCAAAACTTCTACAGTCACAGCACCTTTCAAGTATCTGAATATCAACTGTTTTCTACTGTTCTTGTAAAAGACTAGAAAATGATCCTAAAAGATCAGAAAATGGTCCTAAGAGATCAGAAAATAATCTTAAAATATCAAAAAATGATCACAAAGGATTAGAAAATGGTCATAAAAAATTAGAAAATGATCATAAAAAATTAGAAAATGATCGTAAAAGATTAGAAAATGATCCTAAAAGATCAGAAAATGATTCTAAAAGATCAGAAAATAATTCTAAAAGATTGGAAAATGAAGATGATAATAAAAAGAAAGTGTTAAGTAATACAAATAATCAAAAAAGAGAAAATTTAAAACCAACAATTTTAAATATGGTTATGTTAAAACCAGCACAAGCTAAAATACAGTCAAATGTTTGTAGTAATAATAATAAAAAAATTAGAGTGAGTATTCATAAAGATCCTGGATGTAATATTTCACAACAACAAATACAGGAAATTTTAAAAAAGCTGCCTCCATCAAATAGTGAACATATTGTGTTAAATTATAAACTTTCAAAGTTCAAAAAGGCTATGTAATCAAACGTTAATTTTTATTGTAATATTTATTTTGTATTCTAAAAAGTATTTATTTTCATTTTTTTATAAGATTAAACAAGGAAAAATAAAATTTTGTTTAAAACTTGTAATTTAATTATATTCTTTTTAATTTAATTATATTATTATTCTTGTTGGAGACTTAAAATAAAAATATCAAATGATATGATGATATGAGAGGAAACCACCTGCATTAACCTTTAGAAATTTGTTTCAAAGTTGAGATGTATTATTGCGCACTTGAGGTTGGACGTCTTGTGATACCTAAACGCTGATGCCTGATGCTTTGGAGACAGCTTGGTTAAACATACCATATATCGTATATCGATGAAAAGGTTAACCACTTTAATACAAAAATCAATGATCTCAAAGCAATATCTACACTCTGGCTCAATAATGTGATCAGAGATCTCATGCGCAGACGCAATGCTGAATAACTCTTCTTCGGAGACATTCTTCCAATGCTAATCAAGAATGCTACTCCCAATATTTTCTGGAAAACCATGCGTTCTCTTGGTGTAGTTGAATCTCCTTCTTACCATTATAGTTTTTATTGTAATTCTCTGACTAATTATTTTTCCGAATCACTCTCGATGTTTCAGATAAGGTATCATTTCATCATCATAAGGTATCATTTCATCATCATAAGGTATCGTTTCATCATCATAAGGTATCATTTTGGAATTGACGCCATTAATGGCATCAATTCTTGCCATTAATGGCTCCAATAATATCAGTTTCACATTTTCCTTGGGGTTAATTGACGAAGGTCTGTTACATTCTCGGTCCACTAATGTTGGTGCTGATGGTGTTAGTAATAAGCAGCTTTTTCCCATTTTGGATAGAATCATTACATCGTACTATTTTATTGCTGAAACATCTACAACCTGCATTTCTATTTGTTTGGGATCATTGTTCCATCAAGACTTTATCGACTTCTGTGCTGTAAGTGCGTTATTTAGTGTTTTTTTGATAAATATTTTATAGCTACGAATAATTTCCTGCTTGATAAACCAGTTTTCTGTCTCACTTATTCTTATACTTTGTCTCCTTATGTATCCGTACCGTGGTCCAGTTTTTCCTTGTCTTTAAAAGTCTCCACGACGGATCCCGTGGAGTGAAGCGTGTTTTTCCCTTTTTTTTCCATTCTTCTTTTTTCGTTTTGTTTCGGTTTTCTTTTTGGTACTTTTGTTTGATTCTCTCTCGCTTAAGACCGCAATGTCTGCTTGCAAATGTTGTAATGCTAAATGTAAAGACGGAGATTTTGTGAAATGTTTTGTCTGCGATAGATGCTTTGCCAATGCATGTTTGGGTTTACCCGTCAACGAATCTAGATTACTGAGATCTAAAGCTAATTTTAAGTGGACATGTGACAATTGAGCTCAGTCTAACGGTCCTATAGCTGCACTGAAGGCATTCATTCAAGATCTAAGTGCTAAAGTTCAGTCTTTGTCTGATTTAGTTAAGAATATGAATGACAATTCTATCAATCATCTCTCGTCTGATGTAGACTCCTTGATTAGCAATGTAATATATGAAATCAACGTGTTTCGGATAGGGAATTTGTCACAATCTTCGATGGTTGGGGCAAGCTCGAGTCAAACAAGGCAATCTAAGCCGAGACTAATTAAGGTTGTGCTGGAGAGTAAGGCTGATGTCCTTTCATTGTTGAGTAAATCAAAAAATCTACGTGAATCCACAAACTTTAAAAGCATTTACATTCATCGTGACCGAACACCCAATGAACAATTATATGACCGAAATCTTCGTGCTGAGCTTGCTAGATGTACTGAGCTCGGAGAGAATGATCTCTACATCAAGTATGTGAATGGCATACCAGTTATAAGGAAATCCAGAAGCAGTCAGAAAAACTGAAGACTACCCAACAGAGCCTGTATCAGCTTTATTATCAAAATGTTCGTGGACTTAATATCAAATTGATAGATTTTGTAAGGTCCGTTTGTGCTTCTGACTTTAGTATTATTGCATTGTCTGAGACGTGGTTGAAAGATACTGTTCCTGATTATGAGGTGTTGCCTAATCCTAACACAGTAGTTAGAGCAGATCGCAGCGAACGTCGTGAAGGTGGTGTATTACTGGCGGTTGACTCGAGGATCGCTGATGTGTTATGTCTTAACTTATCTTCTCCAATCTACCAAGATTCGCTTTAAAACTTCGGGTAATTGTTTGAAATTAATTCTATGCTACATACCACCCGCCACTCCGCTTGAGTTATATAAGCATCTCCTGTCCTATCTGGAAGCTGCTCTCGATTTGTCGTCTGGAACTGTTCTTCTTGGTGATTTTCAAAAAAAATCACCGCTCGTGCTTTTGAAGCTACATTTAAAACCAACGAGGTGTTATCTACACCAGCTTGGATTCTTTCAGAAAAACTCCATCCTCTAAACACTTGTTTATGACAAAACATAAATGTTTGCTAACAATTGGTTCAACCTCTTTTATTACCTTTGTGGACCGTACATAAATAGCTTTCATAGTTTTTGCTTTTAGACTCTTTATTGTATACATGTCTTTTGGATGCTATATAAAGATATCATCTGATCCATCTTATATACCTCATTTGATGCAATAAATAATCATCTTGCATAAATAAATCCGTAACACATTTTCAAATAAATTAGTATTTTTCAATTACTCAAAATCTATTAAACATACTAGTAAATTAACAATTCATTACGATGCGTAATCAGCAGTTTACACAAATATAAATGAAAGGTTGTTGCATCAATTGTAATAATTGTGAAAGTTAAACATTTCATATTTAGTCAACTCAGCTTGATCAATAAAATAGATATTTCAGTAGTGAGGTTACCCATTCAGCAGCTGCTCAATTTGAACTTTAAGCACTTTTTACAAATGCTCTTTTTAACCAACTTTTTTTCAACTCTATGGCTTACACTATTCTTCTTGCCACCAAAAAATAGATCCAATTGGAAAATCTGGTTTAGAATGTAACGATTTTTCCATCGATTCCAATGAGTTTTTAGAAAAGATATTTAGCGAGTTTGAAAATGCATGCGATACTGCAGGAAGTGCAATTAAAAATGAGTTTGAGGATGATTTTGATATGGACCAATTTGAGAAGGACTTGTTTTCTGGAGATTTATTCAATGATGCTAATGATAATAGTGATGTTATGGCTGAATTAGATATGAATCAAGTAAATGATCTTAATAGATTGGAAAATGATCATAAAAAATCAGAAAATGATCCTAAAATATTAAAAAATGAGCGTAAAAGATTAGAAAATGATCATAAAAGATTAGAAAATGATCGTAAAAGATTAGAAAATGATCATAAAAGATTAGAAAATGATCGTAAAAGACTAGAAAATGATCGTAAAAGATTAGAAAATGATCGTAAAAGTTTAGAAAATGATTGTAAAAGACTAGGAAGTGATCCTAAAAGATCAGAAAATGGTCCTAAGAGATCAGAAAATAATCTTAAAATATCAAAAAATGATCACAAAAGATTAGAAAATGGTCATAAAAAATTAGAAAATGATCATAAAAAATTAGAAAATGATCGTAAAAGATTAGAAAATGATCCTAAAAGATCAGAAAATGATTCTAAAAGATTGGAAAATGAAGATGATAATAAAAAGAAAGTGTTAAGTAATACAAATAATCAAAAAAGAGAAAATTTAAAACCAACAATTTTAAATATGGTCATGTTAAAACCAGCACAAGCTAAAATACAGTCAAATGTTTGTAGTAATAATAATAAAAAAATTAGAGTGAGTATTCGTAAAGATCCTGGATGTAATATTTCACAACAACAAATACAGGAAATTTTAAAAAAACTGCCTCCATCAAATGGTGAACATATTGTGTTAAATTATAAACTTTCAAAGTCCAAAAAGTCTATGTAATAAAACGTTAATTTTTATTGTAATATTTATTTTGTATTCTAAAAAGTATTTATTTTCAGATTCAAGATTAAATAAGGAAAAATAAAATTTTGTTCAAATTCTTGGTTATACATTATTATTTTAATTATGTTTATTTAAATTTTACTACAAAATGGTAAAATAGGTTAATAATTATGATAAATATGTATGAAAAATGCGAATTTTGCAAGCACTTTTTTAAAAATTTAATGTAAAATACTTAACATTTAGGATTGAAAAATTTATGTAATTGAATAATTTGATTTCTTTTGTGATTAAGATGTAAAATACTCAAATTTAATGACTAACAATCTTTACATATTTATGTGTACTAAATTAATTAGGGAAACATTAAATGTAATTATTAATAACTTTCTGCGCAAAATTTCATAAGTTTGGACAATTTGTCTCTGACCATGTGAACATATTCGTGAAGTTATGGATTCATTGAGCCAATAATCTGACAAATAACCATCTGGTTTTAGTTATTTCACTAAGAGAACACCACATATACAAATTAAAGTAAAATTGACCTTATTTGTTTACACATACGAGGTAACAACAGGATACAGTCCCACTTAAAAGTTACTCCACCATAATACATGTTATACAGGGTGAATGAAACCACACGTATCAGTGTTTTTTTTAAACGGTGAGTCGTAGAGAGTTGGGATAGAAATATTTATTATAAAAATCATACTGAAGAATCGAATGGTGATATTATTATTTCTCGAAAAAGTCAACATCACGAGTAGTTTTGTCAACAATAATAATAATTTATTAGTCTCAGTGCCACATAACTGTAACAAAATACACAAAGAAAAAAAAAAAAAAAGAAAAAAGCTAAATACATCTTTATGCCTATGGTAAGTCCGTGACCCCACAGAGATACTCCCGTAAACTATAAAAAACATTCTCGATCAAGTACGCCTTAACTTTATTTTTGAATGCACGAGGAGCGGTGATGCTTTTTATTGAGACTTGTTATATAGTTTTACAAAATCGTATTGCGGACTTTTCTCAAAAAATGCTGTTTTGTGCCGCAACAACGGCAAATCAACACGTCTCGTCTCATACTGGCTAACAGAGCCCAAAAATCTTTCACGATTTCCGTTGACAAACACCACAGCTTTGAGAATATAGATACAAGGGAAGGTAAGAATACTATTATTTTTAAAAACTTCCTTGCAGGATTCACCACATTGTAATTGAAAAATTAATCTGATTATTCGTTTCTGAGTCACAAATACACGCCGCCATTGAGAACTTCTGCCCCACAAAAGAATATTGTATGAAATATGTGAGTAGCAAAGCGCGTAATATGCGTCCAGGAGTGACGTCCTGTCCAACGAATATTTGAGCTTGAGCAACGCAAAATACGACGAATTTAATCTTTTACATACGTTACTTATATGTGGTCCAAAACTCATTTCGGTATCAATGCTCAAGCCCAAAAAGTTGGCTTCCTTCTGTAAAGGAATCCCAGCAAGATGTTCTATGGAAAGCGGTCGCCGAACATGAAAATTTACGCAGACAGTTTTCTGTACATTCAAGATTATTCTGTTTCGGGTGCACCAATCCACAAAACGCTCTACAGTGCTACCAAGCAACCTATCAAGCTCACTCCGATCACGAGCAGCAATAGCGATAGAGGTGTCATCCGCATACATCACCACATGAACATTCTCGAAAAAACTTGGTAAATCATTTACAAAAATTAAGAACAGTAAGGGACCCAGTATGGAACCCTGAGGTACGCCAAGATTTACAGGTGAGTCCTCCGAGGCTATTCCCGACAGAACCACTCTTAAACTACGACTTGTAACGAAAGAAGTTAACCATTTAAGCAGACTTCCACGAATACCCACATTGTATAACTTTTCCTTGATGAAGTGTGGAGGCAACGAATCGAAAGCTCGGGAAAGGTCAAAAAAAAGACCAACCACATAATTACCTTTGTCAAGGTGTTCATAGACATATGAAAAGAAATCGACAGTACCGGTCTCAGTTGATAAGCCCCTTCGAAATCCGTGCTGCGATCGACACATTACTCGAAATGCATAAAAAAACTCAACAATCTCCGCTTAACAACGCTTTCGAATATTTTTGAAAACACGCTACAAATAGAAATAGGCCCGTAGTTCTCAATACTATGCGCATCACCCTTTTTGAAAACAGGCGTTACCCTTCCCACCTTCAGTAAGTCAGGAAAAACCCCTAATTCAATTGACCGATTCAAAATCTTGGCTAAAGGCACGCATAAGCTATCACTCACAAATTTGACGCATTCAACAGTAACATCATCCCATCCAACAGCTTTAACATTTTTCAAGCCTTTAATAGCATCGAAGACCTCTGTATCCGTAACGGGAGCAAAATACAAAGAAGAGCCCACACAGTCACCCAGCGTACAAGATAGTGACAAAGATGACCCGTAAGTAGCCACCAATCTGTCCTGAACTACAGATGAAAAATACTCGCCAAAATGATTGCAACACTCTGACACATCATCTATCAACCTGTCATCAATAGACAACACCACAGGACTACTCTGCGGATGACGCCCCAACTGCTCGTTGATGCAGCACCACAGCATTCTACATTTGTTTGAAGAATTATTAATTTTATTTACTAAAAAATCTCTCTTTGCCTGGTTAATTAAATCTCTATATGTTCTTTTTTTATTGTTATATTCCGCTCGAAGTTCCGAAAAACCATTTGTTAGTAACCAATGGAAATTTTTTAGTTCCTGCCCGGCTTGTACGATCGCAGATGTTACCCATCTTTTATGTGAACTAAGTTGCCCCAATGCCCAAAACTAAAGAATTTTAAATGGCACCATAAGTCGAAAAACGTATTGTTGAAAAGATCGTTAAAAAGAAGAAAGTTTTATAGGAACAATTATTTTACTACCACCCCTTTTAAGTATTAGTCGAATAAGGGGCTTCGGCCGTGCATGTAGGTATAGGGAAAAACAGTAGTTCTTACTTTTGGTCTAGTTTCTTTAAAAATGGATATTTTATTGAACTAAAATTAGAATTAACACTAGAACTATCACTAGGACTAACACTAGATCTAAAACTAGAAACTTTCGGGTTTTGCTGTGCGTTTTTTGAAAAAATGTTTGACGTTTCGGATGCCATTTTGCAACCTTCTTCAGAAACTGACAAAATCGGGGATCATAAAATAATATATAGGTCGAAAAGCTAATTAATAATTGATTACAAGCTAATTACTGCGTCGCGTCCGGTTTGGGAGTCATGTTCGTCTTCACCACCATCTTCCATGTTCTGCTGAGTTCCCAGCCATCTTCTCTGTTGACGTTGTTTTTAGGTCGGTGGATTTCTATGGCTTCTCTTGTCAGCCGTTGATGATATTTATTATTCCTAGCCAGAACCTTTATTTTGTCGAAGTTTATTCGGTGTCCCTCCGAATGGCAATGTTCCGCAACCGCCGACTGTTGAATCTTCCTCAGCCTCACATCCCTCTCATGTTCCTTGATACGGCATTCGATGTTTCGTCCGGTTTGGCCAACGTAAAACTTTCCACAACTGCATGACAGCCGATAGACACCTGCTCCTTTTAATAGAGGTAGCTTGTCCTTGGCTACCGGGAGTGTATTCCGAATTTTGGCGACCGTTCCGTAACGCACCACGATGTCGTTTTTCTTGAGGTGTCTTGCAATTCGTTCCGTTACATCGGAATCGTAAGGAAGACAGATGCAACTAGCCGGTTTTGTACTTGCTGCAGCTTCTTCTCCCTGCTTCCGCTGCTTGGTGGCTCAGTTGATGTCCTTTAAACTATATCCATTTCTCTGTAGTACGTTCCGTAGAAACCGTTCTTCCTGAAGGAAGAACGGAGCCTAGTACCGAAACCGTTCTTCCTTCAGGAACGTTATTCAATTCTGAAAAAGGTTGCAACATGGCATCCGTATTACGGAACCGTTTTTAAGAACCTACAGGAAGATCAAGAAGGACCCTACAGATAAGATCGTAAGGAATATGAAAAGCCTTATAAAATCCACAGCTATTCCACCAGAACATCAGAAAGGTTTGTTTATGTTAAAATTTATGGACTACCGAAGATGCATAAACCAGACGTCCCCCTTCGTCCAATCGTCAGTGCTATCAATTTCCCATTGACATCATTTTTCATCAATTTGTTTTAGTTTATTTCAATTAGTTATCATAAAACTAATAGGGCGTTACTGGCAACACAGCATTACTAATAATTTGTTTGAAATCGTGCGGTCTGACGGCGAAGATGTCAATCCTCTATGAAGTATTGGGAATATCTGTAGAAGTGGTTCCCAAAGTGGTCCATACGGACCCCAAGGGGTCCCTAGGGTCATTCAGGGGGTCCTCGGAAAATTAAAATCGATTTGGGAGTCCCTGAACAGCGTCAAGGGGTCCGCGCATGGTTTAATAAAAAATAAATAAATTAAGACACATTTTTTTTTAATACGGAAGTTAAAAGAATAATAAAAAATCGCCAATAAATTATTAGTAAATTATTTATTAATAAATTATTAGCAATTTTTACATCCCAAGTAAAATATAAATATAGACAGGTGCATAAAATTGTACTTTATCGTATTAACCCTCCGTCTGTCGGGTGTGGTCTACGAGTCCACGACAAAATGATTATGTGAAATATTTTTTAAATTATTTTGCTCAAAACTTCTACAGTCACAGCACCTTTCAAGTATCTGAATATCAACTGTTTTCGCTATAAAAAACTGTTTTTCAAAATTCCAAATAGTCGCTACATAATATTTTGTCCTGACAGACCCTTCCCGATCAAATGTGTAACAATATTCGCAGATGTAATCTGTAAGAATCGTATTCCAGTTGGAACTCTATGCGTTCTTTTTGTGTTTGTAGGGGTATTACCGCGTTATAAAACTATACCTCGGAGTGATCACAATGTAGTTCGGTAGTTCCCTTAATAATTACTATATACTATTGAACCCCATTTTGAGGCGTTGTGTTGTGTTATTTATTTTACAAATATGGAGAATAGAAAAGTGCATAAAAAATTATTTATAACTAATATCAAATATCTAGTTAGCAATCTACAAATAGCATACTTACAAATAGGTAAGTAGTTCACACAATTTTCTGATATGATTTGATAAAATAATAAATGATTTATTATTTGATAGCATTGTGATATGGATCCTTATGAAAAGGAGAGAGAGAGATTACAGAAACTGTATGAAGAAGTTAGCACGGGCAGTGAAATAGAAGAGTCTGACGATAGTTCGATATCAGATCCAGATTTTGTAAGTATCAGTGATCATGATACAGAAACAGAGCAGGAAAACGTAAATGAAGATGCAGATATTATGCATCAGGATGACGGCGAGGATGATGAAGATGAACAACCCGTGATTCGTGATAGATGCGCGTATTTATTTTTTGGTAAAGATGGAACTAAATGGAAAAAGGCTGTCCCACCTAGAAATATTAGAACTCGCAACGAAAACATAGTGTCTCACCTGCCGGGGGTCATCGGTGAAGCACGTGACGCATTTTCTCCCATTCAATGCTGGATGTACATGTTTGGAAACTGCATTGATATTGTAGTTGAAAACACTAATTTATTTATTGATAAAATTTCTGTTAAATACCAAGATAAGATTGAGTGTAGACTTACCGACTCTTTTAAATAGAAACGTGAAAGACGCAGCATATAAAAATTTATTGGAAGATTTAACATAGGAAGGAATTTTTTGTACAGTGGAATTAGTAAAGAAAAAAATAAAAAGTTTACGCGACACCTACCGAAAAGAACTTAATAAAATTATAAAATCAAAAAAAAAGCGGTGGTAACAAAACAAAACAACAGCAGAAGTATTCTGGCATGGGGCTGTTACTAGCAGAGAATCTTCTTCAAATCTGGTAAGTACAACGAAAAAATAAGAATTAAACAACAGAAAAACAAATAAGGATCCAATCCAAGCACCTCTTAGTTATTTTTATCTCGAACACTGTTTTGTTCACTTTCAACTTCTGCTTCGTTTCCCCTGCTGTCGTAGGGCCTCACACCAATTGATGACAATTGCTAGGGAACAGATAGACATGTCATAAACTGATGCATGTACCATTGCCGTACCTGTTCTCCAGTCCGTCCAAAATCATTTGAAGTGTATTGGCGGTCTACCGTAAACATTAAACTGGGCACCTCTCGCCAGGCTCCTGGTGTTACCACTCCTGAGATCAAATTTTCATTATCCACAGAATCTGAGGAAATATATCTTCTAGGAGAGGTCTGTCGTAGCCAGTTATGAAGAGAGCAAGCCGTTTTCACCAAAATTTCTGTCGTCCTTACATTCAGTGCTATCGAAGTGTTAAATACACGGAACCTATTTGCTAAAATACCAAAGGCATTTTCAACAATACGCCTGGCCCTAGATAATCTGTAATTGAAAACTCTCTCTTCTATTGTTAATCCAGCATGCGAAAATGGCTTCAAATAGTACGGTGTCAGGCAAAAAGCGTTATCTCCTACACAAAGTCCTCCTTTTGGCCAATTCAGGTTTTGCTCAAGTGCCATCTTCAAAGTAGAGTTATTAAAAACACTGCTATCATTAGCTCTACCATCTTGTCCTACATCTATATATCTAAAGTAATAGTCCGCATCTACCATAGCAAATAATATAATACTATAGGTGCCCTTGTAATTGAAAAACATCGATGTAGAGTTAGGAGGTCGTTTAATTCGAATATGTTTGCCATCCAGAGCACCGCAGCAATTAGGAAAATTCAATTTTTTCTGGAATCCTTTCTGAATCTCCTCCTACTGACTCTGAGTGTTGGATACCTGAAAATACAATTTAGTAATGTTAATAAAAAAATATATTGCCCATAGGTTAATTCACATTAGTATACAAAGGATTAAATCATATCATTATACGTTTTCAGAATATACAGAAATGCTTAACGGCTGTACATGAGCGAGACTCATCGAATGATCAAGTGAAAATATCGGAATCACCAAGTCTTCAGAAAGAATCAAGAAAGCGTCCATCTGGCATTATATTACCATCACATCGTGCAAAATTAGTGAAGCATCAGGAACAACAGCCGAATAAATTTGAGAATACAATCAATAAACTACGAGAAATTGCGGAACTAGTCACACATGAAGAGGATCAATATGATACATTTGCACATCATCTTGCTGTTCAAATGCGAGAGCTCCCTTTGAAAAGTTTTATTTTACTTCATAGTAAAATATTAAACTTAGTCACGAAAGAGAGGCTCGCTAATTTGAATAATAGTAACAACAATGCTTGTGGTACAAAAACGATTCACACAAAAGTAATAGAAAGTGACCAACCAATATCAGAAAGTATTGGTGAATCAGAAAGCACCTATAGTGAATCGTCCATTTGGTGTTTTAATAAGGAAGTGAACGAGGAAAATTGTATTTAGATTCTTGTTTTATTCTTACTTATAATGATCTTTATGTGTTTAGTTCTTATTTTTGTAACTTATTTAGTAATTTAATTTAGTTGTAATAAGTGTGGATAAAAAGTTAAATTTATATCCTACTAAACCCATTTGTATTATTTTACATGCTTATCATAGATCACCCATGGAAATGTTATAAAAAAATAAAATGACATGATATGATGAGTAATAATAGATAAAGCTGATTTATAATGCTTACCTTAATAAATGGTCGGAGAACTTCGTAAATAGCAACCAATACTTCAGGTAAAAATACGGAAATTAAATTATGAGGTACTCTAAACAATAACGCCAGATATCTAAAACTTTCTCCGGTTGCGAGGTATCTTAAAGTAATTTCCAACCTTGTTCTACTCGGAATAACCTGTCTAAATACGGTATATTGTTTTTTGATAAAATGTTCAATTAATACCAATAATTCTTGAAATTGTGATGCCGTCATTCTTAGAATATTTCGGTATGTTTGCGGATCCTCTTCTTTCAGCTCTTGAAGAAGTCTTGACGCTCCTAATTCTTCTCTTCTTTGTATCCATGGCCTAACCCACCATCGTCTTTGATTACGGTTCAGTTGGCAGTGATGCTCGTGAAGTAATTGTAAACCAATCACACTCACACCCACCCTTAATAATTGTTTAAATAATTGTTTGCGTCGACTCACAGACAACATACTTGCTGAAAACGTTTTACAAAAAAGTAAAATGAGGAATAGTAACAGGAAGTGTGACAATTCAATGAGAACGTCAGCGGCAAGTAAACCTGCACATGCTACGTCGTTACCCTTAACAACCGCTTATATAAATAAGCAAATGCGAATAGTAGCATGCAGTGTGACTAGGTTGCCGCTGCTTGCTGGTGCTACTGCCCGCCGCTGCTACTGTTAGCAGCGGCTACCAGCAGCGGCTGCCACCAGCCAAGTGTGACCACCAGGGTTGCCAGATTTAAATTATGCCATTATGGTAGTGGAAATTACAAAATATGGTATATGTGAAAATATGGTATATATTATTTATAAAAGGTTTCTCAATTTAATAACTAAACAAAAATAGATTCTTTGTCATCCTCCATATTTTCATTATTTATCGATTTATCAGTAGTGGTAGTTGCAGTGCGAGGATATAAGTTGGCTGATGTCATTTTATTAATAAGGGTTTTATCTGGCGTGCAGTTATAGCATCCATTATTTCTTTTTAGTTCGTCCGATGTAATTATAATTGAATTTATTGTTTTTGTGGCTAAACGTGACCTGATTTTCGTGACGTTTAAATTTGCTTTTGAATAAACACGTTCACAAGCTGCGTTAGAATGTGGCAGAGTAAATAATTCAAAAATAAATTTTACTAAATCTTTGTATAGATAATTACCGTCCAAGTCTTGCATGTTATAAACATTAGCCCAGTAAGCACAAAAGTCTGTGATAGCAGGTTTTTCAGCATAAAGCACAAAATGTTTCCACTGATCATTAATAGTATCAGCCCTACAGGTTTCATTTCTAGTAACAATGCGTGGTACTAAGCTAATTACATCCAGAATGCTGCACGGCTTATTTATAAAACGTGGAGCAAATATGTGTAGCTTACTTAATAATGGGTGATCAAAATCATATCGTTTTTTTAGTTCCTCGCAAGTCGTAATAAGGAATTTTCGTACATGTATCAAAAATTTGTCTAGCTCTTGTTTACTCAACTTAGATTTATGATTCAACACATTAGCACCTAGGTGTATATTAATGGGATTGATAAAATATCTACTATTGTTTGGGTTTATTACATTTAGTGGTGTTCTGTTGACATAATCTTGATTAAGATATATTGACAGTATTTCTTTATAGGATTCACACATCTTTTTATGCAAACCTACTACTACAACTTGGTCACTTTGAAATTTTTCATTTAAGGTTGTTAGTTTTGGAAGTATCCATTCTAAAAAGTAATAATACAACCGTAATGAAATGTCGTTTAAATAACAATAATTTTTTCGAGCAGATGGTAATTTATACTCTAACCATTGTGAAGTGAAAAATAAATTTAGAGCATCCCATTGCTCGTTTATCCTTTTCACAACGTTCAAAAGAGATAACCACCTTGTTTGGGATAACTTAAGTATTTTATGCGGTTCTGCATTGCAAAATTCTTGAAATTGTCTAAACGAAATTATTCTTTTTGAACTTTGTTTAAAAAACCCATAAATATCTTTCGCCAAATCTTCACACTCCTGCGGCAAGTGGATCGAATGGCAAATACATTTTAAAATAACAACTCCTGGAAAATCAGCTTGCAGTTTTGTTATTACTGAATTATGTGCCCCCATCATCGTATTACATCCATCGGATGCAAACCCAACCATATTTTGTAGAGGAATGTTCTGATTTTTAAACGTTGTCTTGATGAGATCATACAATTTTTGAGCTAGAGAAGAAATACATCATTATTATAACTATTATTATATAACTATTTTTTAAAAAACATACCAGTAGCACCCTGATTTGCACCTTCAGGACTGTTTTCAGAAAAAACCTCGATAAATTTTAATGTACGAGTATCTATTTCTTTCAAAGAATCGTTAAAAAACCGAACACAAATACATAAATGCTTTACAGCGGCTATGTTTGTTGACTCATCGATAATAATGCTAAACTTGTTCCTTCGTAAATGTTCAGCGAGTAAATGTTCATAATGGGGGGTTAAAACATTATTTAAAATATTTGTAGTTTTCGTACGGTTAAAACTTATAGTTTGTGCAATTTTGGAATCGGGAAAAGCTCGTTTGACTATTTTACTTAAGTGGTCTGCCGTACGGAGAGCAATGATATGTTCCGTAAAAAAATTCGTAAATAAAATTTCAGCCGTTTTTTTACTATTATTAAGATTTTCCTGTTCATTACTCATTGTTAATGTCTCAGTTATAGATTTTTGAGATCTTCCAGGTATTAATTTAATATTCTGCGCGTGTTTTTTGGATATACTATGGTTTTTAATTACTGAAACATCACATTTTAACGACACATTACATACGATGCATTTAGCTTTATTTTTATAATTGATATCTCGTTTTAACCATGGTTTAAATTGCTGTTCCCATTCAATTCGATAATTCTGGGTTATTTTTCTTTTTTTTAATATTGGTTTGTCACCGCCACCACTATCACTGCCGCTACTCATTGTTTTATAATGCAAAACGAAAAGCAATTTAATTAACAACACTGACCAATTTAATCGTCTCACGTCTGTGACCGTTTGTCGTTTTAATGGGAATTTGGGAAATCCCCAGTTCTATTTCAACATCATTTTATTTGGGATCTTCAAATCTAGATGACGCTAGTTCCTCTACTAAACAGTTTCCTGTATAAATCAGTATCACAGTTATTATTAAATAAAAATTACATTTTTATAAAAATAATGTAATTATAAATATGTAATAGTGAATATAGTATAAAAAATGTTAAAATTATGGTATTTTCTTTCTGCGAATTGGATAATGGTATTAGCTATAATATTATGGTAGAAATACCATAATTATGGTACATCTGGCAACGCTGGTGACCACTACTTAAGCTTTGGCTACTATACAATACCCCAAAGCAACTTAAAACACCTCCTCAATCGCCGGACTTGAATCCCATCGAACACCTTTGGGATTTACTGGAACGCAGGATTCGGCAACACAACATAACGTCGAAGGAAACGTTAAAAAATGTTATGATTGAGGAATGGGCCAAAATCAGTTCGGACGAAACGAAGAAATTAGTGCACTCCATGCCTAAACGTTTAAGGGAGGTCATTAAACGTAAAGGTTATCCGACCTCATATTAATGTGGGTTAGCTGGATATTGTGGGAGACAATAAAAACAGTTTATCGATAAATCGTCTCTTTTACTTCTCAACAACTTTACAAATACATCTCAAACGCTTCAAAATACACCACTTTGGTAAAACGTCCTCACTCTCTTACTACTTCTCACTGACTGATTCCCTCGATCCTACATACAACATTCGCATCCCTTCTTCCTTCTCTCTCTTCCACTTCTCAACCGGTACCTCGGGGAATTTGATCCCACAGATCGGCCATTCCTGACTTGGGACTCGCCCTCGATCCCGTTCCTGTCTTCTTCCAAACTGTTCGTCTTCGTCTCATTATCTTCTTGTTCTTGTTCTCTTCTGATGTTACTTCATCCAAATAATTTTCCCATGGTTTCATGAAATCTACAGCAGTTGAAGTCTTCCTTGGTCCTTCCGTCATACCAACTCTTTCAACGTCATATCGGTCATGGGTTTTCACAGTTACAATCTTATAAGGTCCCAAGAATTTTGATTTAAACTTACCGCAATTTATAAATTGCGTTCGTTTTATAGCGATAAGATCACCACATTTGTATTGTGTTGAAAGTTTCCTCTTCTTATTAAATTGTTTCTTGTTTTCGGTTTGAATCTTTAGTATATTCTCTTTTGCTAATTTTCTTATTTCTTCTCGAGTTTCCATAAAAGTTTGCAAGTATTCATCCTCAATTATCTCTTTCAATCTAATGTCGTCTTTATGTTTCAGTGGTACTCCAAATAAGATTTCACCTGGAGTAGTTCTAATACTTCTCTGATATGTTTTATTTAAAAATAGTTGTACTTTACTGACATGCTTAAACCATGTTGATTCATCGTTGAGAGTCAATTTAGTCAATATCGGTATTACTATACGGTTGATCCTTTCAACTTGTCCATTAGCTCTCGGTACACCTGTGGTTATGTGAGTTAATCGAATATTTTCATCTCGACAATAAGTCTTGAACTTTTCTGCCGTGAAAGCTGTTCCTCTATCGGTGATAATATGCTCAGGATTACCAAATAACATCTTCTGCTGTTCCAATTTGGCGATAGTTTCTTCCGTTGTGACAGTTTTGGTAGGGTATAGCCACACAAATTTAGTAAAACTATCAACGATTACCAGCAAATACTTATAGCCCTTAGCTGTAGTTTCAAGTGGTCCTAGATGATCCATATGGTAAGTTTGTAATGGAATTTCTTCTTTTGGAATTGGATTTAGAAAACCTTCTTGCTTTCCGTGTTTTCTTTCGGCTAGGATACATCTAACGCAATACTGCACAGTCTGTTACAATTTTAAACTTGAGTCCCTGTAGGTAGATTCTGAATTTCTTCAAGGCTGTTATCACAGCTAACGTTTCGAGCTCGTAACTACAATAATTTTGTTCTGCCGGAGTTGTTTTCTTACTCATATAGTAAATAGGGTGCATTTTACCGTCTTCACCTTTCTGCAAAAGTACCGCTCCATAACCATGTTTTGATGCATCAGTGTGTAATTCGGTTATAGCTTCAGGATGATAAATTCCCAATACTGGTCTTTTAGTCAACAAATCCTTCAACATCGCAAATGCAATTTCTTGTGGTGCTTCAAATTTGAATTTAATGTTTTTACCCAGTAAGTCGCTTAATGGTTTTGCAATGTGTGCATAATCTCTAATAAATTTACGAAAATACCCCGTTAATCCAAGAAAACTCTGTACCTGCTGAACAGTTGTAGGTTTTGGAAATCTTTGTACAGCTAATGTTTTCTCCTCTGATGGTCGAATAAGGTTATGCTCGATATAATGTCCCAAATAGGTGATATCTGTTTTCATCAATTGACATTTTTTCCAATTTATTTGTAAACCATAACTTTCTGCTGTTTTTATTACGCGGGTAAGTCGATCCAAAGCTTGTCTTTTGTCGGATGCGACAATTACAACATCATCTAAATATGTTAGTACCTCTCCGTCTCTGATGTGTGTCCTGAAAACTTCATTGATAAACCGCTGAAAGACGGCCGGAGAATTACATAATCCAAAAGGAGTTCTCAGAAATTCGTATTGGGCATCTGGAGTCAGAAATGAAGTATACTTTCTACTTTCTCGGTTCAACGGTACGTGGAAAAATCCATTCTTTAGGTCAAGCGTGCTAAACACTCTAGCATCTCTCAGTCTATCCAGTTGGTCTTCTATTAATGGTAACGGATATCTGTCCTTAACAATCTTGTCATTAAGTTTTCTAAAATCAATACATATTCGGATTTCTCCGCTTTTCTTCTTAGCCAACACCATGGGACTGGTAAATTCAGAAGTACTCGGCTGAATTATTCCATCACTTAACCATTGTTGAAGCTGTTTCCTCACCTCTCGTTTTTCATATTCAGAAAGTCTTCTAGGCCGTTGATAAATAGGAGTTTCATCCTTTAAAATGATTTTAGTTTGAAGGTCAGTGTCAAATACTTTATTTCCCACCGGATCATAATCTGTCTTTAAACGTAGAATTTGTTCTACAACATCTTTTTCTTTAACATGATCCAAATTTAAATCATCTTCCTCGTAATAAATTTGATAAACATTTGCTTCATCGACATTTTCTGTTGATTCTTCTAAATTTTCTTCTTCAATTTCAACTTTCTTTACTTTTTTCAGTTTTTCTATTTTAACCCCGGATGGATCCACAATCACACGAGCTTCCCTCAATAAAGCGCTTCCCAAAATTACTGGAACTCTCAAAGCATTATCCTGAACAACAAGCATTTTCGTTTCATATTCATCGTCATTAATCTTCACACATGTCGTACAGCTTCCAAATGATTTAGTTCTTGTAGTTCCCAATCCAAGTAGTTCAACTTCTTCAGATTGTAACGCAGGTTGGCCAATTTTCAAATACATACTGCTTTGTATAAGGTTTACATCACTGCCTGTGTCAATGAGTGCATTAACTTCATGTCCGTCGATGCTAATCATTACAACTGAAAAGTCTGTAACGGTTACCATAGATACGTTCGCTCTAGTATTTTGACCGGTTGAATTTTTATTGGTACATTGGCTTGCAATGTGACCCGGCTGGTTACAGGAAAAACAACGTCGTTTCTTTGGTCGGTCACAATTTACAGCTAAATGTCCGCTTTCATTACAGTTGTAACACTTTTTGGGGAACCTCGTATCTTCTCGCTTGAAATTCTGCTGATCTCTGCCAAATGTCGGTTTTTCATTTTTTTCAGGCTGAAAAGTCGCTTCGTAGTTTTTAATGCGCTGTAACAAGTCGATTGGATCTGAATAAAACTGTAATGCCAACACTCTGGCTAAGTCTGGTTGATTTAATCCTCCAATTATGTATTTGATCACAGTTTGATCAGAGATAGACCCTTTCTTCGATATAGCCACCATTTCGTAGAAATACTCTTCGTAAGTTTCTTCCTTCTTTTTTCTTCGCATTAATTGTGCGTGAATGGCGGATTCGTCAAAGTTGGTAGGAAAAACTTTTAAAAATTCGGTTTTGAAGTTCTCCCATCTTGTGGCACATTCAGGTACGCCGTCATACCACAAACGTGCTGCTCCACGAAGCTTGGTCGACGCATGTAATGCCAAAACATCACTCTCAACATTGTAAGAACTCGCGATTTGTTCAATCTTTGTTACCCATTGTTTCGAGGATAAGCTAGCCATTCGCGAAGGATTAAACTCAGGAATCATCTGCACAACTTGTCCCAAATAATCATTGGATGATGGTGATGTTATCGATCTGTCTAATGTACTGTTCATTAGTTCGCGTTCGCGCACTAAAAGTTCTCGTTCACGTTGTATAAGTTCTCGTTCACGTAATAATAGTTCATATTCCTTTTTCGTACCACATGTCAAATTATCAAGATTGTCGCTATTTATATTTTCGCCGTTTTCACTCATTTTGATAAAAATCAATACTTCCCGGAATGTATTCGTACACAATCAGCTGTCTCGCTAAAATCGATATTTACGTAAAAACACACATTGTTTCTCAACGTCGCGTCACACGTCGCGCCACTCGTCGCGTTACTCGTCGCGCCACTCGCCGCGTCTTAACGTTCGCGCACCAACGTCTTTTGTCTACACACCGTATCCAGACCCGTTAATTAATCTAATCCCGGACGAGCCCCCAAAATTTGTGGGTTAGCTGGATATTGTGGGAGACAATAAAAACAGTTTATCGATAAATCGTCTCTTTTACTTCTCAACAACTTTACAAACACATCTCAAACGCTTCAAAATACACCACTTTGGTAAAACGTCCTCACTCTCTTACTACTTCTCACTCACTGATTCCCTCGATCCTACATACAACATTCGCATCCCTTCTTCCTTCTCTCTCTTCCACTTCTCAACCGGTACCTCGGGGAATTTGATCCCACATTAATATAGAAACAATGAACTCATTTATGAATTTTTTATAAATACTGCCCTGACTTGTACGCAGATTTTTGCATACCCATTATTTGTAGAATTTTTAGTTTTGATTTTGTTTCTCTAACTACTGTTTCTGTTTTGTTGAAGCATATTTTGTTAATAGAATTATATGTAGTTAATATACAAAATAAAAAAAATTCAAGTTTATCACATTAGATTATGACTCTTATTTTTTCAATTAAAGTATTACAAGTTTTTTGTACGCAGACTTTTGCTGCTGAGTGTATATCTATAACATCTATAAACAGGGATAAAATTTGATTCAACAAAAATTTAAAGAATAAGTTGGTACCACCAGTTTTTCTTTCTTTACCTAACTTCGCACCATTTCTTTTTGCATTTTTTTTTGCCCAAGCCTTCAAATTCGGCCTCATTGTGTTATTCCTCAATTAAAACATTATTAAAAATAAAATACATCAAAATGGTATGATAAAATCATTAATTCTTTATCAAAGAACATAACGAAACATATTTTGTAGGATGACACCAAAAACAAAGCGTCAGAATTAGAGGCCCTAATTTCGAGCGTCTTAACCTCAAACCCACTTCGGATGACCATAAGAGATTTGGACCGCCAATTCAAAGAATTAAACGGATATCGAATTCCGTTTGCCGAATTAGGATTTGGCTCCCTCGAGTCGTATTTACAATCAATACCACATTGTTTAATAGTATGTAATTTCCTAAAGCTGTTTTTTATTTTACCATTACTTATTTTTAGGTGAATGGGAGAGGTTATGACGCCGAGCTATGTTTGAAGGTTAGTCAAAAAACTGCGCATATAGAGAGTTTAATTCGTAAACAGAAGCCTCCGAAAAAAAAGCTGAGGCCATCACATCAAAATCGTCGGGGTAATTTTCATAATCAGACTTATCCGAGTCCACAAATTCAAAGACCGGTTCCATTTATTCAAAACAGACGTTCGGAAGAGTTCAATTTTAAAAAGAAAACGGATAATAATCAGAATGTCCCACCAACAATACAAAATAATACCATTCCAAACACGCAACATATTCCCAGCTTAATAAATCTCAATTTAAGGAGGCCAAAAGAAATTGTTGAAAATGTTTCATCAACATCACAAATTAAGGAAAATCCTGTAATGGCAATAGAAACAAATTCTAATATAACCCCCACTACCTCAACATCTAAAGGAGTAATACCGAAAAATCATGTTAACAATAACCACAATTCAACACCATTAAAGAATAATGTACCATATTATGTTCAGAATCGATTAAAAGAATTAATTCGCAGCTATCCCGAAGGTTTGCATAGTGGCAAATTGACAGAAGCTTATAAAAAAAGATTCAAACATTGTTTGGATTATAGTGATTATGGTTATAAATCGATTACTCATTTTTGTTTAGATTTTAAAACAATTTTTGCTTTTAAACACTTGAAGGATGGAAATTTTCAACTTTATGATAAAGAATTAAATTTGCCACTTGAACATGAACCAGAAAAGGATGAAAAGGAAATGGATCAAAAACAATTTGATACTATTAATTGGAAGAAGATACAACAAAATAAAGATCCGCCGTTACCTGATGATATTGAGGTAATAATTATCTCTTATTATTTTTTTTTTGTAAAGACATTTTTTTGACTAAATTAAGTTGAGCTTAAAAAGATCAAGTTATGAATACAGTGTGTTTATGATTCTTATATGATCTTTGGTAAAAATGCTCAAACTAATCAATTTTTGATTTTCATTTGTAATTTTTTTATGTACACAATTTTAATCATAAATATTAGAGTTGATCCAATGCTACAAAATTATATTGAGTTCAAGAATTAATGTCTCAAAACTGAATTGATATATTCAAGTTTGGTTTTATACTGAGGAAGGTACACACATTCCTTTATAAATCACAAAAAAATTTATCAGTGTACCTTATGAATTTGATTTTCTACGATTTTTTACACATGGTCAAAAAAATGTGTAATTTTGTGTACAAATTTAGGTTGAGTTTAAAACTTGATATCTCAAAAATGGATTCAGTTACTCACACAAGATTATTGTAATTATTCTCAGAAAAGAGCAATTTTTTTTTTATAAATCACAAAACTTTTCATCAAGATATTTTAAGAATTCGATTTTCTACGATTTTTGAAAAATGATTAAGGAAATTTTAAATTTTGTGTATACATTTAGGTTGAGTTCAAAGCATGGTATCTCAAAAACGAGTTGAGATATTCGAGTATGGTTTTATTTACAAGAAAGTACATACTTTACTTCATAAGTCACAAAATAAATTATACAAATGGATTGCCTTCTTAAATGAGATCTTTCTTACAAAATTGGTTTAGATATTTTTTTGATTTCTTTAGAAAACAATTTCTAAAACTATCAATAAATTATGCGACAATTGCTTCAATCAATTGTTCGAAGAAAATACAACAAATTACTGTATTTTTACTAGTCATCTATTCAATTAATTTTATTTATCTCACTAGTTTTGGCTATTTGCCATCCTCAAAGATAAAATATAATTTTAGCATTTACAAAATTGACCAATTTAAACTTTTAAATATATTGTATAAAAAGTAAAAAAATGACTATTTACAGTGAAAGATTTTAAAAAATCAACATAAAATTGTAAATCAAATTCAACTCAGTTATTATTTAAATTCGGGTTAATAAAAATAATAAAACGATAATACAATTTTGCAAATTTAACAAACGTTATAACGGATTAAAAGTCATGCACTGGCGACAGACAGATAAGTTTTAAATCTATAAATTATATGTATATACCTACATGTATATTATATTGTACGAACTTGAATCAATGATTGAGTTTGTTTTTGTTGTTGCTAAAGAAATGATGCGGAGAAAGCGTCAGTAAGAAAGTAAATCCCTCTTGAGATACATTCTTATTTCATGCATTGCAGACAAATTTTTGATCTAAACCCATATGTGGCTAAGATAAGGTACTTTAGATTTAAGAAGTTTTGAAAAATCGTCAATATTTTCAAAATGGTTTTACTTAAAATTTCGATGAAGATGTGTGCTAGCGAGTAGAGGTGTTCTGCAAACTGTCCGCAGATTCCTGTTTTTAAATTCGATATTGCACTGTTTGTGCAATTCAGTATTAAGTATAATAATTCAATCATAAGTTAAGAGTATTCTAAAAAATAAAGTTATTTAATTTACAATGGGCCTCTTGACAACGCTCTTAGAAGTGTTTAACTCAGAATCTAGTGATATTTACATTTACATTTTACATTTTATGGGTACAGAGACAGGACAAACCCAAAAGTTCTGTACCACTAAAAATTTATAATAACAAAGAAAAAGAAAACGTGTAACAAAAGAAATCAAAAATTGCCTTAATTAAACAATTAAAAATCAAATTAAACTTAACAGTGGACTTAAATGTCATGAAGAAAAAAGAAATTATAATAAAATAAAACAAACAAAATAACATAGCAAAACTAAAAAACCTTTAAAACAAAATAAACAATGCCTACCAATAAAAAATAACGGCTAAATTAAAGTACTTCAATTAATAAGAGTCTCGAGCTATCAAAACGTAGGAGGTAATTCGCTGACGGTATCAAGAACTAATCGCCTGAAGGTAAAAAAGGAGTGCTGAAATAAATCAATATTAAGTTTGTCAGTTAGGAATCACACATATTGTGTAAGACCTTGTAGAAGAATAGTGCGTCATTACACAGACGACGCTGGCGAAGAGGCATTAAACGAAAAGATCTGCAAAACAAACCGTAATTAATGTAAGGTGTGAAAGATTTAAAGTTTAAATATTTCACAAATCTAGATTGAATTTTCTCAATTCGATCAATATAAATAAGGTATTGGGGATTCCAAACTACAGTGCAAAAATTGAGAACACTGAAAACATAGGCAAAGTACAAATTTTTAATAGCGTCAACGCTTGTAAAGGACGAAGTGGATCTCATAATAAAGCCAAGCATACGCCAAGCCTTATTAACAAAGTTGTCAATATGCTGAGCGTAGAGAAGCTTGTAATCGAGAGTCACACCAAGATCTCTAATGAAGGAAACGCGTGTTAAGTTTTCGCTAGCGACGCTGTAATCGTAATGAAGAGTACTCTTTCTTCTCGAAAAAGAAATAACGTTACATTTAGATAAATTTAAAGTCAAATAATTCTCAGTGCAAAAGTCAGAAATCCTGAGAAGGTCAGTCTGCAGCTTTGAACAGTCCAACGGAGAGGAAACACGCAGATAAAGCTTAAGATCATCAGCGTACATAAGACATTCACAATGTTTCACAACCTTGAATATATCATTAATATAGATGTTAAATAGCAAGGGACCGAGGTGGCTGCCTTGAGGAACGCCAGAGGGAACTGTAATAGGGTCAGAGCAGTATCCATTAACAGAGACAATCTGGCTCCTACCTCTCAAGTATGAATCAAACCAGCGGAGCAACCCACCATGGATACCAAAACCATGAAGTTTAGTTAAAAGGAGGCTATGATCTACACGATCAAAAGCCTTGCTAAATTCTGTGTAAATTGAATCAACTTGACAATATTCGTCAAACGATTTTAAAATATAATTAGTGTACTCAAGTAGGTTGCTCTCCACTGACCGATTCGCAAAGAAACCATGTTGTCTGGTATCAATTTTGGATTTAAGAGTAAAGAAAAGTCTAGTATAAACCAGTTTCTCCAAAACCTTACCAAACACAGGCAATATAGATATTGGGCGATAGTTAGGAATAAGGTTACGACTACCGGATTTAAAAATTGGCAAAATATAGGCTTGCTTCCAAAAAGTGGGAAACGTACCTTCCGTTAAAGATTTATTAAATAAAATGACAAGAGGTAGAGAAAGAGATTCAAGACAAGATTTTATTAGAAAAAGAGGGATTCCATCAGTGCCCGGACCTTTATTTATATTCAAGGAGGAAAGTGTCTCCACAACCTCAGACTGCTCAAAGCGCATCGGACCCAAAAATGTAGTATCATTAAGGCCAATGTTAGCAGAATTAAGTGGATTAACAGAGGGCGAAATATACACGGAAGAGAAATATGTTGCGAATAGCGAGCAGATACCCTTACCGTCCCCGGCAATAGTACCATTTAATGACATAGGTGTGGGAATTGTATCCGCACCTCTCTTATTTTTAATATAAGACCAAAAGTATTTAGGATCAGCCTTAATACTGCTCTCGACACCACCAACATACTGCCCATAGTCGCGCCGAATGAGAAACTTGGAACGCCCTCGCAGTAATGAAAAGGACAAGTAGTCTATTTGTTTACCATACCGTTTCCACTTAACATGAGCTCTTCGCTTTTCTTTGATCACTCTGATAGTATCCCGCGAAAACCACAAAGGAAAACTACTGGTGATATTACGCCTAAGCGGAGTAAATTTTTGAATGGCAACATTTAAATGGTAATAAAAGAAGTCAACAGCAGGGTCCATTTCGCGAGTATTTAGCTCTGTATCCCAGTTAATAGTAGATAGGTACAAATCAATCTCAGAAAAGTTAGCACGTTTGAAGTTAAACACATTAGATGATTCAGCAGGAAGGCGGCGTGGCATTTCAAGCGAGCAGAAGAATTCCAAAGTGGTATGTGCACCATCCTCAGGAACCAGAGGATGGGTGCTTAATGTAATATAAGATATATTAGAAAAATTAGCAAGAATTAAATCAATAGTATTATGAAAGACATTAATGTGAAAATTAAGTTGGTTAAGACCACATAAGGCAAGGGCATCCAAAAACTCACCCGAACGAGCAGAAGATGTGGAGGCGCCGGTGGCGAGATCGGCTGTCCAGCGAATATCAGGTAAGTTGAAATCACCACAAATCAGAAATTTGTCGTTAGAGTGTCTTTCAATAATTAAATTAATTTCATTAATAAAATTAAACAAGGCATTTTGATCAGAAGGAGGTATATAAACGCAACAAATGTGTAAGGTAGTAGAACCGGTACGTAGGGTAACACAAACTGCCTCAAGGTCCACAAACTATGTTGGCTGCGGAAGGACAAACAGTGAGGATGCCACCGCAATCAAAACACCACCACCTCGTACACTATTATCGGGGACGTTCGGGCGATCATGTCTGAAAACTCTGTAACAATTGGGAAAGCCCTCAGCACAGTGAATACCTTGGTGAAGCCAGGTTTCGGTTAAGCAAATGATGTCTAAATCAGTGTTTAAAAGGCCGTTATATATATCAACCAGCTTAGTGTGAAGACCTCGCACGTTTTGGTAGTAACACGAAAGAGGAGCCATTGATCATAAACAACTAATACATAAAAAAAGATAAAGAATGACAAATGGAAGCCTATCATATTAAAGCTTATCAATGTCACCCGTGGATCTTATTAAAATGGGACGTGTATCATCCCCCCTCCGTACAAATATTTTGCAGTCACGAGTCCATACATATTTGTACTTCTTCTCCCTGGCCACCTTCTTGGTTCTCCCAAAGAGGATTTTGTTCGCCTGGGTAAGATGTTCATTGATGAAAAGTCTATCCGAAATCCCTTCAATGGAGACACCAGGCCCAGAATCCTTCGGACTCTTTCGTCTCCGAAACCTGACTGCAGCGAGTCACGAACTGATCACGAACGATGCGACTACAAAAACGGACAACAATAAATATTGTGCAAACAATCACAAATAACGTATCACTTTCAATAGTGAAAGCATCCTATAAATTGCTTGAAGAACAAAAAAATGAGATTATTCTATTGGAGGTGGAAAACAGAGGTTTGGAACAAAAACTGAATAAATTGGAACAGTACACTAGACGAAATTCACTGAGGATTTTTGGTGTTCCTGAGGAGGAAGATGAACAAATCGAGGATAAGGTAATAGCGATTTTAAATGAGAATTGAAACCTAAAACATATAAAAATAACGTCGGAGCACATTGACCGATGTCACCGCGTTGGGAAAAAAACGACCGGCAAAACATGTTCGACTCGGTTCGACCGCGTGGTGTCATTGTTAAATTCACCAGCTACAAATATCGGAAAATTGTATTCGGCAATAAAAAATATTTAAAAGGAACAAATTATGTAATACGCGAAGATCTAACTAAAGGCACATTAGATATTATGAATAAAGCAATTGAGAAATTCGGTATAAAGAACGTATGGTCTTTGGATGGTTCTGTTTTCGTAGCAAGTAATAATAAAAAACATTCGATAAATACTCTCGATGACATTGCTAAGTTATGATTTAAGTCGGGCGGTATTGTGGATGCTGATTTAGCTTGCTTTTTTTTTGTATTTTGATTTGTATTCTAGTTTA
This sequence comes from Onthophagus sagittarius, assembly GCA_036711965.1. Classification (NCBI taxonomy): domain Eukaryota; kingdom Metazoa; phylum Arthropoda; class Insecta; order Coleoptera; family Scarabaeidae; genus Onthophagus; species Onthophagus sagittarius. Next base: position 68,438,185 of record JASERS010000003.1, read on the forward strand.
GTATAATTATTTTATTTTTATAATTAATAATTATTGTTAACCCCGTATTATCATCGATTGATTACTTATTGGTTTTTTTTTTCATTGTGTTTTCATTATGTATGATTTGTGGCTGATCTCAGTGATGCAGTCAAATATTAAAATTGCACATATTAACGCACGATCACTGTTACCTCACTTTGATGACATTAGAAGTTGTTTACTCTCCGGTGGTTATGCTGCTGTGGGTGTCTCTGAGACATGGTTGGGTGATAATGTCTCAAGCCGTTTGCTGGCTGTTGAGGGATTCGACTTTTACCGGAAGGATAGGGGTGCTAGGGGGGTGGCGTAGCGCTTTATATAGACTCAACTATGGCATCAACTTTGGTAACCAATATGAATGATGATATTGAACAAATCTGGGTTCTGTTAAAGGCCAATGCAATCCACCTGCATCCCCCAAGCGAAGCTTCCTTAACGAACTACACCACACTTTGGATAATATGCAAGGAATGTCAGATGAAATATTCTGTGTGGGTGATGGCAACATTGACTTTCTGGACATAGAAAACACTTATACTAAAGGATTCAATGAAATCTTAGAAGAGTTGTCACTTCGTCAACTCATTTCGTCCCCTACAAGGACGAATGATAAGACAAGCACAGCTATCGATTTTATCATTACCAACGAGAATTCAATGGTTGTCTCTTCGGGTTCGAAACAAGCTCATTTCTCGGATCATGACCTTATATATTGTGAAATTCCTTATATAAATAGGATCCTCGTCCCACTGCGGTAACATACAGAACTATGAGATATACAAATCATTTGCTATTGGAATTGGATCTTCATTCTTTAGCACTGAATTATATCTTTAGAATCAATGACATTAATGAGAAGGTATTTTTCTAAACCATTTGCGCCGTGGCTCACAGACTCTGTAAAAGAAATGATGAAATTAAGAGATAGGGCACTTAGTAGATTTAAACAAACGAAACGACAAGAACATTGGTCCTACTATAAAACCTTGCGTAACATGACTACAGTTGCCATTCGTAAGGAAAGAAAAGTTTACCTACGAACAGTGGTTGCAGAGAATAACAACGGCACAATGTGGAAAACTCTAAGATTGATGAACGTTACTCGTGACTCCAGACCAGCTATTAAAGATGACCTAAAGGATGTTAATCTGATAAATGAATTTTTTAATAATTTTGAACGTATACCACCTGACAATAATCTGTATGAACATTTTATGAGGAAAAATGGAGTCCGAGTGATGATGAATTTAAATTCGCCTACGTTGATACCTCTGTGATTCTAAACATCATTATAAACATTAAGTCGACTGCAGCTGGTGTTGATGAATTTAATATCAATTTTCTGAAACTTTATTGTCCGTACATCGTTCAGTACATAACCCATATAATCAATTGTTGTTTTGAACAATCTGTTTCCCGATGAATGGAAAATAGCTTTAATAACCCCGTTACCAAAGGTGAATGAGCCCAACACTATAAACGACTTACGTCAGATTAGTGTGTTGTCACTTATAGCAAAGATAATGGAAAAGTGCATGGAGATCCAACTAAAGAAATTTGTTAATGACAACAATATTCTGCCTGCTATCCAATCAGGATTTCATTCGGACCATAGTTGTTCTACAGCGCTCCTGAAAGTTTCCGATGACATATTAACGGCTCAGGATAAAGGAATGGGTACAATTCTTGTGCTACTGGACTACAGCAAAGCATTCGATAGAGTTAATCATCAGTTGCTGCTAGCGATATTGAAGTACTTAGGCCTAAACAAATCTGCGGTTCAACTTCTCAGAAGTTTCCTTGATGGCAGAAGACAAATTGTTAAACTGGATAACATCTTTTCTAAGGAAATAGTTATTAAATCGGGTGTACCACAAGGTTCGGTGCTGTCGGCTTTGTTGTTTACGTTATATACGTCACAGATTCCGAGTAAACTACGATACAGCAAAATTCATATGTGCCTGATGACATACAGATATATGCACACTTCAATGCCGAAAATATTACTGACGTATGTGCAAAATTGAACACAGATCTACAAACAATTTGTGCTTATTCACGGAGTCTCTGCCTAACACTTAATCCGTCGAAATCCAAAGTAGTGGTTTGTGGTGCCTATAACCCGGATGATATTTGTATATCTCTCAACAATGAAATTCTGGAAATAGAGTTGGAGGCAAAAAACTTTTTGGAGGAGTTATTTTTGATGGAAAGTTAAAATTCGGTAACCACGTAACAGCATGTATTAAAAAAGCATATACTGGCCTAAGATCTCTGCTCCCACACAGACATAGTCTGGAAGTTAATGTTGAAAAGAAACTGTCATGCTCTGATCCTATCATTATTTACACATGCCGACACCGTATATGGGCCTTGTCTGCTCCAACGAGACGTTTATCGTATACAACGTGTTCAGAACAGTTGTCTACGCTTTATTTATGGGATTAGGAAATTTGATAGGATATCTCATGCATTGGTGCAGGCAAACTGGTTAAATATGAAAAATCGTAGAAAACTGCATTTACTTTGTCTCTCGCATAAAATAGTTACTGAGAAAGCTCCGCCCTATCTATATAATAAGATTAGTTTCAGAACAGATGTCCACAACATCAATATTAGGCACCGTCATGTTATTACAATTCCGATTCATAAAACAGCCCTCTTTAGACGGTCATTTTCATACAACCTTGCTTCGGGGTATAATGAGTGTCCAAACGAAGTAAAAAACCTTAACCTGCAGTCTTTCAAACGTTCTGTGCGGAAGATGTTATACGGCTTGCAAAACTCACAATCAGTGCATTAGGCAATTAAACTGAACATGTCTATGAGATAATGAGGGGGTATGTGGGAACATCTTCGAATTATTATTATATTTGGTTTTATTTTGATTTAAAATTTTGTTTTTTTTTTGTTGTTTTGCATGTTTTTATTTTTTCTTTTGGTTCAATAATGGTTAAGTTGAACAGTCGTCTTCATGTGATGACGACTGAGCTTCGCCTTTGCTGGGTTCATTTTCAATTTTAATAACAGTAGCAAGATAAGTATGTTCGTTTATTCAGTATAAGTATTAACACTTATGAAAAATGTTATTGTGTAAGAATCACGGCAATAAAGTTGTGTTATTATTATTATTATTAAAAAGACAAAATTTTGTAATCAGTGCAATACTATGATGAGAAATCGTTGAAGATGACTTTGGAAAGTATGGCTCTATGGGATCAATGGTATACAGGCTGCCATATGCGCCGGATACCTAGATCTTACAGCACCCATACAAAAGTTGTTGTGCATAATCGCCGAATATATGGACGATTTGAATATAAATGTCGAAATGAAATGTCGAAATCGATAATTCAAAGGGTGTAGCTAGGGCTAGGCGATACTTTGTATAATATATCGAGTATTGATACCTTCATGGTATCAATACTATTCAAAGTATCGAATAAGCAATTTTTTATGTATTTTTCTTTGTAGATTTTAATTTTGTGGTTAAAATGGTGGAAAAAACTAAAACACAGAAATAAATTACGCACCCTAACTTGTTGAAATTGTTGATGGTTTTATCTCAATTGAAGATTATCACCATATTCCATTAATTTTTTAATTTTAATGTATCATTCAGCTTTTTCTACCCAATTTATTCCTATCATCTGCTGCGAATGTTTTTCTGAGAGCACGTATTTTGAATAGAAGACTTCCAGAAAAATTGAAATGTTTCCAGAAGACTTGCAATACTTCCAGAAAATTGAATACTGGTTATAAAAGTCTTGAAATACTTTCAGAAGACTTGATGCTTCCTTTGATAGACTTTAACTGCTTCCAAAATGATTTTAAATGTTTCTAGAAGACTTGATACTGGTTGTAGAAGGCTTGAAAGATTTCCAAAAGACTTGACATTGCCTCTGAAAGATTTGAATTACTTCTAGAAGACTTGAAATGCTTCCACAACACTTAACATTCTCTTGGGAAGACTTGATACTCTTTCTAGAAGAGTAAAAAGCTTTCCAGAATACTTTCAATACATTCAGAAGATTTGATACTGATTGTAGAAGTCTTGAATTAGCTTCTAAAACACTCGGTATTGCTTCTTGAAGACTTGAAATGTCTTGAAAATTTGAGCGATTTTTCCACAAACTGCTTCGTCTGCATCCAGTACTTTATGAACAGATTGTATGTATCTGTACTAAATTAAGTTGAATTTAAAAAAAATTGTCATCAAAGGAAAATAAGCTCAACTTATAATTATCAAATATTTTGTTCTTTGTCACATTCAGCTTTTTCTACCCAATTTATTCCTATCATCTGCTGCGAATGTTTTTCTAAGAGCACGTATTTTGAATAAAGACTTCCAGAAAAATTGAAATGTTTCGAGAAGACTTGCAATACCTCCAGAAAATTGAATACTGGTTATAAAAGTTTTGAAATACTTTCAGAAGACTTGTTTGTCACATTCAGCTTTTTCTACCCAATTTATTCCTATCATCTGCTGCGAATGTTTTTCTGAGAGCACGTATTTTGAATAGAAGACTTCCAGAAAAATTGAAATGTTTCGAGAAGACTTGCAATACCTCCAGAAAATTGAATACTGGTTATAAAAGTCTTGAAATACTTTCAGAAGACTTGATACTTCCTTTGATAGACTTTAACTGCTTCTAAAATGATTTTAAATGCTTCTAGAAGACTTGATACTGGTTGTAGAAGGCTTGAAAGACTTCCAAAAGACTTGACATTGCCTCTGAAAGATTTGAATTACTTCTAGAAGACTTGAAATGCTTCCACAACACTTAACATTCTCTTGGGAAGACTTGATACTCTTTCTAGAAGAGTAAAAAGCTTTCCAGAATACTTTCAATACATTCAGAAGATTTGATACTGATTATAGAAGTCTTGAATTAGCTTCTAAAACACTCGGTATTGCTTCTTGAAGACTTGAAATGTCTTGAAAATTTCAGCGATTTTTCCACAAACTGCTTCGTCTGCATCCAGTACTTTATGAACAGATTGTATGTATCTGTACTAAATTAAGTTGAATTTAAAAAAATTGTCATCAAAGGAAAATAAGCTGAACTTATAATTATCAAATATTTTGTTCTTTGTCACCTTTTAAATATTTTATAATTTGCAATAAATATTGCTATAACTATCGAATTCAATTTTGGTAGAAATATGATATAGGTGATAAAAGAAATATTAAACCTTTATAAAACTCCTTTTGATGTAATCTCTGCGCACCTCTGAAATATATTATATATCTCTATAAATTTCTTTTTATATACAAGTTGGTTAGTATTTCTCTTGCCATAATATTTTAAGAGCAATGAATGATACCTGTGTTTTTAAATAGCAATGTACACTTTCATTAGGCACATTTGATTATCAGTATTTTAATTATACTCTTTTCATCTTTATATTGTTTTACTACATAATTATTTATTTAAGTGTTACCAATTTCGAATGTTTGTTTCATTCATCTTTTGGTACAATTTGTCCACAACCACAGAAACACTGAAGATCATAGAAGATATTTTGAAACATAAAATAAATAATAAAACAGACTGCTTAAACATATTGACAAACTATTTCAAAACTTCCGCAGTTTTAATAGCATTTACTACACATATAGCCAAGGGCTTCCAATGGGTTCACTCCTAAGTGGAATACTCGCAGACATTTTTTTAACAACTTACAAAATGAAATAATAACAGAAATACACAAATACATAAACTCATTACACGAAAATATAAGATTCACTTCAGAAACAGCAGAAAATGTTAAAATCAGCGTTCTAGACCTGACACTAAAAAAGACAAAAACAGGAATTCACAAAGATATAAACAGAAAGAAAACACAGACGGATATGATTATTCCAAATATTTCACAACAAATAAGAAGACGAAATAAAAATGAAATGGAAATAACTCAATAGATATGTAAGAATAACGAATATCACCCAGAAATTATAGACGGAATCACGGAAAAGAAAAAATTAAAAATAATACGTAATAACTTGACAACATTACATACCCAACAACAAAACAAACTAGTAGCAGTAACAATCTATAACATCCAAAAGCAATATCACATTGAGCCAATTAATCATGAACAAAAAGCCAAAAGCAACAAACTTGATAGTAATGGAATTTACAAACTTACTTCTGAGATATGCCAAGCGACATATATAGGAGAAACCGGAATATTGTTGGAAACAAGAATTAGAGAACACAAAAACAAGAATAAATTTAAGTTTGGAAGGCACTTAATATTTAACAAAGACTACGAATTCAACGAAGACAAGAATGCACATATTTTATCACTACATCATTTAGAAAATTTTTGAAAAAAAATGCAAAGATTGTTTCCTAAGTTAATTATACCCATATATTAATCTAGATATCCAAAATCAAGTATCTCGAATTATTAACCGAACATTAAATCTACATACTAAAATAAAATAAATGAATACTAAATTAACACTAAAATAGGTTCCACAGTAATAAACGTTCGAAATATTATTACGTAAAACGTTATTAATTGCAAAAAGTAATAGCAAGGCAGTTTTTTAGCGATTTTGGGTAACAAATTGTTGTTTGTTTGATGAAGGACTCCATTGTTAACTTCGGTAAGTATTGTTAAATATAAAAAATATAAAATTCGAAGAAAAATTTTTTATTTGCTCTCAACTACCGGTTTCGGAAAACTTTTCCGTCATCAGGTTGTCGCTACAAAACATGATTAAAAATTTTGTATATATATATCACAAAAACGTGAGATAATTATTTACCGTCAATTAATAGCGGCCACGTTGTATGATATTTTTGACGTTAAAATACCTCTCTTTTTTCCACATCATTAAATTTTTTCATACGTTACAAAGAACTTAGACGTTAAAACATTAAAATTTAAAAAATGAATGAATAACAAAATTGTCTTATAATCACAGCTGTCGAAAAGGAACTGGTAAATGAAACTCATGGATCGTTCTAAAATGGGAGATTTTCGGAAACAGGTTTATGTAGTATGTTTGCATTTATAAATGGCATAAACAATCGGTGAGGATTTATATCCGTAGCTTCGTTCATTAATAATTCTTTTCTATTATTATTATTATATTTAGCTATTTCCATTTCTTCATATAAATCTAATTTTTTTGATTTTGGAAGTTGTTTAATAAGTTTTATTGAGTTTTTGTTGAGTTTATGACCTGTCTCAGACATGTGTTTAAATACAGAAAAGGTTTCTTTAGATATGTGTTCTGTAATTCTAACGTCGAGGTTACGTCCCGTCTGGCCTATGTATACTTTCTCACAACTGTTGCAATTTACTATGTATAAACCGCTCTTTTGTTTTTCTTCGATCTTCTGCTTGGAGTTAATAATTAGATTGTATAGTTTTAAGTTACTTCTGTATGCTAATCTTATATCGTATTTCTGTAGAATTTTTTCAATTTTGTTGAATGAATTGTGATAATTTGTTGTTAGGTAGTATGTGTCGTTCTTATATGCGGGATAGATGTATTTCATTATATTACGTTTTTGAATCTTATTGTAAACATTTTGTATAAATGCAACGTTATAACCATTATTGAGACCAAGCTTTATTATGTATTTTATTTCTTCATTAAAATTATGTTCGTTCATAGGTGTATTGATAGCTCTATCTATCATGTGTCTAAAAACCGCCTCTTTATGATTCTTGCTGTTGTAAGAGCTTTTCGGAATAATAACATCAGTTGTGGTTGGTTTGTGGTACATATTAAATTCTATTCTTTTTAAGTTGATATTCTTTTGCAAAACTAAGTCTAGAAAATGAATGGTATTGTTAAATTCATTTTCGATTGTAAATTTTAATTCACTAATGTTATTTAAAATGTTGTAAATGGCTATAATGTTTGATTTTGGGCCTTCATGTATTATTAAAATGTCATCAACGTATCTGCCGTAGTATCTGATATTTTTAGTAAATATGTTATATTTTTCTGAGAATAATTGTTTCTCTATTGAATCTACATAAATGTCGGCCAGTAACCCTGATAATGAAGATCCCATGGGTAGACCATTGTTCATTCTATAAGTTTTTTCATTAAAATTAAAAAAGTTTTGTTTTGTTATTTGTTCTAACATTAATTGTATATTTTCGATGTCATGCTCTGTAAGATATTCTAGCTCTGAATATTTATTTAGAAAGAATTGTTTAGTAATATTTAGTGTTTCTGTGATTGGTACATTTGAGTATAGATTTTTTATGTCAAACGATATTAATTGGGTTTTATTATTAATTTCAATATTTTTTATGTTATTTAGTAATTGTTGGGAGTTCTTTATTGAATATTTTGATTCGAATTTAAAATGATCTTGAATTATGTTATGAATAACTTTTCCGATGTTTTGTGTTGGTGTATTAATATTACTAATTATGGGTCTAATTGATCTGTCCGGTTTATGTAGTTTGATTAGACTGTACATTAATGGTGATTGCGGATTCATATTATTTAATTTGTTTATATTTATGTTAAACTTACAAAGGGTTCTTTACAGTCTTTGATTATTTGTTTTGTTTTCCTATTAAAACTTTCAATTGGATTCTTATTTATAACGTTTATATCATTTTCTTTAAAAAATTGTTCGGTTTTGTTAATGTATTCTTTCTTATCAATTAATACTATTCCTGCGTTTTTATCTCCAAGTGTAATAGTGACATTATTTGTTAACATTCTCTTTTTGAAGCTTTTAATGGTTGTCATTTGGTTTTTATGTTTTTTATTAACTGAGCTGTTTATATCTCTTTTTATAGTTTTGAGAATTGTTGATAAATCTTTTTTCATATTGAAAAAATCTTAGTGTCTATATAATTGGTTTTCTAAATCTAGTAGTTGATGGTAGTTGAGAGCAAATAAAAAATTTTTCTTCGAATTCTATATTTTTTATATTTAACAACAAATTGCTGTGACAAAAATTTCATAAACTTCTAATGGTGATCGTATAAGATGGGAATCAGAACTAATCTTAACAGACTTGAAGCAGCGATTAGTTCTGGCGATGATGATAGATTCTTCCAGCAATTTTTAGAGATCTTATACCATAGCTTTCTTTAAATTTCTGCAGTCAATTGTTGCTTGCATGACAGGAATCTGTGTAAAATTTTGTATGAAGCAACTTTGCCTTTTCTTTAAGTATCTCCCCGCTTATTTTTATTTCAAAACCCACTTACAAAGCTTTTTCCAGTTTTTGATAAACCGATAGTTTCAAGTTATAATATAATAATTTATGTAATTAATATTACATAAAGATATAATTAATATTACACTGTTCATTGCAGTGGATAGTTCACTATATGATAGGTTCACTATTCGAGACCCTATTGTAATTAAATTATTTGTTTTTGTTAAGAAAACTTCATTTTCGGCCATCCCGAATTTTCAATCACGAATATCTCGAGAGCCATTCCACTTATTATTAGATATATCGAGTTAAAAACTAATTAACATTTTTTTTCGCGATTAAGAAAAAATCAAATTTTTTAATTTCATCGAAATAACCAAGATTTTCACAAAGATCAGAAAATTTGAACTAATTTGATATTCCACACTATATTTATCTTAACATTTCGCTTTATTCTTATTAGGATTGTACCGATTAATCGGGTGGCCGACTACCACTTTATAGTCTACGATTAAACATTATTAAACAATAAAAACACTTATTAGTCGGCGACTAATCGGAGAAGCCGATTATTCGGACACTTTTCAGTCCATGATTAGTCGGCGATTATACAATAAAAGCATCGATTAGTCGGCATTTAATATAATGCTGCAAATAACATTGTATGAAAAATAACGCATTGAAACTGTAAAAGAATTCTATGACTTGAGAGTATAAAACTCTACATAAAACGCTACAGTAAAACTAGATGGTGTGCATTAATGATGATGAACTGCACTTGAAGAGTATCCCCAACTGCTCAAAAGCATAGTCAGAGGTAGCATGTCTTCTTGATGAATTAATCAAGGATATAAAGGTGAACATTCGTTCAACTGCTGGTATGCTGATGGTATGTTGATGTTGTATTTTATAAATATTTGCTTCATTAAATACCCGGGTATATATTTTCAATTGAAAATTCCCAGGGTATGTACCCAACCCAAGATGATTATTTCGAGGAATTTATAAAATTTAGAATCTGTACAAAGGCAAAGACCATTGGGAAGGATTGAAAAATACAAAAACCTATAAACGTAATCATCAGGGTTATTGAAAATACGTATGGGATAACTTGGGTTGGCTAAATTGGGAAGAAAGTGTTTTACAAGCAGTATCTAGTCTTTAATTGTCAGTTTAAACTTTTAATATGATGAACATCGTATTTTGCCAACAGTATTTGGTATTTTTGGAAGCAAAATTAAATTTTATTAACAGTTCCTCGCCTTCTACAATAAAAATGTCTTCTGCCTGCAGTATTTAGCCTTTAATTAACAGTTTATGGACTACTTACGTAAAGATTGTGCATTTTGGTCAATAGTATTTAATATTTTTAAAGCATACTCAGTTGGTTTATCAACAGTATCCAGATTTCACAAACAGCTTTACTAGTAGTATCAAGTCTTTTGGAACCATTTCAAGTCTTCTAAGGCAAGTATCAAGTCTTCTGGAAGTAGTATCAAGTTGTCTAGAAGTATTTCAAGTTTTGTATAAGTATTTCAAGTTTTCTGGGAACATTCCAAGTCTTTTGGAAGCAATAACAAGCCATCTAGAAGCAGATCAAATTTTCTGGAAGCATTTTAAATCCTCTGAAAGCAGTAATAAATTTTCTAAAAGCATTATAATTATTCTAAAAGCTTTTCAAGCCTTCATGAAGTAATATTAAGTTTTTTGGAAGCAATGCTAAGTCTTCAGGAAGAAGTGTCAAGTTTTCTAGAAGCATTTCAATTTTTCTAAAAACATTGCAACTTTTTTTAAGCAGTTCAAGTCTTCTTGAAGTAATATTAAGTTTTCTAGTAGCATTTCAAACCTTCTAGAAGTATTTCGATTCTTCTAAAATCATTTTAAGTCTTCTGAAAACATTTCAAGTCTATTGGAAACAGTGTCAAATTTTCTAAAAGCGGTATCAAGTCTTCTAGAAGCAATACCTAGTCTTCTGGTAGTAGTATCAAGTTTTCTAGAAGTATTTTATGTCTTCTAATAGCATTTCAAGTTTTGTGTAAGCATTTCAAGTCTTCTGGGAACATTCCAAGTCTTTTGGAAGCAATAACAAGCCATCTAGAAGTAGATCAAATTTTCTGGGAGCATTTTAAATCCTCTGAAAGCAGTAATAAATTTTCTAAAAGCATTATAATTATTCTGAAAGCTTTTCAAGCCTTCATGAAGTAATATTAAGTTTTTTGGAAGCAATGCTAAGTCTTCTGGAAGTAGTGTCAAGTTTTAGTAGTATCAAGCTTTTCGATTCTTCATCCTTTAAAAACAGTTCAAGTCCTATGAAAGCAGTATGAAGGTTTCTAAAAGCAATTCAAATCTTCTTGAAGTATTATTAAGTCTTCTAGAAGCATTTCAAGTCTTCTTGAAGTAGTATTAAGTTTTGTAGAAGCGTTTCAAGCCTTCTAAAAGCATTTCTATTCTTCTAAAAGCATTTCAAGTCTTCTGAGAGCATTTCAAGTATTTTGGAAGTAGTTCAAGTCTTTTCAAAGAAATATCAAGACTTCTAGCAATAGTAACAAGTCTGTAGTCTTGTGGGATATAAATTGACTTGTCAATTGACTACTTTCAATCTGCTGTTAAAATCATTCTCAGGATCGCGCGGGATCATTGTAAAGTAATATTTTTTAACTATTTCTATAGTTAACTACTGCCCAGCTCTGGTCAAAATAAAGTCAAGATTGTAGGAACTGAATCTACAAAAAGTACCTGAATGAGATAAAGTACAATAAGTGATGGATTTATTAATTCAAAGTTAATTCTCTGAAAGCAGTAATAAATTTTCTAAAAGCATTATAATTATTCTGAAAGCTTTTCAAGCCTTCATGAAGTAATATTAAGTTTTTTGGAAGCAATGCTAAGTCTTCTGGAAGTAGTGTCAAGTTTTAGTAGTATCAAGCTTTTCGATTCTTCATCCTTTAAAAACAGTTCAAGTCCTATGAAAGCAGTATGAAGTTTTCTTAAAGCAATTCAAATCTTCTTGAAGTATTATTAAGTCTTCTAGAAGCATTTCAAGTCTTCTTGAAGTAGTATTAAGTTTTGTATTAAGTTTCAAGCCTTCTAAAAGCATTTCTATTCTTCTAAAAGCATTTCAAGTCTTCTGAGAGCATTTCAAGTGTTTTGGAAGTAGTTCAAGTCTTTTCAAAGAAATATCAAGACTTCTAGCAATAGCGACAAGTCTGTAGTCTTGTGGGATATAAATTGACTTGTCAATTGACTACTTTCAATCTGCTGTTAAAATCATTCTCAGGATCGCGCGGGATCATTGTAAAGTAATATTTTTTTAACTATTTTTATAGTTAACTACTGCCCAGCTCTGGTCAAAATAAAGTCAAGATTGTAGTAACTGAATCTACAAAAAGTGCCTGAGTGAGATAAAGTACAATAAGTGATGGATTTATTAATTCAAAGTTAATTCTCTGAAAGCAGTAATAAATTTTCTAAAAGCATTATAATTATTCTGAAAGCTTTTCAAGCCTTCATGAAGTAATATTAAGTTTTCTGGAAGCAATGCTAAGTCTTCTGGAAGTAGTGTCAAGTTTTCTAGAAGCATTTCAATTTTTCTAAAAACATTGCAACTTTTTTTAAGCAGTTCAAGTCTTTTTGAAGTAATATTAAGTTTTCTAGTAGCATTTCAAATCTTCTAGAAGTATTTCGATTCTTCTAAAATCATTTTAAATCTTCTGAAAACATTTCAAGTCTATTGGAAACAGTGTCAAATTTTCTAAAAGCGGTATCAAGTCTTCTAGAAGCAATACCTAGTCTTCTGGGAGTAGTATCAAGTTTTCTAGAAGCATTTCAAGTCTTCTGGAAGCTTTTCAAGTCTTCTTGAAGTAGTATTAGGTATTCTAGAAGCATTTCAAGCCTTATAAAAGCTTTTTGATTTTTCATCCTTTGAAAACAGTTCAAGTCCTATGAAAGCAGTATCAAGTTTTCTAAAAGCAATTCAAATCTTCTTGAAGTATTATTAAGTCTTCTAGAAGCATTTCAAGTCTTCTTGAAGTAGTATTAAGTTTTGTAGAAGCGTTTCAAGCCTTCTAAAAGCATTTCAAGTCTTCTGAGAGCATTTCAAGTATTTTGGAAGTAGTTCAAGTCTTTTCAAAGAAATATAAAGACTTCTAGCAATAGTAACAAGTCTGTAGTCTTGTGGGATATAAATTGACTTGTCAATTGACTACTTTCAATCTGCTGTTAAAATCATTCTCAGGATCGCGCGGGATCATTGTAAAGTAATATTTTTTAACTATTTCTATAGTTAACTACTGCCCAGCTCTGGTCAAAATAAAGTCAAGATTGTAGTAACTGAATCTACAAAAAGTGCCTGAGTGAGATAAAGTATAATAAGTGATGGATTTATTAATTCAAAGGGGATTTTTAAAGCCAGAACAAGACACAGCTGTATCTAATGGATTTTTACTGATTTTGAAATATGTGACACTCAAAGATGTCTCAGCGTGGACTGATAAGAATGTTTCTAGTGAAAATCATTGGGTAGAAATACCAACACATTTTCATGCATATCAACAAAGTTATTTTAATTAATTTCACAATTAATTTCACAATTATAATAAAATATGCTCTTATTAATTATGCAAAATTAAAAACACATTTTAATAATTTTAATATGCACCTGATTATCAACAAAAGTACCAAGAGTCCCGTTTTCAGTCGAAATAAAAAGGACACCGTTATGTATGGATACTATTAAAGCATCTTTACACGCGATTTTTTCTCAACATTGCTCAGGAGCTGAATCTTTTCTTTATAAAAATAACACTTTACCACACTTTACCTACATTAACACTTTACCTACATTACGAAAGAAAACCGGATACATCTAAACTTGTTACAACAAGAGTATGTGACATATAAGGGTTTCCAAAAGTATCCAAATGAAAGTGTTCAAACTTTGATGCGCACACTTACACATTGTAGTTTTTATCTCATTGAAATGTCAGTTATCCTATATCATTTTAGAGGACGTTTTTATCTTCAATTTGATCCATTACTCATCCCATTATCTTTTAGAATGTACTATATGATTGAATTATACGTAAAAAACAAATACCATTGATCTTTTGAGCATTTTTGCCAAAGAATTGCTAATATTTTATTGAATTTATTCAACAAACACCTTAGCGTTAATTACACTCTTCTTGTTTTATTTTTAAACCAACTATTAATTTCATTTTTATATAATTTGTTATAGGATGTCCTGTTAGAATTTCACCTGAAACAATTATTAAGTAACGTTGTATACGACGCAAATATAATTCGCCAATGGATTGAAACCGACGTTGCATTATTTGATTTTATCGACATTGAAGTAGCTGAAGTATACGATCCAAGCAAATTTTGGATACACCTCCGACAACATTCAGATAGCCTCAATCAACTTATGGACAACATGCAGTAATGTATTAAATCCGTAGAAATTATTTTTTTATTAATTTTTCCTTTTAGAATATTTTACAGCGGTAATAAAGATAAATATTACATTCCACATTACGCGATACGGGAAGGGATGTATCTGGCGAGCATATTTGATGGGGAATACCATCGAGCCAAAGTCGTCGATTGCTCGAAGAAAATGGAGGGTTCCATAAAAGTGTTTTACATCGATTATGGGACGATTGCCGTTGTTCGAATTAAAACTGTTTATTATTTGACGTCGGATTTTGTCAGTTTCCCCGCACAAGCGATTAGGGCTAGATTATATGGGATACAACCCCCGGTTTTGAACGAATTGTGGTCTCAACAGGCTTCAAGTAGGTTTTTGCAGTTGGTTCGGCATAAAAGTTTGGTTGCGCAGATTTACGACATAGACGAAAAGGTGAAAATTAATTAATTCGTGATGTAATAAATTTAAAAATATTTTTGTTTAGGATATGATACTCGATTTAATAGTCGTGGATACATCAACACCCGGCCGTGACATTTTCATAAATGACCTCTTAATCCAGGAGCAATTAGCATCATTTTCCAATGAGGTCAGTAAGTCTTCCACTCCTTCAAATACTTCAGAAACCGATCAAAAAGCTCCTGTATCAAACGACGCCATTATAAACCTTGAAAAAAAACTCAAAAAGTTTTTAAATTTGAAATCTTGAATTCATTTAATTTTTAATTAATTTAACGTGTATGTTATGTTTATAAACTCGACGGAAATAGAAAGGCTGTTTTTATCTGGAGCTTTTCGTTCATTAAAATTCTAGGAACCCAACGAAAAATCAACGAACGATTGCACCCCGACCGTACCCAACGTTTATTTATATCCGACACACGAAGAATTCGAATCGGGCACCACTTTAACTTACGGGGCCATGTTACATCTTCAGGCATGCAATTTTAGTTATGATAGAATATTTCCCAAGTATTTTCAGAAGATTGAAAACGTTGGAAATAAAGCTGAAGATGGGGAATTGAGTGATGAGGAAATTGTTTGTGAGGATGATTTTGAAGAAAATGATTCAGAAATTATTAAAAATGTTTCAAATGATGAAGAAATTCTTGATAATTCGGAGATTATTAAAAATGATTCGGATAATAATACGGAAATCGTTGATAATAACTCAGAAGAAATTGTTGAAAATGAATTGGTTGTCTCAACTACGGAAAATATTCCTGTGATTACCACAGAAAGGCGAAGAACGTTAAGACCACCTCCAGGTTTTAGTAATTTTCTCCCAAATCAATTTGGAGTCGACCCAAACTACACACAATCAATGTTTTTCGCCGCTATGAATACTTGTATGATGATGAATACGCCGCCTTATAATTGTTATTACCCTTACGAACCGCAAATACCTCATCAATTTTGTCATCCTAGTCAAAACGTCCCACATTACATCCCCCCATATCTAAATCATCCACCAATGATACCACATCCAAATTATTACAACCCACCGTATCATTTTAATCAAATGAATCATTTTTATCCACCAAATTATCAACAATACCACGGCAATTGTAATTCTAACCATTCGCCTAATAAAAAAAATTCGCCCGATTTATCGAGTCCAAGAAAGTGCGAAAGTCGAAATGATGAAATTAAAACATCGTCAATGCCGAAAATGCGAGATAAGCGAGATGGAAATAAAAATTTTAATTTTAATGATGATGGAATAATCGATTCGGGTGGAAATGGCCCGCAAAAACAACAAAAAAGTTCTTTTAAATCAACGAAATTTGAAGGTAAAGATCGAAATGGAAGTGTAATTAAAAAAGTTAATGACTCTTTAAAATTTGGGGATAAAAATATTTCTGGAGATTGTGAGAATTTGTGTCTTGAAGGTTCAAATAATGTAGTTATCCAAAAAGTTGATGAATTTGAGAATAAATCTTCACGTCTTGAAGCTTCAAATAATGTTTTTTCTGAAAATTATAACAATTCGTATCTTGAAAGTTCAAAAAATGTTGTTGATGAATTTGAGAATAAAACTTTTTCTGGAAATGAATCAAATAATATACCCCAAACTGTGATGATTGAAGATAATGAAAAGAAATTGTTTAATGATTCTTGTGTAGAACATATTACGAATTCTTTCAAATCATTGGAGTGTAATGATGTGAATCAATCGAATAAGAATGAACGAAATTTAAATGAAGAGGATGATAATGATATAAATTTAGCAGAAGTGACTTCTGAAAAGAGATCAATAAAATCTAGTTTAGGTGATTCAAATGAAAATATCATAACAAAATTGTTTGATAATGAAATTGAAGAAAAGAAGATGATTGAAAGTGAGTGTAGGAATTTGAATATTTTAAATACAGCTAATGATGGATATAAATCGGCGTTAGAAAATGAAATAAAAATTACTTTTCATGGTAAGTATAGAGGGTTAGTCAAAAGTGTGGAGATGGAAAATAATGATTTTATTGTTGAAAATAAAAAAATGTTTTTTGTCATCATATATTACCATTAAAACTGCATTGATTAAAATTATTTTTGGCGATATGATGGTCCAGGATTATTCCAGGATCGTATTCAACTTAATTTTTTTAATGGAACCTTATACGTTATATAGATTAAAAAATAAATTAATCCTCCGTTAGGCGCGCGTGTATCCAGCAGATACATGCATAAAATTCCTTCCCGTCTATTTAGAGGTCGATATCTTTAGAAACGATGAATAAAAAAAATTGCAGTAAACTTTGTTATTATTATTAGACATTTGTGCTATACTACGGTGAATTTGAAAATTTTTTGCCCCTCAGTTATTTTTTTATAGCGAGTTAAACATAAGAAAGCACCCAATTTTCGAGATTTCCATACATATCGTCATTTTATGATTTTTTTTTCGAAAACTACAAGGTCCGCCAAGGGAACCTGACGAGTTTTGATATTAAACTACACAGTTATGTAATATATTTATTTGCACATATAAGTAATCAATAATAATGTCGCTTAAGTGACGTCCTTCACCGCGTACACATTGTTCCAAGCGGTTTTGTAGATCGTTCATTACTCGGTCTAGCATATTCACAGGAATTGCACGAATTTCATTGCGAATGTTTTCTTTTAAATCATGAATTGTGTGCGGTCTATTTAAATACACCTTGCCAATAATCCCCATAGCCAAAAATCACAAACGGTCAGGTCGGGAGACCGTGCTGGCCAAGGAATATCTCCATTCCGCGAAATTATTGCTGCTGGAAACAATTCTTGTAATCGAGCTATTGATACTCGTGCTGTGGAGCTATTGCTCCATTCTGTTGAAACCATACAGTATCCATATCAATGTTTCGTCGACGAAGCTCTGGTTCCAAAAAGTTTTTCAACAGTTACACATATCGTTGCGAAATGACCGTGACTGCATTTCCGGGACCATCTTCAAAAAAATATGGACCAATTATACCGAATCGCGCTACTCCGTATCATACAGTTACCTTGCTGATATGCAGAGGTCGTTGATAGAGCTGTCTGGGATTTTCGGAACTCCAATAACAAAAATTTTGTTTGTTTACACATGCAGATAACTCAAAATGCGCTTCATCGGACATAATTAAGCCATTCAAGTCGTTGTCAGCAAAAAGGTCTAGAAGTCAATTAAAAGAAAACATTCACAATGAAATTCTTGCAATTCCTATGAATATGCTAGACCGAGTAATGAAGAATTTGCAAAACCGCTTGGAACAGTGTGTACGCGGTGAAGGATGTCACTTAAGCAACATTATTTTCCATAAATAAAATGGCATTTAATGTACTAACGATTACTTGTATGTGAAAATAAATATCTTGTTACATAACTGTGTAGTTTAATACCAAAACTCGTCAGATTCCCTTGGCGGACCCTGTATAACACGAAAAAATTTGACATTTCAACAGTTGATAGCTTAATATGTTCACATATTGGGCACATTTTATTTTTTTCATAATCTGCATAGTTTCGCGGATTTTCGCAGTTTAAGAGGATGCTGTTTATTTCGAAAACGGCTGGACGAATTACAATATATTTTGCACTGAACTGTGCGTAATAAATCTGTATGTTGAATTTTGATAATAGTTTTTCAAAATAAAGTTTTTCCGATTTTTTGGATAGAGTAAAGTATTTGAAAGAAATCAGAGTTAGACAGGCTAAGGGACGCCGGTGCGGGGTAACGGGCGAGCGATAATCGTCCTCAGAGAACCCGAGAAACCAGGATCACTGTGATGACTGAATGTCTGGTGCAGTGTCGAAGATGCATACTAAGTTTATTATTGAGGTTGGG
The DNA here is from genome assembly GCA_036711965.1 of Onthophagus sagittarius. Classification (NCBI taxonomy): domain Eukaryota; kingdom Metazoa; phylum Arthropoda; class Insecta; order Coleoptera; family Scarabaeidae; genus Onthophagus; species Onthophagus sagittarius. The sequence continues at coordinate 68,457,105 of JASERS010000003.1, forward strand.
CCGACTATGATTTTGACCGACTAACGACTATCCGACTAATCGGCCTTAAAAGGGCCGATTAATCGGCCATTGCCGATCATTCCAAAGTTCGGACGTGTTCGAATACTTTTGGAAGCGCTTATATGCTACATAAGCTTGTTGTAACTAGGGTTGGGAGACACTTTATATGAGTTGTTGAGTATCGATACCTTCGTGGTATCGATACTATTCAAAGTATAGAAAATATCGAAGTATTGAAAGTATCGAACTATCAAAAGAAATCATAATTTTTTTTTATAAATTGATACGTAATTCTCTGCTGGAATAAACCAACTGTAAACAAGTTAGCAGACTACAAAGTGATGAGTAGGAGCTTTAAGGCATAATAGCTCATGATATATGAAGTCTTTAAGATAATGTACAATATTTGAATGAGTAACAGCTAATGTTAAGAATAAGTTAGCAGACTTCAAACTCATAAGCAAGATTTTGGAGACATAATAGCTCACCCTGTCAACAAGTTGGGAGACCTTCAAATGATATATAGTCTATGAAATAGAATTGACTCATGCTATCAACAAGTTTGCAGACTTTAAGCTGATGAGCAGGTCTTTGGAGATATAACAGCTCTCGGCAGTTTTTAAGATAATGTACAGTGTTTAGAACAGGGATAACTCATGGTGTCATCAAGTTGGCAGACTTCAAACTGAGAAGCAGGACTTTGGAGACATAAGTCTTTAAAATAATGTATAGTGTTTGGAATAATAATAGCTTAAAAATCAAAATAATGTAGTCTGTGGAATGGTAATAGCTTATGCTGTTGCCAAGTTTGAAGACTTCAAAGTGATGAGCAGGACTTTGGAAATATAACAGTTCATGCTGCCAACAAGTTGGCAGACCACAAATTGCCGAAAATGATTCTGAAGACATAATCGGTCATGCTGCCAATAAGGTAGGAGTCTTTAAGATAATGTACAGTGTTTGGAACAGTAAAAAGATAGTATAGAGGCTGTCCGGTATCTTCCGGATCAGAGGTATATAGCGATGTAGAGCACATTATTTTGAGACGATTTGTCTAATAAAATTTCTTCACATTGCTTATAACAACCGCACGGGAACTGTTTAAAAGACGTCTAATAGCAACTCTCGGTGGAAGCTTATGTTCAGTCAAGTCTGCAGTCATTAAGATAACATACAGTCTGTGGTACAGTAATAGTTCATGCTGCCAACAAGTCTGATGAGAAGGACTATACAGACATAAAAGCTCATACTGCCAACAAGTTGACAGTTGTTAAAATAATATATAGTCTGTGGAACAGTAATAGCTCATGCTATCAGCAAGTTGGCAGTCTAAGATAATACATAGTCTGTGGAATAATAATAGCTCATGCTGCCAATAAGTTGGCAGACATCAAGCTGACGAGCAGAACTATGGAGACACAAGCACTCATAGTGTACAGTGTTACAATGACAAATTTCAAATTGATGAGCATGACTTTGGAGACATAATAGCTCATGCTGCCAACAAGTTAGCTGTTATTAAGATAATATGCAGTGTTTGGAACAATTCTAACTTATGCTCCTAGCAGGTTAACACACTTCCAAATGATGAGCAGGACTTTGAAGGTATAAATACTCACACTACCAACATGTTGGCCGTCATTAAGATAACGTACAATATCCAAAAGTAAAATCTAGGAAGAAAATGCATACTAAATGTGCTTATTATGCACTATTATTTCTAATAATTCGATGCTTTCGATATTTTCGATCCTTTTGATAGTTCGATACTTTCAATACTTCGATATTTTCTATACTTTGAATAGTATCGATACCACAAAGGTATCGATACTCAACAACTCATTTAAAGTGTCTCCCAGCCCTAGTTACAACAAGCTTATGTAGCATATAAGCGCTTCCAAAAGTATTCGAACACGTCCGAACTTTGGAATGATCGGCAATGGCCGATTAACTATTACTGTACCAGACTGCATGTTATCTTAATGACTGCAGACTTGACTGAACATAAGCTGCCACCGAGAGTTGCTATTAGACGTCTTTTAAACAGTTCCCGTGCGGTTGTTATAAGCAATGTGAAGAAATTTTATTAGACAAATCGTCTCAAAATAATGTGCTCTACATCGCTATATACCTCTGATCCGGAAGATACCGGACAGCCTCTATACTATCTTTTTACTGTTCCAAACACTGTACATTATCTTAAAGACTCCTACCTTATTGGTAGCATGACCGATTATGTCTTCAGAATCATTTTCGGCAATTTGTGGTCTGCCAACTTGTTGGCAGCATGAGCTGTTATATTTCCAAAGTCCTGCTCATCACTTTGAAGTCTTCAAACTTGGCAACAGCATAAGCTATTACCATTCCACAGACTACATTATTTTGATTTTTAAGCTATTATTATTCCAAACACTATACATTATTTTAAAGACTTATGTCTCAGTTTGAAGTCTGCCAACTTGATGACACCATGAGTTATCCCTGTTCTAAACACTGTACATTATCTTAAAAACTGCTGAGAGCTGTTATATCTCCAAAGACCTGCTCATCAGCTTAAAGTCTGCAAACTTGTTGATAGCATGAGTCAATTCTATTTCATAGACTATATATCATTTGAAGGTCTACCAACTTGTTGACAGGGTGAGCTATTATGTCTCCAAAATCTTGCTTATGAGTTTGAAGTCTGCTAACTTATTCATAATATGAGCTATTACTGATCCAAATATTGTACATTATCTTAAAAACTTCATATATCATGAGCTATTATGCCTTAAAGCTCCTACTCATCACTTTGTAGTCTGCTAACTTGTTTACAGTTGGTTTATTCGAGCAGAGAATTACGTATCAATTTATAAAAAAAAGTATGATTTCTTTTGATAGTTCGATACTTTCAATACTTCGATATTTTCTATACTTTGAATAGTATCGATACCACGAATGTATCATATACTCAACAACTCATTTAAAGTGTCTCCCAGTCCTAGTTACAACAAGCTTATGTAGCATATAAGCGCTTCCAAAAGTATTCGAACACGTCCGAACTTTGGAATGATCGGCAATGGCCGATTAACTATTACTGTACCAGACTGTATGTTATCTTAATGACTGGAGACTTGATTGAACATAAGCTTCCACCGAGAGTTGCTATTAGACGTCTTTTAAACAGTTCCCGTGCGGTTGTTATAAGCAATGTGAAGAAATTTTATTAGACTAATCGTCTCAAAATAATGTGCTCTACATCGCTATATACCTCTGATCCGGAAGACACCGGACAGCCTCTATACTATCTTTTACTGTTAGAAACACTGTACATTATCTTAAAGACTCCTACCTTATTGGCAGCATGACCGATTATGTCTTCAGAATCATTTTCGGCAATTTGTGGTCTGCCAACTTGTTGGCAGCATGAGCTGTTATATTTCCAAAGTCCTGCTCATCACTTTGAAGTCTTCAAACTTGGCAACAGCATAAGCTATTACCATTCCACAGACTACATTATTTTAATTTTTAAGCTATTATTATTCCAAACACTATACATTATTTTAAAGACTTATGTCTCCAAAGTCCTGCTTCTCAGTTTGAAGTCTGCCAACTTGATGACACCATGAGTCCATCATTCCTGTTCTAAATACTGTACATTATCTTAAAAACTGCTGAGAGCTGTTATATCTCCAAAGACCTGCTCATCAGCTTAAAGTCTGCAAACTTGTTGATAGCATGAGTCAATTCTATTTCATAGACTATATATCATTTGAAGGTCTCCCAACTTGTTGACAGGGTGAGCTATTATGTCTCCAAAATCTTGCTTATGAGTTTGAAGTCTGCTAACTTATTCTTAACATTAGCTGTTACTCATTCAAATATTGTACATTATCTTAAAGACTTCATATATCATGAGCTATTATGCCTTAAAGCTCCTACTCATCACTTTGTAGTCTGCTAACTTGTTTACAGTTGGTTTATTCGAACAGAGAATTACGTATCAATTTATAAAAAAAAAGTATGATTTCTTATGGACAATAAATTGCGATCTAGCACCGTATTTTGCCACAGCTCGAACAGTAGAAATAAAAAACAAAATGAAGGATGAGAGATGATCACATCTGATCACTGTAGGATATTAATTTGTACGCAAATGTCTTTCTGTATATCCTTTCATTGTCTCAGTACGTGTCTCTTTATTTCGTCTAATAGGTTGCTTATAAAAAAAATTTTTCGTTGAATTACAGGTTGTGGGGAACTTATGCTAATATTAAACCTATCAGCTGCATCACGGAAAGAAGCCGTCCAATGACTAGTTAATCACAGACATGTTAATATGTGCTGTTTTTCCATTAATTTTCCATTTCTCTTTAGTAACTACTAGGGCTGGGCGGTAGCATAAATAAGATATAGAGTATTAATACCTTTGTGGTAGCGATACTATTCAAAGTATCGAATTATTGGAAATATTTTTTTAATAATAAAATAAAGTATATAATAAGCACATTTTTTTATGTATTTTCCGTCGTAGATTTTAATTTTGGAGTTAAAGTGGTGGAAATAATATAGACAAAATAAAAGAGAAATAAATTCCGCACTTCAACTCTTATTAAGAACATATGGAACATATGGAAAATATCTTCTTAATATTTTTTCTTGATTATCATACTCATCTCGAAAAAACAAGAATATACGTAAAATTTCGAGTTATTAATTGTAACAGGAATTGAAATAATAAGGAATAACCACATATTGCCTGTCATCTTCAAAGTATATCAGCTCTCTTGAAGTATTTTAGGACAGATCTTGATCAGATATATATCGATCTTAAATATACTGTAATCTCAATTTCCTGTATACATAAAACAAGTTGCAATACTTCTACACTTTCGATATTTCAATACGTTTCATACTTCGATACTTTTGATACTTCGATACCGATACTTTGCTGGTAGCGAATATCGATATTGAGGTAGGTATCGATACCATCGACAAGTATCGACACTTTGCTCAAGACTGATTGTATCAAGTGTGATGTGGAGATGTACAGAGTGTTAAATAATTATGTACCCAAAATTCACAGGATTGGTATTAGACGCGACGAAAATTTCTGTTATTTAATAGTATTATATAAACGATAATTCTGTTTGCTAGAACTATTTCGAAACATAAAGGCACTAAAAAATCACAACAATAACATTCGATTGATCAGGTATCAACATCTGTTTCCAGTCTAGTTACTAATTTAGAAATACCGATTCTGCCACTAAACATTGAGATACGTACCTAAAATTACAGCACTCACGTGGGTCACGATAATTATATAACACGGTATTTCGGTTTTTCTTTCGTAATACAGATATTTGTGGTAAAGTGTTATTTTTATAAAGAAAATTATAATCTTCTGAGCAAAGCTGAGAAAGAAATTGCGTGTTCATTCAAAACATTCAAAAATTAATCATTTTTCACTATGTAATAAATAAATACATAACATTATTCTTATTTTATTTTTCGTTGGTATACTTTTTGCAGCATTATAATAAACGCCGACTAATCGGTTTTATTGTTTAATGAGCCGATTAATCGCAGACTAAAAAGTGGCCGGATAGTCGGCTCTTTCGATTAGTCGCCGATTAATCGGTACAACCCTATTTATTATCCATGATATAAAATTAATTTGTTAATAAATATTGTTTACATTGGTCTAAATGTTAAACATACAAATATAATTTGTTGTAATTTGTGTTTATATCATGCAAAATAGATATGGTATGCAACTTTGGCTTTCAAGCAGTCATTCAGTCACCGCGGCCATTCTGGTTTCTCGAGTTCTCCGAGTGACGCAAACACTTTCCTCACGTTAAAAAATTAGAAAAATTTAACTTTGGAAAACTATCACTAACATTGGACATACGGAATTATTCTACATAATTCAGTGCAAAGCTCGTCGAAAACCGTCTGCCCGTTTTCTAAATAACAGCATCTTTTTGAACCGCGAAAATTCGCGAAACTATACAAAATATGAAAAAAATAAAGCTTATTCGGAACATGTTAGACTATCACCTGTTGAAATGCCACATTTTTTGGGTATTACAGCAAACCCTCGATATAGCGAACACGCAGGGGGATGCAAGCCGTTCGCTATAATGAGATGTTCGCAATTTCGCTGTAACGAATTAGTTCGTTATATATTATGAATAATAGAGACATTGAGAGCAAAAGTGGATTAACCCACATATATTATACGCTGGGGTTAGTCCACTTTTGCACTCAACGCCTCAATAATGAATAGGATCTTGGGGTGTTTAGAAACATATTAACATGGACTATGTAATAAGTCTATTTGTATTTTGTTCATATTGTAATTAACATTATTTTTTTTAAAGTAATCATTTATGGATGGCGCTTTGCTTTAAAACGGCTTTTGTTCGTTTTAAACATTCTTCAGTAATTTTATTCAAAGAATACGCGAAACCTTCGGAAATAATAATAATAATAATAAACTTTATTGCAAAAATAAAAATAAAACTGCATACATAAAAAGAAAAAAGAAAATAACAATATTTTGCAAAGGGCGAATTTCGGGCCAAACCCGTTCTTCCATTTAACTCCAAAAAAAAAAAAGAGAAAGGAACATAAAATAGAAAAAGTACTACGACAAAATTTAATAATAATAATAGTTTATTGGCAATTACTAAATTACAAAAAGAAAATTACAAAAAAAAAATCAAGTAAATAAATAAAGAGTATAATATTCATAATTTGCCAAAGGGTATTTCCATCAGTAAGCCTTAAAGTAAGACGTCTTAGTCTTCCTGGAAAACCCGTCATTTCCAAAACTAAATTTGTATTATACAGTGACGGAGACTTGAAATATTTGCAAACAAAACCAATAATAAAAAACAAACAACAATAAAAAAAGAAAAAGAATGACTGGATTGAAATCTGGCAAAAGGCAAATCGACGTGCTAACCATTAAACAAATTGAGGTACAAAAATATTTTAAAAGTGTGAAATGATGGTTGAGCAAAGACCGTGCTATACTTATTTAGAACACGAGCTGCATTATAACGAAATGATCTTTTAAACAATTGGGTACGGTGACGAGGGATATCAATGAGGTGCTTACGCCGTATATTAATATTATGAATATCTGTCCTATAAGTAATCTTGTTAGTTAGATATGGTGGTAACTTAGTTGACAGTATTTTATAAAGGAAACAGCCAAAATGTAGATGACATCTCTTTGACATATTGAGCCACTTTAATTCTGTCAGCTTGTGCGATATTCTCTGGCGGCGGCGCATTCCAAATATAAACCGGATACAAGAATTTTGTACCACCTGAATACGCCGAGCACCAGTGGCCTACAAACAGTGACCGTAAATTGTGTCACAATATGAGAAATTTGACAAAATTAAAGATTCGCACAAATTCTTATTAATTTCTACATCCATAACTTGTCTATGAGCATAAAGCATTTTCAAGTTCCCGTAGGCGCGCCTGATGATTTCAATAGTATTACGGGTGAACCTCAAGCTGTCAGCAATATAAAGACCGAGATCTTTAACACAATCTTTCTGCTCCAATTCAATTCCATCCATAAAAATGTGAGTGATATTACTAACCATCGCCCTGCACTCCCTACCTCCGAATATCATGTATACCGATTTATTCCCGTTCAATAAAAGTCCATGCCTTTTGGTAATGGACAGAAATCGCTCTAAATCACCGTTTAGATCCGCAACAGACTCGAACGCATTACTTAAATTGAAACTGCGGTAGAGCTGTGTATGATCTGCATAAATATGAAATTTTGAAGAAAAGTGTTCAAACATGAGCATTTGAGATGTGCAAACAGTGAATAAAAGGGGACCCAAGTTAGAGCCCTGTGGCACACCCGATCTCAATGTAGTAGTATCCGATGCGTCCTCATCTATAACTACATACTGGATTCTTCCACGTAGATAACTACTAAAAAAATTCAGAACGGTATTACTACTCCCAATGTAGTGGAGAATCGCTAAAAGAAGTTGATGACTAATGGTATCAAATGCCTTAGAAAAGTCGAGCAAAACCAAAATTGTAGCTGTGGCATTATCCGTTGCAGATATAAAAATGTATGATATAAAGAATATAAAAATGTTCCAAGTGTTCACGCATTTGTTCCGCTACAATCCTCTCCAAAATACCCGACAATGTACTCAAAATTCTAATAGGTCTTATATCCGAAAAATAAGAGGCGTTTGATACTTTAGGTATTGGAATGACTTTAGCAGATTTCCATTTCTCTGGAAACTCACCATGTTCCAAACAGAAATTAACCACATGCAGAACGTACGGAGTCAAATGCGGACAGCAAAGAGTTATCATTCTAAGACTTATACCATCGCTACCTACGGCCTGACTCGTCATCTTGTTTAATATGTTATTTAACTTTGATTCACTTATCTCTCTAAAGGAAAAATTCTCTACCCCCGGTCTTATATTATTGGCATAAAAATTGTGTACATCTTGGTCGACCACTGTAATCTGTCCAGAAATCGAAGAGAAATACTCATTTAACCCATCAACATCATGCAAAGTCGTCGGTAGTCAGGGTTTTTTTTATTGCAAATATTCAATTTGCGCAATTCCTTCCATAAAGTTTGAGTGCCACCAACCCTCATTTAATGAGTCAAGTACGCCCTTTTTTCACTCTTGATTGCATTGGTTGTATAATTTCTCAATTGTTTATAATAGTCCCAGTGAGCCGACTGATTTGTGCGTTTGAACGTATGTAAAGCTTTATCACGTAACGATATCAAAAGTTTTATATTATCAGTAATCCATGGACTAGATTGCTTAGGAATGACTGTACAAATAGGAGCATGCAGATCAAAGAGAATGGTCATATTATTGCTCAAGAAATCGACCATATCATTCACATTATCCATGTGAATTATTAAATTCCAATCAATATTGGCTAAATCTCTACAAAAGACTTCATCATCAAAGAATAGGTAGGAGCGAAATGACTACCTGCGAATCCAAAACCGTAATGCACTCAGAAATAGCAACTATATCTAGGAGCGTAGATGAATCACGAACTATTCTTGTTGGTTTTTTAATTATTTGACTCATATCATAGCTCATCATATATTTTATTTTTGGGATAGAATAAAAGCAAATCCGTCTTAGCTATATTGAGCTCTAGACTAAAATGAGTCACTGCTAAATTTAAGTCACTCTCTGTAAAAGATAAGTAAATTTACGTATCATCGGCGTAAAAATGTTTTTGGCAATGCTTTGATCGAGCACTGGAATTGACTTGTATATATGGAATATATAAGAGGTGACAATACCGAACCCTGTGGGCACCCACAACTCACCGCACCCGGCGAACCGAGCGAAATTCATCAACCGCGACTGTTTGCTGTCTGTCGATAAGGAAATCAGTTAATAGGTTCTTAGAATTGTCATCTAGCCCAATATGGTGGAAAATTGCTTGGCAACAAATTGTTATCGCGAATAAATTCATTTAACTGCATTTACATTAGTTTTTCCATCACCTTTGCCATAACTGGCAACACACTGATACGTCGCAGATCTGAGTAGAGTTTGGGATTCGTTACTTTTGCTAAGGGTGTAATTAAAGCATGGTTCCAAACTGACGGAAACACGCCGGTACGAATACATTCATTCATTATATGTGTCAGATATTCACTAATGTGCGGCATACAATAATTTAATAACTTAATATTCAGACCGTCATTACTTTTCATATCATGAATAACTGCCGCCACATTATTATCAGTCATATACTTGAACGAGAATATAGTATTTGTTAAAATAGTACTCGAATAACAAACAATCAATCCCCTATCCAAACTGTTATTTCTGGGTGCACAATGCAAGTGCAACAAAAATGTTCTCTTCTGTATCAGCAAACCTTTAAATTGTTATATAAATAATGAATTCGATAACAAATCAGATGTGGGTTATCTTTGTATAATATAGAGAGCCGCTAAAACTTCAGCTCTTGTAGAGGGTGTTACATTTACCACTTCTTCTTCATCACCTTCATCGCTTTCTTCATTTTCTTTCCTTTCTTGGCCCGCATTCACTAACGGTAAATCAGTTTCAATTGCATCTGAAGTCACTACCTCACTGTCAATAGTGCAGTATTCATCAAAACTAACTTGTTTAGGTACTGACAAGATGTGTTGATAATTTTCCCATTCTACATCAGTAAATTCAGCCTACAAAGCAGACAATAAAAGCATGTAAAGTAAAGTGGTCTTTTGGAAACATGCAGAGCTAACATCAAGTCTGCTGAAAGTATTCTAAGTCTTTCAGAGGCAATGTATATAGGTTGGGTTGGGTTGGAAAGTCGAAGAATAGATAGAAGAGCATTGCAAGTCGTCTGGAAGTATTTTCAGACTCTTAGAAGCAATTCCAAGTCTTCTAAAAGCAGTATCAAGTCTGCTGAAATCCGAACCTTGCGGAACTTCTGATTTGGCTCTCTTCCACTTCGATATACCAGCTTTCCAGTGAGTTTGTTGTTGTTTATCCAGCCTTATCTTTTATTCCGTATTTGTTCAGTTTCTTAGTAAGAACGTCATGATCAAATAAGATCAAAAGAATTCCTAGGATAACAAAAATTAATTTGTGTATATTTTTGTTCATGAAAATCTCTTAGGATGATTTGTAATGTGGCATTAAGCAGTGCCTTGTTCCATGATCTCCAGGTTTTTATGTTAGTATAATTTTCCAGTATTTTAGTTCTTCTGAAAAATTCTCTTTTTGATGTATTTATTGAAAAGGTATGTTAATTTAATTGTTTAGCAATATAAGTTATTACTTCTTTTAAAAGTTTTAACATGTTGATTATTCATATATGTACTCGTTTTTTTTTTCAAGTCCTTTGCTGTTTGTAGTAGTTCCTCTTCTTCTAAGTAAATGATCTGGTCAAAAGATGTATTTATTTCTGTTTCGATAATCAATTCCAAGTCTTCTAAAAGCAGTATCAAGTCTGCTGGAAGTCTTCCAGAAGGAATATGAAGTCTTCTGGAAGCAGTATCAAGCCAGGTAGAAACATTGCAAGTGTTTTGTAACCATTTTAAGTCTTCTAGAACCAATGTCAAGTCTTTTTTTAAACACAGTATCAAGTTTTTCAGGGGTAGTAGCAACTCTTTTGGAAGCAGTTGAATATTTCTGGAAGCAATTCAAATTTTCGGGAAGAATTTTAATTCTTTTCGAAGCATTTCAATTTTTGTACCAGTCATTTCAAGTTTTTAGGAAGCAGTTTTAAGTCTTTTAGAAGCATTGTAAGTCTTCTGGCAACAACATCAAGTCTTTAAGGAGCAGTATTAACACGTTGAGTGCCATAAGAGATCGCGTTGGTCTCATGTTGTATTGGAACGTAGAACTGCGCGAGTCCACCCTGGTCTCATATTAAACAATTTTACATTTGGCCGTGTGTGACCACGGTGGTATCACGTAATGCATTGAAATATATGTGGTAGCAGAGTAGACGGCCAGAAGAAACGATTTATGTCATTGGCCTGTTATTGTGAGACCAATATGTCACCACGTGGCATAGGGAACTGTAATATGTAAATAATGCAATAAAGTTAGAAAAAAACAGAAATAGAAAAATAAATAGATCAACTAGGCTATCTATCTAGGCCTAGTCTATCTATTTATTTTACCTTTTATAATAATACAAAAAAATATATAATTCTTAATACATTAATACAACATAGATATAATCCATAAGAAAACATAAATATCATTCGAAAACATGGATATAAATCTTAAAAAAAACAGAAAATATGGTGTGTGTATACTAAATTTTAGAAGCTGTATGTGCTTCAAAAAAACAGTTCAAACAAAAATATTGATCGCAAGCACTACATTTCAACGTGGTTTGGGGAGTTTTCCTCGATGCTTGTTCTCTTCCAGATTCGTTTGAAATTTTCTTGTAGCATATTACACACCGACGTCTTTTAGAACGACCAACATCTTCTAATTTATGCTCTATTTCGGTCATGTTTTCAGATATTTCTTCCTGTCTCGCTGTTTTCAACAGACCACTTATGACTTCTTCTTTGAACGCCGTTATTGATATTTTATTATTGGTTAATTCTTTATACGGAATGTAGGCATTTACTATTGCACTTCCAGTTAATAACTCGAACTCCAATTTCCTATACCATTTCATACTACGGCGAAGGCAGGTATTATAAGATTTTAACTGATCAGATATATCAATATATGATTTATATTTATTGTATTCAACCACATTTTTGGGCTTTTGTATTTCTTTACCTCTTTTGATTAAAGTAACCATTTCATTTCCATATCTAGTGCTCAATACTAATACGTCCCTTTTATCTCTCCATTTTTCAACTACTATTCCTTGCTTACATTCTTCAGCTATTACTTCTCCAACTTTCAACTTTTTATCTACAACCCTTTTGGGGTTATATTTTCTATTAGATCGTAATGTTCCAATAAGATGTGTTTTTCTATGTAATAGTGCATTAGCTAAACTCACTGATGTGTAATAGCTGTCAGTGCATAAAGTACGTCCGCTGTCTAAAAGATTTGTCATCAAATCCATTATAACTTTTGTAGGCACTGACACATGACCATCCTTCGATTTGCCGCAGTATACTTGGAAATCATATGTGTACCCATCTTTTAGGCACAGCTTAAATAATTTGATTCCGAACTTATGTCGCTTATTGGATATATATTGACGAAATTTCAGTCTTCCTCTAAAAGGTACAAGAGTCTCATCTATACAAACGTACTCGGAGGGTGTCATTTGGCACTGAAATGATGTCCGAAGCTTGTTCACAAGTGGTGTTATCTTGTGTAATTTATCGTCACAAATTTCCTCATTATTACTATAATGTATCATTTTCAGAAGTAACTGAAAACGATTTCTGGACATTACACTTGGGATTGCATTTTTGTACAATCGTTTCGTTGACCAGTATGAAGAAAGTTCTGGGAAAGAACACAACCCTATCCACAAAATAATACCAATGAAATGTTCTATTTCTGTAGGGTCTGTGGGAGTCCATTTCAGAATACTTGCGTTTGGTAAAATATTACTTCGTTTACACTGTTCAGCGTATCTGTTTGTTTCTTCTACCTAAAATATATATATTATTATTATGTTACTTTAATAGAAGATTTTTTGACTCACGATTAAGCTTATGATGTCGTCATTCACAAAAACTTTGAAAAAATCATATGGCAGTTTGTCGTATTGTTCATACAGAGCAATACTAAAACCAGAGTTTGGGACACTAAACTGTAAGTTTTTTAGATTTTTCCCAGTTGCATGAGCCCACTCAAACTCATTACTCTGGTTATTTGCTTCTTTTTCAATATCATTATTATTTTCTTCATCACCCAAGTCGTCATAACGCATGTTTCTTATAACTTCTTCTATTATTTCATCCATGTAATTGGGGCTTTCTATAATTTTTTGTGAGGTAGACGGTTCTGGTTTTTGCGAAGATGGTGTACAATTACTTTTTTTGAACAGTTTAGATTTAGACCGATAATCGTCCTCGGATTCAGAACTTTCTGTAACCGGTTCGTATATTTCGTCGCCGTCAAAAATATTTGCCTCACTTTCTTCATCAGAAAGCAACTCTTTCCATAACTTCTTCAAACGTGCTTGTTCTTTTTCGTATGACATATTCACATTCACAATTACACTCACAACATCCAAACAAAGACTGCGAAAAGTAATACTCGATCGCCGTAAACACGTGTATGAGAGATTTTACAAGTTCAGACAGGAATTATGTGATGACACATTGGACTCACATGGCTACTCGAGATGTACGCGTCTATTGTAGGCCGCGCGAGACCAACGTGTCACCATAAAATAAAAGTTTAAAATAAATATCAAAAAAAAAAAATTATAATAATAATTTATGTTAATTCCTGAATCTGTAGAGCAATAATTACAAGATTCTAAAATAAAAAACTATTGGCCAGTGGGACCCCATTTGTCGAATATATGGTGGCATTCAACGTGTTAAGTCTTCTGTAAACATTTCAAATCTTCCAAAGGCAATATCAGGCCTTCTGGAAGCATTTCAAATCTTCTAATGGCAGTATCAAGTCTTAATATCGTCTAACAAGTCAAAAATATATAGTTTAAATTCTTGAAAAGACCGAGAACGAAGGAAAAAACTATGCTTAGTGACATTCTAAAGCGACAAGGATTTCTCAGAGAGATAGGTTGTTGCAAAAGATATCACATTTATTACGGCATGTTTAGAAATCTACAAATCCATCAATCAATTTGATCCAAAATGGACCAATGTTATTATGTGCAAATGTAGATTTTAATGTGGTGTTTCAAGCGATTCGCCAGTGTTTCTTCGCAGAAATCTGACATGTCTTTAATTTGTCGTTGAACCGTTAAAGCGTTTGAGTAGAACCCCTTAAAAGTTACAGTGTAGGTGCTAAAAGTAAGGAACAGAAAAAACCATGGGTTAGTTAATCAATAGACAAATAAGATCTTTTAATATCTGTTCTATAATTGCTTTCTTATATAAATTCTTTCTTATATAGTTATCTAGTTATATCTACAGTAAACCCTCGATATAGCGAACACGCAGAGGGGAATGCTGTAACGAATTAGTTTGTTATATATTATAAATAATAGAGGCACTGAGAGTAAAAGTGGACTAACCCACATATATTATACGCTGGGGTTAGTCCATTTTTGCACTCAACGCCTCAATAATGAATAGGATCTTGGGGTGTTTACAAACATATTAACATTGACTATGTAATAAGTTTATTTGTATTTTGTTCATATTGTAATTAACACACATACTCTTGTAGAAGGTGTTACATTTACCACTTCTTCCTCATCATCTTCATCGCTTTCTTCATTTTCTTTCCATTCTTGGCCTGCATTCACTAATGGTAAATCGATTTCAATTGCTTCTGAAGTCACTACCTCACTATCAATAGTGCAGTATTCATCAAAACTAACTTGTTTAGATACTGACAAGATGTGTTGATAATTTTTCCATTCTACATCAGTAAATTCAGCCTACAATGCAGACAATAAAAGCATGTAAAGTAAAAAGTTACTAAGAAGAACTAATTATCGATGAATGCTTACCATCGTTAACTGATTTTCCTCATTTTCTTCTTGAGAGTAAGTTGTCCACGCTTTGTTAAAACAATTTTTTATAATGTTTGATGTTACTGAATTCCAAGAAACCGACAACGCTCGTATCCCTTGTAGAATATTCCGTTTCGAATTTTCTTCGTTCGCTTCTATTGCCACAATTGCTGCTCTTACAAGACAAGCATCGTGCTTGTCATCGCTTCTTCATATACACAATTATGCCTTGATCAAGAGGTTTGAGTGCACACGTTGTGTTAGGTGGAAAATAAATTACCTTCACATTGTCCAAATTGATATCCTCAATATTATGTGCACCACAATCGTCCATCGTTAGCAATACTTTTCTGTTTTGAGCTGCCATGTTTCTCTGGAAACGAATAAGCCTTTCTCGAAATGTCACAGACGTTACCCACGCATTTTTTTGCTTACTATAATGGCACGGTAAATGGGAACGATCTATTTCATTTAATCATCTGGGATTTTTTGACTTTCCTACTATCCACAGATTGAATTTTTCGCTTCCATCTGCATCGCTACAAAAAACTGCTTAAAATATTATAATATATGCCGTGCTTTTTTTAAAAGTAAAAAATATGAAACGTGATCTATCAGACGCAACCCAACAATAAATCTCAGACAGGCGTTTTGAACTTTCTGAATAGAACTGATCCAGACAAGTGCTGTATACCGTGTTGTAGAAATTAAATTGGCTGAGTACCAAGGCGTCACACAGTCTAGTCCTAATGTCCCTAGATAAAAAGTTTAACGCTATAAATGAGATTCAGCGCCGCTACTGATTTACTGACCTTTGCGTTTACTAAACAACAACATAATCGACTTTAAGGAATTCAACATTAAGTTGTGACTTGCAGCCATTCTGGTGAACCGAGCAACAACACTTGCAATGCTAAGCTGGGCCACACGAGCATCATCCTGTTTGAACGAATAATATATGTGAAAATCGTCGGCATAAAAATGAGCTTTAGCATATTGAAGACAAATTTGAAGACCAGAAGTATGAATACTAAATAAGAGCGAACGCAATACCGAACCTTGTGGTACACTGGCCATTAATCCACGGGCAGCCCAAAACAATCATGCCACACGAAACGACCTGTCTCCGATTAAAAGGAAAATTCAATTCAGGAATTAGTATTAAACCCAATGTACTTTAGAATAGAATCCCAAACTAATTAAGGCCGCAACCATGTCATCGTCAGCTGCCTGCAGTATATCATCAATTATATGCATTAATGCTGTACCACATCCATGATTTTTATGAAACCCAGACTGTGTCTCAGACAGCCCTCAATAAAATATCTCATCTGAAAAGCCATGATTTTTTCCAAAATTTTAGACAATACAGATAAAGTACTCGGCTTAAGGTCACCATACGAAATAGTTGGCTATCTTAGGCAATAGGACCACCTTAGCAGTTTTCCAAGCGTCTGGAAAAACTGAGTTAGATAAACAGTAGTTTATAATATGTGTTACAAAAGGTAGAATATGGTCACAACATTATGGACGAAACACCATCAAAACCAACCGAGCCCGATTTTAACTTTAAAGTAGTGAACCGACAATATGTTCATCTACCGTTTCAAATAGGAAATTGTTACTGGAATTTAACTTCGAATTTTTATTAAAATCAACAACATCCTGATCAGTAAAACCCCCCCCCACTCCCATTAGTTTATGGAACGTCAGAGTTGAAGGTTATAGGAGGAGTAATTCGGCCGATTTCGAAAATCCTTCACGAGATTTTCTTCTTCAAACTTCATCTATCAAAGCCGTCTTACTATTTCCATTCAACATTATTTGCGACATTCATCATATGAGGAGCTCGCGTACAAAACCGGTTATATCCACATTTTGACGAAATTTACTTGGCATATGAATTCGAGATATGGCGTCTACCGCTTGGTAAATTCAATTACAGGAAGAAGCGGACATATCACACTCTAATAACTAGTTAAAAATATGCATTGCTTATCTTTAAAGGCAAGCTGCCAAAAGTTTTTCGCGTTTTCTGACACTTTTTTAAAAATGGATATATCCGGTTTTGCACGCGAGAAAAAGTTTTTTTGATAAAAGTTATTTATTTTGTCATGGAGAATAGAAAATTGGGGGCCTTTGAAGTCTTCCAATAATATATTGCCTCTGGA
Organism: Onthophagus sagittarius; assembly: GCA_036711965.1. Taxonomy (NCBI): domain Eukaryota; kingdom Metazoa; phylum Arthropoda; class Insecta; order Coleoptera; family Scarabaeidae; genus Onthophagus; species Onthophagus sagittarius. Next base: position 68,474,412 of record JASERS010000003.1, read on the forward strand.
AGTACTTCTGGAAATATTTCTAGAAGCAATATCACGTCTTCTGGAAGCATTTCAAGTCTTTTGGAAGCAATGTCAAATATTTTTGCAACTGTATTAAGTCTGCCAAAAACAGTATCGAGTTTTTTTGGAAGCATTGCAAGTATTTCGAAAGCATTTGAAGTCTTCCGGAAGCATATCATTACTTCCAGAAGGATTTCAAGTCTTCCAAAGTAATATCAAGTCTTTTAAAAGCATTGCAAGTCTTCTACAAGCAGTATCATAACATCTAGAAGAAGTATTAAATCATCTAGAAGCAGTATCAAGTCTTCTGGAAGCATTTCAAGTCTTCTGCAAGCAATATCAAGTTTTCTAGATGCAGTATCAAGTTTTCTATAGGCGATATCATGTTTTCTGAAAGCATTGCAAAGCTTCTGAAAGCATTTCAAGTCTTCTGCAAGTAACATCAAGTTTTAAGTCCCTCTGGAAGCATTTCAAGTCTTGTAGAGGCAATATCAAGTCTTCTGGAAGTAAAACCTTCTTCTAGAAACAAAATTAAGCCAGCCAATATCAAGCCCTTTTTAAGCATTCCAAATGTTCTGAATGCAATATTATGTCTGCTAGGAACAGTATTAAGTCATTTAGAAGCAGTAATAAATCATCTAGAAGTAGTATCAAGGCATCTTGAAACACTTTCAAGCCTTCTATAGGCAATATAATGATTTCTGAAAGCATTGCAAGGTTTCTAGATGCAATATCTACTTTTCTGCAATCAATATTGTGTTTTTTGGAAGCAGTATCAAGTCTTCCAGAGGTAGTATCGAATCTTTTGGAACTACTTCAAACCTTCTGAAAGCTGTATCTTTTTTTGGTAGTATAGTCTTCTAAAGCAATATCAAGTTCTCTGGAAGCATTTCAAGTTTTGTAGAGGCAGTATCAAGTCTTCTGGAAGCAAAACCAAGTCTTCTAGAGGCAGTATTAAGTCTGTTGAAAGCATTCCAAGTCTTTCAGATTCACTATCAAGTCCTTTTTAAGCATTCCAAATCTTTTGGATGCAATATTAAGTCTTCTACAAGCAGTATCATAACATCTAGAAGCAGTATTAAATCATCTAGAAGCAGTATCAAGTCTTCTGGAAGCATTTCAAGTCTTCTGCAAGCAATATCAAGTTTTCTAGATGCAGTATCAAGTTTTCTATAGGCGATATCATGTTTTCTGAAAGCATTGCAAAGCTTCTGAAAGCATTTCAAGTCTTCTGCAAGTAACATCAAGTTTTAAGTCCCTCTGGAAGCATTTCAAGTCTTGTAGAGGCAATATCAAGTCTTCTGGAAGTAAAACCTTCTTCTAGAAACAAAATTAAGCCAGCCAATATCAAGCCCTTTTTAAGCATTCCAAATGTTCTGAATGCAATATTATGTCTGCTAGGAACAGTATTAAGTCATTTAGAAGCAGTAATAAATCATCTAGAAGTAGTATCAAGGCATCTTGAAACACTGTCAAGCCTTCTATAGGCAATATAATGATTTCTGAAAGCATTGCAAGGTTTCTAGATGCAATATCTACTTTTCTGCAATCAATATTGTGTTTTTTGGAAGCAGTATCAAGTCTTCCAGAGGTAGTATCGAATCTTTTGGAACTACTTCAAACCTTCTGAAAGCTGTATCTTTTTTTGGTAGTATAGTCTTCTAAAGCAATATCAAGTTCTCTGGAAGCATTTCAAGTTTTGTAGAGGCAGTATCAAGTCTTCTGGAAGCAAAACCAAGTCTTCTAGAGGCAGTATTAAGTCTGTTGAAAGCATTCCAAGTCTTTCAGATTCACTATCAAGTCCTTTTTAAGCATTCCAAATCTTTTGGATGCAATATTAAGTCTTCTACAAGCAGTATCATAACATCTAGAAGCAGTATTAAATCATCTAGAAGCAGTATCAAGTCTTCTGGAAGCATTTCAAGTCTTCTGCAAGCAATATCAAGTTTTCTAGATGCAGTATCAAGTTTTCTATAGGCGATATCATGTTTTCTGAAAGCATTGCAAAGCTTCTGAAAGCATTTCAAGTCTTCTGCAAGTAACATCAAGTTTTAAGTCCCTCTGGAAGCATTTCAAGTCTTGTAGAGGCAATATCAAGTCTTCTGGAAGTAAAACCTTCTTCTAGAAACAAAATTAAGCCAGCCAATATCAAGCCCTTTTTAAGCATTCCAAATGTTCTGAATGCAATATTATGTCTGCTAGGAACAGTATTAAGTCATTTAGAAGCAGTAATAAATCATCTAGAAGTAGTATCAAGGCATCTTGAAACACTGTCAAGCCTTCTATAGGCAATATAATGATTTCTGAAAGCATTGCAAGGTTTCTAGATGCAATATCTACTTTTCTGCAATCAATATTGTGTTTTTTGGAAGCAGTATCAAGTCTTCCAGAGGTAGTATCGAATCTTTTGGAACTACTTCAAACCTTCTGAAAGCTGTATCTTTTTTTGGTAGTATAGTCTTCTAAAGCAATATCAAGTTCTCTGGAAGCATTTCAAGTTTTGTAGGGGCAGTATCAAGTCTTCTGGAAGCAAAACCAAGTCTTCTAGAGGCAGTATTAAGTCTGTTGAAAGCATTCAAAGTCTTTCAGATTCACTATCAAGTCCTTTTTAAGCATTCCAAATCTTTTGGATGCAATATTAAGTCTTCTACAAGCAGTATCATAACATCTAGAAGCAGTATTAAATCATCTAGAAGCAGTATCAAGTCTTCTGGAAGCATTTCAAGTCTTCTGCAAGCAATATCAAGTTTTCTAGATGCAGTATCAAGTTTTCTATAGGCGATATCATGTTTTCTGAAAGCATTGCAAAGCTTCTGAAAGCATTTCAAGTCTTCTGCAAGTAACATCAAGTTTTAAGTCCCTCTGGAAGCATTTCAAGTCTTGTAGAGGCAGTATCAAATCTTCTGGAAGTAAAGCCTAGTCTTCTAGAAACAAAATTAGGCCTCCTGAAAACTTTCCAAGTCTTTCAGAGGCAATATCAAGCCCTTTTTAAGCATTCCAAATGTTCTGAATGCAATATTATGTCTGCTAGAAACAGTATTGTCATTTAGAAGCAGTAATAAATCATCTAGAAGTAGTATCAAGGCATCTTGAAACACTATCAAGCCTTCTATAGGCAATATAATGATTTTTGAAAGCATTGCAAGGCTTCTAGATGCAGTATCTAGTCTTCTGCAATCAATATTGTGTTTTTTGGAAGTAGTATCAAGTCTTCCAGAGGTAGTATCGAATCTTTTGGAACTACTTCAAACCTTCTGAAAGCTGTATCTTTTTTTGGTAGTATAGTCTTCTAAAGCAATATCAAGTTCTCTGGAAGCATTTTAAGTTTTGTAGAGGCAGTATCAAGTCTTCTGGAAGCAAAACCAAGTCTTCTAGAGGCAGTATTAAGTCTGTTGAAAACATTCCAAGTCTTTTAGAGGCAATATCAAGTCCTTTTTAAGTATTCCAAATCTTCTGCAAGCAATATCAATTTTTTAGAAGCAGTGTCAAGGCTTCTATAGGCAATATCATATTTTGTGAAAGCCTTGCAAGGTTTCTAGCTGCAGTATTAAGTCTTGTGGAAGCATTTCAAGTCTTCTGCAAGCAACGACAAGTTTTTTGGATACAGTATTAAGTTTTTGGAAGCATTTCAAGTCTTATAGAGGCAGTATCAAGTCTTTTGGAAGTATTGCAAGTCTTCTGGAAGCAATACTAAGTCTTCTAGTAGCAGTATTAAGCTTGCTGAAAGCATTCCAAGTCTTCCAGAGGTAATATCAAGTCCTTTTTAAGCATTCCAAATCTTCTGGATGCAATATTAAATCTTCTAGAAGCAGTATCAAGTCATTTAGGAGCAGTATGAAATCATCTAGAAGCAGTATCAAGTCATCCAGAGGCAGTAGCGAATCTTTTGAAAGCATTTTATATCTTCTAATAGCAAGTGATATCAAGTATTTTAGAAGCAGTATTATGTCTTCTAGAGGAAGTATCGAATCGTTTGGAAGTATTTCATATCTTCTAAAAGCAGTATCAAGTTTTTTGGATGTATTTCAAGTTTTGTACAAGCAGTATTCATTACTAATTTTGTATAGGTGCATGCAAACTCAAAGCTCCCACGTATTCGGCACCTATGGATAACTTGTATAATAAAAAAAAACCCAATGTATGTTTTTAAATGTTTTTTTTTCCATACATATTTTGATTTCGGGATTATTTTCGAGACGTTTAGCCCATAGTCCAATGTTTATTCAGAACATAGTCCCAAATACCAAAAACCTTTTTGGTCCCCGGGATTTTGGACACCCTAGCCTAATGCAAATATGTTTCTTGTCATATTAAATCAAACTGCTTTGTTTTTGGCAGTCATAGCTCTTAATAAAACAATTGATTGGTTGAAAATTATTATCCTCGATGTGAGTATTACTTGTTTAAACATGTCTGGCAAATACATTAAGGTATCTTCATCTTTATTTCTCTTGTCCAATCTGTACCTACATATTTTTTGACATTTCAATTTTTTGTATATGTTTTACCCAATTAAAGCAGTTTACTCAGACTCAATTTTCAGCAGCATTACCTTTTGTATGCTTTATATTGTGCAAAAGAAACATTTTTCGCACACTTCATGTCCTAACTTTATGAAGATAACAATGCACATTATTTACGGTTTTTCGACAATGTTCTCAAGAAATATGCAAAGATGTATAGTTAGTATAATTTCTTAGGAGCATGCTCCCTTCTATGATGAGATACGATACATAAGATGAAATCTTTTCGATGATCTTGTGACGAGTATCTCCGAGCATTCCTATAATCAGCCGAATCGATAGTTCGATCTGTGCACGTTCTCAATTGCTGAAATGTTTGACAAATTTGCATTGAAAATTAATTTAAATCAATATATTTTTAATTTTAATCGATGCAGCTTTGATGGTAATATATAATGACACAAAAACAATTTTTTTTTTATTTTCAATCATAAAACCAAAATCTTCCACACCCCCGGACTGTTAACCCACCGTGTATGTCTAAATATTAAAAATAACCTTTTTATTGATTAAATTTTTCTTTTTTAATTAGATTTTGGATCAGCATCTTTACACATTGTAACCGATACCGACGACAAATACATAATCCTTCAAGAATTTCGAAAAGAACTTTTAAATTCGTTTCCTCTTGAATTAATTTTGCGCGCGATCGCGACGGCCCCCGTTTTAATCAATATGGATAACATTTTGTTGGATGAAATCCCCTCCGATTTAAAAGCCGATTTGTTGCAAAAAAACATAATTACAAGCATTTGTAATAAAATAGATATTTTTCCTGTTAATCAAATAAGAGACGTGTTTAAGGCTTTATACGGAAACGTTTCGATTAAGCCCGAACACGATATTTTCCTTAAAGAGTTTGAGTGTTATTTTATAAATAATAACTATGCGCCAGATTAAATTGGTTTCATGTTAAATTTATTTGTAAGAATCTTCAATTTTTTTAAAATTGTTTTTGTATTTGTGTTACCAAATAGAATGAGGCTATAAAAAGTACTCTTTTAATCGTTAAATGTTTGTTATGAATGACTTTTTATTTTTTTATAGGTTTTAGTTCAGTTTCCCGTTTATATTTGGTGGCACTTTTTTTAATGCATTGTGATTTTTTTATATTAATTAAAAATAAAATTAAAACAGATTTTTTTATTAAACCTTATTAACTCAATGCAAGTAAGTAAGTATATTAGATGATTACGAAAAATATTGAGTGGTTTCAATGTTCATATAAATGAAAACAAAATGAATTCTAAAGAATCAGTTATTTAGTGAAGTTTCTAGGTTTGGTGGTAAGAGAAGTGTTGATCACATTTTGCTGACATATTATTATCATATTTTAAGTTGGAAGCAGTAAATTTTCGAATGATCATCTTGCTCAAGTACTGAATTTTAGCTTAGTACCTGAAAAAATAAATCATAAAGCGATTAAATGATATAAGTTTAGGATAAAAAATATTGATAGATTCAAAGTTTTGCTGATATATTGTGACTGATAGATTATGAGAGTTGCACATATCTCCACGCTAACTTCCTACATTGGTATAATTCAGTTTACAGAAACATTGAAAAAGCTAACAAGTCAGCTTGAATACAACAATATCTGTAACTCAAAACTTCAGACTAAAACGTACATTAAAAGCTACCTTTTGTGCGACAAAGATCCTCAAGTTTCGGAGATTGGGGATTCAGTCGGATTGGCTGATAGTGATCACGTGACGTCAGTACAGTCGCCATCAGCCAATCCGAACGAATCCACAATCTCCGAAATTTGAGAACCTTCCTCGCACAAAAGGCAGCTTAAGAAGGACGTAAATGGTAGATTTATTCAAATTTGAAAATAAACTGAGGAAAATATGACAGCCGCATGGAAGCTTGTAAACAAGGAATGTGAAAAAGTTGATTAATTATGGCTTATCATGGACCATCGCCTGAAAAAACGATAATAAAAATAATAAGTGATAATAACCTGAAGTGGCCATAAGTGGTGGATAATGATAATGACAAAGGATAGCTTTAGGAGCGGTGGAATATTATGGATCATGCGCATCCACAATATATAGATTAGAAAACGGTGGACCACTAGATGAGCCACTTAGACGATACCATTGTGTAGAGTGACATATTATTATCATATTTTAAGTTAGAAGCAGTAAATTTTCGTATGATCATCTTGCTCAAGTACTGAATTTTAGCTTAGTACCTGAAAAAATAAATCATAAAGCGATTAAATGATATAAGTTTAGGATAAAAAATATTGATAGATTCAAAGTTTTGCTGATATATTGTGACTGATAGATTATGACAGTTGCACATATTTCCACGCTAACTTCCTACATTGGTATAATTCAGCTTACAGAAACATTGAAAAAGCTAACAAGTCAGCTTGAATACAACAATATCTGTAACTCAAAACTTCAGACTAAAACATACATTAAAAGCTACCTTTTGTGCGGCAAAGATCCTCAAGTTTCGGAGATTGGGGATTCAGTCGGATTGGCTGATAGTGATCACGTGATGTCAGTACAGTCGCCATCAGCCAATCCGAACGAATCCACAATCTCCGAAATTTGAGAACCTTCCTCGCACAAAAGGCAGCTTAAGAAGGACGTAAATGGTAGATTTACTCAAATTTGAAAATAAACTGAGGAAAATATGACAGCCGCATGGAAGCTTGTAAACAAGGAATGTGAAAAAGTTGATTAATTATGGCTTATCATGGACCATCGCCTGAAAAAACGATAATAAAAATAATAAGTGATAATAACCTGAAGTGGCCATAAGTGGTGGATAATGATAATGACAAAGGATAGCTTTAGGAGCGGTGGAATATTATGGATCATACGCATCCACAATATATAGATTAGAAAACGGTGGACCACTAGATGGGCCACTTAGACGATACCATTGTGTAGAGTCATCATGCACGGTGGCCATCAGCGTGACTATTCTAATAGTTGCTGATATTGATACAAATTTATTTCTATTATCGAAATAGAAATAAATACATCTTTTGACCAGATCACGTACTTAGAGGAAGAGGAACTACTACAAATAGCAAAGGACTTGAAAAAAAAACGAGTACATATATGAATAATGAACATGTTAAAACTTCTAAAAGAAGTAATAACTTATATTGATAAACAATTAAATTAACACACCTTTTCAATAAATATATCAAAAAGAGAATTTTTCAGAAGAACTAAAATTATACTAATACAGAAACCTGGAGATCATGGAACAGGGCACTGCTTAATGCTACATTACAAATCATCATAAGAGATTTTCATGAACAAAAATATACACAAATTAATTTTTGTTATCCTAGGAATTCTTTTGATCTTGTTTGATCATGACGTTCTTACTAAGAAACTGAACAAATACGGAATAAAAGATAATGCTGGATAAACAACAACAAACTCACTGGAAAACTGGTATATCGAAGTGGAAGAGAGCCAAATCAGAAGTTCCGCAAGGTTCGGATTTTGGTCCGATCCTTTTTGTAATCTACATAAACTATCTGCTGAATTTTGCAGCGTCGAATGCTTGGATTTTGTAACTTAGTGTTGCTGCTAGCCATACAAAATTGATAATGGGTGTAGATCATCGATACATACAAATGCTTCTAGAAGAAATGAACAGCTTTTGAAAAGGACTTGATACTTCCCCTAAAAAACTTGATACTGTTTTTGGAAGATTTGGTACGGTTTATGAAAGACTCGATACTGTTTCTGGAAGACTTGATACTGTTTCTGGATGACTTGATGTTCTACTTCCAGTAGACTTGAAATATTTCCAGAAGACTTGTAATGCTTTCAGAAAACTGCATACTGCTTGCAGAAGACTTGAACTTCTTCCAGAAGACTTCATGTTACCCCTGGAAGACTTGATATTGTTTCCAGAAGAATCGAAATGTTTCCAGAAATCATGTTATGCTTCAGAAAACTTTATACTACTTCTAGAATATAGGTAATATCGTCTTTTTGCACCGGTTCGATTTGCGCCGATTCACAATTACACCGGTTAATACCGATGTGGGCTTCCTCGATTCGGTCTACATAAAACAATAGCAGGCGCATTTTGTTTTTAAGAGAAGTAAAACGGTATTATTATGGGCGGCAATAGTCCTTCAGAACAAAACATTGTGCAAAAAAGCACGAAAAGCAATAAGCTTAAAGACGAAAATGTTTTGTCTGCATAACTCTAAAATTACCCCCTTTCACTGTGACAACAACCTCTTACAACTTACTGTCGGAGCAAAAATATGGAGAAAATAAAAAAATTTTAGCATTCTGGGTTGATAAAGCCATTCAAAAAAAATAACCTTCTAAGAAAGCAATCCTCCTATTAGGCAATGCCCCAGGATATCCGCAAGATGTTGATATCTTAAATACCGGATTAGTCGTCAAAGTAATTTTCATTCTAGTACTAAGTACTTTCAAAGCCTATTATTTGCGCATAATATTAAAAGCAATGATTAAGGCCAAGGATACTGATTCCAATCAGACCATTAAAGATTATTGGCAGATGTTGAACGTTTAAGAAGAAAGTATTTAGTATTCTTAAAAGACAAAATAAGTTACTAAAAGCATCTTAAATAAAATACAAAATAATCTTGGTGAAATGGTATTTGAGATGGACAATAAGAAAGCGATTAAGTCTTTTGGTAGCTTGAAATGCAACATTTGATGTTGCATTCAGAAGACTTGAAATGTTCACAGAAAACTTCAAATGCTTCTAGGAGAGTTATAATGCTTCCAGAAGACATGATACTGCTTCTAGAAAACTTGCTATTGCTTTCAGAACACTTGAAATCTTTCCAGAAAACTTGAAATGCTTCCAGAAGTCTTGAACTGTTTCCAGAAAATTTGTTACTACCTCTGGTAAAGCTTACGGCATTTAGACGGCTTGATACTGCTTCCAGAAGACTTCATATTGCCTGTGGAAGACTTGAAATGCTTTCTGATGGCTGGATACTACTTCTAGAAGACTTGATATTACTACCCAGATGATTTTCAATGCTTTCAAAGGACGTGATATTGCCTTTAGAAGACTTTGAGTGCTTCCAACAGCGTTGATACTGTTTCTAGAAGACTTGGTATTGCTTCCAGAAGATTTGAAATGCTTCCAGAAGACTTGAAATGTTTCTAGAAGACTTGCCCATATTTTAGAAGGCTTGATACTTCTTCTACAAAACTTAAAATGTAGAGTGACATATTATTATCATATTTTAAGTTGGAAGCAGTAAATTTTCGTATGATCATCTTGCTCAAGTACTGAATTTTAGCTTAGTACCTGAAAAAATAAATCATAAAGCGATTAAATGATATAAGTTTAGGATAAAAAATATTGATAGATTCAAAGTTTTGCTGATATATTGTGACTGATAAATTATGACAGTTGCACATATTTCCACGCTAACTTCCTACATTGGTATAATTCGGTTTACAGAAACATTGAAAAAGCTAACAAGTCAGCTTGAATACAACAATATCTGTAACTCAAAACTTCAGACTAAAATATACATTAAAAGCTACCTTTTGTGGGACAAAGATCTTCAAGTTTCGGAGATTGGGGATTCAGTCGGATTGGCTGATAGTGATCACGTGATGTCAGTACAGTCGCCATCAGCCAATCCGAACGAATCCACAATCTCCGAAATTTGAGAACCTTCCTCGCACAAAAGGCAGCTTAAGAAGGACGTAAATGGTAGATTTATTCAAATTTGAAAATAAACTGAGGAAAATATGACAGCCGCATGGAAGCTTGTAAACAAGGAATGTGAAAAAGTTGATTAATTATGGCTTATCATGGACCATCGGCTGAAAAAACGATAATAAAAATAATAAGTGATAATAACCTGAAGTGGCCATAAGTGGTGGATAATGATAATGACAAAGGATAGCTTTAGGAGCGGTGGAATATTATGGATCATGCGCATCCACAATATATAGATTAGAAAACGGTGGACCACTAGATGGGCCACTTAGACGATACCATTGTGTAGAGTGACATATTATTATCATATTTTAAGTTGGAAGCAGTAAATTTTCGTATGATCATCTTGCTCAAGTACTGAATTTTAGCTTAGTACCTGAAAAAATAAATCATAAAGCGATTAAATGATATAAGTTTAGGATAAAAAATATTGATAGATTCAAAGTTTTGCTGATATATTGTGACTGATAGATTATGACAGTTGCACATATTTCCACGCTAACTTCCTACATTGGTATAATTCAGTTTACAGAAACATTGAAAAAGCTAACAAGTCAGCTTGAATACAACAATATCTGTAACTCAACACTTCAGACTAAAACATACATTAAAAGCTACCTTTTGTGCGACAAAGATCCTCAAGTTTCGGAGATTGGGGATTCTGTCGGATTGGCTGATAGTGATCACGTGATGTCAGTACAGTCGCCATCAGCCAATCCGAACGAATCCACAATCTCCGAAATTTGAGAACCTTGCTCGCACAAAAGGCAGCTTAAGAAGGACGTAAATGGTAGATTTATTCAAATTTGAAAATAAACTGAGGAAAATATGACAGCCGCATGGAAGCTTGTAAACAAGGAATGTGAAAAAGTTGATTAATTATGGCTTATCATGGACCATCGCCTGAAAAAACGATAATAAAAATAATAAGTGATAATAACCTGAAGTGGCCATAAGTGGTGGATAATGATAATGACAAAGGATAGCTTTAGGAGCGGTGGAATATTATGGATCATGTGCATCCACAAGAGTATAGATTAGTAAACGGTGGACCACTAGATGGGCCACTTAGACGATACCATTGTGTAGAGTGACATATTATTATCATATTTTAAGTTGGAAGCAGTAAATTTTCGTATGATCATCTTGCTCAAGTACTGAATTTTAGCTTAGTACCTGAAAAAATAAATCATAAAGCGATTAAATGATATAAGTTTAGGATAAAAAATATTGATAGATTCAAAGTTTTGCTGATATATTGTGACTGATAGATTATGACAGTTGCCCATATTTCCACGCTAACTTCCTACATTGGTATAATTCAGCTTACAGAAACATTGAAAAAGCTAACAAGTCAGCTTGAATACAACAATATCTGTAACTCAAAACTTCAGACTATGTGCTTACTATAGATGAGTGGAGACAGGAGTTCAAATTTATAAGAAACGCCTATCTTGATAAAGATGTTTTTAACATTGATGAAACTGGTGTTTTTATAATCTTACACCAAACCGTACTTTGGATTTTAAAGGTAAAAAGGGTTGTGGTGGCATTAAAAGCAAAGAAAAAGTAACAGCAGTTTTATGTTGCAATACAGATGGAAGCGAAAAATTAAATTTGTGGATAGTAGGAAAGTCAAAAAATCCCTGAAGTTTAAATAAAATAGATCGTTCCCATTTACCGTGCCATTATAGTAATCAAGAAAATGCGTGGGTAACCTCTGTGATATTTCGAGAATGGCTTATTCATTTCCAGCGAAACATGGCAGCACAAAACAGAAAAGTATTGCTAACGATGGACGATTGTGCTGCACATAATGTTGAGGATATCAATTTGGACAATGTGAAGGTGATTTATTTTCCACCTAACACAACCTGTGCACTCAAACCTCTTGATCAAGGCATAATTGTGTGCATGAAGAAGCGATATCGTGCTCATCTTGTAAGAGCAGCAATTTAGGCAATAGAAGCGAACGAAGAAAATCCGAAGTGGAATATTCTACGAGCGTTGTCGGATTCTTGGAATTCAGTAACATCAAACATTATAAAAAATTGTTTTAACAAAGCGTGGACAACTGACTCTCAAGAAGAAAATGAGGAAAATCAGTTAACGATGGTAAGCATTCATTGATAATTAGTTCTTCTTAGTAACTTTTTACTTTACATGCTTTTATTGTCTGCATTGTAGGCTGAGTTTACTGATGTAGAATGGAAAAATTATCAGCACATCTTGTCAGTACCCAAACAAGTTAGTTTTGATGAATACTACACTATTGACAGCGAGGTAATGACTTCAGAAGCAATTGAAATCGATTTACCATTAGTGAATGCACCCCAAGAATGGAAAGAAAATGAAGAAAGCGATGAAGGTGATGAGGAAGAAGTGGTAAATGTAACACCCCCTACAAGAGTATGTGTGTTAATTACAATATGAACAAAATACAAATAAACTTATTACATAGTCGATGTTAATATGTTTGTAAACACCCCAAGATCCTATTCATTATTGAGGCGTTGAGTGCAAAAGTGGACTAACCCAGCGTATAATAGATGTGGGTTAGTCCACTTTTGCTCTCAATGCCTCTATTATTCATAATATATAACGAACTAATTCGTTACAGCGAAATTGCGAACATCTCATTATAGCGAACGGCTTGCATTCCCCCCTGCGTGTTCGCTATATCGAGGGTTTACTGTAGATATAACTAGATAATTATATAAGAAAGAATTTATATAAGAAAGCAATTATAGAACAAATATTAAAAGATCTTATTTGTCTATTGATTGATTGACCCATGGCTTTTTTCTGTTCCTTACTTTTCGCACCTACACTGTAAGTTTTAAGGGGTTCTACTCAAACGCTTTAACGGTTCAACGACAAATTAAAGACATGTCATATTTCTGCGAAGAAACACTGGCGAATCGCTTGAAACACCACATTAAAATCTACATTTGCACATAATAACATTGGTCCATTTTGGATCAAATTGATTGACGGATTTGTAGATTTCTAAACATGCCGTAATAAATGTGATATCTTTTGCAACAACCTATCTCTCTGAGAAATCCTTGTCGCTTTAGAATGTCACTAAGCATAGTTTTTTCCTTCGTTCTCGGTAGAACTCTTCGTTCTTCGTTCTTTTCAAGAATTTAAACTGTATATTTTTGACTTGTTAGACGATATTAAGACTTGATACTGCTATTAGAAGATTTGAAATGCTTCCAGAAGACTTGATATTGTCTTTGGAAGACTTGAAATGCTTACAGAAGACTTAATACTGCTCCTTGAAGACTTGATGTTGTTGCCAGAAGACTTACAATGCTTCTAAAAGACTTGATACTGCTTCCAAAAGACTTAAAACTGCTTCCAAAAGACTTGAAATGACTGGTACAAGACTTGAAATGACTGGTACAAGACTTGAAATGACTGGTACAAGACTTGAAATGACTGGTACAAGACTTGAAATGACTGGTACAAGACTTGAAATGACTCGTACATGACTTGAAATGACTGGTACAAGATTTGAAATGCTTCCAAAAGACTTGAAATTATTCCCGAAAATTTCAATTGCTTCCAGAAATTTTCAACTGCTTCCAAAAGAGTTGCTACTACCCCTGAAAAACTTGATACTGTGTTTAAAAAAGACTTGACATTGGTTCTAGAAGACTTAAAATGGTTACAAAACACTTCCAATGTTTCTACCTGACTTGATACTGCTTCCAGAAGACCTCTACTTATTTATGAATTTTATTCAACAATTATACATAATAATACAAACATTACAAATTCAACAATTATACAAATATAAAAGTAGGTAAGCAAAAACCAATATGCTTTTAGAAGACTTGATATTGCTTCCAGAAGACATGGAATGCTTTCAGCAAATTTGTCACTGATTTTAGAACTCTTGATTGCCCTTAGAAGACTTGAATAGTTTCCAGAAAACTTTTGCTGTTTCTACAAGAGTTGAAATCTGGAAGACTAAACACTGTTTCTAAAAGACTTAATATTGCTTCCAGAAAACTTAAAATACTTCCAGAAAACATAAATTGCTTCCACAATATTGCTTCTGGAAGACTTCCAGCAGACTTGATACTGCTTTTAGAAGACTTGGAATTGCTTCTAAGAGTCTTAAAATACTTTCAGACGACTTGCAATGCTCAATGCTCTTCTATCTATTCTTCGACTTTCCAACCCAACCCAACCTATATATATTGCCTCTGAAAGACTTAGAATACTTTCAGCAGACTGGATGTTACCTCTGCATGTTTCCAAAAGACCACCCAAGCAGTGTAATTTAATACGGAGCATTAAACCCTTATGTCTCATCAAATCTTGATCAATGGTAAATCCATTATAGAAGTGAAATTTATTAATTTATTATAGTTTATTTGTATTTTAATAATACACATATAGAAAACAACTACAAACAATTATTAATAATTAGAATTTTTCTACTACAATAAACAATGCTTATTATATTTGTTTAATATGTACAATAACAAAAAAAACTGATTTGTATTACAAAAAGAAAAATCTTCGAATAATCAATAAGGTAATTGTTGAAATAATCGCCCATACAACAGCAGACCACATTCTATCTCTACAAATTAAAAAAAATTGTCAAATATTAAGTAAAATAACTTAAATTTAATTTACCTATTAGATCTTTGAATGGAAGCTTGAAGCAAAACATCCGGTAAACTTTCTTGAGCAACCTCAAGAGAACCAGGTTGATTTAAAGCACCACTCCCTCTTCGCCTTAACCCATCAACACCATTTTGCAACTCTAAATCATCATCATTTTGCGTCTTTACCGGTTGATTATGACTTTCCTCTTCCCCTTTTAACGCGATTTGTTTAAGCAAAGTTGATTCTTCTGTTGACAATAAAGTTCTCCCAACGGATTTACCAGTTACAAGTTTATCTTGGATGCGCCCACAAATATGGCACTCCCAATTTTGTGATTTTTTCGCTAAAACTTTCCTTTCTTCCGGGGTGTAATCTAAGGAACCTACGGTGCCCGCAGCAGGAGCTGGCATAAAAGCAATTAACGCTAATAAAGCGGTACGTATCGACCAAGATGGTTGCCAACTTTCTGGGTGATATCCGGATATTGATAAGCAGATTTTTTTGTTGGTTTCAAATCGACCGTTTGGCTAAAATTCAAGCACTCATTTTGATTGATTAATTAATTTTTTTTTGGGTTATGGTTTAGTTACTGTTAATAAGATTATGTTTGGTGGTTGCATTGTGTATTAGGTGGGCAATAAAATCCTCCCGTGGTATAATCCCCCATCGAATTCGGTGCTTGGTGGCCCCCTCACCGTGAAGTGCCATTCGAAGAGGTTATCTTCTAATGGACAGGCGTTATATTCCTCGGTTGGAATGCTTCCACCAGACGGGATACTGCTTCTAGAATACTTGGTATTTTCCAGAACGTTTGAAACGTTTGTAGACGACTTCATATTTGCTGTGGAAGACTTGAAATACTTCTAGAAGCCTTGACACTGCTTCTAGAAGACTTGATATTGATTCCAGAAGATTTTGAATGATTTCAAAGGTCGTAATATTGCTTCTGAAAGACTGGATACGCTGCCAGCAGACTTGATACTGCTTCCAGAAAACTTGCAATGTTTCCAGAAAACTTGAAATTCTTCCAGAAGATTGGATACTTCTTTACAGGACTAGAAATGCTTTCCGAAGACTTGATGTACCGTTTGGAAGACTTGAAATGTTTCCACAAGGCTTCAAATGCTTCCAGAAGAGCTTGATGCTGTTCTAGAAGACTTTATATTGCTTCTATGAGACTTAAAATGCTTTCGACCTAATGCTACCAGAAGACTTGGCACTGCTCCTAGAAGACTTGATACTACCCCTAGAAGGCTTGAAATGGTTTCAAAAGACTTCAAATTGCTCATAGAAGACTTGAAATGGTTCCAGAAGACATGGAATGCTTTCAGCAGATTTGACACTGATTTTAGAACTCTTGATTGCTCTTAGAAGGCTTGAATAATTTCCAGAAAACTTTTGCTGTTTCTACAAGAGTTGAAATCTGGAAGACTAAACACTGTTTCTAAAAGACTTAATATTGCTTTCAGAAAACTTAAAATACTTCCAGAAAACATAAATTGCTTCCACAATATTGCCTCTGAAAGACATAGAATATTTTCAGTAGACTTGATGTTACCTCTGCATGTTTCCAAAAGACCACCCATCCAAAATTGTTAGTGGTTTTATCTGGATTTAAGTTACAATCGAATTTATATCTACCACTTAAGCATTGCAATTAAACCCTTATGTCTCATCGAATCTTGATCAATGGTAAATCCATTATAGAAGTAAAATGTATTAATTTATTATAGTTTATTTGTATTTTGGTAATACACATATAGAAAACAATTACAAACAATTATTAATAATTAGAATTATTCTACTACAATAAACAATGCTTATTATATTTATTTAATATGTACAATAACAAAAAAAACTGATTTGTATTACAAAAAGAAAAATCTTCGAATAATCAATAAGGTAATTGTCGAAATAATCGCCCATACAATAGCAGACCACATTCTATCTCTACAAATTAAAAAAAAATAGTCAAATATTAAGTAAAATAACTTAAATTTAATTTACCTATTAGATCTTTGAATGGAAGCTTGAAGCAAAACATCCGGTAAACTTTCTTGAGCAACCTCAAGAGAACCAGGTTGATTTAAAGCACCACTCCCTCTTCGTCTTAACCCATCAACACCATTTTGCAACTCCAAATCATCATCATTTTGCGTCTTTACCGGTTGATTATGACTTTCTTCTTCCCCTTTTAACGCGATTTGTTTAAGCAAAGTTGATTCTTCCGTTGACAATAAGGTTCTCCCAACGGATTTACCAGTTACGAGTTTATCTTGGATGCGGCCACAAATATGGCACTCCCAATTTTGTGATTTTTTCGCTAAAACTTTCCTTTCTTCCGGGGTGTAATCTAAGGAACCTACGGTGCCCGCAGCAGGAGTTGGCATAAAAGCAATTAACGCTAATAAAGCGGTACGTATCGACCAAGATGGTTGCCAACTTTCTGGATGATATCCGGATATTGATAAGCAGATTTTTTTGTTGGTTTCAAATCGACCATTTGGCTAAAATTGATTTTGATTGATTAATTAATTTTTTTTGGGTTAATTTAGTTACTGTTAATAAGATTATGTTTGGTGGTTGCATTGGGTATTGGGTGGGTAATAAAATCCTCCCGTGGTATAATCCCCCATCGAATTCGGTGCTTGGTGGCCCCCTCACCGTGAAGTGCCATTCGAAGAGGTTATCTTCTAAGGGACAGGCGTGATATTCCTCGGTGGCTTCTGCTAATTCCATTGCCTCTCTCATGAGGCGTTTAACACCTAATTAAGAATAACATTAATTTAATTTTTAAATGGGGGATTGGTAAGTTACTTACCGGGACTTTTTAGGTTGTATTTGGTTTGTAGCGAATCCATTGTACTTTCCTTGATAATATTTACGAAGCAACTTAAATTTTGGACTATAAATCGAACGAATTCTTATTATTTAACTGACGTGTCGTTTAGAATGATTATAATTAGCCAAAGTGAAGTACTTTACAATAAACAAACAAGACACGCACTTGACAGCTAATTGTTGTAAATTTTGACAGTTCAAGGTTAAAAATGTTTTTGTAAATATTCGTTTAAATTTATTTAAAAAAAAAATTTTAATTAATATTACGCAAAATTAACAAAAATAGCTTGTATATTATTATTAATAAATAAATTTAATTTAATTTTGTAATAATAATATAATCGAAAAGTCTATTAGAAAAGGATACCCTATTCGTTCAACCAATCAAAATAACCCACACTATCATTCAAGCAGCACCATCTATTACTACAAAATCATTGATCCACATTTGACGTTTCAATCCATACTTTACACGAGTTAACTGATCCACAGTGAACATAGTCACGCTAGATGGCGCTAATGATCGTTAAAATCGTAATCGTTACCTACTTTAGCGGCTATTTAGGGATATTTTGTTGTAATGACCATCACAGTTTCTCGGTGTAAGTCGATTTTATGATTTGTTAATCAGTTTTTTGTGTTTTTTGAAATTTGCTACAATCTGTTCTCATTAATGACCTTATTTCCGGCAATTTTATGTACGGTGAGTATATTAAATAGAATTCTTTTTTATAAATGCACTTTAAAAATTATTTACATGAATTTTCATTTGAAGAGACAATGAGGACATAAATTATAATTATAAATTTTTACTGACAGATACAGACCACTACAACCTCAATTTGTTGCACTTAATTTGACTTAAAAAATCATTTAATTTGATACCAAACTCGATTAGGGTATCTTTTATTATGAAATTGACGTTTAACATTGACAGGTGTCAAATCCGCCATCTTGAATTTTAATAATACAGTTTTATTAAGCTTGGGAAATCGTTTAATTTAATACCAATCATTAAAATCATTTCATTTCATACCAAACTCGACTATTTTTGCTGTTATAATAAAAAGTTATGTAACATTGACAGATGTCATATCGGCCATCTTGAATTTGAACAATTGCACTTAGTTTGACTTAAAATATCATTTAATTTGATACCAAACTCGATTAGGGTATCTTTTATTATGAAATTGACGTTTAACATTGACAGGTGTCAAATCCGCCATCTTGAATTTTAATAATACAGTTTTATTAAGCTTGGGAAATCGTTTAATTTAATACCAATCATTAAAATCATTTCATTTCATACCAAACTCGACTATTTTTGCTGTTATAATAAAAAGTTATGTAACATTGACAGATGTCATATCGGCCATCTTGAATTTGAACAATTGCACTTAGTTTGACTTAAAATATCATTTAATTTGATACCAAACTCGATTAGGGTATCTTTTATTATGAAATTGACGTTTAACATTGACAGGTGTCAAATCCGCCATCTTGAATTTTAATAATACAGTTTTATTAAGCTTGGGAAATCGTTTAATTTAATACCAATCATTAAAATCATTTCATTTCATACCAAACTCGACTATTTTTGCTGATATAATAAAAAGTTATGTAACATTGACAGATGTCATATCGGCCATCTTGAATTTGAACAATTGCACTTAGTTTGACTTAAAATATCATTTAATTTGATACCAAACTCGATTAGGGTATCTTTTATTATGAAATTGACGTTTAACATTGACAGGTGTCAAATCCGCCATCTTGAATTTTAATAATACAGTTTTATTAAGCTTGGGAAATCGTTTAATTTAATACCAATCATTAAAATCATTTCATTTCATACCAAACTCGACTATTTTTGCTGTTATAATAAAAAGTTATGTAACATTGACAGATGTCATATCGGCCATCTTGAATTTGAACAATTGCACTTAATTTGACTTAAAAAATCATTTAATTTGATACCAAACTCGATTAGGGTATCTTTTATTATGAAATTGACGTTTAACATTGACAGGTGTCAAATCCGCCATCTTGAATTTTAATAATACAGTTTTATTAAGCTTGGGAAATCGTTTAATTTAATACCAATCATTAAAATCATTTCATTTCATACCAAACTCGACTATTTTTGCTGTTATAATAAAAAGTTATGTAACATTGACAGATGTCATATCGGCCATCTTGAATTTGAACAATTGCACTTAGTTTGACTTAAAATATCATTTAATTTGATACCAAACTCGATTAGGGTATCTTTTATTATGAAATTGACGTTTGACATTGACAGATACCAAATCGGAGATTTTGAATTTTAATAATACAATTTCATTAAGCTTGAGAAATCGTTTAATTTAATACCAATCATTAAAATCATTTAATTTCATACCAAACTCGACTATTTTTGCTGTTATACTAAAAAGTTATGTGACATTGACAGATGTCAAATCCGCCATCTTGAATTTTAACAATTGC
Organism: Onthophagus sagittarius; assembly: GCA_036711965.1. NCBI lineage: Eukaryota > Metazoa > Arthropoda > Insecta > Coleoptera > Scarabaeidae > Onthophagus > Onthophagus sagittarius. The sequence goes on from JASERS010000003.1 coordinate 68,494,607, forward strand.
ACTTAATTTGACTTAAAAAATCATTTAATTTGATACCAAACTCGATTAGGGTATCTTTTATTATGAAATTGACGTTTAACATTGACAGGTGTCAAATACGCCATTTTGAATTTTAATAATACAATTTCATTAAGCTTGGGAAATCGTTTAATTTAATACCAATCATTAAAATCATTTCATTTCATACCAAACTCGACTATTTTTACTGTTATAATAAAAAGTTATGTGACATTGACAGATGTCAAATCCGCCATCTTGAATTTTAACAATTGCACTTAATTTGACTTAAAAAATCATTTAATTTGATACCAACCTCGATTAGGGTATCTTTTATTATGAAATTGACGTTTGACATTGACAGGTGTCAAATACGCCATTTTGAATTTTAATAATACAATTTGATTAAACTTGGGAAATCGTTTAATTTAATACCAATCATTAAAATCATTTAATTTCATACCAAACTCGACTATTTTTGCTGTTACAATAAAAAGTTATGTGACATTGACTGATGTCAAATCCGCCATCTTGAAATTTAATAATACAGTTTTATTAAGCTTGGGAAATCGTTTAATTTAATACCAATCATTAAAATCATTTAATTTCATACCAAACTCGACTATTTTAGCTGTTATAATAAAAAGTTATGTGACATTGACAGATGTCAAATCCGCCATCTTGAATTTTAACAATTGCACTTAATTTGACTTAAAAAATCATTTAATTTGATACCAAACTCGATTAGGGTATCTTTTATTATGAAATTGACGTTTAACATTGACAGGTGTCAAATACGCCATTTTGAAATTTAATAATACAATTTCATTAAGCTTGGGAAATCGTTTAATTTAATACCAATCATTAAAATCATTTCATTTCATACCAAACTCGACTATTTTAGCTGTTATAATAAAAAGTTATGTGACATTGACAGATGTCAAATCCGCCATCTTGAATTTTAACAATTGCACTTAATTTGACTTAAAAAATCATTTAATTTGATACCAAACTCGATTAGGGTATCGTTTATTATGAAATTGACGTTTGACATTGACAGGTGTCAAGTACGCCATTTTGAATTTTAATAATACAATTTGATTAAACTTGGGAAATCGTTTTATTTTTATACCAATCATTAAAATCATTTAATTTCATACCAAACTCGACTATTTTTGCTGTTACAATAAAAAGTTATGTGACATTGACAGATGTCAAATCCGCCATCTTGAAGTTTAACAATTGCACTTAATTTGACTTAAAAAATCATTTAATTTGATACCAAACTCGATTAGAGTATCTTTTATTATGAAATTGACGTTTGACATTGACAGATATCAAATCCGCCATTTTGAATTTTAATAATACAATTTCATTAAGCTTAGGAAATCGTTTAATTTAATACCAATCATTAAAATCATTTAATTTCATACCAAACTCGACTATTTTTGCTGTTACAATAAAAGGTTATGTGACATTGACAGATGTCAAATCCGCCATCTTGAATTTTAACAATTGCACTTAATTTGACTTAAAAAATCATTTAATTTGATACCAAACTCGATTAGGGTATCTTTTATTATGAAATTGACGTTTGACATTGACAGATATCAAATCCGCCATTTTGAATTTTAATAATACAATTTCATTAAGCTTAGGAAATCGTTTAATTTAATACCAATCATTAAAATCATTTAATTTCATACCAAACTCGACTATTTTTGCTGTTACAATAAAAGGTTATGTGACATTGACAGATGTCAAATCCGCCATCTTGAATTTTGACAATTGCACTTAATTTGACTTAAAAAATCATTTAATTTGATACCAAACTCGATTAGGGTATCTTTTATTATGAAATTGACGTTTAACATTGACAGGTGTCAAATACGCCATTTTGAATTTTAATAATACAATTTCATTAAACTTGGGAAATCGTTTAATTTAATACCAATCATTAAAATCATTTATTTTCATACCAAACTCGACTATTTTTACTGTTATAATAAAAAGTTATGTGATATTGACAGATGTCAAATCCGCCATCTTGAATTTTAACAGATGCACTTAATTTGACTTAAAAAGTCATTTAATTTGATACCAAACTCAATTAAGGTATCTTTTATTATGAGATTGACGTTTGACATTGACAGATATCAAATACGCCATTTTGAATTTTAATAATACAATTTTAAATGTAAAAATTACATAAATAAAAGTTTAAATGTTACATTTGACATTGAAGAAAAATATTTATTTAATAATTTTTGCACTTTATTAAGACGATAGTATTTCATATAATGTTTCTACCGGTTTCGGTCACGTTTAGACCATCTTCAGGATACACATTTTTAAAAAATTGTTGATCGTATTGACGTTTTATTGAAGAAAAAGTAAAATTTGACACATTTTTTTCGATTTAATACCAAATATAACCAAATTAATTTAATACAACAGTTAAAACATGACATTTGATATATGATAATATGACATTTGACAGGTTTTATTTTGACAGGCGCCATTTTCATTTGGATTGTCATTTATTATAAGAAAATTGTTAAATCTCGCTCTAAGTATCACGTGTAAAAAATAAAAAAAATAGATAATAAATAAAATTTTTAAACATTTAAGACTGACACATGTCATATCCGCCATTTTGAATTTAATAATTTCGTTATTATCCGTAAAAAACCTTTAATTAACGTCAAAAGTAACCAAATTAGATATTTTATTTCATAAAAAAGTTTAAATGTGACATTTGACATTGAAGAAAAAACAAAAATTGACATATTTCATATCCGCCATTTTGAAAATGACGTATTACGCTTCGTTAGATTTAAAAATCCTTTATTTAAAACCAATTAGGATAATTAAGGGTAAAATCGAATACTTTTTAAATTCACTTAACGAATTTGATAGCTGTCAAAATTACTACAATTTGCGTTAAGATGTCAAAATTATTTTTTATCCGGATATAATGATTAGGTTGGTATCAAAATTTACGCTTAATTGATTAATATAAGCCGAAATGTAAACGTTGCAACTGACACCTGTCAAATGTCATATGTCAAAATTATTGAATTAAAAAAAAATAATGATTTAACGTTATTTTTAGATCGATTTAAAATTGAAAATCGGGATATTTAAGTCCAAACACGATGAGTTTATTTTAAAAATTGACGGAGATATACGAAAAAATTAAATTAAAGATGGCGGCTGTCAATGTCATTTATGACGTTGACTAATTAATCGGAAATATAGGTTGTGGGGTATTAAATTAAAGGATTTTTGTGTTTATTACGATTTTGACGTTTTTACAGCTTAAAACAATAATTTGAAAATAAAAATGGCGGATTTATACTTCTTTCTTTAATTAAATCTTAATTCAAATAAAACAGTGACGAAAAGTACATTTTCAAAATAAGAAATAAGTCCAAACTCGATGGGTTTATCTTAATAATTAACAAAGATATCGAAAAAATTAGATTAAAGATGGCGGCTGTCAATGTCATTTATTATATTATTCAAGTTTGATTTATTTAATCGAAAATATCGGTTGTGGTCTATCAAATTAAAGGATTTTTTGTGCTTATTACGATTTTGATGTTTTTACAGCTTAAAAAAATAATTAGAATATCAAAATGGCGGATTTATACTTCTTTTTCTAATTAAATCTTAATTTAATTAAAACAGTAGCGAAAAGTATATTTACAAAATAAGAAATAAGTCCAAACTCGATGAGTTTATCTTAATTATTTACAAATATATCGAAAAAATTAAATTAAAGATGGCGGCTGTCAATGTCATTTATGACGTTGATCAATTAATCAAATATTAATCGGAAATATGGGTTGTGGGGTATTAAATTAAAGGATTTTTTGTGCTTATTACGATTTTGACGTTTTTATAGCTTAAAAAAATAATTAGAAAAACAAAATAGCGGATTTATACTTCTTTTTTTAATTAAATCTAAATTTAAATAAAACAGTGACGAAATGTACATTTCCAAAATAAGAAATAAGTCTAAACTCGATGAGTTTATCTTAATAATTAACAAAGATATCGAAAAAATTAAATTAAAGATGGCGGCTGTCAATGTCATTTATGACGTTGATTAATTAATCAAAAATTAATCGGAAATATGGGTTGTGGGGTATTAAATTAAAGGATTTTTTGTGCTTATTACGATTTTGACGTTTTTATAGTTTAAAAAAATAATTAGAAAAACAAAATAGCGGATTTATACTTCTTTTTTTAATTAAATCTAAATTTAAATAAAACAGTGACGAAATGTACATTTCCAAAATAAGAAATAAGTCCAAATTCGATGAGTTTATCTTAATAATTAACAAAGATAACGAAAACATTAAATTAAAGATGGCGGCTGTCAATGTCATTTATTATATTATACAAGTTTGATTTATTTAATTGAAAATATGGGTTGTGGGGTATCAAATTGAAGGATTTTTTGTGCTTATTACGATTTTGATATTTTCACAAAGAAAATATCAATAAAAAAAACAAAACAGGAAATGGCGAATTTTTATTAATTTTTTTATTTATTATTTATTATTTTTTTTCGAAAATATGAGTTGTTGGGTATTAAATTAAAAGATTTTTTGTACTCATTACGATTTTAATCAACAGGAAACCTTCCCAATCAGGACCAAAGAAATCCACATCATCAATGTAAGCGGTTTGGCCCAAAAACTTGTCAATCTATTTATTATATTATTAAATTAGACGTTTACGATCTTTCAAATTTCATCGTTATTATCTTGATTCTATTAAAGCGTAAAAACTTGTTCATCTTTTAGCATTTTTTAGGTGGAATAGATCTCAAATTGAAACAACGAGTTATACATCATTTCAAAGAGGAAGGATCAACCTTCAATTTGAATCAAATTTTATCGGTTTTTTCGTAAGAACAATTAAATAAGAATAAGATCTGAACAAGATCTTACTACATAAACTTACTTCATAAAATTAAAATATTAAGTACAAAAATTAGAATTAATGTATATATGTCTAGATCGTAACAGAAATGGATGAAATACTTAATATCCTGTAGATAAATATAAGAAGTCTAAGAAATAAAGTTGATGACTTGATGGAGATTGTAAATAAGCATGATTTTGAAATTCACATAATTGCACTTACTGAAACATGGATTTATCCTAATGAGGTGGAATATTTTAATATACCAAATTATAACGTTGTACATCATTGTAGAGATTCAAGGGGAGGAGGGGTGAGTCTGTTTATAAAAGACAATTTGGAGTATGATCAGAGACATATTCGAGAAATGGAAATTGAGGACTGTAACATACTTTGTGTTTGTCTTACTAAAGTTAATTGCGTAATTATAAATATCTATAGAGCGCCCAGAAACAAAGCTGACGTTTTTTTAGCACAAATAGATAAAATTATGGAAACTCAGAAGTCTCCTTGTATTATTTTGGGAGATGTGAATTTAAATTTACTCAGTGAAACTGATACGATTAGAGAGTATAGAAATATTATCGAAATGAACACATTTACAATACAGAATATTCTTACTACTGAGAACGCTACAAGACAAACGGAAAAAACAGCTACTATTTTAGATCATGTTTTAATGAATAAAAACCTCTACTGTGATATAACCCTTACGGATCATGTGATATCAGATCATAAAGTTATGTATATTAAATTAAACAAAGTAATTGAAAAAAAAAACTAAAGAAGTTATCAATAAAACTAAACTGCTGAAAGGAAAATGGAAAGAACTAATTCAAGTGAAATTGCAACAGGAAGAAATAACTTCCTTTGGAAAATTAGCAGAAATAATAACAAAAACAAAAATTGAGTGTACAAAGGAAAGTAGAATAAAAGTATCCAACAACAACTATTGGATAAATACTGAGTTTATTGAGAAAATAAAACGGAGAGATAATTCATATAAGCGATGGAAATTAATAAGAAACTCAGAAACCGAAAGACATTTTAAAAATTTAAAGAATGTGGTAAATAATATGAGAAGAAAATTAAAGAAGGAGTATGTGGAAAAAACACTTAATGAGGCTGGAACAAACAGTAAAAAAATGTGGAGGGTCCTGAACGATATATGTTTGAAACGAACAAAAAAAAGGGCAAAATGGGACAAATGAAAAGTATGACAGGTGCAGTCATTGAAGATGAGCAACAAATAGCTTAGGAATTTAATACTTATTTTTCTGAAATAGGTAAGAATTTAGCCTCAAAAATTAAACCGGTACTTAATCACCAGTTTAGAGAAGAAGAAACAAAAGAATCCATCTACTTGGAACCAACTGATTTAACAGAAATTAATTCTATCATAAGGGATTTAAATAATAATAGTTCGCCGGGAGAAGATGGTATTACTAAATCTGATATAGTGCTGCTTTTTGAAGTTTTGGGAGACAAAATAGTGAATATCATTAATGATATCCTGGTTACTGGCCTGTTTCCGAATGAATTAAAAACGGCGAAAATATCCCCTATTCATAAAAAAGGAGCAAAAACAGAACTTGGTAACTATAGACCAATTGCAATCTTAAATATATTTTCTAAAATAACAGAAAAAGTTATCAAACACAGGTTAACTAACTTTATACAGAAATTCTTTAACATCGATCCATATCAATATGGATTTCAAAAGAAGAGTAGTACCTTGGGGGCGACAGGGGATTTACTAGAATATATTACAGAAGAACTCGATAAGAAGAGGTATGTTTTGACAGTGTTTATTGACTTACAAAAGGCATTTGATACTGTGGACATAGATATTTTACTCAATAAATTAGAAAAAATGGGAATGCGAGGCATTACAAAGGACCTCTTCCAGTCATATTCTAAGGACCGTAAGCATTATACTCAAATCAATAAAACCAAGAGTAAAAAAAAAAGCCTAAGTATTGGAGTAGCTCAGGGATCAGTACTTGGTCCTTTGCAATATTTATTATACATTCAAAACTTAAAGTATCTACAACTTCAAGCGAGATATTTTGTGTTTGCTGATGACACCGTCTTGGTTATATCATAAAGTAATATAAAGGAACTTGAAAAGGTGGCGAACGATGACTTAAATCAGTATTATACATGGCTGTGCTATAATAAATTATCGGTGAACGTTAATAAAAAGGTATATATGATTATTAAACAAAAAAGTGATATAAATGTGTTTCTCAATGGAGAAAAACTAAAAGAAGTGCAAACGTACAAATACTTAGGTTTAAATTTGACAAATGATCTCAATTGGAATGTACATGTGAATGCTATCATTAAAAAAATTGTGCCAATGGTTAGTGCAATAAAAAGGTGTACGGATTGCTTAGATAAAAACTCTAGGCGTTTACTCTATAATAGCTTTATACTGCCACAAATTAGATATTTAATTCCCTGCTGGGGAGGTCTTCCGCTTTACCAGTTAAATAAATTACAAAGAACGCAGAATAAAGCAGTAAAATCTATCTTTCAGTTGAACTATTGTATGTCAACTGATCTTTTGTATGAAATGGAAAATATATGGAACTTGCAGAAAATTCGGGCTTATGAGCAAATAAAATATATATATTCTATAAAAAACAAACTAATAAAGACTAATATAAATACAAAACAAGTTAAGAACTGGCATGAATACAGCACCCGGAATGCAAATGATTTTAGAAATAAATTTTGTAGAACAACGACAGCGCAGAGATCACCATTATATCTTGGTATTAAAGCATACAACAGTGTTCCGATAATAATAGTGGAGGCAAGGACAATGAAAAAATTAGTTTATAATCTGAAAATGTTTCTGAAGTGAATGAGTGTTGAACTGTTTCTGATGGGTTTACATTTTTGAGGATTTTTATTTTCGTTTTTTATACATAACCTATTGTGATTTTTTTTGTTTACATATATTTTTTGTATATTAAGGCTTCGATACCAGTGACATTCACTGTTTTGGAGTCAGTTAAAAAAAAAAAAAAAAAAATTTTTCGCTTTCTTGCACCAGATTTTTCAATTATAATACACGAGAAAACATTTTAATCTATTTTGATTTAAATTTCTCTTTTAATTAGATTATCATGCACCCAAAACGTATGCTATATCATCCATCATAGGAGATTTTGGATTAGAATTAGGTAACTGGTTTCTTTATAAATGAAAATCTGTTCCTTTTTTATTTAACCCTCCAGTACACGCGCATTTTTTTTTTGACGTGAGTGCTCGCACCGGACTGAGAGTCCGGGTTTCTTTGCCAAATAAGAGATGGCGCTGATGTGTAATTTGTATTAAACTCCCTAGATTACTAAAGTACCGCGGTTCATGATATCTATGTATTCAAACGATTCGAGCCAAAATGGTGATTTGACAGCATGTCAGTGACCAGGTGTACGAATAGGGAGTTTATGTGTGAGAAAAACGTTTTGCTCCGCCCCCGATTCGAGACCATTATTAAACGATTTCAAACGATTTCACCTTTCGTTTCTTCGGTGGCTGATACTGCTTAAAACAAACTTGATAAGCTACCAGGAGCCTTGAACTGCTTTCAAAAATGTTGATACTACCTCTGGAAGACTTGATAATGCTTCTAGAAGCCTTAACATAGCTTTCAGAAGGCTTGAACTGCTTCCACAAGATTTTATGCTGCAGCTGAAAGACTTGATACTATTTCTAGAAGATTTTAAATGATTCCAAAAGACTTGATACTGTTTGTAAAACTACTGGCAGAAAAATGTTTGAAAATGCAAAGTCTTAAAGAAGACATTTTTATTGCAAAAGGCACGAAATTGTTAATACAATTTGATTTTGCTTCCAAAATACCAAATACTGCTAGGATACAAAATGTTCATTTCAAAAGTTCAAAAAATTTCAATTATAGACCAAATATTGCTTGTGAAGGTGTAAGCACTGTTGATATAAGGCATTTCTATTGCAAATTAACCATAGGCGCCAGATACATGGACGTTTTTCGTATCACTTTTGTTTTGAGAACAGTCATTCGTCGTTTGAATCTTTTCCCAATTAAGTTTTTTCACTATCCAGCACCCATACTTATTTTCAAAAACCGGCGCTTATGAAGCTACGAAGATTGTGTTAGATGTACCACTGACGATCTAAAGATAAATCAGTTAGCTGCAGAATTCTTCGAATCCTCTATTTGGGCATCGTAAATCTTACACAAATTGCTGTTTCTGGTCCTAAAAACGCTTTAGCACTAGTTCATCTGCCGTTTCACTGGCAGCACTTCCAGAGTGACCTCAGTGTAGTTAAAACGACGAACCGTTTGAGCTATCTGTATTTCCATATAAATTTTGATAATCCTCTACTTGATTTCGAGCTTTGTGGAGATGAGTTACTCAGCTTGTGTTCTCATTTAATCCCAAGATTATTCCTCACTTGCAATCAGTAATAAAATGTCCAATATAATTATATTTACAAACTCACTTCTACAGTAGTATATATTTAGAAATCTGAAACTAGCAACTAACGCCATTAACAACGACAACATTCTGATCTGAAATAATACTTTGACGTCCTTCAACATCGGCAAATACAGAAAAAAGGGATTAACTAACTAGAAACTGACGAAATGACCTATTTACCTTTATTAGCTGTTTCCACCAAAACTTATTTTCGAAAGTAAGTCCTTTTTTCGTAGACAAGAACGGATATATTAAAAAAAAATGTTAACTTGAATGGTTGCGGTCCGCCGAACCAGCGGTTGCAAATTGCTAAAAGACTCTGTAAGTCGATAGTTAAACTTGCAGGAAAAGATTTTATTAATCATAAAATCGTGGCTAAGAGAAAATACTGGAAATTATTTGACAGCAGACTTGCAGGAAAAAAACTTTATGACTAAAGTGGCTAAGAGAAAATACAGGAAATTATTTTCAGGATTCCGAGATGACCGCTAGGAGGTGCAAATACCATCTTTAATGCCTTGAAATCTTAACAATTAAACAATTAGTCATCTTAGGAATCGTATCTCAATTTTAAGATACTTGTACATTTCAGTTTCAGTCCAGTCCCAGTATATTCCGGGTTCATGCCGGAATTTCATGAAAGAAGATTTATCGTTTAGAAGTTAGGGAGCATTAAGAAAGATTTGCAATGAAAATACGATTGGCACCAAATTAATTAATTTTCTGGAAGCATTTCAAGCCTTATAGACGCAATGTTAAGTATTCTGACAGCAATATCAAATCTTTTGTTAGCATTCCAAATGTTTTGGAAGCAATTTAGATCTTCTAGAAGCAATATTAAGCCTACCTGAGTCAATATCGAGACTTTTGTAACCATTTTAAATCTTCTAGAAGTAGTATCAAGTCTTCTAGAATCTTCTCGAGTCTTCTGAAAGCATTTCAAATCTTCCAGAAACAGTATAAAGTCTTACAGGGGCTATATCTAATCTTTTGGAAGCATTTTAAAATATCTAGAAGCAGTATCATGTCTTAATTATTAAAATCTTCTAGAAGCAGTATCAAGTCTTTTGAAAACTTCTCAAGTCTTCTGAAAGCATTTGAAATCTTCTGGAAGCAGTATAAAGTCTTACAGGGACAGTATCAAGCCTTTAGGAAGCATTTTAAAGCATCTAGAAGCAGTATCAAGTCTTCTGGAATCTTCTCGAGTCTTCTGAAAGCATTTCAAATCTTCCAGAAATAGTATAAAGTCTTACAGGGGCTATATCTAATCTTTTGAAAGCATTTTAAAATATCTAGAAGCAGTATCGATTCTTAATTATTAAAATTTTCTAGAAGCAGTATCAAGTCTTTTGGAAACTTCTCAAGTCTTCTGAAAGCATTTGAAATCGTCTAGAAGCAGTATAATGTCTTATAGGGGCAGTATCAAAGCTTTAGGAGGCATTTTAAAACATCTAGAAGCAGTATCAAGTCTTCTGGAAGTAGTATCCAGTCTTTTGGAAGCACTTCAAGTAATTTTGAAGTATTTCAAGTCTTCTAAAAGTAAGTATAAGGTCTTCTGGAAACATTGTAAGTCGTCTGGAAGTATTGTAAGTCATCTGGAAGTAGTATTCTGGAAACCATATCAAGTTTCTTAGATACAATATCAAGTCTTCTGGAAGCATCTTCAGTCTTCTAACAGCGACATAAAGTACTTTGGAAGCATTGTAGGTCGTCTGGACACACTTCAAGTCCTCTAGATGCAATATCAAGGCTTCTAAAAGCGTTGTAAGTCATCTGTAAGCATTGTAAGTCATCTGGATGCATTCTAAGACATCTGTAAATTCATCATTTTAAGTCTTCTAGAAATATCAGTCTAGAAATTCAAGTCTTCTGAAAGCAATATAAAGTTTTCTTAAAACAGTATCAAATCATCTAGAGGTAACAACATCAAGTCTTCTGGAAACATTTTAAGTTTTCTAGATGCTATATCAAGTTATCTGAAAGCATTGTAAGTCGTCTGGAAGTATTTTAAATCCTCTAGAAGCAGTAACAGTCTTCTGGAAGCCGCGGTACTTTATAAATCTAGGGACTTTAATTTGTATTCTTTTTAAGACAATAATTTAAAAAATTTTTTTATTATCATAAAATTTGCGATAGGCAAATAAATGCCCGCGTTGAATACGCTGCACATTTTTCCGGGCATTTATGTTCTACAGCTTTCATTATCTTCTTCGTTTCTTCTAATCAGATAAGAAGCCATTTTGAACGGAAAAAAACATCTTACCGTCTGCAAAACTTTTTGAAAAGCTTCAGTCTTCACCTTCAAAGAGTATTTTTCTTCGCTATCGTATTCATATTCGTATTTTACTGTGTTGTACACTAAGAAATGTTTGACACTAAAATGACATAATTATGTCGGTAAAAAAGTTGTCTTTTCTGTTAAACAATAGAGGGTGCAGAACCCGGAATGAGAGTCCGGTGCGTGTATCGAAAGGTTAAGGTTGAGTTATTGTCAAAGTTTAAAGTTTTTCATTTTTCAAAGTTGCATTTTTATGTTACAACAATCAATATTTAAATAAAAGTTTTAATTACACAACATACGCGCCTTAATTGTCTTAAAATTAATAAAAAATATTTAAATGTGCATTGAAAATTGAATTTGGCGGTATTTGATAATAGTTAGAAACCACTCCGTTCGAGGGCGCTAGTGCTGAATAAAAAAGTTTAACGTCAACCAACCAAAACATGTTTTGAGGTTATGTAAAAACGTGATATTTAAAATATTAATTTTGAAATGGATGAAAAACCATTAATTTGCATCCCAGGGCACCGATTATGTCTCTTAGACAAAACCCACGTGAACGGAACCGGTACGTACGAAAGACACGGTTACATATACTCTAATTTAACCGGGGTGGTAAAAATAATCCCCAAAAACGGGGTAAACATCGTTGAAGTACGCAGTATCGGGGAACAAACATTAATTCCTACTCAAGGGGATGTTGTAACGGCCCAAATAAACATTGTAACGCAACAATTTTGTAAGTGCCTAATAAAGTGTATCGGGGAGGTGGTTTTAAATCGGCCGTATCGGGGTATTTTGCGGAAAGAGGATGTTAGGGCTACGGAAAAAGATCGGATTGAGATGTATAAATGTTTCCGGCCGGGCGATATTATTTTGGCTCGAGTTTTACCGATCACTGAGAGTCATACTTATCAATTATCAACAGCCGAGAATGAATTAGGTGTTGTTATTGCTCATTCGGAAGCTGGACATTCCATGGTGCCAATTTCTTGGACGGAGATGCAATGCCCCAAAACTTTAATCAAACAATCGCGGAAGGTTGCTAAAATTGTCCCGGAAAATTATAATCCAAATGATTAATTTACAATAATAAATTAATTATTAATCAAGTTAGATTTAGATTATTATTAATTGAATAAAGATTGTAATTAAAAAATATTCAAAACTATTTTTATATAGTAATTCCAATCAATTCCTTAAAAGCTTATTGTCTTAAATTTATTTTTATTGATTTCATTGCATGGTATTAATTAGTCGAGATAATCTTGATTTGAATTGTTTTGATGTCCTCGAAATTTTTTAAAGGATATCGATAAAAATCTAAACAGGTGATTTATCATTTGGATGGTTTTGTTATTTATTGAGTTCATTTTTAATAAAGCTGGATTATCCGCTTATTTAATATCCAAGTAATTTAATTCCCAAACATCCTGTAATATAATTCTCGGAAAGTCAATTTTTAAAGATTTACACTTAGCAGCAGAAGTCTGCGTACAAAAAACTTCTAACACTTTAACTGAAAAAATAAGGGTCATGATCTAATGTGATAAACTTCAATTTTTTTTTATTTTGTGTATTAACTACATATAATTCTATTAACAAAATATGCATCATTAAAACAGAAATATTAGTTACAAAAAAAAAATAAAATTAAAAATTCTCCAAATAATGCGTATGCAAAAATCTGCGTACAAATAAAGACGCCTTCTCCAAAATATACTTATTTACTTAAATACGTAGTTGGCGATGTACGCTTTCCGATTTAAATAAAAGATAATCGGTGTCAATTATATTAGCAGAGGCTTAGAAGCTAAAAGTTAGAATGGACACGAAAGGAAAGGAAATTGAATTGGGAGAGAGAAAAATTATTGTAAAGTTATGGAAAGAGGGAAAATCTTTTCGAAAAATAGGAGAAACTGTCGGCACTCTTCCATTCAAAGAGTAATTAATAATTGTAAAGACACTGAAGATTACCTCTCACGTCCGCGATCTGGTAGACCACCCCTTTTAACAAACCGAGAGAAGCGAAAAATTGTACAGCAGGTTAGAAAAGAACCTAGGCTGACGGCAAAAAAAATAGTAGAAAATGTACAAGAAGAATTTCATAAAACTATCGGTAAAGATACGGTGAGAAGGACACCCTCCAGTACACGCGCATTTTTTTTTGACGTGAGTGCTCGCACCGGACTGAGAGTCCGGGTTTCTTTGCCAAATAAGAGATGGTGCTTCTAAATAAGAGTAATTTGTATTAAACTCCCTAGATTACTAAAGTACCGCGGTTCATGATATCTATGTATTCAAACGATTCGAGCCAAAGTAGTGATTTGACAGCATGTCAGTGACCAGGTGTACGAATAGGGAGTTTATGTGTGAGAAAAACGTTTTGCTCCGCCCCCGATTCGAGACCATTATTAAACTTCACCTTTCGTTTCTTCGGTGGCTGATACTGCTTAAAACAAACTTGATAAGCTACCAGAAGCCTTTTGAACTGCTTTTAAAAATGTTGATACTACCTCTGGAAGACTTGATAATGCTTCTAAAAGCCTTAACATAGCTTTCAGAAGGCTTGAACTGCTTCCACAAGATTTTATGCTGCAGCTGAAAGAATTGATACTATTTCTAGAAGATTTTAAATGATTCCAAAAGACTTGATACCGTTTGTAAAACTACTGGCAAAAAAATGTTTGAAAATGCAAAGTCTTAAAGAAGACATTTTTATTGCAAAAAGCACGAAATTGTTAATACAATTTGATTTTGCTTCCAAAATACCAAATACTGCTAGGATACAAAATGTTCATTTCAAAAGTTCAAAAAATTTCAATTATAGACCAAATATTGCTTGTGAAGGTGTAAGCACTGTTGATATAAGGCATTTCTATTGCAAATTAACCATAGGCGCCAGATACATGGACGTTTTTCATATCACTTTTGTTTTGAGAACAGTCATTCGTCGTTTGAATCTTTTCCCAATTCAGTTTTTTCACTATCCAGCACCCATACTTATTTTCAAAAACCGGCGCTTATGAAGCTACGAAGATTGTGTTAGATGTACCACTGACGATCTAAAGATAAATCAGTTAGCTGCAGAATTCTTCAAATCCTCTATTTGGGCATCGTAAATCTTACACAAATTGCTGGTTCTTGTCCTAAAAACGCTTTAGCACTAGCTCATCTGCCGTTTCATTGGCAGCACTTCCAGAGTGACCTCAGTGTAGTTAAAACGACGAAGCGTTTGAGCTATCTGTATTTCCACATAAATTTTGATAATCCTCTACTTGATTTCGAGCTTTGTGGAGATGAGTTACTCAGCTTGTGTTCTCATTTAATCCCCAGATTATTCCTCACTTGCGCAATCAGTAATAAAAGAGTCCAATATAATTATATTTACAAACTCACTTCTACAGTATTATATATTTAGAAATCTGAAACTAGCAACTAACGCCATTAACAACGACAACATTCTGATGTGAAATAATACTTTGACGTCCTTCAACATCGGCAAATACAGAAAAAAGGGATTAACTAACTAGAAACTGACGAAATGACCTATTTACCTTTATTAGCTGTTTCCACCAAAACTTATTTTCGAAAGTAAGTCCTTTTTTCGTAGACAAGAACGGATATATTAAAAAAAAATGTTAACTTGAATGGTTGCGGTCCGCCGAACCAGCGGTTACAAATTGCTAAAAGACTCTGTAAGTCGATAGTTAAACTTGCAGGAAAAGATTTTATTAATCATAAAATCGTGGCTAAAAGAAAATACTGGAAATTATTTGACAGCATTCTGAGATGACCGCTAGGAGGTGCAAATACCATCTTTAATGTCTTGAAATCTTAACAATTAAACATTTAGTCATCTTAGGAATGGTATCTCAATTTTAAGATACTTGTACATTTCAGTTTCAGTCCAGTCCCAGTATATTCCGGGTTCATGCCGGGATTTCATGAAAGAAGATTTATCGTTTAGAAATCTGGGAGCATTAAGAAAGATTTGCAATGAAAATACGATTGGCACCAAATAAATTAATTTTCTGGAAGCATTTCAAGCCTTATAGACGCAATGTCAAGTATTCTGACAACAATATCAAATCTTTTGTTAGCATTCCAAATGTTTTGGAAGCAATTTAGATCTTCTAGAAGCAATATTAAGCCTACCTGAGCCAATATCGAGACTTTTGTAACCACTTTAAATCTTCTAGAAGAAGTATCAAGTCTTCTGGAATCTTCTCGAGTCTACTGAAAGCATTTCAAATCTTCTAGAAACAGTATAAAGTCTTACAGGGGCTATATCTAATCTTTTGGAAGCATTTTAAAATATCTAGAAGCAGTATCATGTCTTCATTATTAAAATATTCTAGAAACAGTATCAAGTCTTTTGGAAACTTCTCAAG
Source organism: Onthophagus sagittarius (assembly GCA_036711965.1). Taxonomy (NCBI): domain Eukaryota; kingdom Metazoa; phylum Arthropoda; class Insecta; order Coleoptera; family Scarabaeidae; genus Onthophagus; species Onthophagus sagittarius. Next base: position 68,510,695 of record JASERS010000003.1, read on the forward strand.
TCTTCTGAAAGCATTTGAAATCTTCTGGAAGCAGTATAAAGTCTTACAGGGACAGTATCAAGCCTTTAGGAAGCATTTTAAAACATCTAGAAGCAGTATCAAGTCTTCTGGAATCTTCTCGAGACTTCTGAAAGCATTTCAAATCTTCCAGAAATAGTATAAAGTCTTACAGGGGCTATATCTAATCTTTTGAAAGCATTTTAAAATATCTAGAAGCAGTATCGATTCTTAATTATTAAAATCTTCTAGAAGCAGTATCAAGTCTTTTGGAAACTTCTCAAGTCTTCTGAAAGCATTTGTAATCGTCTAGAAGCAGTATAAAGTCTTATAGGGGCAGTATCAAAGCTTTAGGAGGCATTTTAAAACATCTAGAAGCAGTATCAAGTCTTCTAGAAGTAGTATCCAGTCTTTTGGAAGCACTTCAAGTAATTTTGAAGTATTTCAAGTCTTCTAAAAGCAAGTATAAGGTCTTCTGGAAACATTGTAAGTCGTCTGGAAGTAGTATTCTGGAAATCATATCAAGTTTCTTAGATACAATATCAAGTCTTCTGGAAGCATCTTCAGTCTTCTAACAGCGACATAAAGTACTTTGGAAGCATTGTAGGTCGTCTGGACACACTTCAAGTCCTCTAGATGCAATATCAAGGCTTCTAAAAGCGTTGCATTGTAAGTCGTCTGGATGCATTGTAAGACATCTGTAAATTCATCATTTTAAGTCTTCTAGAAATATCAGTCTAGAAATTCAAGTCTTCTGAAAGCAATATAAAGTTTTCTTAAAATAGTATCAAATCATCTAGAGGTAACAACATCAAGTCTTTGTATCATCAAAGTATTGTAAATCGTCTGGAAGTATTTTAAATCCTCTAGAAGCAGTAACAGTCTTCTGGAAACCGCGGTACTTTATAAATCTAGGGACTTTAATTTGTATTCTTTTTAAGACAATAATTAAAAAAATTTTTTTATTATCATAAAATTTGCGATAGGCAAATAAATGCCCGCGTTGAATACGCTGCACATTTTTCGGGGCATTTATGTTCTACAGCTTTCATTATCTTCTTCGTTTCTTCTAATCAGATAAGAAGCCATTTTGAACGGAAAAAAACATCTTACCGTCTGCAAAATTTTTTGAAAAGCTTCAGTCTTCACCTTCAAAGAGTATTTTTCTTCGCTATCGTATTCATATTCGTATTTTACTGTGTTGTACACTAAGAAATTTTTGACACTAAAATGACATAATTATGTCGGTAAAAAAGTTGCCTTTTCTGTTAAACAATAGAGGGTGCAGAACCCGGAGTGAGAGTCCGGTGCGTGTATCGAAAGGTTAAAAAAAGCTAACTATCACAGTCGCGTTGCACGAAAAAAGCCATTTGTGTCAAAGGTCAATCGACAGAAGCAACAAGAACCACACAAGAACCTTTGCAAAAAAACTCTTAGACAAGCCCATTGAAAACAACTTGTATGGAGAAAACCTAATACTGCCCTTAATCCCGAAAATTTGAAAGCGACTGTAAAACACGGAGGTGGTGGAGTTATGGTTTGGGGCTGTATGTGCACCAAAGGGGTGGGAAGGTTGGTTTTCATAAGATCGACAATGGACCATAACATGTATATAGACATTTTAAAAGAAAATTTGAAGCCTAGCATCGAAAACTTGGGCTTGGGGCCCGAATACTTTTTTCAACAAGATAATGACCCCAAACATTGCGCCCACAACACTAAGCTTTGGCTACTATACAATACCCCAAAGCAACTTAAAACACCTCCACAATCGCCGGACTTGAATCCCATCGAACACCTCTGGGATTTACTGGAACGCAGGATTCGGCAACACAACATAACGTCGAAGGAAACGTTAAAAAATGTTATGATTGAGGAATGGGCCAAAATCAGTTCGGACGAAACGAAGAAATTACTGCACTCCATGCCTAAACGTTTAAGGGTGGTCATTAAACGTAAAGGTTATCCGACCTCATATTAATATAGAAACAATGATCTCATTTATGAATTTTTTATAAATACTGTCCTGACTTGTACGCAGACTTTTACATACCCGTTATTTGGAGAATTTTTAGTTTTGATTTTTTTCTGTAACTACTGTTTCTGTTTTGTTGAAGCATATTTTGTTAATAGAATTATATGTAGTTAATATACAAAATAAAAAAAAATCAAGTTTATCACATTAGATTATGACTCTTATTTTTTCAATTAAAGTATTACAAGTTTTTTGTACGCAGACTTCTGCTGCTGAGTGTATGTTGGTATTATCCATCATGAAATTGACGTTTACGGTAACTAAATAAATGAGATTAAGAAATACATTTATTTTTGGATCCGTTATTAATTTAAAAACGTTTTAAATAGTAAAAGTAATAAAAAACATTAATTTTAATTAATTAACAATTAGAAAATGAAAAATTAACGTTGAAAATTGAAATGTCAAAGTGACAAGTATGTCAAAATCTGATAAAAATTTTTGATTATTCTTACCAATTTTATATTTTTGCAATAATTTAATCATTTTTTTTAATAATTATCTCATTTTGAAAAATTTTGTAGATCAAAACGGTGCTTTTTGTTGGTTTTAATTATCTCGATTAATAGTTACTGGAAATGTCAAAATTTGATATAAACCCAATGTAATACCAACAGAAAATTTAAATGTTTGATGAACGAATTTATTTTTGAAAATGATTTTAATAATGGACACATTTATTGCAAAAATATAATTAAAGTAGTGAAGAGTATTAAATTTTAATTACTTTATATTTATTTAATAATTTTTTGCACTTTTATTAACAAGACGATAGTATTTCACACAATGTTTCTACCGGTTTCGGTTACGTTTAAACCATCTTCAGGAAATACATTTTTAAAAAATTTGTTGATCTTATTGACATTTTATTTTGTGATTCATGTCATGTTGTCTCAATGTGAAAAATTAAAATAGAATTAAAATAAAATAAAATTAAAATTGAATATTTCTCAAACCGCAATAACATTTTCCCATATTTCCCTTCCCAAAATCCTTTACAATAGATATTTGAACTTTTGGTTTGGGAAATATTCAATTTTAATTTTATTTTATTTTAATCCTATTTTAATTTTTCACATTGACACAACATGACATAAATCACAAAATAAAATGTCAATAAGATCAACAAATTTTTTAAAAATGTATTTCCTGAAGATGGTTTAAACGTAACCGAAACCGGTAGAAACATTGTGTGAAATACTATCGTCTTGTTAATAAAAGTGCAAAAAATTATTAAATAAATATTTAATTCAAGACGAAAAACATTCCTATAAAATAAAAAATAAATTTAATTACTTTGTTTATTTTAGAAAATTAAAAATGAATTTTCCGTTTGAATATTGAAAGATGAAATGTCAAAGTGACATAACTTAATGTCAAAATGTGATATTTTACATTAAATCTTTTATTTCTATGTTTAATAAATAAATCTCTTGATAGAGGTTTTATTAGGATGTGTGCAACATTTTAATCAGTAGGTAAATATTACATTTTGATAGTTTTATTATTTATTAATTCTTTAAGAAAATAATTTCTGAATTCAATATGTTTGGACTTCTGAATTTTCAAACGAATCTGCTACATAATTCCATCTGCTTTTGCAGCATAATCCTCTAATTTTCCTTTTAATAATAATGATAATGTTTACTCCGTGCGACGATAGCAACAAAGTTCCCAGCAACAAACTTTTACACATAATTTCCTATCTCATTTTTTAGCTAATATCTTCATTATTATTAGAGATAGTGAAAAACCTAAAAGCGCCATATTAAAACTTGATTTTTTCTCTATCTAAATCCTGGTTTTCATCTGCCGATATGTTGATACCAAGATCAATAAAAAAAGGACACCGCTCTGTTCTCAACCCTTCGTCTGTAAACGTTTTTTAACACCTTCCGTCTGTAAACGTGGGTCTTTCAAGTTCAGCCGATTTTTATGGCATTATGCATTTTAAAAAAATGATACAATTCATTAAATTCATTACTGTAGTCTTATAAGTTCATATTCTATCACATATTACGTTCTTTTTTATGTGGGGTCCATACAATATGTATCAACTTATTAGTAAATTTTTTACTTAAACAGTTTAGGTCGGACACGAAATACTCAGGTTTACAGACGAAAATGACTAAAGTTTAAGCCCTTGTGCAATTATTACCAAAAAAACACATCAAATTTGATGCGACTAACTCGCTACAGAAAAGTTGATGTCTCTCATTATACATTGTCTGTCACGTAAAATGGAATCTTTCGACACAGAACCATTTATAGTAGCAATCCAAAATCGTCCTGTAATATGGGACTCGCGTCTTTCAGAATTTTTAAATAAGGTTGCAAAAAGAAAGGCATGGGAAGAAATTAATGAGATATTTGATTCTGAATTTGTTCGAAAAACAAGAAAAGAATGCTTGTGGTAAGCTGTTTAATTTAATGAAATAAAAATATTTTATCTGAAAATATTTTATATAAAAATATTATATAACTAAGTGAGAGTATTTAAAATTTTTGAATCTTGCCACGGTACAGAACCTTCACCAGTGAAATAATCTGTATAAATGTTTCGGATTGTAGTACCATCTAGTTCTGATCTTCGAATTCCAACTAATTGTAAATTATCACTGGCAGGTGGATCTTGGAACCCAACTATACTCAAAGTGTGATCAAACTTATATCCATCACGCTTACGTATGAAATTGTGCAATACGCAACAAGCTAACAATATTCGTAGAAAAATCAATATTAACGGTGATTATTTAATTATTTAAAGGGCGGTTGAAAATTCTAAATTTGTTACTCAATATATCAAATGTACATTCAATATAACGCGTTGCGCGCGTTAAGCGGTAATTGTATATTCTCCTATTTCGTGGAAAATGTTTACCAGCGTATGGTCTTTGTAAGTGTTGTGATAAGGCAAATCCTTCATCACCAATAAACGAAAACGGTATAGGTATTCCATTGTTAGATATAGGTCTTGGTTGAGGTATGTTATAATTTCCTTGTCGTATCTTTCTTGTCCAATCGCTGGTGTCATGTATTGTTGAATCTGAGCTCTTTCCATAGCATCCAACATCTATATCTATGAAATTATAATTAGAGTCACATATTGCTAGCAACACAATCGAAAAAAATTGTTTATAATTGTAATATTCTGAGCCGGTATGACATGGTGTTATAATTCTTATATGTTTTCCATCAATTACTCCAATTATGTTAGGAAAATTAGCATATTCTGGCATGGAGATGTCTTTTAACTTATTCCATATTACTTTCACAGTTCCTTTAACAATTCTACGTGCAGTAGTATGTCCACATTTAAAATCTAAATGAAGATCTGTGAAATTACATCTAGTTGCCACTTTACAGTTTTTTAGTTGTTTAAACGTTGTTACATAATGTCCACTAAGTAATCTTTGTTTATTAAATGGGTGCTTCCAATATTGACGCTGCTTTTGCTGCTCACGTTTCGGCTGCTTTCGTAAAAGTAGCACCAAAGATAATGTGACGACTGTATCGATGCAAACACGCGACAATATCGCTACTGCATCGCTACAAAAAGCCGACGTGGGCGCGGGCCCTAATATACATATCTACACGCAGAGACGGCTAATTGTTCTTCCTCTAAATAACTTTCTTATACCGACATGAGAAAGCTTCGAAACCACATCTGTTCTATAAGAAATTTTCCCCTCTTTCTAAAGGTGTATGGAATGGCATGTTTTCGCGTTTGCACATGTGCGTTTTTCGCCTAAACAAGAAGATTCATTCGTTTTAGCCTCATTTAAACACCTTTGGGCTGATAACTTTCTTATATGGACAGGAGAAAACTCTGGCATCACATCTATCCTATAGAAAATGTCCCTCTTTCTAACGGTATATGATACGTGATGATTGTGCATTTGCACATGTGTATTTTTCGCAAAAAACGAGAAAATTCATTCATTTCAACCACTTTTAAACCCCTTCGAGCTGATAACTTTCTTATATGGACAGGAGAAAACTCTGGAACCACATCTATCCTATAGAAAATGTCCCTCTTTCTAACGGTATATGACACGCGACCATTGTGCATTTGCACACGTATGTTTTTCGCAAAAAACGAGAAAATTCATTCGTTTTAGCCACTTTTGAACCCCTTTCGACTGATGACTTTCTTATATGGACAGGAGAAAACTCTGTAACCACATCTATCCTGTAGAAAATGTCCCTCTTTCTAACAGTATATGACACGGACCATTGTGCACACGTGTGTTTTTCACAAAAAAACAAGAAAATCCCTTCGTTTCAAACACTTTTAAACCCCTTCGGGCTGATAACTTTCTTATATGGACAGGAGAAAACTCTGGAACCACATCTCTCCTATAGAAAATTTTCCCTATTTCTAACGGTATATGACACGGGACCATTGTGCATTTGCACACCTGTGTTTTTTGTCAAAACCGAGAAAATTCATTCGTTTTAGCCACTTTTAAACCCCTTCCGACTGATAACTTTCTTATATGGACAGGAAAAAACTCTGGAACCATATCTATCCTATAGAAAATGTTCCCTATTTCTAACGGTATATGACACGTCATGATCGCACGTTTGCACATGTGTGTTTTTTCGCCAATAATGAGAAAATTCATTCGTTTTAGTTACTTTTAAATACCTTCGGTCTGATAACTTTCTTGTATGGATAGGAGAAAACTCTGGAACCACATCTGTCCTATAGAAAATGTCCCTCTTTCTAACGGTAAATGACACGTGTCGATTGTGCGTTTGCACACGTGTGTTTTTCGCCAAAAACGAGAAAATTCATTCGTTTTAGCCACGTTTAAACACCGTCTGGCTGATAACTTTCTTATATGGACATGAGTAAACTCTAAAACCACATCTATCTATCCTCTAGGAAACTTTCATCTCTTTCTAATGGTATATGATACTCGGTGATCGCAAGTTTGCACACGTGTGTTTTGCAAGGAAAAGTTGTAAAAATGTAGAAAAAATTAAAGAAATATGATTAGAGACTTTAGTTCTGCGAGAAGTTATAAAGTAAATAAGAATGTTATCAGAACAAAACGTCGCAGGAAAGAAATACAAAATTGAAAATAACAATACATATATATATATATTTGGATGTTTGAAGAAATTCTTCCACGATGTAAAGCATCCTATCCATTAATAAACGCTTCACTTGCTTCTTAAGCCGCATTGACACGTTACTCTCATTGAGACAAGCAATAATCTGCTCACACTCGTATGTTGGCATCCGATCAGGACTAGGATCGCATTTAATTCTTACGAGCTAATTCGAATAGTAATTGTAGAAGAAAATGGCGCTAAATGAAAAACAACCAACGTTTCACACTAAAAGAAAGTGGAATGAACGTGATTCGCTTAAACTGTACTAGGCAGAAGTTCTTTGGAATTTAAGATTATTAAGTTATTGAATACACCTTCTACCACAAAGTAACTTTTAGAATTGATTCTTCGGTGCTCTGATTCTGGGTATAGTTGTGGCTTTCCCGAACCTTAAAGTGTTCAATAGACCAGCTCTTTCTTCAACGTGGTGTTGTTTTGATTTGCCAATTGTATAGTGCATAACCTCAAAGGCATTTTCACCTATTCTTCCTGCTTATGAGAGGCAATAGTTAAAATTTTTTTCCGTGGTCGTGAATGGCAGACGGTTCCATGAAATAATGTATTAGTGGTAATGCTTCATCTCCTAATAGCACATCCTAATCAAGGAATTTTAGCGTACATCAATATGTATACAAAATAGTAATTGGTATCAACAAAGGCACGGTGCTAAAATAGCCTTTGTAATTAAAGAAATCACCGCACCAAAAGACCATTCTTCTGGTGTTTTTGGAATCTGAAATCAATAAAAATGATCACCAGAAAAATAACCTATTTTCTTCTTTTAGGTGGTATCAGATTCTAATTGAGATAAGTTCTGCAGATTATTCAGCAAATTCTTCTCCTATATACCAATTCCTAGATTCTATCGCTCATTCAACTTCGCTTTCACTAGAAGAATAACATAACCAGCGTCACTCTCTACAGTTTCAGGTTTATGTGACCTTGAACAAACGTGGAACGTATTGAAAAGTCTATTGAAAAACTACAGATTTTAAATTTTCTAATTTTGGTAAAAATATTGCCAGTTAGCTTAGATAACTGCCAACTATGGATGCTTTAGATTTTCAAACAGAAATTTTTTATATAGTGAAACGAAGATGACAATCTATTCATCAAAAGAATAAAATGTAAATGCAAATGTACAAAGAGTCATCTTTAAACATACCAAAGGTCACAATGGAAGTTTTATTCGTGCAGGTAAAGCAGGTCTCATAAGAGATAGATTTTAGTATGTGGACCTGAACAAGTTCGATACCGGTCTGTCTGGAGTTCGATAAAATATTATTATTAAAGTAATGTTAAAATATTGATTCCCTCACGGTGCGTCACGCATGACACATCGTGACCCGTAATTCACGTAATTTGCACATCTTTAGTCTACGAATGGATGTGAAGCTCAGAGTTGTAGCTTTTTCTATATTTGATACCAATCTGATACTGATGAACCAATTTTCGATTTTGTTTATTCCTTCCGCTTTTTTTGTACATATTTCGACAGTTGTTTTTCCCGATACTATTGAAGCTGTATCGTGAGCAAAAATCAGAGTCATGATATTTACATTGAATGATTTATTCATATAGATTATGAAGAATAACGGTCTAAGAACACTACCATTCCATTCCACATATTGGTCTCGATCTTGTAGATAGGATTTGATGAGTTGGGGAGCGACACCATGACACCCATAATACTTAATTTTGTTTAAAAATATAGAATGAGTCGTGCAATAAAACCCTTTAGTGAGATCAAAGAAGTATGCTTTACAACGTTATTAGTCTTCAAGGCGTCCCTATACAAATTCGATCAAGTTCTGAAGGCACTGGCTGTACTGCAGTTTCCTCTAAAACCATATTGAGTACTTGTGAAGTAGCTGTTTTTTTTTTCAAAGAATTTTATTATCTGTAAAGCTAAGATCTTTTATACCACCTTAGAAAATGCGGGAAGTACAACAATAAGTCGATAATTGTTTGGATTTTTATGATCGCCTTCTGAAACACCGGAACCACTCTCGCAAGCTTCATTCAGTGATAATATCAGATAACTCTTGAGAAGATTTACACTTATTCCAAAAAGGTCTAAAGGTTTAATATTTATGTGTCGGAGATGCGAATTGTAAGGAATAATCTGTAGATAGGTTGTTTACCAAGGATACAGGTATACCGGCAAAAAAGTTATTAAAGGCATCGGGAGATAAAGCATATTTCTTTGATTTGATATAAGTAATTGTTACAATAATTGTTGGTGTATCTGGTCTTTTGCGGTAGTCTGTTTGGTGGGAAAACAGATATCAAAATTGTAAATATTTACATAAATATAATGAAAAATATCTTAAAAAAATAATATAATAAAGATGGATGTAATTAAAGTGGTAAAGCTTGTGAAGAAACCTTTAAAAACGTTCCAGGTTAAAGGTTCCAAATTATAACCAATAAATTTGTTAATATCATCTTAAAAAATGAAGGATATCATAAATTAGTAGCTATGTCTCTATTAAATAGTCCCAATAAAAATTATAGCGATGAATAAGTATCCAGCAATGAATATATGATACTTATTAAAAAATACGTATTAATTGTTTTTGTTTAGTTTTATATTAACTATAAGAAAGTTATATATAGACACATTTCTACATATTTTTGCATATTTTTTGCATATTTCGAATAAAAAACTTACGTATTTATGTGTATGTTTCCTACAATTTGACTGAATAAAAATCCCAGCTCTACTTATTGGTAGCATTACCCATATAAATATGCCACTTTTATAATTTATTTTAATTTTATTACTGTTGCCTTATTGAACAAAAAAAAGCAAAAACAAACGTCAGTGTCACATTTATTTCAAAACAATAAAATAAAATTCGCTGTTAATGTTGCCAAGTTTACAACAATTTGGTTGGTATTATAAAACAGTTATTTACGTAACCAGTTATGAAATGACTAATTTTGTTTAACGAATGTAATATTTGTCAAAACAAGTGAGCGTCTTTTGTAAATTACGGGAATTAAACGTTAAATTATTATATTAAATTTGCAGTATCAAAACGTATTAAGGAGATACAAAATTTTATCTAACCCAGCTTATAAATTTAACAGAATCACACGAATCAAATCTGACAACGCCGTAAGTTTGGCATATTCTTTGTTTACCATAACTTTTTGTTGAATTCCAAAAATTACGTCTTTGAAAAAGAAAAGAAATTATATAATAAAAAAATTGAACTAGAAAGGTTCAAAAATGAAGATGAAAATTGAAATTTTAAGAAAGAGCTCAATAAAAACTAAAATTTTTTACAAATTGTTTTTATGTAATTACATATAATATACTACTATTATAACAAAATATGGTTTAAAAACGTTATATAACAATCCAAAAATATAAAAAAAAAAGTTTTTATACGAACACAAATATTACATTAATAATACAAAATAATCACTTAACCATGTTAACGTTTTCGAATAGATGCATTTCATTGGTTGATAATTAGCCTGCAGTGTAGCCAACATTGACCGGGGCCGGTTAAGAACAAGCTAATAAACGGGAGGTTAAAATCCTGATTTAAAACGCGACGATGTTCAACCTTCGGTTGACTTCTCAACCGGAGGTTTGATAACCGCCGGTCAACGTCAACTTTCATAAAACCGGCCCTAATTGAGTGTTTTGCGATGAAATGAAAAATAAAATTGAAGAAATTACGCACGGTGTTTGTAAACATTTATTACCCTCTAAGTATCTAAACCGTTCTGAAGGTATATACCTTATTTCAAACATCGATTTCGTTTGAAAAAATGATCTTCGATTTTGAAGAATATGCAAAACTTACAGTACATGTAACGATTGCAACTTATGAGTGCTTACGAGATTGCCGATGGGAAATAGACTTTTACGTTCTATGAACAAAAGAATATTGTGGTGAGGTCGGCACTGAAACGACTTCAACTTCCGGTATTTACCGCTGCCACCAGAAGGACTTGAAGGACTTCTACCTAATCCTATCTATTCATATAAGATTAAGCAAACAAGATTATGGCAAGCGCGTGGTCACTATTTCAGAACCGTGGGTTCTTGCACTAAGGCTCTCAGGAAAAGTGAAATCAAACAACAAGTGTTCTAACCATACTTAATTTATATTTACAAAGATACCGATCATAGAATGCATACAAAAAATAATTAATCTTAACGAGAAACTACCCACGTGATTGAATGATACCCTACTTAAGAGATAAAAAATGACCTTTATGTCAAAAAAGGAAAACACAATTGTGAAAATTTATCACTTTTTATAAGTGATAGGGAAAACTGGCAAACATACTATTCCGATCTGGTGGTCTCGTTGATAGATCGGAACCTGAACTCTATTGGAATTTTCTCGGGATAACCCGGGAAAACTTCTCCGCCACACACATAACACATTTTCAAGTGGAACACAATTTCCAACACCACGCGGTTGCCCTTAAGTAATCTCGGGTATTGGAGGAGTGCAAAACCTTCTTGAGGCGTCAAGAATCCAGAATATGGGACGGATATTTTATAATAATTTTCCGAGCGAATGGCGGCGTTTGTGGAAGGGAAGAATTCCTCGATCACTAGACCTGAAGATAACATCCGCCACTAGCTAATCCCAAAAATCGTCATGTAATTTCCAGACAGTGGGAACCATCAAATTCTACGTGATCTAACGTCTAAGTCTTTAACGACTTCTTCGTGTCGATCTGCATCTCTCCAATCAAACTGCGAATACATAACTTTGGATGTCGAAAACTTGAGACGTGATTTTTGGCTTCTAAAATAAAAAGGTTGCGCGCTAGGAATTTCTAATTCGGATGGTTTATTCCCAAAACCATTAACCTAATTATTATAATATCGTTTTGACCGTCACTAAGTACTACGTAAAAGTGAAGTTTTAATGGCAGTTTTCGGAAAAAGTTATGTACATTGTAAGTCCGGTAGGTAACTTGTAACAGTACTAGTTGGATATTACAGACGAGGCAACGAAAAAATTGTTTTGAAAGTACTGTTATGGGCCCTTCACTATGGCTTATTATGGACCACTGCGAGTCATCGCCATTGTGTAGAGAGATGATGGTCTGAAGTGGCTATAAGTAATGGATAATAGTGTTGGTAATAGCAAAGATGACTTTGAGAGCAGACGGACATCGCACATCAAAGTGCTCCATCTTGCGCCATCATTCTGGGCAACCATTTGGGTACAAACTTTTAAACTGAATTGGAGTGTTCAATTCGGTGGGTCATCTAGACTATACCACTATGTGGAAGCAAAGATGCTGACCATGATCGATGCTGGTCAACATGACCACCATGCTAGTAACCCATTATGAGCCATAGTGAGGAGGAGTCATTACAAGTTCCAGGGACGCGTCATATGGGCAAGATCGTGTGGCGCATATAAATAAATCGGATAAACCGGAAATGAAATTGTACTATTCTTCTATTTAAACATTAAACAAAATTGTCCCGAAAAGTGACATAATAATAATAATTTACCCTTCTTGGTTATAGAACTTCAAGCCGCAATAAGAGGACATAAGAATGAGAATATGATTAAGAGGGACTTATAGCAAGCACTCATGAAAGAAGAGCAAAAATTAAAATACATCAACAATGAAGAATAGGTACAATGAAGACTATTAGTAGTATAAAGGAGAGAATTAATGAGAACAACCTTATAATTACCCCAGCCGACAAAAATGCGGGAATGGTGATTATGAACAAGAACGAATATATCAATAAACCAAAAACATCATCACGAAATCGGAAAGCACCGTTAAGAAATATCTGGGTAACTCTAATACTTTAATTAATATGAATTAAATGAATTAAAATCCCTAAATTTTACACACTTGTTAAATTACACAAAGAAAACAACCCTATAAGACCGATAGTTTCTCCCATTAATTCCAATACTCATAAACTTGCCAAAGCACTGGTTGCTTTTTTCAAAAAAGTGATAAATTTCAAACCTAAACATACCATTTCTGACCGTTATCAATTGACTGAGTTAATTAGTAAATTAAGACTTCCCCAAGAGTTCAAAATCTAATCTTTTGACATAACTAATCTATATACCATCATTCCAATCATAGAAGCCTTAGAAATAATGAAAAGAACTTTAACAAAAGAGATAAGTGATAAGGACGATGCTAATAACTTTTTCAATATTTTAAAACACTGTCTTAAATAGAACTTCTGTCAATTCAACGACGAATATTACACGTTATCGGATGGGTTGTCTATAGGCTCTCCCTAAGTAGCCTTATAGCTGACATCCTCAATAAAATTGAATGTGACAAGATTCTTAGTGACTCAATCCTTACAAAGAAGACATCATTTTTTGGACAAGATATATCGATGATATCTTCGTTATTACTGAGAATGAACTGAACATCAACAACTTACACAAATACATCATTGATCTACATCCCAATTAACATTTTATACTCGAACTAAAAACAGATAAAAAACTTAATTTCCTATACTATACAAAGAACAGAATGCGGTATCGAATTTAAAATCTATTGCAAACCAACACAAACTGACGACATTATTCCTTTTGAATCATATCATGAAGATAACTAAAAATGAATTCATCATAATACAACAAATAGCATTAAAGAACGGTTTCTTCCAACGTAGCATACAGAGAACTTTCAACAAAGCCGGAGAAAAATATATACTTACACAAGGCACTTCGTTAAGTAATACCAACCAGATTAACAATAATATATATCGAGCAATTAACTATCTAGGACCAATATGTCGAAAATTAAAAAAAAGATCTTCAAACTTAAACTTAAAAAAAGAAATTCAATTAAAAATATATTCACCAATAATAAAGACACAGAGCATAAAACTCGTGTAGACTCTAGCTTTGGCCAACACTCATATTTAAAAATTACGACTTTGACGAAACCAAAAACGTTACGATTTTACACCAACTAAATAAAAGTTTTTACATAGAAACTTTCTAGAGTTCTATGAAATAAATAAATTCATAAAAACCAATCCTAGTATCGAAAACCTCAACGAACAGAATTTTCCTTTTAAAGAACCACTTTATGAGTGCTTGCGGGACCTTTTCTCTTGAGTAGGAACAGAAAGAATAATATAACAAATAGCACAAAACAGTCATACTAGTATAGTAGTTTGATACCTGCAATTTTCTCATTACCTTACCCTTAACCTCTCCCCCATTTATTTTCACTTTTCTCTTCCTCTGAACAATTGTTTGGTATTTTTATTCGATCGATTGTTTAAGTTGAATTACTTTGTATTTTTACATTAAAACTTGTAAATCAGTTTAGTCCGTTATAATTTTTCTATTTAAATTCATTCTGTTTACATTCTGTTCATTTTGCTGTTCACTTTTTTACCGATTTAACATAAAAGTAGATTTAACTTGAATTAAGGAAAAAAGTTTTTATTACGTTCTCCAACCACGCTACATTAAATTCTTTTTGGTTATTCATTACTACATGGTGTTTTAGTGACTCGGGACACAAATTAAAGCACATATAATAATAATATTAATAATAGAATTTATTGGCAGTTGTAAATTTACAGTAGTACATTACTCATACATTAGTAAATTGTGATAGATAACTGTGTCAATACGACTAAATCGCCAATGCCATAGGCATTTAGGATTATTTTTTTCTTTTAGCCTTTTTAATAATAAAAGAAGCATATAACAAACAAAAGAAAAGTTTCTTAATCCTAATTGAAAAAAAAGAAAAAGTATTAATGATAAATTTTAAACTCATTAAAGTGGTAAGCCACTGATTAAATACAAATTAAATTTAGAATAAGATAGAATTAAAATTAAATGAAGAATAAAAATAACAAAAATGAACAATATTTTATAAATTCGATTAATGTAAATAATGGATAAACAACTTAATATACTAAAGATCTCAAAGTCTTCTACACAAGCTATAGTCTCGCACTACCGGATAAATTAAATTATTAAATTTATTGGCCATATTGTAAGAAAAAGAACGTTGGAACAACTCCAATTTGTGGTTAGGTATAGAGACCAAGTTAGGGTGTCTTATGTTTCGTGAATGTTGTTGATGTCTGATCTGAATCCTATTGGATAGATACGGAGGCCGCTTTGTACGCAAGACATTCAAATAAAACGCTATTTCATGCACTAGTCGTCTATTTTTCATATTTAGAGAATCAGATCACCTAAGGGTCTCTGACACACCACGTCTTCCTCGTATACCACACGTTAGTCTTAGGCAAGAATTTTGCCAGCGTTGAGTGCGATTCGAACATTGGTTGGTTATGCAATTATTGTAAATTACATCACAGTATGTGAACTTCGATAACAGTAAAGAGTCGCAAAGCAGGCGCTTGGTATCGGAATCAAATAGGTGCCGATTTATATATATTGATTTTAATGCACTAATCGCCTTTATATATATATATATATATAGAAGATGAACGGATGATACCTCGGATCAACCAAAACACATATATATATATATATATATATATATATACATTATCGCCTTTATTATATATACATAGACGACGAGTGTTCTTCAAATCGAAGAGAGTTATCAAGAAGTAGGCCCAACTTAGATACAGTACAATACAAGTTAGATACATTGACAGACACAACTACAGACGGTAAAAGAGATTCTCTGATTTGTTTTGAGCAAAAAACTATCAACTAGATTTAGCAGGGTTTAATGTAAGATTTAACATAGTTGCATGGCAAAACAATCTATCAATATCTTCATTTAGACTTTTTAAGGATGTGGCGAACTCGTCGGGCTTAAATGACAAATACACCTGAGTGTCATCAGCGTAAAGGTGGTACTTACAATAACTAATTATCTTCGAGATGGAAGTTGTATATAGACAAAATAATAATGGGCTTAAAATAGCACCCTGTGGCACTCCATGGGTGAGGATCGCCGCAGTAGACGTTTAACCATTAAGCTTTACTCTCTGAGTTCTTCTATGGAGGTAAGACGTAATCAGGTCCACAGCCGAGCCGCACATTCCCATTGATCGCATTGTAGATGCTAAGGTAAAGTGATCAACAGCATCGAATGCGCGACTGAAATCAATAAGAACCAAAACTTTTATTATTCCTTCGTCCCATGCAGAAATAATATCATCAGTCAAATGAGATAAGGCAGTCATGCAGCTGTAACCCCGACGAAATCCTGATTGGAAAGGCGACAATATAACATTATCAGTCACGAACTTCCGCAGCTGCACCTCGAGACATAATTCGAACATCTTCCCGAGGGCGGGTAATATGCTTATCGGCCGCAGATCTCTGAGGTCTTCAATATGTGACGATTTAGGAATAGGTGTTATAAGAGCTTCCTTCCATATAGTAGGGTATGTCGAAGTTTCTATACAAAAGTTGAATATATGGAGTGTACAATCCAAGAGCAGAGGAAGGAAAATCTTCAACATACGCAGATTAGTACCATCACATCCTACTGAGGTACTCTTCAATCTCTTAAACTATGTCTCCAGACGAAAGTGGTTGGAATGAAAATGTAGGTGATTCACTAGGTGGAGGGCTATTGTTAGGTAGGGTACTTACAGGAAGAGAAGGGGAGCTGATAAATGATTGTTTAACAACTCGACATCACTTAAACTAGATGGGATAGTAGAATTTTTCGCTTTTCCGATCTTAAGCTTATTAATTATATTCCACATGGCTTTACTATCTTTCTGATTAGAAGCAAATTGAAATCGGTAAAATGCACACTTTTCTCTTTTGATTGCGCGATTGGTTTCATTACGCACTTGTTTGTAAAAGTCATAATGATTTACTTGTTTAGATTTTCGATATCTTGTAAGAACTTTGTCACGACACTTCATCATCAATCTGATTTTATAAGTGAGCCAAGGCGCAGGGGGCCGCTTCTTTTTAATTCGCTTTATCGGAGCCTGAGCATTAAAAATATTGGTGATGTTAGTAAAATCGACCTTCAAATCGACGTTATGCAAATCATAAATCAGAAACCAGGGAACTTTATATAAATCATTTTCAAATTGCTCATAATCAAATTCGTTATATGACCTAAAGATATATTCAATATTGTTAGGCGGTGGTGGTGTTAAGTTTAAAGAACACTGTATTCCAAGGTGGTCAGAAATAAGATTGATGAATGTAGAGGTCTTGATTAAAGGTGCATCATTTCGAACTCATTATCAAGAGATCGATCAAAGTGCGCGAATTGGGAGTTATTCGAGTTGGTTCTTCAATATACTGACTTAAGTTAAAAGAGTGTAGTAAAGCAAGGAATTTTCGAGTTAGACCGTCATTCGAGGATATACTAGAGTTAAAATGATGATGATTCGTGTAACAAGTTTTGGTCTAAACCAATGACTGGCGAAGTTATAGGTCAACAAAGTAAAGAAATTTTAACTGATTTCCGCGCCCCAAACTTACTCATCCAAATATTCTCTTACGGCATTTGTGCTGTGCGCAGGTGCATCATTATGCAAATATCACATTGTTGTTCTGGTACTTAGCGGAACATCTTCTCAGTTTCTAGAAGGTTGTCAAGTCTTTCTAAATGTTGACATTCAAGTCTTGAGGGCAAGAAAGCTGGCCCAATAATTACATCGCCCACAATTACAGTCCAAACATTTAATGATGTTTGGGTTGATCCACTATTGGATTTTCATCCGCCCAACTGTGTAAATTCCTTAGATTTATTATTCCATTTTTTGAAAAAGTGGGTTCATCGGCAAAAAGAACTTTTTCTAAAAATCGATTATCATTTTCCATTTTTTCTTGCATTTTCCTGCAATACTCCAACCTTATTAGATAATCAGTCAACCGAACTTCCTGAACTGATGGTATGGACGAAGCTGCCGTTGTCGAAGAATACACCTTTCCGTGGTTTTTGATGTTCTAAAATAACCAGCCATATCCGCTGTACTAGCTGTACTATTTTCTTCTACATAGTTTAAAACGGTTTCTTCAAGTGCAGGAGTTCGAACTGATCTTACGTTGCCATTATTCGTTAAATTAGGTTTAAACGACCTATTTTCTCTTAATCGCCTTTCAATTCTTAAAAATGTTTTTCTGTTGGGTGCCCTTTGGTTCGGAAATTTATGCTGTTAAAGATTAACAGCCGCTAAACTATTCCCAAAACATTGGCCCAATGTTAAAATCATATCGGTTTGTTCACTAAACGTATAATTTTCCATTTGGAACGATTTTTTAAAGGTTTTGTTCAACTGATTAATTGTTAAACGATTGTTAATGGGATGGCTTAATTTGTAGGGCAATTGTTACGAGTTAGAGTTTTTTTTTATTACCATTATTCCCGGGGTCCAACAATTTTGGATTTAACTCAAAAACGGTAAATTTTATATAAATTTCGTAAAAGTAATAAAAGTTTCTAAAATAAATTTTCTATTGGAAGGTGCTAAAATAAGTGTAGGGTTACGAGCCAATAAATGTTCTGAGTATATAAATTTTGTGAACACCCTGTATAGTATGGTTCCCGTGGATTGATTTAACTCACACCCTCACTAAGTATTCCAATTGCTGCTGGTTTACACGGTATCAAATTTCAGCGCTCTACCTTTAACAGTATTGAAAATATTTAGAAAAATCAGTTAAAACTTCTTAACTTTGATGAGGTCATCAAAGTTCAATCACAGCCATTTATTGGTTTAAACCAAAAATGGTTACACGAATCATCATCGTTTTCACTCTAGTATGTGGTTTAATTTGTGCTCCGAGTCACCGAAACATCCTGTATATTTAGAATATAAAAGGAACGAATTTCATCACTTTTAAAAATAAGGAAAACAAGAGTCTTAGACAGATACACCAACAGAAACTCTAATAAATTTACCTTAACAAGTATTACAGAAAAAAAACGCACTAATTTTATTCACAAACCGTTTATTAATTTAAATATAAATGTCAATTATAAAATAACAAACATCTTAGAATCATGTTTTACAAACTATCCATATTAACAACGTATATCTCTTGTTGTATTAGCCCCAAAACGTCAGAATATTTTTCCGCATTCCCAAGTTCGAGATTATCGGCTTTCTCCAAAAAGTAAATCAAAAAATTATTATCTATACAATCACCCAGCTCGTTTTGATCCAACAAATCCATATTTTTATGCGACGGGATAATCCCCTGCATTACATGCTTCGTCAAGTTCTTCTTAACACCCAGCAAACTCCCGATATTCTCCATCAAATCAATGAACCTAGTGGGGAAGCTAATCGTAAAATTCGTTTCCATAAAAAAGCATTTCTTCTTCGACATATCGATAATAATCGTAATATTCTTATCAAAATCATGAATGTATTTAACGTTGCGATCGAGGTGGTATTTCCCGGAATGAGTGGTCGAATTTTTGTTGACCAGCATCATATTTTTTGAGTTTTTTGCGTTACGTAAAGCGCAAATGAGTCGGTCTTCGTTGTGGCCATGTTGGTAGAGGTATAAACTGATGGATCTTCCTATTACCATCAAAGCAATCGTTATTAATATGATTCCAACGGCTAAATAAGCTGCGGTTTTTTGGTTCTTTTTGAACGTCTTCGTTCGGACGTCGCTTTCGACGTCTTCCGGAGGTTGATAAGATTTCATTTTTAATTCACTATAATTTAATGATTTTTGATAAATAGTGATGTTGTCATAAATTGGCATTTATTAAAAAACAAATTTTTGGGATGAAAAGTTTTAGTAATCCATGTAATGTATGATATAGGTGATGTAGCGAATTCATTATAATTAATTTGAGTAATTAATTAACAGTTGATTACATATGAATATAATACTATACCTTATACGCGAGTACTGTTGAATTTAATAATTAAAAAATAATTTAAATAATCGTATGTATTGACGTAGTAATTTTAATTTTTTGAGGTTGGCAGTAAAAAGATTCAACGTCAAAGATTATTTAATTGTTATAAATAAGTTTTTTACTTAAAATAATCAAACAGAAAGCAATTTTACTAAAAAATAAGAAAACGTAAGTTAAATGCACTTACTTAAAAACTTTTTTAGTTCAAAATATAATCGTATTAATGTTATGAACAAAAAATTGACGTTTATATTTTAACATTTTTTTTCTTTCAACCTAGATTCGTTAATATTAGTAATTACATGAAGAATACTTGGTTTAAAATCGTGTTTAAGCAGGAATTATCCTTAATTTGTAATTCTTTGATTAAAACGACAAAATATTTTAAGATTTAGTGACATTTCAAAAGGTAAGAATGGGTAAGAATAGTCTCGATAGGGCATTTATGGGTGTTATGTACCGGTTTTTATACACCATTGAATTTTTCAACTAGTGCTATTCGACAAACAACGTGCAAACTTATTGTAGTTTTTAAACATTTTTAAGCCCTTAAGGGCTTTTATTGTTCTCTATGAACAAGAAAAGGACCTCCGATCATTTATCCCCTCCCATCAAGGAAATCAACAAGAGGTACTCATGGGATCCCACAACACTTTTATACCAAAATAAATACGCCGCTTTAGTGGATATCTCCGATGAGAATAAAAACGATGAAAATAGGGGGCGCAATGGCTCAGCGTGTTAACTCTCGAGTTAACACGCAGACGTCCCGGGTTCGTATCCCGGTGTAATCACGTTGGGTCGCCCCCCGTCCTTCGGAGGGGACGTTAAGCCGTCGGTCCCGGCAACCAGTCGTTCATCTCTGGCTGTCGTTATCACTATGTGTGTAAGGGGTTTGAACAAAAATGGCTGAATGCGCGTTAGCGCCCTGGAGGCCACCGGCACCTCGTAGGACCCCACGAGGATGTGGTGGTATCCTGGAGCGGCACCTGACAGGGGCGAACCCACACTGGGCCTGTGCCATAGCACGCCCGGTTTGGTGGGGGGTCGGTCAGGAAGCGGAATCAGCCAAAAATCGAGTTATATACTCGCATTTTAACATCTCAAACCTCTTAGAGGGAGCCAGTGTACAAGGGGCCCGTTGTGGCCTAGGTGCCGCGTATAGAATACGCACTCCTCACTCCATACATACATACATAAATACGCCGCTTTAGTGGATATCTCCGATGAGAATAAAAACGATGAAAATAAAGAACAAAGAATTCCCCCTATTTTTATCCATGGTGCTCTAAACCATCAGCAACATATAACTGACTTGAAAACGAACATAAATCACTGTTTCACTACTACGTACAAAAACTCAAATACCAAGGTTAACCTATCTCATGCTGATGATTACAGAGCGATCGCTAAATTCTACAAAGCGAACAAAATCCTGTTCCATACCTATCAAGATCCTTCTAACAAGCCACTTTCGGTGATCTTACGCAGTGTTCCGATATCAATAACCAATCAAGAAATCAAAACCGAACTGAAACAACTAAACCTACCAGTCATAAGAGTCACTAGACTGCTTAACAAGTCGAAATATCCCGTTCCTTTATGTTGATCTAGAAACCTCAGAAAACGCCAATGAAATCTATCAAGTCAAGGAAATCTGCAATGCAATCATCACGGTAGAAGCCAGGAGGAATTCCCAAAGGATTCCCCAATGCCATAACTGCCAACGTTACGGACATGCAGAAAATTACTTTTCAATGAGCCCTAGGTGCGTCAAATGCGGTGAAAATCACAACCACAGTATCTGCAAAAAGCTTCAAGCTGACCCACCCAAGTGTGTCAACTGTGGCCAAGATCATCCAGCAAGCTATCGAGGCTGTAAAATTCATATCGATTACCAGAACAAATACCATCGTCAAACAACTCCAATTCATCCTGCGCAAAAAAACACAGAACTCACAAACAATACCTTCAACAAAAAGCAATATCAGGAGTTACGCATCGACAGTCAGTCAGAAAAGAACGTCTCCTTCAGTCCAAGTAGAGAATCAACTAAATCAACAACAATTCTCAGAATCAGAGGCACCTCTCTTAACCGACATCCTCTCCTATATTAACTTTATACCACAAATCAAATCATTCGTAATAAACCATCTACTCCCACATTTAATTCACGCCTAACCTAACAGATATACATAACCTAACCATCATGAATTTCAACGCCAATGGTATTAAAAAACAACGAAATCTTCTCATTGCGTTTTTGGCTCGCTATCAGATTGATGTAGCTTGCATCACGTAAAACACACCTAGCTCCAAATGAGACCTTCCGAATAGCAGGCTATAATGTATATAGATCAGATGGGCCATCCGCTCCAGCAGCAGGAGGGGTGGCGATTATAATTAAAAAACAAATTCAACACTACCAATTTAGCTGTAAAACCACCGCTATTGAAGTAACGGCAATAGTAATTCAAACAAACAACTCAACCCCAGTTAATATCATTTGCGGATACAAACAACCTAACAAAAAACTATTAGAAACTGATATAAGTTCAATGTTATGTAACTCTATACCTACCCTACTTATTGGAGATTTTAACAGCAAGAATAAACTCTGGGGATGCAGAGCATACAATCCATCGGGACTAAATCTGGAACTATTAGCAACCAAGTACGGTTTTTAAGTGCACTGCCCAATGGATTTTACCTACTATCCTTATAGAAGCGACTATCAGCCGGATATACTAGATATAGTACTAGCCAAAAATATTAAAATCCAGCTAAATCAGTGTGTAATAAGAAAAAAATTCCAAAACTTATCAATGGATTCATCAACTGGGCAGAGTTTGGAGATTCACTGAATGATCACGATTTTAACTTACCAACTTCAGCTAATCCGAATGAGTTAGATACAAAAATCCGTTTGCTGACTTCAAAGATTAAGTAAGCAGCTGTATCATCAACGAAACCCTTCAAAAAGAATACTTTAAATAACTACAACCTCCCCCCTAAAAGCATATTGGACCTAATCAAGGAAAAACGAAATGTTCGACGTGAATGGCAACAGATGCGTAATGCAGAAATAAAAACTACTCTGAAGAGACTAACTCACACCATTACTCAGGAATTAGATGCTTATAGAATCAACAATTATAGAAAACTCATCGAAGGTTTTGAAGGAAGTGGCCCCGGATTGTGGAAGACTACTAGGAAAATAACACGAACATTTGAAGAAATACCTACCCTAATAGTCAATGAAACACCAGTATTCTCGGACGAAGACAAAGCAAACACCTTTGCGGAATATCTGGAAGAATGTTTTCAACTAAATATGAATAAAGAGAATATTCGTCACATTACCACAATCCAACAGTATAATGAATCCCATCTACTAACGTCAACACTAACAGAAAACGATAGAATCTCATTACAAGAACTAAAGGCAGAAATAGCAAACCTCACCACCAAAAAATCTCCTGGCCTAGATCAGATACCTAATAAAGTCATAAAACATCTTCCAGAGCAATTACTGATCCACATCACAGGAATTTTTAATCGTTGTCTGGAAATTGGTTACTTTCCGGTAGTATGGATAAAAGCGCAAATCCTAATGTTCAGAAAGCCACACAAAAACAATACGGACCCAGCCAATTATCACCCAATCAGTCTTCTGTCATCCTTATCTAAACTATTTGAACGAATTATCAATCATCGAATACAAGAAGAGATAAGCCTTCTCAAAATAATCCCAAACATACAGTACGGATTTTGAGGGGGACATTCCACGGTTCACCAACTAGCAAGAATAGCATAATATATTGAGGAAGGTTTCGAAGCTAAAAAGTTTACAGCTGCAGTATCGCTGGACGTAGCGAGAGCTTTTGATTCTGTTTGGATTGAAGGCTTAAAATACAAGCTCTATCAAACGGGACTAAGTAATTATTTACTTGCTATACTGTTCTCTTTCCTGGAGGAAAGAACCTTTTCTGTCACCATTAATGGATACTTTTCCAGCACTCGAAGAATCCTTGCAGGTGTCCCGCAAGGTAGTAGTTTATCCCCTACTCTATTCAACATCTTTATGCACGATATCCCGACAGACGTAAACTTCGAAATGGACAAAACGGCATACTCATCGATGCTATTGAGATACTTCAAAGGTCAGTGGACAAAATTCAAATATGGCTATCAAAATGGGCCATTATGCTCAATGCCAGTAAATGCCAGTCTAAGATCTTTTCGCTAAGACCTTATCGAAATGCACCTTGCATTATTATAAACGACCAAGAAATACAGTGGAAAGTAAAAGATGATGCTATGAAATACCTCGGAGTCCTCCTTGATCACCGCCTCACTTGGAAACTGTTCTTTACAAAGCTCTCATCAGGCCACTAGTAACTTACGCCTGACCAGTTTGGAGCAATTCATCAACTTCAAATATGAGAAAAATTCAAACCCTACAAAACAAACTCTTCCGGATCTCAGTGAACGCGCCGTGGTTTGTAAGAAATGAGGAGCTGCATAAAGACTTAAACGTCCCAACAATCAGGGAATTTATTAGGAAATTAACTAAAAAATTTTTTAACAATCTCAGTAAGTGCCTAGTGCAGTTCAACACCAAGTAGGTCGCCACCAAATCCACACGCGTTTAAAGAGGAAACTTCCCCAAGACCTAATTTCATTAGATTCGGACTAGCAGTTCCAGCACGGAACTTACATTTTTTGTAATTCATAATATTTACATGTAATTATTTATTTTTTTGTATCAACACAACTACGAAAAACAGTTATTCTTGAACTGGTTTAATCTTCAAATAAAAAAAAAGGTAAGAATATAATTTTACAATTTAAAATCAATTTTATTAATAGATATATCAAATTTCATTTTCTTATTTTAAATTTTTACTTAAAATCGCAATTAATTAATTAAAAATATGAAATAATTCGATTATTTACTCAAATTTTGTTATGTAGTAATTTCAATTTTTCACATAAACGTCAAAGATTGTTTAATTGTTATAAATACGTTTTTTTCTTAAAATAATCAAAGATAAACCCATTTTACTAAAAAAATAAATAAATGTAAGTTAAATGCATTTATATATGTAATAACTTTTTTAGTTCAAAATATAAACATATTAATGTTATGAACAAAAAATCAACATTTATATCTTAACATTTGTTCCTTTCAGCTCAAGCACATTAATATTCGTAATTACATGAAGAATACTTGGTTTAAAATACGTATTTAAGCAGGAATTAGCCTCAACTTAAACTTTTTGTTTAAAGTGACAAAATATTTTGAGATGTAGTGATATTTCAAAAGGTAAGAATAACATTTTTAATTTTTAAATTTTTTTAAAATAATATCTTAAATGCTGATCCTTGGGCTTTGTTTATTTATTTTATTTTATTTATTTATTTATTCAATTCGGGATGCTGATAGGTTAACAACAAAAAAGCATCCACAAAAAAAAATTAACAATACAACAAAAGATAACATAATAAACTATAAAGGTGAACAAACAACTTGACAAAAAAAAATAATCAAAAACGAATAACTAAAATATGTAAACTAAAATGTAATTTTTAAGCGAGCCAAATAAAATTAAAAATCAATTAGTGATGGGAAGTAACATACATTGTTTTTTAAACGATAGAAATGAACAATTAAATAAATCGATCGTTTGGTAAATTTTATTGTAACTGTTTAATATGCGCAGGATAGGTGAATTATTATACGCATTAGACACTGAGGGAGGTATACTAAGTAGTAAACTGACCCTAGTGCAATACTGCGGGACATTGAAATTAATTAAAGATAAAAGTTCGGGCACATCAATAAGCCCAGTAACAAGTCTATACAAGAGGCACATGTCCCTCACAAACCTACGGCGCGGTAGAGAAGCCAAACCGAACACCTTACAAGCAACCGAGTATTCACAATAAGGTAAGTGAAATTTACGAGCAAGGCATCTAACAAACCGACGCTGAACCAACTCTAAACGGTCTATATGTTACAGTTAAAGCATTCACTACGTGAATGTATACACTATCTAGACAATGCATACATTAACTAATTTACTTAGTTAATGTGTATATAAAATACGAAATGTAAACTTTTATTAGTTGATGTATACAATTACTAACGATACTCAGTTAAAGTTTAATATACGTTTAAAATGTATTATATAACAAAAGTTGTAGAAGTTGTTTTAAATAAAAAACGAAGCGAAGACTCGACTATGACGTGATCGTATGAAGAAGGAACAACAAAGGTATAAAAATATTACAACTCAAGAAATACAACTATTTTTAAATTTATGCGAATTTTGTTTGAAAAAGCGAAAAAACGAAAAGAAAGGGTTGGTGGTTAAGCTGATGATATTTTCACACTATAACTCTAGATGCCAAGAAGACTTAATAGTCTATCAAGATCATCTGACGAAATTTGTGATACTTAGAGCACTTAAAAGTAAGTAGGGTTTGGAAGTAGCAGATCAACTACTTAATATATTCTTATTATTTGGTGCCCAATCCATGCTGCAGTTTGATAATGGACGAGAATTTGTAAATAATATAATAAAAGATTTAAAACAACTGTGGCCTGAATTAAAAATTGTTCATGGTAAACCGCGACATAGTCAATCGCAAGGCAGTGTAGAACGCGCCAACCGAGATGTAGAAAATATATTGAACGCTTGAATGCTTCAAGAAAGATAAGTAAAGATAAAAACCTTTCAATCAAATCTTTCTTTTTTTCTACAATAAAAAGCGCTATATAATAGGGCGGTTCATGCAGGAATCAAAAGAAGTCCATATGAAACAATGTTTGGAGAGCCAGCGAATGTTGGACTTACTTCTTCTTCACTACCACGAGATGTTATTAAAGAAATTAATACTGAGGACGTCTTGGACATATTAATAAAGACTTCTAATGCATCTAATACAGAAGAACAAGGTGAAAATGAAATCACTTTTCATAGCAATGGTGCTATTTTGTAGGAATCTATCCCAGAAAGTTCTTTGGAAATCTTAGAAGAAGCTTTGCAAGAAGAAATTTTGCTAGTAGAGGAAATAGCAACAACGTGTGTTGATAAAGAAGAAAATAACGGTATATTGAAAGAGAAGATGTGCGGAAAATGTGAGGTTTTGTTATTGTCGGAAGATAATTCAATTTGTAATGTTTGCGTGCGGCTACATGAAATTAATAATAACAGAAATGAGGCCAAAGAAAATTTAAAACTTTAACTTACACGTAAGAAAACAATATCTGATGCTTCTCATATGGCAGCAGAAAACGAAATGACTGTCCGGATTAAAGTAACTGATGTAGACAGGGGAAGAGGAGATTCTCGTTCAATCTTAGGATGTATAATGAAAAACATCGATGATGGTTATTTTCAAATAAGAACAAGGAATGCCATTTTGAAAGGTCTTTACACTAGATCCCAATTTAGTGTATACCCAGAGAAGGTACTAAACATCGATGATATTCCACCACAACAATTACCTCTTAGAACAGTGGTCACAGAGCAATCGGTAGGAAGTGGACAGGGATTTGTCAAATGCAATTGCAAAACAAAATGTAATGGTAATAGATGCACATGTGTAAAGAAAAAAAATTTGTGCAATTCGCAGTGCCACCAAAATTTACCATGCTGTTACAAATAAAAGTCGTATTTGCATTAATAGATGAACGGATTTGTTCTTTATATTATTTGTTTTTGTATTTTTGTTTTAAGGAATAAATATTTGTATTAAAAAAATCCGTATTTAAATTTTTATTACATATCTTAGTACAAAGCTTCCAGTTATTTTTCGGTTTTTTGGTACTACGTCAAAAATGTATTTATTACTATACTTACTTACCACTTGCAAATCCGTCTATTAAAAAATTATACCGTCCTTTGGAACAACTTTTACAGATATTTGTTAGCAAATGTATACCTAGTATATGTACACATTCACTAGTAATGGTAATTCGTAATGCTTCGCGGATGGAGAAGTATGTGTTTTGGTTGATCCGAGGTATCATCCGTTCATCTTCTTGGTTGTTCCCTGTGGACAGGGGCAGACGTTTCACCAAGATCTCACTTGGCATCTTCAGTGCTTTGTCGTAGTCTCCTGTTGACAGACTGAGGTACTGCGGTGCTCTGGCTCCTTTTTATAGTAGGTCGTCTTGGTCGTAGGTGATAGCGATTGGTCGTGGGTGGGGTGGTGGGGGTGTTTATGTCCGACGTGACGTGAGTCGTGGGTGGTGGGGGGAGGTCATTGACCTGTCGTACGGCGATTAACGGTCCTGGGGATTTTCCACCGGATATGGCTTTGGTGACGTCATCCATGGGCGAGAAGAGGCCACTGACCCGCTGTCCGCTGATTGCTGGACCTGGGCTGCTCCCACTGGACGCTTCAGGAATGATAGGCAGCTCGGCGTCCTGCCGTTCCGAATTGGATGGTCCTTACCTCAGGAAAACAGCCCTGGGCCTGGAGTGCTCTAGGACCGTCCTCCACGCTGCTGACAAGTGTAGGGCATCATCCGTCTTGTTGAGGGTGCCGTTCTTCGCTATTTCAATGGATTCCCGGATCAATCTGGTTCTCCAATGCGGAACGTTGGCTACCTGCTTGTAACCCTCGAAATTGATGGTATGGCCTGTGTCCAGATGGTGGCGGAAGAGAGCAGAAGTGAGCTGTTTGTTTCGGATGCTCAGCTTGTGTTCTTCTACTCTGGCAGCTATTCTTCTGTTGGTCTGTCCCACGTAGTTCTTGTCGCATGAGCCGCAGGGGATGGAATAAACTCCTAGATTTTCCAATTTTATTTGGTCTTTTGGATTCCTGAGAGAAGCTCCTATAGTATTGTCGGGTCTGTAGGTGATACTAATGTCGTGTTTCCGTAGAAGTCTTCCTATGCGATCAGTTGTTCCTTTGATGTAGGGTAGTACGACGTTGGGTCTTCTGGTCTCTTCTTGTGGATGTGGTCGATCGATGGCTTTCTTCACCATGTATTTGGAGTAGCCGTTTTGAGCAAGAGCCAAGGTGACTTTCGTCATTTCTTCTGATCTGTTATCGTTATCTGTAAGTCGAATGGATCTTGAGATTAGTGAGTTGGCGACTGATTGGATCTGTGAAGGATGGTGGTGAGAAGATGCATTTAAGTATTGATTCGTGTGGGTAGGTTTTCTGTATACAGTATGCTGCAGGCTGTTGAGAGATTTCTTTACTAATACGTCGAGAAAAGGTAGCTGTCCGTTTTCTTCTATTTCCGTGGTGAACTGGATCTTAGGATGAATGGTATTCAAATATTCTTGAAATTCCTGGAGCTTTTCTTTTCCAAAGGACCAAATGACGAAGATGTAACGTACCGGATCGATAACTTCGGTTTGTATTTGGCCTCCCTTAACGCTTTCTTCTCGAGGTAAATCATGAACAGGTTGGCGATGACCGGGGACAGTGAAGAACCCATAGCTGCTCCTTCTACCTGCTTGTAAATCTGACCGTCAAACAGAAAATAAGCATTGTTGAGATAGTGTTTGGCGAGGTCTACGATGTGGCTGGGCAAGTCTTCGTTTTCTCTGATCTGCTTGATGGGCCTCTTCGATCGGGATACTAGGATAGAGAGACTTGACATCGAAGCTCGCCAAGATGTCACTGTTTTCAATTTGGACGTTGTCCAGAATTTGAACGAAATGTTCAGAATTTCGCACGTAGGAGTCGGCTTGTTGTGTAATAGGCTGCATGATCTTCGCCAGGTACTTTTCAAGTTTTTGTACCGGTGAGTTGAAGGCACTCACAATGGGTCTAAGTGGAACATCCGGCTTGTGTATCTTAGGAAGACCATAAAGTTTAGGGCACCTGCTTGATTTCTCTCGAGGGATTAGAATTTTCTTTATCTCCGGATCTATTGGAGATGCCTCTATTTTCGACTTAGTTGTCTTTTCTAGGTAAGTTGTAGGGTCTCCTGCTGCTAGTTTGTAGGCCGTATCTTTGAGTAAGTCCATGATCTTCTGCTTGTAATCCACCGAGTCCATAACCACTGTGGCATTACCCTTGTCCGCCGGAAGTATGATGATATTGTGGTTGTTTTTAAGTTGCTTCAGGGCCTGGATTTCACTTGGATCTAAATTTGACTTCGGTGGTTTAGCTAAACGTAAAATCCTGGGGATGTCCATTCTTAAAATTTCGGCTTTTTGTTTCTCCATCGATGTTAAGCTGGATTCCACGTTAGCGATGATTTCTTCATCCGGAATGGTCTTTGGGGTTAAGGCGTAGTTGAATCCTTTACTTAAAACTGCTCGTTCTGCATCTGAAAGGTTGTATCCTGAAAGGTTATGGACCTTGCTTTTAAATCTTCGAACTTCTTTTGGAGTTTCTTGGTTTTCTGGGCTCTGTTCGTTTCGCAACGCCAGAATGTTAAAATTTCTAACTGGGTCCAAATGATGATGTGTAGCTGTTGGCTCAATAACAGATGAAGCTGGTATAATTCGAGTTCGGTGCTGCTGAGATCCTTCCTCGTTCTTCGGATTTCTTCTTTAAGGAGCGAATTGCTGGCTCGCCTGAGGATCCTTTCAGTTTGTCGGGATCTGTTGTGGTGAGTAAGTCTGGTGAAAGTAGGCTGTAAGTCATTGTCACGACATCGTTTTAGAAATGTCAAATCGCAGAGTAAGTTGGTTTTCTTTTCCCTCAGTCTTTCAAAGAGCTTGGTTTTCCTGTAGGTTTCCTCCCCGTAGAGGTTTGTAATGGTAATTCGTTGGTGGAAAATCCCCAGGACTGTTAATCGCCGTACGACAGGTCAATGACCTCCCTCCACCACCCACGACTCACGTCACGTCGGACATAAACACCCCCACCACCCCACCCACGACCAATCGCTATCACCTACGACCAAGACGACCTACTATAAAAAGGAGCCAGAGCACCGCAGTACCTAAGTCTGTCAACAGGAGACTACGACAAAGCACTGAAGATGCCAAGTGAGATCTTGGCGAAACGTCTGTCCCTGTCCACAGGGAACAACCAAGAAGATGAACGGATGATAGCTCGGATCAATCAAAACATTCACTAGTAAATACTTTCACTAAAACGTTACGTAAATGTATACATTAACTGAAATGCACACTTTACCTGTAACATATATATCTATGATACATTGGATTCTAAATTACCGAGCAAAAAGAAAGAACACTATTAACATATGCCATATAAGCAGATGTTATGCAATCAAGATTAGAAAAGATATAAGTAGTTCTAAGAATAAAGCCCAGTTGCTTCATAGCTTTCAAAAAGACATACTCAATGTGATCCAAAAATAATAGTTTTGAATCTAGAATCACACCAAGATCTTTGATAGAAGTAACACATTTAATAGATTAAATACCAAGTAGATATGAAAAATCAATGTATTATATATCTTTTCCTGCTAAAAGAAATTTTAGAGCATTTTTCGTAATTTAAAAAAAGTTAACCAATGTAAACCAATGTCGTTAATGTAAACTAAAAATAATAACGGTCCGAGATGACTACCCTGGGGTACCCTGGGAGATTTCGAAACATAGTTACTTAAACGAACTGCCTGACTTCTATTCGAAATATATGCGTTGAGGTGGCGCAGGTCGTAAAATCGTAGTTAATTTATTAAAAACATGAAATATTCCATTAATAGCTTAAATTCTATTACGTAGTAATTTGAATTTTTTCGAGGTTGGCAGTAAAAAAGTATCAACGCCAATACATAAATGTCAGATTATTTATATTTTTAATAATTAAAAATATAAAATAATTAAATTTATTAATTATTCAAACCAATAATGCTCGTGGACAAAAATATTTTAATAACAACAAAAATTGTTATCTACATATTTCTCGATAACGATATTTAGTTTAGATAAAAATTTTATAAATGCAAATATTTTACGGGTTGTGGGAATTGGGACATAAATTCGATAAAAACAATTTTATTTATTTATTTATTTATTTTTCGGTTAATGTACAAAAACTTTTGGGAACGAGCGTATTTTGGTTTCGATGATCGTTGTGAGGAAGTGATTCCATTTCTTTTCCCATACTTCGAAAGCTGCGTTTTTATCGGAAATCGAGCTGTATTCGATCGAATTAATAGCGATTTGCTTCAAAAATCGTAAATCGGCGTTTCTACTCGTCATCCCCATAAACGCCATGTACCAATCGTAACTTAAAGCTTTCGTACCCCAAAAGCTTGGATCATCGTTTGTTATAACGATTGGGTAATCATCGGCGATTAAATAATTTCCGGGGTGATTTCTTAAATCGCTGATTAACATTAAAACTTGATTAGAAATTGGGGATATTTCTAAGGCTATTTTGTCGCGTTTTACGATTTCGGCGACATCGGGGTGTTTTAAAACGGCGTAACCATGCCCGATTCGTTTCGTTCCTAAAAGAACTGCATCAACTAAGTTGAAATCGGTGGTACTCCCATACCAATTGGTTTCGCCGGCGTGGAAATAAAATGAAATATCTTTATTTAAGAGTTGATTGATAAACTCGGTTAGGGGGTGCCCCAAATCTTCTTGTCCCACCAAATCGAACCCGGCTAAAAATGTGGGATATCTCTCGGCTAATTCCTTCGCGATATCCATATAATTATTCATAGTGTCATTATCGACTTTTCGTACTGGGGCGTAAATAAGCTTTGCCCCAATAAATTCGGGGTGACTCTCCATGAATGCGTCTAAAGTTTGCTTATAAATTCCGGCTACTTCAACGGAGCCGAATATGTTACCATCTAAATCATAAACTTCGGGGAGGGTGCTCCTAAACTCTAAGTACATGACGTTATCGTCGTATAATTCTTGAAGAACTTGGTAAAAATACTCTTCAAAAATTGGTTTGTAACAAACTAAAGGGTCGATCAATATGAAGATGTCCATAAAAAGGTTCCAAACTGTGTTTATATCGGTGTGTTTGGTGCGAAAATCCGGCGTGATCAACGTAAGTCGTGATCTTAAATCTTGATCGAAATTCGCGTCGGATTCTCTCATTACATCAATCGGTTTCCACTCGCAAGTTGTATCAGTTACGGGTGTTTTAAAGAATTTCAAATTAATATTATCCCCGATGTAACACGCGAATAAATCAGGGCTATAAGTCAATTGATACAAAAAATCCCCAGAAACTAACGCAGTATCATGCCCATGCAACATAGAACCCTTAGGCAATTTTTGAATGAATTGAAACATATCGGATTTCTCAATCCGATCCAACGTCTCAAATATATGATTGGCTGGTATAAAAGATTTCGGATTCTCAAACCCCTCATCGAACTCTTTCCATTTATACTCCATTAATATCCCGTTCACGATCTTCTCAATTTCGTTTAACTCGATTTTACTGCCTACCATTCTGCTTTCTTGTCGTTTAATAAATTCGTCCCTCTTGGCCCAATAATCGTCGACGTCCGCACCGGCCACAAAGAATATCGTTACTGTTAAACCGATTAAAACGATTATCATCACACCTTGATAACACTTCGACCACATCTTTTGGTTCTTTGCGAACATCGATCGATCAACGGATCGTAAAGGACTGAAACGTGCGACAATCAGAACATTTATTAAAAATGCATCGTGCCGAGTCTTCACAATTTCATTCGCTTTACAAGTGCGCACGAGTAACGCACTGATAACAAGTTTTTCGAACGTGCCGTAAATAAAAGTGATCAAAAACATGTGTAATGTAATAATCGATTGTGATTTGGAAATTTTTTAAAAACAATTTTATATCAATGCAATTGTTCAATAAAATTGTAAATAATCTTTACACATTTTTTTGTATAATAAAAATTATCCGTCATTTAATAATTATTAATAATATAGAAATTAGTCACTTATTATTTGGGACGATTATCAATTAATATTCGAATTTTGTAAAATTATTTGTTCCAATTTAGAAAGATATGCAACTAAACTTACTCCTTCATATCGTTGGTATAAAATTTAAATTAAATTTGAGGAATTCGAGAGAGTACGACACAAGTAATACGTTGGATAAAGATGGGAAACAAACAATGTAAACAAATTACAATTAACTACAAACGTTAAATTAAAATGTTAAAACGTTAAATCATAAACGCGCAAAGTATTTGTGCTCACTTTGATGATCTTTTGCTTACATTTGAATCCAATATCTTTGATGTTATCATGGTTAGCGAAACGTGGCTCAAGCCTTCGTTACCTTCTACTTTATACACTCTTCCTAATTACTATTTGTTAAGGAAAGATCGTATGTTCTTACGTGGTGGGGGAGTGGCCTTGTTTATTCGAAACACTCTACATGCTACCATCGTAGAAACCTCCGATGGAACGTTGCCGAATGCGGAGTTTTTGCTTGTGCAGCTGAAAACCGATAATAATAAAATATTACTCGGTGTTTTTTACTGCCCTCCTTCTATGAACTATTTTGATCAGTTGGAGGAGATTTTGGAAAGGCACTCACTTGTCTATGACACTATCCTGTTATTGGGCGACTTTAATACCTGTCTGTTGAGAAATGATACTCGTAGTGAGAAACTTCAATTCGTTACTTCTTCTTTAAACTTATCTATCTTACCCTCTCTGCCTACTCATCATCTTCCTACCTCACATTCTCTTCTTGATCTTATTATTACATCCTGTCCAGACAGGATACTTACACACGGTCAGCTACCTGCCTTCCAATTTTCCAACCATGATTTAATCTATTGTGCTCTACAGGTGCAGCATCTGAGTCGTTCTCGGCGTGTTGTGACTTACCGTGATCTAGGGCGAGTTGATACTAATTTGCTCTTGTCAGATGCGCTGATGATTGATTGGCTTCCACTATATCGTTTAGCAGATATTGATGCTAAAGTGGACTACTTTAATTCTAAAATTATTAAGCTCTATGATAGACATGCCCCGCTTATACAACGCAAGATGAGGCATCCGCCTGCACCTTGGCTGAGTGATGAGATAAGATCTCTTATGCGACTGCGTAACCATGCAAAGTTGGTATTTAAACGTACACCCTCTAGTACTAATTGGGAAAACTATCGAATTCTACGCAACCGCTGTAATCATAAGTGCAAGTATGCTAAGAGATCTTATTTCTACCAGAGGCTGTCTGGAGTCGCGCCGAGAACATTTTGGAGGACTATGAGGTCTCTCGGAGCGATAAACTCTCCGTCTGACCAGATGGATCTTGATTGTGAGTCGCTGGCAAACTTTTTTGCAGAGCCTCCCCTGATCATTGATGACGTAACTAAGGCGGCTACAATTAATGAAATTCTTACTGCTCCTAAATCGTGTTTCTTCTCTTTTACGCTTGTAACCGCGACCGAAGTGGGTGATGCTATGGCATATTCAAAATCCCCTTGCGTGGGTTCTGATGGTATCGGTCTCAACCTTCTTCGTCCTATACTGGATATAGTGCTTCCACCATTAACACATATCTTCAACTTTTCTTTTGAACAGTCTTTATTTCCCTCTGCCTGGAAAATAGCTCATGTCGTCCCCATACCTAAATCCAAGTCCCCTTCATGTAACACTGATTTCCGTCCGATTTCAATTTTATCCGTACTATCAAAAGCTCTTGAACGTTTAGTTTATTTACAAGTCCAAGGATATCTCGAGAGGTTTAATTTACACAATGAGTTCCAATCGGGTTTTCGCAGTGGGCATAGTACGACTACTGCCCTTATTAAAGTTACTGATGATATTAGGTATGCCTGTGACAACAGATGTGTTACTGTGCTAGTTCTACTCGATTTCAGCAAGGCTTTTGATTCTGTCGACCACAACCTACTTTTAGCATCTCTTTCTGCCTACGGATTCACTCCTTCCTGTGTTTCTTGGTTTCATTCCTATCTTTCCCATCGCTCCTTGTGCGTACGCGCTAATTCTTCAGTTTCTTCTGCTTGTGCAATCAAATGTGGTGTTCCTCAGGGCAGTGTATTGGGACCGTTACTTTTTTCTTTGTTCGTTAATAGTGTTACTGATCATATCTCGTGTAATTATCATTTGTATGCTGACGACCTCCAAATATACACTACTACAACGGTTGCTGAATTTCCGGAAGCTATTGTGCGACTTAATAATGATCTATCTAACGTCTTGAACTGGTCTCGGAGATACGGACTTAAGTTGAACGCAGTTAAAACGCAAGCTATTGTGTTTGGTACTCGTCAATTACTTGGTAAGATCAGTCCATCTAGCTGCAGTGATCTGATGCTGGATGGTACTGTCATACGGTTTTCTGACACAGTTAAGAATCTCGGAGTCTTTATGGATTCTTCACTGTCTTGGAAGCCGCAAATTCAACATGTTTGCAGAAAAGTTTATGCTTGCTTCCACTCTTTAAAGAGACTTCGTTGCTCTCTTCCTCCTTTGGTCCGTCGTAATCTTTGCTATTCACTTATATTTCCTCACTTCAACTATGCGGACGCGGTTTATCCCGATCTCTCGGTAACTCTCCTGGATAAATTGCAGCGGCTACAGAATAATTGCATCCGGTTCATATTTGACATAAATAGATTTGAGCATGTAACGCCGTATCGCAATTACATTCAGATGTTAACTTGTGAGAGACGTAGATCCTTTCGTTTATTAACCATTTTATTTAAAATTCTTCATAACTGCACCCCAAAGTACTTATCAGATAGGTTTCAGCAATTATCATCTCATGAGTTTGCTACTCGTTCGTATTCTGATGCTATTCTTACATTTCCCGTTCATAGCACTGAAATTTATCACAGATCATTTACAGTACGGTCGATTGCGCTGTGGAATGGACTGCCTTCTGAAATTCGTAATATTTCTAATATTGCTAATTTTAGATGTGTTTTAAAGAGCCACTTGCTTGCCCTTCAATTGTCTGTTTCCTGATTCTTTGTTCTTTGTCTTTCTCTTTTTCCTCTCTTCAACTGCTTTCACTTGTTGGCAACTGATATCCGGCAAATTCTTTTGGTTTTTTTTTTAGCTTCTGTCTCTCTTGTCGTATCTTTTTCTTTACTTTTCTTCTTGATTAATCTTATTTGGTGATAAATGTTAATGATATCTAATTATCACTACTTGCCATATTAATCCTAGGATAATTTTGCTTTAGAAAATACTATTTTGTTTGTTCTGTTGGGTCATTTGGCAGATATCGCTT
This sequence comes from Onthophagus sagittarius, assembly GCA_036711965.1. NCBI lineage: Eukaryota > Metazoa > Arthropoda > Insecta > Coleoptera > Scarabaeidae > Onthophagus > Onthophagus sagittarius. Next base: position 68,547,845 of record JASERS010000003.1, read on the forward strand.
GTGCGATAAAATGATCCATTTGCTTATACTGTTTAAGTTTATTCATTGCTCGACTAACAATCGACAATGGGATTATGCATACATATATTTTGTTCTTATTTTTTTTTTCTCTTCTTGTGTATTTTATGTAGTTTTGTATTTTATTTGTGGCAATAAATGGTAAATGGTAAAATGAAGTATACAAGTGGTTTAATTTGTAAATAATTCAATAATCTTCGTAATTAAAATGAAGTCACTAACATGAACATGTACGATCTGTTATAATGTAACCACACTTAACAAAAAATATTTACACCTAATTCTCTTTTTACACGAAATTTTCAATATGCTTTGTCTTAGAAAGACCAAATTTGGCATTTAATGCATTGTTACCATGAGAAATCGTTTTGAAAATATGCGAGTACGGAAACAGTGCTATACAGGATGTTGACGAATGTTATTTCCTTCGATCTTTTTTATTACTAATTTTATTAACTCATCGATTTTGCAAAAATGATTAAGGAAATTGTTATTTTTATGAATCTCAAACACGAATTGAAATACGCACGGTTTTGTTCTCGGTAAAGTGCATACACTCAACTCTTTTTTACACCGTCTATAGTACCCTTATTGTTTAATAAAATGCCTAAACAACAACTTCCGAAGAAACAAGCAATTTCCCTAGAAACTAAAATAAAAATCTTAGACTCTCTAAAGAAAGGCTGTTTAATCTTAATTAAACAAATAAAAAATAAAAAATTTAATATTAGAAATAAATTAGGAAACAATTAAAAAGGTGACAACGCATAGTTCGAATCGACCCAGTTAGCGGTCGCAATAACTCCTGACGAAGCGCTGCAACTCAGCAGGTCCATCGATCAATTGCCGATTAAGGATCAATATCGATCAGCAGTGCTCAAACAAGAATCTAGGACGCAAAATAATTGTTAATTTAAATTTGTAAATAGAACGCGATTGTTTTGGAATCGCAAATTTTAGTAATAAGGTTTTGTATATAAACTGGAAATTTTTATAATAAAGATCAGTATGAATTAATTGTCTACTCGCTTTACTTCACCACCTTCCTACAACAGATAACCAGGCATAGTCCGGATCTGTTCATGGTCCTTCGACAACAAACCAACGACCTAATCAACTACTCTACGGCTTAAGCCTAATTGCCGTTACGGAGAGTGAGGCTGCTCTTCGGTAGCGATATATCCTTTTTACACCAACTCAAGAAGTCCTGTCATAATGTCCGAACAAGAGTTGAACAAATATGCAATGCGCCAGCAAGACTTGGGGCAAGAAATCAAGAAACTACAAACAAACATAAAGAAAGATTCCCAATCAAGAAAAACCGAAAAATACGTTCAACAACGTCGGAAAAGGCTCCAAGAACTATGGATGGAAATCGAAGAAACTCACAATAAGCTGGAAGAATTCAATGCTCCGACTCACGCATATTTCACCACAAACTATATTACTCAACTAAAGAAACTATACCAAGAGGTCATGAACCAATTAGAGGAGATCCCAAGAGAACAAACCAAGCAATCCCCGGGAGAAGATATAGAAGAAGAGGAAATCATGCAAGCAAGGCCGTCTTCAAAAAAAGAAGAAGAAGACATCGAACAAGCTCAACGTATCAAGAGACAAAAGGTCCGGATAGAGAAGCTGATGAAACTTCACACCAAGATTGAGGACGAGCTTAAATTAAGAAAATCAAAAAGCACGTACAACTACTTGAAGAAACAAATTCAAGAACAGATGGACAACATCCAACGATTGGAGGAAGATATTCAGGTTTTCGAAACCAAATTCAAATCCAAATACTTCAGAGAAGAAAAATTTCTGACCTGTGAAGAAATTTTTCATTCCATAATGGAACAACTGCAGAAGATTACCTCTGAACCTGATGAATCTGTAACTCAAAATCCTATCATTCCTCTCCCAACAATAAAACTGCCCCTATTTGATGGAATGTATGAAAACTGGACCACATTTCACGACCTTTACCTTAAAATAATCCATTATAATCAAACCTTAAGCAACGTGGAAAAAATGCAGTACTTAAAAACTCATCTAAAAGGGGAACCAAGCAGAATAATACAACATCTCAACATTTCCGAAACAAACTATGATACCGCATGGGCTTTACTTCAACGTCGATACCAAAATAATTGATTAATTTTGTCCAAGTTACTAGATAAAATACTTGATCTTCCAAAATTATCGATCGAATCATCCGATACTACTTCAGAATGCCTACAAGCCATTAGTAATATTGGGATTGTGACAGAAGCATGGGGTCCGATGATCAGCAGAATTTTAGTACACAAATGGGACAACGAAACCAACAAATTATATGAACAATCTCTAAAAGATCCAAACAAGATACAAGAATTTCAAGAGCTAATGGATTTCCTTCAAACACGATTCTAATCGCTAGAAGCAATTGGTGAACAAACAAAAAGAAATCAAGTAACAATACAACAAACAAACTACGAACAGAATAAATCATGCAGATATTGCGCTGGAGATCATTACATACATTCCTGTTCCAAATTTCAAGATCTTCCCGAAAAGAAAAGGGAAGAATTTGTAAAAACAAAAAATTTATGTCGAAACTGCTTGAGTCACAAATTCACAGGCACATGTAACAGTACCAAGCGATGTTTGAAATGCAAAAAGCCTCATCATACGTTATTACACAGGGACAAGAAGAAATCCTCCAGTCCGAGTACCAAAACAACAGCTCACGTTTCTCAAACAAATGAAGAACAAACAAATATCAACAAAAACAGCAATCACGCTATTCTGAACCGCGACACGATATTGTTAGCAACAGCTCTTGTAAAAGCAAGATCGGTTTCCGGTACAATGCAGTATCTAAGGATTTTAGTGGATCAAGGAAGTCAAGCATCATTCATAACAGAATCAGCAGCTCACCTACTATCCTATCCCAGAGAGAAGATACGCGCAGAAATCTCCGGGCTAGGTGATGGAAGTCCAAAAACATCGAAATGGAAAATTCAATTTTCTATTCAACCACATTATCCTAGCAACTTTTCCATGCCGACGACATTCCTTGTGTTACCAAAACTAACACAATCCTTACCAAGCAAAGAGTTACCTGAACAAAATTCCCAAGAACTAATCAATAAAATCCTTGCTGATCCAACATACAACACACCAGGCCCTATCGACGCAATCATTGGGGCAAAAGAATATGGGAAAATTCTAGAAGAAGGTCTTCACAAGACAACCGATGGATTATTGGGTCAAAAAACAAAACTAGGCTGGATTTTGTCCGGTCATCTGAAACAACAATGTCCGTCCACAACCAAAGTAACTAGTTTCGTCAGTCGCGTAGAAGAAGACCAACAACTGACCAAGTTTTGGGAAATAGAAGATGTGGAACAACCGCAACCAAAGTCCGAAGATGAACAAGATTGCGAGAAATATTATGAACAAACCACAAAAGAAACGAAGATGGAACTTACACCGTGAAGATACTATCCAAGATCAGTGGAACAAATTTCAAACACAACTAGAACAACTAGAACAAATAAAACTGCCAAGATGGCTCCACACTACAAAAAACAATAACATCGAACTACACGGATTCTGCGATGCATCAGAAAAAGCATATGGTGCTGTGGTGTACGTTAGATGTAGAGAGAACGATGGTCAGTCGCGGACAACGCTACTCACTGCAAAGTCCAAAGTAGCGCCAGCACGATCAAAAATTACACTTCCAAGACTAGAGCTATGTGCAGCGGTTCTTCTTGCCAAACTCGTCAAGCGAACACTTACAATCCTGGACTTAAAAGAAAATACAACCGTCGTCACTTGGTCGGATTCAACCATAGCTTTAGCATGGATAAAAGGCGATCCGATAAGATGGAAAACGTTTGTGGTAAATCGAGTAGCGGAAATTAATAGGCTAGTTGCGAAAGATTGTTGGAGACACGTCAATACTGCCAATAATCCAGCTGACATCATATCACGCGGAATTGACCCAGAGAGATTAGCAACGCATTCATTGTGGTGGACTGATCCACCTTGGTTACAAACTGAAGAAAAGTGGCCAACAAACGATAAAACATTAACAACAGAAGAAGAAACAAAATCAAAGGAGACCGAAGAGGGAATACCATTACAGACATTGGGTCACTCAGCGCACAATATCAATTTGGAACCAATTTACGCTGACATCCACCACCGCATGAATCATTAAACACCTGCAACCAAATTATGGAAGGGAAGTGAAGAGCCGTCATTTTCTTGGCGTCTGAACTTGTTTAATCTTAATTAAACAAATAAAAAATAAAAAATTTAATATTAGAAATAAATTAGGAAACAATTAAAAAGGTGACAACGCATAGTTCGAACCGACCCAGTTAGCGGTCGCAATAACTCCTGACGAAGCGCTGCAACTCAGCAGGTCCATCGATCAATTGCCGATTAAGGATCAATATCGATCAGCAGTGCTCAAACAAGAATCTAGGACGCAAAATAATTGTTAATTTAAATTTGTAAATAGAACACGATTGTTTTGGAATCAATCGCAAATTTTAGTAATAAGGTTTTGTATATAAACTGGAAATTTTTATAATAAAGATCAGTATGAATTAATTGTCTACTCGCTTTACTTCACCACCTTCCTACAACAGATAACCAGGCATAGTCCGGATCTGTTCAAAGGCGAAGGTCCCACATCTGTTGGCAAAGCTTTTGGTTTAAACGAAGCGACTATAAGGACAATTAGAAAAAAATGAGAATTTCATTCGACAATCTGTAATTTCTGGATTGAAAGTAAGCTCCAAAACATCATCTTATAGTCGAAATCCTATCTTAGAGAAAGCGGAAAAACATATGGTGTTTTAGATAGAAGATTTACAGTCAAAAAGAATACTTATTGATGGGAAACGTATAAAAGAAAAAGCACTTAGAATATATATTAGTCTTCAGCGAAGAAGAACGAAGAAACTGGCATTTAATGATAGTGAGGGATGGCTGATAGCATCAGCAGACGAAAATGCTGCAAAAATCTTTCCGGGTAAACTAGCAAAAATCAAAAAATTAAGAGGGCGGTTATACTCCAGAACAAATATTTAATGCTGACGAAAGGGGATTGTTTTGGAAGCAAATGCCCGAAAGGACTTATATAGCAAAATCTGAAAAATTAGCTGGTGGTTTTAAACGGGCCAAAGATCGAGAGATTCTTGTTATGTAGTAACGCATCTGGTGATAAAATGTTAAAGCCTTTATTAATCAACAAATCTCTTATGCCACGAGCATTAAAAAGTAAAAAAAGTAAAGTAAAGTAAGAACATTAAACAACTTCCAGTCCATTTCATGGCGAATAAAAATCTGTGGCTGATCTGTTTACAAATTGGTTCAACAACTGCTTTGTTCCTGAAGTCCAGAAATATATGGAGGAATTGGAATTCAAAATACTTTTGTTCGTTGATAATGCGCTCAGCCATCCAGAGTTGGATCACCCAAACTGATTCACTCGCTGATTCAGCCACTCGATCAGGGCATTATAGCAATATTTAAAATGTACTACATAAAGCAAACATTTAAATATATTTTAGATTCAGTGGAAGAAACAAACTTGGCTGTTTTGGAAGCATGGAGAAAGTTTACGATTATGGATTGCATTATACTTGCTTCTGTTGCCATTAAACATTTTCGCCAATCAACCTTAAATGCTTGTTGGAAAAAAATATTGCCAGCATGCGTCAAAAGTGGAAGTTTCGTAGTAGAAAAATCAGCTGTGTGTTCTGAATTTATAACTTTATCAAATACAATTAGTAGCAACGGTTTTAACATCATTCAAACGGCTGATATTGATGAATTGATGCGAGAAAGCCCTTTGGGTGAAGATGATTTGATCGAATTTATGACAATTTGTGAAAATAAAGAAATCGATAATGACAAGGTAGAAGATGAAGTTCAGCTATTAACGGCTGGTTTAATTCGCGATGGCTTGATATTGCTACAAGTATGGAACAACATTTTCTTACTCATGATGTTGATGATAGCGCTTTTGGTCAAGTCCGTAATAAACGTGCATGTTTGTTATCAACTAGCGATGAAGACTTTGATAACTTTGGAAAAAAATTAAATCCATAAATTTTGAATTTAACTTTCAACACATGCCTCATAAATTCTTGGAATTTTTGGACAAATGCTTTGAAAAATTAAAAATTTTTAGGAAAATTCTTGTAAATCGGAGAAGTATCGGGATATTAATGATTATTATTAGAAACTTTTGAAAATCGTTGATTAAAGTTGATAAATCTTGGAATTAGTTATAAATTTATTGATAATTTTGGGAAAAATTAAATCCATAAATTTTGAGTTTAACATTTAACACGTATCTCATAAATTCTTGGAAATTTTTGGAAAAGTGTTTGGAAAAATTTAAAGTTTTTAGTAAAATCCTTGAAAATCTGAGAAATATCGGGATATTAATGATTATTAACTAGAAACTTTTGAAAATCGTTGATTGAAGTTGAAAAATCTTGGAATTGGTTATAAATACTTTGATAATTTTGGAAAAAGTTAAATCCATAAATTTTGAGTTTAACTTTCAACACGTACCTCATAAATTCTTGGAAATTTTTGGACAAATGTTTGGAAAAATTATAAATTTTTAGGAAAATCCTTGAAAATCTGAGAAATATCGGGATATTAAAGATTATTAACTAGAAACTTTTGAAAATCGTTGATTAAAGTTGAAAAATGTTGGAATTAGTTATACATCCATTGATAATTTTGGAAAAAATTAAATCCATAAATTTTCAGTTTAACTTTCAACACATACTTCATGAATTCTTGGAAATTTTTGGACAAATGTGTAGAAAAATTTAAAATTTTAAGGAAAATCCTTGAAAATCTGAGAAATATTGAGATATAAATGATTATTAATTAGAAGCTTTTGAAAATCGTTGATTGAAGTTGAGAAATCTTGGAATTAGTTATAAATACTTCGTACTTATAGTTATAAATACTTTGATAATTTTGGAAAAGATTAAATCCATAAATTTTGAGTTTAACTTTCAACACGTACCTCATAAATTCTTGGAACTTTTTGGACCAATGTTTGGAAAAATTATAAATTTTTAGGAAAATCCTTGAAAATCTGAGAAATATCGGGATATTAATGATTATTAACTAGAAACTTTTGAAAATCGTTGATTAAAGTTGAAAAATGTTGGAATTAGTTATACATCCATTGATAATTTTGGAAAAAAATTAAATCCATAAATTTTCAGTTTAACTTTCAACACATACTTCATGAATTCCTGGAAATTTTTGGACAAATGTGTAGAAAAATTTAAAATTTTTAGGAAAATCCTTGAAAATCTGAGAAATATTGAGATATAAATGATTATTAATTAGAAGCTTTTGAAAATCGTTGATTGAAGTTGAGAAATTTTGGAGTTAGTTATAAATACTTCGTACTTATAGTTATAAATACTTTGATAATTTTGGAAAAGATTAAATCCATAAATCTTTTGTTTAACAATCAACACGTACCTTATAAATATTTGAAAAAATTTAAAATTTTTAGGGAAATCTGGGAAATATCGGGATATTAATAAAAAAACGGGATGGTCCGTTGAAGAGAACCATCCCGTTTTCGTAATCTGTAACTTGTAATTTTTAAGAATACGTTTCTATTGTTAATACAATTGTGTTTGTGAAGAAATACAACGAAAAATTACTTTTATTTATGTTGAAAACTTTGTGACGCTTCGTTTTGAAGATTTTGTATTTCCATAATTGACGTCGTGCCTGATGACGGTTTATATGTAACCGAAACACGTGTAGCACCTATATAAATATAATATACATCGTTAAACCAAATACTAAGCTCTTATTCATTAAGATGTCGTTCATTTAAAGTATCAGCAAAATTAAGCATCGGATTTAATTTTAAAAGTTTCTGATTTTCTTTACAAATTTGGTGATACTTAGTATTGAAATGTTTACTGATTTTTTGGAACCATTACAAGTCTTCTGGAAGCATTTCAAGTCTTCTGCAAGCAATATCAAGTTTTCTAGAAACAGTATCAACATTTCCAGGGGCAGTAGTAAATCTTCTGGAAATAGTTTAAGTCTTCGGGAAGCAGTACCAAGCCAAATCTTTCAAAGGCAATGTTACGTCCTCTAAAAGTATTGCAAGTCTATTTCACGTATTCTAGAAACAGTATCAAATCTGCTGGACGCACTCGAAGTCTTTGAGAGGCAATGTTGCATACTTTGGAAGCGTGTTAAGTCTTCTAGCAACTATATCAAGTATTCTGGAAGCATTCCAAGTCTTTCGCAAGCAATATCAAGTTTTTTAGAGGAGTATCAATTCTTCCTATGGTAGTAGTAAATCTCCTAGAAACAGTATCAAGACTTTTGACAGCATTTCTAACCTTTCGGAAGTAATATCAAGTATTTTGGAACAATTTCAAGTGTTCTGGAAATATTTTAAATTTCCTGGAAGCATTTCAAATTATCTGTAAGCTTTGCAAGTGTTTTGGAATTATTTCAAGTCGTTTATAAGCAGTATCAAGCCTACTGAACTCTTTTCAAGTCTTACAGAAGAAATATGCAATCTACTGGAAGCATTTCAATCAGAACTTTTGCAACAGATGCAGAGCGAATTGGGAGGAGAAAGCTGAATTGTACGTTAAAATTATGAACACGATAACTTCAATATCTGCACTCATGAACAATTTTGGATGCATCTATATCCACATTGTATTCAGCTATTGTGTTGCTTCAATTTTCAATACAAGCATTTACACAGTTAAGCTGCCTTTATTGTGAGGGAGAATTGGGTATTTGTGTATCGGGTATTTCGTTGTGAGTGGCTGAGGGCGAAGGTCGTCACGTGGTCGCCATCAGCTAATCAGAATGGAATACCTGATTCATAAATACCTAATTCTCCCTCGCTCTAAAGGCAGCTTTACATAGCAAATTGAGTCCATAATTACGTTTGAAACGACCACCGAATAAAAGATGGCGCAGATTTGCATCATAAGCTTAGATATTTGAGGAATAACTAAAATTAGAATTGATACACCGTAATTAGAATTTACGGTGTGGCAGTTTTTGGATATCTTGTAGATTGAGGGGGAGCTAGTTAAAATTGAGTCATTAAAACTGCAGTACTTAATAGGCTCAATATTATCATCGTTCAACAATCATTGGCTATATATCATTGCTGCTTCTGTAAGATTGTGGATTTGTATCCATAACTCGGCTCTGTGGGAGACGGCTTGGAGACATCTTCAAGATCGAAAATTTATGCAATAATTTTGCCGAACTCTGTCTAACATTATATTATACAGGTGATTCATAACTCATCTTAATTTTTTTTTATTCTGATCAATTCTGATACAAAGCAAAATTAAAAAAAAAGATTTTCATTTTTTTATTAATTATATAAGTTATGTAATTTTTACAGCACTACGATTTTATAATTAATAACAACTCAAAATAAAAGTAAGTAGATTTACATAGCCTAGATATAAATTAAATCTTTGATTGATGAACACAAATGGCAATATGTTTCTAATGCTTTTATTAGTTCCACCTCTTGTAAAAATTGCTTCTTCAGACCAAATAATTTATTTCAAAAATTTTGATTTTGTCAATGCTCTTGTAAGAACCATTCACAAAATTGAGCTCTTATTGGTCGTTAGTGACCTGGTTGTAATTTTTGATTGTCTAAATTTCATACGGAAGAGGCTCTCATCATTGTCGTTCGATGCAGAAAAAAAATATATCAAAGTTTTCAAGAAACTCTTCTTGTACAATGAAAAGTTTGGGGGTTCGTTAGTATCCACGTCAATAAGATCTTTTTCTATATGTACATTGCAATTTCGTTTAACATTTTAATTTGTATCAGAATTCAAAATATTGTAGACGAATTATGAATCAGGCTGTACATTAACATCGATTCATTTACATTATTTTACATAATAAGCACTGGTTTTGGAAAAAGTTTGGAAAAATTTAAAATTTTTAGTAAAATCCTTAAAAATCTGAAAAATATCGGGATATTAATGATTATTAATTAGAAACTTTTGAAAATCGTTGATTAATGTTGAAAAATCTTGGAATTAGTTATAAATTTATTGATAATTTTGGGAAAAATTAAATTCATAAATTTTGAGTTTAACATTTAACACGTACCTCATAAATTCTTGAAAATTTTGGGAAAAATGTTTGGAAAAATTAAAAATTTTCAGGAAAATCCTTGACAATCTGAGAAATATCGGGATATTAATGATTATTAATTAGAAACTTTTGAAAATTGTTGATTAAAGTTGCAAAGTCTTGGAATTAGTTATAAATGCATTTATAATTTTGGAAAAAATTAAATCCATAAACTTTGAGTTTAACTTTCAACACGTACACCATAAATTGTTCGAAATTTTTGGAAAAATTTTTAAGAAAATCCTTGAAAATCTGAGAAATGTCGGGATATTAATGATTATTAATTAGAAACTTTTGAAAATCGTTGATTGAAGTTGAAAAATCTTGGAGTTAGTTATAAATGCATTGGTAATTTTGGAAAAAGTTAAATCCATAATTTATTGGAAATTTTTGGAAAAATGTTTGGAAAAATTAAAAATTTTTAGGAAAATCCTTGAAAATCTGAGAAATATTAGGACATTAATGATTATTAATTAGAGACTTTTGGAAATCGTTGATTAAGGTTGATAAATCTTGGAAATAGTTATAAACGCGATGATAATTTTGGAAAAAATTAAATCCATAAATTTTGAGTTTAACTTTAAACACGTACCTCATAAATTCTTGGAAATTTTTGAAAAAATGTTTGGAAAAATATAAAATTTTTAGGAAAATCCTTGACAATCTGAGAAATATCGGGATATTAATGATTATTAATTAGAAACTTTTGAAAATCGTTGATTAAAGTTGAAAAATCTTGGAATTAGTTATAAATGCATTGATAATTTTGGAAAAAGTTAAATCCATAAATTTTGAGTTTAACTTTCAACACGTACCTCATAAATTCTTGGAAAAATGTTTGGAAATGTTAGACATTTTTGAGTAAATCTTTGATATAGTTGGAAATCTTGTAAAAATCTTGGAATTCCGTAAAAATAATAAATGATGATGGAATCTATGAGAATCTTTTGATGAAAATTCATAAAATTAGTGTATCTAATTAAAATCTTATAAAAACTTGGATATTTTTGGAATAATATTCAGTAACTTACTAAATGTCTTTAATTTAAAATGCACGACTTCGCTTCATTAAAGTATAACATGAATGAAATATTTTGCAGATCGACAAGATGCCTTTCATTTAAAGTATCAACAAAGTTGGGCATCGGATTTAATTTTAAAAGATTTTTAAAATTTTTAGTAAATCTTCTGGAAGTAATTTAAGTCTTCTAGAAGCAGTACCAAGCCAAATCTTCCAGAGGCAATGTTACGTCTTCTAAAAATATTGTAAGTCTTTTGGAACCATTTCAGTCTTCTAGAAACTATATCAAGTATTCTGGAAGCCTTGCAAGCTTTTGGCAAGCAATATCAAGTTTTCTAGAAGGAGTTCCAATTCTTCCAGGCGTAGTAGTAAATCTCCTAGAAACAGTATCAAGTCTTCTGACGGCATTCCTAGCCTTTCGGAGGTAATACCAAGTACTTTGTAAACTATTTCAAGTATTCTGGAAACATTTCAAATTTTCTGGAAGCATTTCAAATTTTCTAGAAGCATTTCCAATCTTCTGGAAGCATTTCAAATTTTCTGGAAGCATTTAAAATTTTCTGAAAGCAAGTCTTCTATAAGCAATATAAAGTCTGCTGAAAGCATTTCAAGTCTTACAAAAAGATATCTAATTTTCTAGAAGTATTTCAATTAAAACTTTTGCAACAGATGCTGGGAGAATTGGGAAAATGATAACTTCAATTTCTGCATTCATACACAATTTTGTATGCATCTATATCCATATCGTATTCAACTATTTTGTTGCTTCAATTTTCAATACAAGCATTTATACAGTTATATTATAATTTTTAAAGCTCTCGTATCTTAACCCATTTGTATCATAAGCTTAGACATTTGAAGAATAACTAAAATTAGAATTGATACTAAGGATCCTGAATAAATTAATAAAATGATCTTCTAAAGAAGTTTATACTTACATGTTTTGGATACACAAATACAAATTAATTTAAACATTGTTATTTAAACCAGTTAGCTAACAACAGACGCTATTACGAAATTTGCACGCGTGATTTAAAATTAAAATCGATTCAATTGAAAATTGATTTGATTGAATTGGAAATATTTCTATTTATAGGTAACTAGGGGAAATAAAATCACACATTTTATTTTTAATTAATTTCTTTATTTTCTTTTATCTCTATTTTCTTATTTGCCATTAAAACCAGTTCCTTCTTTTTCTATCCTTGATATTTATCGAGCAAATGTAATTAAAACGATCAAAACAAGACCAAGTTTACATCGAAATAAGCATATTTTCTCAATATTTCTTCAAAACGCCGCAAAATGAGGTAGTAAATCGTACCATTTCTCGTATTGTCCAAATTGAGTTTATGATACCTTGAAAATTGAGTGAACCATATTAGATAGAAGGATCTGGATTAATTTTGCACATTGTATATCTTCAACAATAAAGTGTTATCTATACTTTACAAATGTGATCTAGACTCATTTTTACTAAAACCTGATATTTACATTATATACAATAAATATAATTTGCTTAGAACTCCTTTGTATTATATCTCATTTTATTTGAAAGTAATTAATGAAGATCGAAACGTTTCGCCACAAACTTACTTATTTGGTGTCTTCGAGTTTTTTTTTAACTACGATAAAACGCTATTTAGATTTATTTTATTTTAGATTTAGAGAGTATCATCGTGAAAATCACAAGTACGGTTGTCGTTTTCTTTTTTTTTTTGAGATTAATTTTAGTCTGAATAAACTTTAAAAGGATCAACAATTGGATATAATTTACGATGTGGGAGTTTTTTTGGATATCTTATAGATTGAGGGGGGCTAGTTAAAATTGACTCATTAAAACTACAATACTCAATAGGTGCGATATTATTATCGTTTCTTACATAAGTCGTAATAAAACGCCACGATATTTAACAACAATTTTACTCACCTAATGTGTTATTTTTTTTGTAAATCTATCTCGGCCGTACTTGACTTTATTACCGTATTTCTTTTGTGTTCTTTTCCCTTTTTAGTTTTTGCATAAGACCTTGATATCACCAATCTACTACATAGATAAGAATATATATACTAATAATAATTGGCAGTAGATATTATTTAATTTTTTCTTGTTTATTCATATCCAGTTGTTAAAATTTTTCTTTTTTATTAACAGTAATAGTTTAATAGTGAAACATGAATTATACTATTTATTTGGACTTTTTAATTTTAAAATATTTTTTTTAATTTTATTAATTTAATTTTTATTAATTTCGATTATTAAATTGTTAATAAGTTCAGAGAGCTTTGTAAAAATTTGTGACATTACCAACACGCTCGTTCGAATTGTTCTAAGAACTTCTTGGACAATGTTGCTTAATTAAAACAATTTTTATTATTATTTTGGATATAATTTACGGTGTGGCAGTTTTTGGATATCTTGTAGATTGAGGGGGAGCTAGTTAAAATTGACTCATTAAAACTGCAGTACTTAATAGGCTCAATATTATCATCGTTCACCAATCATTGGCTATATATCATTGCTGCTTCTGTAAGATTGCGGATTTGTATCCATAACTCGGCTCTGTGGGAGACGGCTTGGAGACATCTTCAAGATCGAAAATTTGTGCAATAATTTTACCGAACTCTGTATAACATTATATTATACAGGTGATTTATAACTCATCTTAAAATTTTTTTATTCTGATCAATTCTGATACAAAGCAAAATTAAAAAAAAAAAGATTTTCATTTTTTTATTAATTATATAAGTTATGTAATTTTTACAGCACTACGATTTTATAATTAATAACGACTCAAAATAAAAGTAAGTAGATTTACATAGCCTAGATATAAATTAAATCTTTGATTGATGAACACAAATGGCAATATGTTTCTAATGCTTTTATTAGTTCCACCTCTTGAAAAAGTTGCTTCTTGAGACCAAATAATTTATTTCAAAAATTTCGATTTTGTCAATGCTCTTGTAAGAACTATTCACAAAATTGAGCTCTTATTGGTCGTTAGTGACCTGGTTGTAATTTTTGATTGTCTAAATGTCATACGGAAGAAGCTCTCGTCATTATCGTTCGATGCTAGAAAAAATATATCAAAGTCTTCCAGAAACTCTTCTTGTGCAATGAAAAGTTTGGAGGTTCGTTAGTATCCACGTCAATAAGAGCTTTCACTATATGTACATTGCAATTTTGTTTAACATTTTAATTTGTATCAGAATCCAAATTTTGTAGACGAATTATGAATCACTCTGTATATTAACATCTATTCATTTACATTATTTTACACTTTTTGTAGAAAAATTTTTGAAAAAAGTTTGGAAAAATTTAAAATTTTTAGGAAAATCCTTAAAAATCTGAAAAATATCGGGACATTAATGATTATTAATTAGAAACTTTTGAAAATTGTTGATTAAAGTTGAAAAATCTTGGAATTAATTATAAATGCATTGATAACTTTGGAAAAAAATTAAATCCATAAATTTTGAGTTTAACTTTCAACACATGCCTCATAAATTCTTGGAATTTTTGGATAAATGCTTGGAAAAATTAAAAATTTTTAGGAAAATTCTTGTAAATCGGAGAAGTATCGGGAAATTAATGATTACTAATTAGAAACTTTTGAAAATCATTGATTAAAGTTGAAAAATCTTGGAATTAGTTATAAATTTATTGATAATTTTGGGAAAAATTAAATCCATAAATTTTGAGTTTAACATTTAACACGTATCTCATAAATTCTTGGAAATTTTTGGAAAAAAGTTTTTGGTAAAATCCTTGAAAATCTGAGAAATATTGAGATATAAATGATTATTAATTAGAAGCTTTTGAAAATCGTTGATTGAAGTTGAGAAATCTTGGAATTAGTTATAAATACTTCGTACTTATAGTTATAAATACTTTGATAATTTTGGAAAAGATTAAATCCACAAATCTTTTGTTTAACAATCAACACGTACCTTATAAATATTTGAAAAAATTTAAAATTTTTATTAAAATCTGAGAAATATTGGGATATTAATAAAAAAAACGGGATGGTCCGTTGAAGAGGGACGCAGACAAACCGTAGACTTCAACGAACTATCCCGTTTTCGTAATCTGTAACTTGTAATTTTGAAGAATACGTTTCTATTGTAAATACTATTGTGTTTGTGAAGAAATACAACGAAAAATTACTTTTATTTATGTTGAAAACTTTGTGACGCTTCGTTTTGAAGATTTTGTATTTCCATAATTGACGTTGTGCCTGATGACGGTTTATATGTAACCGAAACACGTGTAGCACCTATATAAATATAATATACATCGTTAAACCAAATACTAAGGTCTTATTCATTAAGATGTCGTTCATTTAAAGTATCAACAAAGTTAAGCATCGGATTTAATTTTAAATGTTTCTGATTTTTTGAAAGCATTACAAGTCTTCTGGAAGCATTTCAAGTATTCTGCAAGCAATATCAAGTTTTCTAGAAACAGTATCAACATTTCCAGGGGCAGTAGTAAATCTTCTGGAAATAGTTTAAGTCTTCGGGAAGCAGTACCAAGCCAAATCTTTCAGAGGCAATGTTACGTCCTCTAAAAGTATTGCAAGTCTTCTGGAAGCATTTCACGTATTCTAGAAACACTATCAAATCTGCTGGACGCACTCGAAGTCTTTGAGAGGCAATGTTGCATATTTTGGAAGCTTGTTAAGTCTTCTAGCAACTATATCAAGTATTCTGGGAGCATTCCAAGTCTTTCGCAAGCAATATCAAGTTTTTTAGAGGAGTATCAATTCTTCCTATGGTAGTAGTAAATCTCCTAGAAACAGTATCAAGTCTTTTGACAGCATTCCTAACCTTTCGGAAGTAATATCAAGTATTTTGGAACAATTTCAAGTGTTCTGGAAATATTTTAAATTTCCTGGAAGCATTTCAAATTTCAAGTCGTTTATAAGCAGTATCAAGCCTACTGAACTCTTTTCAAGTCTTACAGAAGAAATATGCAATCTTCTGGAAGCATTTCAATCAGAACTTTTGCAACAGATGCAGAGCGAATTGGGAGGAGAAAGCTGAATTGTACGTTAAAATTATGAACACGATAACTTCAATATCTGCACTCATGAACAATTTTGGATGCATCTATATCCACATTGTATTCAGCTATTGTGTTGCTTCAATTTTCAATACAAGCATTTACACAGTTAAGCTGCCTTTATTGTGAGGGAGAATTAGGTATTTGTGTATCGGATATTTCGTTGTGACTGGCTGATGGAGAAGGTCCTCACGTGGTCGCCATCAGCTAATCAGAATGGAATACCTGATTCATAAATACCTAATTCTCCCTCGCTCTAAAGGCAGTAAATTGAGTCCATAATTACGTTTGAAACGACCACCGAATAAAAGATGGCGCAGATTTGCATCATAAGCTTAGATATTTGAGGAATAACTAAAATTAGAATTGATACTAGGATCTTGAATAAATAGATAATGATATAATGATCTTCTAAACAAGTGTATATTCACATCTTTTGGATATACAAATACAAATTAATTTAAATATTATTTAAACCAGTTAGCTACCAAGAGATGACGCTATTACGAAATTTACGTGCGCGATTTAAAATTAAAATCCATTCAAAAACCGTAATTTATATTATTTAATTGAATTGAAAACATTTATATTTATGGGTAATTAGGGGAAATAAAATCACACATATTTTATTTTTAATTAATTTCTTTATTTTCTTTTATCTCTATTTTCTTATTTGCCATTAAAACCAGTTCCTTCTTTTTCTATCCTTGATATTTATCGAGCAAATGTAATTAAAACGATCAAAACAAGACCAAGTTTACATCGAAATAAGCATATTTTCTCAATATTTCTTCAGACCAAACAATTTAATTCAAAAATTGTGATTTTATCAATGCTCTTGTAAGAACCATTCACAAAATTGAGCTCTTATTGGTCGTTAGTGACCTGGTTGTAATTTTTGATTGTCTAAATTTCATACGGAAGAGGCTCTCATCATTGTCGTTCGATGCAGAAAAAAAATATATCAAAGTTTTCAAGAAACTCTTCTTGTACAATGAAAAGTTTGGAGGTTCGTTAGTATCCACGTCAATAAGATCTTTTTCTATATGTACATTGCAATTTCGTTTAACATTTTAATTTGTATCAGAATCCAAAATATTGTAGACGAATTATGAATCAGCCTGTACATTAACATCGATTCATTTACATTATTTTACATAATAAGCACTGGTTTTGGAAAAAGTTTGGAAAAATTTAAAATTTTTAGTAGAATCCTTAAAAATCTGAAAAATATCGGGATATTAATGATTATTAATTAGAAACTTTTGAAAATCGTTGATTAAAGTTGAAAAATCTTGGAATTAGTTATAAATTTATTGATAATTTTGGGAAAAATTAAATCCATAAATTTTGAGTTTAACATTTAACACGTACCTCATAAATTCTTGGAAATTTTGGGAAAAATGTTTGGGAAAATTAAAAATTTTCAGGAAAATCCTTGAAAATCTGAGAAATATCGGGATATTAATGATTATTAATTAGAAACTTTTGAAAATCGTTAATTAAAGTTGAGAAATCTTGGAATTAGTTATAAATGTCTAGATAATTTTGGAAAAAATTAAATTCATTAATTTTGAGTTTAACTTTCAATACGTACTTCATAAATTCCTGGAAATTTTTGGACAAATGAATGGAAAAATTAAAAATTTTTAGGAAAATCTGAGAAATATCGAGATATTAATGATTATTAATTAGAAACATTTGAAAATCGTTGAGTAAAGTTGAAAAATCTTGGAATTAGTTATAAATGCCTAGATAATTTTGGAAAAAATTAAAACCTTAAATTTTGATTAATTATTGATACGTACTTCATAAATTCCTGGAAATTTTTGGACAAATGTTTGGAAACATTTAAAATTTTTAGGAAAATCCTTGAAAATTTGATTAATATCCATTAATAAATATTAATTAGAAACTTTTGAAAATCGTTGATTAAAATTGAAAAATCTTGGAGTTAGTTATAAATGCATTGAAAATTTTGAAGGAAATTATATTCATATATTTTGAGTTTAACTTTCAACACGAACCTCATAAACTTTTGGAAATTTTTGGAAATATGTTTGGATGTGATAGAAGTTTTTGAGTAAATCCTTGATATACTTGGAAATCTTTTAAAAATCTTAGGATTTCCTGCAAAATCATATATAATGATGGAATCTATGAGAATCTTTTGATGAAAATTCATTAAATTAGAGTATTTAATTCCAATCTTATAAAAACTTGGATATTTTTAGAATAATATTCAGTAACTTGCTAAAAATCTTTAATTTAAAATGGATGGCTTCGCTTCATTAAACTATAACATGTATTAAATATTTTGCAGGTCGACAAGATGTCTTTCATTTAAAGTATCAATAAAGTTTGACATCAGATTTAATTTTAAAAGTTTCTGACTTTCTTAACAAATTTAGTGATACTTAGCATTGAAATGTTTACTCATTTTTTCGAAACATTACAAGTCTTCTGCAAGCAGTATGAAGTTTTCTACAAACAGTATCAATATTTCTAGGGGCAGTAGTAAATCTTCTGGAAGTAGCTTAAGTCTTCTAGAAGCAGTACCAAGCCAAATCTTCCAGATGCAATGTAGTTTTGTCGTCTAAAAGTATTGCGAGTCTTGTGGAAGCATTTCAAGTCTTCTAGAAACAGTATCAAAGCTGCTGGAAGCACTCGAAGTCTTTGAGAGGCAATATTACATATTTTGGAAGCTTGTCAATTCTTCTGATATCAAGTATTCTTGAAGAATTCCAAGTCTTTCGCAAGCAATAGAAGTTTTCTAGAAGGATTATCACATCTTCCAGGGGTATTGGTATATCTCCTAAAAATAGTATCTGAAGGCATTCCTAGCCTTTCGGAGGTAATATCAAGTATTTTGGAACTATTTCAAGTTTTCTGACAACATTTCAATTTTCTGAAAGCATGTCAAACTTTCTGAAAGCATTACAAGTGTTTTAGAATTATTTCAAGTCTATAAGCTGTATCAAGTCTGCTGAAAATATTTCAAGTCTTACAGAACTCTGCACTCAAACAATTGTTTATGCATCTATATCAATATCGTATTCTGCTATTCTGTTGCTTCAATTTTCAATACAAGCATTTATACAGTTATATTGCAAATTGAGTCCATAATTACGCATGAAACGAGCACCGAATAAAAGATGGCGCTATTAAAAAGTTATAATTTATTATTAAATGTTATCTTTCTTTCCATTTTTGTTTAATAAAAATACTAATGGTTTTTGCACTAAATGGATTTTATTTTATTTTTCTCCACCCACCCTTCATCATCAAATCCTATCCAATACCCGCACCTCTTTCCATTTCCCACATTTTTAATAATAGACTACTAAATTCTTTATAAATTCAAATTTAAAATATCCCCATTTTCAAGAAAAAAGTAAAAAGTGTGTGGCAGCAATGCAATAGTTGTTATCAAAGCGCGCCTTTCCTAACCTATCGACACACAGACGTTTTACTATCTTCGTTCGATCGTTTTCTTCTCCAGTTATCTTAATTTTTGTTAACTTTTCGAGTGGAATATATAATTATACCGGATAAAATGTTTGTTACATCTTTGTTGTGATTTTTGACGTAAGTTTTATAAAGATTAGTTACCTTTGTTTTTCGATTTTCGCTAAGTAATATAACTTAATTTTAAGATTGAGATTGTAAAAATTTATGTTTATTAGGTATTCTCCTGATGATGCCGTGTAGAAGGCGAAACCGGTAGAGAAAAATAAAATAAAATCCATTTAGTGCAAAAACCATTAATATTTTTATTATAATTTATTATCTAAACTTAAATTTGAAAGTTCTCGTAATTTAACCCATTTGCATCATAAGCTTAGTTATTTGAGAACTAACTAAAATTAGAATTGATACTGGAATCCTGAATAAATAAATAAACAAGTTTTCTTCTAAACAAGTTTATACTCACATGTTTTGGATACACGAATTAATTTAAACATTGTTATATAAACCAGTTAGCTAACAACAGATGACGCTATTACGAAATTTACGCGCGTGATTTAAAATTAAAATCGATTCAAAAATTGGTATTATTTAACTGAATTGAAAATATTTCTACTTATAGGTAATTAGGAAAAATAAAATTACACATTTTATTTTTAATTAATTTCTTTATTTTCTTTTATCTCTATTTTCTTATTTGCCATTAAAACCAGCTCCTTCTTATCCTTTCCTTGATATTTATCGAGCAAATGTAATTAAAACGATCAAAACAAGACCAAGTTTGCATCGAAATAAGCATATTTTCTCAATATTTCTTCAAAACGCCTCAAAATGAGGTAGTAAATCGTACCATTTCTCGTATTGTCCCAATTGAGTTTATGATACCTTGAAAATTGAGTGAACCATATTAGATAGAAGGATCTGGATTAATTTTGCACATTGTATATCTTCAACAATAAAGTGTTATCTATACTTTACAAATGTGATCTAGACTCATTTTTACTAAAACCTGATATTTACATTATATACAATAAATATAATTTGCTTAGAACTCCTTTGTATTATATCTCATTTTATTTGAAAGTAATTAATGAAGATCGAAACGTTTCGCCACAAAGTTACTTATTTGGTGTCTTCGAGTTTTTTTTAACTACGATAAAACGCTATTTAGATTTATTTTATTTTAGATTTAGAGAGTATCATCGTGAAAATCACAAGTACGGTTGTCGTTTTCTTTTTTTTTTTTGAGATTAATTTTAGTCTGAATAAACTTTAAAAGGATCAACAATTGGATATAATTTACGATGTGGGAGTTTTTTTTGGATATCTTGTAGATTGAGGGGGGCTAGTTAAAATTGAGTCATTAAAACAACAGTACTCAATAGGCGCGATATTATTATCGTTTCTTACATAAGTCGTAATAAAACGCCACGATATTTAACAACAATTTTACTCACCTAATGTGTTATTTTTTTTGTAAATCTATCTCGGCCGTACTTGACTTTATTACCGTATTTTTTTGTGTTCTTTTCCCTTTTTAGTTTTTGCATAAAACCTTGATATCACCAATCTACTACATAGTATATACTAATAATAATTGGCAGTAGATATTATTTAATTTTTTTTTGTTTATTCATATCCAGTTGTTAAAATTTTTCTTTTTTATTAACAGTAATAGTTTAATAGTGAAACATGAATTATACTATTTATTTGGACTTTTTAATTTTAAAATATTTTTTTTAATTTTATTAATTTCATTTTTATTAATTTCGATTATTAAATTGTTAATAAGTTCAGAGAGCTTTTTTAAGTTTCGTAAAAGTTTGTGACATTACCGGATTGTTCTAAGAACTTCGTGGATAATGTTGCTTAATTAAAACATTTTTATTATTTTGGATATAATTTACGCTGTGCGAGTTTTTGGATTTATTGTAGATTGAGGGGATCTAGTTAAAATTGACTCATTAAAACTACAGTGCTCAATTGACGCAATATTGTTTCGTTCACCATTCATAGGCAATCATTGCTGCTTCTGTAAGATTGCGCTTTTGTATCCATAACTCGGCTCTGTGGGAGACGGCTTGGAGACATCTTCAAGATCGAAAATTTGTGCAATAATTTTACCGAACTCTGTATAACATTATATTATACAGGTGATTTATAACTCATCTTAAAATTTTTTTATTCTGATCAATTCTGATACAAAGCAAAATTAAAAAAAAAGATTTTCATTTTTTTATTAAATATATAAGTTATGTAATTTTTACAGCACTACGATTTTATAATTAATAACGACTCAAAATAAAAGTAAGTAGATTTACATAGCCTAGATATAAATTAAATCTGTGATTGATGAACACAAATGGCAATATGTTTCTAATGCTTTTATTAGTTCCACCTCTTGAAAAAGTTGCTTCTTCAGACCAAATAATTTATTTCAAAAATTTTGATTTTGTCAATGCTCTTGTAAGAACTATTCACAAAATTGAGCTCTTATTGGTCGTTAGTGACCTGGTTGTAATTTTTGATTGTCTAAATGTCATATGGAAGAAGCTCTCGTCATTATCGTTCGATGCAAAAAGAATATATCAAAGTCTTCCAGAAACTCTTCTTGTGCAATGAAAAGTTTGGAGGTTCGTTAGTATCCACGTCAATAGGAGCTTTCTCTATATGTATATTGCAATTTTGTTTAACATTTTAATTTGTATCAGAATCCAAAATATTGTAGACGAATTATGAATCACTCTGTATATTAACATCTATTCATTTACATTATTTTACACTTTTTGTAGAAAAATTTTTGAAAAAAGTTTGGAATAATTTAAAATTTTAAGGAAAATCCTTAAAAATCTGAAAAATATCGGGATATTAATGATTATTAATTAGAAACTTTTGAAAATTGTTGATTAAATTTGAAAAATCTTGGAATTAAATATAAATGCATTGATAACTTTGGAAAAAATTAAGTCCATAAATTTTGAGTTTAACTTTCAACACGTACCTCATAAATTCTTGGGAATTTTTGGACCAATGTTTGGAAAAATTATAAATTTTTAGGAAAATCCTTGAAAATCTGAGAAATATCGGGATATTAATGATTATTAACTAGAAACTTTTGAAAATCGTTGATTAAAGTTGAAAAATGTTGGAATTAGTTATACATCCATTGATAATTTTGGAAAAAATTAAATCCATAAATTTTCAGTTTAACTTTCAACACATACTTCATGAATTCCTGGAAATTTTTGGACTAATCTGTAGAAAAATTTAAAATTTTTAGGAAAATCCTTGAAAATCTGAGAAATATTGAGATATAAATGATTATTAATTAGAAGCTTTTGAAAATCGTTGATTGAAGTTGAGAAATTTTGGAATTAGTTATAAATACTTCGTACTTATAGTTATAAATACTTTGATAATTTTGGAAAAGATTAAATCCATACATTTTTTGTTTAACAATCAACACGTACCTTATAAATATTTGAAAAAATTTAAAATTTTTAGGAAAATCTGAGAAATATCGGGATATTAATAAAAAAACGGGATGGTCCGTGAAGAGTATTAACAATACGTTTCTATTGTTGATACAATTGTGTTTGTGAAGAAATACAACGAAAAATTACTTTTATTTATGTTGAAAACTTTGTGACGCTTCGTTTTGAAGATTTTGTATTTCCATAATTGACGTCGTGCCTGATGACGGTTTATACGTGTAGCACCTATATAAATATAATATACATCGTTAAACCAAATACTAAGGTCTTATTCATTAAGATGTCGTTCATTTAAAGTATCAACAAAGTTAAGCATCGGATTTAATTTTAAAAGTTTCCGATTTTCTTTACAAATTTGGTGATACTTAGCATTGAAATGTTTACTAATTTTTTGGATCCATTACAAGTCTTCTGGAAGCATTTCAAGTCTTCTGCAAGCAATATCAAGTTTTCTAGAAACAGTATCAACATTTTCAGGGGCAGTAGTAAATCTTCTGGAAATAGTTTAAGTCTTCGGGAAGCAGTACCAAGCCAAATCTTTCAGAGGCAATGTTACGTCCTCTAAAAGTATTGCAAGTCTATTTCACGTATTCTAGAAACAGTATCAAATCTGCTGGACGCACTCGAAGTCTTTGAGAGGCAATGTTGCATATTTTGGAAGCTTGTTAAGTCTTCTAGCAACTATATCAAGTATTCTGGGAGCATTCCAAATCTTTCGCAAGCAATATCAAGTTTTTTAGAGGAGTATCAATTCTTCCTATGGTAGTAGTAAATCTCCTAGAAACAGTATCAAGTCTTTTGACAGCATTCCTAACCTTTCGGAAGTAATATCAAGTATTTTGGAACAATTTCAAGTGTTCTGGAAATATTTTAAATTTCCTGGAAGCATTTCAAATTATCTGTAAGCTTTGCAAGTGTTTTGGAATTATTTCAAGTCGTTTATAAGCAGTATCAAGCCTACTGAACTCATTTCAAGTCTTACAGAAGAAATATGCAATCTTCTGGAAGCATTTCAATCAGAACTTTTGCAACAGATGCAGAGCGAATTGGGAGGAGAAAGCTGAATTGTACGTTAAAATTATGAACACGATAACTTCAATATCTGCACTCATGAACAATTTTGGATGCATCTATATCCACATTGTATTCAGCTATTGTGTTGCTTCAATTTTCAATACAAGCATTTACACAGTTAAGCTGCCTTTATTGTGAGGGAGAATTGGGTATTTATGTATCGGGTATTTCATTGTGACTGGCTGGTGGCGAAGGTCCTCACGTGGTCGCCATCAGCTAATCAGAATGAAATACCTGATTCATAAATACCTAATTCTCCCTCGCTCTAAAGGCAGCTTTACATAGCAAATTGAGTCCATAATTACGTTTGAAACGACCACCGAATAAAAGATGGCGCAGATTTGCATCATAAGCTTAGATATTTGAGGAATAACTAAAATTAGAATTGATACTAGGATCTTGAATAAATAGATAATGATATAATGATCTTCTAAACAAGTGTATATTCACATGTTTTGGATATACAAATACAAATTAATTTAAATATTATTTAAACCAGTTAGCTACCAAGAGATGACGCTATTACGAAATTTACGTGCGCGATTTAAAATTAAAATCGATTCAAAAACCGTAATTTATATTATTTAATTGAATTGAAAACATTTATATTTATGGGTAATTAGGGGAAATAAAATCACACATATTTTATTTTTAATTAATTTCTTTATTTTCTTTTATCTCTATTTTCTTATTTGCCATTAAAACCAGTTCCTTCTTTTTCTATCCTTGATATTTATGGAGCAAATGTAATTAAAACGATCAAAACAAGACCAAGTTTACATCGAAATAAGCATATTTTCTCAATATTTCTTCAAAACGCCTCAAAATGAGGTAGTAAATCGTACCATTTCTCGTATTGTCCCAATTGAGTTTATGATACCTTGAAAATTGAGTGAACCATATTAGATAGAAGGATCTGGATTAATTTTGCACATTGTATATCTTCAACAATAAAGTGTTATCTATACTTTACAAATGTGATCTAGACTCATTTTTACTAAAACCTGATATTTACATTATATACAATAAATATAATTTGCTTAGAACTCCTTTGTATTATATCTCATTTTATTTGAAAGTAATTAATGAAGATCGAAACGTTTCGCCACAAACTTACTTATTTGGTGTCTTCGAGTTTTTTTAACTACGATAAAACGCTATTTAGATTTATTTTATTTTAGATTTAGAGAGTATCATCGTGAAAATCACAAGTACGGTTGTCGTTTTCTTTTTTTTTGAGATTAATTTTAGTCTGAATAAACTTTAAAAGGATCAACAATTGGATATAATTTACGATGTGGGAGTTTTTTTTGGATATCTTGTAGATTGAGGGGGGCTAGTTAAAATTGACTCATTAAAACTACAGTACTCAATAGGCGCGATATTATTATCGTTTCTTACATAAGTCGTAATAAAACGCCACGATATTTAACAACAATTTTACTCACCTAATGTGTTATTTTTTTTGTAAATCTATCTCGGCCGTACTTGACTTTATTACCGTATTTTTTTTGTGTTCTTTTCCCTTTTTAGTTTTTGCATAAGACCTTGATATCACCAATCTACTACATAGTATATACTAATAATAATTGGCAGTAGATATTATTTAAATTTTTTTTGTTTATTCATATCCAGTTGTTAAAATTTTTCTTTTTTATTAACAGTAATAGTTTAATAGTGAAACATGAATTATACTATTTATTTGGACTTTTTAATTTTAAAATATTTTTTTAATTTTATTAATTTAATTTTTATTAATTTCGATTATTAAATTGTTAATAAGTTCAGAGAGCTTGTTTAAGTTTCGTAAAAGTTTGTGACATTACCGGATTGTTCTAAGAACTTCGTGGATAATGTTGCTTAATTAAAACATTTTTTTTATTATTTTGATTTAATCTCACTACAGGTAAGACAGTAGGTATTATATTATCACGAAGTTTCTTAGTAATCTTTTATCTACAAAGTAATTTATATTATCTATCGTAATGAACAGTCCTAGAGTGAAGGCCTGAGGTAAAAATCCTCTTAGTAAGTTAATTTTATTATAGGTACTTTATATTTTTAGTTCATACCAAGGCTCCTAGTTACATAATCATTATACAATATATTTTATTCTCGTTAAAATTTCCATTTTTTCTTTAATATAAGTAATCTTTTTGTTAAAACACTTAGTGGTCGTTGATTTCTTTAGTATCACTCTAAGTCCTAAGGCCATTTATTCAAATCCGACGTCCGTCAGTATTAAAAGACTTTGAATAAACGACTTATAAAAATAAATTTTAATATCGATCGACTCGTCTTTTTCCCCAGCATCTTGGTTTAGTTGGTTTAGTAATTAAATCGGAAATTTTTCGTAAATGATTCGTACCGAAATCATTTAAAAAAGCAAAGGCCTGAGCTGGCCAAGCGTTAAATTATCATCCTCGCGTCATCATTTTAACAAATCACGGCGGATCTTGATCTTTATCACGAATGGCCTTGAGCAAATGGCTTCTCAACTCCATCTCGGAACTCTTCCACAACGAAACTAACTCGTCTTTCGATAACCGTTCAAGTGGAGATTTTCCGTTTGAATTTCGCGGGGAACAATTTGGGGGAGGGGGGGCCGGAGGAAGACCATGCTCTTGATATTTTGATCTCGACCTTGATCTCTCTCTTCTCGGTTGCGGGTTGCTATCCAACGATCTTGAATGCTCCACTGTTTTAGATCTCTTACTCTGTTCTGGGGCTGTTTTATCACCAAGGCTTTGATGGCGCGTTTTCATATGTTTCCTAGGTTTGGATGTATCTTCAATTTCGATGCGAATTTGAGGATTCATATTAATATGTTTGGAGTTATTGTCCCTGCGTGGTTTAATCAGAGGTTTACTTGCCATCATTTGCTGTTGGAGCTGCTCAATCGTGTGCTTATTTCTTCTTGCGATCTCATCATCCGAGAGATTACTTTTTTGATCGGCTGGGGATGGTAAAAGATTATCTTTACCAACATCGGAAATGTTATGGCAACTCTTAGCCACAACTTGTTCTTCAATTTGACCCCTACTAAGAGCTTCATCGCTTTTTCCTATCGTTAAACTATATTGAGGTTGTAATTTATGCTTATCGATTGGTTCGCGATATTTCGGCAACGTTGCCAATTTTCTCCCGATGCTTTCCGAGTCTGATAACTTCCTGATGGTTTCGTTTGATTTCGCGCTACAATCTGAAACATTTTCGATCGAAAGTACCGGGCTTTTCCCCGATAATTTAGCCCCCGTACTTATGATATCTAAATAACTCGACCTCCTACTATTTATATCAGGAGGACTACTACTTAAAAACGAAGTCGCATCCTTACTTAACCTCCTCCCAACAGCCGTACTCCTATCCGCTTTTAAAGTTTGAGTGTTAAAAACACTATCAGAACTAAACCTCCTCACATTAAGATTCGTCGAGCTTTTCGCCTTATTTTTAGAACGCGGGCTAAATAACTGCTTGTTAAAATAAGCTGTTGGCGATCTCTTGGCAGTAGTAGCATCCATTTTAGGACTCGTTCTCATGAACGTTCTCTTAATTATACTGGGACTATGTTTTATCTTTTTATCATCGGGGGATAACTGATTTTCCCCCTCCACTTCTTTTAGTGACTCCAGCGGAAACTCGCGCTCCTCTTGCTGCTGCCTGCGAATAGTACTTTACTTCAAGGTGAGTTTCACCTGATTTTTGTCGGCTACTTACCTCCGTATCTCTTGGATCATCTCGAAGAACTGCGCCTTGCTCTTCCTTCGGCGACGTTGTTCATGTTCCTTCTGAAACAAGGATCATCAAGATGGGATCCAGATAGTGCAATTTTCGTGAAAGTTTCAAAATGTGATTTTGCGTGTGTTAAAGTGCACTGCCGAAAGATAAGTGAGGTGGTGAAGCTTTGTTAGAAAGCGATTGAAAGCGATTAATTCAAGGCCAAATGAGTATATACTGAGATATTAACCTATTTGCATCATTCAAAAGATATGATATGGTGGTCTATATCATTAAAATTGGAATAAAAAGTTTGTGGTTAGCCAAAGTTGTGGTTTGCAACTTGAGTCTCAAGGTGTTACTCTTATTATTGGAAAAATCATGCCTAGAACTAGAGGACCCTCGGACTGTAGAATAAAGATTGCTCCAGTATGGAAAGAAGCACTTAAGTGTACTACAAATTTAGAACAGGAAGCTAGTAATTAGTTGCATTGGTGCATATTCAATAATATCGAGTGCTAGTGCAGAAGTTTTGGCGGGTTTACCAAATTTAGATTTATTAACAGAAGGCAGAGAATATAAAACTGAAGTCAAAAAGATGGCAATGCTACATAGGATGACCAGGATACCTAATAAAGGTCTAAAATATTGGACAAGCAGAAATTTAGGAATTGTGGATTTTTATGTAACCAAAGCTCTCAGGTCACGGAGTATTTAGATCATCTCTGAAAGAGATGAAGAAATGTGATCTCGAATGTTGATTCTGTCAGCAAATAGATACACCAGACCATACAATTTTTACCCGTCAGGAATTCAGTGTTGCAAAAGCAAAAATAGAAGTATGAAAGTGTAAACTGCAAAAAGAAACCTGGTAAAAAATATGTTAGAAATGGAAGAATGATGGCATGCAGTCGCTGATTTTTTGAGCTTTACGATGAAAAAGAGAGAAAATGACGAGAAGCAAAGATAAAGATTGGATTGAAACGGACAGGAAACGGATTCTTATGATTCCATTGCTCGAGATATCGCTGAGACAAAAACTCATTAAAGAGCAAAGAAGTAATTAACCGTCCATAGTCGAGGTCGAAACAATAATGGAGAAAATCAGCTGGACAGCAAAGAAGAAGAGCTTTGCAAAATGAAGAAGAAAAGATGAAAAGGATTGTAATGGGTTGGAGTTTTTGGCCCCAACCCCACACTATCTGCTCACCCATCATCTCAGGCTAAATATCTGATAAAAGATTAAACTGACCTCTTAATAATAAAAAGGTTGGGTTGGTTAGGGTTGAAAATATAGAAATTTGATAAATTTCGTTGGTGTACGAGAAAGTTTTGGGAAGAAGTTCCGGGATCCAAAGAGAACTGACTTCAGCATCTTTACAAGCTACCTATAACTAATGAGCAAATTTGCGACTTTTCGAATGCCCTTCTTGGAAACACTGATGAATTGGAGAAGTATTCAAATCTCGTGGGTGACACACTGACTCAGGTCTTCCATGCAGCATGATCTGAGGGAACTGTAGAGGAGAAAGGATCTACATTGATCTACATTAACAGAGGGTTACCTGCAGGAAAGCTTTAAATAAAGCAAAGCAAAGTAAACTGAATTCTGATTGGATTTTTTTCAAAACATACGAAAATTTAAAGGTTTAGTACGACAAAAGAAGCGACAAGGCTGGAGTGTTTTCGTGAAGGAGAGTTATGATGATGAAGATTTTTCAACTTCTACACCAAGTGAAATTTAACAACTCTCCTATCAGACACGACTAGCAAATAGCCAACTGGGTGGTACAGAACTAGTTGGTAGAGTGGGCCGTTGGCAATTGTGAACCCTTCAAAACACTTGGTCCTGACGGTATCTTTCCTGCTCCTCTTCAGTAGAGCCTACAAGACATGATAGTACACTTGATGGGAATTTTTAAAGCTTGCTTAGCTTTTAATTACGTTTCATTAACTGGAGAAAAATCATAGTAATCTTTGTACCAAACAATGGCAAGAAGGACCCAATGGAGCCTAAATCTTCTGTGGATACCGTTCTATACATGGTAGTGGGGTGCAATAAGCAAGCACTTAATTCGAAAGAACGATTGACAAAACCACCTTTAATAACATTAACAAAAGGTCACACAGAACAAGGAGCTGTGGTTAGGTTCATAAGGTGGGGTATTCATGAGTTAAATGATAAACATCTTGTCACGGTTGGTTACGCCGATGACGTAGCTATATAAACCTGACAATTTCTTACACAATGTGGGGACGTTTAAGCTTGTTGAACGATGCTGTGAAAAATATATCCTATATGTCAATACTATAAAGACTGAAATTATTCTTTCATTAAACAGATGAAACATCACTCAATTTTTGCAATAATCCATTAACCTTTCCTCCAGAGGTGAAATATCTTCAAAGGATTGATTGACTTGGAAATGAAAAATCAGTTGCAAAACCAAAATTGTACTAGCCCAGTGTCGAAGAACAATTGGGAATACTTGGGGATTAAATCCGAGAATTTTATCACAGAAGTGTAAATCTACACTATTTCATGATATAAAGCTTAAGGTACTATATCAATTGCAACGATTGGTCTTGATCTTAAATGTACTTCCGAGATACAAAATCAATGTTGAAAAACTTGATTTTGTGATTTTTGAAACAGCGTTAAAGTCGTTAAAAGCTAGAAAAGACCTCTTAGACTGTGTCAAAATGATTATGTAATTGGTTATATACATGTTTAGGTTGTTTAATCAATGCAAAACAATAGAAAAACATTAAATGAGATTAAATAAGAGAATGCAAATTTTTTCGATTATTGCATATACTGATTGGTGGTGGCCAAACTGGTTGTAGTGAACTAATAATATCTATAAGATACTTAATCAAAGATGAAAAATTGAAAATTTTGAAAGATTTTGGTGTTTTTGAAAGAGTGTCAAAGATGTCAAGATGTAGACTATGCTGAATGTGCTATCCCTAGACACATTTATCAGGGAGGTGGCCGATGTGGTATTGCTTTGATTGCGATCAGGGAATGATAAACAGGCTGTTAAACTGATAAAATAACACTGTTTGTAAGCAATCCATCCTTGAAACTCACAGAGATTACACAACACCTGGTTTCTTAAGCAAGCCACACTTTGGCATTGACACGATACCCAGAGTTATTGCTATAGCTAGCGTATATTTAGGCTTGCCAAAACGCTGGCCATCAACACTGATTAAGAAAGGCTGCAGGTTTTGTATCTTCAGCTGCATCTTTCCACTTCTCTAAAGTCGTACTGCACGACTGCTAAACATATCAGCTACCAGCCGTTAATATAGCATCAAAATTCTGTTTTCTATCGAGCTTTTTGCAATAGATGGAATGAGGCAGCAGCAGCACCCTAACCGAAAGGGATGTATCAGTTTCTAGGAAAATCGAAGAGATTTGAGGCTCTTCACCCACAATTCAGTACCAGCATCTGCTGTAAATGTTGTTTTAGGAGCATGAATTTTGAATTCAGACTTGATACTGCTTCCAGGCGATCTAAAATGCTTCCAGAAGAACTGATACGGCTTCTAGAAGACTTGAAATAGTTCCAGAGGACTTCATATTACCTCTGGAAGACTGAAATGCTTCCAGAATATTCGATAATGCCGCTGGAACATTTAGCACTGCATCCAAAAAACTTGAAATATTTCCAGATGAATTGAAGTTTAGATAGAAGACTGAAACTGCATTCAAAAGATTTAATACTGCCCTTGGAAGACTTGTTACTGATTCTAGAAGACTTGATGCTGCTTCTAGAAGGCTTAATATTGTTTACAGAAGACTTGTAATAATAATAATAATAACTTTATTGACCCAAGAATAAACAGAAAAGAAAAATATACAATAAATCCA
This sequence comes from Onthophagus sagittarius, assembly GCA_036711965.1. Classification (NCBI taxonomy): domain Eukaryota; kingdom Metazoa; phylum Arthropoda; class Insecta; order Coleoptera; family Scarabaeidae; genus Onthophagus; species Onthophagus sagittarius. The sequence continues at coordinate 68,579,779 of JASERS010000003.1, forward strand.
AAAAAGAACAAAAAAAAGCACTATAATACTAATTCTTATTCCAAGCCCAAAGGGTGCAGGAGCAGAAAAGACAAAATGCCACTGATTTTACCTACACCCAATGAGAACAGCAAATATCACTCTACAGCAAACAAAAAATAGATTTAAACTAATTAATATATAAAATAAAATAAAACTCAAAACAAATAGCGCATTATAAAAATAAGTCAAAAATTCTCTCACGCAAAACAATATGTCTGAAAACACGAGCCGAGCCGGCACACCTCGCAGAAACGGGAATCAAATTCCAAAGACGAGACACCTGATAGGAAAACGAACGCTGAAACCTGGCAGATGAATGAAGAGGGACGTTAACACAAAATCTATGCCTGAGATTCAGATGATGAATATCCGTCCGGAAAGTAATCTTACGGCAGAGGTAAGGTGGCTTACCCGTTGAGATAATCCCATAGATAAAAGACAAATAATGAAAAACAAATCTCTGCCTCATAGTCAGCCAACCACTATCTAATAAACCTGCGAGATATGATCACCCCTACGAAGATTATAGACGACGCGAAGACACGAATTCTGCACAACCTGAATCTTTCGCAAACTCTCATAAGACAAACATGAACCAAACACAACATTACAATAATTAAAATGAGACAGAACCAGAGAATCGCACAAAAGCCTCTTCATACTCCTCGATAATAGCATTTTACTGAAGTAGAGCATTCTTAATAAACCATACGCACTCCTACACAATAAATTAACATGATCAGCAAAGACAAGTTGATCATCAATGAGAAGACCCATAATTCTTTTAGACAACTTGATACTGCCTTTGGAAGGCATGGTCCTGTTTCCAGAAGACTTGAAACGATAGTGCTTCTAGATGACATAGTACTGCTTCGAAGAGACTTGAAATGCTTTCAGTAAACTTGATATTGCTTCTGAAAGAGTCGATACTGCCATTGCAAGACTTGATACTGCCTCTGAAAGACTTGATATTGTCTCTGGAAGATTTGAAATGCTTTTACAAGACTTGATACTATTTTCAGATGAATTGAAATTCTTCCCGAAGACTTGATATTGCCACAGGAAGACTTGGTATTGCTTCCAAAACACTTGAAATGCTTCCAGAAAGCTGCAACTACTATCAGAAGACTTGATACTGCTGCTGAAAGACTTAATACTGCTTCTAGAAGAGCTAATATTGCTTTTAAAAGTCTTCAAATGTTACTACAATACTTACAACACGTCCAGACGACTTGAGACTTCTAGAAGATTTCATATTATTTCTGGAAAATTTGAAATACTTCCAGAATACTTGAACTGCTTCCAGAATACTCGATAGTGCTGACGGAAGACTTAATACTTCATTCAAAAGACTTGAAATGCTTTTAGAGGAATTAAAGTACTGACAGAAGATTTGATACTGCATCTGGAAGACTTGATACTGTTTCTAGAAGGCTTGATACTGCTTTTAGAAAATTTAATACCGCTTCTAGAAGACTCGAAATGCTTTCAGAATACTTGATACTACATGTAAAACTGCTGGCATAAAATATTTTCATAGCAAATAACAAGATGCTGTTGATATACCTTTAGAGTTTGCTTGGAAAATATTAAATATTATTGAACAAAATACAAAATCTTGACTTAAAAAATACTTCTGGTAGAAGATATTTCAGTCAAGAAATTGTTAATAAAATTTGATTTTGCTTTTATAATACCAAACACTGTTGACAAAATACAAAATCTTTATGTCAAAAGTTCAAAAATTGTCAATTGAAGACTAGATACTGTTTGTAAACTGTAAACACTGTTGGCAGAAGACCAGCAGAAGACCTTTTGCAAACAAACCGTAGGCGGCAAATTCTTTGTTTGGAGAACACGTATTTTGAATTTTTCAAACCTTTTCTTTGAGAGCCGTCATTCGTCGTTTGAGTCTTTTTGCAATTCCGATGCCTATGTCTAAGCTCATCGAGCATTACTATCGTCAGTCAAGTATTATTTTTGGGTGTTGAAGTTACCAGCTCGAATTAAGGGCTGCACTTACGATTCTGGACGTTAGTGTTACCAACTCGGTTTCAGTGAGAGCAGGTGAAGAAGCGGTATCCGCCAAAATCGGATTTAAGTTTTTTAAGAACATCTTCACTATTCCAAACAACAGACATACACATGACCGAAATAGAACCACAACAGACATACACATGACCGAAATAGAACCGTGAGTATGTACAAAGGGCTTATTGGAGTCTTAGTAAGCTCACTTGAAACGATGTACATATAAATTAAACAGTTCACTGTTGGTGACATACTTAGAAGTTGTGTTAGATAAAGATCTGAAAATGATGCAATATATTAAAAAGGTAAATGAGAAGGTTGATACTCCAGAAATATCTAGCAAGAATAAAGTCCAGGAAAGGGGGCTTCAGGAATTATGTACGACGAAACCTTTTAGCCACGATTATATTATTACGATATCCGCAGCACCGATATGGAAGAGTGCTCTGAAACACAAGAAATATGCTAATATGTTAAGATCGATTAATAGATATGGGGCTATATCCGCTTCTAGAACAAGTTCCTCAGAGGCAGTAGAATTGGTAGCGAGATGGCCGACGATGGACCTCATAGTACAGGAAAAAGTCAAGAATTAGAACTCACCTCTTCTAATTCTTGACATTCTCCTGACAAGATAAATAAAGAAACATTGTATGTCATTGTAACTTAGCAGAAAACATGCCATACTGTAATGGTGGGGACGCTCGAACCTCGGCGTACGATTCTTAATCTTAGGGTACCACTCAGTCGATTTTTAACTGTTGAGCTGTAAGGTAGTCGGAGTGTCCTCACAATTCTAAATGTTAGTTATTCACAGGGTTTTTCTCTGTACGTTAGTGTCCTACCTAATAGTGGTTTTAACGTAGAACCAAACGAGCTTTGGACAGAAGTTGGAAGAGAAGAGCGCCTATTTGTAAGAGATGAGAAGATCAGCGAGATGAGAAGACCAGTGATGAGGTATTTAGGAGAAATTATGATGGAGAAAGAACCAGAGGAAATGAGAAGAAAGCAAATTAGAGAATGATACATGAGACCTGCTGATAGAAGACATTTCCATTCCATCATTTCCATCGAATTATGGACGCCAGATAGGTTTTGATGGTATACAAAATTGTTATTTGGATTGAAGTTGCCATTTTCAATCAATTTTTTTTAGCATTTGTTGCGAACGTTTTTCAGGGCTATTTTTGGAGCCGTTATTTGTCGTTTGAGTCTTTTCCCAAATCATTTTTTTTCAGCACTCGTACTTATTTTCAAAAACCGACGGTTGTGCTCGCATAGTTATGCTAGTTTGAATACCATGGCCCCAAATTTCGGAGACTCTGTTTTATATTAATATTCATAAAAACAAAGGGCTGGTTTCCTGACCCTCGAATGAACTCTTAACTGTAGGGATGTATAAAGGGCGCGTTGGGGCCTAAGTGCTGTGAAAGATAATAGTTATAACAAATTTATTTTTAAAAATATTGTTTTCTTGCACTTTTGCATTAAGGTGCAGACTTATTGAGAAAAATATGAAAATTTGGCGAGTTCGTTGATATATTACAAAAAAATTTTTTGAACTTAAGAGATGCATAGATAGAGAGCAAAATATAATAATAACAACGTTTTGAAATTGGATGTTTCTAATATTCCTGAAATGATTCTAGTTCTAATTCCAGTATTAATACTAGTGATAGTGCTAGCGTTATTTCTAGTATTAGCTTCGCTTCTGTGACAATAACCAATAAAAATCCGTGCATATCTAAGCTTATGATGCAAATGGGTTAAAAGAGTGATAAGCGTAATAAAATTTAGTACGTGATAAACGAGACTTTTAAATACCTACCTTTAAATAAAATTTATCCATATACATTTAAATTGATTACTTTAAATTTATTCATTTTATTACTGGTTATTTCTTTAAATTTTGATTAACCGTGTATTTTGTTAGAAGCCTTATTAAAAAAGGTCAACGGAACACTAACCCTTTTGATGCTCTTCTGGAACAAACTCGTGATCTGTCCTTGTCTGATCGTGTGTACAAGTTCTCTTGCGGCGTGGTGTGGGGAGACGAGCTCGACGCAATTGATGAACCTGTACAGTTTCTGGCTGAAGAACATTATGTTCCTGCTCCTCCATATCGATCCCTTCGGCTTGTCGCGTAGAAGTGGCAGCGTGTACTTAAAAAATAAATGCTCGACAAGCAGGATTATGCAGCCGAGGATCACGCCTACTCCAAGCAGGATAAATACACCCGTCACTGCCGCTACTCCCAGCGGTCTCGGCTGAGCTATTTCAGTTGCCAACTTGAAACAAGGTAAGGCACCGTACCATTTCTCCTGTAAGATGTCCATGTACCCGTTGCTTGAGTACTTAGCCAAAACAGCCGATATACTATCCTAAAAATCAATTAAAATTTTTTATTCAAAGTAAAATTGATTAAATAATAATAAAACCTTTAAAGGAAATCCCTTCACCATTCCGATAGCATACGTATCCTCATTAATTGCGTCCCCAATTTTCTGGAGCTTACACCCATGATCCGTTGCCCGATAGTAATCAAGGATTGGTGTATCCGCGATAACGATGTCTAAACTCCCATTTCGTAGCCTATCTAGTCCATCTTCAATACTATCCAGCGAATACTTGTACATGTGCTCCCAAACCATTTTGTTGGCACGTTGAATATAATATTCGGCCGCCGAAGCTTTTGGCGCACCCACTCGTTGACTAAGCAACTAAAATTGTAAGATAAACTCAATTCGCAAGTTCCAATAATAATAATAAGGTGAAAATCCCAAAGCGGATACAATTGTTTGTTTGTGTAACCGCTGAAACTACGTTCGATCCGGACATTTAGGTATGAGACGCGACGAGAAGGGCAAAGGCCGGGGATTTAATTCGATCGCGGCTTAGAGTTGCAGCTTTAGAGGGAAACTTTGCAAGGGAAGATGGAAATTAATTCGACTCTAACTTTGACCCGGATTTGTAAACTTCGTTTGTGATGAATAGTGTTTTGTCGGTAAAATAAATTTAGCATTTCGTAGGTTGCCGTTTGCGGAGGCTAATTAAACAAATTCAATTTGTTCGGATTTTTTAAAAATGTCAATATTTAATTTAAATGATTCAGTAGGCTACGAGTCTACAAATAACTTTTTAATTAAAATGTTTTCAATAAAAGATCCATTCTGGCAAAATATTAAGAGGAACAAAAAAACGCAATCCGAAGCTAAAAATGATGGCAATAAAAAAACTTTTAGAATAAAAGTGCTATCTATTTGAAATGGAAAGAGTTCTTAAAAAAAGATTTAGTGTTTCTGGAACGCTAAAAAATTCCGGAAAAGGTCGAAAAACGCCGATTTGCTTGGAAAAGACTATATACTATTGTCAAAAGCTTTAAAAATATAGACTGTTGAAAAAAACTGCTAGAATTCTTTCAACAGAAAAAGGATTTATTGTTTCTGGAACGCTAAGAATTCCTAACAAACTGTTATACTACTGATATACTGTTTCCAAAACGCTATATATTGCTTAAAAAGACTGCGATCTGCTTTGATAAGAATGTGTATTGCTGCCAAAAACTTTTAAAATGCTAGATACTGTTGAAAAAAAGCTACTATCTACTTGGAACAGCAAAATACATATTCCAAAAAAGTATTTACTACTACTAGAATTTTAGATATTCCCGGAAAACATTAATAACTGCTTGGATACTGCCGGAAAAAAGCTGTTATCTATTCGGAACGGCAAGATAGGAACATATATTGCTGTCATAAATTTTAGAAATTCCAGATACTGGTGTAAAAGACTACTATCTACTTGCAACAGCAAAATACTTATTCCAAGAACGTATCTAATGCTTTTGGAATGCTAGATATTCTTGGAAAACATTAGTTTCTGCTTGGAAAGAATATATATTACTTCCAATGGTTATTTACTGCTTTCAAAATACTATTTACTGCTCGGAAAGAGTTCGACTTACTTAGAATAGACCATATATTGTTATCAAAAGCTTCAAAAATGTTAGATATTGCCGGAAAAAACTGTTATCTATTTAGAATGGCAACATAAGAATGTATATTGCTGTCATACATTTTAGAAACTCTAGATACTGGTGTAAAAGATTACTATCTACTTGGAATAGTAAAATACTTCTTCCAAAAACGTATCAACTATTTATGGGATGTTAGATATTCTTGGAAAACATCAATAATTGCTTGGAAACAAGATATATTACTTCCAATGGTTATTTACTGCTTTCAAAATACTATATACTGCTCGGAAAGACTTCGGCTCGCTTGGAAAAAACTGTTATCTATTTCGAATGGCAACATAAGAATGTATATTGTTGTCATAAATCTTAGAAACTCTAGATAATGGTGTATAGGACTACTATCTACTTAGAATAGCAAAATACTTCTTTCAAAAACGTATCTACTATTACTGGAATGCTAGATATTCTTGGAAAACATCAGCAACTGCTTGGGAAGAAGATATACTACTTCCAATGGTTGCTTACTGCTTTCCAAATACTATATACTGCTTGGAAAGACTTCGGCTCGCTTGGAAAAGACCACATACTGCTGTCAAAAGCTTCAAAAATGTTAGATATTGCCGGAAAAAATTGTTATCTGTTTAGAATGGCAACATAAGAATGTATATTGCTGTCATAAATTTTAGAAACTCTAGATACTGGTGTAAAAGCCTACTATCTACTTGGAATTATAAAATACTTCTTCCAAAAACATATCTACTACTTATGGAATGCTAGATATTCTTGGAAAACATCAGCAACTGCTTGGAAAGAAGATATACTACTTCCAATGGTTGCTTACTGCTTTCCAAATACTATATACTGCTTGGAAAGACTTCGGCACGCTTGGAAAAGACCATATACTGCTGTCAAAAGCTTCAAAAATGTTAGATATTGCCGGAAAAAACTGTTATCTATTTCGAATGGCAACATAAGAATGTGTATTGTTGTCATAAATTTTAGAAACTCTAGATAATGGTGTATAAGACTACTATCTACTTAGAATAGCAAAATACTTCTTTCAAAAACGTATCTACTATTACTGGAATGCTAGATATTCTTGGAAAACATCAGCAACTGCTTGGAAAGACTTTGGCTCGCTTGGAAAAGACCACATACTGCTGTCAAAAGCTTCAAAAATGTTAGATATTGCCGGAAAAAACTGTTATCTATTTCGAATGGCAACATAAGAATGTGTATTGTTGTCATAAATTTTAGAAACTCTAGATAATGGTGTATAAGACTACTATCTACTTAGAATAGCAAAATACTTCTTTCAAAAACGTATCTACTATTACTGGAATGCTAGATATTCTTGGAAAACATCAGCAACTGCTTGGAAAGACTTTGGCTCGCTTGGAAAAGACCACATACTGCTGTCAAAAGCTTCAAAAATGTTAGATATTGCCGGAAAAAACTGTTATCTATTTAGAATGGCGACATAAGAATGTATATTGCTGTCATAAATTTTAGAAATTCTAGATACTGGTGTAAAAAACTACTATCTACTTGGAATAGTAAAATACTTCTTCCAAAAACATATCTACTACTTATGGAATGCTAGATATTCTTGGAAAACATCAATAATTGCTTGGAAAGAAGATATATTACTTCCAATGGTTATTTACTGCTTTCAAAATACTATATATTGCTCGGAAAGACTTCGGCTCGCTTGGAAAAACTGTTATCTATTTCGAATGGCAACATAGGAATGTATATTGTTGTGATAAATTTTATAAACTCTAGATAATGGTGTATAAGACTATTATCTATTTAGAATTGCAAAATACTTTCAAAAACGTATCTACTATTACTGGAATGCTAGATATTCTTGGAAAACATCAGCAACTGCTTGGAAAGAAGATATACTACTTCCAATGGTTATTTACTGCTTTCAAAAGACTATATACTGCTCGGAAAGACTTCGGCTCGCTTGAAGAAGACCATATACTGCTGCAAAAGCTTCAAGAATGTTAGATATTCGGGAAAAAAGCTGTTTTCTATTTGGAATGGCAACATAAGAATGTATACTGTACTAAATGTATACTGTACTAAATACTTTATAAACACCACCATTTAGGGTTATGTTATTTCAAATGATTTGTAAATCTACTGTCATATGTTCTTCCTTGGGAACCGTAAGCAATCTGTTTCTAACTTCAGAAAGAAAATATCGAATTTTACTATACTTTATGGAAACCAGAAGTTCAAAAAAGAAAGAAATAAATCAAGAGCTGGGGCTCCTTATAGACGTTGATAAAGACGAAACATTTGTAGAAATAGATGACGAAGAGGACGATGATCTGGATGATGAAGAAGTGTCGTTTAGTGAGCATGGCAGCAATTCTGAAATTTCAACCGATGATAGTGAAGAAAAAAATTTAGAGACTGAAATTTTCAGTGATAAATTTTATTTTGGCAAAGATAAGACGACGAAATGGTCTAATGTAAGTTTAGTTCATAAGGCAGTAAGAACAAAGGCACGTAATTTAGTCAAAATATTGCCAGGGCCAAAATTGGATGCTCGCGATATAGAAAACGAGATAGACAGTTTTTTTGAAAATATTTTCAATAGAAATGATACATGAAATTATTATGTACTCAAATAAATATACAGATAGTATAAAACAGAAATTTCAAAGGGAAAGGGACTGCAAATATATATCTAAAAATGAAATGTTAGCATTTATTGGGTTACTTTTCTTATCTGGCATGAAACGAGCCAATCATACAACTTTTTTGGAGTTATGGGCAACTGATGGTACAGGTATTGAGATATTTCGAGCCTGCATGAACTATAAGAGATTTCTTTTTATATTACGAGTTCTGAGATTTGATGACATAACGACAAGGGAACAAAGACGTAAACTGGATAAGCTAGCACTGTAAAAAGACTTATTGCATAAGCGAGTACATGACAATCGATGAAATGACAGTTCCATTTCGAGGGCGTTGCAATTTTATACAATATATACCAAGCAAACCGGCAAAATACGGTATCAAAATGTTTGCCCTTTGCGATGCTAAAAGTTTCTGGTAAAATAGAAATTTATTGCGGAAAGCAGCCAGATGGGCCTTATTTTATCAATAACACACCTGCAGATATTGTTTCAAGATTAGTGGATCATGTAAAAGGAAAGAATAGGAATCTAACATGCGATAATTGGTATAGCAATTATCAGTTAGCAAAGTCATTACTTGCTAATAAAATCACATACCTAGGGACGTTGCGAAAAAATAAGAGAGAAATCCCTCCTGACTTTTTGCCTAATAAAAAGAGAGAAGTTGGGTCCTCTTTATTTGGTTTCCAGTAAGAAATCACAATTACTTCCTATGTACCCAAGAAAAATAAATCTGTTGTTTTAATTTCAACCATGCATAATGACAGCTCCCTAAATGAGGACACAAAGAAGCCAGAAGTAATTCACGACTATAACATGACGAAAGGCGGTGTAGATACCGTTGATCAACTTTGTTCAAACTACTCAGTATCAAGAAGAACAAAGAGGTGGCCTTTGTGTACATTTTTTCACTTGCTAAATATTTCCGGAATAAACGCTCAAATATTGTATAATAACGTTTCCAATAAAGCAGTCACAAGAAGACTGTTTCTAAAAACACTTGCTATTAGCCTTATAAAGCCTTATTTCCGTGATCGTCTCCGTAATAAAAGTTTACCTTTAGATATAAAACTAATATTGAAGAAACACGTCGAGGGGGAAGAAGAGAGGGAAGGAGAAGACGAACCACCACCAAAAATTAGAAGCAGATGCCATATTTGCGGCAGAAGGAATAATAGAGTAACAACTATGCGGTGTGATCTTTGCCATTTATTTGTGTGTAAGGAGCACAGCAAAAAATGCTTACGTTGTAAACAATGCTCAGAGGACACTATCCAAGAAGATGAAAATTGATAGAGTATTTCATATTCTGGAATATTTTTTAGGAATCAAAGTATTAATTTATATTTATTATTTAGAGTTATGTTTATTTTCTTTTAATTTTTTTTGTAAACGTCCATTTCTGTTTTAGTCACAATAAAGTCTATGTTATTTTGGTAGTTTATTTCCTATAAACGATATTTTATTATATCTTAAATAAATAAAAACCAAAAACATAAAAGTATTTCATTGAAACACTTGATAATTTCACTACATTATTGGTGGTGCTTAAATAAGGGTTAATTAAATTGATTTTAAATTGCAAAATTGTATTCTTACCTTTTGAAGTGTCACTAAATCTTAAGAAATTTTTTCATTTTAATCAAAAAATTATTAATTGAGTTTTTAATTAAATTAATAAAAATTAATAATTATAAATTAAACCAAGTATTTAGTTAAAATAAAAAAAATATTTTAAGATCTGGTGACATTTGAAAATGAAAGGATAAAATTTTACAATTTAAAAACAATTTTATTCATAGATACATCAAATTTGACTTTCTCATTTCAAATAATTACGTAAAGTTGTAATTAATCAATTAAAAAATGAAATAATTCAATTAATTACTTAAATTTTATTACGTAGTAATTTTAATTTTTCCAGGTTGACAGTAAAAAAAGATTCAACGTCAACACAAAAATGTCAAAGATTACTTAAACGTTATAAATAAGTTTTTTACCTAAAATAATCAAAAACAAACCGATTTTGCTTCAAAATAAGTAAACGTAAGTTAAATGCACTTATTTATTAACCTTTTTTAGTTTAAAATAAAGTTGTATTAATGTTATCAATCAAAATCAACTTTGAGGCTAACTAACATCTTAAAATTTTTCTTTCATTCCAAACTCTTTAATACAAGTAATTATAAAAAATGTACTAGATTTAAAACCGTATTTAAGCAGGAATTAACTTCAATTTGTTGATGGCAATGCTCGAGTATAAAAGAATTTACTAAAAAATCTGTTAGTAAAAACTTGTGGTACAAACTTTGTTTCAAAAAAATATATTTAAATATCGCAAACCTCAATTGAGCCGCGCCCACAATTTCCCGAGCATACTCCACGACTTCTCCCCAAACTTCCGTATCGCGTAAATACCCCTTAAAACTTAACCGTCAACTTTTACGAGGTAAAAGCAGTAAACTTGGAATCACAGAAGGTAACAAACGTAATCCAAATTCACCGAAACTCAACCACCGGATGACTGAACTCGTTACAAGATAATGTAATCAAAACGATCCTAAATGATATCGACTAGGATTATTCATGACAATTTCGTCGCATATCTCTTGTACACGAAATTTGGTTTTAATTACCCTCGTGACCGTTTGCTAAATAGGTGTGCGACTAATTCAATTAACCTCCGATAATCAACGATATGTTCCAGTTCCGTGCTTTGAATGAATATATATGTACGTTAATCAGATAATGATTATTCACGCGTTTCAATCCGAATGGTTGAAATCGATCTACCTCATTAAATAAAAACTAACTTACCCCATCATGATAATTAGTCGCCGTATTATGGAAAAATAATCCAGCAATAAGAGCCGCAATATTAGCTGTATAACTTGCAACGAATATCACTGAGAATCCGCCCCAGACGTTAATGAGAAATTTGTTTGGCCAACTTTTCGGTGCTTTAAACGCTACCAAATGTCCACAAAGCAATCCCCACATGACCCATAAAGCCGAGCTCATGCTGAAATTTTTCGATCGCTGCCTTCCCCATGGATTTAATCCAAACGGTGATAACCATTCGTAGATAGCAACGGCTATTGCGGTTATATTCAAAGAGGTAAAAATGGCGATCCATAATTCCGGCGAAAATGGAAGTAAGAATGCCATCAGAGGTATTTCCGATTCTTGCCTTGGCGCTGCTAAAAGGCTAACGCCGCTATAAAAATATGGAACGCTGAAGTCTATGACTTCACTACGAATACTAGAAACGCTGAGTGGCGCAAAAGACATGTGTGCAGCACCGGATACTAGGTCACCCACGATTCCATTCCATTTAATTGCAATCTGTAAAGAATTTAATGTAACTTAGTACTGCTACATTAGTTAATTAGAGTAAAGGTTCTCAAACTTTTCAAATTATAATTTTATAAGTTATACATAATTATGTCATTCACATACAACATTCCTATTGAAATACTTACAACGTTTAATGTTGATAACAATTTTAACGCTTATGAGAAACTGTCTTATACTTAAAGCATCATTTCCTCATCATATTGAAATTTTTTTGGACTTTACTGTACTGAGAGCAGAAAATCCTACCTCATGCAAGTAAGAGGTTGAACATTGAAGCAAAATTTTCAATGCTTTTTGCGATATTGCCTCATATTCTTCCTTTATAGACATCCGAAAGGCCTCAAGAGGCAATTATTTAGGAATATTATAATTAAGAATGTTAACATAAGACTATTTTTGTCTTTAAAAACTTGAATTTCTTGCAATACTTGATGTTGCCTATGGTAAATGAATGCTGCCAGAAGTCTTGAATTGTTTCCAGAAAATTTGATACTGCCTCTGAAAGAGTTGACATTGCTTCCAAAAGGCTTTAAATGCTTCCAGAAGACTTGAAATTACCTCTGGAAGACACAATAGGTTTCTAGAACACTTGATTTGCTTTCAAAAGACTCAATATTGCCTCTGAAAGACTTGATATAGTTTCCACCAGGCTTGAACTGCGTCCAGAAAACTTGAATAGTTTCCTAAAGACTTGCTTTTAGAAGATTTGATATTTTTCCAGAAGACTTGAAATCCTTCTAGAAGACATGAACTATTTCCAGAAGCCTTCATACTGCTTCCTAAAGACTCGATATTGCATCTGAAAGACTTGATATAGTTTGCAAAAGGTTTGAAATGCGTCCAGAAGACTTGAAGAGTTCCATAAAGACTTGATACTACTTCTAGAAGACTTGACATTTTTCCAGAAGACTTGAAATCCTTCTAGAAGACTTGAACTGCTTCCAGAAGCCTTCATACTACTTCTAGAAGATTTGATATTGCCTCTGGAAGACATACAATATTTCTACAAAACTTGAAATGGTTCCAAGAGAATAGAATTGTTTCCAAAAGACTTCATATTGCTTTTGGAAGACTTGACATGTTTTCCAGACGACCTGAAATCCTTCTAGAAGACTTGAACTGTTACCAGAAGCCTTCATACTGCTTCTAGAATATTTGATATTAGCTCTGGAAGACATAAAATATTTCTAGAAAACTTGAAATGCTTCCAGAGGACTGCTTCATCAAAAACTTGATACTGCTTCTCAAATGCTTCCAGAAGACTTTCAGATAATATTGCCTCTGGAAGACAAAAGCGTTTCTAGAAGACTTGAAATGCTTCCAGAAGATTTGAATTCCTTCTTGAAGTCTTCGTACTGCCTTTAGAAGACTTGAGTTGTTTCTAAAAGACTCGATATTACTTCTAAAGACTCGATATTGGTTCAGGAAGACTTGATATTGTTTCCAAAAGGCTTGAAATGATTCCAGAAGACTTAAATTCGTTCTAGAAGATTTGAACTGCTTCCTGAAGTCTTCATATTGCTTCTAGAAGATTTAATATTACCTCTGAAAGACACAACAGGGTTCCTAAAGACTTGGAACACTTCCAGAATACTTGAATTGCTTCAAAATAGTCGATACTGCCTTTTAAAGACTTGATACTGTTTCCAAAAGGCTGGATATGCTTCCAGAAGACTTGAACTGGTTCCTAAAAACTTGAAACTGTTTCTAGAAGACTTGAAATGCTTCCAGAAGTCTTGATATTACCTTCAAAGTTTTATAGCACTGCAATAACTCTACCCAGTAAATCAGCCCAAGTCTATCCAAGCTCATCTTGAGTGAAGTTTATGGAATGTTTATTAAAGAGTGCTCAAATCGCTCGATACTGGTCCCTAAAAGACTTTCACTTTGGATTCCAAACCTTCCCTAAAGTTTATGAATCTAATAATCTCTGCCAACTTCGAAGACGTCGACATCATTTTCTAGCATAATATTTCCTGTGGCTATTTTTTCAAAATTCCTGCAGCTTAATACCATGTTGGTGCAGAACAAGACAATTCCTGTAGATATTTTCTGATAGTATTCCAGTATGCATGATATGTTCTTTCTGGAAAATACTTTTAGCCAACCTCATTTCAGCTATATTCTGACAAAATTAAAAAAAATTTGTGATACCGAGTTTAGATGTGTGAAACGGATGAAGTAGTCCCAAATATTGTTCATAAAACTTGAGGTGACCGACGTCTTCGAAGTCGGCCAAGATTATTTGTTTCAAAATTCCATGATATACATAATGTTGTTTATGATGAGAAATAAGAATCTATTTTTTCTTCTAATCTTGCTTAATATTCGCCAATTATTGGATGGGTTTCATTTAAGTAAATATTATTTACCAATGGATTTTTCCAAATTCTATTCAACAGCTCTTCTTTTCCAAATCCGCAGCTTTTTCTGAAACGCTTACAATTTCAATCATAGAAGGGGCGTCTTTTTTATAGATGGCGACCACGATAACTTCCATTTTTCAAGGTACTTACTCAAAATTGTAGAATCGTCTGAAGTCTTTTCTATAATGATGTTCTGAAGACATTTCTGTAATACTTCTGCGAAATGCGTCGTTGAACAGTGAAATCTTTCTTTGGGCATTCATATTTTTTGGAATCAATTGTGAAACTTGATAAGTTGCGAATTAACCTTTATCAGATCATACTTTTAAAAGAAATCCTCGTTTTTGTTGCTGTTTAGACAGTTCCTTTAAGGGCCGACTTTACAAAACAGTTTATACCGCTCCGTATACTAAGAATAACAAAATGTTGGTATAAGCACTAGAATAAACGTGTTGCAATACCGACGTAGAGCATAAACAATGGTACATGAGGCTGGATAACTATTCCTGACATTAACAACTGTACTCAGAATTGCCAACTTCAACTAACCATTGGAATAACTATGGGAATAATTATTCTGGTATAAGAAACGCTTTATAAGACGCATTCGTTAAATTAATGCCGAGAATAAATTTTTCTGGGAATAACTATTCCACTGATTATACCAATACTTGTAAGATCGGCCCTAAATAGTTTATAGATTTTACAGCCACATTTTATACATAGTACGATTGTAGAATGGACCAACCTCGCCCATGTCACGAAAACAGTTAACATTTTTTTGTACTCCAAGTGCTGGTTAGATTGCTGTATTTCGCAAAAGTTTTAAAGTCAATTATGCTAAATTTGAAGGTCATCTATGATATAACGAGTTGGAGATAAAATGTTTCGTTTAGTGATATCCCAAGATCGGATGCTATTACTTCTAAGACATTTTAGGTTTGTAAATAATGCTATAGCTTGCGTCTTGGCAATATTTAACTCAGGCCAAAACATTTAGACCAGTCAAGTATTGTCACGGTTTAATTTTACTTTAGTTTAATTGTTTTCCATATTTTGTTTTTTATTTGAAATTTATTTGCGAATTTAAAATTTTTGGCAATCGTCGGGGGGTGTAAGAAAAAACCCGTTTGGTATTGGTCGCTTGTGTAGAGAGAAAGAGTCGGTCGTGAACGTTCGAGGCAAAGACGTGTTTTTGGGAAATTTTCGGCGAGGAACTTGTAACCAGATATTGAGGGTTTTTCTCCCGAAAATCCTTAAATTAGGCGCATTTTTGGAAATGCAAGCCGTTTATATTGGTTTACGTTTATATTTACACCGGATTCCGGGATTATTACACATTACTTTGCATCGACATTTACGATTTTCTTTCTTCTTATTTTTGGTTTGCATATAAAGAGAAACCCTATTAACAGGTATGTTTTCACGTTTTAAAGATAATTTCTTTCATTTTCTTTTTGTTTCCGTTTTAAGGGTTTTTAATTTTAGAAATAAGTCTGGAACTTTTGTTTTGACCACTTTACAAATATAATTTTTTTTGGTTTGGAAGGATTTGGCGACAAATTCTAAATTATACCCACAAAAAAACGGAAAACTCTCTGCCAATATCTTGATGTATATAACAATATCTTGATAACTGATGTAAAGGGATCTTATAAAAAGGGTGACTTCTGATACACGTTAAGGTAGTTTAATTTTTTTTTGTAAAGGATTAAATCCTATTTCTTTTTTTGTTTATTATTATATTTAATTTTCATTTTGAATTTAAATATTTTTGTCATTATTTTGTTACCCTGTCCAACGATGTTAAGTACGCGATTATTTTTTTTATTGTTGTCTCATCTTTTTGTGTTTGGAATCGGGAACTTACCCTAACATCGGCACAATTTCCTTATTTGAGCTCAATTCAAATATGTGGCGTACAACCCACTTTCTGGCAGTTTAATTTTTTTTGAAGAGGAGTTTGTGACGTTATTCCAGTTTCTGATTCCAGATACAGAATTTTGATTTTTAATTTTGTTATTTTTTGTTAACGTCGCACTTTTGCGAACTGTAGCGTTGAACAGTGTAATCTTCCTTATTTTCATTGCTGCTTCACTTCCTAGCATTGTCATGACTACTTGTTTGTTTCATATCTTTCATATTTTTTGGGATCAAATTTGAGACTTGATAAATTGCAAGTTGAGTTGAATCAGAAACAGTCATCATACTTTTAAAAGAATTCCTCGTTTTTGTTTCCTGTTCAGACAGTCCCTGTAGATAAGATTCATCATGTAAATAAGAGTGAGTAGTCCTAAAATGTTTATTCAATTTACTAGGGAGCAAGGATTAGTTTATCATTTTACAGCCACATTTTAAACATAGCGGCAAATCACTTTATTTTCATTTGGAAATATGCTTCGACGACAGAATTCTAAGTACGATTAAATAGTTAACATTTTTTCCAGAGAAAGAGACCCAAAAGCGACTGATGTAAATGTACTCCAAGTTCTGGTTGGATTGCTGTATTTAGCAAGAGTTTTGAAGTCAAGTAGGCTAAATTTGAAGGACATCTATGCTATAACTGGAGTTGGAAATGAAATGTTTCGATTAGTGATGTCTGGAAAAGATAAATAAACGTGTGTGAAGGAACCTTTCGTCCAGAAGTGGAAGAAGTTGTTCGTTTATGGTAAGACTGCATTATTTACACCATCTTATTTTCTTTTGATACATGAAAAGTAAACAGCTTTTCTGGGTCGATGTAGTTTCCGGAAGTATTTATCAAGTAAGCCAAATAAATATGGTATAGAATGTACGCTCTTATTGATGTGGAGGGTTTATAATAAGTATACGTAGGGAAACCACCAGGTGGATTATTTTCAGTAAACAATTCTCCTGAATCTATAGTGTAAAGTTTATACGAATCAATTTATAATATTGGTAACAATATCACAACAGACAACTGCTTCACGAGTGATAAAAACGAAAAAATAAACGTAGTTTATTCAGTGCAATTAGAAAAAGTAAGATTATCATAGGAGTTTATATCACCACCTATTAATTTAAGTGTACTTGGTTATTAGAGTTTTACAGTTTTATTACAGTTCCAGAGTTGGTTAATGAGTTTCAGGAATTCTCACACATTCTCGGTCCACTAGTGTTAGTATGGATGGTGTCAGTATTAAGCAGCTTCTTCCTATTTTGGATATAATAATTTTTCCATTATTCCACATGTTTAACTTTTCTTGCTTGATCTATATGCAGGTGTAGTATTTTGATGAGTGCAAGCTTATCACTGATTTCTAATCTGGTTTTCAGTCAGATTAAAATCGTCAATTGTTGATGATAGTTGATGTCATTATGATCAACAGCGTTTGACCTTATCGGTTTTGCTTGACCTTAGCAAATTAATTGATTCTGTTGATCATAGCTTGTTGTTTC
Source organism: Onthophagus sagittarius (assembly GCA_036711965.1). Taxonomy (NCBI): domain Eukaryota; kingdom Metazoa; phylum Arthropoda; class Insecta; order Coleoptera; family Scarabaeidae; genus Onthophagus; species Onthophagus sagittarius. Next base: position 68,597,610 of record JASERS010000003.1, read on the forward strand.
GCCGAGCTGAGTCATTTGGTGTTATTAATATCTTCCCAATCGTTCCTTGTGTGTACGTGACTCCTCATCTTAATCGTTTGTGATAACAAACTATTGCGTGATTACAAAATCTATACATCTGCAGCTTTAGATGAACTTCCAGCAGCGGCAATGCGGCTTAATACAGATCTTGCTGGTATTCTTGACTAGTCTAGATGTCATGACTATTGCTTTTGGATAAAAACCTTTGCAAAAAAATTTACTCCATCAATAATAAATTAATTAATAATGTCTGTTGACAAAAGATCAATTTATCGCCAAAGGCGATGTCTTCCAAAAGACCCAGCCAGTTATATATGTAACAAGTTAATATAAAAAAAGAGCAAGGAGGAAAAAAAACAGAATGAGTACTGTTAATAGAAAGAAAAAGAGAAGAAAAGGCGACATCAACAGTTGGATTCAGATAGTTGTAATGATAACAGATAATCACTTAAGCAGACATTAAACGTTAGAAAACTACGAATATTACGTATTTGCATGGGTAAAAAATTCCTAAAAGTTATAGCCTGCATCGTGAAAGATCTATGATATCTCTTGGTGCGATGAATGGGAAAAGTAGTAACGTATCAGACTGTGCTCAAGTAGGTAGACCGCGAACGACATAATTTGAAAGTTCGTGTACAAGTATACTGGGGTCTGAGATGAAAGTATCTGATATTTATCTGATCTGTGTTTCTCTACAGTCAACTTTTCAAGGTGATCACGGTACTGTATAACATGATCGTGCTTACCCAGGTCAAAAATAAACCGTAGGCAATTGTTCTGCAATCTTTCTAATTTGTTACGGAGGGTAATTGCCAGGTCGGGATACACAGCATCAGCAAAATCTATGTGCAATAGTAGTGAAGTAGTAGTAGTAGTGAGTAACAAAGATTGTGACGCACATCAGGAGGAAGGAAACAATAAAGTTTGCGCAAAGAATGAAAACAGAAATAGACCTTCTTACAGATAGACTGAATTTGACGTCGCTAAGACAGGGGCAAGTCCATTGTCACCCGCAAGTTTTTGACTGTATTAGTGAAATGTATAACATTGTCACCAAGTATCAGTTGCGTATCATTGGAAGAGTAAAACTTTGTTAGCAAAAACTTTGAACTGAATGCTATAATTTACGTCTTCGCAATATTTAAACTCAGGCCAAAACGTTAGACCAGTCAGTATCCAAGTATCCTGGACTTAAGCCGCGCAATGGATACTGAGAGCTCATGCACAGTTGTTGATGTGTAAATTTAAAGATCATTCACATATAAATGATAGTTATATATTGCTATGATATACAGCATCAAATACTTTGCTGAAGTCCAGCAGAACTAATAAAGTTATTTGTCGATCGTCATAGTCACGCTTAATGTCATCAGTAACCTTGATGAGTGTCGATGTCCTACTGTGGCCTGATCGGAAACCCGATTGATAGTCTGTAATTAGCTTATGCTTATCAAGGAAATCCTGCATTTGATTGTACACCAAACGTTCAAGTGCCTTAGGTAATACAGAAAGTATCGATATTGGCCCGTTTCCAAATTGTAGGAAAGATCGAAGACTCTATAGAGAAATTAAAAATATGAAGCAGTGGTGGAGTAATTATGTCCAAGATGGGAAGGAGTTGCATCATCAGCACCAACACATGTAGAGCGCGTCTTCCAAAAGCGTCCCGAACCTGAGTCTTATCAAACATGGTGAAGGAAAATCGAGAATTGACAAGAGCAGAATCGCTGATAGTGAGTTGATTTCTGGATTGATTCGTCGAGAGTAATGGGCGAATTAGCAAAATAAGCACCTAAAGAGTTATAATCAAAGCTATGGGAGGAAGGAATTTCAATTATGCCAAGAGAAGGCATGGTTCTCCAAAACGTTCTTCGTGTTGTATTAGATAACTTCTGATAAATGTAAGTTTTTTGGCATTTCTGTTTTTTTTTTTATATTATATTTGTATTTTTCTCTATTCGTATTGGAAGCGTTACGGCAAAGAAAAACTCTGATCATTAGATCTCTGATCTGGTTATTGAGCCATGGAGTAGGCAAACGCGTTATTTTTCGCACTTTTAAAGGTGCATGACGATCGAATAAGCTTTTCAATTTTGTATTAAAAAATCTACTTTTGCATCGTTATCTAACATAAAGGCGACCAATCGATCGCGGATGCATCAGAAACCAAAGTTTCGTTATTGATTTGTGTATATTATCCGTGCCAGAAATCAAGGCCCCTCACTTTAGACATTGATATCTTCGAAATCGCTCGATGAAAAAAATTGTGGTAAAGTTTATTATAACTAATAAACATTTCTGCGTATCATAGGTTAATTTGGAAATTTTCGGATCTACGATTTTTCTTTTATCGCGAGTTAATTGAAAAAAGTACGCGATTTTTGAGAGTGGCGACAACTTTGTCTACTTTGCGATATTTCTTCTTAAAACCTATTTGATGAAAACATTTTAATTTTAATTGTGTTTATTTTAACGATATTCTATAGAGTTTTGTGGAAAATCACGGTTTAGTAAGATGCAGTTATTTCGAAAACGACCGGACGGATTTCAATGCGATTTTTACCAAAATATGTTAAAGAATGTCGTTTGTCGGATTACGTAATCAGTTTTCCAAAATGAGGTCTCCCTCATGAACGCCTCTGCTCGAAGTGTTTTTTTCTGTTTCTCTTTAACTTGTATTCCCATTAAATCGGTCTTAAAAGATTAGGGAACCCGTATTTTAAAAAACTGGTAACGGAATTCGATATACAAGATTATTAAACACATTTTGGTAAAAATCGCGTTGAAATCCGACTGGTCGATTTCGAAGATATCGATCTTGACATCTTGTATGGATAATAGTCACGAGTAAATATGGTGCGACCTGAGTATCATCCTATCTGTATAAGATGTGAGAATAATGTCCAAAAGGGAATCCGATGCTAGAAGGTGATGAGTAGGTTGAGTAGGCAGAATTGAGAGATTTAGGGAGGAAATAAAATGAAGAAGTCTTTCGCTGCGCAAGTCGTTCCTCAAAAGGCATGTGTTGAAATCACCAATTAAGACGATACTACCTGACTCTTGATGGTAACATCATACAATTCTCTGAGTTAGTAAAAATCTTGGAGCTTTTGATGGATTCTGCATTTCATGAATACTCAGATTTTGTTACTCAATTTGACCGCGACAACTCTATAGATTACACATTGTATTTTCACGTGGGATAGTTTTGCTTTGTTTTTTGTTATTTCGTGCTTTTTATTAGTCAATAGAAGTGTAGTTTTCACGTATAACCTAGCATCATCGACTATTTAACCTTTTACTCTTAAACTTGTAATATATTGAACGTAGTTATACGGAATTTTAATTTCAAAGTTCGTTATTAACATCGTGGTTTGTTGTACGAGCGTTAAAGTCAGGAGGTGGGGGAGGAACACGATGGGGGTGCAGTGTCGTTTTTGGTTTCATGCAAAGTACGTTGATATTGAATTTGCATAGTTCGTTTTAGCAGCCGTATTAACAGGAATGGATTTCTAGCAGAACCATCCTTCGTTAATGAGCACTTCCAGTAACTTCTTTTCGCGAGAGCAAGGAGTTTGGATAAAGAAAAAAATTGTAAATATGTATGAGTAAGGAATTGTCAAATTTTTGTTCGGAAGTGCGATTCACGTCTTGTAGTCATTAGAAGTGACACCGATGTGGACAGAATGTACTTCATTGGTAGCACATTAAAGTCAGTCTTCTCTTTAAATTATGTTCTTGTATTCGTAGGGAGTTAAGATGTCTTTTATTGAGGGACCTCCCAAACTCTCACTATAATATTGTTTGTATTCCCAAGTATTTTCAATGTTTATAGAAGCGATAGAGCCAACAATGATCTTAACAGCATGATGTGTGAAGGTACTTTAATTGGTGTTTCTACCAATACACTTGTAACCATTCATACCGATTGATTCATCGGGATTGATGCGGTGGGTTTAACGCTCCGTTTTGTTAATTCGTCTCTTCACATTTGTAACATTTACATTCGACCTCAGAATAACTCCGCTATTCTTACTCTATATTGTGTTATTGATCGACTCTTTATTTTACTTCAAAAATTTCTTAATGATAAGTTCCTTATATGCGGCGACTTCAATCTACCTAAGGTAAAATGGGAGCGAGATGTCGTTGTCTCTCAACTCAACTGTCGTTCAATATCTTGTCGAAATATATTAGATCATATTTTTTGCTAATATTCATACCTTACGTGATATAATGTTACGTGATTGCCCTTTGGTGCGTGAGAATCCTCTTGGTTCTAATTCATGCATCTTCTACAATTATAGTAGTAATTGCATATTTCTAAAAAAAAATCTAATTGATTTTGAGTAACTCAATCAACCTTGCGATGATAAACTGGAGGATGGAGCTGTGCAATGGTGACGTAAATTGTTGCATTGTAATCATACGCGCAGGTAGAAACTCATTAAACTAATCATCATCATGTTGATTACATCTCTTTTTCTATGCTGAGGAAAAAGCATGGAAACGTCTTCAACGTTCAGCGTATAGAATCTAATATATCTTGCAACTTTAGGTGCTTTTAGTGATTTGTCAAGCAGAAGAAACTGTCTGGTATAACGGCAGAATTGTCACCTGTGCTGATGGTATGTATTTACTATTTGCAACTTACTTCAACTTAATCTTCAATACTGTACAGTATAGAGCTGGCACTGTCACATTCTGTAATGGTTCTTTTGCCGATGTGGTGATTTTGAATGGCAAGAGGTTGAGGAGACGCTGAGTGACGTTAACGCTGTGAGGGCTCTGACGCAAATGGTATACCAGCAATTTTTATTAAGAACTGTTCTATCTCATTATAAATTCCATTAATGTTATTCTGCAATCACTTCTATCTGGCATTTTTGCGCGTATCTGGAAGCAGGCGCATGTTCTTTCGATATTTAAATCTGATGATCGTGGCGATGTTATTCATCATAGTCCTATATCTTTATTACCGATATTTGAAAAATTGAAAAGCTTTGCAGTTTGTTTGTTATCGTACTTGGTCAGATAGATAGCCTCCTACATGCACAAAAAAGCTCAGGAGAACTCAAAAATACTTCCTCTCAATTTGCAAATTACCTGTTCACCGCATTTCAGTTCAAGCCATCCCGTGGACTTCATATTAAAGCACAATATGATTTCTCACTTATATATTTCGTTCATCGTACCGAAATGTACCATAAGTCATTTATTGTGCAAGCTATAATTCTGTGGAATAATTTTCCTGCAGAATTACGCAATGCTCATAGTGTTTACGTATGTAGGACTTCGCTAAGAAATTACCTGTTTTCTCTACAATTATCACTTTTGATCATAAATTGACTTTTTGTCAACCTTAACGTTATTAAATAATGCATAATTTGTGGCAATAAACATATTATCATTATATGTCTCAAAATAAGAAATATGCACTTAACATCAACTAAAACCTAATTCACTCAGAGTAAGTAATACCAACAAAATCTGATACATATACGTTAGTTGTTATAAAAAAAATGAAAAGAATCAAGGTACACAGTTTGAGAACCACTAAATTAGAATATCAAATTAAAATTATAAATACCTCATTGCCCAATTCCTCATCTTGATAACTCTCCCCGTAATTTACACCGTCGTTTCCTTGTTTCAAACCTGATAGAAATTTCTTACCAACGTCTCGTTTAACTCTTCTGCTATGCTTTTTTGTAATAATTCTGCTCCCAAAATAACCATCCGCAACTATATACAATCGGAAATCAAACTCCAATTCCTGCGCGACGTTTTCTAAAAGATCCATCGAAAGACCGTAACAGCAATTCGTTCGATATTTAAATTTTTGAAAAGGATACATCCTTTCATCATCGTACTCTTGGCTCACCGAGTCATCCTCCTCTCCTTCCTCCTCTTCCAGCCTGTGTTTGTATTCCATTTCGTTGAATACCAACGTAAGGTTATCTTTATCGGAAGTGAGTACTCGATGGCAGGGAAGTCCTGGGGGTTAAAGAAAAATTGTTAACTACTTTATCAAAAAAAATAGAAATCGAAGGGGGAGCTATTAAAGTGTATTTTTAGGGTATTTCTCATACTGTCGAGATGTGGCCGGCTTCCAAAAATTCTACTTCAAGGAAAGAAATGGGAAGCCGACGGTTTTCGGCACCCATTATTTTTATGTGTGTCAATTCAGGGGGGGCATAAATCTGAACGCGAAAGTGGGTCAGCACCGTCGCGTTGTTTTGTCCCTTTATTGGGGACAGTAAAATAAAACCCTTAACTCGCCTGGCCAATTTATTGACGCTCTCTGCTCGAGAAAAATTTAATTTGCTTGTTTGCTCGTTAAATTACGTAATCGCAGGTTCATACCAATAAATTTTGCCCTTTAATAATTTAATAACGCTTTAATTTATGGTATACTCACCGCGTAAACATTGGCCATCTTCGTCCAATTCGCTCTCCATTACAAAAGGAGGAGCCAATGCTGTTACTATTCTAAACACAGTTCTAGCTCTAGTTGATACGGCCGCAACGGATATGTCCCCACCTGGCCATACAATCGTATCCAATCTAACTGATCTTCCAGATACAATTCCAACTCTTTTCCATTTTAAACCACCCGGTTCTGAAATGATACAAAGTGGTTTTTGGTATCATTAAGCATTGTCCTAACCTTAAAGGCTAATAGGGCTATAAATAGGGCTGAAATTGGCAACCCTCTATATTTTAATTGAAATAAAACTAGAACTAACACTAGATCAAGAAGTAGAAAGTTTTTCTACTTCATCTAGCGAGACTGAGAAAGAGGAGAAGAGGATGGTGCTTTAAATGCGACGATGAAGGGCATCAAACGAATACGTGTGAGAATGAAGATATTGTTAAAACAAGTTAAAGTCAAAGAAAAAATGCATACAGAGGACAGCAAAAGAAAGAGAAAAATATACACAGAGAAACAAGGGAGGGGTAAAAGTGGCACAATTAAAATGGTGCAAAATAGAAAAATTTTACATAAGAATAGTGCCCTTCAGAGAAATATTAAGAAAATAGAAATAGCTCAAAAAATTAAAACATACCAGGTTAATTATAATATGTAGAAGAGTTTGCCACAATCTTTCAGAAAGAGAAATAAGGAAAAGAATGTATTAATAGTCCTTGGTCAAGAACCAAATAAAAGTCACTCAGGAAAGCTACAAGTTGATAATAACGTGTATAGTTTCATAAAGTTGCAGCAAGACGCAGGTAGACCTATTGGATGGTATACCCCGACATACCCTGAGGGGTATGTTCCGGTAATATTGAGGCGTTAGTGAGGAAAAGGCCAATAATAGTAAGAGGCGATTTTTACAATACTGATTACAGTAGGGATACAGTACTGAATTTATTAAGAAGAATATAGGACGAGTGGTTGGTAAAATGTAAATTAGTTATAATGAATGCAGGGCGTATACCCACGTATTTAAGCTCAAGAGAATCATCGATCATTAAGTAAGTCAAAATGTATCGTATAATAAAGAGAATTGGAGAGTCGAACTCGATATAGAAAGGATGAGCGATCAGAAAGACTGGAAGATGACTGACAAAACATTGATATCACTTGGAAATCAATTTAGAAAAGAAGTCGCCAAAATGAGAACAGTAAAGGTTGAAGAGAAGAAAGCCTGCGACAAAGCATTTAGAAAGAGTAGTTTTATGAGCAATAAAAATAATACTCGTGGAATACCAAGGCGAAGTATGGAAAGAATGCATAAAGAATAAGAAGACGTAGGCCAACACAAGAAATAGTACAAAAGATGCACGATGAGTATAAAGAAACCAAAAAGAGGCTAAAAAGGACAAAAGGTGGAATAAAGAGAAGAAGTGGAGGGAGTTGTGCGAGGTGTTAGAGGAAAATATATGTGGTACTGCGAACCAAGTAGTGATGAAGAGACTGGGGATTAGAAAAAAAAGAGCTATCAGACAACAAAACTATCGACGAGCAATTTGCAAAGTTGTTCCCGCAAATAGCAAATATATCAGAAGAGAGTGTTAAAACAGAAAAAGAAGAACAGAGAGAGATTAGAAAAGATAAGGAAAATAACGTACGAAGAACTAAGTACATGTATATAGCAGCTCAAGTTAAAGAAAGTTCCCCGCAATGATAACATAACAAATGAGATATTAAGAGCGTATGTAAAAGTGGAGGAAATATGGAGAACAGCAGTACTTATGCTCATCGAAAATCCAAAAAAAATCCAAATGATGAAGTACAATATAGGCCACTTTGCCTGTTAAATGCAGTTGGCAAGTTACTAGAGAGAATCATCAATAGCAGATTAACAAAACACTTAATACAAAATTAAATAATGCCTGAGGCACAGTACGGGTAAATAAAAGGAACGAGTATCTATGATGCCCTCATGATCGTAATAAAGGAAGTACAAGAACGGAAGAAAATATCACTAACTCACCGCGGATACAGGGTGATGGTTTTATTAGACGTGAAGAATTCAATTAATTCGATGCCGTGGGTGGTGCTTGGCTTGAAAGGTGCACAAGTCCTATCTTTTAGGCAGAACTATTGTTTTCCTCGACGGGTGAGAAAAACAAATGACATGCGGCTTTATACAGGGGCCAGTAATAGGTGGATGGGTTGGGTTGGGTAAATATTCCACGTTGTGGAATATGTGCTATGACACAGTAATAAGAACGAAAACTGAAAAAGAGGCAAGGGTAATGGAATATGTAGGTGATCTGAAACAAGTGAAAAACTGAGTACTGCATAAAGATGTTAAAAAAGAGCTTAAATGACGTAGGCCTCCATTTGCCTGCCGCGAAGTATTTGGGACTTCATGTTGGCAAGGATTTGCATATGACTACCCATTTAAACTAAACCGCAGAAAAAGCTTTAAGAATAATAATTTCTAACCTAGAGTAGTTGGACCAGGTCAAACAAAACGAAAGCTATTGGCAAAAGTGGTGGAATCAGCGACCTTGTATGCATTACTTGCATGGAAGAGTGTCCTGAAAATGAAAAAATATAAAAACATGCCCATATCTATAGAATGAAAAACCACAATATACGGAATATCATCGTATAGAAGTCTCTCGACAGAAGCGGTGGAGATGTTGGCCGGAATTCGTCTCTATGATACACGGAGAGAGCGAGAAATTGGAAGACCAGAGAAGAAAATGGAAAGCAGAATAGAGAAGAAATCTACCGACGTTGGCCGGAGAGATGGAGTCAGTACTCAAGTTGGACGAATCATTTTGTATAAGATGTAAAAACATGGCAGAAAAATGGTTACGCAACAGAAGCCATTGTTGAACGCGGCACTTTTGGGTAATATCTTAAGAAGATTAAAAAAGTACTATCAGATCTGTGCTGGTATAGACTCGTTTCGACGAAATGCGGCAGCTGGCTGAGATGAGAATAGGAGAGAGTATCAATATTAATGTGATCAACCCAAATGATTCTAGTTCTAGGTCTAGTATTAGTTCTAATTTTACTTCAATTCAAATGTAGAAGGTTGGATTGTGTTAGGAACTTTTAATCAACCCATAACCCACAATTTATTGGTGGAACAGGAGCGTGAAGGAAGCTAGAGATACTGCAACGAAAAGTAGAGGTGTAATCACAAGAGTAAACGAAAAACGTTAAAGGAAAGAAGGAAAAGAAAATGCCAAAATAGAATATGATAGAGTAAAAAAAGAAAACAACTGAGACACGAAGTAAAGGAGGCAAAAAGATAAGCATGTCGAAAACTATGTAATAATTAGTATTTAGACTAGAATACATGAGGTGATGCATATAGAGCTGCAATTAAGAAACCAATAAACCTAACAAAAGCTATAATGAGATAAGAAGAAGTTGCTGAACTGATTTAAGAATTATTCCCGATGGGAAGTGGTAAAAATTGAATAGAAAACGAGTGGATGCAGGAGTATTATGTAAACAAGTGACGTTGGAAAATATGTTTTAATAGTTATTATAGTTAATAACACTAGCAAAAAACCTGAAAGCAAGAAAGCTCCTGGCCTAGACAAGATATCCCCGGAAATTTTGAAGGACGCGCTGATAGTGGAAACATAAAGAATAATCGACATGTACAATATTTTGTTCAGGAATGGCCACTTTCTTGAAATCTGGAAAGTGGGTAAACTTGTTATAGTAGAAAAGTCGACAAAATTGGATAAAAAGTCATACAGGCCCATATGTTTGTTAAATTGTTACGGTAAGCTCTACGAGATCATCCTACAGGAAGGAATTATAGAAGAGTTAGAGGAAAAAGGAGGGCTCCCCACAAACCAGTTTGGTTTTTCTAGAGGTAAATCAACGGTGGATGCAATAGAGGTGGTTCAGAATGTGGCAAATTGCTTGGATAAATTTAAAAAGAGAAAAAGGAAAATATGCGTGTTGTATGGCAATAGTATGGCAGGAAACCTTTGTCGATAAAATCCTGCAGATAAGCGCAGAAAATGAGGACGTGTACCGATGATCTGGTGACAGTGATTTCAGGATGAGATATCAGTAAAATAGAAGTAGATGCGCAGAGGATAGTTGATGAGATAGTGAACCAGATAGAAGTGTGGGTTTTGACCTCGTCCCGGAGAAAACTGAGGCGGTCATGCTAAAGAGTAGGCGCTATAAAAGGGAGATGCACTTAATTGTAGGAGGACATAAAATTCGAAGAAATCCTTGAAATACTCTGGAGTAGTGATCGCGAAAGATTTAAGGTGAACGAACACATACATTAACTCAGCGGAAAACCTCACTAAAGCATTTAGAAGAAGAAAACGATAAGTGCAGTGATATGGTCACAATTTTTATATGCCTGTAAAACCTGGTGTAACGCTCTAAAGGTGAATGAAGAGATAGTTAGGCTAACAAGGATCCAAGGGTAAATACTAATCAGAGTCATCAGTGCCTACAGAAGCACTACTCGTCCTAGGAGACTTCTCACCTATCAACCTAATGGTTAAAAGAACACTAGCACACCCGAAGAGAAGAAGATAGACGCAGGTGGTAAAAAGTGTAGGTAGACGGAGAGAAAACATCGCAAAGGGACGCTGGTCAAAGAAAATCTTGCTCGATATGGCTGATACGTAAATACCTACATAAAAGGGCTGACAGTCAATCGTGTGTATACTGCGGACAAGTGGATAACGTGGAGGATAGTTGTGCGAGGTGTTAGAGGAAAATATATGTGGCACAGTGAACCAAGTAGTGATGAAGAGACTGGGGATTAGAAAAAAAAGAGCTATCAGACAACAAAACTATCGACGAGCAATTTGCAAAGTTGTTCCCGCAAATAGCAAATATATCAGAAGATAGTGTTAAAACAGAAAAAGAAGAACAGAGAGAGATTAGAAAAGATAAGGAAAATAACGTTCGAAGAACTAAGTACATGTATATAGCAGCTCAAGTTAAAGAAAGTTCCCCGCAATGATAACATAACAAATGAGATATTAAGAGCGTATGTAAAAGTCAATCTAGGCGCACATGTGGGCAGTATGGAGGAAATATGGAGAACAGCAGTACTTATGCTCATCGAAAATCCAAAATAAAATCCAAATGATGAAGTACAATATAGGTCACTTTGCCTGTTAAATGCAGTTGCCCTTGCAACTTGCAAGGGCAAGTTACTAGAGAGAATCATCAATAGCAGATTAACAAAACACTTAATACAAAATTAAATAATGCCTGAGGCACAGTACTCATGATCGTAATAAAGGAAGTACAAGAACGGAAGAAAATATCACTAACTCACCGCGGATACAGGGTGATGGTTTTATTAGACGTGAAGAATAAAATTAATTCGATGCCGTGGGTGGTGCTTGGCTTGAAAGGTGCGCAAGTCCTATCGTTTAGACAGAACTATTGTTTTCCTCGACGGGTGAGAAAAACAAATGACATGCGGCTTTATACACGGGGCCAGTAATAGGTGGGTGGGTTGGGTTGTGCAAATATTCCACGTTGTGGAATATGTGCTATGACACAGTAATAAGAACGAAAACTGAAAAAGAGAAACAAGTGAAAAACTGAGTACTGCATAAAGATGTTAAAAAAGAGCTTAAATGACGTAGGCCTCCATTTGCCTGCCGCGAAGTATTTGGGACTTCATGTTGGCAAGGATTTGCACATTACTACCCATTTAAACTAAACCGCTTTAAGAATAATTTCTAATAATTAATTTCTAACCTAGAGTAGTTGGACCAGGTCAAACAAAACGAAAGCTATTGGCAAAATTCGTGGAATCAGCGACCTGGTATGCAGTACTTGCATGGGAGAGTGTCCTGAGAATGAAAAAATATAAAAACATGCCCAGATCTATAGAATCTGAATCTGAAACTGCAATATACGTAACATCATCGTATAGAAGTCTCTCGACAGAAGCGGTTGAACTGTTGGCCGGAAGTCCTCGCTATGATACACTACCATGGCATAGAGCGAGAAATTCGGAGACCAGAGAAGAAAATGGAAAGCAGAATAGAGAAGAAGTCTACCGACGTTGGCCGGAGAGATGGAGTGAGTACTCAAGTTGGACGAATCATTTTATATAAGATGTAAAAACATGGCGGAAAAAAGGTTACGCAACAGAAGCCATTGTTGAATGCAGCATTTTGGGTAATATCTTAAGATGATTAAAAAAGTTCTATCAGATCTGTGCTGGTATAGACTCGTTTCGACGAAATGCAGCAGCTGGCTGAGATGAGAATAGGAGAGAGTATCAATATTAATGTGATCAACTAAATCAACAATTCAAATGTAGAAGGTTGGATTGCGTTGGGAACTTTCTAACCCACAATTTATTGGTGTAACAGGAGCGTGAAGGAGGCTAGAGATATTGCAACGAAAAGTAGAGGTGTAATCACAAGAGTAAACGGAAAGTTTACTCTTGTGATTACGTTGGAGGGAGGAAGGAAAAGAAAATGCTAAAACGGAATATGAGAGAGAGAAAAGCAACTGCGATACGAATATAAAAGGCAAAAAGAGAAGCATGGCTAAAACTATGTGATAATTTAGACCAGAGTACATGGGGTGATGCATATAAAACTGCAATTAAGAAAACAAATAACCTAACAAAAGCTATAATGAAAGAAGAAATTGCTGAACTGATTAAATTATTATTTCCTATGAGAAATGGCAGAAAATGGAATAGAATACCAGTGGATGCAGGATAGTTAGTTAGACAAGTGATATTGGAACAGCTAATAGCACTAGCAATAAAACTGAGAAATAAGAAAGCTCCGGGCCTAGACAAGATATCCTCAGAAATTTTGAAGGACTCACTGATGGTGGAAACATAAAGAATAGTCGACATGTACAATATTTTGTTCAGGAATGGCCACTTCCCTGAAATCTGGAATGTGGGTAAACTTGTTTTGGTAGAAAAATCGACAAAATTGGATAAAGTCATACAGGCCCATATGTTTGTTAAATTGTTACAGTGAGCTCTACAAGGTCATCCTAGGGAAAAGAATTGTAGAAGAGTTAGAGGAAAAAGGAGGGCTTCCCACAAACCAGTTTGGCATTACTAGAGGTAAATCAACGGTGAATGCAATAGAGGTGGTTCAGAATGTGGCAAATTGCTTGGATAAATTTAAAAAGGGAAAAAGGAAAATATGCGGGTTGTATGGCAATAGTATGGCAGAAAATCTTTGTTGATAAAATCCTGCAGATAAGCGGAGAAAATGAGGACGTGTACCGATGATTTGGCGATAGTTATTTCAGGATGGGATGTCAGTAAAATGGAAGTAGATGTGCAGAGAATAGTTGATGAATTAGCGAACCAGATGAAACTTATAGGTTTAGAACTCTTCCCGGAGAAACTGAAGTAGTCATGTTGAAAAGTATGCGCTGTAAAAGGGAGATGGAATTAATTATAGGCGGACATAAAATACAAACGAAGAAATACTTGAATTACTATGGAGTGGTGATCGCGAAAGATTTAAGGTGGAACGAACACATACATTAAGTCAGTAGCAAAGCTCAGAAAATACTGCAAGCTCTCCATCGCATTATGGGATCAACATATGGACCAAGCATTTAGACAAAGAAATCGATAAGTACATTGATATGGTCACAATTTTTATATACCAGTAAAACCTGGTGTAACGCTTTAAAGGTGAAAGAAGAAGTAGTTAGGTTAAGAAGGATTCAGAGGTAAATACTAATTAGAGTAATTAGTGCCTACAGAACAATATCTATAGAAGCACTACTCGTCCTAGAAGAATTCCCACCTATCGACCTAATGGTTAAAAGAAGACTAGTACATCCGGAAGAGAAGAAAATAGACGCAAAAGAGACAATGGTGGAAAATGTAGGTAGATGGAGAGAAAATATCGCAAAGGGAAGCTGGTCAAAGAAAATCTTGCCCGATATGGCTGATACGTAAATGCCTATATATACATAAAACGGCTGACAGTCAATCATGTGTATACTGTGGATAAGTGGGTGACGTAGAGGATACGTTTTACCATTGTGATAGATGAAAAGAACTGAGACGGGAGCTAAACATAAGTTTGTGGAAGGGCGGTGTCACTGGAGTGTTGCGTTGAAATCATGCTTAAGAGTGAGGGAAACTGGAATATACCGAGTGATCAAAAAAGATCCATAAAAAACTACTTTCTCATCCCCTTATATCAATAGTTACGTCCCTCGCTCCACTGACTCCACCTCTACTTGCATAAACGCTCATATTATTTGACAAGGTGATATTGATTTCGATCAGCTGACTTCAAAGTTTCTTCCTACTTCCCCAACTCTATTTAAAATGAATAAAGGTGGAGCTATAGCAACGAGGGACGTAAGTATTGGTATCAAGCGCATGGGGAAATAGTTTTTGATAGCTCTTTTTTGATCGCAGTGTAGTTGCGAACTATGTAAGATCTAATAATGTAAGAACTATGTATAGAAACGCAGATTTTCGATAGGAAGTTACACCTCTGCACCTCCTGATGACGTCACCGCAAATGTAAAAAGTATAGAGAGCGGTGACAACCTATCTTGGGGGAAAGAGAGAGAAAGGACGGGAACTGTAGAAATATGGTGAGTTTGAACTCGAATACAAGAAAGTTAAAGGGAGGAGGAGGGGTTGGGTTGGGTTGGATTGAAGGAGGAGGAGAGATGATTTGGCATCTCTCCAATGATTTATGTTATACCCCCTCTGATGATTTATGTATGCTACAAGTTCTAAATACGTAACGTTATGTGAGGGACTAGGAAAGAAGCTAGCAGATATCAGAAGAAGACTTAATTTTCTAAGGAAGAAGTGGTGAAAATGAAATAAAAGAAGTGGCTGTACAATGGCAGTAGCGTAAGGCAGGATATGAGACGGCAGAGAGATTCCAGGAAAATGGAGGAGAAGAATAAGGGATAAAGAGTTGTTTTAACATCCCAGGCCGAAGTATGAAGCGTAAGCATATTCCGGCCCGTCTACAATGACGGATCAAATTTTTCCACTTCTAGGTCTAGTGTTAGTTCTACTTTTACTTGAATTCAAATATAGAAGGTTGGGTTGGGTTTGGTTTAGCCGTGCATCTGAAGACATTATTTTAACGAAGGCCTCTACAATGAATAGATAAATAGAGTAAACCTTGTATATTTAAATTGAAGTAAAACTAGAACTAACACTAGACCTAGAAGTAGAAAGTTTTGAGGTTAGCCGTGCGTTTTTAGACGCACGGCTAAACCCGAATCTTTCTATTTCTAGGTCTAGTGTTAGTTCTAGTTTTATATCATTAGCTCTAACTCTTGATTTAGAACGGGAAACATTCTGGTACATCTTACAAAATGGCTAAACCCGAATAATTCCAGTTCTAGGTCTAGTGTTATTTCTAGTTTTACTTCAAGTGGAGAGAATTGGGTTAACCGGTGCATTTGAAGACACCGGTTTCTACATTGAATAGTTTCTGAAATAGAGTACTTTACAAACTGATTTGGCAACCCTGTATATTTGAATTGAAGTAGAATTATAACTAATGCAAGACCTAGAACTAGAATTTTTTTTGTGAGAATTCATTAAAGGACACGTGTTGAAGATTATAATGATTGACGACATAACTGATTGATTTATGGAATGAACAATAAGAAGAAATATTGAAACAAATATAAATAAATCCTATTTTAATCCGGCTTTATTTTTGCATCTTGAAAATGAGCCTACGGCTCGAAACGTCGAATTAGAATAAAATAAATTAGTATTGGAGGTCAGGTATCGCATTATTAATTAATCATAAAAAGTTCAACACCTCCATAAGGAAATATCATCATTGTGAGAATTAAATTTTGTAGGAAAAGGGGTTCCAAATATCTTATGACGGTTATCACGACTAATATTGTTGATATTAATACTAATATATACTAACATAGTTGATACAGCTAATATCAACTATTTTATTCAAATGGTCGTTAAAAGTGAATACAAGTTAAGATTAAAGCATCGCGTTGCCTTGAGGGCTATAAACGTGGGCTTGGGACAAGAAAGGGGATAAAAAAGAAGATTGTTTGGGGTACAATTTCCCTTAAACGACACACTAGGGCAAGATGGGAGGGCAATGACATCTAGCATCGTATTTGTGGAATTACTCGAGGCGTAATTCAGCTAACGTTTATGTTTTAGGCTAGAATTCGTGATGGTTGTCGTTTTTATCGCGAGGAAATAAAAAATAACCGCAAAAATTGCGTGTAACATAACCCTAAGTCGATAAATGTGAAGAATGAAAGTGGCCAGGAGATTGATAAGCAAACAAAACCATACCTGTACTTTCCTGCGTCTTATTGATTCCGCCGTCGATGTCCTTTTGCGACGGTTCAGAAACTAGGTTCAATATTTCGAAATTCGACACTAATGATTTGTCCACTTTGTCAACGCCAATATCTTGTGAATATCGTTTTCCCGCGAGGGCATCCGTGCAGGCCGCCTTTAGTTCCCTGAAAGGAAGGAAAACAGAAATATGATTTTCGCCAAACAAAAAGCACACAAAAAGCGACAACGCGACGCCGGTTAAACAATATGAATTTTCTGTAGGAGCGAAGTTATGAAGCGCTGCTTTTTTTAGAGTAACCCGCACAAAGCACCTACGCTGGGGATACATAAATCTTTTATGATGTACGGCTTAATAGAAAAAAAGGGCGTATTCGTGTTTCGCATCTTTGCGGAGGAGTGCATCGCTTCGTTATTCAGAGATATAGTTCGGGAAACCGAGACAGTACTGATTAACGGGGTACAAACATTATGCAATTATAACGGGAGATTATTCCAAGAATTTATTACTATAAGGATTATTTTAAAAAAGATTTATTTCGTTTCACTTTGTGAAGGTATCAATTTCCGAAAGTGCAACAACTTCCCGCGTTAAAGCTATTGTGTTACGAATCGATGCGGGTTTATTCGAAAAGAATGGGGAAAGCTTCGAAATGATCCCGGAATAGTTACGCGGATCTGATCACAATGAACCGGTTACTGAAATATCTTTCAACTTGAGTAAAGGTAGTGTTATTGGAATATTTGGGATGCCTTCCAGGTGAATATGAATTAACTGAGCGTGAATGAATAGGGTCATTAATTTGTGAGGGTATGATTAATTGCTACTGGGGAAGGAACCCGCTGAAGTGAAAATCTCACGGAAGTGGGAACCCTTTAATTCAGCGTTACTCAATCTTTCAGTATTTGGAGCACAATTTTCAATAATAATTTTTATGGCGCATCTACTTTTTTATATAATAATAAAATATGGCTTATAAGTACTTGTTGTTCGTATAACAATCTACATACACCGCTATAAATCACAAATTAACTATTAAAATGGGTACTTTTGACAATTCACCAAATCTCTTAAAATTATTATGTTACGTCATAAATAATACAAAGGTACGGTCCATTTCAAAGTACAAAAACATGAAAAACAAAAAGTTTTCAATAACACGTATATTGAGAATATTATTAAAGTCTATATACACAGCAAATTTAACATTACTTTTTAACAATAAACTACGAATTAATAGGTAGTGCACCTTCTTTGACTTTCCACTCTGACGCGTTATTCATTACTGTGCCTCTTCTTAAAGCGACACGGTAAAGAGATTGTGAAGGGGAATAAAGTTGTTTAGGTCATTACATAGCACAAATTTTTTTCCTATATAGGACTTGACTGCTTATGATCATTATCCTGCTTGAAGATCCAATCCCTGCCAAGATGTAATTTTTTCACACTTTCTTTTAAATTATTTTTCTAAATATTAATCTACTTAATCTTATCCATAATACCGGCAATAAATTCAATATTCCCGACCCAGTTGCTAACATACAACACCAAAGTAAACCTGACTGCCCACCGTGTTTGTTTTCACTGTGAGTTGTACATTTCCTTTTTTTGTATTTAGTATTCAGTTGTCGCCGCACGTTAACACGACCATCAGATTGAAACATGTTAACATTTGTTTCATCAGTGAATAGTATATTTTCCAGCAAATTCAAATTTTTTTTATTCTATTCGCTTCAGTGATCGCCTATTGTATCAAGATTTTTTTTATACTCGCTGAATACATTCTCCATGTACTTCTATGGTTATCAATTCTGCTCTATTTTAAAGGAGTTTCTTCTATTTAAGAGGCTAGCTCTATCTAACTCTAATACTCTTCAATTCTCAAAACAGAAAAACTTTCTGCACACAAAATCATTTAGCAGATGAAGACAATGATCATTAATGACAATGAATTACTGCATAATAATATAAAACACTATTTGTCAAATAACAGTTTCGACTTTGACAATAAAATTAATACTGCTTCTAAATGACACGATGTGCATCTAGGAAACTTGATACTGCTTTCATAAAATTTGATACTACTTCTAAAAGACTTGATCTGCTTGTAGACTTGGTACAACTTAATACTGCTTCTAGAAAATAATAATAATTTCTTTTATTGACTATTATTAAAAAATTACATTGTATTGTACGTCATATATCAGACTATATTACGCAGAATATTTTATATAAAACAAATATAAAAGAAGTTAACGTACGTAGTAATGAGTCAATTTTCAAAGTTCAGACTAGGGCTTTTCTGTCATCGTCTGTTCCACTTAACCATAGAAGAGAGAAAGACAACATAATAAGCACAGAAAGACAGCACAATTTAATCGAATATATCAGAATCAAATCAACCACGTCACATCAAATCAATGAAGCAGCATTAGGGCCAAACTGCGTATTCTGAATATATTGCAAGACATGACAGAGGCTCTTTTTGAATGCACTTGGTTTTTTTCCGTTTTACATCTTCAGGACAAGAATTATACAGCGATGGAGCATTGTATGAGAATGATCTTTTATAAAAAGAAGTACTGTGAGCAGGTATGGTGATAACGTGTTTGCGTCTAATATTTATATTGTGGACATCAGTCCTGAAGGTAATTTTTCTACACAGATATGGGGAAGATGACATAAAAATTACTCTATTAAGCAAGCCTAAAAAATGGTATCTAAATCTGTTTCTCATATTGAGCCAATTAACTGTCACCAAAGTATGCGAAATTTTCTCAAATTTACGGATGCCAAAGATAAACCTCAAGCAACTGTTCTGAACATGCTGTATACGGTTCATATCCGTCGTTGTCAGACATGGACCAGGAAACTTGATATTGCTTGCAGAAGATTTGAAATACTCCCAAAAGGCTTGCAATACAAGATTTGATACTACATCTAGAAGACTTTAAATACTTCTAGGTAATTTGTACTGCATCTAGGACACTTGAAATACTTCCAGAAGACTTGAGATTACTTCTCAAAGACTTGAAATGTTGCCAAAAAACTTGATATTGGTTCTGAAAGACTTAATATGTTTCCCAAAGACTTAATACTGCTTCTAAATAAGTTGAAATATTTTCAAAAGACTTAATAGTGCTTCTAAATCACTTGAAATTTATCTAGAAGACTTGAAATGCTTCCAGAAGATTTGAAATACTTTCAGAAGAATTGATATTGCATCTAGAAAACTTGAAAGACTTCTAGAAGATTTGATACTGCATCTAGAAGATTTAAAATTCTTCCTAAAACTTGATATTGTATCTAGAAGACTTCAAATATTTCCAAAAGACTTGAGATTGCTTCTGGAAGACTTGAAATGTTTCCTGAGGGCTTGAAATACTTCCAAAAGACTTAATACTGCTTCTAAATAACTGCAAGTGCCTCCAGAAGATTTGAAATACTTCCAGAAGAATTGATACTGCATCTAGAACACTTGATACTGCATCTAGAAGACTTAAAATTTTTCTAGAAAACTTGATATTGCATCTAAAAGACTGAGGCATGTTGGTTGTTGAATTTTAATAGTGGTTTTTGACAAATAACGCGACATAACCTGATAATAGTTATTTATGTACCAAGTTCGTAAAGTGAATTGCCTTTTATTCGCGTAAATAAAAGTAACTCAGACTTGTTCGATAAAAACAGATGCCAAAATATGTGATAAACGGTTTGTTTCATTAACATACATCGGCAAAGATTTATTTAATATAGAAGGTCGGTAGTCCAGCGGCAAGTCATTCAGCTGTTTTAATTTTCGGTTTCCACCGATTTCAGCTTTTTGCCATCATCAGGAAACCACGTTATATAGATTTCCCGTAATATAATAAGATAAAGTTCGAGAAATCTATATAACGTGGTTTAATGATGATGGCAAAAAGCTGAAACCGGTAGAAACCGAAAATTATAAAGAAAATTTATTTCATCGTTGTTATCTTAAGTTTGATGGTCCTTATATCAAAAACTGCCCTTGATCTGGAGTGGTGTAGGACTGTCTAGTCTGGCCAATGCGGAACGTTGGCTATCTCCTTATAACCCTCGAAATTGATGGTGTAGCCTGTGTCCAGGTAGCGGCAGAAGAGAGCAAATGTGGGCTGTTTGTTGCGGATGCTCAGCTTGTGTTCTACTCTGGCAGCTATTCTTCTGTTAGTCTGTCCAACATAGTTCTTGTCGCACGAGCCGCAGTTTATGAAATATATTAGTAGATTTTTTTTATTTGATCTTGTGGATTCCAGAGTGACGCTCCTACTTACTGTCTTACTGGGTTTGTAAGTGATACTGATGTCGCGTTTGTGTAGCAGTCTTTCTATGCGGTCAGTGGTTCCTTTGATGTAGGGCAATACGACGTTGGGTCTTCTGGTCTCTTCTTGTGGAGTTGGATCCTTCCGCTTGAATTGTCGATCGATGATTTTCTTCACCATGAATTTGGAGTAGCCGTTTTGAGCAAGAGCCAGAATTACTTTCGTCATTTCTTCTGATCTGTTATCGATGTTTGCAAGTCAAACGGATCTTGCGATTAGGGAGTTGGCGACTGATTGGATCTGTGAAGCATGATGATGGGAAAAGGCGTTTAGATATTGGTTCGTGTGGGTAGGCTTTCTATATACAGTATGTGGCGGAGGCTGTTGATAGATTTTTTTACTAGTACGTCGAGAAATGGAAGCTGTCTGTTTTCTTCTACTTTCGTGGTGAACTGGATATTTGGATGAATGGTATTCAAATATCCTTAGAATTCTTGGAGCGTTTCTTTTCGAAACAACCAAATGACCACCAAATCGACGTACTGGATCCATAACTTTGGTTTGTGTTTGGCCTCCATTAACGCTTTCTTCTCGAGATAAATCAGAAATAGGTTGGCGATAACCGGGGATAGTGAGGAACTCATAGCTGTTCGTTCTACTTGCTTGTAAATCTGGCCGTCAAACAGAAAATAGGCATTGTTGAGGCGGAATTTGGTGAGATCTACAATGTGGCTGGGCAAGTTTTCGTATTCTTTGATCTGTTTCAGGATCTCTTCAACGGGGTGCAGGGATAAAAATACTTGACATCGAAATTCGCCAGTGTGTCACTTTCTTCAATTTGGACGTTGTCCATGATTTGAACGAAATATTCAGAAGCTTGTCGTGTTATAGACTGCATGATCTTCGCTAGGTATTCTTCTAGTTTTTGTACCAGTGAGTTGCAGGCACTCACAATGGATCGAAGTGAGACATCCGGCTTGTGTGTTTTGGGCAGACCATAAAGTTTTGGACAACAGCTGAATTCTCTCGAGGGATTAGAGTTTTCTTTATCTCTGGATCTATTAAAGACGCCTTTATTTTCGATTTGATGTCTTTTCCAGGTAAGTTGTAGGGTCTTTTGCTGCTGATTTGTAGGTCGTATCTTAGAATCTTCAAGTCTATGATCTAGTAGTTGTAGTCCGTTGAGTCCATAACTACTGTGGGGTTACCTTTTTTACGCCGGAAGTATGATAATGTTCTGATTGTTTCTGAGATGTTTAAGGGTCTGGATTTTACTTGGATCCAAATTCCAAAGGGGTTAGAGCGCAGTTAAATCCTTTGCTTAGGACTGCTCATTCTGCATCTAAAAGTTGGTATCATAAATGGTTATGCACGATTTTTTTTAGTTTGGAGATGTGGCCGCTTAGATATCTTTGTGGACATTGTTTTTAAACCTTCGATCATCTTTTTGAGTTCCTTAGTTTTCTGGGCTGTAACTGTTGACTCAAGAACAGATGAAGTAGATATAATTCGAGTTCAGTGTTGCTGAGATTCTTCCTCGTTTTGCGTTTCTTTTCCTATGAGGAGGGAGTTGTTGGCTGGTTTGAGGATTGCTGCAGTCTACCGGGATCTGGTGCGGTGAGTCAGTCTGGTGAAAGTAGGTTGTAAGTCATTGTCACGAGATCGGTTTAGGAATGTCAAATCGCAGAGTAAGTTGGTTTTCTTTTCCGTCAGTCTCTTGAAAAGCTTGGTTTTCTTGTAGGTTTTACTCCCAGTGGAGGTTTATACCATTATATGCTATTACTATTATTTATTACTTTGTACTATTATTACAGTATGTAGTGCTTCAAGGATGAAGAAGTATGTGTTCTGGTTGATGCTAGGTATCATCCGTTCATCATATTTCGCCAAGACCTCACTTGGCATCTTAAGTGCGTTGTCGTAGTCTAGTAATTACTTCCAGAAAATTTTCTACTATCGCTAAGAGGTTTGAAATGCGTCCAAAGGACGTTCTGTTGCCTTTGAAAGATTTGAAATGATTCCAGATGAATACATATATTACAAGGTAGGGCAGATCTTGATTTAAAGGTCTAATTGTAAGACTACGGTTCGAGATACATAAAAGAAGGTTGTTTTGCTCAAAAATACATATAATTCCGTTTTATTTTTCATGTTGCTTTGAAAATAATATCGTACAAGTGAAGGTCTTGAAGAGCAAAACACATATTGATTCTTACAAAGAAGATTTCGGCTACTCTTCTCGATACATCTTGCAAAATTCTAGCGATGACGTCCTCGATCATCACTTGCCGATAATAAATCAATCATAACGTTGAGCAATATCATCACAAGACTGCCCATCGTCATGAACGACGGGCAGTATCGACCGAGGCCCCATCTTGTTGAAACCAGAAAACCTCTATATCATGTTTCTCATTATATTCTTCCATTTCGGGACCTAAAAAGTTCTCCAACATATGACAATAACGAGCCGACCTCACGGTAATAGTTATCGTTTGGATTCAAAAAAAATAAGAGGCAATAACACCTATAGAGGTCACAGAGGGACAAACTCTTACTTTGTGGCTGTGAAGACGTTTTTAATGCACTACACGAGAGTTTTCAAATGCCTAGTAACGAAAATTTTATTTATTTAAATTTTATTTAAAGCTGTAAGTGCGCTTCGTAGCTAATCTACATAACGGTTACACCTCAGTAACACCCCCTCCATTCTGGACATCCTACAGTGATTTTTTAATACTAAGGACTGCATTTTACCTCATCCTGTATATTGTTAATGGTTTTATCTGGATTGAAGTTGTCATTTTCAATTGATTTTTAAATTTATTGAGTTTATTCTTCCCAATTCAGTGCCACCATCTGATATAAACGTTTTTTTGAATAGCACATATGATATTTTGTATTTTTTCAGACCCAATTCAGGGTTTCTGTTTTGAAAAGCCGTCATTTGTCTTAAGTGACAAATGACGGTTCTTTCAGATTTTTTTCAACAACAAGGATTTATTGTTTAATCTTGGTGTAATGGTAAATAAATGAACCAAACCAGATATAAATATTGTGTTGCACTGCTTGTACTGATGATCGAGGTCTCTTAATGAATTTCGAAATTTCTGATAGTGATTTTAAGTCAGCTTTTAAGGAAACAATTAAATTTTTGGTGTCATTGGAAATTTCACGACGAGCCAACATTTTGACAATTTGAACAACATTTTCATACAAAATTTTATAAATATAGTGATTTTTAGATTACTAATTATTGAAATTTTGTTTGATGTTTGATGTTTGATTACTATTTATTGACATTCCATAAAATCTAAAGATTCTACAAAACCTTAACTTTTCTTGATCGAATTCGTAATTAAAACGATTAACGAATGATTACAAGTAAAATAGTTGAAACACTGAACGGAGAAAATTTCCCATTTATCCCTAATATGAATTTATTCATCCCAATTAGTATTCCCTGTCGTTGAATTGTTTTCGTTTCGACCGGGTTTTAAGGGACGCCGGCAATTTCGAAATGAAAGCCCCTCGTTTTCAACAGTCCCACTTCCCGTCTCTTCAATTAGTCAAACCCGATGATCCGGAAACAGGCGCCCAGGTTGTAGTGGAGTTCACAGTTCATCTTTGAATCGAATAACCCGGGGTAGAACGGTAACCCTTTCTATTATCTTTTGACCGATCGAACGCGAACGAGGTCAATTTATGACGTCAGGATCCGGAGCGTGTCTCCTTACACCGTACGTTACTTAGGGATCCAAAGCTGAGCTGTGGCCGTAATTTATCCTCTTGTGGATATCCTAATGGACTAGAACGTAGTTTGGGTTATATTCGCGATTTTCCTTCTGTTCATGTTGATTTATATTGGTTCATATTCAATCATATTGATATTAAATTTAGTATAAGAAAAGAAATTTATGAATATTTGTTCTGAAAGGACCCCTTTGATATATTACGGGACCATATCGGCTAATATAACTGCCAATCCTACAAGTTTTTTGTTGCTTTTACATCCGTCCCTTCCTCCGCATGATTTTCCAATACAACCTTTTTTTTTGGGTAGTCGTTAACATGAGAAATGTCCTCATTTCCTAGATATCCAATATCTACCGCTGTTACGATTTGACAGAAAATGTTTTTGTCATCCCTTTAAATTGTCTTCCGAAACTACCATATTTTATTCTTCTTGGAACTTTCTTTCCTTTTCCATTTTTTTTCATCGTTAAATGCAACGCGTAAGGTTTAAACGCGCTTGTCAAGATGAGTAACTTCGTGTTGCAACTTTTAATAGCGCTTTCAAGGAGGTACACATCCACCCAATCGACAATGTCGTTTCGTACCTATTCCTTCCTGCGAGCTTTCTTTAAGGGTCTCATAAAATTATGCTTTATGTCGTCTATTACATCCCATTAAATTGTTGTAACATTTTTGAGATATAATAAATATTTCGACGCAAATCTAGTTGTTATGTTGCAGTTGCAAATTCTCGTACGTGATGAAAAATTTAAAAAGGGGCCTAAGGCAAGACAGCAACCATGTCACAGGCAGTATGCGGTCATAAATAACCATAAAGGGCGTGGTCGCAAATCCTTGGCAAATGTAGGGAAGGATTTATGGATTAGACGGACTAAATCGCAATGACGTAGTATTAAAGATTTATGACGTTTGTTACGGCCGATACATTTTCATTTGCCTTTACCGAGTTTATTTGAAAATTTATGGAAATTATGCGAAATTTATAAAGCACGATACTTTTAATATTTCATTTTATATCTTCAAAGTGGAGTGAATCATTTTTTATTCGACCTTTAATAAATCTTCCCCTCCATTGTATTCGCGATATAATATACCCTAGTGTTATAACAACTTTGATGGGTACTCTTTTTTTTATTGTCCATACAGCTTTGATTAAAGACGGTCCTCAGTCTGCCGACACATTTTCACTACATTTTATTCGTTCACAATCTTTAATAATAGCGTATCCGTCGTTTCGACAGGCGATTACCACCCAATAATATCTTTTTATGCGAGACCCTGTATTTTAGTACTTTTTTAATACTGATTTTGTATCGCTTTTTATTTTATTAAGAATCAATAAACGTAAATTAAGATTAATTCGTTGATTTTAACGATTATAATTTCAAATTGATTGTGTCCGAAAGTATCACTGAGTTTAAACCTCAAACAGAGCTACATATTCTGAAGTATCTATTAGATTATTTTATGTTACAAATTTAAATTGATAGGGTACTAATTCGATGCTCGAATACGTTATTTTCTATGGGTTGAGGAAAAATTTCACCTACAATGGACTAGTTCACTAGAAACGACACATGCGAAGTTACTTATTGACTGTCCGATCTGGGAATATTTTAGGACTTGCTCGTAGCATCATTAGAGTTGTAATCAGTGTATTTACTGGGTCTTTTAAAGACACACTTCAACTTGTTATGTACAGAGGACGAAGAAATAGACCCATCTTATGCCACTGTCCTACTGTCAAGTGTATCAGAAAGCTATCCTCTAAAGATCTGAAAAAAAGTAGTAATGTTCGTTAAGAGCTACTTATACTTTATCGAGGTACAATAAATCGTTAGAAACGTGGTGCAAGATTCGCCGAGACCTTAATACATATCTTTCATTTTCTCACGATCTCTGCACGATCTCTACTTCAGCATTTTTAAGGCTAAGTACGTTCTGAGTATCATCGACACGTATGAAGATTTACCACAATGCGTGGTGAATCGTCATACGTGATCGTCATCAGATGGTCATACAGTATTGTATCGGCTAAGAAAGTATATCTGTGAGAGGGCTACACATCTTCTATTGATTTGAGCAGTTATTTGGTGTAAATAACTGTGTTTGTTCTTAAGATACGATCACGTCAGATTTTGTTAATATCTAAAACAACCTAAAAATGTAGGGGATTTATTTTAAAAATCACAACATCGTGATGTACGGAACATTATTATTATTATTTATAGCACATTTAATCTTTATTAAATTTGCTATAAAATGCTCATTATTTCAATATTACATCTCAATGCGTTCTTGAGATACTATGATGTTAATTTTCTTAAAATTTAAATCTATCAAAATGAAGGGTTCATTTTAAAAAATCATAACATCGTGGTTTATGAAACAATAATAATTATTTATGACACATTTAATCTTTATGGAATTTGATTTAAAATGATCCTTCTTTCACCATTATATCTCAATCTGTTCTTGAGATACGATCACGTCAAATTTTGTTAAAATCTGAGACAACTAAAAAATGTAGGGTATTTATTTTTAAGTCATAACATCGTGATGTATGGAGCATTATTATTATTATTTATAGCACATCTAATCTTTATTAAATTTGCTATAAAATGCTCATTATTTCAATATTACATCTCAATGCGTTCTTGAGATACTATGATGTTAATTTTCTTAAAATTTAAATCTATCAAAATGAAGGGTTCATTTTAAAAAATCATAACATCGTGATGTATGAACATTGTTATTATTTATGGCACATCAAATCTCTGTTAAATTTGCTTTAAAGTGATCATTATTTCATCATTATATCTCAATTCGTTCTTGAGATACTATGATATTAATTTTCTTAAAATTTAAATCAACCAAAAATGAAGGGTTTATTTAAAAAATCATAACATCGTGGTTTATGAAACATTAATAATTATTTATGATACATTTAATCTTTATGGAATTTGATTTAAAATGATCCTTCTTTCACCATTATATCTCAATCTGTTCTTGAGATACGATCACGTCAAATTTTGTTAAAATCTGAGACAACTAAAAAATATTTTTTATTTTATAGGAATGTTTTTCGTCTTGAATTAAATATTAAATAAATAATTTTTTGCACTTTTATTAACAAGACGATAGTATTTCACACAATGTTACTACCGGTTTCGGTTACGTTTAAACCATCTTCAGGAAATACATTTTAAAAAATTTGTTGATCTTATTGACATTTTATTTTGTGATTAATGTCATGTTGTGCCAATGTGAAAAATTAAAATAGGATTAAAATAAAATAAAATTAAAATTGAATATTTCCCAAATATTCAAATAATAAAAAATAACTAAAAAATGTAAGGAATTTATTTTTAAAAGTCATAACATCGTGATGTATGGAGCATTATTATTATTATTTATAGCACATCTATATCTCCATTAAATTTGCTATAAAATAATCATTATTTTATCATTACATCTCAATTCGTTCTTGAGATACGATGATGTTAATTTCCTTAAAATTTAAATCAACCGAAAATGAAGACTTTATTTTATAAAAACATAACATTATTGCGTATGAAACATTAACAATTATTTATGGCACTTCTAATCTTTATTAAATTTACTTTCAATTAATCCTTCTTTTATCATTATATCTCAATTCGATCTTAAGATACGATAATGTTAAATTTCTTTAAATTTAAATCAACCAAAAATGAAGGGTTCATTTTAAATAATCATCGTGGTTTATGAAACATTAGTAATTATTTATGGTACATCAAATCTTTATTGAATTTGATTTAAAATGATCCTCCTTTCACCATTATATCTCAATTTATTCTTGAGATACGATCACGTCAAATTTTGTTAAAATCTAAGACAACCAAAAAATATAGGAAATTTTTTTAATCATAACATCGTGATGTATAGAACATTGTTATTATTTATGGCACATCTAATCTCTGTTAAATTTGCTTTAAAGTGACCATTATTTCATCATTATATGTCAATTCGTTCTTGAGATACGATGATGTTAATTTTCTTAAAATTTAAATCAACCGAAAATGAAGACTTTATTTTATAAAAACATAACATTATTGTGTATGAAACATTAATAATTATTTATGGCACTTCTAATCTTTATTAAATTTATTTTCAAATATTCCTTTTATCATTATATCTCAATTCGATCTTAAGATACGATAATGTTAAATTTCTTTAAATTTAAATCAACCAAAAATGAAGGGTTTATTTTAAATAATCAGAACATCGTGGTTTATGAAACATTAATAATTATTTATGGTACATCTAATCTTTATTAAATTTGATTTAAAATGATCCTCCTTTCACCATTATATCTCAATTTATTCTTGAGATACGATTACGTCAAATTTTGTTAAAATCTAAGATAGCCAAAAAATATAGGAAATTTTTTTTAATCATAACATCGTGATGTATAGAACATTGTTATTATTTATGGCACATCTAATCTCTGTTAAATTTGCTTTAAAGTGATCATTATTTCATCATTACATCTCAATTCGTTCTTGAGATACGATGATGTTAATTTTCCTAAAATTTAAATCAACCGAAAATGAAGGCTTTATTTTAAAAAAATCAACATCGTGGTTTATGAAACATTAATAATTATTTATGATACATCTAATCTTTATGGAATTTGATTTAAAATGATCCTTCTTTCACCATTATATCTCAATCTGTTCTTGAGATATGATCACGTCAAATTTTGTTAAAATCTGAGACAACTAAAAAATGTAGGGGATTTATTATTAAAAGTCATAACATCGTGATGTATGGAGCATTATTATTATTATTTATAGCACATCTATATCTATATTAAATTTGCTATAAAATAATCATTATTTTATCATTACATCTCAATTCGTTCTTGAGATACGATGATGTTAATTTTCTTAAAATTTAAATCAACCGAAAATGAAGGCTTTATTTTATAAAAACATAACATCATTGTATATGAAACACTAACAATTATTTATGGCACTTTTAATCTTTATTAAATTTATTTTCAAATGATCCTTCTTTTATCATTATATCTCAATTCCTTCTTAAGATACGATAATGTTAAATTTCTTAAAATTTAAATTAACCAAAAATGAAGGGTTTATTTTAAAACATCGTAACATCGTGGTTTATGAAATATTAATAATTATTTATGGTACATCTAATCTTTATTAAATTTGATTTAAAATGATCCTCCTTTCACCATTATATCTCAATTTATTCTTGAGATACGATCACGTCAAATTTTGTTAAAATCTAAGACAACCAAAAAATATAGGGGATTTTTTTAATCATAACATCGTGATGTATCGAACATTGTTATTATTTATGGCACATCTAATCTCTGTTAAATTTGCTTTAAAGTGATCATTATTTCATCATTACATCTCAATTCGTTCTTGAGATACGATGATGTTAATTTTGTTAAAATTTAAATCAACCGAAAATGAAGGCTTTATTTTAAAAAAATCATAACATCGTGGTTTATGAAACATTAATAATTATTTATGATACATCTAATCTTTATGGAATTTGATTTAAAATGATCCTTCTTTCACCATTATATCTCAATCTGTTCTTGAGATAAGATCACGTCAAATTTTGTTAAAATCTGAGACAACTAAAAAATGTAAGGAATTTATTTTTAAAAGTCATAACATCGTGATGTATGGAGCATTATTATTATTATTTATAGCACATCTATATCTCTATTAAATTTGCTATAAAATAATCATTATTTTATCATTACATCTCAATTCGTTCTTGAGATACGATGACGTTAATTTTCTTAAAATTTAAATCAACCGAAAATGAAGGCTTTATTTTATAAAAACATAACATCATTGTTTATGAATCACTAACAATTATTTATGGCACTTCTAATCTTTATTAAATTTGATTTCAAATGATCCTTCTTTTATCATTATATCTCAATTCGTTCTGAAGATACGATAATGTTAAATTTCTTAAAATTTAAATTAACCAAAAATGAAGGGTTTATTTTAAAACATCGTAACATCGTGGTTTATGAAATATTAATAATTATATATGGCACATTTAATCTCTATTAAAGTTGATTTCAAATTACCCTTATTTCATAAATATAATTCATTTCATTCTTAAAATGCGATGATGTTAAATTTCTTAAAATTTAAATCACCCAAAAATGAAGGGTTTATTTTAAAAAATCATAACATCGTGATTTATGAAACATTAATAATTATTTATAGTACATCTCTTTATTGAATTTGATTAAAAATGCTCCTTCTTTCACCATTACATCTCAATTTGTTCTTGAGATACGATCACGTCAAATTTTGTTAAAATCTAACACAACCAAAAAATGTAGAGATTTTTTTTTAATCATAACATCGTGATGTATGGAACATTATTATTATTTATAGCACATCTAATCTCTATTAAATTTGCTATAAAATGATGATTATTTCATCATTACATCTCTATTCGCTCTTGAGCTACGATGACGTAAAATTTCTTAGAATTTAAATCAACCAAAAATGAAGGCGTTATTTTATAAAAACATAACATTATTGTGTATGAAACATTAATAATTATTTATGGCACATCTAATCTCTATTCAATGTGCTTTAAAATGATCCTTGCTTGATGCTTGAAACTCAATAAGCTTATTTTGCAACTTCGTTGGTGCTATATGGAAGAGGAAGAAAATTCGCGTTGTTTTTAAAATTGAGGAGATTTTATAAAAATTACTTAAAAGCTATAAAATTATTGAAGTTATGGTGAGAAATGCAAAATTTCAATGAAATTGTTTGAAATTTCGTCGCAACTTCACAAATCTTTTAGAATTTTCATAAAATTGAGTGTTGGTTATTCGAATTGTAGTAGAATATAATGTAAAATTCCATAAAATGTTATAAAATCGTGATAAAATAAAGAAATTTCTTCAAAACTTCACATAAATTGAAGTTGTTGAATGAAATTTGACGAAACTGTGATACAGGATTAATGGAATGTCATCGCAACTTCAAAAGAATTCTTAGAATCAATGAAGATTATCGATTTTAGTGGAATTTTAATAATGTACAATGTGATGAGAAATTCCATAAAATGCTTTAATATTGTGATTAAATCAAAAAATATCTTCAAAATTTCACTTAAATTGAACAAATTGTGTTAAAATTTGTGCAGTTTCCTAAACTGAAGATGTTAATGTACTTTCAATGCGCAGTTCGCACAGTTCATCGCCCAGACATGACGTCTCACGTTATAAACTGCACAAATAAACTGAAGGTGTGTAGCCTCCTTAACATCTTCAGTTAAAGTAATTGCAAAGATAACTCTTAACACTTTATAGAGGTAAGTTAGCGGTGTTCAAAAAAATGTTCGTCATAGAAAGCGAGAAACGTGGAGGAAATTCTGTGAAAAAGTTTCTTCCTGCAGCGAAGTCTCTCGCCTAAACCAGATATTGGCTTCTGGCCCTGAATGACGACTATTCGTCATTCAGAGTCAGAAGCCTATGCTTATTAAAAAAGGCTGACAGTTCTTATATCGAAAACTTTTTGGAGAATCTTCATCTATTAATGGAGATGTATTTTTCAGGTTCCGAAAGTCCCATTTGTCTACAACAGGATACCAACCATGAACTTACTGCAGATGATAGGACCTCAGCCGAAGAAATTTGCAGGGAGGAAAAAATACAGTGGGCAACTAATAGTTTTTCGCCGTTTAAAACACCAGATTGTATTATGCCAGCCCTTTTACAATGGAGCTTGGAAGATCTAGTACCTCACCTATTGGAAATTTTCCAGGCCTGCCTAACGGCCGATTGGGTAACACTATATACCCAATCAGTTGCGTAAGGTTACGGTGAACTTCATACCAAAACCGGGTAAGTTAGATTATTTCACGCCAAAATCATTTAGACCTATCAGTTTCTCCTCCTGCCTTTTGTAAACCTTGGAGAGACTGTGTGAACTGTGTGTCTTCCAAATAAACCAGTAAATCCTAATCAATATAATAAAGTTCCACCGACTCTTTAAGGTTGGATTGAGAACGCTCTCAAACATAGGATAGTTAAGCTTAGGGCTGGCAATATCAGTCTTCAAGGACGAGTTATTCGAGGCTATCCACAAGGAGGTATACTTTCAAGGAGGAAGACAGAGTTGATTCGTTACACAGGATTGAGTAAGCTTGGCAAGCCCAGATTAGCATCTTTTCTAATACTCCATTAGTTTTGTCAAAAGAAGTCAAATATCTGTATATTATATTGACGATAAAATCACTCACCTAGACAAAAGAGTAAAAATAGCGTACGTTGCATTCAGGCAGTGCCGGAAGACTGTAGGTAAGACATGGGGATTGTCACCTAAAACTGCCTTCTGGATCCACATAGCTGTAATCCGACCTATGCTTACTTATGGTGCAGCAGCATGATGATCAAAGACCTTAAAATCTATGTCCACTGCTACACTCGATAAAGTACAGAGACTTGCGTGTTTATGTGTTTTAACCTAACGTCACTTCATTTGTTCATTCAAGAAGTGGCACTGATGACTATTTCTTCAACTTTCTTATTAACAACATAACTGATATCCACAATTATAGATTCTTTATAAAATACATTTAATTTTTTCGAGCGCAAGTTTATTTTCGCAAAGATCAGTTTTTTTTTTAACCAGTACGTGTTCCAATCTAATCTTTCTTTATTTTGAAGACCAGTCGATTTTTAACTTGTGTACTTTAGTGTTTGCACTTTTAATCAATATATAGTATAAGTAATAAGTAATAATATAATAGTATAATAATAATATATAGATATTTTAATAATCTTTATGTATTAAATCGAGAAAACATAGTGAAAGTGATGTTAGAAACAGAAGAATTGTGGAACATAGTGCAAGAGATGGTAATGAAAATAATGAAAGTAAAGGAAAGCTATGAGACTCCTAGAAGGAGTTGGAAATGGTGACGATGAGAACTTAGAGAATGTTGTGGAAAATAACATTGGAGAATAATTCGTTTACTATCAATATTCCTTGAAGCTAGTACCCTGGCGGGTGGTTCCGGGAAGAGAGGGGGAAGGATTTTACACGGTCGAAATTTACTTCAATTCGTCACTGTCTGGCCACATGATATCTTCGGCCAGGTGTCTGTTTACAGATTTCCAATTCCCCTCTACAATCAAAAAAAAAGGTACATTGAGACAATAAAAATAATGAAATTAAGAAGAACCGATGTGAAAGAAGTAGTTATCGAAAAACCTTATAAAACAGAATAGATGGACACAGGCACAAATAAGCAGCAGGAACATAAAGACGATTTCAAAATGATAAAAAGAAAGAAGAGAAGAAGGAAAACCGTAGGAAATACTCCAAAAAAGATGAACATAATGCAACTCAACTGCAATAGAAGATAAGGTGCCATTGATCTTCCATAAGAGACAGATTTCCACAACAGAGTTGATTCCTTAGTCAAGAGACAAATAGAAAGAGTTCAAAAATTAAGTCTAGAAAATGGACTGTAGATGAGGGATTCTTAGGGATAAACGTGCATAACGTTATTGTATGGCCACTTTACCACGAATAGGGCAAATGCAGATTTTGAGGAACATTTGCAAAGTGAAATAAGATCGAATCAAAAGCCAGCGATAGTTGCGATTTCTTTAATCCATGAATAAGAAACAGCCGGGAATGTATAATTCAAGGGAAAATTACTAGAAAAATAGGCAGCTAAAAATAAAGTAGTAATTATGAACACTCACTGAGATAACGACTTATAGAGGATCCAGATGATTGTTGGTTATTGACCTAACATTAGCCATGATGGATGTGTCTGTTTCATTCTCCATCGCCGCAAGAGCAAGAAAATCACGTGACACAAGAAATACAACATTATGTTGGATGTGAGAGATGCAGAGCTGCCAGAATTAAGAGTTTATTCAAAAAATTGAAGGCTAGAGCAACAAATCTCTTAATCTTTGACATAGTGCAAAAGATATGCTGGAAACAACAGAAGAAGATTTAAATATTAGCGGACACAAAAGATTCCTTAAGCTACGATACACTGTATAAGGAAGATAAGGAGAATGCAGAAAACAAATAGACAACTTGATCAGCAGACCAGCAATGACGCTAAAGAAAAACATAAAAAGTTAAAAGAGTTTCTCATAATTGATGAACAAAACTAAATCATAATAATGTATCGACCTGAAACTAATCATCGTAATGTAGCTCCTCGGTAAGCGACCTCGGCTTTATCCGAGTTGCAGAAGCCGAGTTACAAAATCCGAAGTAATTTATAGCAGACTCTCAGTGATTAATGTTTTATTAACTTTAAATAGCAAATTTAAACCAAATTTGTCATTTTATTATATGTAATGGGGGTACCATTATTCCCTGTATATCTAATATCTACAAAATTCGAAAGAAAATTCGAATTTGAAATTCCGCCCAATTAAAACTTTTAACTATCTGTAGTGATGTTATGATTAGATATGTAACAGAATTTTAAAGCTAAGTTAAAATAAAATCAAAGTCCTTTTCATTTCAGAGTAAGATAAAATAAGGACCGGTCTAAATTCCACATTAATAAACTGAGCACTCCTGCGTAGATCTAGATATTACATCCCTTACGCGACCTTCCAGTACATTGAACTATCATCCTACTTCTCGTCTCAATCGTGGAGCAAAATTCAATTTCACATTTCATTTTCCTAATCCCGATAAGGGCAGCGATGTGTGAAAATTATTTAGCATTTCTTCCCGAATCTAATTCATATTTTTCTCGTGCAAAATTACTTTTAACTTGATATTTTTTTATAATTCCCAACTTATTTTTTATGGGCATCAATCATTTCTGGAGTAGTGCGATAAAACCGATTGCGACAAGCATCTCTAACGCGATTTGAAACTATCACATCGCGACGGATTTCGAATTTTATCACCCATACACGAGGATATCGGACGATGCAAGCTGAAACAACAATGGGAAACTCGGATTTATGACGGACATAATGCAGAACTGCGTCTCGATCCTCGCCGAATCCGGTTTAAAATTTATCGTCAAGGTAGAGGAAGTTTCGTCTCAAGATGAAATATTATATTATACCCTAGATACTTTTTAGTATTGGAAGCTTGATAAAATACATAAAATGTTTTCTAAGTAAAATCATTCTTTTTACGTCAACCCTTGAAACGCAAAAAGTTAAAAATAATACCATACTTTCGATCACTTGGTTAATTGGTCTATTGACTCACCCTGAGTCCTGAAGCAGTTCATCCCTTTAGTTATTTATGGATGCAATCGAGTCCCTTGATTGGCAGTGACGATAATTGGTACTTTGAGCGAGCTGCCCTCGCTTTTCGGTCGCTTCGCATCTAATTTGAAGCGTAAACGCTTTTTAACTTTATCGGCACGTATTTTACGAGGTGTCTGCTTGACTTTTTAATTGAACCAGGTAAACGTGCAAGAGACTAGCTTAAATATTACAACAATATCGCATTCTAACTAACTTTTGGAATATAAAAAATTTACTGACGAAATAACCAAAAATTTTAAAGAAATTTTATGATGAAGAAGTTAAAGGAACGCTATAACTCTACATCAATATGGTAATCATTTTAACATTACACAAAATGAAGAAAGTGTAGTACATGTTTAAACTAACATATTACACTGTTGGAGATAATTCACGAGCACACCCTATATAATATGAACGCGTGTGATATTTGGGATGCAACAATGACAAAGTCCAATTGCGCTTCCCTATGTTCATCGGTGACCATCATCGACTACCATATAAGAATGCTTCCATGGCCAGCCCGTTCTCCAGATCTGAATCCAAATAAACATGTTTGGAATATGATGGGTCGAAGACTTCACTGCTGCATCCATTTCCAGCAAAGTTGTGCCACTCTTCATGCGAGGTTATACTAAATTATAAGCATCCACTTCCAGTAAAGTTATACTACTTTAGTACTACATCCATATCAAATTTCAGTACTAAATCAAAGTAGTTTTGCACAAAAAGTTCTGACAAAGATGACGAGACCAAATCTAGGGAAAAATTAAAATGTTGTTATAAGTTCAAGAAGAAAGGTCTTAAATGCTTTTACCACAAACATTTTGGACATAAACCAAACGATTGTTTGAAGAAATCATCTACACTGACAAATGTGAAATAATCATCAGTAAAGAAAGTTGCAGCTATGGAAGGGAGACGTGAGTACTACAAAGACGTTATCGTTGATGGAAGGAAACAGTTACCATTTTGTTATAAATCGTTTAAATACTTTTTTTGTAATACATTTCTTATTTCTGCATGCACTCATATTGTAAAGAATGCACTTGATGGATATCTTTTGGTTCAATAAACATACGTACTTTTATTGAACAAGAACTACCCCATCTTAAAAGACGAAGTTATGGTTCTGAAATTGTGCCGAAGATGACGAATGAGAAGAAAACTAAGACTTACGAACATAATTTATGGACGACGATGAAGATTATGATCACATTCAGGGATGTTGAAAACATGATTCGACCTTTTGAATACATGATTCCATCCAGCTGAATTCGAAGAAAATGCTGTTTTATTGGGATAGACAGACGTACAAATATTTATTTATTGCAACGCACTACCAAAAGGAGTAGCAAAGCTCTAAGTATTCAGAGTGAAAGAGGAATCACAACATGGAAGAAGGTGAAAATAAAAGTAGAGGATGAAAACTCAGAAACTCATTCCGGTAGGATTACCAGAATATGTGCAAAGCGTTCTGTTTCCAGAAACGTACTATTGTCAGAATATCTGCAAAGCGGTTGCCCTTCTCAGATGTATTGGTCACTAGGACGACAAATGGTGACATGCATCTTGGGGTGTATCGGACAAACATACACACCAACAGGTACTTAGAGGCAACATCACACCATCATCCCCAACAGAAGAGGTCCATGATCCGTACTTTGTTCCAGAGAGCAGCAAGAATATGTAAAGGAGGCAACCTCAAGAAGAAGGAACGGTTTCTATGGGACGTACTGCTAAAGAATGGATATACTTTCAGAGACATCAAGTGGCGGAAGCAGGGAGAAGTTTCAGCAAGTATTAAAATAGCTGGATTTATTTGTCTTTGTTATGTTTCCGGTGTAATAGAACGAATTCCATATCAAGAAGCACGAGGGGGATGTGAGGCTGAGGAAGATTCAACAGTCGGCGTTTGCGGAGCATTGCCATTCAGAGGGATATCGAATAGACTTCAACAAAACAAAGCTACTGGTTAAGACTAATAAATATCACCAAAGGCCATAAAGAGAAGCCATAAAAATCCACCAATATAAAAACAACGTCAACAGAGAAGATGACTGGGAACTCAGCAGATCATGAAAGATGCTGGAGAACATGAACACATAGTACACAGTACATAATATATGGGATAGAAGGCGAATCTACAAGAAAACTATTTTGTACGGAGTTCAGTTCTCTGTCTATATTCAGTGGAGACCAATATTTTGTGTTTGAAGCAGCCATCGCAAAATCTGGCTTCGTAAATGTAGGATGTTGGCAATGAAAATAATATACAAAATTCCGTTCTTTTAAGAGGAGAAAAGGCCTATTCCTACCCAAAATACAAAGAGAACAATTCTTTCTTGATTTCGTGGCTTGACCATTAGGACTAGTTCGAAATAGATTCCTAACTCACTCGTAACTTGGTACCAATTTGTAGTACTCCTTCATTTTCAAACATTTCTGGCTTTTTTGTTTGATTCACCTTTTTCCAAAGTTCTACCAAAAGCACATACTTTATTACTGCTACCCATCATAGGTATGTTTATGTAATATTCGTATTTAGGATTTTATTTTAAATAAAATTCGCACTTTCCCAAACTTAACTGCTTTATTTAAATACCACACGTTATTTAAATACCATACACGTTTCACACCCAGGGTTGAAGTCATGTCTTATATATCTGATACTCTGAATATCTTACCGACGCCTGCGCAATAACGTACATACATTACAGCTTGCTCTTTGGAATTGCAGATTCGGGCTTTTAATTTCTCGAATATGTCGACCAAGTAACTCAATATCATCACAAATAAAGCATCTTGAATCTTTTCGACATCCGATCGATTTTCCTCTACTAGAAAAGTGGTAATTTCCTCTTTTAACTCATAGGACACATTGTAGAAATTTTCAACGTGATAACCGTTTGGTACGTAATACATGGCTACGGCGAATTCGGCGAGCAACAGTGTGATTTAAAAGAGGTATTGATTATAATTGTTTGACAAAATTATCTCCAAACAGAATTTCCATAATCTCCATTGCTTCTGGCAGAATAAACTCTTCACCACTGGTGTTCACAATGGGCCACATCAGTTTTTGAAAGATATTAGTTTTTTTTACGGGAAACTAATTTTCAGACCATAATAATAACGTACGTTGCAGTTATCCCAGTTATAAATTCCGCGTTATTGAAAAATATGGAATTAAAATGTCTTTTTTTATTCGAGTCTTTAAAACGGCAACCAGCCGATGACGTAGCAGGAACTCTGTACACTGATTGGTTACCGTATTCCTTGTTTTCTTCGCCACAAACTTTAAACTGCATAAGACAGAGACCGATTGAGATCGATGTACATTTCCGTGACCGATGTATATCCATCTCTGTTCATAGCGTTTACCCTATTATGTTTCTCTCTTACTAATGAATATCGTATTCTACGATTCGATATCTTGTAACGTGTTTAATATATATGTGATTGATATGACATATTGTAATCAACAGTTTTCAAACCCCACTTCTACACTATTTGACAGGTCTTTGTAGATAAAGAAGCTACCTTTACCTATTTTCAAGGCACATTTTATATAGGAAGGGTGAAAGAGTAGCAACCAATCCGATACGAGAGTTCTTGCTACGTCACAGCAGAACCGCGCCATGGGTCCGTTTAAACGTATTTTTTAATCAGACGTTTTCATGATCTTTTTTTTGGGATGTTAGGAGCTGATTTAAGGAAAATAAAAAAATACGGCAAAATTATTTTTCTCTGTACTATTATATGCAACAATAAAAAAAAATGACTGATGTGGCCCATTACTTGTAAAAGAAAAACCTTTAAGGAGCTAGCTAGGGAGATATTCCGCAACAATCCGGTATCGGGCCGGATTTTAAAAAGTGGCCGAATCCTAGCTTAGAGGTCTATCTCTATTCTTTACGTCCCCACAATAATTAATAACAATCCAACCCAATGATTGAAGATCTCAAAAATGAACCAAAAAATCCACTAAGGGTCGGTTGTACAATATGTCGATAAACTTTCCGATAACGTTATCTGGCTTATACTAAGCCTAAGTTAGCTTATACTGTATTACAATGCAAGGATATTATATTATATAAAAAAATGTGAATGGAAACATGAAACACCTTGTCTGTTGTGATATTTTTTTTATTTAACTAATTATGCTAGGCAGAAAAATTAAACGTGCATTGTATGGTCTTTGTTATCGGGGTCCTTCTCTTCTGGTTTTGGATGTTCCTATCTCTGTTGCTTACCTCCCCCAATAATTAATAACACAACCCAACACAGCCTAATCCAACCCAACAAAATGATTGAAGATCCCAAAGATCTACTACTGTGATTGGTCCAAGGTGGTCAGCGTAAGCAATTAATTTTACATTTTTGTTATCCCGCTCTTATAGTATTACAAAATACAGAATATATTTGAATGAAAATGACATTCTATCCCTATGTGAACCCTATGTGAACCAACTTAACCCAACCCATAACATTGCAATTTCATACTATCCCTTGTATTGAATGGTATGATGTTGGAGTTCAACCCAACATAACCAAACCCAACTCAATCTTTTTTTATTATGGAGGGGACTAGGAAATCTGTAAATAGATACCTGGCCGAATATACCCGTCAGGGCATTACTTTGGGGAATAAAAATGAAATACAAATTTATAATATCTAATATCTCACTTTCACCATTTCCAACTCCTACCAGGAGCATTCCATGGCTTTCCTTAAATTTCATTATTTTTACCACCATGCCTTGCACAATCTTCTGATTTAACAGCCGAGCACATTTTCTTTCACAAATATTTTTTCACTACTAAACTTTTCACAAACAAATAGTGTATGTTTGTCAATCACTGTGTCAATGTTTTCGCAAAACCTACATACCTCAATCTTCGATTTTTTAATTTCACTTTTTAACACTCCGTGACCAGACAAAACTTGAGTCAAGTAAAACTTAATCTCGCCCCATTTTCTAATCAAGCCCTAACTTTCCCCAACCTAATCAAACCCAACCCAACATAACAAAACCGAATGGAACCAACCTCATATTGAATTGTAAACCCATAACATTCCTCATATTGAATGGACTGGATTGGGTTGGGTTGAGCTACAACATCATACCATTCAATATGAAGGATAGTATAAAGTTGGAGCTCAACCCAACCCAACCTAGTCCATAACATTCTTCGAAAATCATGGACTAATACAACTTTCAGAAATTGCATTGATAATAATTTTGAGGGTAATTTTGAAATTTTTGAAAAAGATTTTAGCATGTATATGTCTTATCAATATTGAGAAACTTAAAACCATTGATTTTGAGGTTTTAGAAAGAGCTTTTAAGATGTCAAAAGCTGAAAAAGACATCTGAGAGTGTGTAATTGTACAAAACAATTAAAAAACCAAAGTAGTGACCAAACTATTTCTTAAACCGGAATGTTTCTAGTTCTATGTCTAGTATTAGTTTTAGTAATGGTGGTTTTCAAACGATTTAAAAAAATTATTTATTATTGCCGAATCGGAGCTCCGTTAAAAAATATGCGGATTGTCCGCAATTGCGGTTGCGGATAAATTTAAATTCAATTATTATATTTAATTCAAAAATGTGTCTACAATAAATATGCACTTCGCTAAAATCATATTTATTTAAAACTATTAAAATATTGACGTCAACATTTAGTTACTGAAAATGTTAATAATAATCCGGAAAACATCAGAAATTTTATTCGGATTCTCGGTAACACCAACAGAAACACTATAAAATTGCCGATGTTTGGTAAAATATTATTACTGAAGAAAAATTTCCCGTCGAAAACAAAGTTGCTCACGATAACTCACGTTCACGTGAGTGGCACAAAAATTTATGCCCGCTCACAATGGGTTACGTAGGACCCATCGTGACCCGGCGAGACTCACGTAGTTTGCACATCTCTAGTGTGAACTTTCTTCAATTACTGCATCTATCACATTTAAAACACAACATAACCCAACTCAACCCATTCCAACCCAACCTAACATAATGGCATGACTTATTCAGGACTAATCTGTCTAATTTGTCTAATATACCAAATAAACACTATGGGAAAGAAAAGATTTAGTGAACACAAAAAGGGACACGACGAACAATCTGTTTGGCATCCTTTTCCTAATAGAAAATAAGTAATATGCACTGGAAATTCAACTAGTAGTCTTATTTAAAGACTATTCGTTTATCGCGTATTTCTAAAACAAAGCGTGACCCACAATGAACATCATGCACCTAAACAATGTAAGATAACAAATTCATCTAACAGCAAAAGTTGAAAGCCTAAGAAGAAGCCTAAGAACCTATCATTTTTTTTTTCATTTTGGATGAGCGCAAAACCTAAAACTGATATTAATGCCGAGATAATAGGATTAAATTAAAATTTTGGTCCAAATTTCACTAACGTCATAAATACAATGACAATTTTGCAAAATGGAGCCGTTCAAGGTCAACCATTCAAGGTTAAGTAAGATCGACAGTTGATCTTGGAAGATTGTTAATGATTTTACAACGTTAGTGAAATTTGAACCAAAATCTTAATTTAATCCTGGTATATCCTGATGTCCCGGAATTAATAAATTCAATTATAATTCAACAAAATCTCTAAAAAAAGAAGACAAAACAAATTTATACAAATTTTTGTATAAACATCCATTCCTTATCTTAAAATGGGTACAAGCACGAGGTTTTTAATTGAAATACTTTTCGATGTAGGTTCCTGAAGATGATTTTGATTTATAGAAAAAATTGAAACCGATAGAGCATTAATATTATTTCTTCAACCATAATCCATTCAAGCAGTACAAAGATTGAACTAAAATTAACACTAATACTAAAACTATCACTATGGCTAATACTAGATCTAAAACTAAATAAACTTTAAACTTAAAATAATTCTTAAATTAAGTTATAAATCACTATTAGACTAAAACTAGAACTGATCTAGTCAAAAAACTGAAAACTTTTCAGTTCTAGGCTTAGTGTTAGTTCTAGTTATAATTGTTACTCAATGTTAGTTTGTTAAATATTTGTTATTGACCTAAAAATAGAATTAACATAAAACCTAAAAGTAATATAGAATCATTTGGGTTTAGCTTTACATCATTCAATGATTCAATTTTAAAAATTAGTATCATCTAGTTTTTGTTTTGATTTAATAAGTACATCGCTCTAAAAGAGAAGTCCAGAAAAAACTATTTACAAACAGTTTCGAAATACATCATTCCTCATCTGTTGGAGAACTACAACAACGGTTAAAATTCCGAGTTGACGTATATTGCGCAGATTTCGCCCAAACCAGCACACCATCAAAGCGAGATGGAAAGTTTGCTGTTGATACTGATAGTTAGGAGGGCATCTAAAAACGAAGATAAATTATTTTGCCCATATTAGATTCACGTCACGAATGCGATCGCGCTAAAAAGCAATAAGAGTTTTCGCAAATATATTTGTTAAATAGAATGGAGGCTAACCTCTAGATCTAGGTGGTAAATGAAAACTGGAAAGAACTGGGATGTTGAAAATGGTCTCTGAGAAAGTAAGGCGAGTGTATTAAAGCGGAAAATAAAACCGGCGAGTTTATTGTGCTTTCGTGTTCTACGATTACTGACCCCGATCTAAACTTTCGTTGTTTACCTTAATTCGAAGTTAAAACGTGAATAATACAAAGTGGTATTTTTGGAGACATTGTTTAGTTCACTACTAATAAATTTCTTATCGGAGATAATCAAAAAAGAAGAGTACAAAAGCTTATCTTCAAAGGCACATCGTTCGTTTGTCTCGTATTGTTTAGGACTTTCAGGTTCCTGAAACATCAACTTTATGTAGCGACATCAGGGTGGTTTCAAGCAAGTCACGTGAGCAAATATCGATCTGCAAGCTATCGATGGAAAAGTGCGAACGTGTTCGAATCCGCGGTTCTCTCGCTACACGTCACCATTAATCAATTGGGGCTCATCGTTAATACGTCCTACATTCTGAACCAGCGGTGACCAGCAGTTTTTTTTGCGATCTCGCCCCTTTTGATCCCTTTTTTTCCGACAAAAAATCTGCTGTTTGCAAAGTCCGATGACAAATTATTAATTCCCGACGGTAATCGCCGGAAAAGTTTACAAATCCAACATACTGCGGCTTTCAAACCACTTCTTGTTTGCGTAACTTTAGAATTAGATTTTACGGCCAGATTAATTGCGCGATTTAAGTCGCATAAAGGGTTTCGGGGATGTTACGGAATGCTTTAAAAGCACCCGGTGGCCATGTATTTTGTAAAGCACTCTTTATTGCCGACATGCACATTATGTGTCTGCATGGTGTTCGCATTACACCCGATTCGCTACTCCAACACTAACAAATGGGCATGGACTACCATTGACGAAGCGCGCTCGAAAATTGGAAGTCCCGAGACAAAAAAAGAGGAGAAAACGAATCTAATGTGACAGGGAAAATGTTTTACAGTTGAACAAATTGAATTATACTTGCATGTATTGCTACCTATATTAAAATTATAATACCGATATTAGTTTAATGTTTTTTACTAGCCCAAAATGAAATAATGATCATAAATAATAAATGATTGACCATCTTGGGTTGCACTTTGCATTTAGGTGCACAATGTTAATCTTTTACACAAGAGCAGCGATTATGATGTATACGATGTACAGAACTAAGATAAAGAGGGAAGACGACAAAACAGAAACCGACGGGAAAATGAAGGTAACGAAGAGGAGATGAAGGAAGTGAAAACGAAGGAAAGAGGAGAGCAAACCAATAAATAGAGTTGGT
The DNA here is from genome assembly GCA_036711965.1 of Onthophagus sagittarius. NCBI lineage: Eukaryota > Metazoa > Arthropoda > Insecta > Coleoptera > Scarabaeidae > Onthophagus > Onthophagus sagittarius. Next base: position 68,642,549 of record JASERS010000003.1, read on the forward strand.
TGGATGAACTTGAAATTGACAGACTCGACATGAATACTTTCTATTCCATAATTTTTGAATAAATGTAGGTATTTTGGTAATTAATATCTCAAAAGAATTCCCAATTCACATCAATTTAAAGTCAAAATTGCGCAGATTACAAAATTCGTCGAATCGCTCAAATCTGCTTCTTAGTACAGATTCCATTTATCACAATCAAAATCTACCTTTCTCTTTGATATCTTTTGAGCGAATATAGATATTTTCATGATTGATAACTTAAAATAAAGCTTGATTAAAAGGAATTTCACATTAAAGTAGTAGACTTTATTACAACATCTAGAATTTTTGGTATATAGCTCTGTGGATGAACTTGAAATTGACAAAATTGACTTGCATCGTTTATATACGGTAACTTTTGAATAAATAAAGGTATCTTGGTGACTAATATCTTAAAAGAATTCCCAATTCACATCAATTTAAAGACAACATTGCGCAGATTAATCAAGTTCGTAGAATCTTTCAAATCTGCTTCTTGGTACAAGTTCCATTTGTTTCCATCAAAACCTATCTTTCTCTTTGATATCTTTTGAACAAATAGAGATATTCACATGATTGATATCTTTAAAGAAAGCTTGATTAAGAGGAGTTTCATTCTAAACTAGTAGACTTCATTATAACGTCTAGAATTTTTGGAATATGGGTGTTTGGATGAATTTATAATTGATAAAATTAACTTGAATACTTTATATTCCATAACTTTTGAATAAATGAAGGTATTATGGTGATTAACATCTCAAAAGAATCCCAACGTCTAGAATTGTTGGAATATAGCTCTGTGGATGAACTTGAAATTGACAAAATTGACTTGCATCGTTTATATACGGTAACTTTTGAATAAATAAAGGTATCTTGGTGACTAATTTCTTAAAAGAATTCCCAATTCACATCAATTTAAAGACAACATTGCGCAGATTAATCAAATTCGTAGAATCTTTCAAATCTGCTTCTTGGTACAAGTTCCATTTGTTTCCGTCAAAATCTACCTTTCTCTTTGATATCTTTTGAGCAAATAGAGATATTTACATGATTGATATCTTTAAAGAAAGCTTGATTAAGAGGAATTTCATTCTAAACTAGTAGATTTCATTATAACGTCTAGAATTTTTGGAATATGGGTGTTTGGATGAATTTATAATTGATAAAATTAACTTGAATACTTTATATTCCATAACTTTTGAATAAATGAAGGTATTATGGTGATTAACATCTCAAAGGAATCCCAACGTCTAGAATTGTTGGAATATAGCTCTGTGGATGAACTTGAAATTGACAAAATTGACTTGCATCGTTTATATACGGTAACTTTTGAATAAATAAAGGTATCTTGGTGACTAATATCTTGAAAGAATTCCCAATTCACATCAATTTAAAGACAACGTTGCGCAGATTAATCAAATTCGTAGAATCTTTCAAATCTGCTTCTTGGTGCAAGTTCCATTTGTTTCCATCAAAACCTATCTTTCTCTTTGATATCTTTTGAGCAAATAGAGGTATTTACATGATTGATATCTTTAAAGAAAGCTTGATTAAGAGGAATTTCATTCTAAACTAGTACACTTCATTATTACGTCTAGAATTTTTGGAATATGGGTGTTTGGATGAATTTAAAATTGATAAAATTTACTTGAATACTTTATATTCCATAACTTTTGAATAAATAAAGGTATTATGGTGATTAACATCTCAAAAGAATCCCAACGTCTAGAATTTTTTGAATATAGCTCTGTGGATGAACTTGAAATTGACAAAATTGACTTGCATCGTTTATATACGGTAACTTTTGAATAAATAAAGGTATCTTGGTGACTAATATCTTGAAAGAATTCCCAATTCACATCAATTTAAAGACAACATTGCGCAGATTAATTAAATTCGTAGAATCTTTCAAATCTGCTTCTTGGTACAAGTTCCATTTGTTTCCATCAAAACCTATCTCTCTCTTTGATATCTTTTGAACAAATAGAGATATCTACATGATTGATATCTTTAAAGAAAGCTTGATTAAGAGGAGTTTCATTCTAAACTAGTAGACTTCATTATAACGTCTAGAATTTTTGGAATATGGGTGTTTGGATGAATTTAAAATTGATAAAATTAAATTGAATACTTTATATTCCATTACTTTTGAATAAATGAAGGTATTATGGTAATTAATATCCTAAAAGAATCCCAACGTCTAGAATTTTTGGAATATAGCTCTGTGGATGAACTTGAAATTGACAAAATTGACTTGCATCGTTTATATCCGGTAACTTTTGAATAAATAAAAGTATCTTGGTGACTAATATCTTAAAAGAATCCCCAATTCACATCAATTTAAAGACAACATTGCGCAGATTAATTAAATTCGTAGAATCTTTCAAATCTGCTTCTTGGTACAAGTTCCATTTGTTTCCATCAAAACCTATTTTTCTCTTTGATATCTTTTGAGCAAATACAGATATTTACATGATTGATATCTTTAAAGAAAGCTTGATTAAGAGGAATTTCATTCTAAACTAGTAGACTTCATTATAACGTCTAGAATTTTTGGAATATGGGTGTTTGGATGAATTTAAAATTGATAAAATTAAATTGAATACTTTATATTCCATTACTTTTGAATAAATGAAGGTATTATGGTGATTAATATCCTAAAAGAATCCCAACGTCTAGAATTTTTGGAATATAGCTCTGTGGATGAACTTGAAATTGACAAAATTGACTTGCATCGTTTATATACGGTAACTTTTGAATAAATAAAGGTATCTTGGTGATAAATATCTTAAAAGAATCCCCAATTCACATCAATTTAAAAACAACATTGCGCAGATTAATCAAATTCGTAGAATCTTTCAAATCTGCTTCTTGGTACAAGTTCCATTTGTTTCCGTCAAAATCTATCTTTCTCTTTGATATCTTTTGAGCAAAAAGAGATATTTACATGATTGATATCTTTAAAGAAAGCTTGATTAAGAGGAATTTCATTCTAAACTAGTAGACTTCATTATAACGTCTAGAATTTTTGGAATATGGGTGTTTGGATAAATTTAAAATTGATAAAATTAACTTGAATACTTTATATTCCATAACTTTTGTATAAATGAAGGTATTATGGTGATTAGCATCTCAAAAGAATCCCAACGTCTAGAATTGTTGGAATATAGCTCTGTGGATGAACTTGAAATTGACAAAATTGACTTGCATCGTCTATATACGGTAACTTTTGAATAAATAAAGGTATCTTGGTGATTAATATCTTAAAAGAATCCCCAATTCACATCAATTTAAAAACAACATTGCGCAGATTAATCAAATTCGTAGAATCTCTCAAATCTGCTTCTTGGTACACGTTCCATTTGTTTCCGTCAAAACCTATCTTTCTCTTTGATATCTTTTGAGCAAATATAGATATTTACATGATTAATATCTTTAAAGAAAGCTTGATTAAGAGGAATTTCATTCTAAACTAGTAGACTTCAATATAACGGCTAGAATTTTTGGAATATGGGTGTTTGGATGAATTTAAAATTGATAAAATTAACTTTAATACTTTATATTCCATAACTTTTGAATAAATGAAGGTATTATGGTCATTGATATCTCAAAAGAATCCCAACGTCTAGAATTTTTGGAATATGGCTATTTGGATGAATTTGAAATTGAAAAAAAATCGAAAACAATCCCACTTACGTTAGCCAAAGAGGAAATTCAATAATAGATTTGACCATAGTAAGCCAAGAACTGTTGCATAGGATATAAAATAGGCAAGTGGAAATAGATACTGAAATGTTAAGTTATCACAATTTAATAAGCTTTACCATTGAATAAAAGATTCAATATGAAGACAAGGAAGAGACGAAATCACAGCTAAACATGGAATGAAATACAACATCAAAAAAACTCGTCCTACTGGAAAAGCACTCTAAGAAGGAGGCAACTAAGATGCAAAGACTAGAGCCAAGGATTTAACGAAATGAGGAAATGGGTGGAATTATGTGAGGATCATATCAAATAGCTACGAAACGATTGGATATAAGGAATAAGAAAGAAGAACGGTCTTGACACAAAACCGATAGACCACAAACTTGCAAAATTATTTTTACAGGTTAAGAATATTATGGCAAGAGGCGAAGAGTAAGGAAATGGAGACGAACCTGCGGTGGAAAGATAACTGTTAGAAACCTTCGAACAAATTATTAATAATTTGTTCGAAATTATTAATATTAATTATTAAAGAGAGCTCCAAAGGGAAGACTCTGTTACTAACGAAATAAAAGAAGTGCTTCGAAATAGGAGAATTCCTCGAAATATGGAGTATTGTATAGTAAAATTACTCTTATTCAAAAAAAAAAAAATAAAGATAATGAAGAAAACCAATACAAAGCTCTGTTTATTGAACACAGTGGGAATTGTGTTTGAGAGAATATTTAATAAACGCCTTACAGAATGCCTAGAAACAACATTATTTCCGTTTAAATAAGTAAAATACAACTTCTCTTCTTACAATTATTTTTATTTCAACGGTACCGGTTTCGACAATTTTATATAGTACTTATAGTAATTGTATAGTAAGTATAGTAATTTTGTTGTATTTAATGTGTTGTATAGTTGTTATATAGTAATTTAGTAATTAAGTTGTATAGTAACTATATAGTAATTGTATATAAATCTACAATTTTTATTAGAAAATACTGAAATAAATTATAAAAATTTTAAAATTCTAATATAACTTACGGTCGATTGAATAAAATTGATGTCACAAAGAACAATACACGAAACATGTTAAAACTATGTAAAACTATGTTTTGATAAAACGAATAAATAATTTATCATAAAAAGATTAACATTCTTAAAATTTTTTTTCATGTATTGTTCTTTGTGACATCAATTTTATTCAATCGACGGTAAGTTCTATTAGAATTTTAAAATTTTTATAATTTATTTCAGTATTTTCTAATAAAAATTGTAGATTCGGCTGAGGATGACTATAATATAGTCGAAACCGGTACCATTGAAATAAAAATAGTTGCAAGAAGAGAAGTTGTATTATTTTACTTATTTAAACTGATATTAAATAGACTTGCAACATGGAAAATAATAATTACAAAGATTATTTCCGACGCACATCGTGGTTGTAGAGTGATAGGCATCCTGGATGTAACAAACACATTCAATAATACAGCTAATGAAACGGTATTTATGCAAAAGAACTGTAATACTACCGAATGGAAGAGAGAAGGAAATAACCGCTGGTGTTACACAGGGATCGACGATCGGTGGGTCGCTTTGGAATTTGCATTACAAGGTAGTGTTGCAAATGACGACAGAAAAGGCAGTAAACATAGTGGCATACCCAGAGGATATAAAGCGGTGGTGGTACAGGGAATGAAGGCGGTGGAACTGATAGACAAAGCCGAGTACTGCATAAAAAATATAAACGCAAAACTAAAAGAAATGGGAAAAACGTGAATAATTAAAAAATTAAATGTACAAAGTCTGTAAAGTACTTAGGAGTACACGTTGATAAAGATGTAAGGATGACGGCTTACGTACGTAAAGTCAACGAGAAAGTGGCTAAAACAATCAATGCGCTAGCTGGCCTCATTTCAAGAATAGTATAGAATAGTATCTTAGAGTCATCTACCCAGTATGTCGCCCCAACATAGAAGAGTATAATGAAGTTAACCCTTTACTAGGCGAACTTATATATTTGGAGTGACGATGGAATTCAGTCTTCTCGTCTGGAACGGTTTCACCAATTCTAGCACAAGTTGTCTCAAGCAATCGCGTCTGTGAATTTTTCCACAGTTTTTCTCCTTAAAAATGATGTATGTATTGATTGCTGTAACATTTATCAAGTGGAAAAAAATGGCTAAAAGCCATCTGCTCGTTCGCCGACCAACATCGTAGAATGCGCACATCTGATCTATGGTGTGCACTCTACCTTTCGTCTGGTTATAATATTTGATAATTTTCGGTTTTTCTTCATAGTTACTGTTTTCTTTGAATTTCAAATGCATTGTTGAAAGTAACACGACAGTTTTCCTCTTCCGTGGAACATAGGAAAGCATGGTCATGTTTTGCTGGTGTCCATAGATGCGGTTTTTGACTTAGCATCCTTTGAAGGGTTGAAAAGACGGTGATATCTCTCGTTTGTTTTGTGATGTAATTTTTGAGCAAGTCATGTAATAAAGGTATGGTTGTATACCAATTCCGACCGCTTCCACCTATGGGGTAGATGAGATGGCAAACTATTTCTTCTGCTGAGATTTTATGTGATACTGGCCTTCTGGTTGTGTTTCCACGCAGATTTCCATGTTCTGAAATTAATAACTCGTTATAATAACGGTTTCAAAGAAAGGTACTGGCGGAAATCGCAGCGTCGGAGCGTTTTGTTGCAAGGAATTGCACCAATTATCCATCTATGCTCACATTTTGAGTTAATTCATAATTGCAGATACAGTTTTGATATCAGTTTGCATCCTATCTTCTCTTGTCTTGATGCCATCAAAACGAAGACTCTTAGGAAGAATATGAATCTTTTTTGGAAGAAATTTTGCAGGTTTGGTATCTCGACTGAAAGTATCCACTAACAAAAGTGATAATAGAGACGAGAGATGCAGAGGAGGAAGTAATGTATCTCCTAACTAGAATAATGAAGAAGAAAGAGGTGGAGGAGAAGAAAAGAGAGGAAGAGAAAGAAAGCCAATAAAAGTAATATCGTAGGCAGAAATGACATACAAGAGAAACAACAATAAAGAAGCACTCGCCCTCACTTTCGGGTATGCAATAAACAAAAAGAAAGATAAGAATAAATAGATTCTTATGTCCACATGAACGATGGTGGAAAAGAATGAGAAGGATTGATATATGCTCACATGCGGGCTGGATGAAGTGAAGGACGATTCTATCGAGTCCTGAAGGAAATTAAAAATAAAAGTTTTCGTAAACAAATTTACAAATTTAAAAAGCAATGTTTCACAAAAAATTAATGGATATCTGTGACTACATGTGCGCTAGAAAAAACGAAGGAGAACGATGGTGGTCAAGCTGAGTGTGAAGCTTACTGTGGTGGAGTAGAAGATGAGTGTAAACGGAAGTGCTAGTGAAGGGTGAACCTGAGAGAGGAGGGAAGGAAGAAGAAAAAGAAGAATAGAATGTAACAACTAAAGTCGTTAAGTCGCAAACAGTCCGAAAAGACGCACAAGCGATTCCGGATAGCCAAAGTTCAATGTTAGGAGAAGGGAGTGGAGAGAGTGAGCTTTTAGTGAGGTACAATATCGTCGTTGGTCAGAACTACGCAGAGTATGGGACGCCAGGAGAGTCCCATATTGCTGTACGGATTAGTTTTGTATGCATATCCGAACGGGGCTTAGCCATAAAGGTATTCTTCTCCTCTTCAAAAAAAAGGATTAAGATATGTTTTAAATTCAATAGAGGCAGTAACTGAAGGGTTATATATTGAGGACCATACTATAGAGTCTTTTTTTCAAATACTGGAACAAGAGCGAAATAACAAAGATGAAAAATTGATAGCTTATACTGAGCACGTTACAATCATAGTTAATGGCTGGGAAATTGAACATATTGATAACTGATCCTTTGATAAGTGATTTATATTTGTTGACTGTTCACTTCTTTCCACGTTAAGTGGTGTTATAAAACTGTTGCGACTAAAATCCTAAATTATTAAAGTACCACGGTTTGTGCCATATTGGTCCAAAAACTCACGTGGCCAATTTAAAAGTCCAATAAGGTGTTACTTAGTGGAAGAACAAAAAATATCATTCAAGCAAATTCCTTAGATTCCCTAAATTTCAATTACAAGTCAAAGTAGACTTCGACGTGTCGGCTTACGATTACTTGTACTTACGACGATCAACAAAATCCTGTTGTATACATATGTACAGATGATTCAAATTCGATGGCCGAATAGGCTTGATTATTCTTTTAAATAGGCCAGAAGACTTCATATTGCATCTAGAAAACTTGATATGCTACAGGAAGACTTGAAATGTTTCCAGAAGACTAATACAGCATCTAGAAGACTTAAAATATTTACAAACGACCTACAATGCTTCCAGACGACTTGCAATGCTTCTAGATGACTTGATATGGCATTTAAAGGCTTGAAATGTTCCAGGAGAGAATAGTTCCAGAAGACTTCATGTTTCTGTTAGAAGATCTGAAATGCTTCCAGAATACTTGAGCATGTAAAAGACTTGACTTGCTGCCAGAAGACTGGGTACTGCCTCTAGATGATTTCATGCTGTCTCTAGAAAACTTGATATTGCTTCCAGAAGATTTGAAATGTTTCTAGAACACTAATACTGTTTTTAGAATACTTAATATGTTTCCAAACAACTTACAATGCTTCTAGAAGGCTTGCAATGCTTCCAGACGACGTACAATGCTTCCAGAAAACTTGAAACGCTTCTAGAAGACTTAAAGTTTCTGTTGGAAGACTTGAGGTGCTTCCAGAACACTTGATATTGCGTTTAGAAGACTTGATGCTGTCTCTACAAAACTTGATATTGCATCTAGAAGACTTGATTTGCAACCAGAAGATTGGATACTGCCTATTGATGATTTGATATTGTTTCTCGAGAACCTCATATTGTTTTCAGAAGACTATAAATGTTTACAGATAACTTACAATGCTTCCGGACGACTTACAGTGCTTTCAGAAGACTTGCAATCTTTCCAGATGACTTGATGTTGTATCTAGAAGGCTTGAAATGTTTTCACAAGGCTTGAGATGTTTCCAGAAGACTTGATATTACATCTAAAGGGCTTTATTTGCTACCAGAAAACTGGGTACTGCCACTATACGATTTGATACTGCTCCTAGAAAACTTTGTATTGGTTCCAGAAGTCTTGAAATGTTTTCAGACGACTACTAATACTTCCGGACGACTTACACTGCTACCAGAAGACTTACAATGCTTCCTGATGATTTGATGTTGCAGCTAACACTTGAAATGTTTCCAGATAACTTACAATGTTTTTAGACTGTTCACATTACTTTCAAAAGATGTGCGATACCTCCAGATGACTTCATATTGTATCTAGAAGAGTTGATTTACTACTAGAAGATAGGATACTACCTCTATACGATTTGAACTGTTCCTAGAAGGCTTGATAGCAATCTTTCAGAAAAATTGAAGTGTTTCCAGATGATTTACTGTTGCATCTAGAAGACTTAATACTGCTTCTATGTTCTATGTTTTAAAATGCTTCCAAAAGACTCGGTACTGCACCGGTAAGACTTAACACTGCTTCTAGAAGATTTAAAATGCTTCTAGATGACTAGATACTGCTTCTGAAAGACTTGATATTGCTTCCAAAAAACTTGAAGTTTTCAGAAGATTTGATACTGTTTCTAGACGATTTAAAATGGTTACAAAAGTCTCGACATAGTCTTTGGTAGGCTTAATATTGCTTCCAGAAGACTGGAAACGTTTCAAGAATACTTGATAAACAGATTTGGTTTTTAGAAAATTTCTAAGAAGCCTTCTAGATGATTTGGTTTTTGAAGATTTAAATTGCTTCCAAAAGATTTGAAATGCTAACAGAAGTCTTCATATTGCCTATATAAGTCTTGAAACGCTTCTACAAGACTAATTTATTTGATACCGGGCATATTTTCATTGTAAATCAACAGACAGTAGAAAAATTGTTCGGATTTTTAATTTTATCCTTTTTTGTTTTGAGACTTCTTAATGCTCCCAGACTTATCATTTCTTTCATGAAATATCGGGATGAACCTGGGAACAAATACTGGGACTGGACACCCATAAAACTGAAATGTACAAGTATCTCAATATTGAGATATCATTCCTAAGTTGATATTCCTAGCTGAGATATGGGCTTTTAGTGAAATTTGCTAAAATACACTTAATATCAAAATAACTCGAAACCAAAAACGCTAAATGTTAACATTTATCAAAGTCAACATACTTTTTTGCGTATAGTTAAAGAGATGAGACACCCTGTATAGATAATATAAACATGAATTATGTCATTTTTTATTAAAACTTACATAGTAAAATTGTTAAATTCATATCATTTGAAGAAAATGATACCTTACCGAAAATTTTTTAGAAAAAAAGTGAAGAAAAAAATATCAAAATCATCGAACTTTCTCATCAAATCTACCAAACGATAAATCAACGATACCAAATATACATATATAAATATGTATTAAATTGCGTTTGGGTATTTTGAAATGATAGGCATTTGTTTACAAACATGTTTAAACAGCCATTTTTAGAGATAGTGCGAAAATGTTATAACAAAAAAAGTATACTTTATTTTACCTTTAAAAAGCATACACTTTTGTATGTTAATGCAGCGGAATTTTGAGTTAATCCACATCTTTAAAATCAAGATAGCATTTGCGTCGCTTAGCGGTGATCTTAGAAACCTGAAAATAATCTGAAAGTTATTTTCAAAGTAATTGCAAGTTTCTATAATGAGTAATTTTTAAGAAATGGCACTTTATATGCTTATTTGGCCACCCTGTGCATGTTTTTAAAGATTCTTTTAAGTGTTACCTTGATTTTTAGATTTCATGAACCATTTCATTTTTCGCAACTCCGAAGCAAAAAAAACGGCATTGTTACAAGCGTAATTTTTGTGCGTAACCTGGGAACAAATACCGGGACTGGACACCCATAAAACTGAAATGTACAAGTATCTCAATATTGAGATATAATTTCTAAGTTGATACTCCTAGCTGAGATATGGGCTTTTAGTGAAATTTGCTAAAATACACTTAATATCAAAATAACTCGAAACCAAAAACGCTAAATGTTAACATTTATCAAAGTCAACATACTTTTTTGCGTATAGTTAAAGAGATGAGACACCCTGTATAGATAATATAAACATGAATTATGTCATTTTTTATTAAAACTTACATAGTAAAATTGTTAAATTCATATCATTTGAAGAAAATGATACTTTACCGAAAATTTTTTAGAAAAAAAGTGAAAAAAAATATCGAAATCGTCGAACATTCTCATCAAATCTACCAAACGATAAATCAACGATACCAAATATATCTAAAATATACATATATAAATATGTATTAAATTGCATTTAGGTATTTTGAAATGATGGGCATTTGTTTACAAACATGTTCAAACAGCCATTTTTAGAGATAGTGCGAAAATGTTATAACAAAAAAAGTATACTTTATTTTACCTTTAAAGAGCATACACTTTTGTATGTTAATGCAGCGGAATTTTGAGTTAATCCACATTTTAAAATCAAGATAGTATTTGTGTTGCTTAGCGGTGATCTTGAAAACTGAAAATAATCTGAAAGTTATTTTCAAAATAATTGCAAGTTTCTATAATGAGTAATTTTTAAGAAATGGTACTTTGTACGCTTATTTAGCCACCCTGTGCATGTTTTTAAAGATTCTTTTAAGTGTTTCCTTGATTTTTAGATTTCATGAACCATTTCATTTTTCGCAACTCCGAAGCAAAAAAACGGCATTGTTACAAGCGTAATTTTTGTAAAAAAACAGTGACATATGCTGACAAACAGTGGCATGTACTAACATGCTATCAAACTTTCGACTTTTCTTTTTCGACTTAATAGGTGATGTACTGATAATCTATATAGAACAAAATAACAGACTTCTCCAAATATGAGGAAAAAATCGAAAGGTCTCGAAGATTTAGTTTGACGTACTTTTTTCAAATTTCGATGGGAAACGTACAGCGTCAAAAATTACTGAATTTGACAACTTACTATACCAGTAATACCAATATAAGAACAAATAACCAATGTTCTCAAAAATATATTAAAAATATTAATAAGTTAATCGCTCCAATACTGGAACATTGGGAAGATATGGATATATTTCTAATTTGATCCAAGCAAAAAGATTGATAGAAATTACAACCATATCCCTTTAAAGAGAAGTTTAAAAATCACTTACTGAAACGTCTGAAATACATCACGCTACCCCAGGAAGTGAGTTTCAAACACGCGGAGTCTCTTACAATTACCAAACCCGTATTAGACATGAACTCGGGTCGGTTTCACTTCCCTTGGTTGAATTTATACGGCTAATTTTCACGGATTGGAATTTTTCAATGTTCTAGACAGCGAGTTTAGAGAGAATTCGTTTAAAATAAATCAAATGAACGTTGAGGAAAAGAATTGACACTACCATTTACAGTTTAAATCGATTTTTTTATAAAAGATATTTAATTTATGTAATATAAAAAAAATTATTGCAAAACTTGATTAAATAGAACGGTTGGAGATTAAAAATTTTTAAAACTTTCCAAACTACGCTAGATACAGCACGCCCTGGGCATACGACCCATAATTTTTACATATTTTTGCATATTTCCTCAACGCCAACAAATATCGTCAAACGCACACAATCCTTTTAAAAAAGGAACTGCTCGAGCAAAATACCAATACAGTCGAGTTGTTACTTCCCACATTTCACAACCAAACGTTACCAACACTTTACATCGTAAATTTTCGATGTAATAGCGTAACTTCAGAATTTCAGTGATATATTACCTATATTTAAATTGGACGTGAAGCTATTATTTAAAGTTGTAAATTTCGAAATTTATTGAAATATAGGTATTCAATAAATGTATTTAATCAATTAACCTTGTCAGTTTGTTTGGGTGGTAATAGCGCAACAGCAGTACATGTAGATTTAATGAGAACGGATTATGTGGTATTGTATAAATTGTGAACTATTAACGCTCTATTAGATTCAATTTTAGTTATTAAATGATAACTAATCGTGTTATTAGTATTTTGGGATTAGCAAACTAATAAATTTAATAATATGGAAAATGGAAATGACAGAAAAACTTTTCAGTTGATTTATTAGGTTCATTCTCGTATTGATATACACTGGACTCCGGTTAATTGGTCCTCCAGGTAATTGGAACATCCGTTTAATCTAGATCGAAAATGTATGAGATCGAAAGCTTTTATACGGATTTTATATTCGCTTATTAGGTCCAATATTTATGAAAACGGTTGTAAGATTTACAATAAGTAAGCTATTTTAGATGCTCAAGATGATTTAGTAAATAACGTTTATAAATTGAGAATTATTATGAAAAATGGCTGAAAAATAAAAATAAAGTTAGTATCGAAATGAGTCATCATAGACTATGTCATACGAATCATAATTACCACAAAAATATATGCAATGAGTTGATTTGTACAAATAAGATATGGGCAAATACAAAAAAAAATGAGTTAGAAGTAATTCATTCGGATATTTGTGGAGTTATGGAAACAACATCATTGAGAGTTTGATCTTTGCATAAATCATTAAAAACAAATACGAGGATAAACCGCAACAAGAATGTTAAAACATTGGTGGATACAGAACAGATTCTAGAATTAAGATTTTATAAAGGAGAATTTTGTAATAGAGATAAATCTATACCTACGGATAAATAGTGTATTTCATCAGACAAAAATCCCCATACCCCTGAACAGAACGAAAGAATCGTTCATTTGTTGAGAAAGCCAAATATTTATTGTTTGATGGAAATTTGAATAAATACATTAATTTTATTGAGTAGGTCAGTACAAACCACATTGGGGAAGAAAAAACAATAAGAATCCAGACGTCAACCATTTAAGAATATTTGGGAGTACGGTTATCGTACATCTTCTTACAGCAAACTCAAAAATGAAGTGGGAGAAGAAATCTAAGAAGATGAATCATGTAAGTTTTGCAAACATTACAAATGGGTAATCGTTGAAAATGAAATGAACGACGGAATAATCGTAAAAGTAAATTCAGTGTAGCCTCCCATTTGTCAAGGAAACCACAGACTAAGAGAATAATCTAAAGAATCCGAATGCCAAATAAAAGTAATTAAAGAATCCTATCAAAGCCAGAGAAGATGAATGTGTGCATCAGAAGCAAGAATAGACGGTAATCTGATTACGTTGACATTGACAGGATTTAACAAAGAGGAATGAGGGAAGAATTGGAATCATTTAAAGATAATCAATGGTGGATTTTAGTAATAGAACCAAATAACAGAACTATTCTGGATTGTAAATGGGTATTCAAGCAAAAATTTGATAAAACGAAATAAGACATTGAGCGTTTCGTTACAAAATGTTTTACACAAAACTTTGGCTAGATTACGATGAAATTTTTTCACATCTAAAATATAATAGGTCTAATTCTAATTTTTTTGTTATTTATGTTTTTTACGAGTTACAATCTTACAAGTTGTAATATACTCCGAATTCCGTGTTTACGCCACCAAAACTTGTTTGTGTTATAAGAAATATTTTGGGTTGAGATGGATTTACTAATATTTAGTTTACTATTTTATCACGACGTAGGTACAGTCTAAGTGTTACTCTTGCTACTTGGGGAGGCCGACGTCTTCGGCCGAGATTATTAAAGAAATGTTTTGCATTTTGGACCATTTTACTTTTAAAGCTAATTTTTAAAGTTTATAGCTTATTTTCAAATCTTTGTTTAAATTGATTCTGCAATGTTTAAACTCAAATTCATAGCGGTAATGGCAAGGTACTTCATTTGGTGGCTATAATATTCTACGAAATTGTTTGTACCTTGGACCAACGTTGATTGTACCTTGGACCAATTAATAAGTATACCTAATTTTATTTTTCTATATTATAACATATTAACAACAATAAATAGATAGGACAATGTGGTAAGTATCTACCATTATCAAAAGGAGAGAAATAAATTTAGAAAGTACTTACAGAGATATATTTTTAACTGCAAAACATTATTTTGAAATCATGATCTGCAGATGAATATGCAAATATTGCAAATTTTATATATATATATATATTTATATATAATTTATATATAATTTTATATATTTATATATATATGCAAATTTTTGCAATTCCTGTAAATCAGCAGCTTGACCAACAGAGAATTTGTGCACAAGAACATCTTGTATTGCTGACGATAATTTTTTATATTGACTGGTTGTCGCTTATTGCGTAATTTACTTCATGGCATTTTCTAAAAACATAAAGACATACATTTAAACTATATTTAAAAGTTTTTTTATAGGTAATCACTACGAAGTATAAGTTTATTACATGTACCTTGGACTAGTCTAATGTATAAATATTCTATTGGTTCAAAGAACATATTTGGTAACGTTTATAATAAAGTATTTCTGCTTCAACTAATTCTTCTCTTCAAGTAATCTCGTGATATAAGAATCTCGGTCGACTTCAAAGACGCCGGCCGCCCTAAATACTGTCCGTGGTACTTGGGGTTCCTTAATAATATCATCTTATTGTTTTTTTATCGTATCACAATCTAGAATCTTTAAGTTACAATATTATATAAATATCATATCAAAATTCTCAAAAATACAGTCGTTATGATTTTTTGAATATTTTGTGTTGTTTTAAAGTTGACAATTTCTTCAGTAATAATTCTTTTCTGCAAATTTCATATATATTATCTTTTGTTTGCAATGTATCATGATCTGGAATATTTAAATTCCAATTCAATAAACATATCATTCATATTTTTCAATAATTTCGTATTATAGATTTCTCAATTCTTTCTTTAATAGTCTTTTCCTGGAAATGTCAATAATATCATGTTATGGTATTTATATCGTATCATAAATTAGAATATTTAGGTTACAATTTAACATATATATATATCAAAATTCAAAAAATGCAAAAGTTATGATTTTATTAAAAATTTTGAGTTATTTTGGTTATTTCATAATTTTTTCTTAACTTTTTCGTGAAAATTTCTATAATATCATCTTATACCTTTTATATCATATCATAAACTAAAATCTTTAAGATATGATTTAATAACATAACAAATTTCGCAAAATTACCGATATTGTGATTTTCTGAAAATTTCATATCATGTTTACTACAGAAATTTGACAGTTTCTTATTTAATCTATATCTTATTTAATCTCACCTTTCCTAAGATTCCCAATAATATCTTATTGTTCTTATATCATATCATAAACTAGAATTGTTAAGTTTCAATATCATAAAGATATCATATGAAAATTATCAAAAATACAGACTGATTCTGATTTTTTGAAAATTTTGTGTTAATTTTCTATATTTAACAATTTTTTGATTAATAATTTTTTCCGACAAATTTTAATCATATCATCTTATCCTTTTTATATCATGCTCACCTTTTATATCATATCATAAACTAGAATCTTTAAGCTATAATCTAATATACATATCATAACAAATTTTTCAAAATTACCGATATGGGTTTTTTTTGAAAATTTCATATAACTTTTGATACAGAAATTTGACAGCTTCTTATTTAATCTATATCTTATTTAATCTCACTTTTCCTGAGATTCTCAATATCATCTTATTGTTCTTATATCACATCATAAACTAGAATTTTTAAGTTTCATTATCATAAAGATATCATATGAAAATTCTCAAAAATACAGATGTTCTGATTTTTTGAAAATTTTGTGTTAATTTTTTATATTTAACAATTTTTTGATTAATCATTTTTTCCGACAAATTTTAATCATATCATCTTATCCTTTTTATATCATGCTCACCTTTTATATCATATCATAAACTAGAATCTTTAAGCTATAATCTAATATACACATCATAACAAATTTCTCAAAATTACCGATGTTATGATCTTTTAAAAATTTCTTACCATTTTTGATGCAGAAATTTGACAGTTTCTTATTTAATCTATATCTTATTTATTCTCAATCTTATTTAATCTCACCTTTCCTGAAATTCTCAATAATATCATCTTATTGTTCTTATATCATATCATAAACTAGAATTTTTAAATTTCAATATCGTAAAGATATCATATGAAAATTCTCAAAAATACAGACGTTCTGGTTTTTTGAAAATTTTGTGTTAATTTTTTATATTTAACAATTTTTTGATTAATAATTTATTCCGGCTAAATTTCAATCATATGATCTTATACTTTTTATATCATATGCTTACCTTCTATATCATATCATAAATTAGAATCTTTAAGCTATAATCTAAAATACATGTCATAACAAATTTCTCAAAATTAGCGATATTGTGATTTTTTGAAAATTTCATATCATTTTTGATACTACAGAAATTTGACAGTTTTTTATTAAATCTATATCTTATTTATTCTCAATCTTATTTAATCTCACCTGTCCTGAGATTCTCAATAATATCATCTTATTGTTCTTATATCATATCATAAACTAGAATTTTTAAAGTTTCAATATCATAAAGACGTGATATGAAAATTCTCAAAAATAGAGACGTTCTGATTTTTTGAAAATTTTGTGATAATTTTCTATATTTAACAATTTTTTGATCTTATACTTTTTATATCATATGCTTACCTTTTGTATCATATCATAAACTAGAATCTTTAAGATATAATCTAATATACCTATCACAACAAATTTCTCAAAACTACCGATATTATGATTTTTTGAAAATTTCTTACCATTTTGATACAGAAATTTGACAGTTTCCTATTTAATCTATATCTTATTTATTCTCAATCTTATTTAATCTCACCTTTTCTGAGATTCTCAACAATATCATCTTATTGTTCTTATATCATATTATAAACTAGAATTTTTAAGTTTCAATATCATAAAGACGTGATATGAAAATTCTCAAAAATAGAGACGTTCTGATTTTTGAAAATTTTGTGTTAATTTTTTATATTTAACAATTTTTTGATTAATCATTTTTTCCGACAAATTTTAATCATATCATCTTATCCTTTTTATATCATGCTCACCTTTTATATCATATCATAAACTAGAATCTTCTATAATCTAATATACACATCATAACAAATTTCTCAAAATTACCGATATTATAATCTTTTAAAAATTTCTTACCATTTTTGATACAGAAATTTGACAGTTTCTTATTTAATCTATATTTTATTTAATCTCAATCTTATTTAATCTCACCTTTCCTGAAATTCTCAATAATATCATCTTATTGTTCTTATAACATATCATAAACTAGAATTTTTAAATTTCAATATCATAAAGATATCATATGAAAATTCTCAAAAATACAGACGTTCTGGTTTTTTGAAAATTTTGTGTTAATTTTTTATATTTAACAATTTTTTGATTAATAATTTATTCCGGCTAAATTTCAATCATATGATCTTATACTTTTTATATCATATGCTTACCTTTTATATCATATCATAAATTAGAATCTTTAAGCTATAATCTAATATACACATCATAACAAATTTCTCAAAATTACCGATATTGTGATTTCTTGAAAATATCATATCATTTTTGATACTACAGAAATTTGACAGTTTTTTATTAAATCTATATCTTATTTGTTCTCAATCTTATTTAATCTCACCTTTCCTGAGATTCTCAATAATATCATCTTATTGTTCTTATATCATATCATAAACTAGAATTTTTAAGTTTCAATATCATAAAGACGTGATATGAAAATTCTCAAAAATAAAGACGTTCTGATTTTTTGAAAATTTTGTGATAATTTTCTATATTTAACAATTTTTTGATCTTATACTTTTTATATCATATGCTTACCTTTTGTATCATATCATAAACTAGAATCTTTAAGATATAATCTAATATACCTATCACAACAAATTTCTCAAAACTACCGATATTATGATTTTTTGAAAATTTCTTACCATTTTGATACAGAAATTTGACAGTTTCCTATTTAATCTATATCTTATTTATTCTCAATCTTATTTAATCTCACCTGTCCTGAGATTCTCAATAATATCATCTTATTGTTCTTATATCATATCATAAACTAGAATTTTTAAAGTTTCAATATCATAAAGACGTAATATGAAAATTCTCAAAAATAGAGACGTTCTGATTTTTTGAAAATTTTATGATAATTTTCTATATTTAACAATTTTTTGATCTTATACTTTTTATATCATATGCTTACCTTTTGTATCATATCATAAACTAGAATCTTTAAGATATAATCTAATATACATATCACAACAAATTTCTCAAAACTACCGATATGATTTTTTGAAAATTTCTTACCATTTTGATACAGAAATTTGACAGTTTCCTATTTAATCTATATGTTATTTATTCTCAATCTTATTTAATCTTACCTTTCCTGAAATTCTCAATAATATCATCTTATTGTTCTTATATCATATCATAAACTAGAATTTTTAAGTTTCAATATCATAAAGATATCATATAAGAAAATTCTCAAAAATACAGACGTTCTGATTTTTTGAAAATTTTGTGTTAATTTTTTATATTCAACAATTTTTTGATTAATAATTTTTTCCGACAAATTTTAATCATATCATCTTATTCTTTTTATATCATATGCTTACCTTTTATATCATATCATAAACTAGAATCTTTAAGCTATAATCTAATATACATATCATAACATATTTCTCAAAATTGCCGATATTATGATTTTTTGAAAATTTTATATCATTTTTGATACAGAAATTTGACAGTTTCTTATTTAATCTATATCTTATTTAATCTTATATAATCTTGCTTCGAAGCTTTCGAAGTACGAAGGCTTTCACGACCGGTGTTAATTGAACTAAAATTAGAACTAACACTAGCACTAACACTAGAACTATCACTAGGACTAACACTAGATCTAAAACTAGAAACTTTCGGGTTTTGCCGTGCGCTTTTTGAAAAAATGTTTAACGTTTCGGATGCCATGTTGCAACCTTCTTCAGAAACTGGTTCTAACAGAGTTTGGTTCAGTTAGTTCAATAATTTTAATCTTATTTAATCTCACTTTTCTTGAGATTCTCAATCTTATTTTTATTATATCATATCATAATCAAAAATTTGACAATTTTTTCATTAATAATTTTTTCCGACAAATTTCAAGGATATCATCTTATACTTTTTATATCATATGTTTATCCAAATCCTTAATAATACAGTACATATAATTTATTATAAATCATATTATTACAATGTTGCAAATTCTCTTTCAATTAACTCTTTTTGGAAATTTTAATATGTTATAATATTTATATCGTACCATAAACTAGAATATTTAGGCTACATATCATATCAAAACGTTCAAAAATACAGATGTAATGATTATTTGATATTTTCATATCATTTTTGATACATAAATTTAACAGTTGTTTAATAACTTTGTTCTGAGATCTCAATAATATCATCTTATTACTTTTATATCATATCATAAACTAGAATCTTTAAGCAACCATATAACATAGTTATCATAACATAATTCTCAAAAATATAGACGTTATGATTTTTTTTTAAAAGTGTTATTTTTCTTCATATGACAATTTTGGAATTCGGCCGAATAAGAAGATTATTTATGACACCTCACAGCTACCACAAGTATTCTTCGTGATATAAGAAGTAATTTTGATCGTCTTTCAAGATGTCGGCCGTCCTAAGTGCTCATGGTGATAGGGGATAATATCATCTGATATCGAGATAATATCAGAAGGTATTCATGACACCTCACAGCTACCTCAAGTATTCTTTGTGATATTAGAAGTAAGGTTGGTCGACTTTGAAGACGTCGGCCGCGCTATGTTATAGTATGTGGTACTTGGTCGGCTGACATCTTTGAATTTGGCCAAGATTATTACGATAAAAAATTATTTGTGACACGTCACAGCTTCCCCAAGTAATCTTCGTGATATATGAAGAAATCTAGGTCCCCTTTGAAGACGTCGGTTATCCTATGTGCTGTTCATGGTACTTGGGGCGGCGGGCATCTTCTAAATTGGCTGAAATGATTAATATCAGAAATTATTTGACACCTCACAGCTACCCCAAGTATTTTTTGTGATATAAGAAGAAAGGTTGGTAACCTAAGTGTTGTATAAACATAGGGCGCTAAGAACTACCACAATATCAGCAAATATCAAAATGTAAAAATCAATAATTTTGGTTACAAACATAGATTGTAACTCGAGAACCGAAATAGATAGACATAAATGTCAATAACAAAAATTACTCATAATTATTAACTAACTCCGCTTCGTAGTTTCTTTTATCGTGAAACCGACCTCGTCTTGCAAATTGTAGCATTGATTCGTGGAATACCTAAAGGGTTTTAGTCGAACCCCAGAAGAATTACAACAACCTCGAGTGAAGGATTCAATCTTGCAATTTCGTTTTAAATGATGACATTGACGAGGACCACATAATTCGTTACAAGACGAATTATGTGGACAGATGGAACCACTTTTAATAGAGAAAGTATTCTTCTATGTCGTGTCCATTAATATTTTAATTTAGGTCATCCTTTCTCTTCCATGAGGTCAATTCCCGTTTAATCCTTTGTTTGAAATCATATGATAAGCTTATTAATTAATTTATTCCTTTCCATTCTATTCTCAATGTTTCGTACATTTTAAGTTACATTTCAAGTTAACTAGAAATAATTCCAATTAGGTTAATTAGTGTTTGAAAGCGAGATTTTAATCAAGGTGTTCCATTACTGAAAGCTTACGTGAGCAACTATTTTAAAAAAGAAATCCGTTTTAGAAAATGATCAATAAGTTCAAACTAAGTAGGTTAACAAGAACTACGGAGTGCTTAGAGTTTACAGAAATTAATTCTAAGCGAGTTATCTTTGAAGTTCATAACCAACAACTGCACCAGGAAGGAACTGTTAATTGAGCGCTGCCCCTCACATAACAATGTAACCCAGGAAAGCTATGTCAATACGCTTTTCATGTAACCGCAAATTTAATCCTGTGTTGTTTTTTTAATCCACGAACGCACGGAAAATCGATTAATTATTATAATCTTGCAACGTTGTTTCCACGAAGGCTAGTTTTAATATTAAAAATATTACACTAACGAATTAAATCTATAATTGGATATACCTTTTGATAACATTTATGCAGTGCAAAAACACCCCAAACTTCCAAACATATTTTATATGAACGTTTTAAGCTCGAAATTACGTTTTCACGATAACCTACAGTAACGGTTACCGTTTCCGCTCGCTTCCGTTATGGAAATAAACCAAATATTATGAATTTATACGAGCTGAGCAGACGCGTTCGGCGATGCTATAACGTTCTATATCACCGGGGCGTGTTTAATATAGTGCCCCGCGAGGTTTGGATGTCTTAATATACTACCTACTTATGGGAGGACGCCTTTAGCACAGCAATTTTCCCCAAGCTTATAATTTATTCATTTAAACATTCTCTTATAATTATTAAAACGTGATCTGGCAATTACGGCACTAACAGTTAAAGTTAATTTCTCTATTTATTTAGAGAGAGGGTTTTTGAAATAAAGGATGCAAGTTGAGCTTTTAATACTGACATTCCGGCATTCCACATTCCAGGATCTCGGTAAAGATGAGCTAAAGATGATATTTTAGTAACAAGAATTTTCAACCGTTACTAAAAAAGATCGAGATTACTTCCTCTATGACGAAAAATAAATAAATAAATAAATAAATAATCATTTATTATGCAAAGCGGAAAAAATCTTTAACAATTTAGCAACAATACATAAACTAAATACAAGTTATTAAACAAAAATAAAGAAAACTATTACTTATACGCCTCGCACAATCACCGGGCAACAATTCAGGAACAAGGACCTGATCTTCCATTGTCACCCTGACACAAATGAAAGAGAAAAAAAGTATACAAACAAAAAGATTTAATAATACTAAATAATAAAACTAATTCTAATTCACATTAATTCACAATCAAATAATATTAATATTTATAATATTAATCGACTATCAAATACAAATTAGAAAAAAAAATGAAAAATGCGCATATCTAATTTATAAAAACTTAATAATATAATGATATAAGAACTAAATGAAGCCAAAAATAAAAAGAAATGTAAAACCAAAAATCAAAAATGAAAAATGCCAGACCACCAAATAACCAACCAGTGCTACCACCTAAGAGCATCGCCCAACACATTCAAATATCGCCCCTGAATAATAATCAAACTTTGACTCTCGAGCAACCCTGTATAAAGTCTCCTTCGAAACCGTGCCGCATCCGCGATCCTAAGGTCAACAGGCAACTCATTGTATGATTTGTATATATGGTAGGAGAATGAACGTTTAAACATTGAAGTTCTATGATACGGTGGATAAATATCGTATCTTCCTCTGGTATCACGACTCCTTACCAAAGAATTGAAACGAATTTTATTAAATAAATACTCAGGAATTTCAGAGTTAATTAATTTTTTATAAAATAACAGAGTGTGAAGCTGTCTTCTATTACCCATTGACAACCACCCCGCCTCAGTTAGTTTATAAGTTATGGAATCGTATTTACGAATATTATAAATAAATCTTAAACAGTTATTTTGAACCATTTGAATGCGTTTAGCGTCGAGAGCACTAATCGCAGGATGATAGACTGGAACTAAGTAATTAAAATGTGATAACACAAGTGCTTCACAAAGTCTCGTCCTCAAGCGAGTAGGAAGACACGATCCGGCTAATTTGAGTGACATATCTAAAGTCATTTGACAAAGAAAGACCCAAACTCTTAGCCTCGTCGACAAAGGGGAGGGTACATCCATCTATGTTAATATTTATTAGATTTTTCAACTCCGCACAGACACGCCGATTACCGAACAGCACAACCGCAGATTTGGCTGGATTTAACTTCAACTGATGCATATTTGATGTTGCCCACAGGGTGTGAAGGTCAAGATTGACTCTCTCTTGAGCAGCAATATATTCCTCAGGTTTAAAAGAATAAAATAGCTGGGTATCATCGGCATACATATGAAACTTATTGAACTTAATGCCTTTATAAATAAGTGAAGTGTATAAGGTATACAAGAGTGGCGCTACTATTGAACCCTGTGGAACACCATGCTCTACCGGCGTAGGAGCAGACAACATATTATCAATTTGAACAGCTTGGCAACGACCAGATAGGTAACTACCAAGGAGTTGTCGTCCAGACTCACTCAGACCAAAGTATTTTAAAATTTTTAACAACGTTAAGTGGTTAACCGTATCAAACGCCTTACTGTAATCCAACAGCGTCATTATTGTAATATCGCCCATGTCTGTAGCCTCCATAATGTCGTCCGTAACAGCCAACATCGCCGTGGTACAACTGTGTCCTTCCCTGAATCCAGACTGAGTAGGTGGAAGGATATCATATAGATTGGCAAATTGTGACAGTTGAAACTGAATCACCCTCTCAAAGACCTTACAGAGAAATGGGAGGATGCTAACAGGCCGGAGGTCATTAAAAGACAGAGGTTTTGAATTTTTAGGTATTGGTTTGACTATTGCAAATTTCCAACAATCTGGGACCGTGCTCTCTATCAAGCATGAGTTGATAATATGCGTAATATAGGGCAACACCGTAGGGCAACACAGCTTTATCATTTGGGAACTCAAACCGTCAGAACCTGCAGAAGATGATTTCGAATTATAGATAATATCTTTTATAGCGTCAGCGGTAACAGGTAAAAATTCATAGTTTCTGTCTGGAAAAGGAGAACAATCATACGCGTCCCCATCATACCCAACATTGCAAAAACTGTTTGCGACATCCGCTACCCCATCAACGAAAAAGTTGTTAAGCTCTGAGACCTGCTTCAGACAGCAAGGCAAGTCAACGTGCTTCCTCCGTTTCACGTTCAAAGACTCGAGATAATACTTAAGGAAAAATACTTACTTATATTATAACTAAATATTACTAATCGCGGCCGACGTCTTCGAAGTCGAGATTATTTTTTATATCATAAAGAATATTTGGGGTAGCTGAGAGGTGCCATAAATAATTTCTTATTGTAATAATATCGGTCAAATTCGAAGACGTAGGTCGCCCCAAATACCATATACAATACATAGGACGCAAAAGCAATGAAGAAAATAGGCGGGGTGAGACAGGATAGAAT
This sequence comes from Onthophagus sagittarius, assembly GCA_036711965.1. Taxonomy (NCBI): domain Eukaryota; kingdom Metazoa; phylum Arthropoda; class Insecta; order Coleoptera; family Scarabaeidae; genus Onthophagus; species Onthophagus sagittarius. The sequence continues at coordinate 68,667,499 of JASERS010000003.1, forward strand.
TCTGATAGCAAGGTGGATGCTGAGGTTGATAACTCATTAGCGACAGTTGCCTCTACAATATATGGTATCCATCCATTAATAACGGCAAGCAGATGTTCTAGAGTTCAAAAGAAACGAGTTGGGATTGCTGGTCCAAATCTTGTTGTATAAGACAATACTTTTGATAGGAGGGTGTACAGATAAGATGGGCGAGAACATAGGAAAGGAATTAGGGCCAAAAAATGGTAATGGCTAATTTTACCTATTTGGTTGACGCGTGCATCCAAAATGCTTGGATTCTGATGAAAGATGGAGGAAATAATATGCGGCAATTAACTTTCAAGAGAAAAATTGCTCAGCACTATTTGAGTAAGAAAGGAGTTTCAAAGGTGATGACTATCCACCATTTTTTTTTGGAATTCAGAATCGACCCTTACAAATTTCAAAATTTATCAGATACTTGACTTTCGAATTCATGACATACATATATTTGAAGTCGAATCTTATGGACTTACCACAAATGTATTATTTGCACTCGTGGCGGACATAATCCTATGGCATAATCCACTTTCACAATCTTATACCTATATGTATCACATATTATTAAAATTGAGAAATTTTTAGTAATTTTTATAGCCGATTAGAATGCCTAAAGACATTCTATGTGCGTAATCTGGCCCTGTAACAGACGAAGGAAAAAAGAAAATAGCGAAGGGCAGTTCAGAAATAAATAAATAAATGATTTTTTGTCCTCAAGAAGTTATATACCTGGTTTGTTATTATTATTATTATTAATAGTGCTTCCTACCGTACAATCTTTTTGACAACCCTACGATGGCAGTTTAGCCTTTGCAGTTCTTCCACTACCAACGTAAATAAAATAAAACATAAATTAAAATATATAAAGCTAACAACGAGATGATGTGGACAGAGAAATTTATGAAAGAGAAAACGTTGTGAATATACGAAGACATAGGAGAACAAGAATAAAAACGGAAGATAAAAGATTACAAAGATGCTACAGAAGAATAAGAATAGAAAGAGTAGGGAGGAAAAGTTCATAGGCTACAACACACTCACCCCTTTCAATGAAACGTGCATAGAGATGGGCTGACACTACGTTTCCACAACGCAAAAGATGCGCACTCCCCCAAAAGATAGTAAGTTATTATAAATTTTAAATATTTTAAAAACATTTCTGAAATGCTCTTGATTTATGGACTGGTGGGCTAAGCCTTCCTTTAAATCTGATATTGATAGAGTACACATCCCCTCGATTTTGTATTTTTTCGAATAAGTACGGCGGCGTCTGGTTGAAGATTACCTTGTAGTAGAAACAAGCTGTATGTTGCATCTTCGGCCTTGCATGTTCAACCAATTCAATTCCGAAAGCTTCAAACTATCTCGTCTCTTCAAATCAAATATTAAACGGATACAAGAATTTTTTTGAACCATTTGTATTTTTGAAAATATATTAAACAAATTTCTTTTTGCACTTTTACTGCAAAAAAAAAAATATATATTTGAGTCGTATTTGACAAGCTTTTAAATGTTTCGCCCAAACTTTGTGGGCATCTTCAAAAATAAAGAAATAATAACCTCTATGGAGAAAATCCAATTATTGTTAGCACAACAATAGAATAAAAAAGTGAAAAAACAACAAATAATAATAATAATAATAATTTATTAGTCTCAGTGCCACATAACTGTAGATGGAGATAAGTCATACAATACATTATTACACATAACAAAATACACAAAGAAAAAAGCTAAATACATCTTTATGCCTATGGTAAGTCCGTGACCCCACAGAGATACTCCCGTAAACAATAAAAAACATTCTCGATCAAGTACGCCTTAACTTTATTTTTGAATGCACGAGGAGCGGTGATGCTTTTTATTGAGACAGGTAACTTATTATATAGTTTTACTAAATCGTATTGCGGACTTTTCTCAAAAAATGCTGTTTTGTGTCGCAACAACGGCAAATCAACACGTCTCGTCTCATACTGGCTAACAGAGCCCAAAAATCTTTCACGATTTCCGTTGACAAACACCACAGCTTTGAGAATATAGATACAAGGGAAGGTAAGAATACTATTATTTTTAAAAACTTCCTTGCAGGATTCACCACATTGTAATTGAAAAATTAATCTGATTATTCGTTTCTGAGTCACAAATACACGCCGCCACTGAGAACTTCTGCCCCACAAAAGAATATTGTATGAAATATGTGAGTAGCAAAGCGCGTAATATGCGTCCAGGAGTGACGTCCTGTCCAACGAATATTTGAGCTTGAGCAACGCAAAATACGACGAATTTAATCTTTTACATACGTTATTTATATGTGGTCCAAAACTCATTTCGGTATCAATGCTCAAGCCCAAAAAGTTGGCTTCCTTCTGTAAAGGAATCCCAGCAAGATGTTCTATGGCAATATAATCCTGATATGATCATAGATGCACGTTTTATATATTTTTTTTAAGATTGTAAGAAAGAAATGCAGACTATCAGCAAAATTAAACAATGAGATTACCAAACTGTCGCAAAGTACAGCCCTCAATTTAATACAAAGCAAATTTCTGTATGAACATATAATTTTTAAGCTACCATATGCTTTTCGGACACAACTGTTAATATGATCAATAAGAAAATAAAGTTTCATCTAAGATAACACCTAGGTTTCTAACACATTTTTTAAATTGAAGCGTACATCACCTATCATAATGTGCATCCTATTAACTAAATGTCTTGTATTCTTTGGACTGAAATACATAATTTCAGATTTCTTAGGATTAAGATATAACGAATGACGCGTTGAAATGTCAAGAAGAGATTGAAGATCAGAGTTTATTCGTGCACATGCTTCCTGCAAGTCTCTAAGAGGGAAGGAATAGTATAGTTGTGAATTATTCGCATAAAAGTGAGATTTACAAGTAGAACAACAAAATTGAACCCTGAGGCACCTCTTAATCGCTCATCAAAAGATCCGATGACTTATCTTCCAAAACAACTGATTGCGATCTTTCAGAAAGGTAATTTTCTATTAAAATTACCGCATTAGGTTGAAGACCAAATCAAAGCTGTCAAAAGCCTTTATGTAATCTAACAAACATAAAACGGTAATATTGCCTTTATCGGTATCGCGCACTATATCATCAACGATCTTAATCAGGGTCGCATAGCAACTATATCCGCACCTAAAACCTAATTCCGATGATTGGCTAAGACTATAGTTTATCTCACCATACTGCATTGTAACCCAAGGCTTAATTTGTAGAAATAATTTACAGATATGTACTACCAATTTAGGTGGAAGTACTGGTTGCGTTCGTTAAGAATTAAGTAAGTAAGCTTATTGGGAATTCAATCAACGAAGGGGAAGAATTAAAAACCTCCTTTAATCAAAACCAAGCTTTCGATAAATTTTTTCCTATCTTCTTCAGGGTACGCTACAAACGAGAGACCGTTAACAATTTTTAGATAAACCGTAACTAAACTTATATTTAGAGGTTAAGATGTATAAATATACATGATGTTATTATTTGAAGTCCCCTAAAACATCAGAGGTGGAGAAACACTAATTTTTTCTCGAGAGGACAATGTCTGATGCAGACTCTGTCCTAAAAAAAATAAAATAAGCTCTTTAAAGCCTTACTTGATGGTGACTATATTTCTAGACAGGATTAGAGATCCTTAGTCTGTCATAATGATGTTTCATCCAAACTCTATAGGTTACCAAAGATTCACAAAGAGGGTTCTCCTCTGAGACCAATCTTTTCTTTTGTTGGCTCCCCACATATAAATTGTCTGGCTACCTAGCCACAATTTTGTCGTCTGCCCTGGCAAATAGAACAAGATATAACATCTCCGATTCCTTCTCATTCGTTGATGAGATGAAGGGTTTTGTCCTTCCACAAGATTTCGTTTTGGTTTCCTTGGATGTCGTATCTCTTTTTACCAACATTCCTTTGGAGTTGGTGACTGAAAGGTTGTCTGCTCAGTGGGATTTGATACAACCCCACACTGGGATTCCCCATGATTTCTTCATCAAGATCATTGGATTTCTGTTTGATTCCAACCCAGATGAAGATCAAAATTCTTAGGGCCACGAAGGATAGTTAGTTTTGATTTGGATAATAGTTTTGCGGTTGGCTGATGAGGCTTTTCGGGATTAGAACCAAAAGATCTGAACAGATATCTTCTGCAATAATGGCTTCCCAAAATCCTTGGTCAACCGAATACTTTACCACCAGGATGCCGACTGGACATAAATAAGGGAGTTCGGTCGCTGTGTCAGCATCTGCTATTGACTGGTGGATGTCTCATCCTCCTGATGATTCCTTGCCTGTCACTCCACCTTCATTAGTTAAGGTCCCCTACATCTGGGTTTCACTGAAAATCTAATCAGGACCTTTCGAGATTGTTCCTTGAAATTTGTTAAGTACACCTACAGACCTTTGAGGCACATTTTCTCCTCCCTTAAGAATATTACATCCCGTCCACACCAATCAATCGTAGTCTACAGAGTTGATTGTAAGGGTCGTGACAGTTGCTATGTGGGTACCACCTCCCAAAATTTGAAGTCTCGGTTGTCTCAACTCGCAAAAGATTGTGCCACCAAAAAATTAGGCGGTACTGGTAGAGCAGCATGTAACCACGGGTCATAACTTTGACTTTGATGGGGCCAAAGTTCTTTACAGAGACATGGTCTCTAGTAGGAGATTATTTATGGAAATTTACCACATTGTGTTATTGGAAAACACAGTCAATTTCAGGAAGGATTGACAAGAGTTACGTGCACTTAATTGCCACCTCATCGAACTGACCAAAAAACCTTCCAACAATTCGGTTTTGTCAAACCTTTCATAGGGTTCTGTTAGGTTTAAAAAAATTCCTTACAATTTTTGCGCGTTTGCGTATATTTATACTGCGTATACGTTGCTTTGCAGTCCGACTTTTTAGTTGAAATTTGAAATTATTAGTTTCAAATCTAATATTGGGTTAGATTTCTAGGATAAGAGTCGTTTGTAAGTCTCTGTCCTTGTCAACAGCTTATTCCATCCTTGTCTGTTAAGCAAAGTTCTCTTCTTCTTCTTGTGTTGTACACCTGTTGATTTTCTTTTCTTTTTAGATGACTTTTTTAGAGACTTTTTAGTTCAGTTCGTGGATCCGGATCCTGAATATTCGTGCCTGCCTGTAGCGAGAGTGATGGTAAAACTGTTATCTGTATTTTTTATAGATTCTACGATAATGCATGTTTTTTCAAACTAAGCTTCTTAGGGTTTTACTATACCATGACGGATGGTTCATTTTGATATGTCTGCCACGCACTTTTGGAACATGTGCGTCCAATAAATTATAAAGTAAGTGATAAAGATAATCGCAGCATTGACTAACTGATTCCATTTGTTCCATTTGTTGACTCCATGTAACGAGCTTCTTTCAGCACATATCCTCCCCCAAACCATAATCTCAGGTATTAACGCTATGCGTCTTTGAACGATCTCTAAATTCCGTGTTTTCCCTCCATGTCTTCGCATCTTTCTATGACCAACATGCCCCATAAACAAAAGCTTGATTCATCACTGAAGACGATGTTATTCTATTGATTGCTATTATAAACATAATAGGTTATAACTCGAGCATCAAAATAAATAGAAATAAATGTCGTTAATAAACTTTGTTCACTATTATCCCAAAATACGTATTTCATTACCAGATAAAGTTTAACGATGAAAATCTCCATTATTTTAGTCATGGCCATTTGTTTATTCTGCCATTTTTATTATTTTACTGTTATCTATTGTCAATGCCAGATGTCAAGGCCTCTCACTTTAGAGATCGATACCTTCGAAATCGCTAGATAAAAAAATTCGGGGAAGTTTATTGTAATCGGGTAACCATTTTTAGGTATCATATGTTAATTTGGAAATTTTCGGATCTGCGGTTTTTCTGGTATTCAGAGTCAAGTGGAAAGACTATCCAATTTTTGAGAATGCTGGCAACTTTGTCTACTTTTTTATGAGCGATTTTAGTGAATTATAAATTAAACAGAAAAGTCGGTGCTGGCGCTGTTACTGCTTTTCTGTGCGCTGGCTTTCGCTTCAAACGGGAATAAAATGATATTTAAAATTTTAGATGAGATTATTTTATTACAAATTCAAAAATGTCACAATATATATAGATCACAATAAACTTTACCGCAATTTCTTTCATCGAGCGATCTCGAAGATATCGATCTCTAAAGCGATTTGTCTAACATCTGGCACGGACAATAGGTGGAAACACAATCTTACATATTTCATTCGTTATCTCCATAATTCTTCACAAAAACGGCGATTATCGTACATCATGTTAGAGATGTGCAAATAACGTGAGTCCCGCTGGATCACTATGGGTCATGCGTGACCCACCGTGAGCGGGAATCATTTTTTTTGTACCACTCACGTGAATGTGCGTGATCGTAAATTACGTTGTTTTCGACGAGACACGGCGTGACCCGTTTGAATCGACTCTTTAATTTTTCATTAATAATATTATTTTACCGAACGCCGGACAATTTTTTAGAGTTTCTGTTGGTGTTACCGAGGATTTGAATTAAATTTTTAATATTTTCCGGATTATTATATTTTCAATAACTAAATGTTGATATCAATACAAACTAATAAAATGGAGCAAAATTTAATATAAATTTGAATTTATGGTGAATGGACCCATAAGATTTAGTGATATAACGGATATCCGCATATATTTTAACGGAGCTCCGATCTGGTTAGCGTTTGGCATTAATAAATAAAATTTTTAATTCGTTTGAGAACCACTATCACTAGAACTAATACTAGACATAGAACTAGAATCATCCGGGTTTCGCAGTGCATTGGAACACTGTTTTTGGTGCATTAGAACCGTTTTGGTTAATATATTTCATAATCAAAAATTGTTGTATTTTCTGGAAAGCGTTCCATTCAGCATTTATAGTTATTTTGCGTACATTAAGCAACCTCAAGATGTATCTAACCTATTAGCACTATTTTGGCACATCCGTTTTGTAGCTTTTGATGTCTTTGACACTCTCAAACTACCTATTATTTTCAATTCTTCGACTTTGATTAATCCCACAGATATTTTTAGTGCTTTAGAACTAGTTTGGTCACTACCAATCAGTATATTCCATAAGTATATTCCCAAGTTCTGTATTGATGTTAAGCCTAGACAGCAAATAATCACGGTTTAATAAAATTACGCAATATTCCTAATTAATACATTACGTATCATGTCTAATCTTTAGACCGCAAGTGATCACGGTTTAATTAAATTACGCAACATTCCTAATTAACGCATTAAATTTCATGCCTAATTGAGCTAAGATCGCTTAAGGGTGTGGTGCTACAACACAAATTAGAAAATCGTTATCTTTATATCTTGAACATATAACAGTACCTAAAGATGTAAAATTTTTAATTTTTCGTATTGATGTAGCACCTCGGCCCTAAATGACTTGTCGATAAGTAACCTCTTCGAATCTTTTTTTACATTTGAAAGATTAAGTTATTAAATTATTATTACTCACCGGGCAAAATATGTAGAGAAATTCTGTTCAATAGAACCCAAAGATTTCCAACAACTAGTCGATAGCTGAAAAGATTTCAAACCATCGTCCAGCCAACTCGGACAACCTGATAACACATTCTTCAAGGTGGCGACAAGAAGTTTTGCAGCACCTTTAACCAGATGCCGATCAACTTTCACCGCTAAAGGTCTAAGCCTCAACAATCCTTGAGGTAACATCACTTTCCCACCTGTCCTGTTTATCACATCAACCGCAACATTTACACTACCATGCGAAACTCGGCTCCCTTTGTACTTGGAATTATCGAAACCGCGCAATCGTTGGTCCTTATTAAACAATAAATATCGTTCTCTTTTCAACAAATTCCCGAAATGCAAATCGGAAAGTTCCTCGCGTATAGCTTCCCGGCGAATATCACGTTTCGGTCTACTCGATGTCTCCGAATGTTCCAAGCCAAACTCTTTATCATGATCTTCTAAGTCTTCGAATAACGTGGAGTTCCTGTTTTTTGCGTTATTTGACGTATTGATCCACAACCAAACGAAATGGCCATCGATCATGTTAAGGCGCCTAGCGTAATCAAGAATCCTTCCTGCTGTAGCACGATCACCTAAAAGCACGATTACTCCCCTGGTCGACCGCGACATATCCGCTAACTTTCTGAAAAAGAAAATGAAAAATTAATTTCAAAATAAACGTTATCGTATTTTTAAAAACCACTCAAAGATAAAGTAATGAGTTTTATAGAACCATAAAGTGCAATTTCGAGGTCGACTTAGTTTTATATAAAGCGCATTAACCGGGGTGACTTAATAACGGCCGAAAATTGAAAAGCAATTATAATTAACAGCTCTTACGGCGAAGTGCTTCCTTTGTGGTTTCAGTTGCGAAAGCGCAGTCGGGTAACACTTTGGGGAAAGGAAAACATGAATGTAGTCGACTAATTTCGAATTGATTAAACGGCCCGGGTGGAATAAGAGCGTATTTTGCGTGGTACATTCTGATGCACCACTAACCGTAGATATTGCTTACTTAGTTTATATTCCTATGCAACTCATTACTTCGCAGATGGCGCACTGGCTGTAATAAGCTCGAATTTAATTTAACCGCAAGTGGTGTTAATAAATCTCACCAATTTACACTTCACTTTCAAGCTACAACTATGAATAATTTTGTGTAGTTGGGTATCTTTAAGAAAGTTATTGATGAGGTTAATCTAACTTTGCTATTTATGGAATTTAAATGCTTTTTATATGAAATATTTAATAAGATTTAGGATCATTCTCGAGTTTTCTAGTTTTTGCATTGATGTAGCTTCTCGGTCGCAAACAACCTTGGCCTTTTAACAGAAAATGCTTTAAAATCATTTTAATTTTGCCACCTCGGCTAAAAGTGAGTTGGCATTTATTATGTCTTGTGTCATTTCTAATATCAAATGTAATATGTATGATATGTATGATTTGAGACGAAATCGTTCCCTGTATACCTTAGCAAATATATAAAGTCTCCTATAAGACGATTTTATTTTCACTTCGCCGAGGTCTCTTGCGGGCGAGGCAGTATAATCTTCTAAAATGAACGACTTTATGTTCACATTTCATACCTAGCGCGTCGCTCGCAAGCGACTCGGCGATTTGAGACGAAATCGTTCCCTGTATAACAAATTTCACTTATCGGTTGTGCAATTTTAAGAAGTAGCACGAATTCACCCAAGGGTTGGCTATTAAACCTCTTTCATTTAACCCTAGCTTTCGAATTTTATTAAATTCTTTAATTTCCCAATAAATAAGATGTACTTCTTAAAATTGCACAACCGATGAGTAAAATTTGTTATAATTAAGCATGGGATTCCTGAAGAACATCGAATTAACGCTGGAAAGCAAACTTCCTTAAAATTCAAACGTATGATGATGGTGAATAGTAAACTAGCCTCGTTCATGAATAGGAAGCACTTCCTTCTCCGGTGTAGACGAGAGAGTCCTCCCCAATCACATCAAGAATGGTTTTAAGGCCCTTCTCCAGCTTCTGGCTGAATCGGAGGGTTCAACACGAAGAAAGATCAACACCTTCAACAACAATTTGAGTTTTAAGGTTTTGAACCTTGAAATAGAGAACACCTTTAGAATCATTAAACGTTTAAAATCCGAGATGAGTGATTTAACGTGCTCCCTCACATCGTTACTCGAGTCCTACATTATTAGGGAATTTGAGACCCGCCTTTCTCTCTCTTATGATAAGATCTACAACAATGTAAAAAATAATAACTTAAAGAAGTTTTTAAACCTAAAAAAGGCTGCTCTGATCCAGCAATTGTTTCACGACAATTCAGCTTGGTTTGTCAATCTTTCAAATACCACAATTCCGGATAATGTAAAGCAATGCTTGTCTCTAGGACCAAAATTTGGGCTTACTGTACGGCCAAGAGATTCTTCCATATCGAAGTTGCTCTGTGATTTGGAAACCATTCATAGATGGTTACCTCCTGACGATTGTATTATTCTGAGAGCTAGGTCGACGAATATCCTTACAAACTTTGTTTCTGGGAGAAGCTCCCCTAACCCATATGACTCTCTAATTGGGAGGCTGTACTCGGAGATCCGTCTGTTTCTTGCATCAAACTGAGACGATCCCTTGCTTGTTTTGCCTGCTGACAAGGGATAGGTTTCTGTTGTAATGAACAAATCACAATATTTAACGAAATCCCTCCAACTACTGGATGATTCACACACTTACCAGGTGTTAAAATCTGATTGTATGCCTACAGTTCGTTTCATACGCCTTCAGTATGATAGTGGATTGATTCCAGGAGAAGTATACAAGAAACTAATCTGCCATAATGGTGTAATCCCTAAATATTATGGTCTCCCAAAAATACATAAAGTTGATGTCCCATTGCGTCCCATCATCTCTTTCGTTGGCTCTCCTGCGTACGCCCTCTCTTCCTTTTTAGCTGTAACACTATCTAATGCCTTCATAGACCGAACTGCATATAACATTAAGGATTCGTTCACCTGTGTCACCAAAGTTAGGGGTTTGGTCTTGCCCCTTGGGTTTGTCTTGGCATCCCTTGATCTCTCTCATTCCATTTTATTAACATCCCCTTAGAGATGGTCGTTGATGGGATTGTACATGATTGGTTCTTGGTGTCCCGCCACACCTCTATTGATAAAGAAAGATTAATCCGGATGATCACGTTCTTGTTTGAGTCCTCAATGTTCTCCTTTAATGGAGTGGTCTCTAAATAAAGTTTTGGCACAGCAATGGGCAGCCCACTAAGCCCGATTTTGGCTACCATCGTCATGGACCATGTCCTCGACAATTGTCTATCTACTCTACCCTTTCAGGTTCCATTCATATATAAATATGTTGATGACATCATCCTTGCAATACCTTCAGACCGGATACATGAAACCTTAGATTGGTCATAGGTAATCCTGATCAATCAATTTCACTGGATTGGTATCGTAAACGTACATACTCTGGAAGGTTTATAAATTACTTCTCGTGGCATCCTCTCAGTATGAAGATCAACACACTCAAGGGCATGAAGAACCGTATAACTCGCATTTGTGATGAAGACTTTCGTTAAAGACATCTCAGGTTGCTAGCTGACATCTTTCGTAATAATGGTTTCCCTGGCCCCTTGGTTAACAAGGTTTTATTTTCGTTAGATGGACAAGACCTGTAGACGCAAATTTGTCTCTAACCCATCTACGTGATGTAGAGGAAATACCTGTTAAGCCTTTTGTAAAGTTACCCTTTATTCCTTACAGATAACTTAATTAAGGTTTTCAGTGGTAAACAATTTTGATGAGCAAAATACACCTTGAACTGTCTGCGGTTCGTTTTCTTCAACCTCAAAGACCGCATTCCCGACGATGCCAAGTCCAACTTGATTTACAGGATCAATACCGAACAAATAGAGTTAAACAGCATATGAGAGACTGCAGGTTGAAAAAATCAAATGCTGCAGCCCTCGCTGAACATCACATTTCTACGGGCCATGTTTTTGACTTTGAAAACTCCTCCATAGTCTGTTGTGAGGCCTCTTATTACAGACGCAGATTCTTGGAAATGTTCTATATATCCAATGAAATGAATTCCATCAATTTTCGCACCGATGTACAAGGGTGAGTGACATCTACTGCCTCTTAATCAACTCTTGTGACGAGTACCGCCTTTCCCCTCGGGACGACCATTCCATTGGTGCGGTGTTGTTCTGACATTGTGTTATATGTTGGCTGGATTTTGAATTTCCCGGTCTCTTCTCTCTCGGGTTTCTTCTTCTTTATGTAGTGGGGATTGATACCACTTGCACTGCCTCTTCTTGATCTTTTCATGTCGTGTTTTTGATATTGTCACGCTGCCTCGTGAAATGCCCATTCCATGTTTGTTCTTGCTATGATTTTGCCAAATTGCCATCCCAACTTGGCCATTACTCTTGGTATAATATACAAGGAGGTTTTTACGTCTTTGGTTCCGCTACCAATCTTAACCTCGACAATCTAAGTTATGTTATGTTATAAATTGTAATTGTATGTTTTACTGTTGAATTTAAGGTCTGTAAACACCTTCCTCTTTCTCTTATAGCGTCCTCTGATAAAGAATTTAATAAAATTCGAAAGCTAAGGTTACAATAAAAAGAGGTTTAATTACCAACCCTTGGTTGAATTCCCAATAAATAAGATTTAGTTCCCTGTATACTTTAGTAAATATATAAAGTCTCCTATATGACGATTTTATTTTCACTTCGCCGAGGTCGCTTGTGGGCGAGGCAGTACAATCTTCTAAAATGAACGATTTCATGTTAACATTTCATATCCAGTACTTCGCCCGCAAATGACCTCGGCGATTTGATGGGAAATCGTTCCTTGTATACATTCCTAAATATATAAAGACTCTTATAAAACAATTTTATTCTCACTCCGCCGAGATCGCTTGCGGGCTAGGCGATATAATCTTCTAAAATGGACGGTTTTCTGTTGATATTTTAAATTCAGCACCTCGCCCGCAAGCGATCTCGGCGATTTGAGATGAAATCGTTCCCTGTATACCTTAGTAAATATATAAAGTCTCCTTTAAGACGATTTTATTTTCAAACCGCCGAGGTCGCTTGCGGGCGAGGCAGTACAATCTTCTAAGGGAAAGTGATATAAATTTAGTGATCGGCTGCGAACAGAATATTAAATTGGAATCAAAGCAGTACTGTGACAAGAATTGTGATGCGTTTGTTAATATATATAGAAATACGTCTGTGATAAGTTATTTTGAAGGATATGAATTTGTGTGTGTAGAATTATCACATTTTGTGGTAATATCGTGCTATTTTTCTCCAAATTGGTTGATTGAAGAATTTGAACTTTTGCTTCACAACTTGCAGATAACGTTAAGGAATTTTGATAAGTATTTCTTGATTGGAGGAGAATTGAACGCCAAATGCTGCAGGCAGGTTCCAGTATTTCTAATAAAAGAGGAGAAATTTTGGAACTATGGTTGTCTTCAAATAATTTGATTGTTCTAAACCAAGGCAATACTCCGACATTTTCTGGACCAGCTGGAGAATCCTTAGTGGATTTTACGGCTGGAAAGAAAAATGGAACCAACTCTGTTCAGATCTTGAAGAAGATCTGGGGTAATTCATACCAAATAATTACCAAAAGACGAAAAAGGAAAAACGGAAATGGTATTGAAGATAAGACGGTGGAAGAACAAGTAAGTAAACTGTTCCCTAAACATGAAGCATTTACATGGGAGGCTAGGATGGTCCACTAAATTCAATTCCCATTACAGTGGAGGAACTCTCAGTGGTGGTTGGTAATTTAAGGAAAACGAAAGCCCCGGGACCGGATGCCATTCCCTCTGAAATAGTTGGATTATTGGCATCGAAGTATTCAAAGGATTTCTTAGAGGTATACAATGATTTTGTGTCAACCGGTATTTTTCCGAAGATCTGGAAAAGTGCAAGGCTTGTACTCATTGAGAAGCCGAAGAAAGCAGGACAAACCTTGGCGTATAGACCTCTTTGCCTATTGAATACGACGGGGAATCTTTTGAAAGGATTACTAAGAATGCGATTGGTTGTAGAAGTGGAGGAGAATAACCTTCTACAGGAAAACCATTATGGCATTAGGAAGGGAAGATCCACTGTACAAGCGATTGAAAAAGTGCAAAAAGCATTGATAGGATAAAGGAAAAGGCTTCAAAGACTAGGAAATTCTGTGCCTTAGTACTTTTGGACATCAAATATACATTTAATTCTGCACCGTGGAAGGAAATAATCGAATCCTTAATTAATGGAAATATAAGCCCCTATCGAAATGATAAGAAGTTACTTGTCGGAGAGAAACATCATCTATATTATGATAGAATTCTAAGAGTGGAATTGGAGGCCGAAGTAGAGATCATTGGTTATGCTGATGATCTGGCATTGTTGGTCATTGGTCGAGATGAGTGTGAACTGTAAGATAAGGCGTCGTATGCGGTTCAACAAATTATTGATAAACTGGAGGAGATGGATCTTGACATAGCTGCACAGAAAACAGAAATGGTTTTACTTCAGAGGAGAAGAAAGATAAGATCTCTTAACCTTGAAGTAAATGGAACTATAATTCAAAGTGCTGAAAGGGTCAAGTATCTCGGAGTGTTTATCAATAAAGGCATGATCATCACGAAACATATTGAAGAGGTTGATGCCGAACATAGGTATTCCAAGACCAAGACGTAGAAACTTCTTGCATCGACGCTGAAGTCGGTTGTCCTATACGCTGCGCCTATTTGGCAAAGAGCCCTTAAATTTAAACGGTATCATGATATGTTGACTAAAGTGAATCGAAAACTCGCCATCGGAATTTGTTCCGCAGATCCAACGTTTTCTACCCAAGGAATTCAAGTTATTGCTGGTTTGCCTCCGCTGGACTTACTTGCTGAAGAAAGAACAGCGTTATATAGGAAAGGCAAAGAAGCAAAACGTGAATGTAGAGTAAGTTTATTGAAAGCCTGGCAAGAAAGATGGGATCTATATGAGGGATGGACAAGAATCCTTATCCTGGAAATAGAACCATGGTTCGATAGGAAGTGGGGCGAGGTCGATTTCTACTTAACTCAGGTTTTGTCGAGTCATGGAGTTTTTAAAAAGTATCTTTTTAAAATAAAAAAATCAGAAAATGAGGTGTGCTGGTTCTGTGATAGTATAGACACAGTGGAGCATACATTATTTGTTTGTGAAAAGTTTAGTGGTGAAAGAAATGTTTGTGAAAGGAAATGTGGTCGGTTGTTAAACCGAGAAAGCATAGTGAAAGTGATGTTAGAAACAGAAGAATTATGGAACATAGTGTAAGAGATGGTAGTTAAAATAATGAAAGTAAAGGAAAACCATGAAAGACTCCTAGAAGGAGTTGGAAATGGTGAAGATGGGACTTTGGAGAATGTTGTGGAAAATAACATTGGAGAATAAGTTTGTATACTGTTAATATTCCCTGCAGCAGTACCTTGAGGGGTGGTTCCGGGAAGAGAGGGGAAAGGGTTTTAGACAGTCGAAGTTTACTTCAACCTGTCACTATCTGGCCACATGATATCTTCGGCCAGGTGTCTGTTTACGGATTTCCTAATCCCCTCTATAATAATAAAAAAAGTACTATCTTCTAAAATGAACGATTTTATGTCGATATTTTAAATGCATCGTCTCGCCCGCAAGCGACCTCGGCGGTTTGAGACGAAATCGTTCCCTGTATAAATTCCTAAATATATAAAGTCTCCTATAAGACAATTTTATTCTCACACCACCGAGGTCGCTTGCGGACTAGGCGATATAATCTTGTAAAACGGACAATTTTCTATTGATATTTTAAATTCACCACCTCGCCCGCAAGCGACCTCGGCGATTTGAGACGAAATCGTTCCCTGTATACCTTAGTAAATATATAAAGTCTCCTATAAGACGATTTTATTTTCACACCGTAGAGGTCGCTTGCGGGCGAGGCAGTACAATCAAATCATACATATTACGGTATTATCATTAATTAAAATAAAGAGTGCTTGCGGCTGAGATGCTACATTAAATGTAAATATAAATCGAAATAAAAGCAAAACTTGAAACCTTCGGGTTATGCTGCTCGTTAATATTTAAGTATGTTGAACATTCTTAAGAAGTGGATAACTAACATTAACGCAACTTTGCTACTTATGAAACCGCAACGGTTTTCCGAGAAATGCTTAATAAAATTTACCTTAATTATAATTTAAAGTTACTTATAGAGGAGCTCGTAAAGTCGCTTTCTTTCGTACATACGTCCTTTAGTTGATGAGATTTGATTTCTAGATTGATAATTCTTCAGCTTTGTCTCTACGAAATACAGTGCACTCCGGCTAATTGGGACACCTTGGTCTTCACGCAACTTATCCCACTTAAACGGTTAGATTTGTAATAATGCAACGAATAATAGGTATTGGTAGACACATAAATTTACTCAACATTTTTATTGTGATTTTCGTGAATTTCAACAAAAGTTAAAAAACTTTGATATTTGATCTATAACAACAAATACTTTACGTAAATGTAATGGATGGTTCTTCCTAAAAACATGCAAGAATTTTACAAATATACGTGTGTTTTTACATAATAATAATAATAATCTTTATTGTAAACTAATAAGTTATAAAATGTTAAAAAAAAAAGAAAAAATGTATAATATATACAGTAGGAGAAAAATTAAAATTAAGCTCTTTGACCAAGCGCCACAAAATATTCCTCTTTGTTATAGTACTCGACTTCCAGCAAATTTTTTTATCATCCTTTTTAAATTTTTCATTATTAAGCTGTTTTATACTTGATGGTAGCACGTTATAAAGCTTTATAGAGATATAAGTACTAGTTTTTTAAGATTTATTTACTCTGTGGTCCGGTATAAGAAATTAACTTCTAACCATCCTCATTCCTTTTAAATGAGTTATTATCTATATGCATATATTCCTTTTGTAATTAGTTCATACCAACTTCATCAAATGTGATCTGCATCTTTGATTAAACTCTAATCCAGCAAGCGTTCAAATTACATTCATTTGTAACTTAAAAATCTCTTCTATTCGATTTGATACCCCCCATACCGCAATACCATACGTGGCCAAACTGTGAAGGTATGCAAAACATATATTTTTAACCTCTTTTGGTGGCAAGCTTTTTTGAATAGCATTGAGACAATGCAATGATGTAGCCAACTTCGTTTTAGCTGTACAACATGTACTGACTATGTAATCGTCTCAATGAGCATAATTCCCATACATTTTATAGCTATGTTTGTAACTGCATTGTTTATTTTTGTACGATATTTTTTGTATCTTTGTTTAGTTTTAATTTATTTAAGCCAAACCACTTATTAGCCTCTCCTATAGCATTATCAGTGAGCGGGCATCAATTCTTGAACCATTCACGTGAGCTTAGTTAGATAAGTTTGTTAGATCTATCTGAGAAATTGTTAACGGTATCTCGTTTGTAGCGTACCCTGACGAAGATAAGAATAAATTTATCGAAAGCTTGGTCTAATTAAAGGTTTTTTAATTCCTTCCCTTTCGTTGGTTGAGTTCCCAATGGAACTTACTTAATTGTACTTTATCTTAAAGACTGCTAATTTCTTGGCAGAATGAGTTATTATGTCTCCAAAGTCATGCTGATTAATTTGAAGTCTGCTAACTTGTTGGTAGTACGAGCTGTTATGTCTTCTAAGTCCTGGTCATCAGTTTGAATGCTGTTTACTTGTTAGCAGCATGAGTCTCCAATATCTTGCTCATCATTTTGAAGTCTACCAACTTGTCTACAGTATGAACTACAATTAATTGTTCCAATCATTATACCAATACAATAATGGACCGAATATTAAAGTTTATTGTCTTGTTTATTATTGTTCTTATTTTGTTGTTATTTTCCAACAACAAAGTTTCTTAAATCATCCCAAGAATGAATATTAATAATATTTATTTATAATAATAATATTATATATATAATATAATATAATAATATTTATTGTTGAAAATTAGTATTTGCAATACAATAGAGGATTATGCACACCTCAAACATTAAAAATGATAGAAAGAATGTTTTAAGACAAAAAAACTGACAACACTGATACATATTAAAAAAAAATGTTGGTAATAAATAAACGAAAGCGGGCAGTTGCTTTATTTTGTAAAAAGAAAACCATTTCTGCTATAAGTAACTTAATAAAATTCTTAAAAATAAGCAAAAGAAGGTTTGAAAATAGTTGGTGAATATCTGGTGACATTTTTCGTATGATCTGGTGAATTTTATTTCCTTTATCTGACAACAGTTTTTAGTCTAAAAAAACTAAATTTGAATCCTAAATGTCAAGTTGACCACATGAACACAATTTATATTTTCAAATATAAATTATCTCTCTACAATTTGCAAAAAAGGTGTTCCTTAATGCGGCCTTTAATCGATATTCCCATTTTTGTCCACAGAGTAGTCAAGAGACCATACCATACTTTTTAAAGATTTACAACTTCTGCACTATACTTCGTTTTGTTTCTGTAATACTTGATGATTCAAGGAATATTTGTTAGGCGTTCTGTTACCTGGTGCTACCTAGGATCCGAATAAAATCTCTGATGATTTCCGGATTATTAGTAACATTTTCAGTAACTAAATGTTGAGGTTAAAATTCTAATCAATTTTTAATTAAATACGATTTTAATTAAAATTTAATAACTTCTAACAATCTAACAAATTAAAAATCGTAAGCGGGCATATAAAGTCACTCACGCGCACATCTCTACCAAGAATAGAGCCTTGTGGTTTACGCCAAGTTTCTCTATTTTGAGTCTTCACCTTTCCAATACACTATTTTTTTTTTTCCTGAATGTGTGACTCCAAAATTTTCAGTATCCTGCAATATCATATTTATCCAACTTACCTATCAATATGTTGTAAACTAAATCAAAATTGCAGAAAGCAACCTGAGTATACTCTTTATCATCAAAGCCTTTGACCATTTCATGTGTGATGCTCCTTACAGCTGTCATAATTGACTTTTATTTTTGATAGCCATTCTGATATGGCGTTATAAGCTGTCCATCACATAGATGTTTAACGATTCTAGCCTTTATCACGGCCTTAAAAATTTTAAATATGGATGACAAAATCGACAATGGCTTGTAATTCTTACATTCGTTTTAATCACCTGTTTTATGTTTTAGAATTATTTTAGCGCATTCATCGCGTTCAGAAAAATTCCTTCTTTTAAGCATTAGTTAATGATATCGCATAAATATTTTAATATGAACGATTCTATCTCTTTGAGCTATTTTGTGGACTGCTACTTTTCATGATCTTATTATATTTCTAATCTCATCTTCATCTGTTTGTTCCATTTTTATAATTTTGACAGGCTTATTTTTTATCAAACCCACTTGATCTGTTACAAGTTTTTTTGCCTGTAAGGAAATGTGTTAGCCTTCTTATGACAGCTCTTTCCAGTTTCTGTTTAAAATAATTTCTAAGCAGCAGATACTTTATTCTGTGCTCTACAAATAAAATCACCATAGGCTTCCTTTTTAGCTTGATCTGCAGTATTCAATATTCTGTTTTTAACGTTTGTACTGATTCATATACTGCTTTTGCTCACTCACTTCAATAATGGTATAAAGTGCATCTAGCTGATTTTTCATTTTGCAAAGTTTTTCAGTTTTCCACCTTATGTTTAGATCTTCATTCCTCCTTTTAATGTACTTCCGGAAAAGCAGTATTATAACAATTCAAAAGTTTCTATCATTTATCTTTCTTATTTTAATTGTTATATTATTTTTATTTTCAGGTATTACATTATGCCAAGTGATCACCCAAATGTCAATTTACTGTATCTTTAGTGTAATTTTTAAGAAACCTGTCTATGAAAATATTATCCACACATCTTTTCCCACCGATTCTTGATGACTCATCAAAAACCGGAATCACCCATAATAAATAATTTTTTTTGTGTTTTTCTTCTAAAGTATAAAACCTCTTCTAATCTGTTTATTAATTCCTTTTTATCAACATCTGGAGGGTGGTAGGCTACAGCACATAATTCCAAATAACTTTCTTTATTAAATTTTGAGATATCTATTATTTTTGTTTCGTGTTCTTTCAATCAGTAGCCTACCTCTTCCAAGAGTTAGCTGATACATTGTTGCTCATTAGCTGATATATTAGTTCAGAGAATATAGAGTTTTTCAAGTGGTCATGTTTCAAGAACGCAAAAAGATGGTTCTTCAAAAACTTTCTATTCTAGCAAGATATTTTTGTCCCAAGGCATGGAACGGTTCCTTTGTGATTCTCTTATTTTAGAGAATTTGTTTTGAATTCGCGTCTTCATTTTAGGTTTAATCTTTGTAGAGGCGATCTTAGGTGGCATCCCAAGTTTTGTTATCTAGTGATTGGTTGAATATGAGGTAAAGTGGCTCACTACTTATACTTGTATCTCCGTATGAACTTGAATCTCCGGCATAGATTTTGCTTAAACTCATAGGTCCTCTAAGTTCAAGTTGTTTAACAGAGATCTTGAATTATTATAGTAGATTTATTTGATTTTGATGTTCCATTACGAATAAAAAGGTTTGTCAAAATCCTTCCCCATGGTTTACTCCGCAAATCAGGGAAATGTTAGAGATAGAATTTATGGTAGATATAGGGGCACAGGAAGTGTGTATGATTTGAACCTATATAAAACCATAAGATATAACGTTATTATATGTATGGATGCTGAGTGCTGAAAAGTATTGGTTTTGAAAAAAAATCACACTATGAATGACCTTCAAATTATCAAAGTCTCCATATATCAAACACTGTCTAACATATATCTCAATCAAATTGCCTATAATTATCTAAAGATGTCTACAATCATCAAAATTTATCTCTAATTATTTATAATTGTCTAAAGTTGTTTAATAACCTAAAATTATCCAAATTTGTCTAAAATATATCTCTAATTTCCAATAAATGTCTAAAGATGTCTACAATTATTCAAAATTGTTTCAAATTTGTCTTTAATCGCTTATAATTACCTAAAGTTGTTTAAAATTATTAATAACCATTTAAAATCAACTAATATTAGTTTATAATCATCTATCGGTTGTCTAAAATCATTCAACGTTACTCAAATTAATCCAGTTGTCTAAACTTGTCTGAAATCATCCAAAATTAGTCAAAGTTATGTCTCTAATAGCCTGTAATTGTCTAAAATCATCCACAAGTTGTTTAAAATCATCCAAAATTTGTCTAAAATATATCTCTAATTACCAATAACTGTCTAAAGATGTCAAAAATCATGAACAACTGTCAAGAACATGTCTCCAATTGTCTATTAGTGTCTAAAGTTGTTTAAAATCATCAAAAACTGTCTAAAATATATCTCTAATACCCAGTAATTGTAAATAATTATAAATCATGAACAAAGTCATCAAAAACTTTCTAAAATATGTCTCTCATAGCCTACAATTGTCTCAAAGTGTCTAAAATTATCAAAAACTGTGTAACTTCATCCACCTCTTCTATATCCTCCTTCTCATCAGAACTTGGCGAAGGATTTTTTGAATAATTCTTTTTTGAACTTTTTTTTCGGGGTATTCTTAGTTTGTTTAGTTCTTTTTGCGGACCTTCCTTTCATAATCAGCATTGCTGCAGGATGGTATTATGGTATAATTTGTCACATTGATTGGACGTCGTTCTTTATTTTAGATTTCGAATGTTAACTGTTTGTTACTTGTGTGAGTATTCTCTGGCCTTCGATGATTTCGCTGTTTACTATTCGATCTGAAACTGTGTATGCATGATCATGTACGGAAGAATCGAGATTCCAGGGAAATATGCCAGTGGCTCCAAAGCTGGCAATTGCATTTTCAGCGGTCGCTGATTTTGCAGCTTTTCGTTAAAAGATCACCAAATTGTAGAGTTACCTTCTGGAGTGACTCTGCATCTACTCTCTGCAAGTTTGATAGAAGAAGGTCTTAAAAGACTTAAAAAACCCTATGCATATTTTTTTTATTTTCCTTTGAAGGGGTTTCTTAGGAAAGCCATAACTTTTTAAGATGCCGTTAACAGAAGAACCATTTTTGACATCTTCAATTGCCAGCCTCAGATTTGCTTCAGTATAATTACTACGATTTAAGTTCTTTCTTTTATAGTTTGTTGGCATTTTTGCAACAAACTGGAAAGGATGTTAAATTGTAAAGAAATAGAAGTATAAACTATATGGCCATCTCTCTCAGAAGCTATGGAGAGATGGCCAATAGGACAAACAGGTTTCACCACATGTTTTTTTATTGATTCTTGAGATTAGAATTACCTAATAAATGTTGTACCCACCTAATACGTTGAAACCAGCAGTATTTCTTATTATATTTTCACAGTAGATGGTAGGATACAAACATTGCAAACTTTTACGAGGATGTGATAATGTTATTATTTTTTGTTTCCTATCATATAACCTTGATGTAAATGAAAACACATTTGCTGTGCTCCCATAATACACATTTATTACCAGGGAGGGCAGACAGAGCAATATACCGGTGCGTTATAAATTTCTTGGCTGCTGGTCATCTCCCCCTGCTGGTCATCTCCCCCTGCTGGCCATCTCACCCAACATTAACCCTATCGAAATTTTGCTAATGGGTAATTTTGTGTGTTTGTGAACATTTGTTTGATTTAGAGTTATTCTAGAGTTATCTAGTTTTTGAATTGATGTAGCTTCCCGGTCGTCATCGACCTCGGCGTTTTGACAAAATATGTTTCATTACAATCAATCGTCGACATCAAATCAATCTTTGCTGAAAGCGACATGGGCTTAACAAAGTCACGCACCATTTCTAATAAACTCATTACTTTCGAGTTATGCCGCGTCTCAAGACATTTTTGAATCTATTTCTACTAACACACGCTCTAAAACTTTCGATTTTGCAATCATCAACACATTATAAATTTAAAAGAAACAAAAATAGACATTTTAAGGCGATATCGGCCATCTAAATCCATACACATTAATTAAGTTCTGGGTCTAAGGTAAATCGTAAATCCTAGTGTTGGTGAACTTGAATTCTAAATCAATATGTATTTATCAAATAGTAAATTGATATACACAACTACCAAGACGATATCAGTGTGATATGAAGACTTAATCTAACTTCAAATTACTGTAGGTAGTTTCACATGACTCGTGTGTTTGATGTTATATCAAACCCCTTCTCGCCTAAGCAAATTTATCGTGGATATTACCGATCAATATCCATAGTAAACTCGTTAAGACCATCCTATGTAATCAATTATGGATGAATATCGCCGCGATGTAGTAATTATCCTCAACAAGGTCGTCTAGATTACTTATTCACGGCGTCCAGGGTTAACTGAGCAATTCAAAGAAACCCGCAACAACCGGAAACTGCACGGGTATCATTTAACACCCGTAGTGCCTGTCGTGTTTTCAATGTGGAAAGCGAGAACCCACATCGACGTCTGAATATTTGATATTGCGTTCTAGACTAACCGACCCATTTTGAATTATTGCCGTCCGAGATATTTTAGAACGCATGAATTGATGGTTTACCCAGTGCGGTAACACGTTCATTTTGCGCTGACTTGCATTTCAAATTGTTCGTTCGAGGACGAATTATTGAAAATTAGTTGTATCGAACGATGTGGTGACAATTTCCTATTGGGGTAGTTCTGCGTTACATTTTATTGGAATTTATTGTTTGCGGAACAATTCGTTTTATCCCTATAAAAGCCTGGAAAATAAAGTAAAGGTCTACATAAAACTAATTTGATTAATAAAAAAAATAAAGGGTATTCTTGCAGTTTGGAATGAAATTATTTTCCTTCGGAAAATGTAAAGTTAAATAAAACGAAGGAAGCAGTAACAGTGCATTTAGTTTATTCGTTGACTTTATAGAAATTTTTCTATGTAATGAGTCCTGTCTTTACTGCATCATCAATTAATTTGATTACTCACTTAATCACGTAATCCCGTAATTGGATGAACGAACCGTGGTGTCTCTTATAATTTAGATCGATCTTGCCGAATTCATTGGGAAAAACCATTTGAATCATTTTTTTGTTAATTAAGTTGTGAACGGGACGACTTTCAAACTTCGTCAAGAGTCGAAGTTATTGGGTTATTAAGTTTACGCCGAACTTTTTATATCCGGAATCAATTTCATCGTTTTGAAATTGCAACTTAATGTCTGTAATAAAATTCATCCGATAATTTATTACCGCAACAAAACGAAAGTCGTCGAAAGAAGAAGATCTACGGTTTTCCACCCAAGCACGGACACCGATCTTCTTGTAAATCGTACAAAAAACCCTTATGAAGGTCCTTCGTTACGTCGCCGCCTCTTTGGTGGTATCATCCCATTGTCCAAGAGCATAATTTATTCAGGCTTGATTACTCATCCAGGTCGAATAGTGGCGGGTGGTTTCTCGGAGATTTCCGGCTTCCTCAGGCCACCCTTGACATGGGCAAGCCAGACGCTGAACGTGATTTATCAACGGTTTCAGCAGCCGGTTTTTGTCGCCTCAATTCTCGTGGCGTTAGTAACGGTGTTTTCTTGTAACTAGCGTAACCGAAACGCCCTTATCGTTACACGTACATTGCTAGTATTAGAGTATTCTGGTGTTTTACTCCAAATCCTAATAATAATAATAATAATTTATTTCATTCAATTGAAATATTATTTGTAACATATGTGGGAAGAACGTCCTAAAGAAACTGAGAAACTTCGCAAGAGAAAAAATAGCCTGCTACGTACCCAAGAAATATACGACAAAAATGTAGATATAAAGGCAAAGAATACATTTCAACAAAGGGTATTTTAGTACCAGAACTGAAATAAAACTTGGATGTAAGGAAACAGTTGTTGCTGAGGAAAATCTCAACATTTTCCAAAATTGCTGTCAGTTACATGACTGCTCATAATCAGCAGATTTTATTAAGGCTAATTGAAATATTATATCCAAGAAAGCGAAAATAATAAGAGAACAATCGAGAAGGAATTTTTCAATGTCCTCTGCCGCTTGAAGGTGGCAAATGAAAAGTCTGCAAACTTATGATATTAAATACACTTTGTATTAGAAAAGTGTGGTGGATATAACCATGAAAATTTATTATTTTGATTTCATAGGCTGAAAAAATTCCTATGCGTGGTTTTCGAATATGGTGATAATTCAACAGGATGAAATAAAAAAATAATAGATTATATCCTTATAACATTTGCAATAGCATCTTCCTAGATGCTATTGCAAATGTTTTGAGGAAAACATTTGCATTTGAAAATGTTTTGAGTTGCAACTTTGAGAAATAACTACTTAAAGAAACTTGCATTGCCCGAGTGCTCCAATCAATATCGTTCTATTCTATAAAGAACGTTTAGCTTAGCTACCTACAATTTCAAAATTTTTAATATAAAAATCATTGAAGGAAATTGCTTTATATGACATGAAGAACAAGGAGGAAGAGGCATTTGTGAAGTAGCTATATAAAAACAGACTTTTTATATACTTTCAATATCTTCCTTAATCAATAGAAAAGATTAGATCTTTTAATGGCTGTTGCGATGGACAAAATTTAAATAAGCATGTTGATGCGATGTGTATGTATGTTGTACAAAAATTTATGAAAATATTTATAAAGCATTGAATTTTCGTCTTTAACGTCTGGCCACAGTGACATGGAATGTGATTCCATGTACTCTGCCATTGCAACGGAATTCAAACCGGTTTGAAAAATATTATGACTAGGAAACTGGAAGAGTATAGCAGGTGGTGCTAGAAAGTGTTCACACAAATCATACAGGGTACAAGGTAGAGAGATGTAGCCGATGACCACATGACAATAAAGAAATTGGACACTGAAAACAAATTGGCACTCTTCCAGAAATTTATTTGGATACAGTTTAGATAGGAAATTTTATTTAAATTTAAAGTTAAGGAATCATTTAGATTTATTAATTCATTTATTGTTTAATTTATAATGTATATTTATAATGTTATATTGTTTAATTTATAATGGCGTCCGTCTCGGGGTATATAAGACGAGTGGCCTCGAGGTGTCCCTTATGGTAAAGAGCTATATCAACTGATCAACATCATAAGAAACATCAGAAGCTTATCTTATTTAATTTTAGTTTTCCTTTTCTTTAGGAGTCCTTATAAAGACTAAACAGATAACGTCTGCCGTCAAAATAACCAACATCCACCGTATCTGAAGTCATCCCGGCTCCTCCGCCATAGCACCGACGAAAATCGGCAAGCTCACACCCAAGAGGGACGTACCC
Organism: Onthophagus sagittarius; assembly: GCA_036711965.1. Taxonomy (NCBI): domain Eukaryota; kingdom Metazoa; phylum Arthropoda; class Insecta; order Coleoptera; family Scarabaeidae; genus Onthophagus; species Onthophagus sagittarius. The sequence continues at coordinate 68,693,366 of JASERS010000003.1, forward strand.
AAGGCCATCACTTACTTGATAATGACAGGTCAAGCCGAAGCAGCGCTCTTCATGAAACGCTAAAAAACCGCCCCGCAGCCGAAATCCCCGGCTGCTGATCCCATCATTACCTCCAACAAGTTCACGAACTTGGAGAAGGAAGCCGCCCCTGTCCAAATGGAGACTATCCAAGAAGCCAAGAGGTCCCCCGCCCATCGCAATCGCGACACGATCCATCAAATGAACAACACGTTTTGGAATGGGTGCGTGATCAACTACAACCACCACTGGGTTATCGAGCTGTTAAAAATTACCGAATTTAACTCCACACATACGCTCTGAGGAGTGAAAAGATGAAGAAAACGGTCATCAAGGCAGCTCTTGTTACCACCCCTGAGGAGATCGTCCAGGAATTCTAAGAACAAGGGGTAAAGGTAAGCAAATGTAACAAACTGAAAGGTAAGAGTGAATACAGCACATGGGAAAAGTCCGTCAGGTACAATGTAGGCGCATGTAAATTCATGTAGGTTACAAGTTCTAAGGTCATCCGATGACTCTATTTGTTAACGAATGTACAACGTGTTTGTAATAATTTTAAGTCGTTGCGCTCTGAGTAAGGTTTATTTTGTTATCATTGATTAACACGAACGTATAAGCCATTTACACATAACTTTAAATTTACCAACGTGATACCTGGGCTAGAAATTCAAGTTTCTTCCACATTGTAACTTCATTGACACCGTGCTAGAAGAAGGACATTTGCCCGAAACAGCTGTAGCTCTTAAATAATTAAAGATATTTCGTTCGGCGATGCCCGCACCGCCAACTATAAGGGATGCCCAATATTCTTTGCCTACATGGAAAGGATTCAGAAGAGGTAAGGTAACAAACAGGCTCCCCAAACACTAAAAGTCCATGCAACCTCCGCAACTACCTCCGTCGTCCCACCTGGACCAGTTACAACCGGCTTATCCTACAGCCAAGCAATAACCCAAAATATTCGCACCCCGATAACCCCTCAATCACCAACCCAATCTCAGAACCCAACAATTTCTAGACTCTCCAAAAACCGCAACCTAATCAATTCATTGTGCGATATCGATTTCCTAATCAAAATAACCATTGAAATCGCATCAGTCCTCCAAACAACCCAAGGCCGCTACAGCCAAGGCATGGCCCTTGTCCAAGTCCAAAGAAAGCACGTTCAATAGACGGACTTCGAACCTAATCTGTTGAACTGAAAGTTCAAGATGTGGAACTTGAATTCCTAACAAAATCCAAATTCCTAGATATAATCTGTATCCAAGAAACCCCAATCGACAATAACAGCCCTCCCATGCGTCCCGGCTACTACTTCTTTAACAAGGCCTAATCACCTACATCAAAAAACAGTATGTATTTTTATATACATATATCGTATACGTCTCGATCCCAACAAACCTTACAAAACACTGGCTGCCCAGCAATTCAAGTCCAATCAATCATCATTGTCAACATCTACAACGATCACAAATCCCTACTACATCTTGTAGAAATCCGGAACCTACTAGACTCCAATCTACACCTCGTCGGCGATTTTAACGCCAGGCACACCTCCTGGAAGAACACCACCAACAACACTAACGGTACTACTCTAAATACATTCCTCCTAAATCAGCCAAACGTTATCCTGCAGTTTCCTCGTTCCCAGACACATGTTCCCAACGCACCCTCCCACAACAGTACCACCGTAGACCTATTAACAACCAAAAAGGTAGCAACAACCGCCACCAAGGTCTTGCATGATCTACCCTTCACTATCCAATAATATCGTCTCTTAATGAACCGCATAAGCCTTCCAAATCCGCAGATTTGAAATGATTACGGAACTTGTTATTGCATCTAGAAGGCTGGAAATGCTTTCAACGGGCTTGGAATACTTCCAGAGGACTTGACACTGAACCTAGAAGCCATGAAATGCTTTCATAAAAATTAAATTGCTTCTAGAAGATTTGATATTGCATCCAGAAAAATTGATATTGCTACCTAGAATAACAGAAATGCTTCGAGAACATCTAAAATTCTTTTAGAATGATTAATATTCCTTGTAGAATAATTGACATTGCTGCCAAATAAGACTTGATGTTGCTTCCAGAAAACTTGATACTGCATCTACAAGACTTCAAATGCTTTCACCGTGCTTGGAATGCCTTCAGAAGATGTGAAATGCTTCCACATGAATTGAATTTCCTCTAGAAGACTGATATATAGAAGAATTGATATTGCTTCCAAAAGACTTAAAATACTTCTAGAAGATATAGGTTGAAAAGTTTAAAATATCCATTCTACTAATAATGATAAATATGATTAAATAAATAAAATTCTTTGTACTTTAACTGGTTTTATTTAAAAAAACCATTTATTAAAAATAAAACCAGTTAAAGTACAAAGAATTTTATTTATTTAATCATACTTCTAGAAGACTTGATACCGTAGTTAGAAGATTTGAAATGATGCTAGAAGACTTGAAATGTTTCTAAAAGACTTGATATTACATCTAAAAGACTTGAAATGCTTCCAACAGACTTGAAATGATTCCACTTGATACCATCTACCACCAGAAATGCATCTAGAAGACCTAAAATACTTCTAGATGTCTTGATAGAAGACTAGAAGTCATGATTAGAAGACTAGAAGACTTGAAATGCTTCCAGCAGACTTGATATTGCTTCCAGAAGACTTGATGTTGTATCTAGAAGAGTTGAAATGCTTCCATAAGACTTGATATTCCTTCTAAAATACTTGACATTGTTTCCAGGAGGCTTGAATTGCTTCCTAATGACATGACCCCGCAGCTAGAAGACTTGATATTGCATCTAGAAGATTTAATACTACCTCCAGAAGGCTTCTGATATGGTTCTAGGAGACTTGAAATGATTCCAGAAGACTTGATGGTGTGTCTAGAAGAATTAAAATGCTTCCAGAAAACTTGATATTCGTTATGGAAGACTTGAAATGCTTCCAGAAGACTTCACATTCTTTCTAGAAGACTTAATATTGCTTCAAGAAGTTTGGAAAAGTTTCCTGGAGACTTGATACCAATTCTAAAAGAATTAAAGCACCTCCAAAGCTTCGATATTGCCTCTAGAAGAGTTAGTATTTTTCAAAAGAATTAGAAATGCTTCTAAATGACTTGTTATTGATTTTGGAAGACTTAAAATTATTCCAGAAGGCTTGATACCGCTTTTAGAAGATTTGAAATGCTTCAAAAAAAGACTTGGTGTTACCGTTGAAATGTTAAATGGTTTCAGAAGAGCAAACATACCAAATTGTTAGTGGTTTATTTGGATTGAAGTTAATTTTTAATATTTAATTATAATGAGATCTTAATTAACTGCCACATTTGTAGGTTAGTTTTGTTATTATCTTTATATTTAAATTGTAATATTTTCAATTCCTTTAAAACTAAAGTTTCTCACTTTAGCGTCCCATATTGTTTACTCTTTAAACTTTGGCATAATGAGAAATGCATGAAACTAGGAACAAGTCTTGCTTCGTTTATGACCTTATAAATTATTTTTACTGCATAAAACAACCACTAATACATTATTATTAAAGGAAATGTATTCAACAGAAAAATATCTAAATGTAACATAAAATAATAATGAAGTTTGAGAAAGTTAAATTACTTTAAAGTTTTAAAACTTCCTACATATTTATTAAGAATCTCCTCTATAATTACTTTTAAAAAATGGTTATCCTAGTTATCGCTCCATAGTAGTCTTCTGATTTATTATTAATTGGTAGGAAACACTACAAAGAAATTACCGTATTATCTATTCCGTAATCCAAGATAATTCCTATCTTTGAAGCAATTTCTGTTGGTTCATAAAAAATTATTGAGGTGTTCAGATTCTATGTTAGTTTTGATGTTGTGTTTGGAATTTTGGCCTATTCCTCGCTCTCAGAATATAGTTACCATTCTGGACTTGTTTTACCTTTTTCACTTTTTGTTTATATTTTCTTTTGTCGCTCTTATGCATGAAAATTCTATTTTGTAACCATTGGCTGGTTTGGCCTACATATTGATCATCAATTTGACCACAAAAAAAAAATCAGTAGACGACACCTGATTTTAGCTGAGATTCTATGGTGTTTTTAACCCTAAGTAAAAGTAATTTTAAGTAAGTAATTTTTTAAGTAAAATAATATTCATAACAACCTATTTAAATTTTTTCACTTAGAGCATTTACGAAAGGAATTTTCTGATAGAAAAAGTTCGTAACCTCTAAATTCGTTGACAAAATCAAAGGTTTTCCTGATGTTATAATCAGTTTTGCTGCAAAATGCCAGACTGAAGATTTCTGCCATATACTCCGATAGATGAGAAGATGATGTGTTGACTTTGGGAAAAAAATTGATTTTGCCAACATTGAGCGTAATTAGTAAGTTTTTTAAATTCTATTTTATTTTTGTAGTCTTCGGTTTTTCGATGTTTCCCAAAGGAAGGTTAATAACCTTCCTTTGATTTGTGTATAATAGATCTGCATTGATTACCTTGAAAACTTGGTCAACGTTTAACATATCTTTTGCTTTATTCAGATAATCAGTTTTGTTCATCAACACAGTTGAAGCACCCTTATCAGCTTTAGTGACAACAATATCAGGATTATCAAAAATTATTTAATTATTTCGTAGGGTTAAAGACAACACTAAATCCCAACTAAAATCAGGCGTCATCTACTGCGTTTCGTGTGGTCAATGTAATGGTCAATATGTAGGCTTTCGTTGTTTTGGCCATTATTTCTAGTACATCCAGCTCTTTCTTCACAGCTTTTAAATGTTCATTGTACCATGATAATGAAGTCCTATCATTAAACCGAAGCTTCATCGGAAAGCATTCATTGAGATCAAGATCTGCTAAAATAGCATGATGGTCTGTTAGATGAGGATTTATGACTTGTAATAAACAAGTAGTCAATACATGTTTGTTAAGTAGTTGTTATGAGTTGGTTGAAAGACTTTTTGTTTTATGTCAAAAGATTCCATCAGATTTCTCAATTTTCTAGTTGTGTGGCTACTTCTTCTTTGATATCAAAATATTGAGAATATTACATTACTTACAAATTACATCACACGTCACTTTACATGACTTCTCTCAAAAAATTAAATTATCATATCTACACATTTTCTTAGAATACTCAAAACGATCAAAAGATTTTTTTATTTCTAATACTAAACAACTGTTTAGTTTTTAAGTAAATTTGTTTTAAAGAAAAATAATTCCATTTTTGATTTCTTTCCGAAGAGTCGTAACAAGAAAAGTGCCAAGTTTCAATGAAAACAGATTAAAGTTTTGCGGTTACATCCGCAAAACCATCTACGTCGATCCACCACCGACGACAGCAAATTTATCTTTTTTCTTCGGCGATTTCTGAACGGTTCGATGCGAAGTTTACGTTGACGTTTACAGAAAATACCCAACGGTGTGCGACTAATCCTATAACTGCACAACTTCCAATTACCTCTCGGTCCGTAGGGAGGGCTTTTTAATCTCGTTAAGAATTGAAATGTTAACTAACTCTACTCCATTCGTTCAACTAAAAAAAAGATGGATTTAATTATTTATTTAGAAAATTTTTTTTAAAAGGGATTCTGACACCGAGCTGGCAGTATGAAGTATATTCGGGCCCTTGACTCAAGGCTTTTTACATTTTTCATTAATTTCAGACTCTCATTAAGTCCATATCTTTCTCGGTTCAGTTCTTACACGAGGACGACGCCGCGAACTTTACACTAGGACTTCTAACCCTTGTTGCCGCAGATTTTCTCTTTTAATTCAATGATTGATGAGACCGGCAATTGCCTTAACGTTTTAATGAACTTTGCGAACACGTTTCTATCCCGAGATAAATTCTGAGAATGGATGGTGGTACTGAAATCCCAGGTTTTACTCTCTTTGGGAGGAGGGTTCCTCGGAATTAGGTGGACTACTTTTGCTTCAATGAACTTTTGCCGAAAGTAATGGATATTAGAATGGACCCAGATAAAAGGGCTTTAGAATAAATAAAGTTTGTTTTAAACTTTTCAAACGGCAGATTTTCAAGAATTTAAGTGCGAAAATGTCAAGGTTATACATGGTGTTTGTATAAGTCGTACTATAATCATCATCATAAATATTAGAGTAAAAATTATGATTCTTCAATGAGCTTTCAAAGCTAACAAATTGACACCATTATGTGTAATCTGTTAGTTTTAAAATCAGTTTTCTTCTGGAACTTCTGGATCAGAGGCATACACAGATGTAGAATATATGTTAATTTTTTTTGTGATTTGTAAAGGAAAATGTATTTTTCTCAGATTAGAACCATACATGAATATTTCAATTTATTTTTGAGATAAATTTGTAACATTCCATAAATCATCCTTAACCATATTTGAAAAATTGTAAAAAATCAAAAATTCTTGATATCTCGTTGAAATGTTTCGTTAATTATAAAGAAAAGTATGCACTTTCTTCACAATAAAATCATACTTGAGTACCTTGCTTTGTATTTAAGATATCAAGTTTTGAACTCAACCTAAATTTTTAGCATTTTATTTAATGTTTTCTTTATCATTTTTGCAAACATCGTATTCTTGATATATCTTGATGAAATTATATTAAATATCTCAATTCGTTTTTAAGATGATATCATGTTTTGAATTCTTACGATGTGTTAATGAAATGATGCCTGTTAGTAGAGAAAAACATGTACTTCTTAGTAGACAAAGCCGCATTTAAAAAACTTTATTCGTTTTTGAGAAATAAATTTTTAAATTCAACCGGAATTTTTATTAATTTACCAAGATAGTAATTTGCTCCAGTAGTTTTCAAAAAATCGTTAAAAATCGATTTCTTAAGATATGTTAATGAAATGATGGTTATTTATAGAGAAAAACATGTACTTTTTAATGATCAAAACCGCATTTAATAAACTCTAATGAGCAAAATCGTATTTAAGAAACTCTATCCGTTTTTGAGATATGACGTTTTGAAATCATTCGGAAAGTTTATTATTTTATGAAGGTAACAATTTTTTCCAATGGTTTTTAAAAATCACAAAAAATTGAATTCTTAAGATATGTTAATGAAATGATGGCTATTTATGGAGAAAAGCATGTACTTTTTAATGAGCAAAATCGTATTTAAGAAACTCTATCCGTTTTTGAGATATCAATTTTTGAAATCATTCGGAGCTTTTATTAATTTATGAGGATGATAATTTTCTCAAATGATTTTTAAAAAATCGTAAAAAATCGAATTTTTAAGATATGTTAATGAAATGATAGCTGTTTATGGAGAAAAACATGTACTTTTTAATGAGCAAAATCGTATTTAAGAATCTCTATCCGTTTTTGAGATATGAATTTTTGAAATCATTCGGAATTTTTATTAGATTATGAAGGTAACAACTTTTTTCAATGGTTTTAAAAAAATTAAGTTGTTAAGATATGATAATGAAATCATGGCTATTTATAGGAAAGAGTATGTACTTTTTCATGAACATAACCGCATTTAAGAAACTATTCGTTTTTGAGACATGAATTTTTGAAATCAATAGAATTTTTATTAATCTACAAAGATGATAATTTTCTCCACTTATTTTCAAAAAATCATAAAAGCCATTTCTTAAGATATGTTAATAAAATGACGGCTATTTTTAGAGAAAAATATGTACCTTTTCACGAGCAATACCGTATTTAAAAAGCTGTATCCGTTTTTGAGATATGAATTTTTGAAATCATTCGGAGCTTTTATTAATTTATGAGGATGATAATTTTCTCAAATGATTTTTAAAAAATCGTAAAAAATCGAATTCTTAAGATATGTTAATGAAATGATAGCTGTTTATGAAGAAAAGCATATACTTTTTAATGAGCAAAACCGCATCTAAATAACACTGTTTTTAAGATATGAATTTTTGAAATCATTCGGAACTTTTATTAGTTTATGAAGGTAACAACTTTTTCCAATGGTTTCTCTCGAACTGTTAAAATGTTAAAAACTTGGGTGTGATGATGGATTTTGCATTGTCCTGGCAGCCCTAGATTCAGTCTATCTGTAGGAAGGTCTATTTCTGTTTCTACTCCCTACGCAAGCTTGGTTGTTTCCTTCCACCTATTGTTCGTCGTAACCTCTGTTACTCTTTAATTCTTCCCCATTTGGACTATGCTGATACCGTATACTCAGACCTTTTGATTGGTCTTCGTAACAAATTGGAGAGGTTACAAAATAATTGTGTGCGCTTTATCTTCGACTTAAGAAAATATGAACATGTTACACCTTATCGTAATCACCTCGAAATGCTTACCGTTGAGAACCGTAGATCTTTCCGCATACTAACTACTTTATACAAGATTCTTTCCTCTCAGTCTCCAATCTATTTGTTCACTACATTGCAGTTCATGGCCTCTCGCGGTCTTTCTACTAGAGCACAGTCTGGTGTCTCACTCATGTTTCCGATTCATCGTACCGAAATATATCATGGGTCATACACAGTGCAAGCTATAACTCTCTGGAATAACTTACCCACTGAGTTGCGGGAAGCCCGCAGTTTTTCTGTATTCAGAGCATCGCTTAGAGATCGCCTATTGTCACAACAGTTATCTCAGACTGTTCCCTGATTTAATCTACCTTTTCTCTTTCCGTTCTCAGCTGGCAGCTTTATTTCTTCTTCTCCAATCATTTTTTGCTTAATTCGAGTCTCTTTCCTTCTTGTTCTTGCGTATTCTTTTTCTGATACTTAATGTATAAAGTTATTATTTTTTTAACTTATATTCGCCATATCAATTTTTTTTTAACATACATTGCTGATTGGGTCGTTTTGAAAACATCGCCTCTGGCGATAAATCGATCTATTGTTAACCTTGTATCAATGTTAAGAAATGATGTGTACATTTTTTTTTCTTTTATTGTATATCTTGGTGGCAATAAATTGTATTATTATTGTATTATTACATCTAATACTATAAAGTTTCGGTTTGCCGTGCGTCTTCAAAACCTAAATCTTTCTATTATTAAGTCTAGTGCTAGTTCTAGTTTTAATTGCCATTCAGTGTGTTATCCACTCAGAAATTATTGTATACTTGTATAAAACTAAAATTAGAACTAATAATAGACTAATGCCCGGTTTCTAGAAAGTTATAGTATTGAGTAGATATCGGAGCGACAGTTATTGGATCGATATCTTTTATCGAGTCGATATCGCCTCGATATTGGTGTTCTGGTAGGAACTAATCGACTTATATTGCACACAACGGTATTTCTAACGGTTTTTGACAGTTTCTATTCATCAAATTCAACGTGAACATTTATGGCTATCTCAAGTTAATTAAAAATCACCAAAAATCGAATTCTTGAGATATTTTAATGATACATTCAAAATAGAGACAAGTGTGTATTTTGTCATGCTGAGAATCAAATTAGAAAATCTTTATTGGTTCTTGAGATGTAGATTATTTAAGTTAACCAAATTTTTCATGATTTTTTGAAATTAATGATCTTGTTTTAAAAAATCACAAAAAATCGAATTTTTAACATATCTTAATGAATTATTTATGATTTATAGAGGAACGTGTCTATTTTCTCGTGATGAAAGCGGATCTTGAAAATATTTATTCGTTTTTGAGATATAAATCAGTAAATTCAACGCGAACATTTATGGCTATCTGAAGTTAATTAAAAATCACCAAAAATTGAATTCTTGAGATATTTTAATGATACATTCAAAATTTATAGAGACAAGTGTCTATTTTGTCATGCTGAGAATCAAATTAGAAAATTTTTATTCGTTCTTCAAATACAGATTATTTAAGTTAACCAATTTTTTTATGATTTTTTGAAATTAATAATCTTGTTTTAAAAAATCAGAAAAATCGAGTTTTTAAGATATCTTAATGAATTATTCATGATTTATAGAGGAACTTGTCTATTTTCTCGTGATGAAAGCGGATCTTGAAAATATTTATTCGTTTTTGAGATATAAATCAGTAAATTCAACGTGAACACTTATGGCTATCTGAAGTTAATTAAAAATCACCAAAAATTAAATTCTTGAGATATTTTAATGATACATTCAAAATTTATAGAGACAAGTGTCTATTTTGTCATGCTGAGAATCAAATTAGAAAATATTTATTCGTTTTTGAGATATAAATCATTAAATTCAACGTGAACATTTATGGCTATCTCAAGTTAATTAAAAATCACCAAAAATCGAATTCTTGAGATATTTTAATGATACATTCAAAATTTATAGAGACAAGTGTCTATTTTGTCATGCTGAGAATCAAATTAGAAAATATTTATTCGTTTTTGAGATATAAATCATTAAATTCAACGTGAACATTTATGGCTATCTCAAGTTAATTAAAAATCACCAAAAATCGAATTCTTGAGATATTTTAATGATACATTCAAAATTTATAGAGACAAGTGTCTATTTTGTCATGCTGAGAATCAAATTAGAAAATCTGTATTCGTTCTTGAGATACAAATTATTTAAGTTAACCAAATTTTTTATGATTTTTTGAAATTAATGATCTTGTTTAAAAAAATCACGAAAAATCAAATTTTCAAGATATCTTAATGAATTATTCATGATTTATAGAGGAACGTGTCTATTTTCTCGTGATGAAAGCGGATCTTGAAAATATTTATTCGTTTTTGAGATATAAATCATTAAATTCAACGTGAACATTTATAGCTATCTCAAGTTAATTAAAAATCACCAAAAATCGAATTCTTGAGATATTTTAATGATACATTCAAAATTTATAGAGACAAGTGTCTATTTTGTCATGCTGAGAATCAAATTAGAAAATCTGTATTCGTTCTTGAGATACAAATTATTTAAGTTAACCAAATTTTTTATGATTTTTTGAAATTAATGATCTTGTTTAAAAAAATCACGAAAAATCAAATTTTCAAGATATCTTAATGAATTATTCATGATTTATAGAGGAACGTGTCTATTTTCTCGTGATGAAAGCGGATCTTGAAAATATTTATTCGTTTTTGAGATATAAATCATTAAATTCAACGTGAACATTTATGGCTATCTCAAGTTAATTAAAAATCACCAAAAATCGAATTCTTGAGATATTTTAATGATACATTCAAAATTTATAGAGACAAGTGTCTATTTTGTCATGCTGAGAATCAAATTAGAAAATCTGTATTCGTTCTTGAGATACAAATTATTTAAGTTAACCAAATTTTTTATGATTTTTTGAAATTAATGATCTTGTTTAAAAAAATCACGAAAAATCAAATTTTCAAGATATCTTAATGAATTATTCATGATTTATAGAGGAACGTGTCTATTTTCTCGTGATGAAAGCGGATCTTGAAAATATTTATTCGTTTTTGAGATATAAATCATTAAATTCAACGTGAACATTTATGGCTATCTCAAGTTAATTAAAAATCACCAAAAATCGAATTCTTGAAATATTTTAATGATACATTCAAAATTTATAGACACAAGAGTCTATTTTGTCATGCTGAGAATCAAATTAGAAAATCTTTATTCGTTCTTGAAATACAGATTATTAAAGTTAACCAAATTATTTATGATTTTTTGAAATTAATGATCTTGTTTTAAAAAATCACGAAAAATCAAATTTTTAAGATATCTTAATGAATTACTCATGATTTATAGACGAACGTGTCTATTTTCTCGTGATGAAAGCGGATCTTGAAAATATTTATTCGTTCTTGAGATATAAATCATTAAATTCAACGTGAACATTTATGGCTATCTCAAGTTAATTAAAAATCACCAAAAATCGAATTCTTGAGATATTTTAATGATACATTCAAAATTTATAGAGACAAGTGTCTATTTTGTCATGCTGAGAATTAAATTAGAAAGAATAAAAAATTAAATTAGAATAAATATTTTCAAGATCCGCTCTCATCACGAGAAAATAGACACTTTCCTTTATAAATCATGAATGATTTATTAAGATATTTTAAACATTTGATTTTTCGTGACTATTTAAAACAAGATTATTAATTTCAAAAAATCATAAAAAATTTGGTTAACTTAAATAATCTGTATCTCAAGAACAAATAAATATTCTCAAATTGGTTCTTAGCATGATAAAATAGACACTTTCCTCTATAAATTTTGAATGTATCATTAAAATATCTCAAGAATTCGATTTTTGGTGATTTTTAATTAACTTCAGATAGCCATAAATGTTCACGTTGAATTTAGTGATTTATATCTCAAAAACGAATAAATATTTTCAGGATCCGCTTTCATCACGAGAAAATAGACACTTTCCTCTATAAATCATGAATTAAGATGTCTTAAGAATTCCATTTTTCGTGGTTTCTTAAAACAAAACTATTAATTTCAAAAAATCATAAAAAATAGGTTAACTTGAATAATCTTTATCTCAAAAATGAATAAAGATTTTCTAGTTCGGATCTCACCATTATAAAATAGACAAAATAGCTATTATTATAATGGATGATGAATCATTATGAGTTTGGTTAATGTCTGCAATTTTTAGAATATGGGTATTTCTTCCCTTGTTAGAAAGCAATCAAAAAGCAGAAGTCCTCTCACAGATAGTTCTAGTTTTCGAGTAATACATGGAAACGTAGAGTAATTAATAAAATCCCCAAAAATTTCTTCAATTCAAATAACGGGATTCAATAATATTTTCCCCAATTCGTTCTTCAAATATGGCAACATTTCCAATGCAGATATTGTATAAAACTACACATACAGAAATCGATGGTAATATCGTCCTACGTTTTAATCGCATTCTCATCGATAGGCAAGGAAATCTCCTTTTTAAAAATTTCAAAATAATGTACAATGTTTAATTACCTAAATATTTATGTAAATATAAATTAGAAAATAAAAACTATCACTTTTGACATACGTCATTGTCGTTAAACATACTTATCGAGTCGATATAGGTACTTGTTGCATGCGATATAGTCATCGGTTCGATATCGGTCCGATATCTCTTTTTGGCTCTTTCAGAAACCCAGTTGACGGATATCGCTCGAGTCTCAATAGCATAATATCGGTTCGATATCGACATGTGAATACGTACGAGAAACCGGCCAATAGTACTAGAATGTTTCGGTTTAGACATGCTTCTTCAGACAAACTTCAGATTCAAACTCTACCTTTGACATCATAATACTTTTCTTTGATGGGTAAGATACGCACTGTTTGAGTATTTACGCTAGACCGAGGGAAATACCCGTATAAATACTCAATATAAGTATAAATACCTACCCACCAGGTATTTACCTCTCGCTCATCACTAATCATGAGTTCAGCTGCTGATATTGTCGACCGCAATCCATTAAAGTTTTTCTATTATACGTATGTTTTTAGTACTTTTTAGTACGAATTACTGCATAAAGTAATTCCCCTTCGTTTCTTATGCTCGAAATCGCTATGTTGATTACTTTTATACAAAATAATTCACAACATTAATAAATCATCTTCTCTTATATCACTGATTAATTTTCATATCTGGCTAAAGATCATTTTGTTTTAATTTTCTTACCATAACTTTCAAAAAGATGTCCCCGTATAATGCGTTAATTAGCGCCGGGGAGTGATTTATCTAATCATTAAACCACGCATTGTAATTAGTTAATGACAGATATTAAAATTATGGGGCAAGTCTTACGATGTAATGTATAACCTCGTTTCACACTAAAATTGGCTATATAACACGGTTTGCGAATCCCACAACATTTGTCGCACATATACCGGGTAGTTAACAACGTGTAAATGAGATTATTTTATACTGCAGCAAGCATTTATTAAGCTAGATTAAACGAGTAAAACGAGCGAGATCTCATACATTTACTCCGACAAGTTTTAAAAGTTGGCGGTAAAGTTACTTCGGCGGCATGCATCCATTTTGCGAAGTTTAAGTTTGCGCAAGTTATGCAACACAACAAGGAAATTTTTACCGTCCTCAAAGTTTCTCCTTGCTGAACTCGGAATTTATAGCTGCAAGGATTTATGATTTGATAAGCTAAATGTTAGGTACTAATAAAATTCAACTTTACAAGAAGTGTATGTATAGAAGTAAAATGTTTATATTTGGGTTCTTTCACTTAATCCTTATAAGTGACAAGAAACTCTACCCTACCTGAAGATTATCTGGGCTCTTAGCGGTGACGGCAAAGAGATGAGGGTTGGGTGGAGGGGTGATTCGGAGACAGGTCCCCAAAGCTCTGGTCTCTGCAGGGCTGACGTCGAAGTTGAATCCGCCAGAAGGGTGAATGTATGCCAATGTGCCTGCAGGAGCAAACCCCTTAGAGCTTGTACCATTTCGCGTCCCGTCGGCGCCAGGTGGACTTCTAGCGGGTTTAAGTCCTGTAAAAGATCGAGCCGTTAGGAGGCACTCGTACACTTATACGACTAAAGTTTCGCAGTTTATAACGCGAAACCCGCAATATACGAGGAACATTTTACATTGTTTTATCGCGCTATAAATGCAAATACATTCTAAAATTTAAACAAGTCACGCTTGGATATAGCGAAATTCAAAAACGTACATAAACTATTTAATAGTACAGTTTACGACCTTTGATCATAACCGCAAGGTTCAAAGTTCCTACAAAGCACGAGAACATTCTGTATTACGTACACGATAGAATGAACACCCCATGTGAATACGGTGCTTAAATTTCCGGTATGAAATAATTAATTTCGTACAAACGTCAACCGTTAAACGCAAGCGGAGAGCACACAGATATTCGCTTTGTGTTCGCCAGGTTCGTGTTTTCATTTCGATTGATGTACTGAAAATTGCTGACTTGAAATAAGGCTACTTTTTTAGGTGTTAAACCCCATCAACACTGTTGTAATTACAACATCAATTTGCTGTCTTTGTCAATGTGGCTGTCTTTAAATGCGCAAAGGTAAATCCGAATGATTCCAGTTCTTGGTTTACAGCTAGTTGAGGGAAGATTCCAGTTCTTATTGTTAGAGGTAGAAAGACGTAGCCAAATGCTGAAAGCCTCAAGCGTCATCGTTTTTTGTTTTTCTCCTAGAGGCCAAAATTGAAAAAAGCTGTAATACCAGGAAGTGCAATTATCTTGGTTATTATTATAGGAGGAATATTATAACTAAAACATCATATTATTTTTTGGAGAGAATTTATTCGATGTCTGTTTTCATAAACATTTCCAACTCCGCCATCTAACGTAATTTAATGTACATATTAACATTAAAAATAGTACAATTAGGTGGTCAACTTAAGTATTTTCGATAACTTTACAGATCAAAAAATGAAAAGATTTTTTTCCTTGTTGTTGGGGATCTTTCTAACGAAAAATTCTTTAAGGAATTCAAAAATTTCCTAAAAATTATTAAAAAGTCATTGGTGTAGATGTTACTTGTTAACGAATGAAAAAATCTTTATTTTTCGTGCTGTTTGGGATCTTATTACAAAATTGAATGTATATGGACAATGCCATGTGATAGAATAGAAATAAAAAGAACCTTTTTGGCCCAAAATTCGTTAAGGAATTCAAAAATGTTCTCAAAATTATTAAAAAGTTAACGTTCGTTTAACGAATAAAAATATGTTTATTTTCCATTATTTTGAGGATGTTATTACAAATTCATTTGTGTCTTGAGAATGGTTCGTTATAAAATAAAAATAATCTTGTTGATGTCAAATTCTCTAAGGAATTCAAAAATTTTCTTAAAATTGTCAACAAGCCATTGTCGCAGACGTCACAGGAAAAAGAATGAAAAGATCTTTGTTTTTCGCTGTTTTTGATGATCTTATTAAAGATTGGTCTATATCGCGAAAATGCTTTGTGTTTTTTTCTTCTCTTTTTTGAATTCAAAAATGTTATCAAAATTATTAAAAAGTTATTGGCGTAGATGTTACATTTTAACGAATGAAAATATGTTTATTTTCCATTATTTTGAGGATGTTATTACAAATTCATTTGTGTCTTGAGAACGGTTCGTTATAAAATAAAAATAATCTTGTTGATGTCAAATTCTCTAAGGAATTCAAAAATGTTCTTAAAATTATCAACAAGCCATTGCCGCAGACGTCACAGGAATAAGAATGAAAAGATCTTTGTTTTTCGCTGTTTTTGATGATCTTATTAAAAATTGGTCTATATCGCGAGAATGCTTTGTGTTTTTCTCTTCTCTTTTTTGAATTCAAAAATGTTCTCAAAATTATTAAAAAGTTATTGGCGTAGATGTTACATTTTAACGAATGAAAATATGTTTATTTTCAATTACTTTCAGGATGTTATTACAAATTCATTTGTGTCTTGAGAATGGTTCGTTATAAAATAAAAATAATCTTGTTGATGTCAAATTCTCTAAGGAATTCAAAAATGTTCTTAAAATTATCAACAAGCCATTGCCGCAGACGTCACAGGAAAAAGAATGAAAAGATCTTTATTTTTCGCTGTTTTTGATGATCTTATTAAAAATTGGTCTATATCGCGAGAATGCTTTGTGTTTTTCTCTTCTCTTTTTTGAATTCAAAAATGTTCTCAAAATTATTAAAAAGTTATTGGCGTAGATGTTACATTTTAACGAATGAAAATATGTTTATTTTCAATTATTTTGAGGATGTTATTACAAATTCATTTGCGTCTTGAGAATGGTTCGTTATAAAATAAAAATAATCTTGTTGATGTCAAATTCTCAAAGGAATTCAAAAATGTTCTTAAAATTATCAACAAGCCATTGCCGCAGACGTCACAGGAAAAAGAATGAAAAGATCTTTGTTTTTCGCTGTTTTTGATGATCTTATTAAAAATTGGTCTATATCGCGAGAATGCTTTGTGTTTTTCTCTTCTCTTTTTTGAATTCAAAAATGTTCTCAAAATTATTAAAAAGTTATTGGCGTAGATGTTACATTTTAACGAATGAAAATATGTTTATTTTCAATTATTTTGAGGATGTTATTACAAATTCATTTGTGTCTTGAGAATGGTTCGTTATAAAATAAAAATAATCTTGTTGATGTCAAATTCTCTAAGGAATTCAAAGATGTACTTAAAATTATCAACAAGCCATTGCCGCAGACGTCACAGGAAAAAGAATGAAAAGATCTTTGTTTTTCGCTGTTTTTGATGATCTTATTAAAAATCGGTCTATATCGCGAGAATGCTTTGTGTTTTTCTCTTCTCTTTTTTGAATTCAAAAATGTTCTCAAAATTATTAAAAAGTTATTGGCGTAGATGTTACATTTTAACGAATGAAAATATGTTTATCTTCAATTATTTTGAGGATGTTATTACAAATTCATTTGTGTCTTGAGAATGGTTCGTTATAAAATAAAAATAATCTTGTTGATGTCAAATTCTCTAAGGAATTCAAAGATGTACTTAAAATTATCAACAAGCCATTGCCGCAGACGTCACAGGAAAAAGAATGAAAAGATTTTGTTTTTCGCTGTTTTTGATGATCTTATTAAAAATCGGTCTATATCGCGAGAATGCTTTGTGTTTTTCTCTTCTCTTTTTTGAATTCAAAAATGTTCTCAAAATTATTAAAAAGTTATTGGCGTAGATGTTACATTTTAACGAATGAAAATATGTTTATTTTTAATTATTTTGAGGATGTTATTACAAATTCATTTGTGTCTTGAGAATGGTTCGTTATAATATAAAAATAATCTTGTTGATGTCAAATTCTCTAAGGAATTCAAAAATATACTTAAAATTATCAACAAGCCATTGCCGCAGACGTCGCAGGAAAAAGAATGAAAAGATCTTTGTTTTTCCCTGTTTTTGATGATCTTATTAAAAATTGGTCTATATCGCGAGAATGCTTTGTGTTTTTCTCTTCTCTTTTTTGAATTCAAAAATGTTCTCAAAATTATTAACAAGTTATTGGCGTAGATGTTACATTTTAACGAACGAAAATATGTTTATTTTCAATTATTTTGAGGATGTTATTACAAATTCATTTGTGTCTTGAGAATGGTTCGTTATAATATAAAAATAATCTTGTTGATGTCAAATTCTCAAAGGAATTCAAAAATTTTCTTAAAATTATCAGCAAGCCATTGCCGCAGACGTCACAGGAAAAAGAATGAAAAGATCTTTGTTTTTCGCTGTTTTTGAAGATCTTATTAAAAATTGGTCTATATCGCGAGAATGCTTTGTATTTTTCTCTTCTCTTTTTTGAATTCAAAAATGTTCTCAAAATTATTAAAAAGTTATTGGCGTAGATGTTACATTTTAACGAATGAAAATATGTATATTTTCAACTATTTTGAGGATGTTATTACAAATTCATTTGTGTCTTGAGAATGGTTCGTTATAATATAAAAATAATCTTGTTGATGTCACATTCTCTAAGGAATTCAAAAATGTACTTAAAATTATCAACAAGCCATTGCCGCAGACGTCACAGGAAAAAGAATGAAAAGATTTTGTTTTTCGCTGTTTTTGATGATCTTATTAAAAATTGGTCTATATCGCGAGAATGCTTTGTGTTTTTCTCTTTTTTTTTTGAATTCAAAAATGTTCTCAAAATTATTAAAAAGTTATTGGCGTAGATGTTACATTTTAACGAATGAAAATATGTTTATTTTCAATTATTTTGAGGATGTTATTACAAATTCATTTGTGTCTTGAGAATGGTTCGTTATAAAATAAAAATAATCTTGTTGATGTCAAATTCTCTAAGGAATTCAAAAATTTTCTTAAAATTATCAACAAGCCATTGCCGCAGACGTCACAGGAAAAAGAATGAAAAGATCTTTGTTTTTCGCTGTTTTTGATGATCTTATTAAAAATTGGTCTATATCGCGAGAATGCTTTGTGTTTTTCTCTTCTCTTTTTTGAATTCAAAAATGTTCTCAAAATTATTAAAAAGTTATTGGCGTAGATGTTACATTTTAACGAATGAAAATATGTTTATTTTCAATTATTTTGAGGATGTTATTACAAATTCATTTGTGTCTTGAGAATGGTTCGTTATAAAATAAAAATAATCTTGTTGATGTCAAATTCTCTAAGGAATTCAAAAATTTTCTTAAAATTATCAACAAGCCATTGCCGCAGACGTCACAGGAAAAAGAATGAAAAGATCTTTGTTTTTCGCTGTTTTTGATGATCTTATTAAAAATTGGTCTATATCGCGAGAATGCTTTGTGTTTTTCTCTTCTCTTTTTTGAATTCAAAAATGTTTTAAAAATTATTAAAAAGTTATTGGCATAGATGTTACATTTTAACGAATGAAAATATGTTTATTTTCAATTATTTTGAGGATGTTATTACAAATTCATTTGTGTCTTGAGAATGGTTCGTTATAAAATAAAAATAATCTTGTTGATGTCAAATTCTCTAAGGAATTCAAAAATGTACTTAAAATTATCAACAAGCCATTGCCGCAGACGTCACAGGAAAAAGAATGAAAAGATCTTTGTTTTTCGCTGTTTTTGATGATCTTATTAAAAATTGGTCTATATCGCGAAAATGCTTCGTGTTTTTCTCTTCTCTTTTTTGAATTCAAAAATGTTCTCAAAATTATTAAAAAGTTATTGGCGTAGTTGTTACATTTTAACGAATGAAAATATGTTTATTTTCAATTATTTTGAGGATGTTATTACAAATTCATTTGTGTCTTGAGAATGCTTCGTTATAAAATAAAAATAATCTTGTTGATGTCAAATTCTTTAAGGAATTCAAAAATGTTCTTAAAATTATCAACAAGCCATTGCCGCAGACGTCACAGGAAAAAGAATGAAAAGATCTTTGTTTTTCGCTGTTTTTGATGATCTTATTAAAAATTGATCTATATCGCGAGAATGCTTCGTGTTTTTCTCTTCTCTTTTTTGAATTCAAAAATGTTCTCAAAATTATTAAAAATTTATTGGCGTAGATGTTACATTTTAACGAATGAAAATATGTTTATTTTCAATTATTTTGAGGATGTTATTACAAATTCATTTGTGTCTTGAGAATGGTTCGTTATAAAATAAAAATAATCTTGTTGATGTCAAATTCTTTAAGGAATTCAAAAATGTTCTTAAAATTATCAACAAGCCATTGCCGCAGACGTCACAGGAAAAAGAATGAAAAGATCTTTGTTTTTCGCTGTTTTTGATGATCTTATTAAAAATTGATCTATATCGCGAGAATGCTTCGTGTTTTTCTCTTCTCTTTTTTGAATTCAAAAATGTTCTCAAAATTATTAAAAATTTATTGGCGTAGATGTTACATTTTAACGAATGAAAATATGTTTATTTTCAATTATTTTGAGGATGTTATTACAAATTCATTTGTGTCTTGAGAATGGTTCGTTATAAAATAAAAATAATCTTGTTGATGTCAAATTCTTTAAGGAATTCAAAAATGTTCTTAAAATTATCAACAAGCCATTGCCGCAGACGTCACAGGAAAAAGAATGAAAAGATCTTTGTTTTTCGCTGTTTTTGATGATCTTATTAAAAATTGATCTATATCGCGAGAATGCTTCGTGTTTTTCTCTTCTCTTTTTTGAATTCAAAAATGTTCTCAAAATTATTAAAAATTTATTGGCGTAGATGTTACATTTTAACGAATGAAAATATGTTTATTTTTAATTATTTTGAGGATGTTATTACAAATTCATTTGTGTCTTGAGAATGGTTCGTTATAAAATAAAAATAATCTTGTTGATGTCAAATTCTCTAAGGAATTCAAAAATTATCTTAAAATTATCAACAAACCATTGCCGCAGACGTCACAGGGAAAAAAATGAAAAGATCTTTGTTTTTCGCTGTTTTTGATGATCTTATTAAAAATTGGTCTATATCGCGAGAATGCTTTGTGTCTTTCTCTTCTCTTTTTTAAATTCAAAAATGTTCTCAAAATTATTAAAAAGTTATTGGCGTAGATGTTACATTTTAACGAACGAAAATATGTTTATTTTCAATTATTTTGAGGATGTTATTACAAATTCATTTGTGTCTTGAGAATGGTTCGATTTAAAATAAAAATAATCTTGTTGATGTCAAATTCTCTAAGGAATTCAAAAATGTACTTAAAATTATCAACAAGCCATTGCCGCAGACGTCGCAGGAAAAAGAATGAAAAGATCTTTGTTTTTCCCTGTTTTTGATGATCTTATTAAAAATTGGTCTATATCGCGAGAATGCTTTGTGTTTTTCTCTTCTCTTTTTTGAATTCAAAAATGTTCTCAAAATTATTAAAAAGTTATTGGCGTAGATGTTACATTTTAACGAATGAAAATATGTTTATTTTTAATTATTTTGAGGATGTTATTACAAATTCATTTGTGTCTTGAGAATGGTTCGTTATAATATAAAAATAATCTTGTTGATGTCAAATTATCTAAGGAATTCAAAAATTTTCTTAAAATTATCAACAAGCCATTGCCGCAGACGTCACAGGAAAAAGAATGAAAAGATCTTTGTTTTTCGCTGTTTTTGATGATCTTATTAAAAATTGGTCTATATCGCGAGAATGCTTTGTGTTTTTCTCTTCTCTTTTTTGAATTCAAAAATGTTCTCAAAATTATTAAAAAGTTATTGGCGTGGATGTTACATTTTAACGAATGAAAATATGTTTATTTTCAATTATTTTGAGGATGTTATTACAAATTCATTTGTGTCTTGAGAATGGTTCGTTATAAAATAAAAATAATCTTGTTGATGTCAAATTCTCTAAGGAATTCAAAAATGTTCTTAAAATTATCAACAAGCCATTGCCGCAGACGTCACAGGAAAAAGAATGAAAAGATCTTTGTTTTTCGCTGTTTTTGATGATCTTATTAAAAATTGGTCTATATCGCGAAAATGCTTTGTGTTTTTCTCTTCTCTTTTTTGAATTCAAAAATGTTCTCAAAATTATTAAAAAGTTATTGGCGTAGATGTTACATTTTAACGAATGAAAATATGTTTATTTTCAATTATTTTGAGGATGTTATTACAAATTCATTTGTGTCTTGAGAATGGTTCGTTATAAAATAAAAATAATCTTGTTGATGTCAAATTCTCTAAGGAATTCGAAAATGTACTTAAAATGGTCAACAGGCCATTGCCGCAGACGTCACAGGAAAAAGAATGAAAAGATCTTTGTTTTTCGCTGTTTTTGATGATCTTATTAAAAATTGGTCTATATCGCGAGAATGCTTTGTGTTTTTCTCTTCTCTTTTTTGAATTCAAAAATGTTCTCAAAATTATTAAAAAGTTATTGGCGTAGATGTTACATTTTAACGAATGAAAATATGTTTATTTTCAATTATTTTGAGGATGTTATTACAAATTCATTTGTGTCTTGAGAATGGTTCGTTATAAAATAAAAATAATCTTGTTGATGTCAAATTCCCTAAGGAATTCAAAAATTTTCTTAAAATTATCAACAAGCCATTGCCGCAGACGTCACAGGAAAAAGAATGAAAAGATCTTTGTTTTTCGCTGTTTTTGATGATCTTATTAAAAATTGGTCTACATCGCGAGAATGCTGTGTGTTTTTCTCGTCTCTTTTTTGAATTCAAAAATGTTCTCAAAATTATTAAAAAGTTATTGGCGTAGATTTTACATTTTAACGAATGAAAATATGTTTATTTTCAATTATTTTGAGGATGTTATTACAAATTCATTTGTGTCTTGAGAATGGTTCGTTATAAAATAAAAATAATCTTGTTGATGTCAAATTCTCTAAGGAATTCGAAAATGTACTTAAAATGGTCAACAGGCCATTGCCGCAGACGTCACAGGAAAAAGAATGAAAAGATCTTTGTTTTTCGCTGTTTTTGATGATCTTATTAAAAATTGGTCTATATCGCGAGAATGCTGTGTGTTTTTCTCGTCTCTTTTTTGAATTCAAAAATGTTCTCAAAATTATTAAAAAGTTATTGGCGTAGATTTTACATTTTAACGAATGAAAATATGTTTATTTTCAATTATTTTGAGGATGTTATTACAAATTCATTTGTGTCTTGAGAATGGTTCGTTATAAAATAAAAATAATCTTGTTGATGTCAAATTCTCTAAGGAATTCGAAAATGTACTTAAAATTATCAACAAGCCATTGCCGCAGACGTCACAGGGAAAAGAATGAAAAGATCTTTGTTTTTCGCTGTTTTTGATGATCTTATTAAAAATTGGTCTATATCGCGAGAATACTTTGTGTTCTTCTCTTCTCTTTTTTGAATTCAAAAATGTTCTCAAAATTATTAAAAAGTTATTGGCGTAGATGTTACATTTGAACGAATGAAAATATGTTTATTTTCCATTATTTTGAGGATGTTATTACAAATTCATTTGTGTCTTGAGAATGGTTCGTTATAATATAAAAATAATCTTGTTGATGTCAAATTCTCTAAGGAATTCAAAAATGTACTTAAAATTATCAACAAGCCATTGCCGCAGACGTCACAGGAAAAAGAATGAAAAGATTTTGTTTTTCGCTGTTTTTGATGATCTTATTAAAAATTGGTCTATATCGCGAGAATGCTTTGTGTTCTTCTCTTCTCTTTTTTGAATTCAAAAATGTTCTCAAAATTATTAAAAAGTTATTGGCGTAGATGTTACATTTTAACGAACGAAAATATGTTTATTTTCAATTATTTTGAGGATGTTATTACAAATTCATTTGTGTCTTGAGAATGGTTCGTTATAAAATAAAAATAATCTTGTTGATGTCAAATTCTCTAAGGAATTCAAAAATGTTCTTAAAATTATCAAACAAGCCATTGCCGCAGACGTCACAGAAAAAAGAATGACAATATCTTTGTTTTTCGCTGTTTTTGATGATCTTATTAAAAATTGGTCTATATCGCGAGAATGCTTTGTGTTTTTCTCTTCTCTTCTTTGAATTCAAAAATGTTCTCAAAATTATTAAAAAGTTATTGGCGTAGATGTTACATTTTAACGAATGAAAATATGTTTATTTTCAATTATTTTGAGGATGTTATTACAAATTCATTTGTGTCTTGAGAATGGTTCGTTATAAAATAAAAATAATCTTGTTGATGTCAAATTCTCTAAGGAATGCAAAAATGTTCTCAAAATTATTAAAAAGTTATTGGCGTAGATGTTACATTTTAACGAATGAAAATATGTTTATTTTCAATTATTTTGAGGATGTTATTACAAATTCATTTGTGTCTTGAGAATGGTTCGTTATAAAATAAAAATAATCTTGTTGATGTCAAATTCTCTAAGGAATTCAAAAATGTTCTTAAAATTATCAAACAAGCCATTGCCGCAGACGTCACAGAAAAAAGAATGACAATATCTTTGTTTTTCGCTGTTTTTGATGATCTTATTAAAAATTGGTCTATATCGCGAGAATGCTTTGTGTTTTTCTCTTCTCTTCTTTGAATTCAAAAATGTTCTCAAAATTATTAAAAAGTTATTGGCGTAGATGTTACATTTTAACGAATGAAAATATGTTTATTTTCAATTATTTTGAGGATGTTATTACAAATTCATTTGTGTCTTGAGAATGGTTCGTTATAAAATAAAAATAATCTTGTTGATGTCAAATTCTCTAAGGAATGCAAAAATGTTCTCAAAATTATTAAAAAGTTATTGGCGTAGATGTTACATTTTAACGAATGAAAATATGTTTATTT
The DNA here is from genome assembly GCA_036711965.1 of Onthophagus sagittarius. Classification (NCBI taxonomy): domain Eukaryota; kingdom Metazoa; phylum Arthropoda; class Insecta; order Coleoptera; family Scarabaeidae; genus Onthophagus; species Onthophagus sagittarius. The sequence goes on from JASERS010000003.1 coordinate 68,717,941, forward strand.
TCAATTATTTTGAGGATGTTATTACAAATTCATTTGTGTCTTGAGAATGGTTCGTTATAAAATAAAAATAATCTTGTTCATGTCAAATTCTCTAAGGTATTCAAAAATTTTCTTAAAATTATCAACAAGCCATTGCCGCAGACGTCCAAGGAAAAAGAATGAAGATCTTTGTTTTTCGCTGTTTTTGATGATCTTATTAAAAATTGGTCTATATCGCGAGAATGCTTTGTGTTTTTCTCTTCTCTTTTTTGAATTCAAAAATGTTCTCAAAATTATTAAAAAGTTATTGGCGTAGATGTTACATTTTAACGAATGAAAATATGTTTATTTTCAATTATTTTGAGGATGTTATTACAAATTCATTTGTGTCTTGAGAATGGTTCGTTATAAAATAAAAATAATCTTGTTGATGTCAAATTCTCTAAGGAATTCAAAAATGTTCTCAAAATTATTAAAAAGTTATTGGCGTAGATGTTACATTTTAACGAATGAAAATATGTTTATTTTCAATTATTTTGAGGATGTTATTACAAATTCATTTGTGTCTTGAGAATGGTTCGTTATAAAATAAAAATAATCTTGTTCATGTCAAATTCTCTAAGGAATTCAAAAATGTTCTTAAAATTATCAACAAGCCATTGCCGCAGACGTCACAGGAAAAAGAATGAAAAGATCTTTGTTTATCGCTGTTTTTGATGATATTAAAAATTGGTCTATATCGCGAGAATGCTGTGTGTTTTTCTCTTCTCTTTTTTGAATTCAAAAATGTTCTCAAAATTATTAAAAAGTTATTGGCGTAGATGTTACATTTTAACGAATGAAAATATGTTTATTTTCAATTATTTTGAGGATGTTATTACAAATTCATTTGTGTCTTGAGAATGGTTCGTTATAAAATAAAAATAATCTTGTTGATGTCAAATTCTCTAAGGAATTCAAAAATTTTCTTAAAATTGTCAACAAGCCATTGCCGCAGACGTCACAGGAAAAAGAATGAAAAGATCTTTGTTTTTCCCTGTTTTTGATGATCTTATTAAAAATTGGTCTATATCGCGAGAATGTGTTCTCCTCTTCTCTTTTTTGAACTCAAAAATGTTCTCAAAATTATTAACAGGTTATTGGCGTAGATGTTACATTTTAACGAATGAAAAGATCTTTATTTTTCGTTGTTTTAGGGGATCTTATTAAAAATTTGTCTGTATCTTTGATATCTTTGATGTGAAATTCTTCAGTTTTCATTCAAAACTGTTCAAAACAAGTAGCAATTTCGAAGAAATTAGTATTTACATATAATTAATTGAAATTTTGAGGCGGGAAATGCTTCTTCAAGTAGCACGATTGTCACAACGTGTATTGGATCATATTTGCAAATGAATCATATATCTTGGAGGCGATTAACGTCTTCAAAGTCCAACGAAGTTATTTCTGTTGTCTATTTCAAGCAAGATACACTCAGACTCACGTAAGATACTATTTATTAGGATTCACAAAGATTTGATGTTACCTACCGAACGTTCTAAATTGCAAGAAAATGCATTAAAAAAGAAAATCAAAAATTAAAGAGTCCTCATCAGTGTATGTTACATCAATATCCCTTCTGGTTCTATCCCAGTGTAAATAACATAAGAATAAATGTTACTTAACTTGTATCCATCTTAAAATTAACAGTATTATCACTCAAATTAATCTGATACATTTGAAGAAATAATCTATTGTAATAATTCTTATCACTATCGATTTTCAAAATCATCTACTAAATATCATAAACTAAATGTCGATCAAATCACCACTATATAACTTTGCTTACCCCTGGTGTAGATATCACAGTTTAACGAATAAAAAGATCTTTATTTTTCGTTATTGTTGAGGATCTTATTACATATGTATCTCGAGGATGCTTTGGGATATAATAAAAATAAAAACTACCCTTTTTGACGTAAAATTCTTCAAGAAATTCAAAAATGTTCTCAAAATTTTTAAAAATTATTGTTGTAGATGTTACGGGTTAAATGATCTTTGAATGAAAAGATCTTTGTTTTTTGTTGTTTTTGGATATTTTATTACAAATTCGTCCATATATCGAGAATATTTTGTGATAGAATAAAAATCACGTATTTCACTTAAAATTCTTCAAGGAATTCAAAAATGTTCTTAAAATTGTTGAAAAGTCATTGATGTAGATGTTGCAGGTTAACGAATGAGCAGATCATTGTTTTTCTTTGTTTTTGGGTATCTTGTTACAAATGTGTCTGTATCTCGCGAACGCTTAGTGATGGAATAAAAATAAATTATTTGACGTAAAATTCTTCAAGCATGTTCTCAAAATTATATCGAATCTATTATTCGTTGTTGGTCAGGATCTTATTACAATTTTGTCTGTATTTTCTCTAATTTTTGGGAAATTTATTTGTAATTGTCAAAATCTTCGTCTGGTGGGGTGAGTTCCAGCCAAACAAGAATATCAAGAAATCTTCGTAAATCTTCGTGCTGAGCTTGCTAGACGTACCATGTGAATTGCACACCAATCAGCCAGAAAAGCTGAATACTACCCAACAGAGCTTATATCAACTTTATTTCCAAAATATTCGCAAATTTAATACTAAATTGATAAACTTTGCAAGCTACAGTTGTGTTTCTGACTGCAGTATTGTCGCATTCTCTGAGATGTTGTTGAAAGATACTATTCCTGACTATAAAGTGTTGCCTGGACCTTTCACAATGGTTAGAGCGATCAAACACGATCATTGATCGTGTTTCTGCCAAGATTTGCTTTGTCTTATCTGGATACTGCTCTTCATTTGTTATCTGAAACTATTCTTCTTGGTGATTTTAATATCCCCAAATATCCCGATCTATGCTGTGATTTTATTTAATTACTTAATAACTTCGCTAATCACAAAAATCTAGATCAACTCGATCGTCGTATTTAAGTCCTCATTTGAACTTGTCAGCAGCGATAGTTACCATCTTGCTCTTATCATAGATATGACTATGCTTTTTGAGGATATAGGTTATTATCAAATTCGCCAATATTGAACTCATAGACACAGTCAGGGTCTATGTTGTGACCTTTTTTACAGAGTTATTTGTGAACTACTAGGTGAGTACATCCCTAAGAAATGTTTTTATTTTGAATCCATAGATGTACAACAACATCAATATTAATTGCAATTTTAATAAAGATTATTATACAAGAATGCCCAAGCTGTAACTCCGTCATTTTCATTCCGATTTTCATTAGCCAAGTATCAAATGAAACGGTTTGATGAATACTATGATTTATGATACAAATAAATTTGATCCAATGTCATCTTCTATTTCAAATGTTTGCTAACTCATGGTTTTCAAAAGCCTTGGATATAACAGCATAAAATATTTCTGCAGAAACTGGTTCGAAGTGAAGAAGGTTGGTTTATGTCGAACATTTTTTTAAAAAACGCACGACAAAACCCGAAAGTTTCTAGTTTTAGGTCTAGTATTAGTCCGAGTGATAGTTGTAGTGATAGTTCTAGTGTTAATGCTAGTTTTAGTTCTAATTTTAGTTCAATTCATACTGGTTGTCTTTTTCATGTCTATACTAAGACGTCAAAAACACGTCATTCTTTAACATTTCTTAAGTGACTCGATTTCAAATTGAAACAACGAATTTAAATATACAAGCCATTTTTGCATTTTCAAAAATAACACCCCTATGCTTCGTTACAAATTTTATCATTCTTTTCATATCTCTACTAAAACAGCCAAAAACACATCACCTTTAACATTTTTTAGGTGGAATCAATTTCAAATTGAAACAACGAGTTATATATCATTTTAAAGAAGAAGGTGCAACCTGCAATTTGATATGCAAGTCATTTCTTCATTTTCAAAAATAACAACATCATGATCTTTAAAATTTTATCATTTTATTCGTATCTCTACTAAAATAGCAAAAACACATCATCTTTAACATTTCTTAGGTGGAATCAATTTTATATTGAAACGAGTTATACATCATTTTAAAGAGATAGGTTCAACCTTCGATTTGGTATGATTAAGATTTCTTCACTTTTTTAGATGGAATCGATTTAAAATTGAAGCAACGAGTTATAAATTATTTTAAAGAGGCATTTCAACCTTCAATTTAGTATTCAAGTCATTTCTTCATTTTCAAAAATGAGATCTCCACAATTTTTCAAATTTTATCATTTTTTCGTGATTGTATTAACATGTCAAAAGCACATCTTTTTTTAACATTTCTTAAGTAGAATAGACTTCATATTGAAACAACGAGTTAAACATAATTTGAAAGAGGAAGGTTCAACCTTTAATCTAATATACAAGACATTTCTTCATTATCAAAAATAAGACCGCCACGCTCTTTAAAATTTTGTCATTTTTGCGTGATTACACTAAAACGACAAAAACACATGATGCTTTAACATTTCTTAGGTGGAATGGATTTCAAATTGAAACAACGAGTTATACATCGTTTCAAAGAGGGAGGTTTTACCTTCAATTTGGCATACAATATATTCATTTTCAAAAATGATCCTTCACTTCGTTTTTCCCCTAAAACGTCAAAAACACATTATCTTAAAGCATTTTTTGGATGGAATTGATTTAAAATTGAAACAACGAGTTATAAATCATTTTAAAGAGGCAAGGTCAACCTTTAAATTGGTTGAATTCTCATTTTCAAAAATGATATCTCCATAATCTTTCAAATTTTATCATTTGATTCTATTAAATTGTGATGCTATTAAAATGTCAAAGTGTCTTTTAACATTTTTTAGGTAGAATCCACTTCAAATTGAATCAACGAGTTAAACATCATTTAAGAAAGGAAGGTTCAACCTTCAATCTAATATACAAGTCATTTCTTCATTTTCAAAAGTAAGACCTCCACGCTCTTTCAAATTTTATTATTTTTTTCGTTTTTCCATTAAATCGTCAAAAACACATTATCTTTGAAGATTTTTTAGATGGAATCTGTTTATAATTGAAACAACGAGTTATAAATCGGTTTGAAGAGGCAGATTCAGCCTTCAATAATTTGGTATTTAAGTCATTTCTTCATTTTCAAAAATGAGATCTCCACAATCCTTTAAATTTTATAATTTTTTTTCTATTATAATGTCTAAAGCACATCATCTTTTAACATTTCTTAAGTAGAATCGACTTCAAATTGAAACTACGAGTTAACCATCATTTGAAAGAGGAAGGTTTAACCTTCAATCTAATATACAAGTCATTTCTTCATTTTCAAAAATAAGACCTCAACGCTCTTTCAAATTCTATCATTTTTCCGTGATTCCTCTAAAACGGCAAAAACACATGATGTTGTAACATTTCTTAGGCGGGATCGATTTCAAATTAAAACAACGAGTTATACATCGTTTTAAAGAGGGAGGTTTTACGTTCAATTCAGCATACAGGTCATATATTCATTTTCAAAAATGATACCTATACGATTTTTAGAATTTTATTATTTTTTTCGTTTTTCCACTATAAAGTCAGAAACACATTATCTTTAAACATTTTTTGGATAGAATCGATTTAAAATTGAAACGAGTTATACATCATTTTAAAGAGGCAGGTTCAACCTCCACTTCAAATTTAATCAACGAGTTAAACATCATTTGAGAAAGGAAGGTTCAACCTTCAATCTAATATACAAGTCATTTCTTCATTTTCAAAAATACCTCCACGCTCGTTCAAATTTTATCATTCTTTTCTCGATTCCACTAAAACGTTAAAAACACATCATCCTTTAATATTTCTAACTCCCTCATAATAAAGTTTATTATTATTATCTCAAGAATGCTTTGAGATACATAAAAAAAATAATAATACAATAAAAATAAAAGGAACCTTTTTGACGTAAAATTCTTTAAGGAATTTGGACATAGGCATAGATGTTATTGCATTGAATATAAAAATATCCCCAATTATTGTATTTTTAAAATTGTATTTATTTATTCATATTTATTTTTGAAATACCCAACATAATTGTACCACCCATTTCAAAACAATTGATCATAAAAGTTTAAAATTAAATCTTTTTCAATTCCAATCAGTTTATGATAGCCGTAATCGGATTAACCCATTCGAAACTTTCCAACAAATCGTTTTTTTTTTTCGACGTATAAACAAAAAATCCCCTGTCCTCTAAAATCGTTTACACCAAAATTCCCTCGTCCTCGCTAAAATTTCAGGGCGTACATTAATTATGCCCAAGTTATTATTTTTAGACGTTAATGGCTTGGGGATTAACGGTGGCGGCGGCGGACATTTTATTGCCGAGGCTTGTCCCAAAATGGAATGGTTGTTTCGCACATTCGGTTTATGTCCTCATAAACTGTCACAGTAAACATTTTACCAGCAACTGTTAAAGCTGCGTGACGCGGTTCGAACTTTCAGAATGCGAATAAGTCATAGATTAAGCAAGTTTTCGATAACAAACGGGGACGAAGAACCCGGCTCGAAGATGTTTTATATTTTTGAGGTGGAGCAATGTTCGGTAGTCAAGCGTATGTAAATCATCTCAGATCCTATTTAAATGTAAATTCAGCCTCAGCCAAGCTGTTCGCACGGAGTGGGAAAGCTTCTGAATTGGGGACACACCGCATGTTTGTAATAATATCAAATATTTTTCAATATTTTCAAATAAGTTGTAACCTAAAATTTTATTATTTATATATAAACATATAACATAAAAATGGATCAAAATAATAATTTATTCAAAACGAATATTTTAAATCATTCCAAAATAACGATAAGATAACGTTACTTTAGAAATAGCAATAATTTTATTTGACGGTAATACATACATACAGAAAATGGTATTTCTGTCGGGAGGATCCTAATAAAATATAAAAGATTTATGATCCTTTTTATGGTAGACGATCCTTCTTTTAGAATTCCCTTCGTTACGAAAGAACTTTGTAAGGAATATTAAATTTACCAAAAAAAAGCAAATCAAATTTATTATATCACCACAATTTTACGTGCACTAATCTTACACCACAAAACAATAAATTCTAATCATTAATCATCATCGTCAATGATTACTTGAGGTGGATGTTGGCGTCTCCCAGTTATTTTACTCCAAACGTTTCCAAAAAAGTTCACAACCTTCACAGCGGGGTTTATGATTACTCTGTAATACAAAGTATTCGGATTCGAGTGTACAGTCCATCCTAAGAATGTGTTGAAGAAACTCGCAAATCCCGAATATAACGGTCTTAGGATATATCCGCTTAGAAATGTCCCTCCGAAATTAAAATAATAACAACAGCTGTTTAAGATTGGTGATGCCGTAGCAACTCTTCGCATTATTTTTTATTCGCATTTTCTGCTAATTTATATTTTTTAATTTTGAAGGGTTGATTAGGTTGTCAACTTGATTGATTATGATGTTATTTAGTTAGTAAATGATATCGATGTCATGTCGATGTGGGGTGAGGGCTCTACGAAAATTTTGTGATAAATCATGTATCTCTCCCAATATTTGAGTAATAAGGAAGTACAATTAATGTTGATGAAAACCACTGGAGATATTAAAAACTGTTTATATAAGTAGTGTATAATATCTAAATTAGGAGGATTAATTAAATTCAATAAACAACAATATTAATTAAATACAATTTTTTTAAGACTTTTTAAATAATAATAATAATAATAATAACTTTATTCAGGCTTCATCATATACAAAGACTACTAACCAAAAATATATTCCATTATATACAAGGTTATGAACTTAACGAATTTCAGAAGAAAAATATATATATATTTGAAAATGACAAGTACATGCCTAGGTAACATAAAATACATTAAAGCCTGAATTTAGGCGGAGTTCAGCTAATACTTGTTCTACCACTCAAACCCAATCAAATACAGTAATAAACTAAAAAAAGTTCAATGACAACTGAGCACCATTGGCTAGTGTCGAACATGCACAATACTTAAAACACATCCTATACCATAGAGCGCTCAAAAAACATCATACTAGCATCTCAACCCCCGAGGCCACCAAACACGAGTCCGCAGTCATCCACCCAAAACCCAGTCCCGTATAGATTTCTTAAATCGGTTCAAGGGTAGACCCACTAAATATTTAGGAAGATTATTATAAATAGATATACTTTGGTATGAAAAACATCTCTTAAAAAATTCCAAACGATGGGAAGGAGGAGTTAACCTACCCCTGAACTGGATATTGACATTGTGTACGTCCGTTCTGAAGTTAACTCGCTCGAATAGATAAGGGGGACTCCGCTCCGTTATAATCTTATAATAAAAACATGCTTTATGAACATACCGACGCGACTTCATATTCATCCATTTAAGATTCCTATAAGCAAAAGAGACATGATCATACTTTCTCAAGCCAAAGATCAGCCGGGCACAAGAATTCTGGAGCTTTTGAATTTTCTGCTGATGACGGTAGTCAATATATGAACCGTAAATGCTATCACAATAATTAAAATGTGATACGAGAGAGTCACACAAGAGTTTTTTAACAGAATTTGTAAGGCAATGTCGATTACTGAAAATCAATCTCAGAAAGTCATAAGCTCACTTCAACAGCACATTAACATGTTCCCTGAACTTTAACGGTTCATCAATAACTAGGCCAAGGTTCCTAACAGATCCACTCAGAGAGAGAGTGGCACATCTCCCAACAAAATGTAATAGAATCTGTCAATAAAGATTTTTTTCAATTTAGTAAGACCAAATAGAATCATTTAAGTTTTCCTTTCATTAATTCTAAGACACTATTCCTGAGCCCCTCTGATGATATTAAAAAGATCGCGTTTAAACTCATTAAGGCCCATTACTACCATCTCTTAGTTAAATTTATCTTATAGATAAACCCATCCACTAGCCAATCAGAATGCGTAAAATACCCGTAACTATGGTAACAATCTCTTAGATAGCTTAACCACAAGATGGTAGTAACGAGCCCAAGCCCTTCTTCAAAGTGGCTTTCAGGGAAGGACAGGTAGATCTGAGTGTCATCAGCATAATAATGAATCTTGCGAAAATCGACAAAGCTGTTAAAATTAATAATATAAATCTTAAACAAGGTGGGCCCCAATACCGAACCCTGCGGCACCCCAGACTTGATCTCCAACGGCCCAGAGATGTTGCCCTCAATACTGACTGATTGAATTCTACCTTTAAGGTAGTTGAAGAAATAATTCAGCACGGCGGAGTCGGCACCAATATGCTTAAGAATAGACAGTAATAAATTATGGTTGAGTGTATCAAACGCCTTCGAGAAGTCCAGCAATCCTAACACTTATTGGAGTCAGTAGCTATGACAATGTGGTCAACTTTGTTATTCAGAGCAGACTCACATCCATGATCCTCCTTGAAGCCTGATTGGTTCACCGGAATGATGCATTCGGAGTCCAGGAAGTCTATCAACTGACCGTTAACAATCTTTTCCAAGACCTTGGACGAAGAACACAATATACTTATGGGCCTCAAGGAAAAATAATCAGTGGGGTTCGACACTTTAGGTATCGGAATGACAATCGATTTTTTCCAAACTGAAGGAAAAACACCTTCCAGCAGACAAGTATTAATTATGTTTACTATATGAGATAAAATTACAGGACAAGCCATTTTAATAAAATGAATTCCGATACCGTCTGCACCAATAGCATTCGACCTTACGCGCTGTAATACTTTCATGATAGAACTTTCTGAAATCAGACTAAATTTAAAGGTATTAGGGCTTTTCCAATCACCAAAGCACTGGGAGTTCAAAAAATAGTCGTTTAGTTCACAACAGTTTTTTAAGATATTTGGCAAGGAATGATCCTGAAGTGTAAGTAGATTATTTCAACGTAGCACTTTCCACGGATTAGCAGAATTTTGGATTTCATGAGTCATAAAGGCACACTTCTAATTTTTAATAGAATTATTCACCAGATTCCTCAAATCCTTATAATAATTAAAATCGGCCAGATTCTTTGTTCTTTTATATTTAGAAAAGGCTTTATTTCTTAAGTCCTGCATAAGCCGAACATTATCAGTAAGCCACAGGCAAGGGACGTGGTCACCAGAAACCTTTAACCAGCGGGGCAAATCTATCAATAGCCATAGTTAACAAACAATTAAATAAATTTACTTTCTCATCTATATCACGTAAGTAAAATATATTATCAAAAAGAAGAGTCCGCAAGAAGGCCAAAAAAAGGGACAGATCAAAATATTTTAGAGATCGAACATACCTAGAGGAGGCAGACGCCTCAAAAGATAAATTGAATTTGCAAGAAACGAGTTCATGATCACTCACATCGTGGACAGAAACAACCTTTACCTCAACGATAAATTCATGTAAGTTGCAAAAAATTGCATCAATTAAGCTACCTTTAGTGGCAGTTATCCTAGTCGGCTGATCAATGGTTAATGATAAATCAAAGTTCCCAAGCATCGTCAGAAACTCATCACAGTAAGCGTCACCCAAATCAAGCAAGTCAATATTGAAGTCAACATAGAGGATACAGAGATCACAGCAGGGACATATTAAGGAGAGTGAGGTTTCCAGCTCATCAATATAAAATCCTTTCTTGTACAATTCTGACCTGTAGCTGACACCGAAACGGATTTTTATTTTATTTATAGCAAAGGATATCCAGCATTACTTAATAGAATCACTACTCTCTAGCAGAGTAGACTGCAAATCGTTCTGCACGTACAATCCAACTCCTCCCCCTCTACCAACACGATCTCGTCTATAGAGACGATAACCAGGGATGTTAACCAGATCGCTAGAGATATCTTCCGAGAGCCAACTTTCAGATAAAGCAAAGATGGAAAAGTTATTTTCCAGAATAACGTGACGTACACTGTCAAAATGAGCCACGAGTATGATCTTACTTTGCTATTTGTTTACTTAGTTTTCTTGATATAACTGAAGAACCGTTGATTATTTCATATTTCACTCTTTAGCAAAGTTGTTGCTTATTCTTAAATACATAGTTTCTATCAATATATTCACATAAAAAATAAGCTTAGATGAATTTATCGAAGGAAGTCTTAAAAAAATTGTCAAAAAACGTAAATGAAAAGGACGAAGAAAAGCATGTTGTGGTTTTCTTAAACTTGGACGGAATAGCATTGTTTAATACTTTTGGATTATCAATCAGAAAAACATCTAAGGTTTATGTTTAACAGTATAACCAAAAAGGAAGAGCAATCATCAAAATAGATATTTCCAACAAAGAAACTTACGAAAAGTAACTTCATGTGAATGATTTAACATTGGATAAGACTATTACATTGGATACAGCTTTGGAGATCTATAGAAATAACTAAAATCAATGAAAAGTACAAAGCAAAAATAGCTAAGAAATAGAATAGATGTCAAGAAGAAGAGAAGAAGGTGTCTTGCGTCTAAAAGTGTTCATGAAGTGGTTTCATTAGCAACAGATGAAGAGAAGAAACATGACTGTGAAAACAACAGTATTTCATCGGAATTATTCGTAAAGAACAACTTTTTCAACTTTTGAAAAAAAAAGTTGTTTATAAAATAGTAAAGTTTAGATATCATTTAACAATGATAAAGTAAGGAGAATTGCGTAGAAGGCTTAACACAAGATATGTCAAGTCTCTTGGAAGCATCTCAAGTCTTCTAGAAATAGTATCAAGTAACCATTTAAAGTATTATGGAAGCAATATCAAGTCATTTAAAAGCTGTATCAAAGCTTTTGGATGCTTTTCAAGTCTTCTCATAGCATTTTAAGTAATCTAGAAGTAATATCATGTCTTTTAAAACCAGTATCACGTCCTACAGACAGCATGGAGTCTTGGAAGCAGTTTAAGATTTTGAAAACATTTCAAGTTTTCTGGAAGCAGTATCAAGACTTGAAGAAGCAATATCAAGTTTTCTAGAAGCAGTATCAAGTCTTCCAGGGGTAGTATCAAGTCGTCTGGAAGCAGTTCAAGCCTTCTCGAAGCATTTCAAATCTTCTGAAACCATTGCAAGTATTTTAAAATTAGTATCAAATCTGCCAGAGGCAGTATCGAGTCTTCTAGGAGTAGTCTAAGTCTTCTGAAAGCGTTTTAAGTCTTGTGGACGCAGTATCCAGTCTCCTAGAAGCAGTATCGAAACTTGTGGGATCAATATCAAGTGTTCTAATACCAGTAGCATGTCTTCCAGGGGTAGTATCAAGTTTTCTAAAAGCATCTAACTCTTCTGAATGCATCTCAGTATCTTAGCAATTCTTTTAAAACCAGTACCAAGTCTCCTAGAAGCTTATTTAGAGTTGTGGAAGCAATATCAAGTATTCAGATCTAAAAGCAGTAGCAAGTTATCGAGGGGTAGTATTAAGTTTCTAAAATCAGTATCAAGACCTGTGGAAGTAATATCAAGTCTTCTGGAAGCAGTTCAAGTCTTCTGATAGCATTTTAAGTCTTCTGGAAACAGTATTAATGCTCCTAGAAGCAGTATCTAGAGTTGTGGCAGCAATATCAAGCTATCTAGGAGCACTATCAAGTCTTCCAGGGGCAGTATCAAGTGGTCTGGAAGCAGTTCAAGGCTTCTCGAAGCATTTCAAATCTTCTGAAATCATTCTAAGTATTTTAAAATTAGTATCAAGTCTACCAGAGGCAGTATTGAGTCTTCTAGGAGCAGTTTAAGTCTTCTGAAAGCGTTTTAAGTTTTGTGGACGCAGTATCCAGTCTCCTAGAAGCAGTATCGAAACTTGTGGGATCAATATCAAGTGTTCTAGTACCAGTAGCATGTCTTCCAGGGGTAGTATCAAGTTTTCTAAAAGCATCTAACTCTTCTGAATGCATCTCAGTATCTTAGCAATTCTTTTAAAACCAGTACCAAGTCTCCTAAAAGCTTATTTAGAGTTGTGGAAGCAATATCAAGAATTCAGATCTAGAAGCAGTAGCAAGTTATCGAGGGGTAGTATTAAGATTCTAAAATCAGTATCAAGACCTGTGGAAGTAATATCAAGTCTTCTGGAAGCAGTTCAAGTCTTCTGATAGCACTTTAAGTCTTCTGGAAACAGTATTAATGCTCCTAGAAGCAGTATCTAGAGTTGTGGCAGCAATATCAAGCTATCTAGGAGCAGTATCAAGTCTTCAAGGGGCACTATTAAGTCTTCTGGAAGCACTATCAAGTCTCCTAGAAGTTGTATCTAGAGTTGTGGAAGCAATATCAAGTTATCTAGAAGCAATGTCAAGTCTTCGAGGGGCAACAGTAAGTCTTTGCAGTAGATATTGGAACTGAATTGGGAAGAAAACCCATTAAAGAGAAATATTAAAATTAAAAATTGGTTAGATGCTTGAGCACCTACATAATCCATGTATTCGGCGGTTATGTGTATGGTACTATGCACCCATTAAATATCATATCCGGCGCCTATGTACGACTCCGCTACTGACTACTACTGATACTTGGTAGATATATTAATAGATATTATTTATTAAAGCCTTAACTGCAATCTTTCTGAAGAATATTTCTTAAGTTATAATTGAAATACAAAGCAGCAAAGCTAACTATCTACAGTGATGGATCAAAGAAGACTGAAGTTACTGGATTGGGAATTTTCTGGCATGCTCTCCAGTTACTAGTGAGAGGTGTAGTACAAAGGCCGTATTGTACGAAGGCCCAAGCTGAAATCACAAGAAGATGAAATAATGACTGAAAAATGTTTAGGACTTTCGAGAATACAATTTCAGTCATCCTTCACAAGACAATATATTTCATCACATGTATTACCTTTCAGAAACCAGTGTTGTTTATTTGGACCATAAGATCGTAGCTATTTGTTCGTACATTAAAGATATGCCCCCATAGTATAGAATGTCTCCTTTCCATGTTTGACAAGTAGTGTATGACAAGCTGACAAAAAATATGTAAATCCGTGTAAAACGTGTAAAATCCGACAATTATTCACGATGCGTACTCGTCACGATACCCGATGCTACGATGCAGTTCCGATGATTATTAATCATAATCAGAAAAAAAAAATGATGCCGGGTATGTAATCGCATCGTTCAGTTGTATACTTGCCGATTATTTCTCCGATTACTTTTTATGTACTCGTGCAGTACTCTAGTAGGAACCTATCGTCTACTATCCTTGCCAGAGGTCTAGGCTCCTTACTTTAGAGATCGATATCTATGAAATCGCTCGATGAAAGAAATTGCGGGAAAGTCTAATGTAATCAGTGAACATTTCTGTTCTGCGTATCCTATATTAATTTGGAAATCTTCGGATCTGTAATTTTTTTTTATCACAAGTTAAATGAAAAGAGTGCCCGATTTTTGAGAGTGCCGGAAACTTTGTCTACTTTGCGATTTTTTTTCTCAAAAACTATTCGACGAAAAATTTTCAAATTTGAATTGGTGATTACTCGATGTGCTCGGAATATCGACTGGACAAACTCCAACGCTATTTTAACCAAAATGTGTCAAATAATGTCGTTTGCCGGATACCGAATTTGCCGGATTGTCGTTTACGAAATAATCGCATACTACTAAACCGCGATTTTCCGCGAAACAATTTGGAATATCAATAAAATCAAATATGCCTCACATTAAGAACACATCGGGTAATCACAAATTAATGTATGATACGCAGAACTATTCACTGATTACAATAATCTTTAGCACATTTTTTTTTGTCGATTGGTAAAGTGAGGGGTCCTAACTTTTGCCACGAACTTTAGTGTCTTTATCCATTTCTTCAACTTGATAGTAGTCGATGAGGCAACAACCATTATCAAAATTTATTCCACATTGTCCTCTTGTGATTTACAATGATGAAATATGTATAGAACCCTGAACGCATAATTATCTTCCGGGATTTACCCAATTGTATACACCGGAACTATTACATTAAGGGATTACATCGGTTTGATAATGTCAAACCATCGTTTTTTTTATTATTCGTTTTATATTTTTTATTCGTTTTTTAGTATAATATCTATAGGCTAATAGTATGCGTGCTAATACTGCAATTTCCTCGCCAGAGTAAACGCTACCTCAGGCCATTTTATATATTAAAAGTTTATTCTAAATGTTTTTTATCCAAGAGTACAATATGTCTAGAATATATTACGAACCATTCCTCTTATCAAACGGATTAAGAGCTAAATCTTTTATCTCTTTGTTGTTGTTTTTGGGATATTCCTAATTGGGTGCATTCTTTGTTAAAAATTAGTTCCGGCTGCAAAAGCTGCAAAACAAGAAATCGAGTTAACGTGCTATGAAAACGGTGTTGAACGACTGGAAAAAGCGCGGTTATTCATTTTTATACGGCGTGACTATGATTCAGGAATAGTGTTGGATGTACTTGTGAAAAGTTCTTATTGTAAATTATGTGAAACATGGAAGAATCGACTTAATTCAGCAGAATTTAAAGAATGACAAGGATATAATTTAAAAAAAGGATGGTGAGCTAATCATGAAGGATCAGCAGGTAATACGGAAGTATCTAATCGTTGCAATGTTTCAACGTTCGTTAGGAAAATATGGCTTGAGGTACGTTAATCACATTGGAGACGGTGATTCCAAAACGTCTTCTGTATTAGTAATTTTCAAGCCTTATGGTGAAAATTGTGGAATAAAAAAAAGCAGCATTAAATAAAGAATAGGTGGATACCTATTCTTTATTACGTGATTTGGTAAAATAAAAATGTTGATGACATAGAAATCAAGGGCAAAAGGACTCTATCTGATATAACAAAGCATACAGTTGATAAATTAACAGCTTATTACGGACTAGCTATAAGAAGACGTTGTGATTCAGTGCAAAATATGAATCACTGTATATGGGCAACTGACTTCCATTACAACTCTACGGATCAAAACCCACAGTGCGAAAAATGCTCAAGACGTGCGCGTGGCAGCGTGCTTCAGTTATGAATGCTTGTTTTCTTGCAAACAGGACTATGCTCCACTACCAAGTGATGTTTCATTAGCTATTAGGCCTATTTATGAGGGACTAAGCACACAATCTTCGAAAATCAGATCTCAGGGCTAAAATTAAAAAAAAATCCAATTAATTTTTCTTAAAATATTATCCAAGGAAGGAAAAATGGTGAAAACATGCCTTTCTTACGTCAACGAAAGCCAAGGTTGAAACCATTTTGTACTCTTAAGGGGTTACACCTTACCCTGTTCGATATCTTTAACTATCTTTAACTATCTAGTCTGCAACATTCTATCTTGCCTGTTACTTCATTTTTTAGGACTGTAGCCAAGTTGGATGTTGATTTTTACGCGAATCAAGAAAAAATCTTGGATGAATATTTTAAAGTCCAAATTTTAAAAATGCCATGGCACCTACCCAGCGATTATAACTTTTCTATGTCCACAAAACGAAATTTGCGCATTCAATTGAAATGGATGGAGTGATTCCCCTGGATGTCATATTCGGAATATAAAAGTGGAGCATACTACAGAGTTTGCGTGGTAGTGGGACGTTCACTTGATGAAGGTAAAGGCGGTCATCAAAGACTCGGCCAGTTTGTAACTGAACCTTTTTGTAAGTGGCAAAATGCCCTAGAAATATTTGAAGCTCATGCGAAATCGGGGTATCACAAGCGAAATTCAGAACTGGCAGATATCTTTCTAATGATAATGTCTTCGTAGGCTTTTTCGGTCACTGAATAGCTGTCTTCTGAAAGAAAGATACAACAAGAGGTGAATCGAAAGAAACTAATCTCTATCGTATTTTTTTGCGGCAAACAAGGCATCTTCTGAGAGGTAAAATCGATTCGGGTCGCATACAAATTACACTAGAAAGATAAAGATCTGGCTGAACATTTGAATACTTTACAGAAGAATGCCCTGTATATAAGCCCTCAGATCCAAAGCGAAATAACTGACATTTGTGGTGAATTAATTTAAAAGAAAATAATTGAAGAAGTAAAGAAAGCCAAACTATTTGCGATTCTGGCTGACGAAATCACCGACATCGGACTTATAGAAGTCTCGTTATGTCTACGATATGATGATTTTATAGATATAAAACACCATGGTCAATGTTTCAGGATCCGGTCTCCCAAATCTTATTATTACAGCTCTTAAAAAGCATGGACCTTAATGGTCTCATGTGGTTGGTCAAGGTTACGATGGGGCTGCAGCTATGAGTGGGTATTTGTACGGTGCTCCAGCTTATGTTTGCCAAGAATATTCTCTTGCTCTTTATGTATACTATAGTGCACACTCTTTCAACCTTGCTGTTGCTGATTCATGTTCATTAGCAAATGTCCGAAATTGCATTGAGATTGTGCAGTCTGTTGGTTCCTACTTTTGACATTCTGCTCAACGCACTGCTTTGTTGAAAGAAAAAATTCAAGAGCAACTACCGGTCGCGAACTAAAAAGCTTGCTCTCAATATGTGAAACACGATGGGTCCACAAGCATGAAGCTATTATCAAGAAACTATTAGTAATGAAACATCGCAATAAGAAGCCCAATTTCTGCGAAGTGCGATAAAAACCTTTATCCTAATATTTACACATTAATACAAATCTTGGCTACAATTACTGCTACCCTAGAAAGGTTTTTCTCGAGCCTAAGGAGACTGAAAAACTTTTTACGAAACACTACAAGTCAAAACAGACTTAATGGTTTAGCTCTCATGAACATTCACTATGGAACAGAAATTCATGCAGATGAAGTAGTGGATATATTTAAAGAAAAAAGCCGAAGATTTCTTCTTCAATGGTTTTAGATTTAGTGCAGAGGAACGACATTAATTTAACCATTTCATGTAAGTATATTTTTGTTGTTTTAATTACTTCAAACTAAACTCCTCCCCAAACTAAATTCTGGCTACGCTCGTGACTGGAATCGATTTCAAATTGAAACGAGTTATACATCATTTTAAGACAAAGGTTCAACCTTTAATTTGGTATGCAAAACGTTTCTTCATTTTCAAAAGTAAGACCTCCGCAATCTTTCAAATTTTATCATTTTTTCGTGATTCTACTAAAACATCAAATAACACATCATCCCTTAACATTCCGTAAGTGGAACCGATTTGAAACATCGAGTTATACATCATTTTAAAGATGAAGGTTTAATCCTCAATCTGTCAGTCATATTTAAACGAAGACGAAGATTCAATCTTCAACTTGGTATGCAAGACATTTCTTTATTTTCAAAAGTAAGACTCCACGATCTATTTCCAATGTTATATACATTTTTTTGTGATTCTACTAAATCATCAAAAACTCACCATTCTTTAGCTTTTCGTTACTCACCTTTGAATTTTGTGATCTGTTAGTGTTGTGATTGAATCAGAAAATTATTTACAAACCCTTAAAAGTTTTTTAATATAATTATGTATTAAAAATTATATATTTCAGATCTAATGAATAGAAATTTTGATTGTGAATGATTGCAAATGAATTTTATAACTAATACATATTAGATGGTTAAAAATTGTAATAACAAAGGGGTTTATTTATTTAACTACAAAAATAACTACAAAAATCGTATATTTCTTCGAAACATGTGAAACATAGTAGAACAGAATGCTCACCACAAATGAATTGAAAACATCTTTTACAAGACAATCTTGTTGAGCGATTTTTTAGACGATTGCAAAAATTACATCTTCCTCATACATTTGATGATGTTTGCGGTTGCTATTCCGTTCTGACATCGAGCTTAAGTATTTCACGCTTTCTAAATTTGATCGCTTTTGGTATACTACGTTGTTGAAGACCTTCGCGGATGAAGTCTTTCACCAATGCAAGTGATAAGTTTTGGAGAAATTCTCTTCGATGAGAGCGATTTATTTCTGTGTTATTCAATAAATAAATAGCTTGCGCATTTATTTTCTGCTACCTCTAAGTATATCATGCAACATTGTATGTAGCAAATAATTTGTCAAATCTATCTATTCCACCTTTCGAGCAATTGTAATCCATTATCATGTCAGATTTTCCAGTTTCTTCACTAATTTTATCATCATGATGTAAGCTTGATAATAATAAAACATCCTTGTTTCTTTTAGAAATATAGGAGACTAAGATTATGTTTTTCTGGAAAACGTACAAGGATGATTCAACTGATCGTCCTTTAAGATATGAAAATTCTAGATGTTGAAAATGGGTGCTGAAAGAATGCTAAATTGGGAAAAGACTCAAACGACGAATGACAGCTCTCAAGAAAAATAGTATGAATTGTTTGCTGCAGATGCAGAGATATTTTTTAAACACTTTTTTTATGCATTTTTATTAGACAGCACATATTTTGATTTTTCTTCAGACCCAATTCATACTATTTTTCTTGGGGGCTGTCATTCGTCGTTTGAGTCTTGAAACTGAACTGATGTGGAAAGCAAAAATCTTAATATATTAAAATTAAATAATCAATTGAAAATGGTAATTGCATTCAAGATGAATTCATTAACAATGTTGTATGGGTGCTCTTCTGGAAGCATTTCAAGTCTTTTAAAAGCGATATCAAGTTTTCTAGAAGCTATATCAAGTCTCCTGGAAGCATTTTAAGTCCTCCAAAGGTACCATCAAGTCTTCTAGCAGTATGTCAAGTCTTCTGGTAGTCTTCTGTGTTGTAAATCAAAATATGTGCTGTCTAATAAAAATGCATAAAAAAAGTGTTTAAAAAATGTCTCTGCATCTGCAGCAAACAATTCATACTATTTTTCTTGGGAGCTGTCATTCGTCGTTTGAGTCTTGTAACTGAACTGATGTGGAAAGCAAAAATCTTAATATATTAAAATTAAATAATCAATTGAAAATGGTAATTGCATTCAAGATGAATTCATTAACAATGTTGTATGGGTGCTCTTCTGGAAGCATTTCAAGTCTTTTAAAAGCGGTATCAAGTTTTCTAGAAGCTATATCAAGTCTCCTGGAAGCATTTTAAGTCCTCCAAAGGTACCATCAAGTCTTCTAGCAGTACGTCAAGTCTTCTGGTAGTCTTCTGAGTTGTAGCTTGCGCATTTATTCCTGCTACCTCTAAGTATCTCTTGCAGAATTGTATGTAGCAAATAATTTGTCCAATCTATCTATTTCACCTTTCGAGCAATTGTAATCCATTATCACGTCAGATTTTCCAGTTTCTTCACTAATTTTAGCATCATGATGTAAGCTTGATAATAATAAAACATCCTTGTTTCTTTTAGTAATATACGAGACTAAGATTATGTTTTTCTGGAAAACGTACATGGATGATCCAATTGATCGTCCTTTAAGATATGAAAATTCTGGGTGTTGAAAATGGGTGCTGAAAGAATGCTAAATTGGGAAAAGACTCAAACGACGAATGACAGCTCTCAAGAAAAATAGTATGAATTGTTTGCTGCAGATGCAGAGACATTTTTTAAACACTTTTTTTTATGCATTTTTATTAGACAGCACATATTTTGATTTTTTTTTCAGACTAAATTCATACTATTTTTCTTGGGAGCTGTCATTCGTCGTTTGAGTCTTGAAACTGAACTGATGTGGAAAGAAAGAATCTTAATATATTAAAATTAAATAATCAATTGAAAATGGTAATTGCATTCAAGATGAATTTATTAATAATGTTGTATGGGTGCGTTTCTGGAAGCATTTCAAGTCTTCTAAAAGCGATATCAAGTTTTCTAGAAGCTATATCAAGTCTTCTAGCAGTACGTCAAGTCTTCTGGTAGTCTTCTGTGTTGTAGCTTGCGCATTTATTCCTGCTACCTCTAAGTATCTCTTGCAGAATTGTATGTAGCAAATAATTTGTCAAATCTATCTATTCCACCTTTCGAGCAATTGTAATCCATTATCACGTCAGATTTTCCAGTTTCTTCACTAATTTTATCATCATGATGTAAGCTTGATAATAATAAAACATCCTCGTTTCTTTTAGTAATATACGAGACTAAGATTATGTTTTTCTGGAAAACGTACATGGATGATCCAATTGATCGTCCTTTAAGATATGAAAATTCTGGGTGTTGAAAATGGGTGCTGAAAGAACGCTAAATTGGGAAAAGACTCAAACGACGAATGACAACTCTCAAGAAAAATAGTATGAATTGTTTGCTGCAGATGCAGAGACATTTTTTAAACACTTTTTTTATGCATTTTTATTAGACAGCACATATTTTGATTTTTTTTTCAGACCCAATTCATACTATTTTTCTTGGGAGCTGTCATTCGTCGTTTGAGTCTTGAAACTGAACTGATGTGGAAAGCAAAAATCTTAATATATTAAAATTAAATAATCAATTGAAAATGGTAATTGCAGTCAAGATGAATTCATTAACAATGTTGTATGGGTGCTTTTCTGGAAGCATTTCAAGTCTTTTAAAAGCAATATCAAGTTTTCTAGAAGCTATATCAAGTCTCCTGGAAGCATTTTAAGTCCTCCAAAGGTACTATCAAGTCTTCTAGCAGTACTTCAAGTCTTCTGGTAGTCTTCTGTGTTGTAGCTTGCGCATTTATTCCTGCTACCTCTAAGTATCTCTTGCAGCATTGTACGTAGCAAATAATTTGTCAAATCTATCTATTCCCCCTTTCGAGCAATTGTAATCCATTATCATCTCAGATTTTCCAGTTTCTTCACTAATTTTATCATCATGATGTAAGCTTGATAACAATAAAACATCCTTGTTTCTTTTAGTAATATACGAGACTAAGATTATGTTTTTCTGGAAAACGTACATGGATGATCCAATTGATCGTCCTTTAAGATATGAAAATTCTGGATGTTGAAAATGGGTGCTGAAAGAATGCTAAATTGGGAAAAGACTCAAACGACGAATGACAGCTCTCAAGAAAAATAGTATGAATTGTTTGCTGCAGATGCAGAGACATTTTTTAAACACTTTTTTTATGCATTTTTATTAGACAGCACATATTTTGAGTTTTTTTCAGACCCAATTCATACTATTTTTCTTGGGAGCTGTCATTCGTCGTTTGAGTCTTGAAACTGAACTGAAGTGGAAAGAAAAAATCTTAGTATATTAAAATTAAATAATCAATTGAAAATGGTAATTGCAGTCAAGATGAATTCATTAACAATGTTGTATGGGTGCTTTTCTGGAAGCATTTCAAGTCTTTTAAAAGCAATATCAAGTTTTCTAGAAGCTATATCAAGTCTCCTGGAAGCATTTTAAGTCCTCCAATGGTACTATCAAGTCTTCTAGCTGTACTTTAAGTCTTCTGGTAGTCTTCTGTGTTGTAGCTTGCGCATTTATTCCTGCTATCTCTAAGTATCTCTTGCAGAATTGTATGTAGCAAATAATTTGTCAAATCTATCTATTCCACCTTTCGAGCAATTGTAATCCATTATCACGTCAGATTTTCCAGTTTCTTCACTAATTTTATCATCATGATGTAAGCTTGATAATAATAAAACATCCTTGTTTCTTTTAGTAATATATGAGACTAAGATTATGTTTTTCTGGAAAACGTACATGGATGATCCAATTGATCGTCCTTTAAGATATGAAAATTCTGGGTGTTGAAAATGGGTGCTGAAAGAATGCTAAATTGGCAAAAGACTCAAACGACGAATGACAGCTCTCAAGAAAAATAGTATGAATTGTTTGCTGCAGATGCAGAGACATTTTTTAAACACTTTTTTTATGCATTTTTATTAGACAGCACATATTTTGATTTTTTTTCAGACCCAATTCATACTATTTTTCTTGGGAGCTGTCATTCGTCGTTTGAGTCTTGAAACTGAACTGAAATGGAAAGAAAAAATCTTAATATATTAAAGTTAAATAATCAATTGAAAATGGTAATTGCAGTCAAGATGAATTCATTAACAATGTTGTATGGGTGCTCTTCTGGAAGCATTTCAAGTCTTTTAAAAGCGATATCAAGTTTTCTAGAAGCTATATCAAGTCTTCTAGCAGTACTTCAAGTCTTCTGGTAGTCTTCTGTGTTGTAGCTTGCGCATTTATTCCTGCTACCTCTAAGTATCTCTTGCAGAATTGTATGTAGCAAATAATTTGTCAAATCTATCTATTCCACCTCTAGCAATTGTAATCCATTATCATGTCAGATTTTCCAGTTTCTTCACTAATTTTATCATCATGATGTAAGCTTGATAATAATAAAACATCCTCGTTTCTTTTAGTAATTTACGAGACTAAGATTATGTTTTTCTGGAAAACGTACATGGATGATCCAATTGATCGTCCTTTAAGATATGAAAATTCTGGGTGTTGAAAATGGGTGCTGAAAGAATGCTAAATTGGGAAAAGTCTCAAACGACGAATGACAGCTCTCAAGAAAAATAGTATGGATTGTTTGCTGCAGATACAGAGACATTTTTAAACACTTTTTTTATGCATTTTTATTAGACAGCACATATTTTGATTTTTTTTCAGACCCCATTCATACTATTTTTCTTGGGAGCTGTCATTCGTCGTTTGAGTCTTGAAACTGAACTGATGTGGAAAGCAAAAATCTTAATATATTAAAATTAAATAATTAATTGAAAATGGTAATTGCAGTCAAGATGAATTCATTAACAATGTTGTATGGGTGCTCTTTTGGAAGCATTTCAAGTCTTTTAAAAGCAATATCAAGTTTTCTAGAAGCTATATCAAGTCTGCTGGAAGCATTTTAAGTCCTCCAAAGGTACTATCAAGTCTTCTAGCAGTACTTCAAGTCTTCTGGTAGTCTTCTGTGTTATTCAATAAATAAATAGCTTGCGCATTTATTCCTGCTACCTCTAAGTATCTCTTGCAGCATTGTACGTAGCAAATAATTTGTCAAATCTATCTATTCCACCTTTCGAGCAATTGTAATCCATTATCATGTCAGATTTTCCAGTTTCTTCACTAATTTTATCATCATGATGTAAGCTTGATAACAATAAAGCATCCTTGTTTCTTTTAGTAATATACGAGACTAAGATAATGTTTTTCTGGAAAACGTATATGGATGATCCAATTGGTCGTCCTTTAAGATTTGAAAATTCCAAAGTTAATTTACGTTTGTTTTTTAAAACAGTTCCCAAATAGGTCAATTTAAGTCGGTAGGACGTAAACCAATTATCGGCAGTCACATTTCTATTTGAACCTTTTAGTAGTTCACATTGTCTTTCTACTACAGCATAAGAAGGATTACTACATGAATGTGGCCTTGTTGGTTGATTGCCTAAGTACATTTCCAAGTTGCAAACAAAGTATATCTTTGCATCTGCCAAAGCAAATACCTTAATTCCATATTTATATGGTATGTATTATTCAAACGAGGATCTTCCCCTAAATCCTTCTAGTATTTCGTGAACGTTTGAGTAAGAAAAAAACCAAAAATCTTGATCGCAGCATAACTAACCGAAATAATTCTGTACCTGTTCCGTTCGTGCGCCACAAATCCGCTACGTGTAGTTGGTTGGATTTCAACACTCCACCCAAATGAAGAAATCCAATTAATCCTTTTATTTCCGACGAGATAGTCAGTTTCGTATCCATTTCTCCACAATAGTTCTCTTGATGTTTTTGAATGTATTTGTTGGTGCAAATCGTAATGATGTTTATTATATCTGTGTTGCAAAATACTTCCAAATTTCTAAATAATTTCCTCTTTATTCTCTCTTCAGACCCTGCACTTCGGTATCATTAGGAACATAATTTAATTCATTTTAAGAAAAGTCAGCTTAATACATAATGAGATATAGAAACATAATGATATATTGTATCAGAAGACCTCTAACTTTTGATTTTGTTGGAAATAAATTATTATTTAATTCGTTGTTTCCTTCAACCAACATCACGATTTATCTACTTTAAAAAAGAAAGCAAGTAAACCCGATTTAACTCGCGTAATCAGTATTTTCCGCTTTGCCAGTAGATTTATATTTAAATCCGAGCAATATCAGCTAATTCTCCTCGGCTCGAAAGGGAATTGGCAGACAGGGTAAGATTTGCGAGTTGCATTGCGTCTCCATCGAGTAAATTTGAATTTGAAATTAACCATCTTCGCTTGATAGTGTTCATTGGCCCAACATTTACACATGATTTAACGTGCAATTCTAATGTGATTACGAGCTGTCGCATGATAAAAGCGAATTCAGATTGCCATCTTTGAAAGCATTAGACGTCGGGCAATTAGGGATGATTTACCGAAAGGAACGTTGGGTTGATAAAAAAATAACTCCACCCCTCTGATGATTTTGCCAAGAGGAGCTGTGGAAAAGCACTTATGCCAGGAAATAGCTTTCTTTCATGGCGCCCTCGAGAGTTTGTTTATTTGTCCGCATTTCCAAAGTATATTCCTATATTTACAGCCTTCATGATCGACCGTTGCCTCGTTTAATATCTTTCTAGCATCCCGGCATTTCAATTTTACGTTTCCGCGTAACGTTGATAAGGAAATATTAATCTATTGATTTTTCTGAAAAACCTTTTAAGTTGGAAATGTTAAGGTAATAAATTAAATAGGTTGATCTAAAATTAGAACTAACACTGGAACTATTACAAGATGAAAAACTAAAACTAGAAGCTTCTGGGTTTTGTCGTGCGTCTTTTGAAAAATTTCTAACTATCCAGTTTTCTGCTTTGGTATTGTCAATTCGATTGAACCGCATTACATCGAAACTTTCTAACTTGTTTATACAAACAATTATGCTTTATTCCAATCTTAATAACGTCAGAGTTATGACATTCGAAGAAAATATGCCCGTTTGTATCGCGTCATATAATCTTGCAATTGACGTTCAATCATTTAATCACCTCTGTTTCATAATAAGTGAGCCATTTATGTTTTCAGCGAAAATAGGCATGAAAATAAGTATGGGTGCTGGCTGCTGAAAGAATGCTAAATTGGGAAAAGACTCAAACGACGAATGACAGCTCTCAAGAAAAATAGTATGAATTGTTTGCTGCAGATGCAGAGACAGTTTTTAAACATTTTTTTAGACATTTTTATTAAACAGC
Source organism: Onthophagus sagittarius (assembly GCA_036711965.1). Lineage (NCBI taxonomy): Eukaryota > Metazoa > Arthropoda > Insecta > Coleoptera > Scarabaeidae > Onthophagus > Onthophagus sagittarius. The sequence goes on from JASERS010000003.1 coordinate 68,743,808, forward strand.
ACATATTTTAATTTTTTTTCAGACCCAATTCACACTATTTTTCTTGAGAGCTGTCATTCGTCGTTTGAGTCTTGAAACTGAACTGAAGTGGAAAGAAAAAATCTTAATATATTAAAATTAAATAATCAATTGAAAATGGTAATTGCATTCAAGATGAATTCATTAACAATGTTGTATGGGTGCTCTTCTGGAAGCGATTTCAAAGCGATATCAAATTTTCTAGAAGCTATATCAAGTCTCCTGGAAGCATTTTAAGTCCTCCAAAGGTACTATCAAGTTTTCTAGCAGTACTTCAAGTTTTCTGGTAGCATTACAAGTGATCCAGAGGCAATATCTAGTCTTCTAGCAGTATTTCAAGTCTTCTGGTAGCATTACAAGTTATCCAGAGGCAACATCAAGTCTTCTGGAAGCATTACAAGTTTTCCAAATGCAACATCAAGATTTTTATAACCATTTTACGCCTTCTAGAAGCAGTATCAAGTCTCTTGGAAGCATTTCAGCAGAGGCAACATCAAGTAAGCTGGCAGCAGTTCAAGTCTTCTAAAACCAGTATCAAATCATATGATAGCAACATTAAGTCTTCTAATAGCAATATCAAGTTTCCTAGGATAAGTATCAAATCATTTGGAAACGTTTCAAGTCTTCCAGAATAAGTGTTACGACTTCTGCAAGCATTTCAAGTCTTCTGGAAGCGACAAAAAGTCTCCTGGAAACATTTTAAGTCTTCCTTTCTTCTTATATTAAATCTTCTTGCAGCATTTCAAGGCTTCTGAAAGCAATATCAAGTCTTCTAGAAGCAGTATTATGCTTTCTAGAAGCATTTCATGTCTTCTACAGGCAATATCAAGTTTTTTGAAGCGATTCAAACCTTCTAGAAACAGTATCAAGTCGTCTGGATGCATTTCAAATCTTTCGGAAGCATTTCAAGTATTCTGGAACCATTACAAGTTCTCCAGAGGCAATATCAAGTCTTCTGGAAGCATTACAAATTTTCCAAATGCAACATCAAGATTTTTATAACCATTTTACGTCTTCTAGAAGCAGTATCAAGTCTCTTGGAAGCATTTCAGCAGAGGCAATATCAAGTAAGCTGGCAGCAGTTCAAGTCTTCTAAAACCAGTATCAAATCATATGATAGCAACATTAAGTCTTCTAATAGCAATATCAAGTCTTCTAGAATAAGTATCGAATCATTTGGAAACGTTTCAAGTCTTCCAGAATAAGTGTTACGACTTCTGCAAGCATTTCAAGTCTTCTGGAAACGACAACAAGTCTCCTAGAAACATTTTAAGTCTTCCTTTCTTCTTATATTAAATCTTTTTGCAGCATTTCAAGGCTTCTGAAAGCAATATCAAGTCTTCTAGAAGCAGTATTATGCTTTCTAGAAGCATTTCATGTCTTCTACATTCAATATCAAGTTTTTTTAAGCGATTCAAACCTTCTAGAAACAGTATCAAATCGTCTGGATGCATTTCAAATCTTTTGGAAGCATTTCAAGTATTCTGGAACCATTACAAGTTCTCCAGAGGCAATATCAAGTTTTCTGGAAGCATTACAAGTTTGCTTGAGGTAATATCAAGTCTTCTATAATCATTTCAGGTCTTCTAGAAGTATTTCGCGTCTTCCAGAAGCAGGACCAAGCCTCCTAAAAGCATTCTAAGTCTTCCAGAGGCAATATCAAGTCTTCCGGCAGCAGTTTAAGTCTTTTAGAAATAGTATCAAGTTTTATTTATAATCTCATCAACATCTCTCCCTTTTATTACGATGGTTAAAATAGATTGGCAAAATAACCTTGCTCTCTCGCAGACATAGGTGTCGATTTTAGAAAATACGTATGGGTGCTGTTTGCTAAAAAAACTTGAATTGGGAAACGACTCAAACGATGAATGACGGCTCTGAAAAAAAGGTTCGAAAAATTCAAAATCCGTGCTTTCTAAATAAAGTATCTGGCTCCTATGGTTCGTTTGCAAAAGAAATGTACTTTTACCAGAAGTGTTTATGGATTTACAAACAGAATCCAGCCAACAGTATTAGGTATTTTAGAAGCAAACTCAAATTTTATTAATAGTTTATAGTTCATATAGTTTGTTAATAGTTTATAGTTCAAGTTTTCTCAAAACAAGGAAGCAATGTCAAGACTTCTGGAAACATTTGAATTCTTGTAGAAATAGTACCAAGCCCTTTGGAAGCAATATCAACTTTTCTGGTAACAGTTTAAGTCTTCTAGAAGCTGTATCAAGACTTCTAGAAGCAATATCATATCATTTGGAAGCATTTCAAGTCTTCCAGAAGCAGTATCAAGTCTTCTAGAAGCAGTATCTAGTCTTCTAGAAGCAGTATCAAGCCTTCTGAAAATAATTTCAAGCCTTCTGGTAGTATTTCTAATCTTGTAGAGGCAATATCAAGTTTTTTGGAAACATACAAAATTCTTTTAGAAGCAGTCTCAAGCCAGTTGAAAATATTTCAAGTTTTCTGGAAGCTAAAATATCAAGACTTCTGGCAACATTTTAAGTCTTCTGGAAGCAATATAAAATCTTCTAGAAGCAGTATACTGGCAATATTTCAAGTCTTCTGGAAGCGATATTAAGTCTTTTAGAAGCAATACAAAGTCTCCTGGAACAATCTCAAGTCCTCCAGAAGCAATATCAAATCATTTCAAATCCTCTAGAAGTAATGTCAAAACTTCTGGCAGCATTTCAAGTCGTCTGAAAACATTTAAGTATTATCAAATCTTCTAGAAGCAATATTAAATTTTCTGGAAACATTTCAAATCGTCCAGAGGCAATGTCAAGTCTTTTTGAGGCAATTCAAATCTTGTAGAAAGAGTATCAAGTCATCTGGATACATTTAAAATCTGTTGGAAGCAGTATCACTTGTGGAAGTATTTTAAGTCCGTGAAACTTATTGGGAAGTAAATAAATAAGTTGGGTTACTTATTAAAAGATCTGAATTTAGGCTAACAAAGAGAATATGAGATTGAAAGAAATGGACTGAGCAGAGATTGGAGAAAGAAGATAGCGATACAACAAAAGGGTGTCTTTAAAGGAGCTGATAAGATTAAAAGGTGCTACAAGTCCATCTCTATAATCATTTCATGCTATTCTTCTTTTTAAAAATTTTTCGTAAGTATTAATTTTGATTTTTTGCAAAAATTGTGTTTCTCGGTTAGTTCGATTCAGTAGCCAGCAAACCATGAATTCCAATAAAACTGTAAGGTTGTTTGGCGAAGTTTGAGCTCTATTTGGAGCTAGTGTGTTGATTATGTAGCTCAATAATTGCCCTTTCCAAGCCTAAATTCTATAAAAGTCAACAGATGTTCAAAGAATTAATGATTAGCCTCGGAACACACATATATGTATGTTATGAAAGCAACTTGGAAAAAACTTTACAATATAACCGCGTAATCACATAATTACTAATAATTAACAATATTCGGGTTTAGCAAACGAAATTAGTCAAATTTCATATTTTCGTCTATTTCTCAATATTGATGCATCTTGATGCACCAAAAGTGCAATAGAACAAATTGTTAAGAATAAAATTTGTTACAATTTAAAACATGTTCCAATTCTTTAAGTTTGAGAGTGCTACAAATTCATCAAATTCCAACAGTTTCGTATTTTTCTCGATAGTGATGCATAACAGTAAAAGTACAAGAGATCAATAACGTTGAGAATGAAATTTGACACAACTTTAGTTGTAGAACTTTTTTGTAACAATCTCCGCTTCCGAACTGGTACCTATACTCGATTAGAAAAGCTTGAAAGTTAGGACTTTCTCATATTTTTCTCGATATTAATGCAGCTAACAGTAAAACTGCTCAAAGTGCAAAACGACATCAATATTGTTTAAAATAAAATTTGCCAAAATTATTAATTTAATTTAATTGTAATTTTTTTAATTGAAAATGAAACAAATTCATCAAATTCTCATAGATTCCTCGATATTAACACAGCTAACAGAAAAGAGCAACAGAGAAATTTTTAAGAATAAAATCTCCAACAATTTATCTATCAAACCTTCTTTAAAACATTCCGTGGTATTACATTTACTAGTTTTGAAAACCTATAAATTTATCAAATTCCAATAATTTCCTATTTTTCTCGTGTCGCCTTCTTGTGTCTCATGCCATTATAATCTCTACTCCCCAATACATAATTTTCCAGGATCTGATAACTATATCTAATTCCTACAATTCGACCATCGCACGAATCTTTTCATGTATTCAAAGCATGTGTTTATTAATAAAGGTCCTTTATCATTTCCATCTTTCATAACTTGGTAAGTGTTGTCAGATTCGATTTTACTAACCTTATACTGTCCTAGGAATTTGCCTTCAATTTTAAATCTGACTCTTTACGGCTTCTCTTCACTATTCCTTATCATGAATTACTGCAGGCTATTGCCATTGTGTAGAGAGGTGGAGTGGCCATAAGTGGTGGATAATGATGATAGTATTGGCAACGATCGGACATCATACATTAAAGGGTGCCATTATGCGCAGCTTACTGTGCGGTGGTCCATCATAGCTTTACTGACCTTAAACTAAACTGAAGTCATCAATTGATGACTCACCTAATTAGGTGGACCATCTACGCTATACCAATGTGTAGAAAGGAACATTCTAACATAGTCTTCATCAATGGTGTCCATCATGGCGACCATTTTAGTATCAACATTTGCCTAGTTGCGTGCCTTCGTCTCAAATTGCAGATTGCTTCATTTTCTTCTTGAATTTTCAAACTTATCCTATAACATATTCTTTCTTATAGTTCTTGTTATCATCACAATTTTTTCTATCTCTTCTTCTAAATAGTCTTTAATTTTTAGATCTTTGTTTCGTATTTCTATTCCAAAATGATATTCGTTATATTTCTATGATTTGAAACGCTTATGCGAGCTTCTTTTGTATGACCTTTTTTTTTTACGAGGTTGGGGAAAATCTGCTAGACAGACATCCGGTCTGAAGTTCTTGAACGGCCAGATAGTGTGGGGTTGGAGTCCATCTTTGGATCTCCGACCCACTAAAAACCTCTTTCCTCGTCTTCACCGGAATCACCCTCTCGCGCCATCGTCGGTTTGCCCTGGCTCAGTCACCGGTCAGTGGAGGGACGCCTAGATACCCCTCCGCTCCCCTCCCAAGTCCCTTCCTCACACTCTCTCTTCCTTTTCGTTGGTCCTCACAATTTCGTTAATCATCTCCTCCACCAGTTTCCATTCACTCTCACTCTGTAGCATAATTGATATGCAATTATCTGGTGTCATGGTCTTTCCCAGTTTCTCGTTTGTTGTGCTTCTTACGTCTCTCCACCTTTCGCACTCAAAGAATATGTGTTCAACATCATCCCTCTTTTCACAATAAGCGCATTTTTCGTCATCCTTTCTTTTATGTAGATATAGATATGCTTTGAAGCACCCGTGACCACTGAAAAACTGGCTCAAACTATAATTCATCTCTCCCCAGCGTCTTGTAACCCATGGTGTGATCTGTGGCAATAATCTTTTTGTCCATCGGGCTTTTCCGGTGTCTACAGACCATCTACATTCCCATTCGCGATTAAGTTGCTGTGTTATCTCGCTCTTCTTAATGTTATCTTCCGTTGCCGCCTTTCTCCTTTGGTACATCAAGTCTACTGGACATGTACCACCCATCACCTGTAGTGCTTCTGTCGATGTGGTTCTGTACGCACTAGTGATTCTAATAAGTATTCTTCTTTGGATTCTTGTGAGTCTCTCTACATATTTTTTAATTTTAAAAGCTTCGTTCCATGCCTTCGATGCATAAAAGATGTGGCTATCATCATCCTCTTCTGTGCCCTCGGTCTATATGTCGCTCCCATGATTCGATTCAGAGCATTCACCGTTCTATTCGTTTTCCCTTCAATATATTCTATATGCGCTCTCCACTTTAAGTCTCTTCCAATTATCACGCCAAGGTATTTAAGGGAATCTTTGGATTGCACAACTTGATCTTTAACTCTGACTAGAGCCTCTCTACCACATTTCCTGCTCCTTATCAGTACGGCTTCTGTTTTCTCCGGAGCCACCTCTAAATCCAGTTCTTTCATCTTCTCCACAATTTTGTCAAGTACTAATTGAGCAGTTCGTTCAATATCCTCGATCTCCGATCTGCTTACTACAACTGCCAGGTCGTCGGCATACGCGATGAGTTTTACTCTTCTGTTATCTGCCTCCAATTCCAGGGTCTGGTCAAAGAAAATATTCCACAATATAGGGCCCCCTACAGAACCTTGTGGGACTCCTCTATTTATCATGTACGTATCACCATCATATTCGATCGTTCTTCTGCTTAGATATGATTTTATGATGTTCTGCAGGTATTTGGTATTTCTTTTGTATGACCTGTGCTTCTGTTAGCCTACCAAGGCTAACAGAAGTATTTTGATTTTATTACTTAGCTCTTTCTCAAACCTTCTAAATAATATCGAAGAAAGTAGTGCTTTAAGATTTTCACGTATGGAGGGCTAACAGATAAAAATCTAGATAAGTTAAATTTGCTTAATTTACTTATTTAATGCCGGTTAATTGAAACTGACATTTATTATAGACAAATATGAAACACAATGGACTTAGGATTATCAAATCAATAAATATTTAACCCGCTAATTCGGATGAGTTTCCAGCTATTCTTCAATAAGTATATTTCAATTTTGTATATCAAACCTACATAATGGATATAAATTTAAACCAAATAGCGTGGAAATACAGGATAGATACTCAAGTACATCAAAATGTTTATAATAAAATTGTATTATCAATTTTTATCATAATAATGTTTACTATTGTCCTTGATGTATATTATTATGTCTTATCTACAAAAATGAAACATAATTTTTGAATTTGTAATCAAATAATTTTACACTCATCTTTACAATCATCTATTGTTATACAAAAGAATGTTAGGATAAGTAGCTTGCTTTTGTTCCCCATTTATACCGTGAAGGCCGCCTTCTTTTGTTCCCCAATTAAAGCGTGAAGGGTCTTTTGTTTACACCTGTCAATCCTCTATTGTAATACAAAGGAATGTTAAGACAAGTAGCTTGCTTTTGTTCCCCAACTAAATCGTGAAGGCCGCCTTCTTTTGTTCCCTAATTAAAGCGTGAAGGACCTGTTGTTTACACCTGTCAATCATAATATAATACGATCTTTATAGAGTAAAATAATGTGATTTTCGTTTATAAATTTTTCTTTTATCGACATTTAACTAAATTAGATAAAAAATTAAAGGTTTCTCAAAAAACTTTTTTGCATTGAACGAGAACTGTATAAGTACCATATACTAAGTAGATCTCAAAACTCACATTCTCGTAACAAAAAATTAAAATTATAAAATTTGTTTGGCTTCAAATACATTTAACAAATTTTATAGCAATTTTTCAAAACATGCTTATGACGGATAATGCAAGTTTTGCCATTACCTCATTTATCTTGCATTGTCTCAACCCGAATTCTACGAACTGTGCTAATCAGGACACTTTTGTATCGAATAGCAATAGTGAGTGGGATTTTGAAGATTTCAACTTCAGTCAATGCAGAAACGTCCACCTAGATGAAGGTTTATTAAAATTTTAGATAAACTTATTTTATGGCAAATTTAATAAGTATGTTTCAATTTTGTATATCAAACCTACATAATGGATATAAATTTGAACCAAATAGCGTGGAAATACAGGATAGATACTCAAGTACATCAAAATGTTTATAATAAAATTGTATTATCAATTTTTATCATAATGATGTTTACTATTGTTCTTGATGTCTATTATTATGTCTTATCTACAAAGATGAAACATAATTTTTGAATTTGTAATCAAATAATTTTACAATATCCGTAAAGGGCCTTTTGTTGACACCTGTCAATCATCTATTGTAATATGAAGGAACGTTAAGACAGGTAGGTTGTTTTGTTCCCCAATTATACCGTGAAGGCCGCCTTCTTTTGTTCCCCAATTAAAGCGTGAAGGACCTTTTGTTTACACCTGTTAATCGTCTATTGTTATACAAAAGAATGTTAAGACAAGTAGCTTGCTTTTGTTCCCCATTTGTACTGTGAAGGCCGCCTTCTTTTGTTCCCCAATTAAAGCGTGAAGGGCCTTTTTTTACACCTGTCAATCATCTATTGTTATACAAAAGAATGTTAAGACAAGTAGCTTGCTTTTGTTCTCCATTTATACCGTGAAGGCCGCCTTCTTTTGTTCCCCAATTAAAGCGTGAAGGGCCTTTTGTTTACACCTGTCAATCATCTATTGTTATACAAAAGTATGTTAAGACAAGTAGCTTGCTTTTGTTCCCCATTTATACCGTGAAGGCCGCCTTCTTTTGTTCCCCAATTAAAGCGTGAAGGGCCTTTTGTTTACACCTGTCAATCATCTATTGTTATACAAAAGAATGTTAGACAAGTAGCTTGCTTTTGTTCCCCATTTATACCGTGAAGGCCGCCTTCTTTTGTTCCCCAATTAAAGCGTGAAGGGCCTTTTGTTTACACCTGTCAATCATCTATTGTTATACAAAAGAATGTTAAGACAAGTAGCTTGCTTTTGTTCCCCATTTATACCGTGAAGGCCGCCTTCTTTTGTTCCCCAATTAAAGCGTGAAGGTCCTTTTGTTTACACCTGTTAATCATCTATTGTTATACAAAAGAATGTTAAGACAAGTAGCTTGCTTTTGTTCCCCATTTGTACCGTGAAGGCCGCCTTCTTTTGTTCCCCAATTAAAGCGTGAAGGGCCTTTTGTTTACACCTGTCAATCATCTATTGTTATACAAAAGAATGTTAAGACAAGTAGCTTGCTTTTGTTCCCCATTTATACCGTGAAGGCCGCCTTCTTTTGTTCCCCAATTAAAGCGTGAAGGGTCTTTTGTTTACACCTGTCAATCATCATATAATAGGACCTTTATGGTGTAAAATAATGTGATTTTCTTTTGTTAATTTTTTCTTTTATCGACATTTAACTAAATTAGATAAAAAATTAAAGGTTTCTCAAAAAACTTTTTTGTATTGAACGAGAACTATATAAGTACCATATACTAAGCAGATTCCCAAAGCTCACATTCTCGTAACAAAAAATTAAAATTATAAAATTTGATTGGCTTCAAATACATTTAACAAATTTTATAGCAATTTTTCAAAACATGCTTATGACGGGTAATGCAAGTTTTGCCATTACCTCATTTATCTTGCATTGTCCAAACCCGAATTCTACGAACTGTGCTAATCAGGACACTTTTGCATCGAATAGCGATAGTGAGTGGGATTTTGAAGATTTTAACTTCACTCAATGCAGAAACTTCAAGTCCTATTTCAAAGATAATACTACTAAAGATCATGTTTCAAAAAATAAGGTTGTGTAAACAAGGTCTCTTCTTTCTTCAATTTGTTTTTAATGACAAGTAATGGCACTTAATGATTTTGCGATTATTAAGTAATTTGGTATAAATTTCCTAAATCTTCCTTTTCAATAGAAGGGTATAACGTAGAATATGAAGTGAAATTGTCCACTATGTGCAACAAATGATGTAGTTTTTCTACCGTTGTTCTTAATTGCCACATGAGAAATCTTTTTTTTAAGCTATTGTGCTGACACATTAGCATTTTGTAGTTTGCCTAGATTATTACCTTCAATTCATGAAAGCGGATATGTGTCTTTTACCAATAAAGTATAAATAATTATTGTAACCCACGTGGGCGATGTAATATTGCCTGCCTATCTCAATATGTAGTGGTAGCAACTATATTTTAAATTAGAAATCAAAATAACGAAAACGTTCAGTTAAAGTTTCTATTAGATTTTAATTTTTTTCGTTATGATGTTCATTCAAAGTACGCTGCTTTTAATTTAATAGCGTATTATCGAGGCGGTACGCAGAATGCGAAGGGTTGGGTTTGTTCCCAACAAAGTTTCATGATATCGATAATTGTTGAGCAATTTTAGAGAACAACTCCACGATGACTAGGTACAGTACGGATATTTTCAACAAATCAATGCACCACCCCACATAGCTAGGAAAACTATGCGGTATTTATCGGAGTATTTTGTGGATAGAACCATAAGAACAAATTTATGGCCACTAAGCATATCAGATCTAAGTACGCTTGATTTCTACTTGTTTGAAAATTTATAATATAAGATTTATAAATATAGACGTTTAAGGAGTAGCAATACGTGAGTTTGCTGTTGATAGTTATTTTAATAAATAAATAACCACTTCTTTCAATATTAATTTCCATCTATACAATACAAACGCTATAATACTACGTTTCCTTCAACATTGCTTTGAATCTACAGGGTGAGTCAATAGGGCGGGGTCGAAAGATTGTTTCTTTACCGTTGAAAATAAAAAAAAATGTTTCTATGTTTCTATTTTCTGTTATACAGGGTGGTTCACTGTTTCAGGCCCGTATTCAACTTCATTTTTTTAAATGGAACCCTATGTATCTTCACATATGCTGATTAGTTGTCTTAAATGCTATAAGTGCATATCTTGTTTTCAAATTTTGAATGCAAGGTTGCCAAGTTGTTAATCAGTTTGTGAAATTTTTGTATGAATCATGTGGTCACTTAAAATTCGTTATCAGCATTATTATTAAACATTGAAGGATGCAATTGGGCACATCGATAAACAAAGCTTTGGTCATTCGAACACCAGTAATAGCATTGGATAATATTATATAGGGTGGTTACTAGAACCGGTTAATTTATGAAATGTTTGAGAGACCATAACTTTGTTATTTTAAATGGAACACCTTATATTTTTTCAATATCTAAAAAGGCTTTGTTAATTACTTTTCAATTTTATTAAGCATATGGCATGTCTAACACATGTACTCTTTGAGATTATTAGACTATTTCAAAAATGATGGTATAATCCTGATTTTTCACAGGAAATAAACTATGAAGAAGACATTTTTAAACAAATGCAAGTGCGTCTATTTAGTAATGGATGAAGAAATATACATGTGTACATATTTAGTACAAAAACGTCTAGAATTTTCGAAATGGGTATTAGAAAAAGATCAACAACAATATAATTTTTTTGATTATCTTTGATACAGCGAATAAGCGATGTTACCTAAAAATAACTATGTTAACCGCCTTAATCTTCATTACTATGATATTGTCAAGAATAAATTTATATGAAACGTAGTCCACTAACATCGATGGTCCTAAACTATATGGGTAGGAATTCCAGAATCTTCTCTGATCAGATCGTATTTCTTCGAGGCAACCATTAACGAACGATTTTCTTAGAAAATCAATTGCCAAACCTTTTAGAAGATGATTCCCTATGCGTTTGATAAAGAATGTGGTCTCAGCACGATGGTATACCTCCTCACTATGATAGGATTTTTACAACATATTTAAATAGAATTTTTGAAAAGTTGTTTTCTTAATACCATTATCTATGCACAGATCCATACTTTTCCATCGTTTATGAACTAAACTTGCTTGCATTTGTTTAAAAATGTTTACTTCATAGTTTATTTCTTGTGAAAAAATCAAGTTCATGCCGACATTTTTGAAATAGTCTAATTATCTCCAAAAGTACACATGTTAGACATACCATATGCTTAACGATAATGAAAGGTAGTTAATAAAGCCTTCTGAGGCATTGAAAAAAATATACTATTATAAAATAATATTATTATAAATATATTATTATATATTATTATATTATTATAAATTTTGCTAATCCTGTGGTTGCGCGAGTGTCTCGTTGTGGGGGTGTTCGGGCTGTGCATGATATGATTTTCGCTGCGGATCGGGATGTGTGCCGTCATGACGCGATTTCGGACATGGTTAATAATGAGAAGAATGGGACTTCAGTTGAGGTGACTTGTGAAATTTCGTCTTTTCACGGTGGCGGAGTTCTCGATGCTCGCAACTAGCAAAAATTAACTTTCTGTATGTCAATGTTCAGTCGATCTTTAATAAGTTTAACAAAATAGAATTATTAACTATTGAACATGCTCCACATATCTTATGTATTAGCGAGCGTCTGCTGCACAGATGGCCATTAATGTACCGGGTTACCAGCTTGTAAGTATTTATTCTCGTTCTGCTGGAGCGCATGGTGGTACTCTTATACTCGCGAGATCTGACTTTCATGTGAACTCAGTTGAGTTGGATAGATTCGCTAAGGATATGTTGTTTGAGTGCTGTGCGATCCGGTTTAAACACTCAAATCAGAGTTATGTTTGCGCTTGTGTTTATAGGCCTCTTTCAAGTTGCTTTGACGCTTTTATAGATATTTTAGCTTCAATGCTGGAGTTTTTGTATTGTAATAATGATTTTGTCGTGCTTTGCGGGGATTTGAATGTTGATATAAACAATGATACTATGGAATCTAAAATCCTCGGCGATTTGTTTCATTCTTATGAACTGCGCGGAGATACGACGAAATATACTAGAATTTGTTGTAACTTAAATGAAGCAGTAAGTAGGTCAACACTTGACTATATTGTAACAAATTTATCGCCGTCTTTATGTTCTTTTGATGTTTTTGACGGAAATATAGCAGACCATTTTGTCTGCTCCTTGGTCTATACTGCTCAAAGTTTGCAAATTGAGGATTCCAACCGACGGTTTCCATTTCTAAGCGGAGATTTTCCTGTAATAATTTATCTTTCTTAAATCATAAACTAATTTTGTTCGATTGGGATTCTCTCTTTGCTGCGAATCTGAATGATGTAAATTCCTTGTACGCCAGTTTTTTTGAGACATTTCAGTATTATTATAACTTATATTGTCCGACTGTTAGAAGGGATACTCCCGTAAAAAGTGGTTCACATAAAAGATGGGTAACATCTGCGATCGTACAAGCCGGGCAGGAACTAAAAAATTTCCATTGGTTACTAACAAATGGTTTTTCGGAACTTTGAGCGGAATATAACAATAAAAAAAGAACATATAGAGATTTAATTAACCAGGCAAAGAGAGATTTTTTAGTAAATAAAATTAATAATTCTTCAAACAAATGTAGAATGCTGTGGTGTTGCATCAACGAGCAGTTGGGGCGTCATCCGCAGAGTAGTCCTGTGGTGTTGTCTATTGATGACAGGTTGATAGATGATGTGTCAGAGTGTTGCAATCATTTTGGCGAGTATTTTTCATCTGTAGTTCAGGACAGATTGGTGGCTACTTACGGGTCATCTTTGTCACTATCTTGTACGCTGGGTGACTGTGTGGGCTCTTCTTTGTATTTTGCTCCCGTTACGGATACAGAGGTCTTCGATGCTATTAAAGGCTTGAAAAATGTTAAAGCTGTTGGATGGGATGATGTTACTGTTGAATGCGTCAAATTTGTGAGTGATAGCTTATGCGTGCCTTTGGCCAAGATTTTGAAGCGGTCAATTGAGTTAGGGGTTTTTCCTGACTTACTGAAGGTGGCAAGGGTAACGCCTGTTTTCAAAAAGGGTGATGCGCATAGTATTGAGAACTACAGGCCTATTTCTATTTGTAGCGTGTTTTCAAAAATATTCGAAAGCGTTGTTAAGCGGAGATTGTTGAGTTTTTTTGATGCATTTCGAGTAATGTGTCGATCGCAGCACGGATTTCGAAGGGGCTTATCAACTGAGACCGCTACTGTCGATTTCTTTTCATATGTCTATGAACACCTTGACAAAGGTAATTATGTGGTTGGTCTTTTTTTTGACCTTTCCCGAGCTTTCGATTCGTTGCCTCCACACTTCATCAAGGAAAAGTTATACAATGTGGGTATTCGTGGAAGTCTGCTTGAATGGTTAACTTCTTTCGTTACAAGTCGTAGTTTGATAGTGGTTCTGTCGGGAATAGCCTCGGAGGACTCACCTGTAAATCTTGGCGTACCTCAGGGTTCCATACTGGGTCCCTTACTGTTCTTAATTTTTGTAAATGATTTACCATGTTTTTTCGAGAATGTTCATGTGGTGATGTATGCGGATGACACCTCTATCGCTATTGCTGCTCGTGATCGAAGTGAGCTTGATAGGTTGGTTGGTAGCACTGTAGAGCGTTTTGTGGATTGGTGCACCCGAAACAGAATAATCTTAAATGTACAGAAAACTGTCTGCGTAAATTTTCATGTTCGGCGACCGCTTTCCATAGAACATCTTGCTGGGATTCCGTTACAGAAGGAAGCCAACTTTTTGGGCTTGAGCATTGATACCGAAATGAGTTTTGGACCACATATAAATAACGTATGTAAAAGATTAAATTCGTCGTATTTTGCGTTGCTCAAGCTCAAATATTCGTTAGACAGGACGTCACTCCTGGACGCATATTACGCGCATTGCTACTCACATATTTCATACAATATTCTTTTGTGGGGCAGAAGTTCTCAGTGGCGGAGTGTATTTGTGACTCAGAAACGAATAATCAGATTAATTTTTCAATTACAATGTGGTGAATCCTGCAAGGAAGTTTTTAAAAATAATAGTATTCTTACCTTCCCTTGTATCTATATTCTCAAAGCTGTGGTGTTTGTCAACGGAAATCGTGAAAGATTTTTGGGCTCTGTTAGCCAGTATGAGACGAGACGTGTTGATTTGCCGTTGTTGCGACACAAAACAGCATTTTTTGAGAAAAGTCCGCAATACGATTTTGTAAAACTATATCCTCGTTTTTTATAGTTTACGGGAGTATCTCTGTGGGGTCACGGACTTACCATAGGCATAAAGATGTATTTAGCTTTTTTTTTTCTTTGTGTATTTTGTTATGTGTAATAATGTATTATATGACTTATCTCCATCTACAGTTATGTGGCACTGAGACTAATAAATTATTATTATTATTATTATATATTTATATATATTGTATGTTCAAAACAGCTGTCTTCGATTTATTTATGGTATTCGTAAGTATCATAGAATATCACATAAACTGAAAGAGTGTGAATGGTTGAGTATGTCAAATAGAGTCAAGCTACATGAGGGTGTAGTGTTTTTTGGAGTATTGGCTGATAAGGTGCCTGTATATTTACATAAGAGAATTAGTTATCGTACTGACGTGCATAATATTAATGTTCGTCGTAGAAACCTGCTTACGGTTCCTCGTCACGAGTCATCCGCCTATCGAAATTCTTTTACTTTCAGAATCGCCAGTTTTTGGAATTCTCTCTCTAGAACGTTAAAAACTTTAGACACCCGACATTTCAAATTGAGACTTAGAGGTATTTTATGTGAGCTTCAGAATGAGTAAGGATGGTAGAAAGTAGACAATTTTTGTTTTGTTTTTACGATTGTAGTATTCAGTTGCGTTATATCATCCAGGTGTTATATCAGTTTGGGAGTTAAATAAATTTGTTTGGGAATTAAATAAATAAATTATTTTCAATTTTAATTATTTTCAATTTTAATTATTTTCATTACAATTCTTCGTAGTTTGTACCACGTTTCTTGTCAATTAAATGTTAAGTGTGTTTTTAACTCAGTATGTATTAATGTAAAGCCTTCCACATGATCAAAATGTACATGAGTTTATATTTAGTATTCACATGCACTTATTTTCTTGTTTGACTTTTTATCTCTGAAGATGGCAATAAGGCCGAAACTAGTTAGATAAATAAATATTTTTGAAAAACGACCAGTTAAAGTACAAAAATTTTTTCTTGACTTTTAACCTTATTCGATTTAAATGTATTATTATTATTATTATTATTATTACGTGACCGAAACCGGTAGAAACATTGTATGAAATACTATCGTCTTAATAAAGTGCAAAAATTATTAAATAAATATTATAAATTATAATCAGTTCAAAAATAAATAACACTAAGAAAAGTATTATTTTATTTCCAATTTTTATTAAAAAAGATTTGTGGTTGACTCCAACATTTAATAACATTAATAGTGAGATAGTGTAACAAAATTTAGATTAGATTTGGAAGATATTTTCTCGTTTGCTCCACGTTTCAATAACCTTACTCCAACTACATTCAATAGTGCAGGAAAAGAATTTTACTAAGGAAACTTTGCTACTAAGGAAATGTTAAACTGATAAATTCAATAGAATAATAAAAAGAAAAGATAAATTGAAGGCGGTTTTAAAAACTTTTCTCGACTTTTCTTTCACTACCAGCATGAATTCAACAATTTTAAGATAACTCTTGGCGAGATATATACTTTCCACTTAACTTAAAGAATTTTCTTATCTTATTCATCCCCTTTCTAAATGGTCCAAAGCGCTGCCGCGAACCACTCAATTTTTATTATTTTTTTTTGGGCCGCTACAATACGAGGCAATTCATCTCGTTACCGTGTAACTAAGCAAACCGAAAAAAAAATACCATCAAGAGTTGGAAGATTAATACTTTTCGACTGAAAATGGACGAAGGAAGGATATTTTTCACTTCTCTTTATAAACCGTTTCAATTTTAAGTTCCATTTATCATTCCTTAACCGCGCGATATTTTCTTTGGATGTTTACAACTTTTACAAAATAATAATCGTTTTTTTTTATTATGTATCCTATATATTTTTAAGTATAGATTTTTGAAATCATGCTCTAATTGCTTGGTTGAAACAATACGACTCAGTCATGCGAACATTTTAATTTGAGCAGAACGTCGAACGAGCGTAGTTGAGGAGCGAGCTAGAAAATGTAGGCACAAACTTTGAACGGAATGGGTCCTACATTTATTTTCTGGCGGGTTTATCCCTGGATTAAAATTAGTCGCACGGACTTGTAGAACCATCCTTTAAATTTATCGACACGTAAATATTCCATTTCTTCCGTTTTTGCTACGATTAAATTTTACGGGTTCATTAATCGCTTTCATTAATGGCTGAACACGCGTTTAAATTTAAATTTAAATTCGAGTAAATGTTTCAAAAGCTATTTGTAATTTAAAACATTTAAATGAATTTATTGGGTAGATGTAAAAATTTATTGCGGTCTTTTGAATTCATATAACCTCGCTTATTAAAGCACTTGAGATGATATTGATTTTTGCCGGAAAATATTCTTTCCACTATTTTTAGTCATTTAAATTTCCCTAAAAATGTCAAATCGATTGTATGGTAATATTGTATAAACATTTTTATTACAACTCTCTTTATTATTTATAAAAACAAGTTTACAATAAAATTTACATTATGAATAAATAAGCACAGCTTGGTATGTGTCAATTAATTTTTTGATTTCCTAAATTAAAAATTCATAAGGTTTAAATGTTTATATTAGTTGAATGATAATATTGTAACAAATATTTTAAATTTTATAAATATCTTAAATTTTTAAATTTCCTTCGTGATACAGTAACTTATTTAAGTATACAGTAAAAATTATGAATCTAATAAGATGGATCTAGCAAAAATTTATACAAGTGTAGTAGGTAGTACGATTGGACACATATTTTTCCACAAAAATGTAGTGTTGCGATTTATGCCCCTGAAATGGAGGAAGAAAGACCAAGAGAAAAACAGAAATCGTACTCGGAAACCCTGAAAGGCTTGAAAGAGACCCTGCAAAAAGCAGGGAAGGAATAAAGTAATTAAGAAGTACAAAAACCGAGAAGTTGCTCATAACTTTAGAAAAGGATGCAGTAGCATATAATAAGTATAACTGAAGCCCTAAATAAAAAAAAAATGGGGAAATAAACAGCAAAAAGCATGGGACATTATAATATTCAAACGAGATACATACGAGGTATGGATGCATTAGCAAAAACCAACGAGGTTTAAGAAGTAATAGATCTTGCAATAGGAGGATAACCAGAATATATTAAACTAGGCGAAATGAGACCGATGAGAGACCAAACGCAGTCCATAACAATAAAAATAGACTATAAGAACACAGAAATTTTGCTAAAAAGCAGAAGTTTAAGGATTGGCTTCACGAGATGCGAGATGAAAAATGAATCAACATTGAAAAATGCTTTAGGTGTTGGGACACGTGGCTAACGGATGCGAAATCTCAAAATTCTGTCCATTGAATTAGAAAAGAGCAGAGACTCAGACATAGAAAGCAATTTATCGCCAATAAGATGGCTGATAAAGTAAAAATATAGGTTAATATAAACAGAAGTGTCGAAGCTATGAATCTAATTGAAAAATTTATTAAAGAACAGAAAATAGATGTGTTGGTGGTTTCAGAACCAAGTAAAAACTTTGTCAAGAGGAGAGGATGGATGAGAAATGAGGTGATTAAAATAATGAGTGAAAGCGTGGTGGCGTACAGCAGTGAAAGTAATAGTTGATCTGTTGTGGTGAAAACAAACGCGGCGGTACTAATAGGGTGTTATCTGTCAGCCTACGATGAGATAGATGACTTTAAGGCCACGTTAAATAGGGTCACAAACACTATGTTAAAACATGTGGGTCAATGTAAGTGATAAAGTGTTGGTCTTGGGTGATATGAACGAAAAATCCGCGGTGCAGGGAGCAAAAGTATAGAATGAGAGAGGCGGGTATAGGAATGAATGAATGGCCGAAAAGAGGTGGTGGTTAACAGTAGGAGTGGACCTACTTGGAAAGGAGGGAACAAGAGTCCAATATAGACGTTACCATGTACACGTTGAACTTGGTTGAAAAGGTGTTTGAATGGCAAGTACATGATAAGGAAAACGTCAGTGACCACATCAACATAACCTTCAGTGTGGAAATAGAGAAAGGGAAAATAGAGAAATAATAGGTTGGATGGAATAGGAAAGATGGCACAGAAGAGAAGACAGAAGGGAGACTTTCGAAGAAGAATTAGCTGTAGGGTGGAAATAGAACCGGAATATGGCATATGGAAACAACAAAGCATATGGAAGAAAAGCTCAGAAGGAACAAGAAAAGTTAACGATATTGGTGGAACAACGACACAAAAAGTGCGAGAGTAAAGGGGAACAGGTGTCGCAGGAGCATGACAAGGAAAAGATATGATGCGGAAACGAAAGAGGCGGAGAAAAGATATAAGAAAGCAAGGAACTGGAGGAAAACTTGTAAAGAGAAACCTATATGATAACGGTAAAGAGGACCAAAAATATCAGGCAAACCAAAATACCACTTGAAAAGATAGAACGACTGCTAGAGGATCTATTCCCAAAGGAAACTAAATAGAGCTGGGAGAGACTGGACTGGATAGAAAACTAAGAAAGATACAGTCAAGGATGAAGAGTTACTCAAGATTGTAAAAGAGAAATCGTGAAGGACGCGGTGACGTGTCACGATGGGAATCTCTAAGTTAACGAAAATGTACAATAAATTATTGGTGAAAGGAAAATTCCCAGCGATGGAAATATGGAAGATTAGTCTTAATGGAAATGCCAGGCAACTCAAACGATAAAAAGTGTAGGTCTTTATGTCTCCTGAATATATACTGTAAGATCTATTAAACTATAATCAAAAGCAAGATAAGCGAAGAATTAGAGCAGATGGGCGAAATGTAAGGAAGATCTACGGTACATGCGATTGAAGAACCTAAAAATTGCGACAGGTATAGGAGAGGAAATTGAAATGCCTAATAATAGCGATAGACATTAAGAACGCTTGGTGTACTGTTCCATGGGAGAAGATAATCCATTCTTTGGAAAAGAAGGTGGTGTCTGAATTCCTTGTCAGCATAATTAAGGAATATCTAAATTAGAGATACGTCGAGTATGAAGGCCATAAGCATAAATCGACGAAGGGAGTACTACAGGGCTCGTTTCTGCCCCCTTCCTATGGCACATCTTCTTTAAGGAACTGTTGGAAAAAGGCACAAAGGGATCGTATAATAGCTTATGCGGATGATCTCGTCATCGTAAATTCAGGTTGGAACTTTGGAGATATTGAGAAAAGGGCACAAAGGGTAGTCGACGAGGTGATATCCAGCATGGAGAACATGGGGCTCCAAATTACCCCGGAAAAATCTAAGGTGGTGATGCTCAGGAAGAGATGCGAGCCTGAGGGTAAAAGGAAATAAAATTAAATCAATCGTATCACTGAAGCATCTGGGAGTGGTGCATGAAAAAAACTGTAAATGGAAGAAATACGTTGACGCCGCAGCTATTAAAGCTGAAAAACAGTACACGCCCTGCAGAGAGTAATGGAATCAAGGTATGGACTCGGACCGGCGAAGAGAAGATTTATCTCATCCTTTGCATGTAGGGCGTGGAGAGACGACTGTAAGATTAAAAATTTGAAAGGTATAAAATGCACAGAGGGGTACTGATCCGTATGTGCAGTGGCTATAGAACTTGCTCAAATGAAGCTCTGCAGGTTATAGCGAATTCTATACCATTGGACCTGAAGATTATGGAAAGCGTGACTATATATAAGGAAAAGCAGTCTGAGGCAAAGGGGGAAGCCTTGGAGAATTGGAAAGCTAGATGACGTAAAGATTCCGGGAAGGCCGATTGGATCAAGAGGTTGATAGGGGATCTAATCGATGGAGAGAGGATGGTGAAATTGACTACCACTTATGTCAATTACTCTCAGGTCATGGATGCTTCAAGGCTTACCTCTCTAAATTTAAGAGAAGTCCTACAAAGTCATGTGTATATTATGAGAGAAAACGACGTAGAACACTTTCTATAGCTGCGTTAGATGGTCGAAAGAAAGAAGGAAAGTAATTAACCAAATAGGAAAGACATTACACCGCACAACACAATACATTTTATGTTGGAAAGTGAAGACAAGAGTCATAAGAAAAGAGGATGATCTCGAATGATAAACTTGAGAAGTCCTAGCAATCCCACATTTCCCGGATGTATGGCTGCCAAAAGGAGATGCGGATATGGCGCTAAGTAGAAACAGGGAAGTCCGTGTGACTCCCCATTCCCGGTATGTATCTTGACAAATACGACGCAAAAAAGCTTGTGTACTTGTGTTTGCGCTAGCAGCTGTCAAAACGATAAGAGTTGGTGACGGATTGAAAAACGGGGAACCCATTGGGATTCCCCCTTTCCTGGTGCGTATAACAGCAAATGTATTGCAAAAAGCTGGTGGGGGTATCTTGTAGCGGCAGAAAGAGAAAGTAGAAGAAAGGACAACAGGCGGAGTGGAATCATGACAGATGTGTATTTTACGGCTACACTAAATATTAGTTTATGATCTTAACCCATCCTCCACATGGTACTAGTTAGTTAGTACCATGTGCTGTTACGTTGGGTCAGTAACTTTAACCCAACCCAACTCTCAACTCAGCTACCAAGTTAACATTAAATGCTTGGTTGTTAAGAAACAAGATTAATTGTCTACTTATCAGGATTACACAATTAGCACTAAATATTAGTTGGGTTGGTAAGAAAGAAATGGGTTAAGGTTAATGGAACTATCCAATCCAACTAATATCTCTTGCTAGTGCTAATTAGCTAATTGGGTTAGATATCAGTTGAGTTGAGTTGATCAATTAACCTTAACTCAACCTAACTCGTTAATTAGCATTAGATGTTAGTTGGGTTGGGTTCATCCATTAACTTTAACCCAACCCAATTAACTAGATGGTTAGTTGTAGCACTAAATATTAATTGGATTAAATTGAGTCATCAACCTTATCCCAACCTAAATAACTAGCTAGCACTAGATGTATGTTTGTATGTAGTTCTAAGTGAGATTAGAACTACATACACAGTGAATGTGTATGTAGTTCAGTGAAGCACTTAGCCCCTTTTAGCACTAGATATAAGTTGCGCTATAGTGGTTGGGTTGAGTCAGAAATTTTATCACTCAGTGCGTGGCATGTTTATTAAGTAAGGGCAGTTTTAAAATAAAAATGAAACCATTAAACTTTTCTTAACAATTTTTTTTATATGAATGTCTGTCATTTCAGTTTCTTTTCCACTTTTTGATTCCTACTAATATTTAGACATGTATCATATAATACAACCAGCTTTTGTATGCAATCCTCGTAAAAGTCTGTCGCCTGATTAGACAGTGACTGCATCATGGTCATTTTGACATCGTCATCATTATCAAACCGATGTCCACCCAAACATCTCTTCAAATGCATGAAGATAATGAAGATAACTGGACGAAAAATAGATTAAAAGAGGAAGTTTGTAAGCCAGTTGCTGTTTTAGAATGCAACAAAGGCAAGCAAGGGATAGACATTTTAGACCAAATGGCAAGTTATTTTACGTCTTTGAAAAAAATGATCAGATGGTATCATAAAGCTTTTTATTGCAACTGCTGTAATCAATGCGCTTCAAATTGATATTGCCTCATTCAGGGAGATGTTT
Organism: Onthophagus sagittarius; assembly: GCA_036711965.1. NCBI lineage: Eukaryota > Metazoa > Arthropoda > Insecta > Coleoptera > Scarabaeidae > Onthophagus > Onthophagus sagittarius. The sequence continues at coordinate 68,765,949 of JASERS010000003.1, forward strand.
GTGCTTGAGATGCTAGGTATTGAAATGACGTTACACTAAAATGTTCAGATTCCCTGAAGCACAGTTTAGTGCAAAGTAAAGAAAAGGACTATCGACGAAAAATAAGACGTACAAATTGTTACGCAAAAGCTGCAAAAGAAGGATGTTCAGTAGCACATAAACAACGAAAATTAGTTTCCACATAATGTCATGTTTGTGAAAAGTATATGTGTCTCCCATCTTTTCCAAAATCATTGAAATGATAACTTTTGTAGGTCAGGATCTCATTGCACTTGAATGATCTTGGTGATTCTCGGTTGTTACCATAATGCCATAAGGATCACCAGTGAATTGACATTTTTCTTTCTTTCTACCTTCATATCTACCAGTTACAATGTAAAAAAGATGTCGGGTTTTCAAAAAAGAAACTCTAGTGTACTAGTTTTTATAGTGGCCCCTAGGAAATTACTTGATTACCTGGTTGTATGGTGGCAGCCAACGTATTAAGAATTGCAAAACGGCCCGATTCTATGATAAAACCATTTCAAGTCCTTCAATCAAATTTTCGTATATTAAAAGTAAATTATATAAGCGTTCTGTACAATCGGGATGCTAATGTCACCAAGCTTAGTGCAAGCTTAGCACAACATTACGACTTGCAGATTCCACAACCCTATCCTTACCACACACTAATACCAGACTTTTATCTGGATTCAAAGTTACTGAATTCCCTATTTGCGCCACCTGTTAGACGAAGTAGATCTTCGTTAACACCAGCTACTGCTGTGTCTAACTGGGCTCTAGAAAATCTAAGGTATGCTAGATTATCATCCGCATATTGGTGAACATCAGAGAATTTAAAACACTTCAGCAGCAAGAACACACATAAAAAATAGTAAAGGTTCTATTACAATCTATGATTGCTCAAGTAGCAATACATCATCTCAATAAACGACTCATTGCAACCAACATGTCAAAGAACCATCAACAATATACGATGATTTGCAGTGTCAAATACCTTGCTAAAGTCCAGAAAAGCCTATACGTGGAGATCATTTTCATCTTTTGCTCCCAGCTTCGGCCTGGGACGAATTCTGATTGACAATCATGCAAAATATTATTAAGACACAAATGTTGTCTCAACTGACCACATACGATTTTTCCAATATTGCACTGAGAGCAGATAGTATGCTTATAGGATACAGATTCTTATAAGCCGATCTCCACTGTTCAGGATAGTAATTAAACTGTATGCAACTATTCATTGTATGATGTAAAGAAGTACTCGAAAAACGATCATCCCAATCATGACAATGAGAATGCCATCCGACCCAACAGATTTGCTTTTTATACTTTATATTATTTTTCGTACCATTATATTATCTTCATCAACGAACGCCAGCCTAAACCTAATATCGATATTGTCAAGTGCTATATTATTGTAGTTCTTAATGCCTACGCATTGATTACTAAAAAAATGGACATTTGCCGTATTTTTAATGCAGGTACATGTCTTGTTCTTTTCAGTCAACAATGGATTGTTCTTTATGAGGAAGTATAGCTATGGTAATTCTGTGTATGCGTATTGTATGCGTACATGAAATCGGGTATTTACTATCGATATAAAGTCTACGATACTGTCATATACAATTCATTTTATACTTACTCGTTAGAGATATACCATTCGTCGTCTACTGCTATAGTCTGTACCACGAGAAATGAGAGTGACTCATCGTATACAAGTATCGAAATCTATGAATCTTCTCACTTCTCGTGGCACAAACTATATACTTTGTTTGTAATACCTGAATCTTGTTAGATTCGACTTAACAATTTTCTCAAACCACGCAGGCACATATGACGTGTGGTTGAATGAAAATCTTATAAATTAGAACAGTGTTTTTCCACTTTGACTCTTATTCGTCTGTTTATCAAAGAATTCAGCTGATTCAGCTTTCCATAATCATGATTAATAGAACTACGTTTAATTGGTGTATATCAATTTATATGGTGTCATAACTTTCTTATATGACATGGAAAAAACTCTGTAACCATATCTCTATGAAATTCCCTGCTCTATACTGTGTATACAATGATAACAGATTGCATGGCTGTATAAGTAAATAGTCATGAAAAACTATATAAATCGTATACCATATGTAAATGTATACCGCATTATAACTTTTTTATATGACCTGAGCAGACTTTGTATCCACAAAGAATTCTTCTGCTCTATATAATGGCAACTTACTTTAGTAGATCGCATAATTCCACAGAAATATTCTCCTGATATGCTGCATTCAACAGTATGTAAATATTTATTGCCTTGTAAGTTTATGTGGTATAGAGAAAACCAGAGTTTTCTCTATATAACCATATGCAGGCGTTGAATTGTAATAATGAATTGTAATAGAATGTGTAGGCTTTGTACTGTGATATGTAATATTAATAGATGTCGTGATTAGATCGTGAGTAGATAATTGATTGTATAGTCTCGAAAAACTGCAAAAATCGTATAATTTTCTTATATGTTATAGACAAAAATTGCATGCTCATATAAAATCTATAACAAATTTTCCCCTCAATACAATTGAGTGATTAAAAGTTAAATAAAAGATGTGAGCAGGAAAAATGTAGTCTCCTTTTGGGTTAATGTTCTTGACTGCATCTTATCCATCTTCCATGTTCAGTTTTTCATCAAGCTAGTAACCACAAGATTATTTTAAGAAAACAAATTATATGTATAAACAAAAAATTTAATATTCTCCCCTCAAGTACTCGGACCATTATTAGTTTAGCTACGTACACAGACAGAACAAGTAAAACAAATCGATGAAAAATACTTGAACAATAACGTACTGCAGCGTGCAATTTAATTCCAAAATGAAAATAAGCGTGAAATAAACGAACGATATGAAATTTTATTTTTCGGTGAGAATGAAAATAAGTTAGGAATTTTAGTTACGCATTCCCCAATTCAAATTATTCCGCCTTGTTTTATTTTGAACTCCCCTTTTTTTAATACCAATAACTTTCCGACCAAGATACTTTTTATTTTCGATAAGCATTCTTTTTCGTAGTTATCACAAGCTTCGTCCTCAATCTCAACCTATTTGCCGAGAAAAAGAAATAAATCATATCGCACCTCATAACCGCCCAAGAAAAACTGCGAGGGGCGGTCCATTAAGGACGTCATTCTCTTCGTTGGTAACCCCGAGATAACCTTTATCTTCAGACTCGTGCGATTAGGAATCGCGAGAACGCAGCGCAATCACGACACGAGAGGGAGCTAGTTCAGCTCCACGACCTCCGATATCTGTTCCTGCTGGTGCCTATTTCTCTCGAGATTAATGTGTTATCCAAACCCCACGGCTTCCAATTTATGCGTTATTCAAATAGGGTCATATCAAATCTCCACTTTGACATAAAATTTACATTTTATAAAATTATTACGTTAAATTAATTAATTTTATTCTAGTAGTTGAAGTACAATAACAACTTATCAGTGGTATTAAATATCGATGCGAGAACGTAACATTACAATAAAGGGTTAGGAGTGGCTATAAACCGGCGCTAAGTGCCCATGAAAACGACAACAACGGTGCAATTTGTAGCGCATCGATGTCATAAATTTATTTCACGTAATTCCGCAGGAAGAATGCATCAATTGATCGATAATGCTATTCACGGATTCCGATCAAGCAAACAAAAATAAACCATACTTTATCCTTAATTAAACATTTCTGTTTGCAGGCGTCTGTTAATTGATGTTCTATTTTCGTCTGTTCTGAGGATATATTTAAAATTGTTTTTGTTTTTTCTACGGTTAGTACCGTTGTTTGACGTATCACATTGTAGATTTAATAGAAACGTGATTCGTGCTGAAACACGCCGCCGTTGCATTAATTTGTTTTACCCCCGATATTTCGGTAATGCACAAGTAATTTATAATGGAAATTGGACAAAAAGTGAAATGACGTGTAATTTACATTGCTGCTGTAGAGTTGCGGTTGTTGCATATAAATTTAATCATCGCTTATTGCCTAATAAAAGAATTTTTCGATTTTGACCGTATATTTGGAGTATCTGATGTTTTGTAACCACAATATTTAATTAATACGTATTGTAGAATTATGGGATTCGTTAATAACACAAATCTTCTTAGGCTGGCTTTATGGTATATTATAAATCTATTATTTTTTATTTGATGCAATATCATAGCACCAAAAACGGCAAAACGTCGCTTTATGCCGAATTCTGGTTAGTCTGACGTCGTCTTAAAAACACGCTTAATTAACTGTTCTACACTCAGAGTTTTTATCCAACTAATCAATCCATTAAAATTATATGCTACTCACTGCATAGCTCAGAAAATCTTCTGTAAGTTTTACATAGTGATGTAGTTACCTCCGTACGAAATACCAAGATGGCACGTGAAGAACGACACCTTAGGTGGGTGGCTATCAGGGGTCGATTTCAAATAACAAGGTCGAGTGTTGTAGATTGGACGAGAGCTTTGAACCAACACTTGTCGATGACAACTGTTTACAGATGAATTTCTTCCTATGAGCTTCATTCATACCGCCATACCTTCGGCTTCGGCTTGCATGGTGTCAAGAACAGCAAGGATTGGTTTAACAACAGAATGACGTTGTTTTTAGTGATGAATCTAGGTTTTATTTATGGGTGAATGATGGTCACAGAATGATGCGGCGACATCCAAGGGAAAGACAGAATTTAGAGCTCGTTCTAAGACGACACACAGTCTTAACACCTGGGGCTATGCTTTGGGGGTGAATATGCTGTACCAAAATTACCCCTTACGTTGATTCCAGGGACATTAAACACATATCATAGTATCAACACCATTTCATGCAGATGTTGCAGAATGATTCATTCCAACAGGATAATGCAAGGCCCCATATTGCTGTGATTACAAGAAGGTTCTTGGAGCAGTTGGGTTGCAGATTTTATCCTGGCCTCCACGGTCATCAGACTTGTCGCCGATTGATCATGTTTGAACATCGACACCATCTAGAGGTTGTATTATATGAAATACTTCAGGAGGACATCAAACACTTAATAAAGAGCGTTTGAACACAAACAGTTGAAAATGGGATATATTGTAGACTTTATATCGTCAACGACTACCTACTTTCACGAATGCGTACACCGAAGTTCTACAGCTATACAACCTCAGCAAAAAGAACATCCACTTCGGACTGAAAAGAAAACTAGCACATGACATACCTGTATTAAAAATACGTTAAGTGTTCATTATTTGTAAGTGACGAGTTGCTTATAGTCGCAAAGTGTTGAAATTGATGCGATTTATTAATGATATATATCACTGTATACAACAGAAAATTCGTTACAAATTCTTTTTATGCATTATTATTATTACATGCCATTACTAAATGCGGTTTCTGTTATTTCTCAGGAGAATATGCAATTATGTGATTCACTAAAAATATTTATGACTATATAGAGCAGAAAATTTCAAACAAATCACATCATATCCAATTCTAGTTGGCAACAAAAGCATTGATAAAATTTAAGATTTTCAGATACAGGAAATTTTTTTTTCAAGTATACCAAATTCTACAAAAGATTGTGAAGGTCATTTAATCCTCCGTCTGTCGGGCGCGCTTTCTTAACACTTTCGATCGGTTGTGGTCTGTGGAGTCCAAAATAGAAAGAACTCTAAAGGACGCCAACGTGTTCTCCAGTGCTAATTTCTCATAAATATGTTTTATATGATGCTTGTACTATATAGTAGCCTAATACAGGGCCAATTCCAAACTCACGTTTTATGTTTATTTGATTTAAAGAAAATGCTTACAATTTAATCACATATTTTTCAAAATTTGGAAACAACGCCTAAATAAAGGAAAAGAAAATCGATCTAAAATAATATTTATTTAAAAATGTATAAAGTGTTATAAAAAAAATGTCTTAACTAAAGAATAATATTCTATGCACAAACTGGAGGGCTTCAAACTGTGGTCTCCATATTTCCCAAACAATCGTTGCAGCACGCTGTTATGTGCTCCATGCACCACCAACATTTACAAATTTTGCAAAAATAACGAGTTTTTCGTCTTTTGCAATATTTACAGTTTCCTCTTTTCCCTGGTTGTGGCTCTGGAATAATCTCCTCTTCAATACCTGAGAGCCTCACTTCTTTGCATGTTATTTTTCACTAACTCCATACCAAGATTTTTTTGAAATAGTCTGCGAGTTTTAGCAAATTCAACATCTGGTATGTTGCCTTTGTAGATAACAAAAGCGTTAATTGTTTCTATATTGAGGAGGTTATAGAAAATTACCATTGGCCAACGCTTTGTGTTTCTTGCAACATTGTATGATGTGATCATTCGATCAACAACATCTACTCCACTTTTTGTGCTATTATAGAAAGTAATTATTTCGGGCTTTTTCCGATCACCGGTAGCTTCATCGATATGATCGTCTCGGTGCATTGTTGAAACTACAAGCACATTCTTTCCTTTTTTGGGTATATATGAAACTGCAGTCATATCATTACTAAATGCGAATAACGAAGAATACTTTCCTGTTTTTAACTTGTGTTATTTCAAGAGGTAGTTCTCTTCTATTGGCTCTAATTCTACCAACCACAGTAAGGCGGTACTCTCTTAGCAGTTTCTTTACAATTGAATATTCTGTGAACCAACAATCTATTGTAACATTTCTTCCTGATCCTAATAAATGTGAACACATTCTTTCAGTTACTGCAGCGGTAGAGTTGTCAGTTTTATATGGACCATTGGGTTGAACACCAGTGTAAATTTCTATGTGTGAAGTGAAAAATGTTTTGGCATCAACAACGGCGAAGACTTTCAATCCGTATTTGTTTGGTTTACTTGGAATGTACATTCGGAAACTGCACCTACCCTTAAAGGCAAGCAGCATTCCATCTAATCTTACATACTCACCCACAGAATAAGTTTTCTTACAATTGTCGTTGAACTTGTCAACAATAGTACGAACTGCTGCTAGTTTGTCCATTTCTTTTCTTTGACCTCTAGTTGTGGTATCGTCTAAGCGAATGCATTTCAATAAGAAGACGAACCTCCGTTTTGCCATTGTAGCAGGAAATATCTCATATCCCATACCGTTTGATGACCAATACTCTGCTAGATGTGTCCTTGATCCATGATGAAGCCCATCAGCGCTATCAGAGCCATCAGCGCCAAATAAAGCAAACCCATCAGCGCTTGGATTTCTACAGAGTCGGTAGGTCTACACTCAGTCTTATCTTGGTATTTAACAGAAATTTTATCAATAAATAAATTAGTGTTTTCAACTACAATATCAATGCAGTTTCCAAACATGTACATCCAGCATTGAATGGGAAATAATGCGTCACGTGCTTCACTGATGACCCCCAGCAGGTGAGACACTATGTTTTCGTTGCGAGTTCTAATATAAAAAAACGCATAGAGTTCCAACTGGAATACGATTCTTACATCTGCGAATAATGTTACACATTTGATTGGGAAGGGTCTGTCAGGACAAAATATTATGTAGCGACTATTTGGAATTTTGAAAAACAGTTTTTTATAGCGAAAACAGTTGATATTTAGATACTTGAAAGGTACTGTGACCGTAGAAGTTTTGAGCAAAATAATTTAAAAAATATTTCACATAATCATTTTGTCGTGGACTCAGTCTTGTGGAAACACTTCAAATCTTCTAGAAGCAGTATCAAGTCTTCTAGAAACGTTTCAAGTCTTCTAGAAGCGTTTCAAGTCTTCTGGAAGTATTTCCAGTCTATTAAATATAGTATCAAGTCTTCCAGAGGAAGTGTCGAATATTTTGGAAGCATTTCAAGTCTTCTGGAATCAGTATCAAGTTTTATGAAAGCGTTTCAAGTATTCTAGAAACATTTCAAGTCTGCCGAAAATATTTCAACTCTCTTCGAAGCAGTATCAAGTGTTCCAAAGGAAGAATTGTATGTATTTTGGCAGCAATTCTAGTATTCTGAAAACATCAGAAGTATTTTGAAAGCAGTGTCAAGTGTTCCAGAGGAAGTATCGAGTCTTTTGGAAGTAGTTGAAACCTTCTAGAAGTAGTTTCAAGTCTTCTAGAAGTATTTCAAGTTTCTTTGAGCATTTCAAGTCTGCTGGAAACATTTCAAGCCTTTTGAACGTAGTATCAAGTCTTCCAGAGAAAGTACGAAGTCTTTTGGAAGCATTTCAAATCTTCTGGAAACAGTATCATGTTTTCTGTAAGTGTTTCAAGTCTTCTACAAGCTTTTCATGTCTTTTGGAAGCATTTCAAGTCTTCTGGAAACATTTCATGTGTTTTGAAGCAATGTCAATTGTTTCAAATGAAAAATTTGAGTCTCTTGGAAGCATTTCAAGTCTTCTGTAACAATGCTCAGTCTTCTGGATGCATTTGTAGTCTTGTCGAAACATATCAAGTCTTTCAAAGGATGTATCGAGTCTTTTGGAAGCATTTCAAATATTCTAGAAGCAGTATCAAGTCTTCTGTGTGCGTTCAAGACTTCTAGACACATATCAAGTCTTCGGGAAGCAGTTCAAGTCTGCTGGAAATATTTTAAGTCTTTTGAAAGCTGTATCAAGTCTTCCAGAAGAAATATTGAGTCTGTTGGAATATTTCAAATCTAGAAGCAGCATCAAGTCTTCAGGCAGCCTTTCAGGTCTTATGAAAACATTTCCACTTTTTTGGAAACTGTATGAAATCATTTAGTAATAATATCAAGTCTTCTGGATGCTGATCAAGTCTTGTAGAAGCAGTATCTAGTTTCTTGGAAAGATTTTAGGATTTCTAGAAGTAGTATTAAGTCTCCTAAATGAAGCATTAATTCAAAATACGTGCTCTGCATTAGAAACGTTCGCAGCAGATGTGATTCAGTCTCAGAATTGAGAAGAAAAATCTAGGTAGAATTATTAAAAAATTCGTATGGTTGCTTGTGCAATCAGAACACTCATGTATTCGGCGTTTTCTTTGAAACCGTATTTATATTTCTGAAATTTCGGGATCTTTAGATTTAGAACTTAGTCCTGAATTCCGAATGGATTGTGGGTCCCTGGGATTGGGCACTCTACCTGTTATACCTGTACCTATAGTATACTTGTAACATATGTAGATATTTGAAAATGTACTGAAAATGAAATAGTCATTCAGAAAGTTAGACTAACTTTGGGAATTTAACTTTAAGAGCAAGCTAAATCTACATTTGTCAGAAATTTCTAAAGATGAGAAATGAATTGCTCGCAGCACATTACATCCAAAGTTTTTAATGATATATTGATGTATTTTGATAAAAATATGTTCTAGTCTATTTGATCATAATACCAAATCATAAATACATAACTAACTATAAAGCGGATATTGTACAATCATTGATTTACGCTTCCTATCTATATCCAATTACCAAAATTATACATATTTCGTTATACATACTACGCCCGTTATTACGAACAATTCGCCCACCACACTCAATCCGTTTTACAAAGGCTCGTTATTGAGAGAAGATGAATCAACTCCATTTACATTTCAATAAACTCAGCGGCACCATTACGGCATAGTAGAAACACTCTTTGAGCATTACGAAATTGCGTTATGAATGGTAAATTTACACAAATACACTTCAACTCGAAGAGAAATTAGATAATTTTATTGTAAATTTTGCGGTACTTAATCATGTTACAGATGTCAACTGTAATCGCATGACATTAAATCGTCATTTTAAATTCGTTTGAATGATGAACTATTAAATCGAAAATTCGTTTCATTAGAAAATATTTATGAACGTGGAAAATATTTAAATAATTTATGTACGATTTATTAACGATTAAGACGATTCATCAATGGCATGATAACAGCTTCGAACGAATTTAATAATGTGAAAAAATTGTTTGGTCTGATGATAAAAATGTGTGTGATATTTTTAATTAATCCGGAAAAATATGTGAAATGTGAACGCATCGGGGATTTATTACCGGCGGAAAAGGCCATGGGAATAAATTTGAAATCGCAGAGAATGTGCAATTCGTTAACACTTGTGGATCGGTGCCCCAATGATAATATAACTTTTTGGTTAAATACAAGGTACGATTTAATTTTGCAAATATTATTTTGCTTTATAATTTAATTTTAAGAGATACTTTAGAGCCATATCAACTCAAAGAATTATCATCATCCTCGTTTAAGAAAGCACCATTTTGCCCAAAAGTCCCAATTAAAATACTTGTTCATGGTTACGCCGGAAATAAGCATGGTACTCCAAACGCGGAGCTCAAACCAGGTAGTTATTGCAATATCACAATAAGACGTGGTAACGTTGAGTTTGTAGAATATCTTAAAAAAGGTTACAATGTTATCTCGATGGATTATGGGGCAGCAGTTAAACATCCGTGTTATTTGCAATGCGTTAGAAATTTGGATGTAGCAGGAAAATGTTTGGCGAATTTTATTAGGACGCTTTTAAGGAAAAGGATCAAACGAAGGAAATGTAAAGTTAAAAAATCAGATATACATCTCATCGGATTTGGGATAGGGGCTCAAGTTGCTGCTAAAGCTGCTGAATCAGTAAAGAAAACTGTGGGTTCTTTGCCACGTGTAACTGGTTTGATCGAAATTATTTCCCCATTTCAGTATTTATCAAAAACCTTTTAGCTTTGGATCCAGCCCTTCCCTTATTTTATGGGGTAAAACCTTTTTTATCGAAAAGAATAGCAGATTTCGTCGACGTAATCCATACAGCAACTGTATTATATGCTTATTTAGCACCAAGTGGACATAGTGATTATTTCGTAAATACAGCTATTTGCCAAGGAGAATGTACAGTGAGTAAGTTGGGATATATTCATCTTTGCGAGATGTTAAATTTTTTGCATTGAAGCCGTGTCATGTACACGAGGAATGTCTGCAGTTTATTATGCAGAGTCCATTAACGGAGAAGGGCAATTTTGTGGTTTTGACTTGTTTGTAAGTGGAAATAGAGCAGCCATGGGCGAAAAAGCAACGAAAAAGTTCGTTTTTAAACCACACACTACATGTTGACGTATTTAATCCTAAAATACAATTTTAGCGTAACCGGATCATTTGGGGTATTCACCAACCCAAGATCACCATACGCACGTGGATGTCACGAAGTGGATGCATAATAATATCTAGGTGTAAGATAACTGTTATGATAATAAAGATTTGATTTAATTCATTTTGACACTAATTTTTTTTGTCAAAGTCGAAATTTTATCTGAACGCGAATAAATATGATAATATGAAAGTGGAATATGAACTTGTTTTGCGTGAAATGCAAATCCCGGTGCCTCGCTTGTTACTGCTTTACCTGATATCCACATTTTCCGATTTGCCGGTAACGAGAGGCGAGTTCGAAGCGAAAGTAGATCAATATTGCGACAAGTTCCTCTTGAACAATAGCCGCAATTGTCGGGGATTAACCGATTACTATTTGTACGTCAAGTAAGGTATTAACATGATTGTGTAACTTGGTGTCGAGTAACTTTGAAAATTACAGACCGTCTCAACACGAGTATCGCCTAAACAACGACAAGCACAGCGTGAGGTATGCTCCTTTTACTCCTAACGTTCCAATTAAGATTATTTTGCACGGATTTAATGAGTCTTATCGTACCACTCCAAACAAAGAAATTAGACCAGGTGATTTTAATTTTAATTAATACAATTTTAACCTACAAATGCTCACTCATATTATTAAACTTCATTTTTGAAATCATCAAATATTAACCTTGATATCCCCTAATATTTCCGTATCATTTCTTATAGGGACGGAAAGGATATCCGGTAACTATCCGGTATCCTGCCATCTTTGTAAATGCGGATAGTTCGTGAATATCCAGCTTTAGCCGGCTAACAAGAATTTTTGTTTTCCTTATATAAGTGTTCGTTAAGTATGGCACCAGCTTAATATCTCCAAAAGTACTTTCCGAATCATCTTAAAATTTTTAATGTGAATTTGGCTAAACAAAATCTTTTGTACCAACATTTTCAACTGATTTGTTGTTAAATTTTTCATTGTGTAACGCTAATTTGATTTCTTCAACAACAAGTCAAAATGGACATTTTGCATTCGAGAATACAAATGCTTTAATGAAACATCGAACACAGAACAAAATAAGTGTTTTTCAAATGATGTCAGTTTTGACTGGTGCTAAGAAAATATATACTGAAAGAGGCATTTAAATTGAGATAACCTTCTCAATCATAAATGATTTAAAAAAATTTTAGATACAATCTTCGTCATATGATGGGGAAAAATACCCTAAGTAGTTGTCATTGCATTTTAGAAGTGCCGTCTATGCCAATCAATTATTAGATAAGGTTTTTGTATGGACATACAATTTTTTCCTCACTGTATTATACCTCATTTCAAGTATCTTAGCGCCATAAAAAACGCATCACCTAAAATGATGACCAGTTTCAATTTACAATAACTTTTGTAATACTTTCTAATATTACATCATTCAAAAATTTTATAAACAACACATCTTAATCATTTTGTAGTGCATGACCTGATGACGTGATAAACACATCACGAAACCGGTTGTCGATTTCTAAACAAACAATTTCTTCAGAAATTTCATACATTTTATTTCAATAATCATTCATTCTGAAGTAAAAATGGAAGAATTTATTAATACATTAAATAATGCAGAGCTATCTGCAATACTTCTACAACTACAAAAAAACATGATTAAGAGACAACAGACGATTAACCATATAAACTTCCTTCACCAAGCTATAGAGAAGGAAGTAACGCCTAAAGCCTTTAGAATCAAACTTCCAAGAAATTTTAAAGAACAAAAACAAACATTGGAACATAAACTAATAAGGAAAAGATTAAAACAACATTATAAAAACCGTAATATGATAGATATGAAACTAAAATTCATTCACAGACTTCTAACACAAAAAATTCATTACATTGAACTAGAAAGCATTCTAGAAAAAATAAATCTCGAGATATTTTATAAACTTCATCAAGTTGAATCGAAAAGAAAACGTAAAATGGCACTTCTCATAAAAGAAAAAAGAAATAATACAACAGTTACATAAAGAGGGGAAGAAACTAAGAAATCACAAAGCAAATACACATTTTATGCCAATAGAATCCAAAAAGGCAGTCACAATAAAATTCTGATAGACGAGGTAACTATGGAAAACATAACTTTTGCTGATAAGTTTACAAATCTTTCCAAAACTGAATTAAATAAGGAAGAAACAAAATTATTACAACTCGGACATAAATTCTCCCTTCCTGATATTAATTATAAAATTGAAGAGCTAGCAATTGACCTAGAAAGCCAACTCCATAAACACAAAGATTTCTTGGAGATATCTAATGAAATCAGACCCATCTTGGAGAATATCAAGTCTAATCTAACCACGAAACATCATCATAAGAACCTAAATAATACCATCAAAAAATTTAAACAAAAGATAAAACAAGATGATACTGTTATTACACTAAGCGATAAAAACGCTGGTTCTAATAGAATACGATTTGTATATACAAAAAACAGAAGAATTTTTTCATAATAACAATATTAAAATCATCAAAAAGAACCCACTAGATGGTTTCTGTAGAAAGATGAAGCAATTAATCAAATCACATCAAGAAACATTAAATAAATTTAACATAAATAGTTTTAATTTAATAAACATGAACCCACAATTACCTGGACTTAACAGTCTAATAAAGCTTCACAAAGCAGATAAATCTGTTAGACCAATAATAACAAATACGAATACACCAACACAACATCTAGCCAAAGCAATACATGATATCATAATAAAGAAATTTCAATTTAAATCCAGGTATTCATTAAAAAATTCACACAAACTTATAGAAGATCTAAAAAACATCGAAGTTAAAAAGAATACCATTATCTTATCATTTGGCATAAAAAACTTATACAGCAACATTCCAGTTAAAGAAGCAATAGACATAACTAAGAAATTTCTCCTGGGAAATATAAATAAACTCAATAACATTGAAGAACAAGACATTAATAGTCTAATAGATCTCTTGGAAATAGTTACAAAACAGAATTTTTTCACGTTCAATAAAAAGATTTATATGATGGAGGATGGAGTTCTGATGGCTTCCGCACTCTCCGGACTACTAGCTGATATTTATGTCGATCACCTGGAAGAAAAACTATTCTCTGACAGATACTATATATTCACTCAACATATCAAACTATATCGGAGATATGTAGATGATATTTTTAAAACCCACGAAGGTTCTAAAGCCAATTTAAAGGCAATCCACAAAGTTTTAGATAACCTCGGCACTTTGACATATACTACAGAAGAAGAAAACAGAAACACTTTAAACTTCCTTGATTTAACCACAACAAAAGATCATCAAAAAAAGATTTTTGACTTCAGCATCCATCATAAGATCACCTCGACAAATACTATCATACACAATAATTTATTCAACAGCAAAGAACATAAAGAGGCATCTTTTAGATTTTTCTTCCACCTAGCATCCAATATCCCAATGAAAAACGTGGATTCTATAAAAGAAATTAAATATATATTAAAGATGGGTATCAATAACAATTTTAAACATGAACAGTTACAAATGAACAGCTGATGACGTGATAAACACATCACGAAACCGGTTGTCGATTTCTAAATAAACAATTTCTTCAGAAATTTCATACATTTTATTTCATAAATTTAACATAAATAGTTTTAATTTAATAAACATGAACCCACAATTACCTGGACTTAACAGTCTAATAAAGCTTCACAAAGCAGATAAATCTGTTAGACCAATAATAACAAATACGAATACACCAACACAACATCTAGCCAAAGCAATACATGATATCATAATAAAGAAATTTCAATTTAAATCCAGGTATTCATTAAAAAATTCACACAAACTTATAGAAGATCTAAAAGACATCGAAGTTAAAAAGAATACCATTATCTTATCATTTGGCATAAAAAACTTATACAGCAACATTCCAGTTAAAGAAACAATAGACATAACTAAGAAATTTCTCCTGGGAAATATAAATAAACTCAATAACATTGAAGAACAAGACATTAATAGTCTAATAGATCTCTTGGAAATAGTTACAAAACAGAATTTTTTCACGTTCAATAAAAAGATTTATATGATGGAGGATGGAGTTCCGATGGGTTCCGCACTCTCCGGACTACTAGCTGATATTTATGTCGATCACCTGGAAGAAAAACTATTCTCTGACAGATACTATATATTCACTCAACATATCAAACTATATCGGAGATATGTAGATGATATTTTTAAAACCCACGAAGGTTCTAAAGCCAATTTAAAGGCAATCCACAATGTTTTAGATAACCTCGGCACTTTGACATATACTACAGAAGAAGAAAACAGAAACACTTTAAACTTCCTTGATTTAACCATAACAAAAGATCATCAAAAAAAGATTTTTGACTTCAGCATCCATCATAAGATCACCTCGACAGATACTATCATACACAATAATTCATTCAACAGCAAAGAACATAAAGAGGCATCTTTTAGATTTTTCTTCCACCGGGCATCCAATATCCCAATGAAAAACGTGGATTCTATAAAAGAAATTAAATATATATTAAAGATGGGTATCAATAACAATTTTAAACATGAACAGTTACAAATGAACACCTGATGACGTGATAAACACATCACGAAACCGGTTGTCGATTTCTAAATAAATAATTTCTTCGGAAATTTCATACATTTTATTTCAATAATTATGTAGAGTGTCGCCGCGTGCTCATGAAACTGCTTGACTGCAAACTTAAAAACACCACCCCCTTCCACAAAAGATTTATTGACACACGATTTATTAAATCTAGATGTGAATATTTCCAAAATTTTTATTATTTCAGCGTTACAATTGTTTCGACTAGCTAGCTAATCTTCTTCAGGCACTTATAAAATATTCATAAAAATTAACTACATAGATATATATTGCTTAATTAGATATTTGCCGTCATATATTTAACAGAGAAGAACAAACAAACTTGACATTTAAAAAATTAGACAGTATACAACGGAAGAATTTTGATCCTCGTCTCTTTCTTAAACAAATACATTAAAGTGTTAACCCTTCGTCTGTAAACGTTTTTTTTAGCACCTTCCGTCTGTAAACGTGGGTCTTTCAAGTTCAGCCGATTAGGGCATTATGCATTTAAAAAAATATGAAACAATTCATTAATTTCATTACTGTAGTCTTGCAAGTTTATATTCTATCACCTTCTTTTTATGTAGGGTCTACCCCATTTTGTGTATCAACTTATGAGTAAATTTTTACTTAAACAGTTTAGGTTGGACACAAATACCCAGGTTTACAGATGAAGGGTTAAGATTATAAAGTTTGTCGAGTTCTAAAATGTGTACATTTTTCGAAAATGTCATAGTTGTAGGTTTATTAAACGATATACTGACAAAACCGACAGTTTTGGTTATAATTATAGGTTGTAACTAGAGAACTAACATAGATAGAGATATGTTTAGAGAAATGTTATTAACAAAAAGTATTCATAATTATCCTATAATTCATATTCTATTACCATATAAAGTCTAACGATGATAGTTCTTTATGTATGTAGCTGCAAGTATCAAAATGTCAACTCGACAATTTTAAATAACAATTTTGGTTATAAACATAGGTTGTAACTTGGGAACCAACGTAAATAGAAATAAATGTCATTAACAAAAATTGTTCATAATTATCCTAAAATACACAATCTATTACCAAATAAGGTCTAATAATAACAGATCTTTATGCATATAGCAGAAAATATCAAAATGTCAAAATCAACAATTTGAGTTATAAACATGAGTTGTAACTCCAGAACCTAAATAGATAGGAATAAATATAATAATCAAAAGTTGTTCATAATTATCCTAAAATACATATTCCATTACCAGATAAAGTCTAAAGATGACAGTTCTTTATATATGTGACAGCAGGAAGTATTAACAGCCACAATCGACAATTTTGGTTATAAACATAGGTTGTAACTCGAGAATAAAAATAGATAGAAATAAATATTATCATCAAAAATTGTTCATAATTATCCTAAAATAAATATTCCGTTACCAGATAAACTCTAATGACAACAGCTTCTTATGCATATAGCAGGAAATATCAAAATTTCAAAGTCGACAATTTTGGTTATAAACGTGGATTGTAACTCCAGTACCAAAATAGATAGAAATAAATGTCATTAATAACAATTATTCACAATTATTTCAGAATACATAATCCATTACCATATAAAGTCTAACGATGACAGTCATTTTGTATGTAGCAGGAAATATCAAAATGTCCAAATTGCCAATTTTGGGTATAAACATAGATTGTAATTCGAGAACCAAAATAGACAGAAATAAATGTTATTAGCAAAAGTTGTTCATAATGATCCCAAATGCTAGATAAAGTCTAACGATGACAGTTCTTTATGTGTGTAGTAGGAAATATCATAACAACGAATTTAACGTTGTTCTTATCGTTTATCTCAGCTCTAACATAAATGTACCCTAAGAAGAAAATATTGAAAGTTTGAAATAAGAATGATTCAGGAAACACAAGAGTTGAGTATTGTCTAACCGAAGTATCAAAACTGTAGATTGAATTTTGGAAGGTGGTGGATTTCAAATGAAAATGAGTATATTAGTGACCTTGTTAATTGGAGACGAATATCATTTTCAACATAAAATCGACTCATGTATTTCGTTTTTGTAGCGACGTATGTCGAAAAGGATTTCTCGCAGAGATATGTTGTTACGAAAGGCATCAACGTTTTTACGGCGTCTTTGGAAATTTCTGGCTGTTCATCCATTAATTTGATCCAAAATGGACTAATGCCATTTACATATGTAGATTTCAATGTGTTGTAAAGGATTATCTAGTTTCGCTTCCCAAAAACCTGATATATGTCGTGAAATCAACGTCGCTACATCTTGCCTATGATAGCATGATTGACTCGTGGAAACTTTAAAGAGTTGAGTGGAACCTTCCGCCAATCTTGAAGAATTGTGTATTGCTTTCAGTTTTCATTTTTTCTTCGAGTATACTATCTTTTAAACTCCTATAATTTTATTAGCCAATAGAATATGCCAATAGAATCCAAAAAGGCAGTCACAATAAAATTCTGATAGACGAGGTAACTATGGAAAACATAACTTTTGCTGATAAGTTTACAAATCTTTCCAAAACTGAATTAATAAGGAAGAAACAAAATTATTATAACTCGGACATAAATTTTCCCTTCCTGATATTAATTATAAAATTGAAGAGCTAGCAATTGACCTAGAAAGCCAACTCCATAAACACAAAGATTTCTTGGAGATATCTAATGAGATCAGACCCATCTTGGAGAATATCAAGTCTAATCTAACCACGAAACATCATCATAAGAACCTAAATAATACCATCAAAAAATTTAAACAAAAGATAAAACAAGATGATACTGTTATTACACTAAGCGATAAAAACGCAGGATTGGTTCTAATAGAATACGATTTGTATATACAAAAAACAGAAGAATTTTTTCATAATAACAATATTAAAATCATCAAAAAGAACCCACTAGATGGTTTCTGTAGAAAGATGAAGCAATTAATCAAATCACATCAAGAAACATTAAATAAATTTAACATAAATAGTTTTAATTTAATAAACATGAACCCACAATTACCTGGACTTAACAGACTAATAAAGCTTCACAAAGCAGATAAATCTGTTAGACCAATAATAACAAATACGAATACACCAACTCAACATCTAGCCAAAGCAATACATGATATCATAATAAAGAAATTTCAATTTAAATCCAGGTATTCATTAAAAAATTCACACAAACTTATAGAAGATCTAAAAAACATCGAAGTTAAAAAGAATACCATTATCTTATCATTTGGCATAAAAAACTTATACAGCAACATTCCAGTTAAAGAAGCAATAGACATAACTAAGAAATTTCTCCTGGGAAATATAAATAAACTCAATAATATTGAAGAACAAGACATTAATAGTCTAATAGATCTCTTGGAAATAGTTACAAAACAGAATTTTTTCACGTTCAATAAAAAGATTTATATGATGGAGGATGGAGTTCCGATGGGTTCCGCACTCTCCGGACTACTAGCTGATATTTATGTCGATCACCTGGAAGAAAAACTATTCTCTGACAGATACTATATATTCACTCAACATATCAAACTATATCGGAGATATGTAGATGATATTTTTAAAACCCACGAAGGTTCTAAAGCCAATTTAAAGGCAATCCACAATGTTTTAGATAACCTCGGCACTTTGACATATACTACAGAAGAAGAAAACAGAAACACTTTAAACTTCCTTGATTTAACCACAACAAAAGATCACCAAAAAACGATTTTTGACTTCAGCATCCATCATAAGATCACCTCAACAAATACTATCATACACAATAATTCATTCAACAGCAAAGAACATAAAGAGGCATCGTTTAGATTTTTCTTCCACCGGGCATCCAATATCCCAATGAAAAACGTGGATTCTATAAAAGAAATTAAATATATATTAAAGATGGGTATCAACAACTATTTTAAACATGAACAGTTACAAATGAACACCTGATGACGTGATAAACACATCACGAAACCGGCTGTCGATTTCTAAATAAACAATTTCTTCAGAAATTTCATACATTTTATTTCAATAATTATGTAGTGTCGCCGCGTGCTCATGAAACTGCCTGACTGCAAACTTAAAAACACCACCCCCTTCCACAAAAGATTTATTGACACACGATTCTTTAAATCTAGATGTGAATATTTCCAAAATTTTTATTATTTCAGCGTTACAATTGTTTCGACTAGCTAGCTAATCTTCTTCAGGCACTTATAAAATATTCATAAAAATTAACTACATAGATATATATTGCTTAATTAGATATTTACCGTCATATATTTAACAGAGAAGAACAAACAAACTTGACATTTAAAAAATTAGACAGTATACAACGGAAGAATTTTGATCCTCGTCTCTTTCTTAAACAAATACATTAAAGTGTTAACCCTTCGTCTGTAAACGTTTTTTTTAGCACCTTCCGTCTGTAAACGTGGGTCTTTCAAGTTCAGCCGATTAGGGCATTATGCATTTAAAAAAATATGAAACAATTCATTAATTTTATTACTGTAGTCTTGTGAGTTCATATTCTATCACCTTCTTTTTATGTAGGGTCTACCCCATTTTGTGTATCAACTTATGAGTAAATTTTTTACTTAAACAGTTTAGGTCGGACACAAATACCCAGGTTAAGATTATAAAGTTTGTCGAGTTCTAAAATGTGTACAAATTTCGAAAATATCATAGTTGTAGGTTTATTACACGATATACTGACAAAACCGACAGTTTTGGTTATAATCATAGGTTGTAACTAGAGAACTAACATAGATAGAGATATGTTTAGAGAAATGTTATTAACAAAAAGTATTCATAATTATCCTATAATTCATATTCTATTACCATATAAAGTCTAACGATGATAGTTCTTTATGTATGTAGCTGCAAGTATCAAAATGTCAACTCGACAATTTTAAATAACAATTTTGGTTATAAACATAGGTTGTAACTTGGGAACCAACGTAAATAGAAATAAATGTCATTAACAAAAATTGTTCATAATTATCCTAAAATACACAATCTATTACCAAATAAGGTCTAATGATAACAGATCTTTATGCATATAGCAGAAAATATCAAAATGTCAAAATCAACAATTTGAGTTATAAACATGAGTTTTAACACCAGAACCTAAATAGATAGAAATAAATATTATAATCAAAAGTTGTTCATAATTATCCTAAAATACATATTCCATTACCAGATAAAGACTAAAGATGACAGCTCTTTATATATGTGACAGCAGGAAGTATCAACAGCCACAATCGACAATTTTGGTTATAAACATAGGTTGTAACTCGAGAATAAAAATAGATAGAAATAAATATTATCATCAAAAGTTGTTCATAATTATCTTAAAATAAATATTCCGTTACTAGATAAACTCTAATGACAACAGCTCCTTATGCATGTAGCAGGAAATATCAAAATTTCAAAGTCGACAATTTTGGTTATAAACGTGGATTGTAACTCCAGTACCAAAATAGATAGAAATAAATGTCATTAATAACAATTATTCACAATTATTTCAGAATACATAATCCATTACCATATAAAGTCTAACGATGACAGTCATTTTGTATGTAGCAGGAAATATCAAAATGTCCAAATTGCCAATTTTGGGTATAAACATAGATTGTAATTCGAGAACCAAAATAGACAGAAATAAATGTTATTAGCAAAAGTTGTTCATAATTATCCCAATTGCTAGATAAAGTCTAACGATGACAGTTCTTTATGTGTGTAGTAGGAAATATCATAGCAACGAATTTAACGTTGTTCTTATCGTTTATCTCAGCTCTAACATAAATGTACCCTAAGAAGAAAATATTGAAAGTTTGAAATAAGAATGGTTCAGGAAACACAAGAGTTGAGTATTGTCTAACCGAAGTATCAAAACTGTAGATTGAATTTTGGAAGGTGGTGGATTTCAAATGAAAATGAGTATATTAGTGACCTTGTTAATTGGAGACGAATATCATTTTCAACATAAAATCGACTCATGTATTTCGTTTTTGTAGCGACGTATGTCGAAAAGGATTTCTCGCAGAGATATGTTGTTACGAAAGGCATCAACGTTTTTACGGCGTCTTTGGAAATTTCTGGCTGTTCATCCATTAATTTGATCCAAAATGGACTAATGCCATTTACATATGTAGATTTCAATGTGTTGTAAAGGATTATCTAGTTTCGCTTCCTAAAAACCTGATATATGTCATGAAATCAACGTCGCTACATCTTGCCTATGATAGCATGATTGACTCGTGGAAACTTTAAAGAGTTGAGTGGAACCTTCCGCCAATCTTGAAGAATTGTGTATTGCTTTCAGTTTTCATTTTTTCTTCGAGTATACTATCTTTTAAACTCCTATAATTTTATTAGCCAATAGAATATGCCAATAGAATCCAAAAAGGCAGTCACAATAAAATTCTGATAGACGAGGTAACTATGGAAAACATAACTTTTGCTGATAAGTTTACAAATCTTTCCAAAACTGAATTAATAAGGAAGAAACAAAATTATTATAACTCGGACATAAATTCTCCCTTCCTGATATTAATTATAAAATTGAAGAGCTAGCAATTGACCTAGAAAGCCAACTCCATAAACACAAAGATTTCTTGGAGATATCTAATGAGATCAGACCCATCTTGGAGAATATCAAGTCTAATCTAACCACGAAACATCATCATAAGAACCTAAATAATACCATCAAAAAATTTAAACAAAAGATAAAACAAGATGATACTGTTATTACACTAAGCGATAAAAACGCAGGATTGGTTCTAATAGAATACGATTTGTATATACAAAAAACAGAAGAATTTTTTCATAATAACAATATTAAAATCATCAAAAAGAACCCACTAGATGGTTTCTGTAGAAAGATGAAGCAATTAATCAAATCACATCAAGAAACATTAAATAAATTTAACATAAATAGTTTTAATTTAATAAACATGAACCCACAATTACCTGGACTTAACAGTCTAATAAAGCTTCACAAAGCAGATAAATCTGTTAGACCAATAATAATAAATACGAATACACCAACACAACATCTAGCCAAAGCAATACATGATATCATAATAAAGAAATTTTAATTTAAATCCAGGTATTCATTAAAAAATTCACACAAACTTATAGAAGATCTAAAAAACATCGAAGTTAAAAAGAATACCATTATCTTATCATTTGGCATAAAAAACTTATACAGCAACATTCCAGTTAAAGAAGCAATAGACATAACTAAGAAATTTCTCCTGGGAAATATAAATAAACTCAATAACATTGAAGAACAAGACATTAATAGTCTAATAGATCTCTTAGAAATAGTTACAAAACAGAATTTTTTCACGTTCAATAAAAAGATTTATATGATGGAGGATGGAGTTCCGATGGCTTCCGCACTCTCCGGACTACTAGCTGATATTTATGTCGATCACCTGGCAGAAAAACTATTCTCTGACAGATACTATATATTCACTCAACATATCAAACTATATCGGAGATATGTAGATGATATTTTTAAAACCCACGAAGGTTCTAAAGCCAATTTAAAGGCAATCCACAATGTTTTAGATAACCTCGGCACTTTGACATATACTATAGAAGAAGAAAACAGAAACACTTTAAACTTTCTTGATTTAACCATAACAAAAGATCATCAAAAAAAGATTTTTGACTTCAGCATCCATCATAAGATCACCTCGACAGATACTATCATACAAAATAATTCATTCAACAGCAAAGAACATAAAGAGGCATCTTTTAGATTTTTCTTCCACCGGGCATCCAATATCTCAATGAAAAACGTGGATTCTATAAAAGAAATTAAATATATATTAAAGACGGGTATCAATAACAATTTAAAACATGAACAGTTACAAATGAACACCTGATGACGTGATAAACACATCACGAAACCGGTTGTCGATTTCTAAATAAACAATTTCTTCAGAAATTTCATACATTTTATTTCAATAATTATGTAGAGTGTCGCCGCGTGCTCATGAAACTGCCTGACTGCAAACTTAAAAACACCACCCCCTTCCACAAAGGATTTATTGACACACGATTCTTTAAATCTAGATGTGAATATTTCCAAAATTTTTATTATTTCAGCGTTACAATTGTTTCGACTAGCTAGCTAATCTTCTTCAGGCACTTATAAAATATTCATAAAAATTAACTACATAGATATATATTGCTTAATTAGATATTTACCGTCATATATTTAACAGAGAAGAACAAACAAACTTGACATTTAAAAAATTAGACAGTGTACAACGGAAGAATTTTAATCCTCGTCTATTTCTTGAATAAATACATCAAAGTGTTAACCCTTCGTCTGTAAACGTTTTTTTTTAGCACCTTCCGTCTGTAAACGTGGGTCTTTCAAGTTCAGCCGATTAGGGCATTATGTATTTAAAAAAATCAGAAACAATTCAGTAATTCCATTACTGTAGTGTTGTGAGTTCATATTCTATCACCTTCTTTTTATGTAAGGTCTACCCCATTTTGTGTATCAACTTATGAGTAAATTTTTTACTTAAACAGTTTAGGTCGGACACAAATACCCAGGTTTACAGATGAAGGGTTAAGATTATAAAGTTTGTCGAGTTCTAAAATGTGTACAAATTTCGAAAATGTCATAGTTGTAGGTTTATTACACGATATACTGACAAAACCGACAGTTTTGGTTATAATCATAGGTTGTAACTAGAGAACTGACATAGATAGAGATATGTTTAGAGAAATGTTATTAACAAAAAGTATTCATAATTATCCTATAATTCATATTCTATTACCATATAAAGTCTAACGATGATAGTTCTTTATGTATGTAGCTGCAAGTATCAAAATGTCAACTCGACAATTTTAAATAACAATTTTGGTTATAAACATAGGTGGTAACTCGGGAACCAACGTAAATAGAAATAAATGTCATTAACAAAAATTGTTCATAATTATCCTAAAATACACAATCTATTACCAAATAAGGTCTAATGATAACAGATCTTTATGCATATAGCAGAAAATATCAAAATGTCAAAATCAACAATTTGAGTTATAAACATGAGTTTTAACTCCAGAACCTAAATAGATAGAAATAAATATTATAATCAAAAGTTGTTCATAATTATCCTAAAATACATATTCCATTACCAGATAAAGTCTAAAGATGACAGTTCTTTATATATGTGACAGCAGGAAGTATCAACAGCCACAATCGACAATTTTGGTTATAAACATAGGTTGTAACTCGAGAATAAAAATAGATAGAAATAAATATTATCATCAAAAATTGTTCATAATTATCCTAAAATAAATATTCCGTTACTAGATAAACTCTAATGACAACAGCTCCTTATGCATGTAGCAGGAAATATCAAAATTTCAAAGTCGACAATTTTGGTTATAAACGTGGATTGTAACTCCAGTACCAAAATAGATAGAAATAAATGTTATTAATAACAATTGTTCATAATTATTTCAGAATACATAATCCATTACCATATAAAGTCTAACGATGACAGTCATTTTGTATGTAGCAGGAAATATCAAAATGTCCAAATTGCCAATTTTGGGTATAAACATAGATTATAATTCGAGAACCAAAATAGATAGAAATAAATGTTATTAGCAAAAGTTGTTCATAATTATCCCAATTGCTAGATAAAGCCTAACGATGACAGTTCATTATGTGTGTAGTAGGAAATATCATAGCAACGAATTTAACGTTGTTCTTATCGTTTATCTCAGCTCTAACATAAATGTACCCTATGAAGAAAATATTGAAAGTTTGAAATAAGAATGGTTCAGGAAACACAAGAGTTGAGTATTCTCTAACCGAAGTATCAAAACTGTAGATTGAATTTTGGAAGGTGGTGGATTTCAAATGAAAATGAGTATATTAGTGACCTTGTTAATTGGAGACGAATATCATTTTCAACATAAAATCGACTCATGTATTTCGTTTTTGTAGCGACGTATGTCGAAAAGGATTTCTCGCAGAGATATGTTGTTACGAAAGGCATCAACGTTTTTACGGCGTCTTTGGAAATTTCTGGCTGTTCATCCATTAATTTGATCCAAAATGGACTAATACCATTTACGTATGTAGATTTCAATGTGTTGTAAAGGATTATCTAGTTTCGCTTCCCAAAAACCTGATATATGTCGTGAAATCAACGTCGCTACATCTTGCCTATGATAGCATGATTGACTCGTGGAAACTTTAAAGAGTTGAGTGGAACCTTCCGCCAATCTTGAAGAATTGTGTATTGCTTTCAGTTTTCATTTTTTCTTCGAGTATACTATCTTTTAAACTCCTATAATTTTATTAGTATATACCGTTAACTCAGCTTGAAATTTTGTCATTTTTGCATAAAATGCCGCCCTTTGAATGAGCCGCCCCTGTGCGGTTAACACCCTGCTTCATGCAGCTCATTGATGAAAACAGTGACGTTTAGTGTCGTTAAGAAAAATGCCTTTAGCTCTTGCAGAAGTTGCTCAAGCAGTGGCTTTAGAAGTAGATTTGGCAGTAATGAGCACAGCAGTCGTTATGTTGCTAGTGTCCATTCAAACATTTTTGTAAACCAGCACCTTCATCAAACGATCTGGGTTAGGGCAATGATGTACCACAAATCGCTTCTACAAGATTTGAAAGGTTTCCAGAAGATTTGATATTGTCACTGGAAGACTTCGCATGCTTGTAGAACACTTGATATTGCCTCTGGAAGGTTTAAAATGCTTCCAGAAGATTTGATATTGTCTCTGGAAGATTTGAAATGTTTCTAAAAGACTCGATATTGCGTTTAGAAAATCTAAAATACTTCCAAAACACTTGAAGTTACCTCTGGTAGACTTAAAATATTTCCACAAGACTTGATATTGCCTCTGCAAGACTCGAAATGCTTGCAATACTACCAAAGCTTGAAATCCTTCCAAAAGACTTTATATTGCCTCTGAACGTCTTGAATGCTTCCACAAGGCTCCATATTGCTTATAGAAGCCGTAAAATACTTCCAGAAGACATAATATTTCTCTATGAAAACTTGATATTGCCTCTGGAAGACTTGATATTACCTTTGGAAGATCTAAAATGCTTCCAGAAAATATGATATTCCACCCGCAAGACTTGAAACGATTCCAAAAGACATAATATTGCCTCTGAAAGAGTGGAAATGCTTCTAGATGACTTGATATTGCCTCTGAAAGACCTGAAATGCTTCCAGAAGACTTAAAATGCTCTCAAAATACTTGATATTGCCTCTATAAGGCTTGAAATGCTTCGAGAAGATTTGATACTGTTTTTACAAGACTTGAAGAATAATAATGAAAGCTTGAAGAATTGGAAATGCATTTAGATTATTCCCCATTGAATTCCAGCATTCCAGCCTGCCGAGAACTTTTCTTTTTAATATTTTGTTTTTTTTTCAGATTTTTCAGACCAAATTCGTCGTTTGAATCTCTTCCCATTTCAGTTTTTCAGCCTCTATTAGTATTTTCTCTTCCGCAAACTACCTCGGTAACTGTTATAGAACGGTTAAACCGATACCAGTTGAAGGGTTGTTTTTAACTGAAATAATCATCTTTTACTTGATGACATAAATTTGACATATTTATTTGCTCCATCGTCGTTTTCATTAAATATTGCACAACTGAATTGAATCATTCTCTGAATTCTCTGAACAGATTTCTAAAGAGTGTGTTTAGATTATCTTCCTGTTTGTTTAGATTTCTTCTATCTTAAATATCCTAGTACTTCTTGTGCTAAAGGAGACTTTGTTAGACAATCTTTCGGATCTAACAAATCGAGCATAGGTCATCAAACATCGGCTTATAAGGAATCCGATAATAGATAATAGAGGGATAATAGGCGTGACTTTTTAAAATTGGACAAACACATTAGTGATGGAATCGAGTTGAAAATTGGTACAAACGGAGTCAACCAAATTGAGTTGATACCAAAAATCTAAATCCGTAAATTCGCAAAACGCAGACTGGTTTCAATTGATAGTTGTGTACAGGTCCACTAAGATATTTATAATTTTATTAGAAGCTAATTCAAATTTATTTCGTCAATATAACTGATTTAGTGTGTCGTTATTAGCCGGATCAGAAAATATATTTGGTTGAACTTCTTCCATTATAAAAGCTAAGTTATTTTGAGAAGCTAGTTGTGATTTAATGTTACAAGTTATTTTTCTCATCACTGCTCTTATCGTTTATTGTAGCTCCAACATAAACGCACCCAAAATCAATATTGTGTTCTTTGACTCTCATTACGGTATTTTCAAAGATAATGTTGAACATTGTTGCAAGCGAACACAAACCCGCTATAGAAAATAATCATTGGGTTGGCACCGATATATGTATGTAATGTTAATGTATGATTTTATCGTCGTGGTTGTTGAATAAGTTGTAGTGGAATTGGACTTCTTGACAATTACTGATATTTTTCGGTCTATAACGCCCCCAATATAATCTTCAATAATAGAAAAAAGAGCAGCACCAAAGACATACAGAAGCTTGAACTTCAAAGTTACCGTTGACAATTAGTCGTTTAGTTAATTTATTATCCACATTTACGCATTGCTGTCTGAGTTGAATACTGATTTATGTAGCGAATCAAGAAAATTAGCATTTGCTGCTGTTCTATTATTCATTCATAAACCCTAAAGCAACTTCTTAGGAAGGAGATTTGGATATGGAAATTCGTTCGGATTGGCTAATGAAGAAGATACTATCATCACGTGATTAGCGTCAGCCAATCCGAACGAATTTTCAAATATCAAAATCTCCCTTGCACTAACAATCTTAGGCCGTATCTCTGTTCTTACAAGAGTTCTTTGTATGTGTTTGTCCATCTTAATTGGTTCTTTCGACGCTGTCTTGGCTTTGATTATGTATCGCTTTTCAATGCACAATTTTTAATTTCTGCCGTATATCCCTTAAATCTCTATCATGTTATTGCAAAATTTACGGCTAATGTCGGATTAGAGAATCTTAGGAGCTCCAAAACGTAGCGGTAGGCAACTTCCTCATTACGTTTAGGTTGCAAAGGTCACAACAATTTTGTATGATGGTCTTGATAAACAAAAATGAATTTATAATTAACATATAGATGTGATTAAAAATCGATAAAATTTACTTGACAGCGACAATTTAAGTGCTAAGAAAGTAATGGTTCTACTATCACTTCTTTCTTCCGTGACCCTTCCTCATTTGCTGATATAAATCACAATTGGCCAGAAAACATTTTGTCCTCCACGCACCACTCAATCACTTTAGAGTGCGTTTCCTTCATTGGTAAAATTAATTTTATCGTTTATGTTGCAACAGCCAGTAATCTCAGAGAATTTTTTTGCACGATTCACATCTTTCATTAAACTTACATATTTTATGGTTCTTGAGGTTATGATGATACATTATAGACTTTAAATAGAGCCAACTCGACATTCTATAAAATAACTAGTTAAAACATCAAATAAAATATCCATATTTTAACTATCATCGTTCGAAATTTTATGAAATAACTAGTTATTTCATGCAATATCATATTACATTCTTTAACGGTAACATATATGACATAAAATTGATGTGGTTGAAACTGATATTACATATAATGGCCGAATAGATATGCTGGATAACCGGATATTCGTTCTGAAATCGAAATCTTATAAAACAAATTTATGACTAAAATCCTCTCTTACACATTTTTCATAAAAAAAATCTCATTAATGATGATTTTTCAGAATATTTGCAAGAAGGTTACAATGTGATCTCGGCGGATTTCTCCCATTATGTACAATACCCATGTTATAGAGTGGCTGCTTATAATGTCAGGATATTGGGAGAGTGCTTCGGAAAATTCTTAAAATACATGTTAAGAAGCAAAGTGCAGGCTAGGAAAATCGATAGAACTGATTTACATGTGATTGGTTATAATTTAGGGGCGCAAATTGCGGGGAAAGGGACTAAAAAGTTACGAAAGAATAATCGTTTAAGAAGATTGACCGGTAAATTATTTCAGTTCGATATAACAAAATAAAATTGTTGCTTTTTTAGCTTTAGATCCAATTTTGCCATTATTTTACGACGAAGATAATTACGTGTGCCCAGAATGCGCCGATTTCGTCGATGTGATTCACACAAATACTAAAATGAGGAAGAAATTGAAACATTTGGGTCATGTCGATTTTTATTTTAATAACCCCCTTTTTACTAAAGACGTCTCAATTAGTAATTAAATGAAATTTTAAAAAATGTAATAATCGAAGCAATTACATTTTAGCTAATCCAAAATGTTTCATCTCATCATCCCCCCGATATTTTGGCGAATCCATCAATGAAGATCCTTATTATCGTAATTCTAAAGAATATCTCAGTGGGAGTAAAATTATGGTGGGGGAATGGACACCATATCAGTTAATATAATTTTTTTTTTTTTAATTAATGTTTTAGTAAAAAGTTTTTAGGACAAGAGGGGTTTATGGTGTTTACACCACCAATGACTCGGTTGATAAGTATAGTTCTGTACCTTCTAAAAAAATTATTGGTATATATAAAATATCTAATCTTGAAATAAGCGATAAAACGTAACAAAACAAATTTGTTAATTTAAGAAAAAATAAATAAAACATTTTTACTTTTCGTTGGGTTAATTATATAATTACTTTAGCTTTTATTTATGTTAATAAAAGAAAATAATCCTTTTCATCTCTCTCGCCTCATATGAATGGGGTAGCATTTTAACGCTCCAACAATGAGTTAACATTGTAAACTCTTCTTGACTGATCTTCTGCATACCAATTTAAATTTTCTCTCCATCGTTGTCGACCGAAAGTGTTTTTCCTCGTTTTACGATGTATTGTTCTAGATTGCAGGGTGGTCGGGTTCGGCTTGTGACAGGCGTCGGGGATGTCACATCGTTCTTGTCTTTTTTTGCTCATGGTAATCGTTTGGAAGTAACTTTTGACCTCTTCCGTGCCACGGTACCGTCTCGGTTCGTTATGAGAAGCCCCGAGATTGGTGCCAACTTAGCGGCTGCCCTTTATCCCCCGAGATCAATTTTTTACACGGAATGTTTTATGGATGAAAGATCTCGGAACGTTTTAAACTCTCAACGTTTAGTAGAGTTTAGTGGGAAACCTCGGATTCTTTGGTTAAAAGGATATGGTAATGATATCAAAATCTATAAGATTCTAGGTAAATATATTGAAAAAATCGTGAAGTCGTAATGAATTTTGTCAAGGTTAACGTAATTTAGATTAATTTTGAGGGATCATCCAAAAACTTTTAAAAGGTCTATTATTACGTCCTTCCTATTTTTAAAGTTAAGTAAAAGAAAGTGTGTATGAGATGTCATCACATTTTTTTATTTGTTTGAAAAGCCGATCGGTTCCATTATGTGTGGAATAGAACATCAAGCCCCCGAGATGACCAATGTTTCATGACTCTGAATTTAACTGATAATATAGATTGTGTTGGCATTGAGAATCGCTTAGAAACTTAAGAAAACGTCTAAGAGGATCAAATCCCATGATATCGGTGGCAAATTCACATCTCTTCCACGTAAGATGACTCTAATCTGAAAATGCTCATGCAGAATGTCCAATGTGGCATAAAATATTAACTCAGAAGTAAGTTGGAAGAGATAAATTTGGCATGTAGTACCATTCTATTGAAACCGCATGTTGTTGATGTCCATATTACCCAACATAGGCCATGAAGTTCACATCTCCTCCACATGAGATGACCCTAATCTGAAAATGCTCATGCAGAATGTCCAATGTGGTATAAAATATTAACTCAGAAGTAAGTTGGAAGAGATAAAGTTGGCATGTAGTACCATTCTGTTGAAACCGCATTTTATTGATATCCATATTACCCAATATAGGCCATGAATGTCGTAATCATCGCCCTATAGCGTTGATGATGATAATTTTGCGAACGTGATACTGAAAGAACTATGAACTGATGACGCCGTCTGTCCAAAGTCTACACATATAGTGTAGACTCTACACATATAGTGTTGGTTGTGACAATATAAGCAGGAAAATGTTGATGATGTGCTGTCCTACCATCCTTCAATACTTGTGTCACATTTTCATTTTTTGTTTAGAGCATGACGTTTGTCCTGATTTGTGGAAAGTTGCCTCGGTTATTCCGGTACCTAAGAAAGGCAGTTGTGAGGATTTGAAAGATTTCAGACCTGTTAGTATTCTGCCAGTGCTCTCACAGGTTTTTGAGAAAATTATTGCTGTCAGAATTCAGAACATGTTGATTCATTTCCTATTCTGTCTGATAAGCAGTCGAGTTTTCGAAGGGGATTTAGTTGTGCATCTGCTCTTCTTGACGTGACGGATGACCTGCTGAGATTTTTCAAAAGCATTTGATACTCTACATCACTTAACTCTTAATTCATTATTGCACTATATTGGGTTCTCACCGTTGAGCCATCGGTCTCAGTTCGTGAAAGTAGATGGCAACTGTTCTGCGATAGTCCCTTTGATATCCGGTGTACCTCAGGGGTCTATTCTTGGTCCGATATTGTATTTGATATATACATCTAATCTCACTAGTCAATTAAAATTTTGCAAAAGTCGTATGTATGCAGATGACACACAGGTTTACTATATTGAGGGATCATCCAAAAACTTTTAAAAGGTCTATTATTACGTCCTTCCTATTTTTAAAGTTAAGTAAAGGAAAGTGTGTATGGGATGTCATCACATTTTTTTATTTGTTTGAAAGCCAATCGGTTCCATTATGTGTGGAATAGAACATCAGGCCCCCGAGATGACCAATGTTTCATGACTCTGAATTTAACTGATAATATAGATTGTGTTGGCATTGAGGATCGCTTAGGAAACTTAAGAAAACGTCTAAGAGGATCAAATCCCATGATATCGGTGGCAAATTCACATCTCTTCCACGTAAGATGACTCTAATCTGAAAATGCTCATGCAGAATGTCCAATGTGGCATAAAATATTAACTCAGAAGTAAGTTGGAAGAGATAAATTTGGCATGTAGTACCATTCTATTGAAACCGCATGTTGTTGATGTCCATATTACCCAACATAGGCCATGAAGTTCACATCTCCTCCACATGAGATGACCCTAATCTGAAAATGCTCATGCAGAATGTCCAATGTGGTATAAAATATTAACTCAGAAGTAAGTTGGAAGAGATAAAGTTGGCATGTAGTACCATTCTGTTGAAACCGCATTTTATTGATATCCATATTACCCAATATAGGCCATGAATGTCGTAATCATCGCCCTATAGCGTTGATGATGATAATTTTGCGAACGTGATACTGAAAGAACTATGAACTGATGACGCCGTCTGTCCAAAGTCTACACATATAGTGTAGACTCTACACATATAGTGTTGGTTGTGACAATATAAGCAGGAAAATGTTGATGATGTGCTGTCCTACCATCCTTCAATACTTGTGTCACATTTTCATTTTTTGTTTAGAGCATGACGTTTGTCCTGATTTGTGGAAAGTTGCCTCGGTTATTCCGGTACCTAAGAAAGGCAGTTGTGAGGATTTGAAAGATTTCAGACCTGTTAGTATTCTGCCAGTGCTCTCACAGGTTTTTGAGAAAATTATTGCTGTCAGAATTCAGAACATGTTGATTCATTTCCTATTCTGTCTGATAAGCAGTCGAGTTTTCGAAGGGGATTTAGTTGTGCATCTGCTCTTCTTGACGTGACGGATGACCTGCTGAGATTTTTCAAAAGCATTTGATACTCTACATCACTTAACTCTTAATTCATTATTGCACTATATTGGGTTCTCACCGTTGAGCCATCGGTCTCAGTTCGTGAAAGTAGATGGCAACTGTTCTGCGATAGTCCCTTTGATATCCGGTGTACCTCAGGGGTCTATTCTTGGTCCGATATTGTATTTGATATATACATCTAATCTCACTAGTCAATTAAAATTTTGCAAAAGTCGTATGTATGCAGATGACACACAGGTTTACTATATTGAGGGATCATCCAAAAACTTTTAAAAGGTCTATTATTACGTCCTTCCTATTTTTAAAGTTAAGTAAAGGAAAGTGTGTATGGGATGTCATCACATTTTTTTATTTGTTTGAAAGCCAATCGGTTCCATTATGTGTGGAATAGAACATCAGGCCCCCGAGATGACCAATGTTTCATGACTCTGAATTTAACTGATAATATAGATTGTGTTGGCATTGAGGATCGCTTAGGAAACTTAAGAAAACGTCTAAGAGGATCAAATCCCATGATATCGGTGGCAAGTTCACATCTCTTCCATGTAAGATGACTCTAATCTGAAAATGCTCATGCAGAATGTCCAATGTGGCATAAAATATTAACTCAGAAGTAAGTTGGAAGAGATAAATTTGGCATGTAGTACCATTCTATTGAAACCGCATGTTGTTGATGTCCATATTACCCAACATAGGCCATGAAGTTCACATCTCCTCCACATGAGATGACCCTAATCTGAAAATGCTCATGCAGAATGTCCAATGTGGTATAAAATATTAACTCAGAAGTAAGTTGGAAGAGATAAAATTGGCATGTAGTACCATTCTGTTGAAACCGCATGTTATTGATATCCATATTACCCAACATAGGCCATGAATGTCGTAATCATCGCCCTATAGCGTTGATGATGATAATTTTGCGAACGTGATACTGAAAGAACTATGAACTGATGACGCCGTCTGTCCAAAGTCTATAGTGACTTTTTTGACGTTTACATGATATATTGGACGCTCTTGGAACTTACGTGTGTTGATATCACCCCAAAGACAGCAAATTTTGTTAATTCAGAAATGGACGTCATCGCTGAAGATGATTTCCAACTACTCCATGACTCATTCAGCGAACATATATCGTTGAGTATGGTCGTTTACCTTTAACTCCTAAGAACAGAGGAGTTAAAAGAAAGAAATATCTACACTGTAGTAAAAGACCACCTATACCCTAGAAAGAGGTATGTTTCATATAATAATATTAGTTTTCGGATGACAAGAGCGAACATTTTGGAATATCTTCATTGATAATACTAACTTAGGAGCAAACAGAAGACGTAAGGTTAGTAGTATATGTGATTTTTCCGACTATCCCAATTTCGAGTTCGAAGTAGAAAAGTATTACTAAAATACTTTCCTACTTCGATGAAATCTGGAAACTCACTCAAATACTTCGGGACAACGCTTGGAAGAGATTTGAACTGGAGAGTTTCTTTGTTTACAGACTACATCTACTCAAAGGTACAGAAAATATATTTGATTGACATATGGCCAAGGGGTGGAAAAATGGAGAATAATAGGGCTCTGGTCACAAGTGCGAAGTGAGTCAGAGAGACGTCATGAAAATAAAACGGTACGTAACAGGATTACAAAGGCAGTTGGTAATTAACTCTTCAGTACACGCGCACGGTCTCCGAGAACGGACAGACGTTAAAACGAGTACAAAATAAAAACTAACATCTAACAATTATGTCATTCACAATACCTATAGGAAATCTATTATTATAGTTGAATTTATAATTAGAATCTCTCTAGAGTACGTCTCATGAGTGTTAGCTACAATTATCTAGTGGAAGTCCAGGACGTGTAGTGGCTTTACATACTTTAACTTATACTATCAAAAAGAATCAAAAAGAGAAAGAGAAATGGCGAAGTGAGACGTGTCTTTGCTTCGCTCCGCTAAATCTGTTGTGTTTGGTGTTAGTATTGCGAAAAATTATTTGGTTTAGTGATAGAAATGGCTGGGAAGACTCGGTCGACAACTTCGTTTGTAACAGACAAGGAAGATTTCGTTAAATCTGGTGTAATACATATTATTAAAGATGAAAATTTCCTGAACATTTTACGTGATACCATTTCAAAGGAAGCGGAACGGGTTTTTTCGGAAAAAATCAAGTTTCTTGAGAAATCGAGTTACACGGCAGTCCGAAGAAAATAAGACATTGGTTTTTAAATGCGAAGATTTAGAGCAATATTCGCGACGAGCGAATGTGAGAATTAAAGGGTTGAAGAAATGTAATCCTCGGGAAGTTGAAAAGGTTGTTCTTGAATTATTTAATAATAATTTAAATTTAAAAATGGATCAAAGTGCAATTGACCGCTGTTATGCAGTTGGTCCACATACTAAAAACAGATTACAAACGGTTCTAGTTAAGTTTGTGCGTTATAAGGAACGGAGAATGGTCATGCAGAATCGCAAACGGCTTAAGGGAGAAAAAATGTCAATAGCGGAGGACCTCACGAGGCAATGTTACGAATTATATCAAGAAGCAGTTAAAAAGTTTGATTATAGGATGGTTTGGTCATTTGACGGGTCGATTTTTGTGAATAGAAATGGAAACAAGTTATCATCTCGTGCTGATCTAAATAAGCTGTAGATTTTTTTTCCTTCATTAATATTTTCTTTTTGCGTTATTTATATGAAGTTGGCACACTTGAATGCTCGTTCTTTACCTGCACATTTTCCGGCTGTGAGGGATCTGATTACAGAAGGGCAATATGATGTTTTTGGGGTCTCGGAGACTTGGACCTAGAGTGATACAGATCCAACAAATTACTCTATTGATAATAATAACAGCTTTTTTGTCGGCCGTACACGTCATCGGGTGCATAGTAATGAGGGAGGCGGTGGTGGAGTTGTTTTTTATGTAAGAGCAAATATAAAATGTGATATCTTGTTTCAGGAGACTAATCCAGCGATTGAGCATTTATGGATGAACGCAATTGTTTGCGATAAACGTATGACTGTTGACGTTGTGTATAGACATACTGCAAGTGAATTTCTCTCTGCATTTGAGAATGTTCTTTCCTTATTTGTTCCCTGTTCTGAGTGTATTGTATGTATGGACGATTTTAATATTAAAGCGTTTGATGTTAATGGTGTGTATGGGAATCCTTTCATTCTAATGATCGAACAGTTTAATCTTCAGCAAATAATTATATCCCCTACCCGAATTACTTCCTCTTCTGCTACTTTGATTGATTTTATCAAAGCTGACTTAGATGCTCCTATTCAGGAATCCAGTTCTAGTGCGGTGCATGACGTTGCTGACCACTGTTTGGTTTCGGTTACTTTTAGTTTTATATCTGAAAGCAATTTACGTAGGGTTATTTCCTATAGGGATTATACTAATTTCGTGCTAGAAAATATTCTAACGGAGCTATGTGCGATCGCGTGGCATGATTTGATGCACCATAATAATATTAATTCCAAAGTGGATTTGTTTATTTCTCTAATATCTTTAAAGATATTTTACATATCTTTAACATTCACGCCCCTCTGCGGACTGTAACATTAAGGAAACATTACCATCCATGGGTAACGGATAATATAAAATTGCTTATTAAGTTGGGAAACAATGCTTATTCAAAATTTAAAGCTACCGGCACAATTGTTGACTTCAACTATTACAAGCAATTGTGAAACTTTACAACCAATTCAATTCAACGTGAAAAATAAGCATTCCTATCCCCATTATCACTTGAGAATAATGCCCAACGTCTTTGGATTACATTCAGAAAGATTGGCATTGCTCGTGGGAGATACCAGGCGACTTGTGCTTTTACTGATGTTAACAGTATAAATAATTTTTTTCTTTCAACACAAAATAATAATGAGTTAAAGTTAAAATGTAGATTGTGATCCATTTTACCAGTTATTCTAATGTGGTATTTGAAAACAATGTTGTACTTATTAACTGGTCTTTATTATAGAAAAATGTCTAACTAGTTTCGGCCGAAGCCATCTTCAGAGACTCTACAATTAATTAATATTCAAATTACAACGTTATCCTTAAGCTAAGTGTTATTACAAGTTTATTCTTAAAATATACTTACAAAGTCATACTACAAGAAAACAACACTCAAATTTGACAGAGTTGTACATTTATTTGGTTCCATAAGCTTGTAGACGTTAAAATATCAGAAATTTTAATTAAAAATCGTAAATTATAAAGACGTTATGAAATGAAAACACATGTCAGACTGACATCTTATTTTCATAAAAGTAACAAATCAGGCCCACGCAGTTTGTCCCCACCAAGAGGAAAGCCAAACTGCGCAAGTGCGAAAAGAGAAATAATAAAAATGTTCAAAACTTCCAAACTCAATCAAAAAGTATTGAATGTAAGTTAAATATAAAAATGTATTGAGGAGGAGAAAATTATATTGGTTTTATATAAAATAATCTAGATAGGAATAGGGTAAAGGGATGGGATATATGTAGGAATTGAGGAATGGCCGCTAGGACCCCAAAGAAAAAATCATATCTCTAAACAAATTAAAAATCAACACCGAAAGATAGATTTTATCAATAGAAAGATCAATTATATCTATAACATTTTGAGTGACAAATTACATCATTTAGAACTCAGTGAGGTAATAGATCGGGCTAAAACTTTCGAGAGGAATCAACTAAATGAAGCATGGAGTAGAAAAAACAGAAAACTAAATGAACTAAGAATCAAAAAACATAACAATTTAAATATCACAACTACAAATGTTCAAACATCACATAAATTTCACCCAAGAATTACCAACTTATCCAATATTCAATTTAACCAAAAAGAACAGGACCTTCTCAATAAGGGACATAAATATACCATCACACCTATCCAACACAATCTACCGGAAATAGCAATAGATCTAGAATGTGCAGCCAATAGAACAACAGAGGAAGACAGCTTAAGAAATGATCTAGTAGAATTACTGAAAAGGAAAGAGAGAAGCACACAATTTAAAAACACTAACAATATCGAAACTAATTGGGAAGAAGAACAAACACTACGTAAGATTAAACATAAAATTAAAATTAATTCTTTAACCGTTACAAATGCTGATAAAAACGCAGGCTTAGTAATTATTGATAAAAGTATTTATATTTCAAAAACTTTACAGTTCTTTAATGAAAATCAATTTATAGAAATAAAGAAAAATCCTACCTCTAGTTTCCATAAAAAAACTGAAAGAACTGTAAAATCAGCTAAAACTTTTTTACAACAACAAAATATTAACATGTTTAATTTTATACCAATGAATCCAAAAACACCACTTTTATATTCGTTAATTAAGTTACATAAGACAAACTTCCCAATTAGACCAATTATATCGTCAATAGATTCTAGTACATACAAAATTTCAAAATTTTTCAAATCTACAATAGAATTTAAAGCAAATTTTACTGTTACTAATAGAATCGAATTAATTAATTCAATACAAAATCTAAACTTAAACAATAAATTTAACCTCCTTTCCTTTGACGTAACAAATTTATACACAAACATCCCAGTAAATGAAACTTTGAATATTACTAAAACTTTATTAAGTAGAAAATTAAATCAACAAGACACAGAACATGTATACAATTTATTAAAACTTTGTACTGAACAGAATTTCTGTCAATTTAATGATAAAATTTACAAATATAATGAGGGTTTACCAATGGGATCTCCCTTAAGCGGTCTTCTATCAGATATCTTCCTAAATCACATGGAAAACACTATTCTTGATCAGAACAATCATTTCAATAATGAAAATATCATATTATGGCGTAGATATGTTGATGATATCTTAATTATATGGAATAACGAAAACAATAGTAACACTAATATTAACGAATTTCACAATTATATCAATTCATTACATCCCAACATAAAATTTACTTTAGAATTAGAAAATAACAAGGAACTAAATTTTCTAGATTTAACTCTACTTAATAAATCAGATCATATAGAATTTAAAATATATAGAAAACCAACACAGACAGATACAATCATTCCTTATCACTCTTTCCATCATAACTCACATAAAGATTCAGCTTTTAGAGCATACATTTATCGTTGTTTAAACACACCTACTTCACATGACGAAAGGAATAATGAATTTGACATCATTAGGAATATAGCTATTAATAATGGTTTTTCTATCAATCATATTGACTCTTTAATCAACAAAATTACAATTAAACACCAAATTAATCAGTCTACATCTTTACAACCACTAAACAATAGTACTAACACCATATATAGATCTATTAAATTTCCGGGAAACATTGCCTATAACATACAAAAGATTTTCAACAAATACAACATTTGTATTTCTTTTAAAAATACTAACACTCTACAAAAAAGATTATTTAATGCCAAGGATAGGATTGAAGTTTTGGACCAAAATGGTGTATATAAATTAGATTGTAATACTTGCGGTGCTACTTATTTTGGCGAAACAGGCAGATCACTAAAAACTAGAATAAAAGAACATCAGAAAAACGAAAGATCCAATTTTGGTAGACACATGGTGTTGAGTGGTCATGCTTTCGATCCAAAAGAAAATATAAAACTACTTCATAAAGAGAATAAAGGTTTCAAGCTTAATCTTTTAGAAATATACGAAATAGAAAAATTTAAAAACACAATTACAAACATAGATTGCCTTAATGACCAAGTCCACACTAGAAAAACACCTCTATATAAATTCCTAACCAATCCCTTTCCCCAAAGAACAGAGGATTAGTACATTCGGTCCGCGTGTACTTCTCGCACTCTTTGGGGTCCTAGCGGCCATTCCTCAATTCCTACATATATCCCATCCCTTTACCCTATTCCTATCTAGATTATTTTATATAAAACCAATATAATTTTCTCCTCCTCAATACATTTTTATATTTAACTTACATTCAATACTTTTTGATTGAGTTTGGAAGTTTTGAACATTTTTATTATTTCTCTTTTCGCACTTGCGCAGTTTGGCTTTCCTCTTGGTGGGGACAAACTGCGTGGGCCTGATTTGTTACTTTTATGAAAATAAGATGTCAGTCTGACATGTGTTTTCATTTCATAACGTCTTTATAATTTACGATTTTTAATTAAAATTTCTGATATTTTAACGTCTACAAGCTTATGGAACCAAATAAATGTACAACTCTGTCAAATTTGAGTGTTGTTTTCTTGTAGTATGACTTTGTAAGTATATTTTAAGAATAAACTTGTAATAACACTTAGCTTAAGGATAACGTTGTAATTTGAATATTAATTAATTGTAGAGTCTCTGAAGATGGCTTCGGCCGAAACTAGTTAGACATTTTTCTATAATAAAGACCAGTTAATAAGTACAACATTGTTTTCAAATACCACAAAATAATAATATTGGTGATCAGGAGCTAATTAATTATTACAATTCTAATCGCTTGCCCACTATTGACCAGGAACTTTATTTTAGTATGGCTTCGGAAGTGGAGGTATTTGATGCGTTGAACTCTATAAAAACAAATGCTGTTGGTTGTGACAATATAAGCAGGAAAATGTTGATGATGTGCTGTCCTACCATCCTTCAATACTTGTGTCACATTTTCAATTTTTGTTTAGAGCATGGCGTTTGTCCTGATTTGTGGAAAGTTGCCTCGGTTATTCCGGTACCTAAGAAAGGCAGTTGTGAGGATTTGAAAGATTTCAGACCTGTTAGTATTCTGCCAGTGCTCTCACAGGTTTTTGAGAAAATTATTGCTGTCAGAATTCAGAACATGTTGATTCATTGCCTGTTCTGTCTGATAAGCAGTCGAGTTTTCGAAGGGGATTTAGTTGTGCATCTGCTCTTCTTGACGTGACGGATGACCTGCTGAGAGGAATTGACGATGGGTATGTTACAGCCCTCGTGTTGCTTGATTTTTCAAAAGCATTTGATACTCTACATCACTTAACTCTTAATTCATTATTGCACTATATTGGGTTCTCACCGTTGAGCCATCGATCTCAGTTCGTGAAAGTAGATGGCAACTGTTTTGCGATAGTCCCTTTGATATCCGGTGTACCTCAGGGGTCTATTCTTGGTCCGATATTGTATTTGATATATACATCTAATCTCACTAGTCAATTAAAATTTTGCAAAAGTCGTATGTATGCAGATGACACACAGGTTTACTATACTTTTGATAAGGACAATCTTCGGGATGCGGAAGTATGTATCAACACTGATCTGGATAGACTGCTTCATTATGTTAAGAGGCACTCTCTAACTATTAATTCTACCAAGTCGTGCGGTATAGTTTTTGATCCGGATGTGATGAGGGATCCTTTAGATTTGCGACTCGACAATATTAAACTTAGTATATCATCTGAAGCTCGCAAGCTTGGAATCGTTTTAGATTCGGATCTGAGATTCAGAAAACATATTAATGGAATTCTACAGCGTGCATATTCTGCTATCAAGATCTTGTATAGTAGTAGAGATATATTAAGTCAGAAATTGAAAATTCATTGTTGTGAAGCGCTAGTACTCCCTTTAATTTCGGAGACACTCTATACCACTCTTGTATTGATGGTGCGTATAAGAATAGAATTCAGAGAGTGCAAAATGCTTGTCTGCATTTTATTTACGGCTTTAAAAAGCATGACAGGATTTCTCATACCTTGTCTTGGGTGGGTTGGCTTAATATGTTCAGGCGTCGACTTCTGCATACTTTGTGCTTATATCATAAAGTTTTGCTGTTTAAAACTCCTCCATGTTTATATAATAAGATTTCTTTCCGGACTGACGTTCATAACATTATCAGGCGCAAGAATGCATTGACGATCCCGCGACATCGCACAGAGATTTTTAAGAGATATATTATTTTATTTTCTCTTTGATTATGGTTTTCTTTCTTTTTTTTTGTCTAGGCCACACTTGGCTCTATTTAATTCCTAATGTTAATATGTATGTTTGTTTTCTTTTGTAAGATTTGAATTGTATACATTTTCTTGTTTTTATGGGAAATAATAAATATCAATTATTATTATTACCACTTAATACTACAACTAACGCTAGAGCTACACTAGAAAATGTAGACATTGTTCCGGTTTTGTTACCTTTCTTCTGAAAAGGTGTTTGATAAGTCGTTGCCATATTGTAACCTTTTCCAAAATCTAATCGAAAGTAGTCCATTTTCTTGATCTTCTTCGAATCAGTTTCAGAAGAAGATTACAACAAGGCATTCGAAACGTCAAGCACCTTTTCAACAGATGCACGCCAAAACCACAAAGATTCTAGTTTTAGTTCTAATATTAATTGTAATATAAGTCCTAGTGATGATTCTAGCATTAGCTGTAGTGTTGGTGCTAGGTTTAGTTCAATATGATTTACATTTTCTCAAACGGTCGTAAGGTGTAATTTTTCAGTTTAGTAATGAAGGACTATGAGTAATGCGTAAATTTATATCGGAATATGCAGTTGATGATGAAACCGATACAAACGATCCTCCAGCGGATAATCCAGTAGAAAATAAAGTTATTCAGCTATATAGTATATAGTTGTAGACCATAGAAGAACAAGACAGCCATACTAAACAGGAAATTGCAGATGAGTTGTCAAAGAGATGTCAAGACATGGATAGGAAAATATTCGAGAGAGCCAACATATATTACTGCAAGAGTGAAGAAATAGATGGACAATAGATACCGGAAAAATGAAATGGGCGAAGCGAATCCACCTAGACATTATGCCATGAAAGCTAAGAAAATGGGGCGAAATAAATTATTTGATGCAGCTACTAAGAGTGCATGCATCTTACAGGGCCCTTTTTGTAGTTCTCCTTGAGTTGTACTCCTCCTTTGATTTGTAGTACTCCTTTTTAAGCGTGAAAGATGGACGACAGAGAGGAAACCTACAGGAAGACTGGCGTGTTTTTTATATCGAACAACATGATATCTACAATATTGGAAATTAGAACAA
This sequence comes from Onthophagus sagittarius, assembly GCA_036711965.1. Lineage (NCBI taxonomy): Eukaryota > Metazoa > Arthropoda > Insecta > Coleoptera > Scarabaeidae > Onthophagus > Onthophagus sagittarius. The sequence continues at coordinate 68,809,378 of JASERS010000003.1, forward strand.
ATTAAACAAAATAAGAGTGTATGCTAGGTATTTGTTGGAAACGAAAGAGATGGAAGAAAAAATTCTCTTCCAAACACTGTACAAGTGGAAGTGAGGTGGAAGCACTCAGCAGTAAAAGCTCATACCGTGAAATTCACATAATTTGCAAAATAGGAATGCAGTAACCATAATTACGAAATTACTAAGCACTGCTCTGTATTAAATGCATAGGTTATTGTGCAAGCATTTTGTAGTGTTACTGAGAAGAAGCGAAATTCGGTGGGATCTTAACACGTGATGTGCTTCAAATTCCTGAGTATTTGGAGTAAAGTCTGAATAAATCTTGATATACACGGTTTTTCATCGAATTATCTGTTAATGCATAATTAAAACTATAACATTTTTAATAAATATTCTTTATTTCTCATTTCTGGTACACATATATTGGTAATCATATTCACTGTGTTTTGTTTTAAGTATTGTCCTTGAAACCATGAGATAAACTTCTATACAACACTGTTAAGGTACCAGAAATCTGTTCTTAGGTGCTTCTTTATTAATGAATATTGTTTCATATAAAAAAACATGTGCAAACAGACACTGACCGAACAGGGGAGTGCGAGCATCTTTCTAAGAGCATCACATATTTGACGTGTTTCTACTTGAATGCCTAGAATGGTACTCATTAATTCGAAAAAGACATCAATACATGTGCCATATATGGTATATTAAATATTACATACTTAAATATATTCCTATTCTTATTGTGACTGACTCTAAGTTATTGAACATTTTTAAATCTAAAACAGTGATACTTTTGACTTTTCAAGAATCTATGGATTTATTATTCATCCTTTATAGTTTTGCCAATTACCTGTTAGGAAGTCGATTGGTAATTTTAATATTTTGATTAATTTATTCTACATGCATCAGTTCTCGAGGAATTTACTCTTCTTAAAAATTTCGCAAATTATCTTTAATATGGTTGATTATTTAACCCCGAATATTTTTTAACCCAGATATGCCACTGTATTATGGTACACGCATAAATATATCTGAACGTGTGCAAACATGAGTCGAAGTGCCATTTTGGATGCACACAGGCATTCAGCAAGAAGTAGTAAAGAAGTACCTTTTATTTTTTTTTTTATTATTAGAAGATTCTTTGACGTTTTGATTTCTGCACTAGAGAATGCGTGCCGAAATCAAATCGAGGAGGATTCTATGGAGGAAGATGCCACAATCCTAAATGATTTCCCTGAACCACAACGTCAAGCTCTAGCTAAAATAATTTTCGGAATATTGACAGCTAAGATCAAAATCGCAAGAGTGATAACGATTTTTCTTCAGATGACGAATTTTCCTCTTTCAGTCTTGAGAATAAAGAAAGAAAAGAATAGAAAAATACGAAAAAAAAAAATGGACGAGTATCGACTTGGAGTCTAATACTAACATTTTTAAATAACCAAGTTGATGAAGATGATAGCTTTATAAGTCGCTAGGAGGTACTTTAACTTTTCTTTGATGAAATCAAAAGAATTAGAAGGTCTACTATTCAGTGGATATATGCAACAAGAATGAGTATGAAAGAGTGAAAATATGTTGGAGTCTAAAATCGAAACAATTTTGAATATATTATGTTCCATTTTGATTTACCAGATAGCTAAAACAGATAGAGAAAATTTTTAGGAAATAGTGTATGCAGGGGGATGCATTACGTAGATAAAGCCATGGTAACATACTTTGGTCGTCATGGCTGCAAATAGTTTATACATGGCAAAGGCATCTGATATAGATATAAACTGTGGGTAGGCGTAACGCAATTAGGCTATGTCAACTGTTATATGCCGACATTTTGAAGAAAATAATCGCCTAATGAATCAATACACACTTTTTTGGCAGCTTCCTTTCCACCTTGCTTCTATTGGAGTTTCTATCCAATAATAATTTGAAAGGCACAGACCCCATTCGTGTAAATCATATACTAGAAGGTCCTTTGATGGATTCGAGAAAAATGTAGAAAGGGATGCTACAATTATAAAAAAGTTGATGTCCAAAGTATAGTTGTTGTTTACAACTATGCTTAAAATAGCATGAGAATAGTATTATAACTTTTTATTCATATTCAGCAGGAGTGAATCCAGTTCATCATGTAAAAACATTTTCTGGAACTGAACAGAAAATAATTCGAGTAACTGAATCAGATTTAGTCAATTTATACAACGCAAATATAGGAGGTATCGACAGATGTGATCAAGATTTGAGTTTTTCTCAAAGGGAAAAGTGATATTATCCACTTATAGCACATTGTATCGGCATATCTTTCAGACATATTCTCGAATGTCTAGTAATTACATAAGAGAATTGGTGGAGCACTAGATTATCTAATGTTTAGAAGAAGCATTACCACCACACTCCTTATTGTAGAATGTGTCTCCTTATTGTAGAATAAGAAACAAACGACTTTAAAGGTATAGAGAAGATACAGATATTTGTTTTGATAACATTGATTTTGACCACTATGTCATCACTATGCAGATATGGAATGTCAAAATACTATCTGGCTGTCAGATGTCTGTTTGCAGATTTTTCCTAATCTTGTTAACAAAAATCGCCCAAAGTCCTCTTTGCCCAAAGGCCGATTTGTTGTCAACGCCTTGGATTCTCTTATACGGAAAATAGCTATATTTCCGGCAGATCTTGCGTTTCAACTTTGTACAGGTGTTGGTTCCTTATTTACTGAACCAGTAGCCTCAAATTTATTTATCACACTCCGAATACTCTTCTCGATAGGACGATTACAAATGAGAATGGGGCGATGTGCCAATTTGCGAAAAATAGATATTTCCGTAGACAGGTTCTATGTGACATCAACTATATCTTATCAAACGAGCAAAGTGCCGAGAATCAGGCGAGGGGTGACTTTTTCTTACATCATGGGTTTAACTCATGGCTCTTATGCAGACCCTCGTAATGGGCATCATTAATCTACCATCCACCATAGTCTTCCAAATAGAGAGGTTAATATTATAGCTGTTTGTAAATTTACTTTTATGAATTCCTTTAATTTGACGAAAAATCATTAGGAAACTATTATACAAAAGAGAAAAAGCGGCAAAGTAGTTTACAAAGATATGAGAATTTGTACAGCTCCAAAAAAATTTACACAGGATGATAAAAAACTTGTTACGAACATATTAGGAACATACCCCTAGAACAGTCTCATTATTAATGCATAAGAAATGCTAAGGAATATATGAGTCCAGATTTAAATATTAACCTCCTTTATAAAGCGTTCTAGCAGAAATATCTCCACAGCTTGGTCACTTATTAGTTTTACAGAAAGATGTTAAAAAAGACTTTCGAAATGTTTTTCGAAACACATTTCGCAAATGTGACTCATTAAATTATTACTGCAAAATAAAAAGACAGGTTAAAATAAGTCGGGTAGCAAAGGTATAGCTGGATTTGCACCATCGAAAGGCAGAAGCAGTTACGATGCTCATGGAAAGGAACATCGCGTGTTTGCAAGTATCAGTAAGCACCAAGAATCTATTTTTAGTGGATTTAGAATAAGTTATATTCGTATTTACATTGACCCACTCTAACATGTTCTACTTAAGCCAACTTTCATAGTATAGCTTAGGAATAGTTTTGATGATAAGAAGCATTCATACATATATTCCTGGCATGAAGGAGTTATAGGAGGTGACAAAGGCCTCCTCTTCCTTATTATGCGTCCTAAATCTTGGCATTAGAAGAAAAAAGAACGTTGTTATTGGAAACTATAACTGTACTGGCCAAAATAAAAACAAGATGATTGTATTTATTTACGTGCTTTTAATGAGTTAATATGGGTATCTTATCAGTGGACATAAGCTTCCTTCAATGTGACCAAGATTTCGTCTTGAGAAAGCTTACCTGAGGACTTACACCATGTAATAGTATCAAGTTCGCACACAGGCCTATTTAATATAGTAAATATGTTACAGTAATTGTTTTGATGTACAAGATCTAATTTCAAAGAAATCATAAATAATATAGAAATTTGCAACAACATTGAATAACTCAAAATTAAGAGCTATGTATTCTCGTATTCTCAAGATATCACCGATACAGGGTGTGTCAAATAATGTGAAACTTGGCACATCATTTACAAACATTTGGCACGTCCTCTAACCTGCAGAGCACATTAGGAAAGTTAATAATAATGATATACCACATATCTTTATTGTCCAATTACAGGTCAATACTGCAAAATACAAAAAAAACAAACTTACAATAATAAAAAAATGAAAGAAATATTAAGCGAAAATCAGCTTAAAGATAAGATTAAGATAGTTACTGTGGATATCACCCCTTCAATGTCTAGCGAATAAAAATGATGACGTTGTAGTAAAGTTTGATAATCTATGCAACGAACAGGATAAATTCCTTTCATACGAAAGGAAAGGTATCTTAAAAGGTTTTTTTTTAATTATCTTCAATATCAAATATATAGTCATCATGAGATATAGTCATCATATAATAAAACTATACTCCATCCTCAGCAGATAGGCTGATGAAGTACGGAGCACAATTCCAAGCATTTTCAACGCACAGGAAGTGACATCCTCTATGTGCGGTGTAATCGAAAGTCTGCTATCAAAAGTTACTTCCAGATCTCTAACAGAAGTTATCTTAAACACGGGGACTTCATCTATACGGTAGGATGAAGGGATATGTATAGTTTTATGTCTAAAAATACGATTACGACCGCATCAATCCACTAAGATATCCGACTTCAACTAAGCCATCTCATTATCCAAGATCAAAAAACGAAATATCTTAAGATTATCAGCATAAACCAATACATCAGATTAACAAATCGTTAATAAATATTACAAACAGCAGTGGATCCAACTGTGGCATATGGGATCGTGCAATAAGCTTCATCGAATGTAAAGCCATTGTAAGATACATAATTGCCCTATTTAATAAATATTATGATAAAGTCACATCCCTCTCGTGTTCCTTGATACGGCATTCGAGCTACCTCTGTTAAAAAGGCGGGTTTAATCTCAACAAATTGAATACTAGCAATGCTGTACGATTGAAAGTTGACCCCTAACAACCTGGCTTTTTTCTAACATCTGAAGCTTTTTCTGATCTAACAATTGAAAGCAATTCCGATACTTAAAAGGGCGAAAACCAAGCAATATTTAAAAAATATCTCAATTAACCAGCTACTAAACATAAATAAAGTCAGTGACAACAAGAAGGAATACTTATTATCAATGATTCCTTATCTGCAAGACTATAAACACCAAGCATTCATAGCCTAATTCCAATTTCTTGCGGTAATCACTGAGGTAATTTGGAGTGGATGTAGGATATATTCTCTTTTTTAAGACCTTTGATGCGATCCATCTCCATCTTCTGCTCCAAAAGCTTAATATGCTTAGCTTTAATCTTAGGCTTATACTTTTTTCATCGCATTTGTCAAATAGGACTCAAGATCTGGCACACGATTTGATGTCCCTTAGGGCCCTAACATGGATCCATTACTGTTTGTAATTTTATTAACTACTTATTAACAAATTCCAGTTTAGTGTATTGAGCTACGCTGATAATCTTAAGATATTCCACTCTAAGATCTTCGATGTAGTCGGATTTTGATGTCTTGGTGCGATCGTAAACAGCTCAGGATTAATGTGCAGAATCATTCAGTAATTACGTAGAGCTACCCACATCTCTTCATCCTACAATGTCCTTGCTTAAAATAACATTTGTTAGAGATCTTGGAGTAGTTTTTAATAGCAGACTTTCTTTTATATCGCATATAGAGGATGTCGCTTTCTATGCTTCAATGATACTTGGCTTTGTGCTTCGTACATCACGTATTCGCAGATTCTGCTACCCACATCTCTTCACCCTACAACCTCCTTGCTTAAAATAACTTTTGTTATAGTTCTTAGAATAACTTTTGACAGCGGACTTTCTTTTATATCACATATAGAGGATGTCGCTTCCTATGCTTCAACAATGTTTGGCTTTGTGCTCGCTACATCACGTTTATTCACGAATTTTGCAGTATACATATCAGTCTTGCTTGTTCTGCCAAGGCTGGTACGTTGAATTCATTATATTTCACATCATCCCGTAGCGAATAAAATTCAAAAACGATTTTGTTGCAACATCATTTTTCTTCGTTGAGTTTTCAAAGAAGTTATCACGCCATTCACTATATTAAAAAGCTGTTGTGTTAATGCTAGACTATAGATTGTTAATCTCCTGCTTCAACTTCTACGAACTAGGTCGAGCTACCCATTACAGTGTCTTCTACTTGAAAAAATGTACAACTATCATTCAAGCTAACGCTCCATTACAAGGAATATGCAGACTTTTGATCATGAATTAATGGAGACTTGTGTTTTTCTATTAACCATGTTGATTTAGCAAAATAGTCCGAATAAATCACAACCAATCTAACAGATTCCAACTGTCAAAGTTCAGTAGTCGTTAACTGAAGACCCTTTATTTCTAGCATTCGAATGCAAATTGCAATGAGTGTTATTGTAGGTAATTGGGTTGGATTGGTTGGTTGAGTTTATATAATAGAACCGCCGAATTTAAAATACGTCCCGAGTACAGAAGCAATAAATATTCATGAAATATTCATGCACCAGAAAATGTTTGCCATTCGTTGCGTTCCTCCGTTGTTAAGCGGTGACGTGATCGGGGATTAGAACGGATGCCGTGGGTTTCTGTGTGCGCTGTTAAATCTAGGTATTGTTGATCCTGGAAGAATACGACTTAACTTCATAAAGAATTCAGTTAATTTTTTTTCGTTAAATTTCATTACTTTAAAATCATTTTATTAACCAGAACAAAGTTGTATTACCTGTGCAGAAAAGTTATATTCGCGATTTGAAATTCCTTAATACCGCCAAGTGGTAAAGTGTGTAATACAAGCATTAAACTATTAGTTGCCGCTTAGGGCGAAAACTTTAGATTCCATACCCTATTCTCGCCCGAAGCTTTAAAGCTTTTTCCTATTTTCTTTTTTACTCCCGCTATATTTTATCTTTACTGCGCTGCATTAAGGCTCGTTATTAGTCCGTTTTGTACGAGTTTGGGGACAAAAAAGTTTGCGACTTCGCTGGTTTCTGCTCGACGTTTATTTCGGCCAAAGACGTAGCTGAATTTTAATTCAAATCCGGGTGAGGAGCAGGACGTTACGACTGCGAAAATTTGCATATGAATTACGTACTGCTGATGAAAGTGTCTGTTACAGCAATCCAATTAGTGGAAATAATTTAATCCGATCTGGTCGAAGGACGGATCTGCTTTATCTCGGAGAATATGAATCCGGGTTGCCATGAGGAATGGGATAAAAGGGAAATGCAGCTACCAACTGTGACGTAGACGTCGCTTTGAGATTTCATCGATTAGATATCTATACGCTCAAATGAAGCTAATGTTACACGAGAAATTACCGGGAGTAATTTAGTTTAGTTGCTTTTTATTTTCTTTTTGTTAAGTTTTAGATGAAATTCAATTTACTTCTTACGATCAATTCGGTCAAACCTCAATAACCGGAGGCATATTGAACGCGTACGGGTTTTAGAAAGAACCACATATAAACTTGGACCCTTTCTCGACCTCGACTTTCAAAGAAGTGATTCAATAATGGCACTAAAAGTGGAGTAGGTCGACCTATGAGTGCTCTCTGATGGCAGGAAAAAGGCTGTAAGAATTTTAATGCAATATATCACATCATATTTCGTATAAAACGTTTGCCGACACTTATCGCTAAAAACGTTACAGCAAATTGCTTTACATTTATCATTTTTATCTAAAACTGAGATTATAGTATTATTGTTATATACTAGGGGTGAAGTGGATATCCGGTATCTAGTCTATCCGGCCATTGCTTTAAATGTGATCGGATACCGGATTATTGCTGAAAATCCGGCTTTGACTTCCCAAATCTCTTACAAACGAAACACGAGCGAGCGTCTCTCCAGTAATCATATAGTTGATAGCGCTCACTTTCTTAAAGACAGAAATAGCGTTGCATTTAGAGAAGTTTAGAGTAAGACGATTTTTGAGATAGTACTCGTAAAGGTTAGCGAGATTATTTTGAAGCTTAGAAGAGTCAAGAAGCGAAGAGACACGAAGAAAGATATTGGATGAGATTCACTAGAGGGCATATACGTAGCACGTAGCAATATAATGGATGCCATTGACCGAAACTATTTGACTTCTATGTTTTATTAGATAAGAGATAAACCATTTAAGCAATCGCCCATGGATCCTAAAGTTTTGAAGTTTAGACAACAATATGTTATGATCTCCACGGTCAAAAGGATTACTAAAGTCAATCGACTTGCTAATGCTGATCAAAAGAAGAGAGGATATAACGTGTGTACTCCAATACGCACGTTATACCCTCTCCACAATTCCCCGGTTTGATAATAGGGAGAACACGAGAATACTTCGAGACATCAGGAATGTATCTTGAAGCAATGATTGAGACCATACCGTTGCGAAAGTCGAAGAACTACCATAAGTACCAGGCCATCCTAAACTGAAAACAGCGTTAGGTATATCATCTGATGACAAGTTTAGGGAGCATTAAACACGGACGAAAAGAATCTGCGAAATAGCCAACATAGAATAGTTCATTGTCGAAGGAACTACATTTTACTTTAGAATTTAAAGTAATACCTCAACATTTCTGATATAGCTGGTGTACTCCAGCTCAATCATCCTGTCAAAACTGAAAAAATGAGGTAATCAATTCATCTTCTTATGAAGAAGTCCAACAGTATCACGAGAAAATCATCAGAAATATAATAGCAACATAATTCTGGATAGCACATCATTACCATTCAGAAAAGCCGCCCAGTCTCCCATCCAAAATGTACTTTACTGAAATTAAGCTCATCATGGTACAATATAGTTACGTAATTTCGCAAAGAAATGGAAATCGAGAACTCAAGAATAGAGTGCGCAAAATCCTCAAGAAGCAACGGATTATCACAAACAGTAATGAGAGATCCAGTATCATAATTAGTAAGAGTAAGATCTAGCGTATTACAAACAGAATGTTTATGAAAATTAAGCTGATTAGAACCTAGAAAATCTAATGATAACATATAATCATTACTTTTGCACTCGATCAATATACGAAGTTTGATGAATTTCCTTTGTTTACAAGCTAATAATAGTGTTACAATGTTACAAAAAAAACATAGGAACCGATTACATGGATGCTGTGGATAACCAAGAACCCATACAAAACTCATAATGAGTATAAAATACCCATACGCATAAACACAAGAACTTTTCTATTTCAATTGAATCCAATCATTTGCTGCAACTTATCTTAATAATAAATGCTGGGTTTTATTACCATTCAAATTTGTACGATTTATTACAATTTTAGCCAACTTTTCACGATTTCAGATAATACTAACCATATTTAGACAGTTTTTTGTAAATTTTAGACATCTTTATCCTTATCTTATGGCTATTCAAGATATATATTTTAGACAAACGTTGAATGATTTTAAACAACTGTCTGGACGATTCCAGACAATTTGAAATAATTGTAGGCTATGAGAGACATATTTAAGAAAGTTTTTGATGATTGTAAACAGCTTTAGACAAATTTAGACAACTGTTTTAACTTGGACAACGTTGGATGATTGTAGACTACTTTCTTACTACAATTATAGGCCATTGGAGATATATTTTATACAAATTTTAAATGATTTTAAACATCTTCTGGATGATTTTGGATAATTTGAGACAATTGTAAGCTATGAGAGATGTATTTTAGAAAGTTTTTGATGAGTTTAGACAGTTTTTGATGATTTTAAACTACTTTAGACAAGTTTAGTCAACTATATTAACTTAAACAACGTTGGATGATTGTAGACTACTTTAGGATGATTCCAAACTAGTTTTTGATGATTTTATACAACTTTCGGCAATTAGAGACATTTGTTCGACAGTTTTTGGTAGTTTTAAACATATTTAGACAATTATTGGCTATTAGAGATATATTTTAGACAAATTCTGAATGATTTTAAACATCTCCTGGATGATTTTGGAAAGTTTGAGACAATTGTAGGCTACGAGAGACATATTTTAGAAAGTTTTTGGCGATTTTAGGCAGTTTTTGATGATTTTACTCAACATTAGACAAATTTAGACAACTGAATTAGCTTAAACAACACTAGATAGTAGTAGACCACTTTAGGATGATTCTAAACTAGTTTTGGATGATTTTAAACAACTTTAGACAATTAGAGACATATGTTTGACAGTTTTTAATAATTATAGACATATTTAGACAATTATTGGCTATTAGAAATATATTTTAAACAAATTTTGGGTGATTTTAAATAACTTCTTGATGATTTTAGACATTTTGAAGCAATTGTAGGCTATGAGAGATATATTTTACCAAATTTTTGATAGTTTTAAATAAGTTTAGACAACTGGTTTAATTTAGATAACGTTGTATGATTTTAGACAACTTTAGGATGATTGTAGACAACCAAAATCTTAAGATGATTTTAAACTAATTTTGGATAATTTTAGATAACTTTAGACACTTATAGTGTATTAAAGACATTTTTTGACTGAGATTTTGGACATCTTTAGACAATTATTGGCTCTTAGGAATATATTTTAGACAAATTCTGAATGATTTTAAACATCACCTGGATGATTTTGGAAAGTTTAAGACAATTGTAAGCTACGAGAGACATATTTTAGAAAGTTTTTGGCGATTTTAGATAGTTTTTGATGATTTTAATCAACATTAGACAAATTTAGACAACTGAATTAACTTAAACAACACTAGATAGTAGTAGACCACTTTAGGATGATTCTAAACTAGTTTTGGATGATTTTAAACAACTTTAGACAATTAGAGACATATGTTTGACAGTTTTTAATAATTATAGACATATTTAGACAATTATTGGCTATTAGAAATATATTTTAAACAAATTTTGGGTGATTTTAAATAACTTCTTGATGATTTTAGACATTTTGAAGCAATTGTAGGCTATGAGAGATATATTTTACCAAATTTTTGATAGTTTTAAATAAGTTTAGACAACTGGTTTAATTTAGATAACGTTGTATGATTTTAGACAACTTTAGGATGATTGTAGACAACCAAAATCTTAAGATGATTTTAAACTAATTTTGGATAATTTTAGATAACTTTAGACACTTATAGTGTATTAAAGACATTTTTTGACTGAGATTTTGGACATCTTTAGACAATTATTGGCTCTTAGGAATATATTTTAGACAAATTCTGAATGATTTTAAACATCACCTGGATGATTTTGGAAAGTTTAAGACAATTGTAAGCTACGAGAGACATATTTTAGAAAGTTTTTGGCGATTTTAGATAGTTTTTGATGATTTTAATCAACATTAGACAAATTTAGATAACTGAATTAACTTAAACAACACTAGATAGTACTAGACCACTTTAGGATGATTCTAAACTAGTTTTGGATGATTTTAAACAACTTTAGACAATTAGAGACATATGTTTGACAGTTTTTAATAATTATAAACATATTTAGACAATTATTGGCTATTAGAAATATATTTTAGGCAAATTTTGGGTGATTTTAAATAACTTCTTGATGATTTTAGACATTTTGAAGCAATTGTAGGCTATGAGAGATATATTTTACCAAATTTTTGATAGTTTTAAACAAGTTTAGACAACTGGTTTAATTTAGATAACGTTGTATGATTTTAGACAACTTTAGGATGATTGTAGACAACTTTAAGATGATTTTAAACTAATTTTGGATAATTTTAGATAACTTTAGACACTTATAGTCTATTAAAGACATTTTTTGACTGAGATTTTGGACATCTTTAGACAATTATTGGCTCTTAGAAATATATTTTAGACAAATTCTGAATGATTTTAAACATCTCCTGGATGATTTTGGGAAGTTTAAGACAATTGTAAGCTACGAGAGACATATTTTAGAAAGTTTTTGATGATTTTAATTAACATTAGACAAATTTAGACAACTGAATTAACTTAAACAACACTAGATAGTAGTAGACTACTTTAGGATGATTCTAAACTAGTTTTGGATGATTTTAAACAACTTTAGACAATTAGAGACATATGTTTGACAGTTTTTAATGATTATAGACATATTTAGACAATTACTGGCTATTAGAAATATATTTTAGACAAATTTTGGGTGATTTTAAACAACTTAACGATTTTAGACAATTTGAAGCAGTTGTAGACTATGAGAGATATATTTTACCAAATTTTTGATAGTTTTAAACAAGTTTAGACAACTGGTTTAATTTAGATAACGTTGTATGATTTTAGACAACTTTAGGATGATTGTAGACAACTTTAAGATGATTTTAAACTAATTTTGGATAATTTTAGATAACTTTAGACACTTATAGTCTATTAAAGACATTTTTTGACTGAGATTTTGGACATCTTTAGACAATTATTGGCTCTTGGAAATATATTTTAGACAAATTCTGAATGATTTTAAACATCTCCTGGATGATTTTGGGAAGTTTAAGACAATTGTAAGCGACGAGAGACATATTTTAGAAAGTTTTTGATGATTTTAATTAACATTAGACAAATTTAGACAACTGAATTAACTTAAACAACACTAGATAGTAGTAGACTACTTTAGGATGATTCTAAACTAGTTTTGGATGATTTTAAACAACTTTAGACAATTAGAGACATATGTTTGACAGTTTTTAATGATTATAGACATATTTAGACAATTACTGGCTATTAGAAATATATTTTAGACAAATTTTGGGTGATTTTAAACAACTTAACGATTTTAGACAATTTGAAGCAGTTGTAGACTATGAGAGATATATTTTACCAAATTTTTGATAGTTTTAAACAAGTTTAGACAACTGGTTTAATTTAGATAACGTTGTATGATTTTAGACAACTTTAGGATGATTGTAGACAACTTTAAGATGATTTTAAACTAATTTTGGATAATTTTAGATAACTTTAGACACTTATAGTCTATTAAAGACATTTTTTGACTGAGATTTTGGACATCTTTAGACAATTATTGGCTCTTAGAAATATATTTTAGACAAATTCTGAATGATTTTAAACATCTCCTGGATGATTTTGGGAAGTTTAAGACAATTGTTAGCTACGAGAGACATATTTTAGAAAGTTTTTGATGATTTTAATCAACATTAGACAAATTTAGACAACTGAATTAACTTAAACAACACTAGATAATAGTAGACCACTTTAGGATGATTCTAAACTAGTTTTGGATGATTTTAAACAACTTTAGACAATTAGAGACATATGTTTGACAGTTTTTAATGATTATAGACATATTTAGACAATTACTGGCTATTAGCAATATATTTTAGACACATTTTGTGTGATTTTAAACAACTTAACGATTTTAGACAATTTGAAGCAGTTGTAGACTATGAGAGATATATTTTACCAAGTTTTTGATAGTTTTAAACAAGTTTAGACAACTGGTTTAATTTAGATAACGTTGGATGATTTTAGACAACTTTAGGATGATTGTAGACAACTTTAGGATGATTTTAAACTAATTTTGGATGATTTTAGATAACTTTAGACACTTATAGTCTATTAAAGACATTTTTTTGACTGAGATTTTGGACATCTTTAGACAATTATTGGCTCTTAGAGATATATTTTAGACAAATTTTGAATGATTTTCTAACTCCTAGTTGATTTTGACAACTTAAGACAATTTTACGTTACGGGAGACACATTTTAGAAAGTTATCGATGATTTTAAACAACTTTAGAGAAGTTTAGACAACCAGATGAATATAACGTTGGCCGATTTTAACTTGTGAGTAATTGTAAACTAATTTTAGACGAATGGGACATATTTTAGAAAGTATTTAATGATTTTTGACAGATTTTGATGATGTCAAGGTCCTATGAATAACCTTTGAGTCTTTTTCAATATCATGTAAAAGTAACTTTTAGAACAAAAGTTGTAAAAAATTTTATTCTCAACAATATTTGTGAAAATCGAGAAAAATATGAAAATTTCATGAACTCTCTTCCTTTTAAGATGTTAATGATTAATTGGGAATCGGAGCTTGTCTCTCTTAGAATAAAGGTTATAGCAAACTTAACTTAAAAGAGAGTACGTTTACGTTTACGAAATAAATTTAATATCATAGCAACTGCTCCTCGGCTAAAGTACTCAAATCTGTTAATTACAAATTTTGATAGCCCAACCCAATCCAACTAGTATCTAGTGCTAACTAGCTGATTGGGTTGGGTTATATTGTAAGATAGAATTAGAATACAAGATAGGATAAGGTTAATGAGCCAAAGTATCCACACCCAACCCAGTTAATAACATAATATTTAGTGGTATGTAGTTACTTGGGTTAGGTTAAAATTGTTGACTCAACCCAATCCAACTAATATCTAGTGCTAACTAGCTCGTTAGGTTGGGTTATGTTGGGATAAAATTGATGGCTTAAGCTAGTTCAACCAAATCTAGCTGATATTTAGTGGTATCGAGTTAGTTGGGTTTGGTTAAAAGAACTAAACGATATCGCGTACTGGATCGTGACAAGAAAGATCTGCTTTCCACATTCTTAGCGAAACAGATTGAAGAAAAGTAGGCAGAAAAACAAATTGAGCAACTGTTTCCAAAGCACAATGTTAATAGAGGCGGTGGGTAAAGTAAATAAACGTAAAGCTCCTGGTCCCGATTTCATCACACCAGAAATACTTATTGCAAGGATGTATGGTGACTTTATGACAAACGGAATATTCCCAAGTGCATGGAAATTTGTTAATCTGATTTCAATAGAAAAAACAAAAAATCACAAAAATTAAACACACGTTTAGATCATTGTGTATATGTGATACCATGAAATTATTATAAGAAATTATTACAAAGGGCATATTGTACAAAGAAATAAACGAAAAAGGTCTACTCCGTGAAGAACGAAACTTCTTTCGTAAGAGAAGATCCACGATACAGACGATACAGAGAGTAGTTGTACCAACAGGGCGATGTGTCCAGATATTGTTGGATATTAAGAAATTGGTTTCAATTTGGCTCCGTGGCCATAACTAATTGAAGCTCTGCGAAAAGGTAAAATTGCGGCCAACGTTATATTCATCGGGTTGTCTAAACTTCTCTAAAGTTGTTTAAAATCATCGATAACTTTCTAAAATGTGTCTCTCATAACGTAAAATTGTCTTAAGTTGTCTAAAATCAACTAAGAGTTAGAGAATCATTCAAAATTTGTCTAAAATATATCTCTAAGAGCCAATAATTGTCTAAAGATGTCCAAAATCTCAGTCAAAAAAATGTCTTTAATAGACTATAAGTGTCTAAAGTTATCTAAAATCATCCAAAATTAGTTTAAAATCATCCTAAAGTTGTCTACAATCATCCTAAAGTTGTCTAAAATCATCCAACGTTATCTAAATTAAACCAGTTGTCTTGTTTAAAACTATCAAAAACTTGGTAAAATATATCTCTCATAGTCTACAACTGCTTCAAATTGTCTAAAATCGTCAAGTTGTTTAAAATCACCCAAAATTTGCCTAAAATATATTTCTAATAGCCAGTAATTGTCTAAATATGTCTATAATCATTAGAAACTGTCAAACATATGTCTCTAATTGTCTAAAGTTGTTTAAAATCATCCAAAACTAGTTTAGAATCAACCTAAAGTGGTCTACTACTATCTAGCGTTGTTTAAGTTAATTCAGTTGTCTAAATTTGTCTAATGTTGATTAAAATCATCAAAAACTGTCTAAAATCGCCAAAAACTTTCTAAAATATGTCTCTCGTAGCCTACAATTGTTTCAAACTTTCTAAAATCATCCAGGAGATGTTTAAAATCATTCAGAATTTGTCTAAAATATATCTCTAATAGCCAATAATTGTCTAAATATGTCTAAAACTATCAAAAACTGTCAAACAGATGTCTCTAATTGCCTAAAGTTGTATAAAATCATCAAAAAGTAGTTTGGAATCATCCTAAAGTAGTCTACAATCATCCAACGTTGTCTAAGTTAATATAGTTGACTAAACTTGTCTAAAGTAGTTTAAACTCATCAAAAACTGTCTAAACTCATCAAAAAGTTTCTAAAATATGTCTCTCATAGCTTACAATTGTCTCAAATTATCCAAAATCATCCAGAAGATGTTTAAAATCATTTAAAATTTTTTTAAAATATATCTTCAATGGCCTATAATTGTAGTAAGAAAGTAGTCTACAATCATACAACGTTGTCCAAGCTAAAACAGTGGTCTAAATTTGTTTAAAGCTGTTTATAATCATCAAAAACTTTCTTAAATATGTCTCTCATAGCCTACAATTGTCTCAAATTGTCTGGAATCGTCCAGACAGTTGTTTAAAATCATTCAACGTTTGTCTAAAATATATATCTTGAATAGCCATAAGATAAGGATAAAGATGTCTAAAGTTTTCAGAAACTGTAAAGTTCTAGATCTAGATTTAGATCTTATGATATAAAACTAGAACTAACACTAGACCTAGAAGTGGGAAGATTTGGGTTTAGCCGTACATCTCTCAAGATGGCTAAACCCGAATGATTCTAGTTCTAGTTTAACTTCAATTCAAATATACAAGTTTGAGTCGGGTTGGGTTGGGTTGGTCTTCAGACGCACGGCTGAACCGAAAAGTTTTGGGTTTAGCCGTGCGGATGAAGACGCACGGCTAAACCCGAATCTTCCCATTTCTAGGTCTAGTGTTAGTTCTAGTTTTATATCATGAGATCTAAATCTAGATCTAGAACTAGAAACATTCGAGTTTAGCCGTACATCTCTCAAGATGGCTAAACCCGAATGATTCTAGTTCTAGTTTAACTTCAATTCAAATATACAAGTTTGAGTCGGGTTGGGTTGGGTTGGTCTTCAGACGCACGGCTAAACCCAAAAGTTTTGGGTTTAGCCGTGCGGATGAAGACGCACGGCTAAACCCGAATCTTCCCACTTCTAGGTCTAGTGTTAGTTCTAGTTTTATATCATAAGATCTAAATCTAGATCTAGAACTAGAAACATTCGGGTTTAGCCGTACATCTCTCCAGATGGCTAAACCCGAATGATTCTAGTTCTGGTTTAACTTCAATTCAAATATACAAGTTTGAGTCGGGTTGGGTTGGTCTTCAGACGCACGGCTAAACCCAAAAGTTTTTGGTTTAGCCGTGCGGATGAATACGCACGGCTAAACCCGAATCTTCCCACTTCTAGGTCTAGTGTTAGTTCTAGTTTTATATCATAAGATCTAAATCTAGATCTAGAACTAGAAACATTCGGGTTTAGCCGTACATCTCTCAAGATGGCTAAAACCGAATGATTCTAGTTCTAGTTTAATTTCAATTCAAATATACAAGTTTGGGTTGGGTTGGGTTGGGTTTAGCAATTCTTCTGAAAACATTTTTTAACCAACCTCTCTACAATGAATAGTTTCTGAAATAGAATACTTTGCAAACTGATTTGGTAACCTTGTACATTGGAATTGAAGTAAAACTAGAACTAACACTAGTCCTGGAAGTGGAAAGTTTTATTATTAAGTAAAACTTAAGTTCTTCTTAAGTTCTTCTATTTAGTATTCTAGTTTTGTCATTAGACCTAACTCTATATCTAGAACTAGAAATTATCGGTTTTTGCCGTATATCTCTCAAAATGACTAAACCCTAATGATTCTAGTTCTAGGTCTAGTGTTAGTTCTAGTTTTATTTCAATTCAAATATGCAGGGTTGGGTTGGGTTTAGCTCTGCATCTGAAGATATTTCTTGCTGTAGGCCTCTACAATGTTTAGTTTCTGAAATACAGTACTTTACGAACTGATTTGGCAACCCATATATTTGAAGTGAAGTAAAACTAGAACTAATACTAGACCTTTAAGAAGTTTTTGGAAACCCGAATCTTTTCACTTCTAGGTCTAGTGTTAGTTCTAGTTTTATATCATAAGATCTAACTCTCTGCCTAGAACTAGAAACATTCTCATAGCCGTATCTCTCAAGACGGCTGACAATGTTTTCGAAAAAAACATCGATAAAACTTTGTAATAACAAATTTAATTTTTATTTCCCGTCTGTTACTGATTTTAGCGCTGTATACGACAGTATCCAAAACTAATCATGGATTCTAATCAAACGTTTAGAGTTGCCTATTTATACAAAAATATATTTATTATCTCTTATCTTTGCTAATAATACATCTAATTTCAGTATATCAAAATATATTTATTGCTTTTTATAACATGGTAACAAGTATCATAGTAACTGACAATGGTCATTGTATTTTAAAATGATAAAAATAATCGCTAAAACTATTTCTCTTAATTACGAGAAAGAGCATTCATTGAACCAAAAAATTTTAATTACTCGCTGCGATATAGAACTATAAGGATCGGATAGATATGCTGGGTAACCGGATATCTGACTGAAGATGATGCCGGATATCAAGTATCCATCTTTTTATAAAATTATTTTCTGTTCTTATCTCTATTACATACCATATTTCTGAATTCCGATAAAAATCCACCATATCCACTGGCCCATAACACAGGAATTCCCGAATAAGTTGCAGCTAATGATACAGTTTGCGCTGCTGGACTATGACTAAGTACAAGCACTGCAATGACGTGTTTCCCCTCAAACTTATCGCACAATTTCTGCAAAAGGTTTGCACTAAATGACCCATTTTCGGGTAGCTCAACCATAAGCGTATCAACGCTGACGTTGCACCGGCCATTTACTACTACTCCTTGGGTGATGTTCATTAACGTCTTATTGAAAGCCCTACTGTAGCTTTGCTCGCTCGGAGTTGCTGCTATAGCAAAGTACATCTTCTTATTTGGAGTTTCGCGGTTCTTGTGTGAGCTAACGACCGCCGAGAGCAGGATAAGCGCGCGGACGAATACGTGCGGCGACATGTTTCGATTGATTTGTGCGTTCGGTTTGGCTTCAGACGGTTCGGTTACTATTCTTATGCGGGCATCTTACAATGTCATACGAACGGGACGCGATTATAACGATTAATAACGTTCATTATGGTATCCAGGTCGATGATCAAGATCAAAGCCTTTGACATCGTGCCGGATCTACTTCGTTTATTCGGCGTCACTGCCCGTTCTTATTGCTTATGGTTCGTTGCGGTAAGGACGTTTAAGTAAAATCTCCCCGTCGGAGTTTACTTAAATTTCACTTTACGGTAATGTGGTTTGGGCCATTTCCTTGTAGTCATGTTCTTCTTAAAGCACTCAATGATGTTTTGCACATCTGAAAAAGAAAATTAATTGCATTACTAGTTTATCGTATCGCCCAACTTCAAAAAGTTCATGTTCACATACGAGACCATGAGTTCTAGTTTAATTCAAGAGCTATATTATATTCAGTTTTAATTGGATTTCTACCGCAACTGTTGCATAAATATAAGCGAGAACTCAAAATATGACCGAATTAATACGGTAATTACCATAGAAAACCCTTCGCTGTAAAAATAATAATCACAAAACAAACGGAATTAATTAAATTTACTTTTAGT
This sequence comes from Onthophagus sagittarius, assembly GCA_036711965.1. NCBI lineage: Eukaryota > Metazoa > Arthropoda > Insecta > Coleoptera > Scarabaeidae > Onthophagus > Onthophagus sagittarius. The sequence goes on from JASERS010000003.1 coordinate 68,828,963, forward strand.
CTTGACGATTTCATCTGAGGCGTCCACGTCTACATTAGATAGCAAAAAGGAAAATATTTTCATACCCGAGCTCTCTCTTTTATGAAAGTCGAAGGCGATGAGACGCTTCATTCCTTTTATCGTGAATAGGAATAATAAATAAAATGAAATTTTGCCTGAAATTTAATTAAATTAAAAGCGCCCGCGTCTCAATTAAATTACATAGCTGTCTCTCACAATTAGGCACGGTGGAAAATAATCGCGGAACAACAACCTTTAAAATTGAAAACATAAATAACCGCTTTAATGTGCAAAGTTTCTTTCAAACCTTATTGATGGATCCCCTTTGAGAAATCTCTTTTCGTATCGTAAACCTTTTCCAGAGGGGGTTCGTAATTCATCAAATTTCAGATTCAAGCTGCCGAACATTTTCATGCTTAGACCCTTTGGAATATTAGGCTTATCTGTTTCTCCTCTTTTGATGCCTAATTGCTTTAAATTTAACTTAAAAGGGAGTGTGTTTACGATGGAAGGAATAAATTCAATCATATTTTAACAATTACTCGATGGCAAAAGTGCTTTATAAACTTTAATGGCTCAACCCAATCCAACTAATGTAGTAATGCTAACTGGTAGTTGGGTTGATTTAGTGGGTTGATTTAGTTGGTGATGGTTCAACCCAACGCAACGTAAAAAAAGTGTTGATAGCCAAAACTATTCCAATCTAAACCAGGGTTGGATTGGATTAGTCCCAACTAGCTAGTTCAACCAATTAGTTCAAATTATTCCAACCCAACCCAACTAATAATTTAGTATTTTCTAGTTACTTGGGTTGTATTGGGATAGGGTTGATGGCGGGTTAATGAAGGGTAGACAAAAAGGAAATGTGGCGGAGGAGGTTAGGAAAAACCCAAGAAGGCCAAAGAGAGCTGACGAAACTGATGGAAGAAAGCAAAAGAGAAAAATGGAAAGAACTATATGATGAGCTTAACAATGATGTCTGTTACAAAATTTACCAAACTATTGGGAAGTTGTTATGAATAACGAAGTAGTTGAAGAATAACTTAATATCTTATTCCCGAAGACGGACGAAGTCATTAAGGTCGACACGATGGTAGTCCAAGAGCAGGAAATTCCATATTTTACAATAAAAGGGTTAGAGTGTAAAGCAAGTAAAATCAAGAAGATAACTTTTGGCTTATCGCCTGATCGCATCGGAAATATTAATAAAAAGTTTCCTGAAGATATGCTAGCAGTTTACAACAACTGCTTGGAGAAGGATGTTTGTCCACCATTTGGAAAAGAGCTAAACTGGTACGCTGAAAAAGAACAATAACATTAATGCAACATACCGTCCAATTTGTTTAATTGCCACGGCTGGTAAATTGTTTGAAGGCATGATGAGGCGAATACTGCAAGAAGAAGCTGAGGAAAGGGAACTTATACATGACATGTTTGGTTATAAAAAAGGCAGATCTACGATGGACGCTTTAAATAAGATACAGGAAATTGTGGAGAATATAAGGAAAAAGTCTCTAAGACTTTTGCTCCATCGAGGGGGTGAATAAAGCTTTGGAAGAGGGAGGAATTAATCCGTATCTGGTTATAATGGTAAAGAGCTACTTCTCGAATAGAATCGTAACAGCGCCAAATGAAGAAGATACAAAACCTTCCAAGGAGAATTTTTAGTCCTCTCCTGTGGAATTTATTTTCCGAGAAATTACTACGCAGGGCGGTGGAGGAACGACAGTAACTGATTAATTTCACCAACTATTTGCGGGTGGTGGTTCAATCAAACCGCAGAGAACATTTGCAAGACAAAATAACTTATGTGCTTATTAGAGTGATTATTAGAAGTTTAGAGAGTTTGCAGGTGCAAGACACCATGAAAAGTGGTTCAAGAGAAGTGAAGTATATAAGAGTAGTGCTAAATAAAGACACTAATATGACGACACATGTGGTAGAGATAACTAAAACAACGCCAATAACAAACATACTCATGCAGCTAGTGCCAAACTAGTAGACGTGGTAGCCAGCAAGAGATGGACAATCTTATCACTCTTGATTAGGAACATGTCGATTATCAGGCATGAAGCGGAGATAGCACATAAGACTTCGCAAATGTGAAACTTACCTCTAAAACTAATGCCTAATTTGGGAGACCCAAAAATTAGCAAAAGAAAGCTGGTTACAAGTGCGGAAGTGTCTGTAATTTTGTACGCAGAACCAACAAAGACGAAAGTGGTAAAATAGCAACATTGTAGGAAGATGTTACAATCGGTAGATAAAAGACTCTGTATTGGTATTGTGTTAGCATATCGGGCGGTTTCGAATGCCGAAGTGGAGATAAAAACTGCAATGCCTTCAATTGATTTAATGACGGAAGAAAGTAAAGAGTACGCACAGCATGTAAGAAGAAAACACGCGCAGTGATGGGATAATCAAGGAGTGGTGGAGAAGGTGGTCCAATTACGATGAAAGGACAAAAATAAATATCACGGATTTGATAGCGTGGATGGTTAAGTGGTAGTTATCTAAAGACCATCGGTAGAGTTCCAACTGAAGAATGCTGGTTCTGATGAGAGGTAGACATCGCTTTACAAACTTTTTCACAGCCAAAAGTTAAAAAACACAAGATTTCAATATAGTTCAGTTATATGGTAAGTATAAGGAGATTGATGCTGAAATGATAATCCTCTGATGAAGAGAGAAGGTGGGAGAAGGAACAGATACGAGTCCTACGACAATAAATTACACTGAGTACCACGATGGGCAGAACAACATATGAGGGGAATTTCAATCCCTCTTTCAAGTATGGGTTATAAAATTTAAATATTTAAAAATTAATGGATTGATTTGTCCACATGGAGACCGTCAACCAAAGAATGTAGTGGTGAAAACCTTGGACCAAGTCATTATGAAAGCAAGATAAAAACATTTGAAACAGCAACGAAATTCTTTGATGTTTGTTGAGATGCTGCGAGAGATGCAAGAACTTTAAGTCGACAATAAGGACAAGATATGTGCGGTACTAAACTGTCAAGATCTATTAGATATAAGGAAAAGATGTGGAGTTTTAGTGAGATAGGCCTGGCTAGCAACACCTCACGCTAGGAGAGTACCACACTCCTGATTGGATACGATTTCCAATTGGGTTGGGTTGAGCCATCAAGTGTAAGCCAACCCAGCCAAACAAAAAAAACTTAGGTTGGCTTAAGGTCGATAGCTCAATCCAACTCAACCCAACTAATACTTAGTGCTATCTAGCTAGTTGGGTTGGGTTGAGTCATCAACTTTAGCTGCAATGTTTGATCGCACCTGGATACCTCGAAGAGATACCCTGATGAGTGATTCCGGGAAGAGAGAAACTATTATACCACAGGTGAAACCGTGAGTGGAGAGAAATTGAGGAGAAGTCAATTATTTCCTCAAACAGGTGATAACAAGCCACAGAATTTTTTATAAATATTTATGCAAGATCAGGGGTACATCAATCGAAGAGTATTAATCCTGTGGGTTCTATGAGATACACCGGAACATACGGTTTTCCACTGCTGAAATGAGGAATTGTTTTGAAAACTGTAGTGAAAACGGTAATCAAAGATAACAAGGTTTTAATGTTAACCGATGGAAAAATCTGGGAAGAAACTGAAGGGTACCTCAGAAATATTATGAAGACTAAACAGGAGTTGTGGAAATAGGTAAGAGCAGAGACGGAGATGGACGACACTGTGATTGAGGTGCATGACGAAGTCGAGCGAGGAGACTTATTTGGGAACAACTTCAAAAAGTTGATAAACTTTCTTATTTACAAGTTGAATCCATGGAAACCAATGCATGATAAGGAGTACAGCAGCGAAGGAGCAGTTTAACCCTCGACCGAGTAAATTTGAATTTTAAGGAATTTAAAAAGTTGATGGTTTTCTTTGTATTATCTCATGTTACAATCAGTGAAATTATAAGGAGGAAGGCTGGCACGAATTAATAACTTCCTCATCGCATAATACCTTAGGTCAAGTGTCTGATTAGCAGACTTCCTAGTAGAGAATATCTACAAAAAAAAATCTGCTTTAAGTCAACCCAACCTAACTAGTTATTTAACACTAAATATTAGTTGGGTTGCATAAGGTTATCATCCTTAAGCCAACCCAACATTTTTTGTCTAGTTGGGTTGGATTGAACCATCAACTTTACCCCCTCACTTTTTTCGTTTGCTTTGGATTGGGTTACAGTTGATGGCTCAACCCTACCCAAATAGCTAATTAGCACTAAATATTAGATGGGTTGGGTAGGGTTAAGCCATCAACCTTAAGCCAATCCAAACCAACTGGCTAATGAGCACTAAATATTAGTTGGGTTGGATAAGGTAATTATCCTGGAGGAAACCCAACTTTTTGTTGTTAACAAGGTCGGGGTAAACTTACTAACAGATATCTGGCACCAGGATACTGATATATCAAGTATTAAGATAGTGGAATTAAATAAAAACAAAAAAAAAACTTCATTTACCACGACATTGCACATCAGAATCTCATTACTTCTTAAATAAAACTCTCTTCCTCTTGTTGGAGCTGCAATAAACGAGCTAAATTTGTTTCTATGGATTTTTACTATGTAACACTAATCTTATATTAGCTCATCCTCATAAAGGGGGTTTTCACCACCTATGTTCCTCTTCACTTTGGTCATCTCTTGTATATTTCTCGATGATTTTTCTGGTGGGTTGTAATAATAATAAATCAAATAAATCAAAATATAACTTATTTAGCGTTAACTAGCTAGTTGGGTTGGGCTGAGTTTAGTAAAGGTATATAACTTAACGCAACCTAATATCTATAGTTTTTCAAGATCAAATTGGCACTAATCGAATTCAAAATGGCATTAAACAAATCAATCTCGGCAATCGGCATTCATCTAAATCAAAATAAAGTTAATCAACATCAAAATCGAAATTAATAATTTAACAAAACAATCTTGAACTCGTGATTAATATTTTATAGTTATTTAGGTTATACGTCTGGTAGGTGACGTGTAACAGTACGAGTCAGATATTATAAACGAGACGATGAAGGAACCGAGTCTGTATCTAGTCGAGTAATGTTACAAGACGTGTATCGTATAACATATTATTTCATACCGTCGAGTCCGGTTAATCGAAAAATTACGATGCACAACAATGATTTATTTTAGAAGTTAGGAATTACATAATATTTGATGAATTCTATATCCAACGCCGGTGGGAAATGTCAAGTTCTACATGTTATTTTGACATCTTCTAGCATCACATTTTACACAAAATTTTATACGAAATGTGACGCTAGAAGAATGTCCAAAAATGTCCTTTCATTACATCACTACTTGTGTAATGAAATATTACGTAATTGAACATTTGGTTGTTTTAGGTGTTACTATGGACATTCATAGCAACGCTCAAGTAAATTGATTAAATTTAAATTCATTATCCACACAAGCGTTGTCAAATTCTAATTTGTATGATTCTGTTCCATTTTAAAACGAAGTTAGATAAAATTTCTTACTTAACACGTCATGAAACAACTAATTTTGTTTTACTCGCGCAATTTACACAACTCGCCCGCTTTGCTCGCTCGTTTTCGAAAGTATTCCATTCGTTAAACAAAATTACTCTTTTCTTAACTAATTACGTAATAGTTATTTACGTAACCAGCTATGAAAAGACTGATTTTATGATAAATAACCATTATCTAATGCCGCGAGGAAATGTCATGTATTACATGTCATGACGTTTTGTAACATCACATTTTACACAACTATCCTTTCATTATATCACCAGTTATGTAATGAAATATTACCTAACTGAATATTTATTTGTTTTAGATATTACTATGGATATTCGTAGCAGCACCCAAGTAAATTCATTAAATCAAAATTCATTTGATACATACATAAGCGTTATGAAATTTGAATTCGTATGATTCTAAAAAATTTTAAAGCCGAGTTAGATAAAATGTTGTACATAACGTTTTGAAACTGCTAATTTTGCTAATTAGTCATTTCATAACTGGCTTCGTATAAACTATTCTATCTCAACAGTGTCATTACAGACTGTTTGAATTGAATTTATATTGAAACAGTTCTGCAAGTTTCGCTTAGTAACACTTACCAGCTTTGCGATATTATAGACTAATTACATTACTCAAATGGACGATGTAAACATCAATATATCGTACAGTATTAAATTAACTTAAAACGTGACGTCCTCCATGTTTAACTCTAGTACGATCAAAATGATTGACATTGACGACAACAACGGGTCAGTTTAGACCCGTGCTTGGCAAACCATCTTACGTTTTGTTTAAAGCATTAAAACTAGATAATTAGGACCCATTTAAGACATTTTTGTTCCAAATTAAAATGCATTATACGCCGTAATGTACAAATAATTCATAATTAATACATATGGCCATAATTTCATGGTTTTACGGTAACTATACTCTTGAATTAATTTATGCAAGCCTCCACTCATTGTTTCGTTATATTCCAAGTCAATAGTTGGTTTGGAATTTATTTCGAAATTGCTTATTTCTTGTGTATGCTGCATATATAAAAGTATCACATATTTATTTGGTTTGGATACGTATGAAGCTAAATTTGTCTTGTGTAAATTAGAATTAGGATAAATAAAGAGATTTTTTATTGAAAATAATATTTTTAGTAAACCGTTGCTGAAATAAAAGCTTAGGTTGGCTTAAAGTTGATTGCTCAACCCAACTAATATTTACTACTATTTTCATAGTTGGGATGGGTTGGGTTGGGTTGAGTCTTCGACATGGACCCAAATACTATCTAGAAGTTGGGTTGAAATGAGTCTTCAGCATTGACACAAGTAGTAATTAGGCAGTTGGGTTGGGTTAATATTGAAGACTCAACCCAACCCAACTATCTAGTTAGTTGATGGCCCAACCGTACTTCATCCAACTATTTAGATAGTTGGATGGAGTAGGTATCTAGTCAGTTGGGTTGTGTTGGGATGAGTCTTCAACACTAACCCAAGTACTAACTAGATAGTTGGGATGGATTGGGTTAACTTGTTAAGTCTTCAACATTAATTCACCTCAGCTATCTAGTTAGTACCTAGGCTAATGTTGTAGACTTGCTATGTTGGGTCTAGAAGAATTTGCTTACATTTGTTAAAGAAATTACAAGAAAGTTTATGAAAGATAATAATAATCAAAGACAACTAGTAGTCAAATCATTGCCAGAAACCCAATTAGTTAGTTAGAGCTAGATATTTGCAAATCTTTGATAATCAAACTCTTGGGTTGATCTCTTAACCTAACTTAATCTAACTTCTTTAAAAAATATCAGCAACTTCTCCTAGAGGTGCAAGTTAATAAATTAGTTTTTTCTCAAGCTTGACTGTGCAGCATCTTTGAAGTATAAACTTGCATATCGCATGAAAAAATAATACGAGAGAATACGTGAAAGACCAAGAACATCCAACTTTAATATCGTATAGTATGTAAATAACTATTGTTTTTAGATCATTATGGACCTAGTTTTGGTCATATAAGATACGACTATGGGGACACATACGTCCCAATTAATAATTGATGACAAGGGTTTTGAAATCTTGTGGTCCTGAAAGGGTTAAAGTAGATTCCGCGACTATAGTTAGTCATGTTAAATTTTGGACTATTGTTTCTAATTATATTTTCCAATTTTTAGATTATGTACATTAAGCCAAATTTATTTCCAAAATATTTATAATTGCCTTAATATTTAATTGGCTTAGTTGCCTTAGCTAACGCCTTTGAAGTTTATGTTAAAAAAAATCTTGTTCTGAATGCATTTTTCAATACATCAATGGCTAGAAACACCATCAATAACTAAAGAAAAAAATTGTTCCTCTTTCAATTACCACATTCTTAACTTATGATAAATCAATCCCAGTACATTCTGTGAAATGCACATTTGCTCCTCAGCTACAGACAGTTCCTTTCTTCAGATCCTTTTCTTAGATGACATTAACTTTGAATAATAAATAAATTAAAGTTTTTTTCGTCTAAATAAAGGACGTTTTTCACTTCGAAGTTCAAGAAAGTTTCTTATGTAATGGTATCTTTTTATTTCCACTTTATTGGTGTTGACTCTTTTTGATTCAAACCGTATTTGTTATATTATAGGAAGGGGGCCACCAAGGCATTGTCGAAACACTCCTTTGTAACGCTAAGCTGAAACTTATTTCGTAATGTTTCCGGTAACTATTTAACTAACTACTTGGATTTGGTTAGGTTGAGTTAAGTCTACTAATATCTAGAGTGTTTTCAACTAATATCTAGAGTTAACGTAAAATTCCCTTGCTTCTCTTCTTCTCTTATTGTAGCAACTAGCATAACCCATCAGCATAGTTACCATAAATTTAACGTTGAAGTTTTCCATTTAATTTATTTTCTTTGTAACACAGTATGCAGTTCATTTATTGGGTCCTTTGGAAGATACCATTTATGCGATAAATTGATCCTTGCTCATATCTCTATAAATTAAGTTGTGATATGTATGCATTAAGTTGTATTTTCTTTTTTTATTATGGCAATAAATTATTATTATTATTATCTAGGTAGTACTAAATATTAATTGGGTTAGGCAATCAATTTTAAGACAACCTAAGCTTTTTTAGAAGAAGATTTGCTAAATATTTGCAATAAAATGTCGCAAAACTCTTTATTCATCCTTCAATCAAAATGTTGGGTTGGCTTAAAGGTGATGGCCCAACCGTACTTCATCTAACTATCTAGAGAGTTGGATGGAGTAAGTATGTTGTCAGTTGGGTTGGTTTGGGATGAGTCTTCAATATTAACTTAAGTACTAACCAGATAGTTGGGATGGATTGGGTTAGGTTGTTGTGTCTTCGACATGAATCCAAGTAAGTTTACAACATTAACTCAAATACTAACTGGATGTATGGGTAGAGTTAAGTCTTCAACATTAACCCAACTCAGCTATCTACTTAGTACTTAGGTTAATGTTGCAGACTTACTAAGTTTAGTCTAGAAGAAGTTGCTGACATTTCTTAAAGAAATTACAAGGTCATTTATGAAAGGTAACAATAATCAAGAACAACTAGTAGTAGAATCGTTATCAGAAACCCAACTAGCTAGTTAGAGCTAGATATTAATAAATATTTGCTAATCAAAATCTTGGGTTGACCTATGAATCCAACTATCTAGATAGTACTTGGGTTGAAGTTGAAGACTCATTCCAATCCAACCTATCTATCTACATAATTTGGTGGGGTAGGGTTGGACCATCAACTGTAAGCCTACTCAAGCTGTTGATTAGCATAAATTTGCTAATGTCAAGCGCTAACTATCGAGTTGGGTTTCCGATAACAATTCTACTATTAATAGTCCTAGATTTTTGTCAACTATCATCAGCCTGTCTGTAATTTCTTTAAAAAATGCCAGAAACTTCTCCTAGAGGTGCATGTTAATCAATTATTTTTCTCTCAAGCCTGACTGTGCACTAGTCTGGTCCTTTCAATGGTTCCACTATACTCTCGATTGAGTTTGTCCAAGATTTCAGTCTTTGTTTCATTATATTCGAAGTCAATATTTGGTTTGTAATTTATTTCGAAATTGCTTATTTCATATGTATGCTGCATTGGCGATAAAATTATCACAATTTTGTTTGGTTTGGTTATCTACGAAACTAGATTTATGTCCTTTGTAAATTAGAATTAGGATGAATAAAGAGTTCTTGCAATTTCTTATTGCATGTAGTATTTTTAACAAACCTCTGCTGAAAAAAGCTTGGGTTGGTTTAAAGTTGATTGCTCAAGCCAACTAATATTTACTACTTACTATCTAGTTGGGTTGGGTTAAGTCTTCGACATAGATTCATGTACTAACTAGATAGTTGGGTTGGGATGAGTCTACAACATTAACACAAGTAGTAAGTGGATAGTTGGATTGGGTTAAGATTGAAGACTCAATCCAACCCAACCCAACTATCTAGTTAGTACTACATATTAATTGGGTAATCAATTTTAAGCAAACTCGAGCTTTTTTAGCAAAGATTTGCTAAATATATGTCATTACCTATGTAATAAAATATCGCAAAAACTGTTTATTCATCCTTCAATCAAAATCTTGGGTTGGCTTAAAGTTGATGGCCCAACCGTACTTCATCTAATTATCTAGATAGTTGGATGGAGTAGGTATGTAGTCAGTTGGGTTGGTTTGGGATGAGTCTTCAATATTAACCCAAGTACTAACCAGATAGTTGGGATGGATTGGGTTAGGTTGTTGAGTCTTCGACATGAATCCAAGTAATTTTACAACATTAACTCAAATACTAACTGGATGTATGGGTAGGGTTAAGTCTTAAACATTAACCCAACTCAGCTATCATCTACTTAGGTTAATGTTGCAGACTTACTAAGTTTAGTCTAGAAGAAGTTGCTGACATTTCTTAAAGAAATTACATGGAGGTTTATGAAAGGTAACAATAATCTAGGACAACTAGTAGTAGAATCATTGTCAGAAACCCAATTAGCTAGTTAGAGCTAGATATTAATAAACATTTGTGAATCAAAATCTTGGGTTGACCTATAAATCCAACTATCTAGATAGTACTCGGGTTGAAGTTGAATACTCAGTCCAATCCAACCTATCTATCCAGTTAATTTGGTGGGGTAGGGTTTGTCAAGCGCTAACTACAAGCGCTTGTTTTCGATAACAATTCTACTAATAATAGTCCTAGATTTTTGTCAACTCTCATATGCCTGTATGTAATTTCTTTAAAAAATGCCAGAAACTTCTCCTAGAAGTGCATATTAATCAATTATTTTTCTCCCAAGCCTGACTGTGCACTAGTCTGGTTCCTTTTAATGGTTCCACTATACTCTCGAATGAGCTTGTCCAAGACTCCAGTCTTTGTTTCGTTATATTCCAAGTCAATATTTGGTTTGTAATTTATTTCGAAATTGCTTATTTCATATTTATGCTGCATTGGCGATAAAATTATCACAATTTTGTTTGGTTTGGTAATGTACGAAACTAGATTTATGTCCTTTGTAGATTAGAATTAGGATGAATAAAGAGTTCTTGCAATTTCTTATTGCATGTAGTATTTTTAACAAACCTCTGCTGAAAAAAGCTTAGGTTGGCTGAAAGTTGATTGCTCAAGCCCAACTAATATTTACTACTAACTATATAGTTGGGTTAGGATGAGTCTACAATATTAACACAAGTAGTAAGGGGGTAGTTGGGTTAGGTTAAGATTGAAGACTCAATCCAACCCAACCCAACTATCTAGTTAGTACTAAATATTTTTTTAGCAAAGATTTGCTAAATACTTAAAGTTGATGGCCTAACCGTACTTCATCCAACTGTTTAGATAGTTGGATGGAGTAGGTATCTAGTCAGTTGGGTTGGGTTGGGATGAGTCTTCAACATTAACCCAAGTACTAACTAGATAGTTGTGATTGATTGGGTTAGGTTGTTAACCCGGCGTCGCTCAGGTAAAATAATTTAGCATTATTACTAAGGTAGGGTGTTACAAACCCCAATCTAGAAATAATCAAAAAAAATTCAGTAGACTGGAATTACTCATTTTTCGCTTCGTTTCTACTTTTTTAAAGTATTTATGTTGGATTGCACTACATGTACTCGAATTATTAGAACATTATAAAAATTTTAAAAACTATTTAATGACAAACTTACATTTTCTCACATTTAAAACCAGTATTTAATAAGAGTGGTAATAAATCTACAAAATCAAGCATTATATGAAAGAAACAGCACAATATATGTTGTACAAGTAAATACTAATAATAATATATCAACTAAAGTAAATTTAATGCAATAAAAATAAAAAAAAATAATTATTATTATCCGTCCACTTTTATACATTTAGAACAATAAAAAACTGCATGTTCTAAGCACAAGTGGACTTTACAATTATTACACTTGTATTTTGTCTTTCTGTCTTTCATCCTTGGACATATTTGACATCTTCCTACACTTTTCACGAGTTTGAACAATTACCGATGATTCCCCAGTAATTTTTTGAATTTTTGTTCGCAACTTCCTACTAATTCTAGGGTTTTCTTTTCTTTTACAAATATATTCCTTAAGTAATTCTAATCCAAGTTGTTTCAAAAAAAGTCTGCGTTTCAGTGTGTAATTATTACTATTATACCTGTAGATAACTTGTGCGTTTATGACTGCCGTATTCAGTAACGAGTACCTAAGTGTAAGAGGCCACCTCCTAGAATTTCTTGATACATTATATGTAGCAGAGAATACGTCAACGACGTCCACCCCACATTTGGTGAAATTATAAAAGTCAATAAGTTCAGGTAGACGGCGATCACCTGATCTTTCGTCAATTTTGTCGTCATGGTGAGTGAAGAGTAGACATCAAAATCACATTTTTATTTGTGGAACATAACTGAGCAGTGTAATATCCTCGTGAAAACCAAAGATAGAAGACTTTATTTCCCTTTCACGAACATCTTTAAATTCATTGGGTACGCACGTCTTGTTCTTGCGTAGTTTCCACTGACGTTAGCTTATGATCTTTTAGAAGCTTCAGCATTGTTAGTGATTAGTATTACCAGTTGTCGAATGTGATATTGTTGTCTGTTGATATTGTTGTCTATTGGTACCAGACACAACACTGACCATTCGCTCAACAATATCAGATGAAGCATTACTGATATAAAAAGGGCCGTCAGGTTGCCTTCCTACATAAACTTCAAGGTTGAGTACCTAATATGTTCTCGCAACTACTAGTGCTTGTACTTTTATCCCATATTTAGCAGGCTTGTTAGGGATGTACTGCCGAAACGACCAACGACCCCTAAAAACCTCCAATTTCTCATCTAATGTTAAGTACTGATATGGAGAATATGCATTCTGACAATGTTCCACAAATCTATCAAAAATTCCACGAATAGGAGCTAACTTATCTAGTTTTACTCTCTCTTGTCTGGTCTCTATGTTATCGAATCGTATACATGAAGGAAGAAACGTGAATCTGACTAAAGCCATTGTTGAACGAAATATGTCGACACCCATTCCATTTGTCGCCCACAAATCTTTTAGATTCTGATGCCATGATCTATTGAGCCCTGCTAAGTAGAGTAAGCCTACTACCGCTTTTATTTCAGAAACACTTGTTTCGCCGACATATGATTTATCTTTATATAATGAAGATTTCTCTGCAATTTTTTTATTAGTGTATTTCACAATATTTGCAATCATAACTTGATCAAAGAATAGAAGCCAACATTCAAGCGGAGTTTTCACATCTTTGCATATGTTTTGACACATCCTATTTTGATTTTGATTATGTTTTCAGCTTTTGTTTGAACTTTCTTATTCGGCACTGTTTTCATCCACTTTGTATTTTCTTTTCCCAGATAGTATTTTTTATTTGACGGCCCTTCAGCTAAAACTTGACTTTCAGCGATTTCTTCATCTTCATCTTCACCCTCTATTCGTTTCTCTGTGCTCATATCATGATCATTGTTCTCATCTCCTTCCTCATTTTCGCTTTCCGAATCAAAATAATCCTCAACATCAGAATTTACTTCTTGCCACAGAGCTAACAGTCGTTCTTATTCTTTTTTGTAATGAGACATTTTACTAAAATAAAATTATGCTATAGTTCAACAAACAGGAATAGGATTGTGCAGCATTTACCTATTTTATACCTGTAACGTAAATACTAAGGTGGGGTGTGACACACCCCGGAGCTATTGAAATGATTCTAACACGCACAGATTGAAAGTTAAACCGATTGTAACGTAGTTTCCTTAACCTGGGATGCATTTTAGAAAGCTATTAAGTCGCGCAAGCGCATACGATAAAATTTGACGAATCGTCGTACGAATTATATTACTTTGGGGTTTGCCACACCCCACCTGAGTGACGTCGGGTTAAGTCTTCAACATTAATCCACCTCAGCTATCTAGTTAGTACTTAGGCTAATGTTGCAGACTTGCTAAGTTGGGTCTAGAAGAAGTTGCTGGCATTTGTTAAAAAAATTACAAGAAGGTTTATGAAAGGCAATAATAATCAAACACAATTAGTAGTAGAATCATTGCCAGAAACACAATTAGTTAGTTAGAGCTAGATATTAGCGAATCTTTGATAATCTAAATCTTGGGTTTATCTCTTAACCTAACTATTTAGATAGTAGTTGGGTTAAAGCGGAAGGCTCATTCCAACCCAACTCAATTATATAGATAGTTTGGTGGGGTACAGTTGAACTATCAACTTTTAGTCAACTCAAGCTTTTAATTAGCATAGAATTGCTAATATGTAGCAACAACTAGCTAGTTGGGTTTCTGATAACGATTCTACAGCTAGTTGTGCTTTATTTTTGTCATCTTTCATAAGCTTCCCTGTAATTTCTGTAAAAAATATCAGCATCTCCTAGAGGTGCAAGTTAATGTTTGAAGTATAAACTTGCATATAGCATGAGCATAATAATACGAGAGAATACGTGAAAGGCCAATAACATCTAACTTCAATTTCGTATACTATGTAAATAACTATTGTTTTTAGGTCACTATGGACTTAATTTTGGTCATATAAGGTACGACTATGGGGACACATACGTCCCAATTAATAATTGATGACAAGGGTTCTGAAATCTTGTTGTCCTGAAAGGGTTAAAATAGATTCCGCTTCTACAGTTAGTAACGTTAAATTCATAATCATATTCATAATTGCGTTTGTCAAGTCTACGTTTATACCTGCTTTCAAATCTGACCAAGTGTGTTCCATTAAGTTTACAATGACTGTAAAGAATTAGCCTTTGAAGTTTATGGTAAAAAAATTCTTGTTCTACAAGCATTTTTCAATACATCAATGGCAAGAAACATCATCAATAACTAAAGAAAAAAACTTTTCCTCTTTCAATTACCAAATTCTTAACTTATCATAAATCAATCCCGGTACGTTCTGTAAAATGCACATTTGCTCCTCAGCTATAGACAGTTCCTTTCTTCAGATCCTTTTTTTAAACCTTAACTTCGAATAATAAATAAATTAAAGTTTCTTTCATCTCAATAAAGGACGTTTTTCACTTCGAAGTTTCTTATGTAATGAGATCTTTTTATTTCCACTTTGTTGGTGTTGACTCTTTCTGATTCAAACCGTATTTATTATATTATAGGAAGGTCATCAAGGCATTGTCTTGGTTACGTTAAACTGAAACTTATTTCATAATGTTTCTGGTAACTATTTAACTAACTACTTGGATTTGATTAGGTTGAGTTAAGGTCTTCAACTAATATCTAGAGTTAACGTAAAATACGTAAGATTATCCTCATTATCGCCGAAGCGCAATTGCGAAACTTGCTTCATCGTGAACGCACTCTATATTATCCATACCCTAAAAGTTTTAAATGATACATCCTAAAAGCAAGGAGTTCAAATTACTTCCTCAGGAAGAGGAGGTTTTAATCACAGTCTGCTACATAATAAATGCTTCGGTCAAGCAATCCCACCATATCAAGTTTTCCCAAGGGTACATTTAAAGTTATATGTACCGAATGGTCTTAACTTCTCACGAATGCATTTTTGGACGAATTAATCCAAAAATGTTTTGTAATAAAATCTGTTATTTAATCTTACGAAGTAATATCTTCAAGAACGAAATCAATATTATTAGCTAACATTACGTTTTAATTAGCTAACATTTACGAAACATTAACTTTATCTGCTACATTTATCATTGTCCATAAAAACTTTTAGGCATTTCTCTACACGGATAGTAAGAGCTCATAATTTACTAGAAATACATAAACAGCCCGGTAATAGGGGAACATTTGGGGCAAGGTCCCCAGTGATATATAACTATCCTGTAACCTCGCAGTTTGTATTCTAGATTAATTGTTTATGTAGCTACATCAAATCACGTTTGAATGCAATTTATTACACAGAAGATTGTTTACGAGCGATGCGACATTGACTTTCTACCTCGATATTAAATGTTGCACGATCAATATGTTCGCTACTCATTCCAAATTTATAACCTATTTTAAAATCAGTAGTCATATTAAGAAAGTTAAGGAATGTAATCTTAGTATAATGTGGCAGTTAATTGACGGATTAGGTCTTTACAATGGGCGGGAGATGAATAGTACTCTGCAGATTAATTAATTAATTACGTTGATTGGTTAATACTCACCAAGCATGATGAATCGTGACACACAAAGGACGTTATCACAGTTAACAGATCATTTCATGTAGGATATATCTTAATATTCTTGATCCGAGTGATTCGTTAAACGCAAAAATTGAAAATGTAATAAAGAAAAGCTATTTATTTTAAGAGAACTCTTCGTTTTAGGTTACAAGTACACACCTGGGCTTGTAACGTGGATTTTGCAAGATTAAACATCGCAGCTGCGAATCTACGGATTTCAATTCAAGCGGTAACCGAAAAGATTAAAAAAGCCCCGTTCAATAAATAACGGAATGCATTGGAATAACGATGTCCGTACCCACTCGCATTACGTATACTGATTAACGGAAATAAATCGTTTTTACATCGGTATGGTCCCGGCGTTAATGGCCAGGGCATAAAGTATTCCTCATCCGCTTTTGAAATGGTATATGAAACACTAAATGTAATCGATCGATCCAAACCATGAAAATTACAACCGGATTAAAAAGAACAGCCCATATTTCTAATCTAAACCTTAATGTTTTATTTAGGAACCAGCAGTACCTACAAAGATAACAATAAATTGTAGTTATGACTTTGCTCGGGGAAGACGAATCGATATCGTATACTGTATAGGTTCGTATACACGGAGATAAAAACCGCGTTTATGCGTAGTCAATATCGAAACGGTTTGAATAATGCATATCGTAGACGGGATAAAACTGCAATGATTCCCTGTATAGTTAAACCTGTTACAATAACCTTTGAACAAACACCCTTTATGGGTCGTATTAATTGTTTGACTATAAATCAATACGGATATGATTCATCATTGAAAACTAACCGAACAATTCGAACATCGCTTGAATCTCGGTAAAATGACAGAACAATACCAAGCGAATCTGACGTAAGATCAATATTGATGAATAGCTCAAAGTTTATGTTGAAGGACTCGTCCAAACAATCCTCGCAACTTCATTCCCTTAGTACTCAAATAACTAAAATACGTAATAATGTGAAGTATCTCCAAATCGAGTAAGATTCAAGTCGTTAGCGAACGAAATTTTCGTCTAATCATCAATCATTATGGTGCAGTTTGTGCTCTAATTACTAAAAGTTCTTCGTGCTGTTGTCGTTCAATAACTACTTGATACTTTTATTTGCTTTTTATTTTAATTTTATTTGTAATAAAATTTATTGGATATTAATTATTGGGTATAACCAGAAATAGAGAGCCCCTTTAATTTGCTACCTCAAGGCTTTCAAGGGCGTGTTGTATTATTGGGTTAGTGCGAAAATTTACTCTGGTGCGTTCGCCATGGGCTGAATGTAATTAATGTTGAGTGTAGAGCCTACACCATCCTGTGCTGTATTACAGTTTACTACGCTATTATGGTTAACGACCATTAAGCATGATTTAACAGACAACAACAATGTTATTCTTTGGTTTATTATGCGGTAAAATTTAATGTAAATATTAAGCACTTTCTATATTCTTCTTAAAGTTTTTTTAAAACAAAATTATTCTTTCTGTACAATATGTATAAATTGTTAACTTTTAGTTATACTCTTTATAACCATAACTTCCTCATATTCACACTATTCTTATTATGATAGGAACTTTTGTAATTACAGATACCTTGTTGTGATGTTCGTTAACAAAACTACAAGAAGGTTCATTAGTGAGTATACAAAATGTAGAAAGTTTCGCTGATGTTGTGGATTTAACAACCTTCCTCTTATCCAAGGGAATAAAATACGCAAATTGTATTAGAACTTAGATAATTTTCATCGTTTCAATAAATTTGTTGCAATAAGCGTGTAATCCTCAAATGTAATCGTCTATAGCAAGTATTGTAAAGAGATTTTACCTACGCTTTAAATATTGTTTTATTAAATGTTATATCTACTTAACACACATTCAAGATTAACTATAAAATTGTTTGAAAAGAACGATCTGTATTTTTTATCATCTAGTCTAACTTGTAGAATTGATTGTGGGAAAATCTCCCCACTTCCAAGTCATACTATTGGGTTAGGTTTAGTTGGATTAGGTTGAGTTAGGTTGTGTTACTTTGATTGGTGTTATTAATTATTGGGAGAAAATTGAGCGAGAGGAATAGATACGTCCAGAGGAAGGAGTGAACCACGCCAATAAGAGAGGGAAGACACAATGAAAGATATAGGAACATAATTACGAAGTGGTTTCTAAAGTACCTTATGAAGGAAGGAAGTGAAGAAAGCAGGAAGCTGGTGAACAATGCGGAATTGTTTGCGGAAAGTATTGGAAAAAACTAGAATATATCTTGAGAAGATATTGCGAGCTGATGGAAAACCCCATTGGGTTGGGTTGGATTGTGTAGAGTTGGGTTAAGTTACTTTTTTGTGTTACTTTGATTGGTATTATTAATTATTGGGAGAAAATTGAGCGAGAGGAATAGATACGTCCAGAGAAAGGAGTGAACCACGCCAATAAGAGAGGGAAGACACAATGAAAGATATAGGAACATAATTACGAAGTGGTTTCTAACGTACCTTATGAAGGAAGGAAGTGAAGAAAGCAGGAAGCTGGTGAACAATGCGGAATTGTTTGCGGAAAGTATTGGAAAAAACTAGAATATATCTTGAGAAGATATTGCGAGCTGATGGAAAACCCCATTGGGTTGGGTTGGATTGTGTAGAGTTGGGTTAAGTTAGTTTAAGAAGAATGTTGATAATAACAAAGAAGGATAAGGAAAAAACCAAATAAAATAAAAAGAATCTTAGAAGAGAGTGGCGGACAGACAAGAGCCGAGTGTGGAAAAAGAGAAGAAACTTCAACACTAAACATAAAGGGGATGATGGCTACAGAAGTAGACGATATGAAAAAGACAATAGAACAAAAAACCGGTGGAATCCTAGAATTTAAACTCAGCAAGATGAGACCGTATGCTGACTATACATATAAAAGCTAGAACGGTTAAAATAAGGACGGAAGGAGCTAAGATGCAAATATTTAAGAGTGGCATTGACAATGTGCAAGGTGGAAAAGCGGAAAATCGAAAAGAGATGTATGAGATGTCGGCAACATATCTATCTAAGGATTGTATGAGTGAGGACGAAGCAGATGATACTTTCGCTGCGGGAAGAATGACCATCAGGCGAAGGAATGTTAGCATGACAGGACTTGACAACAGAATATCCAAATATATAAGAAGACAGTAAAGGGGAGGAAAAAGAAGAGAAACGAATACAAGCAAAAGAAAGAAAGAGAACCAAAAGATAAGAGAGAAATGCAGAAAGAAAAAATGACAGATAATAAAGTATCCCAAGAGTTTATGGTGGCCACCAAACAGAAAGAGTCACCAACATAAAAAAAATATATTATGAATTTAAACTACAATAGTGGATGGCAACAGTTGAGGCAATAGTAAAGAGCAAAAAGTGAAAAAAAAAAATAAAGGGCACTCTAAGCTCCTTGGAGCCTTCCCCGGAAGAAATGTAGTAATACCATATATAATACAATTAAATCATAACAGAAGATCTTATCGAAGCGATAGCAAAACAAAAGACCATAGATGTAATAAAATTAAATAACAGATTCTGATAAATAATAAATAATATGCCATCGCGAGCTGTCATGCATGAAAGTACTTTGGCAAGCTTTTAAGTTTTGTTGTTAAATGAATATGTAACATATTTTGTTTAACTACACTATGTTCATAGATCACATATAGATGGTTTCTTTTAGAAATACGCCCATGAATGATTTTTATATATGTATGAAGACCATTAGTAGAACTTATTTTGTTTTCATTTGGGAATGATGCGAAACCTTGCATGGTGTGTCCTTTATCGAATAATTCGATGGATTAGTCCCAGTTATGTCGTACCGATGTGGAGAGATGTCCTGAAATAACAGCACTATAGAGTATTACTGCAATCGGTATATAGAACATTATAGATAGAATGATAAAATGCCAAAATAAAATGCCATCGTCAATATGTTTGTGCAAATCTTGGGATACAAACAGAAGATCGAATACCAAAAAGAGGCGTACGGTATAAAATAGGAAAGAGAAGAGAAAGGAAAAGGGAGGGCAATAGAAAGGACGGAAAAAGAGAAGATAAGGTGCTCCTCCAAAGAGAGAGAAGAAGTGCACGTCTCCCGAGGTTCCATATGGAAGGAAGCATCATTGGAAGCAATTGTTGTCTCAAGCTCACACATGGAAAGAATAAGCTGAAGGGCGAAAACGATGAGGGATTGTTGAATTTTATTAAGTCGAAGTAATGACACAAAGAGCGGTTTCGAGAAGAGAGGAAAGTCATCAATCAAGTAAGGAAAGGCAGAAGCTGGTGCCCAGAAAGCATTGTGGCAATGAGAAGAGGGAGTGAGAGAGAGCTGTGCAGAGAGGATTGGAAAACGCTAGAACATATCTTGAGATGATGTTGCGAACTGTGAAAAGAAATGAACTGAAAGCAGATTCTAAAAGAGGGGATTTAGAGGGACAGGTTACCCCCACTTAAGACGTACTAGGTTAGGGTTGGATTGTGTTGAGTTGGGTTGGGTTGGGTTATTAATTATTTTTAACTTACAATTAGAAACGTCAATTTTTAGTTATTTAAATTTATTTAATGTTAAGCGATACTTATGACGATATAATGGGCTGTAACATATATTATAGCTCAAACAAAATACATCTGATTGAGAAAAAGTTGTATGTGCTTCTAAGCCATAGTGAGCGTTTCGTGTTTAAATTTATCTACGATTGCTTCATCGTAGATGAATTATCAAGTTGCATATCCTAATTAAATGTGCAACGAGTAAGCGATATGAACTAAGAGTGTACAGTAAACATTATTCTTAACGTTAAAATAATAAAAAGGATTGTTGTAGTACATTCACTGGTTTTATTATTATATTTATAGTCTGACTAGTTTCGCTATTTATAGCATCTTCAGAGACTATGTCAAAGGTAAATTTGAAAATAACATTAATGTGTAAACTTCTTTGAAACTTCTTAATTTATTTGTAATTCTTGTAAATAGATGACTTAGTTCTGAATCATATGTATGCTTATATGTAAATTTTGATAAACTTCTATTTATAAAAAATTAAATAGTAACTGGACAACACGTTAAAAGTTAAAATTGCAATGGCCTTTAACTTTTAACGTGTTGTCCAGTTACTATTTAATTTTTTATAAATAGAACTTTATCAAAAATTTACATATAAACATACATATGATTCGGAACTAAGTCATCTATTTACAAGAAATACAAATGAATTAAGAAGTTTCAATGAAGTTTACACATTAATGTTATTTTCAAATATACCTTTGACATAGTCTCTGAAGATGCTATAAATAGCGAAACTAGTCAGACTATAAATTTAATAATAAAACCAGTTAATGTACTACAACAATCCTTTAAATTATTTTAACATTATTACACTGGTATAATGGATAAATTTAACTTTACTTCGTATTATTCTTAACACCTTTCAAACGTTGCTATTGATGCATCTTAACCCTCGTACGACCAAAATGATTGAACGAACATTGATGACCATAACGGGTCAGTTTAGACCCATGCATGGTAAACCATCTTAAGTTTTGTTCAAAGCATTAAAATTAAATATTGTATTAGAAATATTTATGGGACGGTTTAAATCACTTCCTCAACATTTATAGCATCCCCGCTTTTGGGTTGTTGATGTTTCGAATCTTCGGTAAGTTATTTCTCTTCCCGTACTTTGCAATGTTTACACAATTTGCCATTCCTTTTTTATCTTTTTGAATATCTGATTTAAATCGAATGGCAAAAATTCCCACTGTAATTAAGACTTTTTTGTTCCAAATTACAAAGGCATTATACGCTGCATTATCAAGATAATTAATAAACAATACTTATGGCCATCGTCTTGTAGTTTTGCGGCAACTATACTCTTGAAGATAGGCATCGGAACAAGAGTACATATTTTGAATTGAGACTTGATACTGCTTCCAGAAGACTTGATACTACTGCTAGAAGGCTTGATATTACTTCTAGAAGATTTGATCTGTTTCCATAAGACTTGATACTGCTTCCAAATATCTTGAAACGTTTCGAAAAGACTTGAAATGCTTCCAGAAATTTGATACTGCTTCAAGAAAACTTCAAATCTTTTCACAAGACTTGATATCAGAGTTAAAATTCTTCCTCTGGAAGCATTTCTTGGCTATTACTACTTCATACTTGATATTGCTTCTAGAAGGGTTCAAATCCTTCAACAAGACTTGATACTCTTTCTATAAGACTTGAAATGCTTCCAGGAGAATTGGTATTGCTTCTCAAAGCCTTGATATTGCTTGCAAATAACTTGAAATGCTTCCAGAAGACTTGATACCGCTTCTATAAGATTTGAAATGCTTCCATAAAAATTGAAATTCCTCTCGAAGACTTGAAATGCATCTAAGACTTGATACTGCTTCTAAAAGATTTTATATCGCTTGCAAAAATTTTGAAGTAAATTTCAACAGTATTGTTGGTTTTATCTGGATTTAAGTTACTATTTTCAATTATTTTGTTAATTTCAATGTATTGAGAGCACGTATTTTCATTTTTTTTCAGACGTTTTCAAACTCAATTCGTCACCTGAGTTTTTTGCCATTTCAGATTTTTTTCCAAAAATCGGTGCCTATGTTCATGAATGACTTTGTGCAAGACTCCATTCTTTGTTTCGCTACATTCCAAGACAATATTTGGTTTGTAATATACTTCGTAATTGCTTATCTCATGTGTATGCTGCATAGATGATAAAACTATCACACATTTCTTTGATTTTAGATTTATGTCCTTTGCGGAATAGAATTAGGATGAATAACGAGGGCAATATTTTCATCACAAGTAATGTTAAATTTTTTGTGAGAAGTTCTTCAGCTAACAATATCCACCATATTCCACTATTATTTTAAAAATTAAAAAAAATCTGATAACTGATTTTACTATTCGTTGTCCTTCACTTTTCTCAACTTTTATAAGCCTCTCTGCATTTTTTTGAGGCTTATAGGTCTTCTAGAGACTTGATGCACTATTTTGAATCCAAAGCAGTCTGATGATCACAATATTTGTAATATAAACTTGCATATCACATGAGAATAGTAATATTAGAGAATATGTGGAAGGACAACAACATTCAATTTGCATTTCGAATACTATTTAAACAATTATTGTTTTCGGATCATTATTGACCAAATTTTAGTCGTACAAGGGTTAACCTAACTCAACCCAACCGCACATACTTAACACCTGTCAATGTGATTATTGATATATCTCGACACAACCTAACCCAACCCATCATGTTTAGCAACAACTTAAGAGAATAGAATGTTTCATCATTGCATAGTTAATAATGCAATTTATCAACCTTCAAAAAGCATTTACATACAAATTACTTTACCAAATGAAGAAAAATAAGAAGTGTAATTAAACCAAGGTAGCCAGGTTAGGCAACTGGTAGGAACCAACTGGTGTAATACGTAGGAACGTATTACACCAAAGAATTTGTGACAATGTAAAAAGATGTTATAACTATAAGTATAAAAAATAGTACGATCTCTCATCTGTCGTTTACATAGATACCGTGTGTATTTAATTTTAAAACTTGACACGTTGGACATTCCAAAAAGTGATGCCGTATGAAATAAATTCTGAAAAGCACTCGACGTGAGACGTGGCACCGTATGTGCATCTTTTCTACGAATATTGCTTTATGTACAGCAGTATGACTTTATTACTTAAATAAATAGGAATATCGTCTTTTAAAGTTTTGGAATAAGCTACTCCTCTATGTATACTTGCCTTATTACACATATTCAAGCAGCCACATTCCACCAACTTATGTAAAACTCTTTTATATTTTTGTATGCCACAAATCGGTTTGAGGCAACCATTCCGGATATAATACGCCCTTAAATAGACCGAATTTCAGTGGTTGAAACGAGATAAAATTAATGCATCAGTAAATTATCGACATTATGCATAAAATACGTATCGATACGAATAAAGAGATTTTAAGACATTAAGATGTTTGTAATAGTACTGTTACAAATAATTAAACTATAACTAAAATAAAACGATATATAAAAAGTTTTATCTAACTCTCGTTTGTAAAATCGCTATTTTCAAGAAATTTTTAGTTCGTAAAGTATGTCATTAATGACAGCACTGTGTAAAGTAACGAAAGAGTGGGTGAAACGCATTGTATGCCGTAATGTCTAAATAATTCATATATAATACATAGAGCCATCTACTAGTTTTTCTACGTCAACTATCCTCTCAAATGAGTTTGTTCAACTCCCCACTCACTCTTTAGTTATATTCTAAGACAAGAGTTGGTTAGTAATTTATTCAAAACTGCTTATTTCGTATATGCTGCTTAAATGATAAAAGCATTCCATATTTCTTTGGTTTGGGTACATACGAAACTATACCTATCTCCTTTGTAGTTTAGAATCAGAATGAATAAAGTAATAAACATAATAAACATAATAAACATATTTCTGTTTATTGTTACGAAGTAAATATTTATGGTTAGGTGTTAGGTATCAGATATTTAGAAGTTTAAACTATTTATCTTTGTGGTATAGATGAAATAAAAAGCATTTTGAAGCAAATTTAATCCAGATTTATCAAATCAAAAATTATCCTTTCGATTTCATAAATCTCGATGATACGATTTTTGAAATACAACTCTGTCATTATGGAGATAAAATTACAAAAATGTCAATTAAGCAATTGTATCTGGAGAACGAATTGAGATATCGAGATGAAATAAAAAGCATTTTGAAGCAAATTTAATCCAGATTTATCACATCGAAGATTATCCTTTCGATTTTATAAATCTCGATGATATAATATTTTAAATACAACTCTGTCATTATGGAGATAATTTTTTTTTTTCAATATACAGTGACCGCGCTATATAAACAACCTCTCTAAAAGCAACATTCTTTATAAGCAACTTCTGTGTAAGCAACTTTTTGTTTCCAAAAGTTCTGTATAAGCAACTTATTTTAACAGTTGTTCATGCACATGTCTAATCTTTGTACGTAGCTACATAACCTAAATATAGTCTGTACCACGAGAAGTGAATGTGACTCATCGATTTCCGCAAGAATTTTGCGCATACGTTACAAATATATTGCTCACGTGTTGACGTGTGTTAGAGTGGAATGATATCTAGCGCGTACGTCTGTTCCGTACACTGTTAGGCGATGAGTCACCTCCCCTTCTCGTGGTACAGACTATATGTACTTATTGTGTTGATGCTATATTAGCTTGGTAGAGTGTCTTACTATGGAACAGAAAAAAAGAAGAAATTCGATTTCTTTAAAAGACAAATTAACCATATTAAAAGAACTTAAAGATTTAAAATAGTGAAAGATATTTGTACGAAATACAAAGTTCATAAATCTACAAGATCCAGAATAAAAGGAAATAAGGAGAATTTAGAAGAATACGCATCAAAAACATATGTAAATCAGAAAAAGATTAAGCGAATGAGGACGACAAAATATGAAGAAGTCGACGATAGAGTGTATGCTTGGTTCTTAGAACAGCGACAAATAAACGATTTGGTTTCAAACGAATCAATAAAATTAAAAGCGCTTGAGGTGAATAAATTAATTAATGGGTCTCCAGAATTTGTAGCAAGTGATGGATGGTTGACAAAATTTAAAAACCGGCATGGAATACGAATTTTGAACTAGCTGATTTATTTAAATACAAATTTAGAAATATTATTGCTGAAAACAGCTTTTTGCCCGATCAGATATATAATTGCGACGAAACTGGTCTCGTGTACAAAAGTTTACATAATAAAAATAATGTTGCAAATTTTGAAAAAATGCTGTTGGAGCAAAAGTATTTAAGGAGAGAGTAACAATAATGCCTTGCACAAACGCCACAGGAACGCATAAACTTGATTTAATGATGATAGGTAAATCAAAATCTCCCCGTTGCTTTCATAATATGGAATTGCCACTATACTACAAGTCGTCTAAGAATGCTTGGCAAATATACACACTTTTTAAAGGCTGGTATCATGACGTGTTTATCCCTCAAGTAACAAAGCACTTACAATCTAAAGGACTTCCTATAAAGGCACTTTTGTTAATAGATAATGCAAGCTGTCATGGTTCTGAAAGCAATTTTACCGATAACTCCAATTTCAAAGTTATGTTTTTTCCTCTAAATAACACACCATTGTTGCAACCACTAGATCAACATGTTATAAAATCGCTTAAACAGCGTTATCGTAAGCATCTTTTGACAACTCTTGCCGCCTTGGTAAGAGGTACCGAAGGTGGAATTGTTTCAGCACTAAAAACTATAAATTTGAAAGATGTAGTTTATTTCATTGTCCAAGCTTGGAATGAAATCCCAATACCGGTCATTCAAAATTCTTTTAAACATCTTTTTTCGTCGACTGATGAAATTCAACACAGCATACCTGCTGATCATTTTGTGGAAGAAGATGACATCCCTTTGGTAAGATTGTACAATTCAATATTAACCGCTTCAAACTTAACAGATAATGAAGTAATGGAAAGGGCAAATGGAACGAAGGAGGCAACTGCTTCTTTTGACATAGCTACAAATCACGAACTCGTGGAAGGACAAAATGAAAGGACTGCTGTAGATGAACATGAACAAAATGTTGATAACTCTACCAACATCAATGATGTTATAAATTCTTTTAATTTAGTGATCGAATGGGCAGTGGAAAGCGATTTGCCTTTCAATGAAATTCTGATATTGCAAAGAATAAGAGAAAAGGCTATAATAAAAAAATATTCGCAATGAACGCTGTGGGTAATAAGTTTATATAAATAGTTGTTTATGTTTTCCTTTTTTATTAATTCTGTTTTCGTTTTAAAAACTATGTTTTGTTTTTTTTTTTGATTTGATGATAATAAAATATTAGAACCCATTTTTCATTTTATTCTATCGTAATATACTTTTTTCAGTTTGTAAAAGACACATGGAAAAATATTTTGCGAAGAATTCCGTTTTTCTCTATAAGCAACTTTTTCTATATAAGAAACTTTTTTAAATAAATTGATTCACATGACTTGCTTATATAGAGCGCTCACTGTATTTAATAAACATATTTCTGTTCATTGTTGCGAAATATTTGTGGTTTAGTATTAGGTACCAGATATTTAGAAGTTTAAACTATTTGTCTTTGTGATATAAACTTGCATATTGCATGAGTAATAATACTAGAGAAATATGAAATAAAACAACATCCAGCTTTGATTTCGTATACTATATAAACGATTATTGATTTCGGGTCATTATTGGCCCAGTTTTGGTCGTGGAAGGGTTATACATCTTATTGTAAGTAAAAATGTAAAGTATTCAGCACACTTTTGGGAAAACATTTATCTTCACTCCGGCGAGGTCGTTAACGGGCGGGGCAATAGATTTGCTACATCAACACGAATTATTCACTTTGGTGGATTTCAGGGCCTCGCCCGCAAGTGACCTCGGCGATTTGAGGATAAATCGTTCCTTAGTTAAGATTTGAAGCATTCAACATACTTAAAAAAAAACATTTATCGAACTTCCATTGCAAGCGAGACCTTAGTTTTGCTACATCAACACAAAGTGTTCATCTCGGGGAATTCTAGCGCTTCGTCTGTAAGTGACTTCAGCGATTTGAGGTGAAATCGTTTCTTATACATTTTGGTAAAGATTGGAAGTATTCACCATACTTTTATATGTATATTCTTTTAATCTATTACTGGAAGTATGTGTATCTATTACACACACATAAGAAAATAAAGAATGTTGTTTTAATATCAACGAAATAATTTTTAATACAAACTTATAAGTATTTATTGGCATTAATACTATTATTATATGTAATTTAAATCACGAAATAAAAAAGTGTTACATGTATAGGAAAATTTTAACTTAGGTTAGAATTCTTCTCCACATGTTATGCATAACTTTCTGGAGTATTCTAAACATATTGGTTTGGAGCATTTTTTACTCATTTAGCCAGTATTTCTGTTTTTAGCTGTTTAATATACTGCATTTACGTTTTTTTTTTTTTGGGTTTAACAGTTATAAACCTTTCTGTATTGTTTCCATGCACATCCTGAATAATAACCCAGAGATCTGATTTCAAATTAGAAATAAAAAGTCTGCGAATCCATTGAACCAATATCTCCTTTAGTTCAATTATAAAATTTTCCTATTTCAGGTTTATTTTCTCAGAATCCATACTCTTGAAGTCAAGAAAATCAATTGTTGGCAGTAATATTTCTGTTACTGTTAACAATTGGAGGAGTTAATCTAAGCATTGTTTGTGTGAGAATTTTTTTTAAGTCGATAAACCCAAACCATTTCATACTTTTTCGCATTAAAGATATCATAGAAGTAATTTATCCGCATCAGTTAGATCTAAAACTTTGAGACCATATTTATTAGTGTAAGCACGAAGGCTTTCATAGCCGGTGTTTATTGAACTAAACTTAAAACTAACACCACTGGTTCGAAATTCTCAACTTCGAACTAGTTTCTGACGAAGGTTACAACATGGAACATAAAACATTTTTTCAAAAGACTAACGGCAAACCCGAAAGCTTTCTGTGATTAGTCCTAGTGATAGCTTTAGTGTTAATTCTCATTTTAGATCAGAATTTTTAGATTTTAGATTTCATCAACACATGTATGTGGTCTTAGAGAATACAATTTTTGCCAGTTATTTATAAAATTTTGGAATATGTTTGTAATCTCCCGGGTTATCTTTTACCCTTTCATCTCTGGTAACTGGATTGTCAAAGAGTAAATCTTGTAGAATGATTTCAAATATTTTTCACAGATTACTGCACGAAAAATAAGTTTTTCTGTACATTTTGTTAAAAAAAAGTGATAACATATCTTCGCAGTTTGATTTATAAATTGTTGATAATATAAGACTCCAAAAAGGCTTTTATTTTATTTTTAAATCTGCCGCTCTTGCGTTAACACCATGAAGTTTCTACTCAAGTATTTCTTGGTCGAACAAAGCATACCAAATATCTTTTATGTCGGGGTTAGGGCCTAACATAACACATGGACTGAAAAGTTCCGGGCTTAATAAAGAAAACACGTTTTTTTTGGTTCAAAATTAGCTTTATTCATCAACGTAATCTCCATCAAGAGCAACGCAGTCATTCCAGCACCGCTCTAACATTTCAATACCACTTTTGCAGAACGATTTATCTTTTGCCTCAAAATAGGCCTCAGTTTCAGCGTTAACCTCTTCATTTCTTACCACAAAATTTCTTACCGGCGAGTATTTTTTTGAGGTCTGCGAAGAGCCAGTAGTCGCTGGGAACCAAATCTGACGAATATGGAGGATGTGGGAGCAATTCAAATTTTCAATTCATTTAGTTTTGCCACTGTTTTGATTGACTTGTAATGCGTTATCTTGATGAAACAATTTGTTTTTCCTTGCCATATGCGGTCATTTCTTTGCAATTTTGGCCTTCAAACGCTCCAATAACGCTATATAATATTTACTGTTGATGGTATTTCCTTTCTCAAGATAGTTGATGAATATTACACCACGCACATCCTAAAATATCGAGGCCATAACCTTTCCAGCCGATTGTGTCCACTCGGATGACGATCGTTTTGATTCCGGAGTGAAGTGATAGATCCATGTTTCATCCATTGTCACATATCGACGCAAATATTCAGGTTTGTTACGTTTAAACATGGCCAAAAACTGCTCAGAATCATCAACACGTTCTTGTTTTTGGTCAACAGTGAGTAAACGCGGCACCCACTTTGATCAGAACTTTCTCATAGTCAAATGCTCATGCAATATAAAGCCAACACGTTCTTTTGATATTTTTACGATATCAGCTAACTCACGCAACTTCACTTTTCGATCATTCAAAACAATTTTGTGGATTTTTTTATGTTTTCTGATGTTACCGCCTCATTTGGGCGTCTACTGCGTTCTGTATCATCGGTGTCTCTACGACAACGTTTAAAGTCAGCAAACCAACGTTTTATTGTTGTTTCTAATGGAGCGGAGTCCTCATAACGCTTTTCAAGCCAATGCTTCGCTTGAACGTTAGTTTTTCCCATCAAGAAGCAGTGTAAAATTAAATCACGATTGTTTTTGATCCATTGTTTTGAAAATAACAAAAGTAGCGTCACTCCTAGCACAACAACTTACAAATAAATGAATAGAATATCATGAAATTTTAACAGCTATCTTTTGAAGGTAGTACTAACTGAAAAGAAGGTGACTGCAATAAAACTAGCGCCATCATGTGTTAGGCCCGGGACTTTTGAGGCCATGTATTACTTATATCATTCGTAATACCTAGAATACTGCTCATAATATGTTGTGCTATCCTTCGTCTAATTGGTGACTCTTTACTACTCCATTTAAATCCATTTTTACTAAAGATATACTCAGGTAGTGATGCAGGACTTTTTGCATTAGGGCACCAATATGGTTAACTCTAAGTCACCATTAGATTCGCATTCATCAAAACTATCATTTGTACAATGAGTGTTATGTTGTTATTCTTTCTAATCTGGGTCATCTAAATCAAGTATAATAATACATCTTCACAAACTGAAAAATATTCGTCCTGTAATTCTTCATAATATTTCATAACTTTCGCTTCAAAATTAGGGTAATCATAATGGAAGATTTCTTCACGGTGTCGTTTGGACGCATTGCAATAATCTGAAGTATATGAAACCGCAGCCATTATGTGGCTAATACAAAGTTTGCATTAGAACATTTCCAAAATAAATCAAAATTTCTATCATACTGAATTATTTGCGCCGTATTTAAAAGTATGTATCTGTCGAACAATGTAACTTAACAACTGGACAAAACGTTATTAGTTTTCTCACATTACGTGGTGAAGATATCTTATTAAGTAAAAACTGTATATGCTAGACATGCCAGACAAGGGGTAAGGATTAAAAAGACATTTACAATCATTCCGCCAACGTCCCTTTGACCTTCAAAAATTTTAACGAGGCTAAATTCTATTGTAACAGCGTTACATTTGCTACAATAACATGAATTGTATGATTCTAACGCCTAACCTGCAAGCGATTTGAGGCAAAATCATTCCTTATACTTCTTATAAAGATACGAAATATTCAACACACTTTTAAGAAATCATTTCCATTCACTTCGCAGAAGTCGCTTTGCGAACGAGACGCCAGATTTACAAGATTAACACGAATTGTTTACCTTGGAGGATTTTATGGCTGAACAAAAAGGTACTCGTACTAACACAATGTACTGAACAGGATTTAACGGGCAACGCGACCTGTTTAATACGATTCAACTCCGTACCTTATAAAATGTGCCGAAAAACTTTTATAATGTTTCTTCAATGAAGCATGGTAACCCTATGGTATAACATAACCCGGTTATAATAACGTTTATCAAATGATAATGCTCATATAGTTTTGAACATTATTACATAAGCATATTAGCTGCTACCAAAATCATTTAAATAAAGTGAGAAATTGATTTAGAGAGAACTGCTTACATTGAACAAAAAAATTTCACCTCATTGCTCATTGTCATTCATGTTGGACACTTTCGAACGATTCCTCAAACTTTTTAGCACCTGCATTTGCATCAAATTTACGTTAATATTAACGTTAATGTTTTTAACGTGACATTTGTTCGAAATTGTCTAATTGATTTCTTATAATTCTTAATTTGTCTATTTCAACCTCATTTATTAGACCCAACTCTTTTTTTACACGGTCCTTTTTTAAACGATTTTGAAATAACACGGTTCACCAATAAATTTTTTTACACGAATTTTCTGTTATAGTACGAATCCCAAAAAAAAATTCTTAATTCTATTTTTGATAGCGTCTTACAGAAACTTATGTATAAAGTAACAAAATACAATGGGGGAATACCGTGGTCAGAAGTCGGCCGGTTTATGTCCATATATTTATTACTTTTTCTACTATGGGGAATACCAGAATTTTATGATCACTTTTTTTCTTTATCTCGTTGTGCTTCAACTTGAACACATGATTTCGTTATTCAGTATTTATTTTGTGTTAAGAGTGATCAGTTTGTGAGACGTAATAAATAATTTCGGTAAAGTTCTAAAAGTGAATGTTTCAATTAAAGTTCTTTTAATTCGATGGTGAAATTTCCAATGTATTATTTGTAATGATGATAATTCTTTGCTACTAAAAAGGGTAGTATTTCATTAAATTATCGCTTTAGAAAAAATCTATAAGCATAGTGATCGTCAAATGGAATTATGTTTAAGTGGCATAAAATATGCAATGAGCTTACACAGCGCCACGCTTCTGAAGAATACAAAATAGTTCGAAGCTCAATTATTTTACGATTGCAGGCGATCCGGCATAACAATGTTAGACCACCTGGTCGTCAGTGCATTTTCACGGAAATAGAAGAGACAGTGTTTATCCGTCATGCAGAAGAAATGTGCAACTTCGTATTTCCAATAACTATTTTCGATTTACGATTTTCGTAAAAATGTATCTAGACAAAAAAGATGTGACTGTTAACCAATTCCAGAATTATCTTCCTGGTAAAACATGGGCAAACATGTTTCTGAAACGCCATAAACTAGAACTATCTCAAAGGTTCTGCAGCAACACCAAGCGTGTAAGGGCTGCTGTAGATAAGGAAACGATCCAGTTATTTTTTAGGCATCTGAAAGAAGAAATAGAGGGGGTTCCTCCTCATCTCACCTACAACTACGATGAAATGAACCTGGTGGATGTTGGTGGATATTGTTTAGTAAAATGTCTAAACAACAACTTCCGAAGAGACAAGCAATTTCCTTAGAAATTAAAATAAATTAGATTGTCTAAAGAAAGGCGAAGGTCCCACATCTGTTGTCAAAACTTTTTGACAACAAAATTTATTTACAATCCGTAATTTCTGGATCGAAAGTAAACTCCAAAACATCATCTTATAATCAAAATTCTATCTTAGAGAAAACGGAAAAACACATGGTGTTTCGGATAGAAGATTTACAGTCAAAAAGAATACCTATTGATGGAAAACATATAAAAGAAAAAGCACTTAAAATATATAACCGACTTCAGGAATTGAAACCATCAACAAGTCTTCAGGCAACGACGAAACTGGCATTTGATGCAAGTGAGGGATGGTTGACAGGTTTTATAAAAAGACACGCATTTCAATGTAAAAATGAAGGGAGAAGTAGCATTAGCAGACCAAAAAGGTTGCAAAAATCTTTCCGAGTGAACTAGCAAAAATTTGTTGCAGAGAGCGGTTATACTCCAGAACAAATATTTAATGCCGACGAAACGGGATTGTTTTGGAAGAAAATGCCCGAAAGGACTTATATAGCAAAACCTGAAAAATCAGCTGGTGGTTTTAAAGCGGCCAAAGATCGAGTGACGTTCTTGTTATGTAGTAACGCAGCTGGTGATAAAATGTTAAAGCCTTTATTAATCAACAAGTCTCTTATGCCACGAGCATTAAGAGGTAAGAACATTAAACAACTTCCAGTCCATTTCATGGCGAATAAAAAGGCTTGGATGACGGCTGATCTGTTTACAAATTGGTTCAACAACTGCTTTGTTCCTGAAGTCCAGAAATATATGGAAGAAAAAGGTTTGGAATTCAAACTACTTTTGCTCGTTGATAATGCGCCCATCCACCCAGTGCTGGATCACCCAAATATTCAATGGCTATTTTTACCGCCTAATACGACCTCCCTGATTTAGCCACTTGATCAGGGCATTATAGCAATATTTAAAATGTACTACATAAAGCAAACGTTTAAATATATTTTAGATTCAGTGGAAGAAACAAATTTAACTGTTTTGGAAGCATGGAAAAAGATTGCGATTATGGATTGCATTACACTTGCTTCTGTTGCCATTAAACAATTGCGAAAATCAACCTTAAATGCTTGTTGGAAAAAGATATTGCCAGCATGCGTCAAAAGTGGAAGTTTTGTAGTAGAAAAATCAGCGATGTGTTCTGAAATTATAACTCTATCAAATACAATTGGTGGCAACGGTTTTACCAATATTCAAACGGCTGATATTGATGAATTGATGCGAGAAAGCCCTTTGGATGAAAATGATTTGATCGAATTTAAGGCAATTTGTGAAAATAAAGAAATCGATAACTACAAGGTAGAAGACGAAGTTCAGCTATTAACGGCTGATTTAATTCGCGATGGCTTGAAATTTGCTACAAGTATGGAACAACATATTCTTACTCATGATCCTGACATGGAGCGTGCATTGAAATTTCAACGTAGTCTTAAGTTATGTGTAGTTAGATATAAAGAATTATATAAGCTTATTGAGAAACCAAAAATACAGCACTAATAACCGAGTTCATAACTACAAAAAACAACACAGACCATTAATAACGAACGAAATTTTTCATTTCACTTAAATCCTACAGCTGTGCTAGACATATTCGACATATCTACTGATGATGATTGCGCTTTTGGTCAAGTCCGTAATAAACGTGCACGTTTGTTATCAAATAGCGATGAAGATTTGCGAAATGGATTTTTATTTCTAATTTTAGTTTACATTTTTATTGTCATGTTGAAAACATATAAAAGAAAAAGCACTTAAAATATATAACCGACTTCAGGAATTGAAACCATCAACAAGTCTTCAGGCAACGACGAAACTGGCATTTGATGCAAGTGAGGGATGGTTGACAGGTTTTATAAAAAGACACGCATTTCAATGTAAAAATGAAGGGAGAAGTAGCATTAGCAGACCAAAAAGGTTGCAAAAATCTTTCCGGGTGAACTAGCAAAAATTGTTGCAGAGGGCGGTTATACTCCTAAGCCCTTTGGATGAAAATGATTTGATCGAATTTAAGGCAATTTGTGAAAATAAAGAAATCGATAACTACAAGTTAGAAGACGAAGTTCAGCTATTAACGGCTGATTTAATTCGCGATGGCTTGAAATTTGCTACAAGTATGGAACAACATATTCTTACTCATGATCCTGACATGGAGCGTGCATTGAAATTTCAACGTAGTCTTAAGTTATGTGTAGTTAGATATAAAGAATTATATAAGCTTATTGAGAAACCAAAAATACAGCACTAATAACCGAGTTCACAACTACAAAAAAACAACACAGACCATTAATAACGACGAAATTTTTCATTTCACTTAAATCCTACAGCTGTGCTAGACATATTCGACATATCTACTGATGATGATTGCGCTTTTGGTCAAGTCCGTAATAAACGTGCACGTTTGTTATCAAATAGCGATGAAGATTTGCGAAATGAATTTTTATTTCTAATTTTAGTTTACATTTTTATTGTCATGTTGAAGTTTTGACTGTACACTATTTTTTTTAAGTAATAAATAGCTATTTTTTATAAATATGTCATATACATTTTATTATAACTTTTTTTACACGATTTTCTTTTGCACGGTTTTCTACGGAACGCATCTACCGTGTAAAAAAAAAGTTGGATGTGTATTAAATTGACATAAGATTAAATATTATGACATTATTTATAATATTTAAATGTCTCATGTGTGTATGAGGTTAATCAGTTGTCTCTTCTTGTGTTATTGCTTTATGTTATCTGTAACTATATCTAGAAATAGTTTTCTTTTAAGCCCGTTTTAAACGTGAATGTTTTTCTGACCAAGGTTATAATATGTTGCTTCTTCACAGTTTTTATGTTTTTATTTTGAAACGTGTGTAGTTTATGAAAATTAGTTTATAAGATTTTTAATAAAATCAGTTATCTTTGGAATGTTAAGTTCTTTTATGAAGTTATTCATTATTAATGTACCATTACCATTCTTAGAATTTACCTTACGCAACTAGCATAAGTTAACAATAATCTTAGCAGTGATTTACACAGTAAAAAAGAACACTATTTTTAATTGTGATTTTCGGTTTATTAAAGGATACAATTGGTCTAATCGCACAGTAGCTTCATTAAGTTCTTGATTAATGTGAAAACCCCAGCGAAGTCTGTTATCTCGATACGCCTCCAAGATATTTAACAGCTTCATTTAACCATTCTCCGGCTTAATTGTTTGTTAATATCATTGGAAGTCCTTGAATTCTTCGTTGTATGGACATCTTTAATTTGATATATTACAATTCCCTATTTATTAGCCCATTTGCATACTTTATCTATATCATTTTGTATTGGCTTAATTGTATTAGTCATATTGATATTCTGGCTAATTCTGGGGGTGTCTTCTACAAACATTGATAGCATTCCTGAGATAGTTGGAATATCGTGAACGTATATATTGAATAGTAATAAGGTACTCAAGCTTTTATGATTTTAATTCTTAATAGCTCATTATTTATTTTAATTTGGAACGTTCGTGTTTTAAGAAAGGAGAATACTATTAGATGTGGTGATAGCTTTAGATGTAGCAGTTTATATTTCAAGTCTTCCAACTAGACTTTATCAAATGCTTGGGTAAAGTCCAAGAAAACTATTACCATATGTAACTTTTTGCAATTCACGACACGTTGAGTATTAGCTTTGAATCCAAATTGATTCATTTTTCTTAGAGATACACCTCGAGATCTAAACTATTTCTTTGCTTGATTTCATAGGAAACAAATCAGATTCTAGTTAGCATTATCATTTTTCGTTGGTTCATTATGACATGTAACTTAAATTTTATTGATTAAATACGTCATTGAAACATCATACCAAGATTGTCTATAAATAGGCAAAGATAGCGAGGAGCGTCTCTTTAATGCTTCTCTTAAATCATTTTCGGAGCTTAGAACTTATAATCGTTTCGTGACAACCAGCTAAAACGGAATTCTCTACTTGGAGTAGAAACAAATAAACAAGTTAAGGAGTTTTGATTTTTAATTCATCAAACTCTTCGAACTCGCAACAACTCAAACAAGCATCCCGAGTCTTGTGTACTTGTTAACTGAAATCGCACATGTAAAGTAATGTTGTCAAATTTAACGAATTTCGTTGCATTATAGTCGTTAGTTTGAACAAACATTGTTAGAACAAAGCTAATATGAACCAATTTTAATTAAGAAGATAATCAAAGAATTCATGATTGTTTTAACTATTTTCAACCAATAATCATTTCAGTAATGATTAAATTGTATCTCATTGCAACTACACCCCACATTTAATTGTTTGTTAATCTATCACAACCGGAGTATTATTCCACGAAACACCCCAGTTTATTCGAAATTATCATAGCTTTAATTAATTAACGAAAATTACCAACAAATTTGAAATGATATGTTTTCGTGATGTACACCCTGTATTGCAGGGAACAAATTGGCCAATTAGCATGTTTGAAATATTGATTAAGTTATCCCCTGAAATCGTTGAAATCCTCGTCTTACTCCTAAGTAAGTAAAGTGAGTTAGGGTTAATATTGTTGGGAATATAATCTCCGGGTTAATATTTGTCTTGAAAGTTAATTAAACTTTAGCCATGTCGTGATCTAATAGATTATATTGTGGTTGGGTGGAATTTCGTGTAAATCACGAAAGTCCGACTGAGCAATTTCCCCATTACGACTTAAATTAATTCGGGACGCGAAAGGCGTACGAAGGAAAAGTAAAAATTAAAGATGTGATCCGGGGACGGTCGTCTAGATTTAAATTTTAATTCCGGCACCTTTAGAATTGGATTTAAATTCCATAAGGGAGACTGCGTTTTTTTCTTTTTTTTATTTCTTTTACTTTTCTCCCCTTTCGAGTCGTCACCCGGTATACCCGAGATTAATTCAATTCATTACTAATTCCCTCTTTTTAAAAATCATATCTTGTAAAAACATTTTTAAAAGGAAATAAGAAATTTAGGTTGTTCCGAGTTGCATTATACATATTTCATTTTATGGTTGATCGTGCAATCTCGGTAATTGGTCAATTTTTTTTGGCTTTTTAGGAACGACAGCTTTTTTAGATGTGATGAATGTGATTTTCTCGATTTGAATAGATATTATTTATGATTGTTTTTTGTAATTTTCAAACTTTATGAAAAAATAAAATAATTTATAAAGCACTACTCACTTTGTCTTTGAAAAAGCGATCCAACAAGATACTCAAAAGTCACAAAACGCACAGAAAGCGACCGGCAAAAACTTTGGTAAACTTCTCCGAAAGTGCACAAAACTCGGCTTGAACCTTCAAAAAGTCCATCTAGAGATATTTCTTGACTATCACGTATCGCGTCTTTTCAACTTTTCGGTAATCCCGTTTCGGAGGGTGCTGGTTCAAAACACGCCCGTTTTGACGAGTGTAGCGGAAGTTCGGCGATGTGCAGCAGCGAGCGCAGCGCACCTCGAGCGTACGCGGACGACGCCGGCGGCTTCGGATATCGCGCGTCGCGGCGGTCGCGGCGCCCCAAAGAGTCAGTCCGGAGGCTGCGCTTGTACCGGGCATGCGTCCCCTTCGAATCGATGGGAACCCATCCCTTTTTCGGTGTCGTCAGAGCGAGCCGAGGACGGAATCCCTTTTGTCCTACCGTGCAAACCGCGAGCACCCTCTATGGTGGGGACATAACCTAGTTAGCACCGTAAGGTTGTTAAATTGTACACTAGCGTCTTCATGTGGTATGGGGTTCTTTAGGGACAGTTAAGAACTTATTTAGTGATTTTTTTTTCTTTTTTTTTACTAAGTATTGGTATTTTTAATTTTTATTATTTTTTCATGAATCTAGGAATACACGCAAGCCATCACTCACTCATAATTATGTCGGGACTAGGGATGTAATACCGGTAAACCGGTTTACCGGTTAACCGGTAATCGCCAAAAATATTTGTACATTTTTTTTACCGGTAATTGGTCATTTTTACCGGTAATTCGATATATTACATATAGCGAATCTACCCAGGCATCAATTCGGTCACCGCCGGTCACGACTCGATATTCATCTATATTTCGGGGATTCACCGTCACCTGGTTTTTAGCTTGGGTGATTACCCTTGCTTTCTACACTATAACCTTCCTCCCTACTCCCCCTTCGTAACTTGATCAAGTACTTTACGCATCCCTACACACCTACACAGATTATAACAGTTATAAACATACAAACGATGAGTGCATAGTGTCGCAATCAATAGCCGTTAGACGATTTATTATATTTTGAAATGAGATCCATTGTTTAACCAGTTATAGGATTAGATTAGTTTAATTAAGTTTATACTACTCTGGTTTTGTTTTTAGTTTTTATTATTGTTGCCTGACTAGTTTCGGCATAGGAGCCATCATCGGAGGCCTACAAACAATTAACATGGTTGTGAAATCAGTAAAATACACATAAAAAATAAGCATAATAAAAGTTAGTGAATATCAAATATAGTTAGATCTTAAAAAGAAACAATACTCACAGCGTCAGTATTAAATTAATGAAAGGCGAAATAACATTACAAAATTTGTCGACAGTAAAAATGATGTTAGGTATTGATGTGTTGATTTTACAATAACAGAATGAATGTAATTTTACTCTGATGGAATACACTTATTATCATCAGCAATGTGGCTGTTGAGCATTAAGATTATGTCTTGTGCGCATGTTCATATCATGTGGTTAAAGAGGAATAGGGAAAGGAGAAAACGGAAAAACGGAAAAATATGTCGTGAAAGAAATATAGAAAGGAATTTGATTGTCAAGAAACTCAATCAGTGCAGCTCCAAGTATACAATCTTTAGTTAGAGCTCTCTTCTGTTGAGGAAAAGGGTGAGGGAAAATGGATGCAAGTGGGTTATTTCATAGTTATGTTAAGTAGGTTCTGTTGGGAAAGGTTGTTTTAGAGTCCTGTATAGTGGTGGTGTAAGTAAGTCTATTTGATCATTAAGGCATTCGATGTGCTGGTTATGATATTTGAATTTTTCTATTTCATAAGCTTCGGTGATGGACATTCTTATGCTTTTATCCATTTTATGTAGAATTTTTATGCCTGTTTTTTGGTCAAATTTGTGTGATGTATTTAGGAGGTGTCTGCCGAAATTAGACCGGTCGTTGTTGATATGTTCTTTAACCCTTTGTTTGATAGATCTTCCCGTTTCTCCTATATATACCGCACCGCAGGTGTCGCAATTTAGTTTGTAAATGCCGCTATTAGTAAGGTGGTTTGTATATTCATCTTTGTGTTTTAGAAGATTTAGAATGGAGGTGTTGGTTTTGAAACTGATATCTATATTGTATCTTTTAAAGATCTTTTGAATTGGAGCTGCTAGTTTCCCTGGGAATGAGATTGATCTATACGTTGGTTCTGATTCTATTATGTTATTATTGAGTGTTGTCATTTGTTTATTGATGTTTCTTGTTTGCAGCTTTCTTATCAGTTTCGTAATGAAGTTTTTTGGGAAACCGTTATTGTAAGCTATTGTTTTGATTGTTGTTATTTCTTTATTTTTATTAACTTCGTTCATAGGAGTTGTTAATAATCTATTAATGTATGCGTGAAATGCTGCGGTTTTATGCGAGTGATGATGATATGAATCATGAGGGATTATAACGTCAGTTTGTGTTTTCTTCCTGTAGATGTCAAATTCTATATTATCATTCCTGTTAATTAATTTTAGGTCTAAAAAAGGTAGAGTATTATCTTGTTCATGTTCCATTGTGAAGTGTATATTCGGATGAAGATCATTAAGTAGAATATGTAGATCTTGATTTCTAGGATTGCTTTGTGTGTTAGTGTTCCAAATGATCAGGATGTCATCTACGTATCTCTTCCAGAAGATGATATTTTTGGTTATTTCATTTCTTTTTTGGAGTAATTCATTTTCAAGTTTATCTAGGAAAAAATCTGCTAGTATTCCGCTTAAAGGAGAACCCATAGGTAGACCTTCTGTATATTTATATAATTTGTTGTCGAAACGACAGATATTTTGGGCTAGGCAGGTTTTTAAAAGATTGTGTAAATGATTGGCGTTTTCTAGATGGAGTTTGTCTTGAAAAAATTTATATGTGATTTCAAGGGTTTCAGAAACTGGGATGTTTGTGTATAAATTGGTGATGTCATATGAGATTAATTCAAATTTGCTGGAAATGTTTAGGTTCGTCAGTTCTTCAATGAGTTGTTGGCGATTCTTTATGGTGTGTGAAGTTCTGAAGTCTAAGGTGGTTAATATAAATTGATTGATGATCTTCGCTAATTTGTGGGTGCTTGAACCAATAAAAGATATGATCGGTCTAATAGGGTTATCAGGTTTATGTAATTTGATAAGGGAATAGAGAGTGGGACATCTTGGGTTCATTGGTAATATGTTAGATAATCTAATGTTATATTTTTCTAGGAATGTCTTGGAGTTAGTGAGAGCCTTTTTGGCTTTGATCTGCAACGTGTTAATAGGGTTATTTTTTATTTCGATGAAATTATTGTTAATTAGGAAGGATTCACTCTTTTGTTTATAGACGTTCTTATGTATGATAACCATTCCTGCGTTTTTATCTGCTTTTGTGATTATGATGTTATGTATTTTTAATTTTTCTCTAATGGATTTGATGGTTTTTACTTCTTGGTTAACAACAGCGTTATCGTTGGTTTTATGTTGTGAATGTTTCTCTGATTTTCTTATGAAATCAGTGAGGTCGAGTCGTAGGTCTTTTTCGTAGGAGTTATATCTTGTTGCTGCTTCTAGTTCTATGGTCAGGTGACTCAGTGTAGGTATCCTTGGTATTGCGTATTTGTATCCTTTGTTGAGGAGTTTTTCTTCTTGAGATGTGAAAACAATGTCAATCAGGTTTGTTAATCTAGGATGGAAAATGGATTTGTCGTGTTGTTGATTGATTTGTGGGTCTCTTTCGTTTTTT
Organism: Onthophagus sagittarius; assembly: GCA_036711965.1. Taxonomy (NCBI): domain Eukaryota; kingdom Metazoa; phylum Arthropoda; class Insecta; order Coleoptera; family Scarabaeidae; genus Onthophagus; species Onthophagus sagittarius. The sequence goes on from JASERS010000003.1 coordinate 68,870,918, forward strand.
CTTTTATCTGTCAAAAGTATGTTGATCTTTTTCTGTTTTCTTTTCCAATTTTCTAAAAGGATATTGGCTTTATGTTCTTTTGCTTGTACTAAAACTTCTTGTAGTTCAATGTATAATACACTTTATTATATAATAATGTATTACTGATTACTGTTATCAAACACGGTGGAGGCTCGGTTATGGTCTGGGGCTGTATGGCGGCGTCAGGGGTCGGTAATCTAGTTTTTATTGAATCAACAATGAATAAAATGGACTATTTAACCATTTTAAAGAACAATATTTCCCCGAGTATTAATGAATTGGGCTTATCAGAGAACTGGATCTTCCAACAGGATAACGATCCAAAGCACACTTCCAAAATTGTGCAGGAATAGATGCTATACCGGGTCCCTAAAACCCTTGATCATCCACCGCGGTCCCCAGACCTTAATCCTATAGAACATCTGTGGGATCACCTTGACAGGAAGATCAGAGAAAGGACAATTTCAAATAAAGACAACCTTAAAAAAGCTTTAACTGAAGAATGGATGAAAATCCCTCAAAATATTACAAAAAACTTGGTGGAATCCATGCCAAGGAGATTAAGGGAGGTGTTGAAGGCCAAAGGAGCTCAAACCAAGTATTAAAAGTTAATATTATATTTATTTTTGTACTTAATACCTATTAGTTCCGAATTCTGTTTACTTTCTTTTGACGCGTAAATTCGGTAGATATTTACAATAATCTGAATTATTATGGGTAATGATTTGTTTTTTTTTCATGTTTCTATTGATTTAAATACAGTATAGATGAGTTGTGAAGACTGCAATAAAACTTTTTGATTTTCGTTATTAACTGCATTTTTATTAACCTGTTAATAGAAAAACAACAGCTGTTTACTTTTTTTTGACGCTCACAGTAGCTACTTGTAAACAATATTCAAAAAAAATTAAAGCAGCAGGAGGAAGTACCAGCGGTTTACATAACCATCTCAAAAGTCAACATAAAATTAATATATTAAAACGAAAACAGGAAAAGGCTGATGATTTCTGTTGATTGTCGAAAAAAAAAAAATAACTTCATATTTTAAGAAAACAATTGATGATTCTTTTCCTGCTGTATTAGCGCGAATGACCGCACGAGATGGAATCCCGTTTATAAAATTCTGTACACCTCAAGATTTGCGAATGTTATTAATCGCTAAAGGCTATACAGACATTCAGAGAAAGTCAAGCAGGAAATTCTAAACGAAATAACCCAAGAGATAATTGATAATAAAGCGTGTAGTCTAACATTAGACGAATGGACATCTATTAGAACTATCGATATATGAACATTAATGTTCAAAGAAGAGGCAACAAATTTTGGAACCTTGGTTTATGTCGTATTCATGGATCTATTCTTGCTGAGCGATGTGTAATTCTCATTGAAAGTAAACTGGGAGAGTTTGGAATTCCTTTAGAAAATATTGTGTCAATAACTACAGACGGAGCTTCGGTAATGAAGAAAGCAATACGATTGACTAATGCAAATCATCAATTGAGGAGCTCGCGTGCAAAACCGGATATATCCATTTTTAAAAAAGTGTCAGAAAACGCGAAAAACTTTTAACAGCTTGCCTTTAAAGATAAGCAATGCATATTTTTAACTAGTTATTAGAGTGTGATATATCCGCTTCTTTCTGTTAATGAATTTACCAAGCGGTAGACGCCATATGTCCTTTGCGAATTCATATGCCAAGTAAATTTCGTCAAAATGTGGATATAACCGGTTTTGTACGCGAGCTCCTAAATTATGTCTTGTACATGGAATACAGTTGGCTGTAATCAAAGTTTACAATTTTTACAATAAAGTAAAAATAATTTCAGCGATATTGACAACGCACATACATCTGTTGAATTGCCAGCAGATGCAAATGATAATGACATATTTGACGATGACAACGATGAAGATGATGAAGACGACGGTGAAGGTTTCGAAATAGTATAAGATATAATAACTGATTCGCACTAGAGCATGTAGAGCGGGTTTGAACGATTTAACCAGAGTCAATGAAAAACCACGTTCATCATCCAAATAGCTGGCTAACAAGATATAATCGGGAGTGGATTGCGTGAGATTACAGTCAGTAACGCTAAGAGATCGAAAGATCCAAAATGTAGTTGGACATAAATAATTTCTAATATATTTTTCAGCATTTTTGCATTTGTGATTGCACCTATTACGTAAAGAGCAGTAGCAGTCGTTGTTATTAACTGACGGGTTACCTCTGTACAACGTATTTGCTCTATTACGATCGCCCCTGAGACCCCTAATAGTGCTAGTTAGCCAAGGGGCAGGATAATGTTTCAATTCATTTTTGAGATAGCATAGTATAGGAGTATCTCTACCCCATACTCCTATGATTACAAGAACTTTCCTGGAGTAAGTTTCATTTGCAGATTTTGTCCAGGGCTTTACGATCACCGGAGTTCTCACCGATTTAATATGTCTGGTTTAATACCTCCTAAGAACCTGAATGAACTTCGACACCATCTAGAGGGTGCATGAAAATAATACCTCGGGAGACTATCGATCACTAGAAAGCATGGGGATGCAGCCCACCAATAAGAATTGAATTCTCTTTTGAGGATTGCCTAGTATGAATAATATGTTGGATTTACCCTTCCAACGATGGCAACGAACGTTCAAGCAACTAATTTTTTTTATCACTTCCTATCTTTATTCTTAGCTGATATCTTTCTTATTATTAGGGATAGCGAAAACTAAATGCAGCATTTGAAAGCTTCTTCCTCTATGTAAACGTGGGTAGGGTTGGGTTGGCTATCCCCTGGTATAAGTAAGTTATTGATCCGAACAAGCTTTAAAAGTGACTAAAAGCAGCATATCTCGTATAACCGTTCGTCCTTATTCAACTTATCTTCTTCACATATTTTCCAAGTTTCCCTTTGAATGTTAAACTTGATCATGGAATGTTGCGCATTTAAGTGATCTAAGAACTCGTGAAGACGTTCTATGTCATGTTGCCATATGACAAATGTATCGTCCACAAATCAAAGCCATCGCTATAACTGGCGACTATCAGATCCCTTCGAACTGCTCGTAAAACTTTCCAACACAAATACGTTGAGGTAATAGTACACCAGTATAATAGATATGACACATATCCTGGTAATTCCTTCGCTATGAGTTTCTGGCAAAGATTATCTACTCTACAGCATACCTTATTTAGGAGATTCCACATCGAAGTTTATCAAAAATCTTCAGCATCTAACTTTATACTTTTCACCGATTCCACAAAATGTGTAAAATATCTATCCCTAATATATGATTCTGTGCTCCATGTAAAACAAGACAGGATCTTTGCGAGATGTTATCCATGTTATCCAATAGGTATGTTGGGAAATTGATGACATTGACGATAGGATTTTTATAGGCTTATGGATCATCGGTAATCCATAAATTCTTGGTGATACCGGCACCTGACGATCAGGTCCTTCATTTTAACACAAGGATGTCTGATTTTTCTTGAATATATTGCTTTCTTTTCACCAATTGTCAAATTAGACTTTGGCAGTTTTGCTGACTTTAGTAAATTCGCAACTTCTTGTCGAATATCTTCAGCTTTCAGTGCGAGCATCTCTCGAACAGCTCTTTAAGGTTCTCTGTAGTTTCTTTGGGGTGATTGCGTAGTTCAACCCTTTGGCGAGTTTCATTGCTACTCTGTTCACATTATTCCAGTTCTTCTGAGAACATACGGTTGGAAAGTGAGAGGTTGAGTCATAGTAACCTCTTATTTTCTGTAGAACACTGTAATCTTGTCCATCCTCTCTCGCAGTAATGTATGTTCTATCCTAATGAAGATTCTACGGATTGCAATGGAATCAATGTGGTGCTTTACCTTCAAATAGTTTGGTGTTGCTTTCTTTTCTCTGCATCTTCGCAAAAAGGATAAACTACTCAAGCTTGCATTGTCTAATGCATGAGTCATCTACGTCCCTGAGTTGTTTTCGTGTGTCAAGTATTTTTTGGGGTATGTTCCATTACTCAATCACCGAAGAAATTGCTTAGAATTTGCATTGTAATTATTTAAGCTTCCTCAAAACGCACTGTAGGAAAATGTTTAGAGCAAAGACCGAATACGGATATTGCGAGTAGCATATTCAAAAGGAGGCAACTTTGTGAACATACTCTTCCTTCACTTAAGTTAATGCAGGGTAACCTTAGGGAATACTCCGAAATCCTCAAAAGCTCAAGTCTAAATCACTTGACTGGAATTAAAACGGACCTTATTCTAACAGAACACATTTTAAACCAACCGTATAAGGAGATATTTATATATAGGGAATGACAACCTGCGAGAACTCTCTGACGCCATAGAAGAAGTCTATGGCGGATTCCAAGTCACCGTGATATTGAGAGCAATGAAATACCCAAACCCGAATGTGAGTTACAAAAAAAACGGATAGGTAATCAACAATTTGGAGGTCTCAACGGTAGCCCCATCATGGAAAGAGCTTGCAGGTCCAAGGACAGATAATCGAAAGTATGATAACTGTAGTGCAAAACAAAACTAATGAGATTTTAAGCCTGAACGTCCTTAAAAGGGATTTTAAGGACGTTTTTTTGGAACACCTACGTTCGATTTTTTGGTTTTATAACAATTGTATATGAGCAAATCGAAATTTGATAATCTTGAGTTATTTTAAGTACAGAGTAAATGTTCCCCATTTTTTAAATTAATTTTAATATTAACTTATCAGCATACAAATAGATATATATTTCGGGCTTTGATACAGAAAGATTCAAACTTTCAGATAGTGCATTTAGTTCTTTGTACTTTGTAATAATAAGAAAGATATTAGCTAAAAAGTAGATACGAAATTATGGATAAAACTTTATTGCTGGGAGGTAGGAACATTTTTAAATGGATTAAATTAAATTTTAATGTGCAAATATTTACGATACAAACTAATTTTAATCTACGTAATCAATTGACGGGTTCGTTACATATTTATGCGACGTTTAGAATTACCCCAAAATTTAAAAAAAAGGTTCTTCATAAACAACATCATCATTATCGATAAAAATAAGTCCCAAATAGAATTGTTTTTTGATGGGGCACTTGAAAATACAGTTTACCCAATTAGAGTTGAGTGAATTCAGTTTAAAGATAAAATGCGAATACTCATAGCTTAACAGAAAAGCGTTGACATTCCTAATCCCATTTACTACTACCTTCATAAAACGTTTAAAATTATATACGCTTAAATCCGACGGAAACTTATCTCAAGCATCCACCATCATATATAATATGGATCCTTAACGATGTTGTATTTTATTATATTCTTACAAATTTGGCATCTACAACAGCTTCATATTCAAAACTCTTTTACAATCTGAAGTTTTCCAAATGATTTGATAACCAGCTATATTTTTAATTTAAACTTTTAAGTTATCGTCTTACACTAATTAAATTTAAAAAATTTGTTAATGTTTTTGAAATTTAGGTCGGTATTGGTCAATATTAAAGTTAAATTAGCCTTGATAACTTGATAATCCACAAAGTAAATGCAATTTAAGACCTTCGGTTTCCATTAAGTCCCTGAGAAACCGTTTCGGGTGACCGTCCAATGAAGCAGTCTTACCGACCACGACGTAAAACCAGAGGTTAGTTTAGGTCAAGTTCTCACCCAAACACACACACACAAACAAAGAAGTCTTTGTCTATAAAGCGGTTAATTGGCCAAGTTGTGAATAGTAAACGGAGGACGTAATAGTTTCTGATGGAGTCCCCGATTAAATCGAGCTTTTTGATTGATTTAATCACTAACTAATTATTAAATTACACCACTCCCATCATTAAATTAATTAGTGCATGAAGGTGCAATAGAAACTGAATAAAGAATGTCTTTCGGAATGGAAACGAAAGCATTCGGACGGGTTGTTTAGTTTCGCCGTTAAGACAAATTGGGTCGCTTCGTTCGCCTTGCGCTGTCGGAATACATTAGAAGAAGTTTTCGGGCACAATGCGAGCTAACCGCGTTAGCTGGAAATGTGCTCCAAAACTTTCTGGATAAATTGATGGTGTTTATTGGTCGTCCAACGTAGCGGTACGAAAGGGGAGTCGATGCACATCGATTAAATGTGTCACCTCAACACCAAACTTTATTTTAATTACAGCGATCATTACTTATTTATACTCATCTAATCTAATAATCTGATTAAATCGGTTTAGCCAAAATGTGCGAAACCAACCCATCTCTACAGCATTAAAGGGATTACTTCAGCATTCAGTTCGATCCCCACTCGAATCCTAACGGACCATACGTGATTTCTGGATTGCTAATTGAATTTTTTCGTTGAGTTTTATCACACTCGCTTTCCTTTTTGTAGCATAATAGGATTGACCTATAATACAAAACGATCTATTTGATTATTTCAAATGATTAATACAATATTTTGTATTGAACGATTTGATCTTGAGTTTTGATAAAAAAAGAATAATGTTAAATCGATTTGTTTGAAAAAATGGTGGAGGTGCCGGAAATAATTTTATATGCAATATATTTTTATTGTAAAAACATTTTGAGTTAAATGATTATATAGAATGATATTTGTGAAGCAACAACCTAAACTAAATGGCATAAAGGTGGAAAACCTTTATTTCCCCAAAATTGGAAGGGTCGTATGATAGCCGAGATTACAGTGGATTAATCCGACCGGAACGCAACTTTCCAATTGAGAGTGGTTCCCTAAAATTAGTCCAATTAAGGATATATTTTATGAAGGCTCATCTCGGTAATTGCATTATCCCAATTAGAACAAAATATGTTACAGCCCTAAAACACAAATTAAGATATACAGTGCACGCCGATTAATTGGGACACTTTGGGCCTATGCTAATTTGTCCCAATTAAATGATTGTCCCAAATACCCAATTGTAAAGGTACACACCAACAACATGTATCTAACTGTATAAATTTTATCTCTCTTTAGCTGTCGATGACGATGTCAATAAGTTTTGCGATATGCATTTTTAAATTTTTGCTGACTAAAATAATAGAGATAATGCGATGAGTTATGGATCAAATTGATTGCGAAATTGTCTTCTTTAAGATGGTTTATAATAATTGAGGTTTCAACTAGAAATTATTAAGATAGTAATTAAAATGTTGAGATTGCGTTTCAAATTGCTTAAATTTAAAAATAGCGGCAGTTTTATAATGGAGATAAAAGAATGAGTCATGGCTTGAATGGAAGATGATGTATTCGTTAAAATAATATATGATAATCGCTGTTTTATTCAAGAATTGTTGAGATAGAAATTCAAATGTGTAAGATTATGTTTCAACCTTGACAATATTGAAACAATAAAAATAGAAAAATTTGAAAAATGGCCGTAACTAAAATAATGGAGATAACGGGATGAGTTATGAATGAAATTGTAGACGAAAATATCTACTTTAAAATAATACATGTTAACTGAGAATTCAACGAGCAATTATTGAGATAGAAATTAAAATATGTGAGATTACATTTCAAATTATTTAAACTTTAAAGAAAATGGGTACAGCTTTAATAATGGAGACAAAGGAATGAGTCGTGGCTTATATGGAAGATGACTATGTATTCTTTAAAATGATATATGATAATCGCTGTTTTATTTAAAAATTGTTGAGATAAAAGCTCAAATTTGTAAAATTACGTTTCGACACTGATATCATTAAAATAAGGATGTGGCTATTTACACATACAGTAAGTATATTGTGTACACATACTCAATGTACAAATAGCCAAGTGTATACACCAATTACAGCTTCTATGTCCAGTGTTCTGGAAAATATTGTCGCATATATTATATTATATTTTTATATATATTATATTTTTGGCTTGGTCCAAAATTGAAATTTTTTTAACTGAACAAGCACTTGCTTTTGTATAAATTTGTCTTTTTCATAACTCATTTCTTGTAAAAAAATCATGTTACGTTTTTGCAGAGTTTTAATAAACAAATCATGACTCGGAGATTTAAAGATTTGAAGAAACAATCTCAAGCACATTAAATACTAATTAAATTAGCTTCAAATTGCTCCTTATTTCAAAGTGATATCTCAATTAGTTCTTGAGATACGAATTTTTTAAAATTACTTGATTTTTAACTAATATGTATAATTACGTTTTTGCAAAGTTTTAATCAAAAAATCATAACACAGAGATTTAATGATTTGGAGGAACGATCTTAAGCAGGTTAAATAGCAATAGAATTTGTTTCAAGTTGCTCTTTATTTCAGAGCGATATCTCAATTAGTTTTTGAGTTACGATTCTTTGGAAATTTTTTGATCTTTATCAAACACATATGATTACATTTTTGCAAAGATTTAATAAAAAAATCATAACTCGGATATTTAAAGATATGAAGAAACTATCTAAGGCACATTAAATACTAACTAAATTTGCTTCAAGTTGCTCTTTATTTCTGAGCGATATCTCAATTAGTTCTTGAGATATGACTCTTTGAAAATTTCTTGATTTTTATCAAACACATATGATTATGCATTTGCAAAGTTTTAATAAAAAAAATCATAACTCGGAGATTCAAAGATTTGAAAAAAGGATCTCAACCACATTAAATACTAATTAAATTTGCTTCCAATCGCTCCTTATTTCAAAGTGATATCTCAATTAGTTCTTGAGATACGAATTTTTGAAAATTTCTTGCTTTTTAACAAATATATATAATTACATTTTTGCAAAGCGTTAATCAAAAAATCATAACTCAGAGATTTAATGATTTGGAAAAAGGATCCTAAGCATGTTAAATAGCAACAAAATTTGCTTCAAGTTGCTCTTTATTTCAGAGCGATACCCCAATTAGTTCTTGAGATACGATTCTTTGAAAATTTCTTAATTTTTATCAAACACATATGATTATGTTTTTGCAAAGTTTTAATAAAAAAATCATAATTCGGAGATTTAAAGATTTGAAGAAATGATCTCAAGCACATTAACTACTATTTAAATTTGCTTCAAATTGCTTCTTATCTTAAACTGATATCTCAATTAGTTCTTGAGATACGATTTTTTTTAATACAATCGCATTAATTTTTTTCTTAAAAACTACGATTTTGCTTAAGAATTTTTGTCTCAACAATTGATAATAATAATCAAATTAAATGAAAAAAAAATTATCATAAATTGCATTGTCATATCTATTTTCAGTAACTACATACATTTTCAAAAATTTTTACAAAATGGTGTAACATGGTCATTTTGCATACCAAATTTGATTATAGCATTTAAGGCAGTTAGTCAGAATATGCCAAAAAATATATGGTGTTACATACAGTATGTATAAATAGCCATATATACATCCTTAAAATAATAAAAATTGATCAGCTCAAAAATGCCCATGGTTACAATAATGGAGATAAATCACTATTTTATTCAAAAGTTATTCAGATGGAAATGTAAATGTGTAAGATTACCTTCCAACCTTGATAACATTAAAATAAAAAAAGGAATAATTAAAAAATGGCAGTGGCCAAAATAATGGCATAATGGGAGCAGTTATGGAGCAAATTGAAGCTGAAAATGTACTTTTTTAGACTATATATGATAACTTAGGTTTCAATCAAAAGTTATTGAGGTAGAAATTACAATGTGTAAGTTATATTTCAAATTATTTAATCTTAAAAGTAGGATTATAGCTTTAATAATGGAGGTAAAGGAATAAGTCATAGCTTGAATGGAAGATGACAATGTATTCTTTAAAATGATATTTAACAATCGCTGTTTTATTCAAGAGTAATTAAAAATGGCCATAACTAAAATAATGGAGATAACGGGATGAGTTATGGACAAAATTGTAGACGAAAGTGTCTACTTTAACATGATACATGTTAAGTGAGATTTCAATGAGAATTTATTGAGATAGAAATTAAAATTTGTGAGATTGCGTTTCAAATTACTTAAACTTTAAAAAAATGGCTACAGCTTTAATAATGGAGATAAAGAAATGAGTCATGGCTTTAATGGAAGACGACGTTGTATTCTTTAAAATGTTATATGATAATCACCGTTTTATTCAAAAATTATTAATATGGAAATGTCAACCTTAATAATATTAATTTTATCACTGTTTATTGAACAGTTATCATATCCTTGATTGTCTGTCTTTCGACTTGGAAACTCTTTCCGCCGTGACGCCTCCAAATTGTTGATTACCTATCTGTTCTTTCTGTAACTTACAATCGAGTTCGGGTTAATAATGAGCGTTTTCGCTTCCTCTTTGGTCAGCTTGAAAAGGCGAACTTCTTATTGCCCTCAATAAGAAAGGCAGTATTCTTATTGTGGGCAATGATAAATTATGCTATCCCTTTTGTAAGTTTAAAACGGTGCAGAAGTTTATAGCAAGACCTGTCCGAAAAATGATTATGTCAGAAATGAGTTTAAAGTTCCATGCCTACTTCGGATCCAACTATCTTTCAAGCATCGATGTACCAACGGCTCTCAATTTAGTTGAGGTCGTTGGAATAGCGGATACAAAAGAGGAAAATCAATAGTTTACTAATAGAAATGATCGTCATTAACAGACCGAGTGTCTCACTAACTAATGAGAAAAACCTCGCCAATGGATTACTACGCAATCGCCCCAAACAAGGTCCAGAAAGAGGTAAACATTTGCGAAGTGGAAGCAGCTGTTAGAGGAAAGCCCGAACTGAAAGCCGAAGAAATCCGACAAGAGGGGAAGGTAAAAAAAGCACCAAAGTCCAACTTGACAGTTGGTGCATAAAAGGCACTCTGATCTATTACTAAAAAATCAGATCTCGTCGTGTTATCAACAAACAAGGAGAATGTCATCGTTGTCATAGACAAGAAGGAATATGACAAGAAACTGATGAACTTATTGAACCTAACCACCTACAGGGAAGTCAAGAAGAATCCCACAGACAAGATAGTAAGGAAAATGAAGAAACTGGTAAAGAATTCCTCAGAGGGAAAACTTATTCCGGAGGGATTGCCAGAATAGGTGTCAGATCTAGTGGAGTACTGTTTATCTTCGACGTATTTTAGTTGGAAAGGAGAGATTTTCGAGCAATTCGAAGGAACAGCCATGGGATCTCCGTTATCACCGCTTATAGCTAATTTCTACAAGGATTTTTTCGAAGAAGATGCTTTGAATCAGAGCCAGTGAAAACCAAAATGACTTCGATATGTAGATGATACATTTGTGATAGGGTAACATGGCAGAAAACGTCTTCATAAATTCTTAGATCATTTACACGCTCAACATTCCATGATCAAGTTTACCATGAATACGGAAACTGCCAAACAGTTGCCTTTTCTAGATATATTGGTCCCTAGGACCACAAATAGTGACATTAAACTTGGGGTGTGGAGGAGACCTATACTAACAAGTAGGTGCAAGCATCATCATACCATCATCCACAACAGAAGAAGTCCATGATCCATACTTAAGGATATATAAGAATATGTGAAGGAGAAAACATGAAGAAGGAGGAACGGTTCTCCGAGATTATTCCTAAAAATAAGCAGAATATCGGTTAAGAATAAAGATATTAAGTTAGTTGCTGGAATGTTCGATGCTATCATAGAAAGATAAAGATAGAAAATTACAGATGAAAGTTAGTTGCTTTAATGTTCGCTGCTATCGTTGGAAGGGTAAATCCAACATATTTTTGAATCTAGGCAATCTTCCTCAAAAAATAATTCAGTTCTTATTTGGAGAGCTAATTGAGGTTGTCTAAAAAGAATGAAACGCATTTTGATGGTGTTATGATACAGAAGTGATGATCACAGTACGACTATGTTCAAGCTTGTGACTTGAGATTATGAGTACACTTACTTTCACATAAAATACACCACCCATTAGAAATCTCACAACAATTTTGAAATTGAGAGACGATGAAAGTTAACATCAAACAATCAAAACAAAAATTAACTTTTTTTCAAGAAAAAACTAGAAGTGCATCCCCATGTTTTCTATTAAGTGGTCTGTGTCCTCCTGAGGTATTACTTTCATGCAACCTCTACATGGTGTCGAAGTTTATCCAGGTTCTCAAAAGGTATATCCCAGACATATTCAATCGGCGACAAGTCCGGTGACTCAGGTTAAAATTTGCAATCCTACTTACTCCAGGAACCATTATGTAAGCACGGGAGTATGGGGTGTTACATTATCCTGTTAGGAAGTGGCATTCTGTAATGTCTGCATGAAAAGTACTTACCCCAGTTCTAGAAGGTTGTAAAACAACCTTCTGCAAATCTCTTTTAATGAGAGTCACGTTTATAGATCACAAAAAATTTCATCAAGATATCTTAACAATTTGATTTTCTACGATAATCTATAAAAGTTTCGGTCTTACACGTTTTGCCCCGATTAAACGAATATACTTATTTACCGGCGGACTCATTAACCGAAATGTACTGTATGTAAAGACTTCAGTTAAAAAAAATTATCTTAAATCGTTAAATTTCATTACGAGTACTATGTACCACATATTGTATTATATACCGAAAACAAACCTTATTTCAATCACACAACTAATTAGGTAGAGAATTGCATATAAACGTTTTCGTATATGAATGTTTGGAATCAAACTTTTAACCACAATGCATTAGAGTAACTCAAGTTCGACAGGTTACAATCGCCATTACATTGTTCCATAACTAACTTTTAGTGGCATAGAGAGGCTTTACATTTACGTTGAAGTTATAAGGATTGATTTCAGGAAATTATATCAATTAAATTTTCTCTCTCCTTCTCTCCGTTGATAATACATTGTTTAATAATAACTTTAAAACTTTCCATCAAACAACAGCTTCATTTTATAACATATTTTCTTTTGTTAACATTTAAATGGAAAAGTAAAAAAGAAAAAGTCAGGTAAAGAGGTCGCAATAAATCCGTAATGACTCCTCTACCCAGTAAAATTCTGTTTGAATCTCACAGTAACTGCAGGGATCCTACAAAAGTACCGACGCTCGTAAAGACATCATAAAGACGAACTCTTTACGTCGACTAGCAACGAGAAGGGATAGTACGGTGATTAATGTCTTCTCAGGGGGGCTTGAGTTATTGAAATAATGTTTAAAACTATGCCGTTATTACGAAACATCCATCGAATACGAACGTATTTGAACCTTTGTTGTTTCGGAGGGATTCTTTTGAAGCGGGAATGTCGAAGTTCCGTCGTAAAACTCCCGTTTCGATTTTTCGACAGTTTAAACGTAGCGAACATTGAAGTTTTCCGATTTTTTTTCTTTTTATAAACGGGAGGATAGTTTGCGCAGGTTTCGATGTCGATATGAGAATATTGGGACACAAAGGAAATAAGGAAACTTCAATCCGAAATATCACCGAAGATGGGTTATATTTACAGTTGTATGATCTTTCTTTTAATATTATTGTTTTCGTTTTGACTTCGACGATGATTTATTTTAAAATTATTTTAATTTTAATAACTGATTTTTATATCGTTTTGGGTGCTGATCTACAAAATGAGATTGATACATATATGTATATGTTTATTAGAATTACTTAATACAAGGGTTGTAATGCATAATTTTGTAATAGGTCTTGTTAATGTCGTAGTGGATATCTTCACAGTAACCACTCTAGAGATATCGTCAGCTCCCGTTTTATGAAATTACAAAATAGGGCAAGAGGCCATTTAGATAGAGATGTTCTTACATTTTTATTAGAACCAAGGAACCAACTTTGAGGGGATGTTTTGATTCAAACCATTTTGCTCGATTCTGAATGTACAGAAAGTAATATTTTGTCCACTGACTCCAAAACTGTTCCACAAATTTTCGCAACAATTGCGAAAATTTTCATGACATTTCCGGAATTGATGCGATTGTTTCACCTATTAAAAAATGAGACGGTGTTAGTGATTGAAGATCATTCGGATCATCGGATATAGGACAAAGAGGTGTTTAATACTACTTCTATTTCAACCAATAATGTAGAGAATTCTTCATAAGTTAGCGAAGTATCTTCGATGATCCTTTAAAGATGAAGTTTTTTTGATTTTTGATGAAGTTGATGGAGGATTAAATTTCCACAAGGTTCCATCATTTGATAAATAATTAGCTATTTCCTTCTATTTTGATGAAGCAACTGACAGCAAATTACGAAGCTCCTTGTCGGCACCCACGAAATTTGTATTACAATCACTGGATAAGGCTGAGCAAATTCCTCTACGGCCAGTGAATTGTTTAAAGGCTGCTATAAATCCTGCTAAATAACTAGTTACCGCTTTTAAATGGATGGCAGAGGTGGCCACACAAACGAATACTACCAAATAGCCCTTATAAGTTTTTGAATCACGTCCATGAATAGTACGGAAGGAAACCGGACCAGCATAATCGACTCATGTATTAAGAAATGGTCGTCCAAGACTGACTCTTGTCAATGGAAGTTGACCCATAATTTCCTGACTTATTGAAACCCTTTCTCGAGCACAAGGAAGACAACGATGAATATATGCACGAACTGGAATTCTTCCACCAATAATCCAAAATTCACGGTGAATAGAAGCCAAGGTTGATTGAGTTCCAGCGTGTAAATTTTTCTTATGACGATAATCAATGATCAACGTGGTCAAAGGTGATTTTTTCGGTAAGATAAGAGGAAGCTTTTTAGAGCAGTTTAAATTTTCAAACTTCAAACACCCAAAGAGTGGAAGAAAGCTATTCCTGTTAACAAAAGGACACAAACGGTATAACGAATTGTTATGCTGCAAACATTCTAGAAGCCAAGTTGTGAAAAACTTTAGAGATCTATATCATTGATTATCCACAAAAAAAAATTTTTTTCTCTCAACATTTTCAAAATAGCATGTTAGCATGCAATTGATTATTAGAAAACAATTAGATAAGTGCATAAAACTGTGAAATATATTGATGAAACAAAATAAAAAAAACATGCATAACTAAAGGTTATTTTTATGAAATAGTTCAAAACAAACATTTTTGTGCAATCTTTTATCAAATTTTGAACACTTAATATTGTATGTATTTTTTTGACATACACTACATCTTCCTTGAGAACATGTGGTTACTATGTGGTTGTGGGTTCTCCCTTTCTTTTTCGTTGAGTCGCGTTTACTTTTATCAAATACATTGCAATTGTGCGTCTAAATTCTAAATGGGTTATTTTGTCGTTGTTGGTAAAAACGAAATGCAGATACGCAAATACAAACTCCAAATTCAATGCATGTGAAAATTGGTTCCACCACCATTTCTTTGTCGTAATTTTGGTCGATAGCTGGAGCAAAGACGATTTAAGAGATCAACACCACCCATTCCTTCATTATATCTCCTTATTTGATTTGATAGTATTACATCTGTCTTGTTTTGTCCTTTTCCCCGTCTGAAAACCTTTTCAAGAGGTGTCACATCGTAGTGGTTACTTTGTAGGGTTACTATTGCATTGTCATTCATTTTTACTAGGAGATTTACAGATTAGATATGCTATGATTTACTTAGAGATTAGATATGCTACAGTCGCTTATTTACGTTGTGAAGAACTCGATTCATCAATCAAGACTTATTTTATTGGTGAAAAGTCCCGTGTGGCACCAGTAAAGACAATTTCAATTCCGAGACTTGAATTATGTGGAGCGACACTCCTGACTGATTTTTTGACAATGATAAAGGATGTTCTTTCGTCTAGAGTTGTTTTTGTTCAATTTTTTGTTGATCAATTATTGTCTGGTCTGATTCGCAAGTGGTTCTGCATTGGATTAGTTCAATTCCGAATACTTGGAAAGTGTTCATCGCCAATCGAATCATGCATGTCGAAGATCTGTGATTATGTCCCGTCACATGAAAACCCGGCCGATTGTGTTTCCCGAGGCCTTTATCCAGACCAACTTCTTTCAGCCAATCTGTGTTGGAATGGTCCCAGATGGCTTTCTGGAACATCAACAATATGGCCAATAAACCTAGGTCACATGAAAGAAAAGGACGAGTTTAATAACTTTCATCATTGGATAAAATCATACGAATCATTGCTTATGTCTATAGATTTATTGTACGATTGAGAAAGAAGAAACAGTTCATTTCTAATATATTTTCTGCTATTGAGCTTCAAAATTCTCTCTATAAATTAATAAAATACGTTCAACATCAGGACTTTCCTGATATCTTAAAGTCCCTTCTTAATAATCAATTACTTTAAACACCTTTCCGAAAGCTTGCTCAATTCCTTGACAGAGAAGGTTTTCTCAGGGTGGGTGGTCGATTACACCATTTGGGAGTGCTATTTGATCAAAAACATCCACTGTTATTGCCTAAAAATTCGCGATTGACTGAACTTGTTATCGAAAAAGTCCATCGTGTGTTTTTACATCCTGGAAATCACAAACTATCATCAATTTTGGTGCAACAATATTGGATTCTGTCATCAAGGAGAACCATCAATAAAGTGTTATCAAAACGTCTCCGTTGCTTTCGTGCCGTTTGTTGTCTTCTCTCTTATTGTCCCAGTTATCAATTATCTTTAAGCAAAAATTATGAACCACGCCGCAACCTGTCCCGACTTTTTATCGAGTGCACAAGTATCTGTTGTAATGTTTTATTTTGCCTTCAAAATTTACACCATTTGGGAGTGCTATTTGATCAAAAACATCCACTGTTATTGCCTAAAAATTCGCGATTGACTGAACTTGTTATCGAAGAAGTCCATCGTGTGTTTTTACATCCTGGAAATCACAAACTATCATCAATTTTGGCGCAACAATATTGGATTCTGTCATCAAGGAGAACCATCAATAAAGTGTTATCAAAATGTCTCCGTTGCTTTCGTGCCGTTTGTTGTCTTCTCTCTTATTGTCCAAGTTATCAATTATCTTTAAGCAAAAATTATGAACCACGCCGCAACCTGTCCCGACTTTTTATCGAGTGCACAAGTATCTGTTGTAATGTTTTATTTTGCCTTCAAAATTTCGTTTGGTACTCTTCCTGCT
This sequence comes from Onthophagus sagittarius, assembly GCA_036711965.1. NCBI lineage: Eukaryota > Metazoa > Arthropoda > Insecta > Coleoptera > Scarabaeidae > Onthophagus > Onthophagus sagittarius. The sequence continues at coordinate 68,887,898 of JASERS010000003.1, forward strand.
GTGTATTCAGCAAACATCATGTTAATGTTAAAGCGCCAATTATATTCTTACATTCCATTCATTTTATATCTTTGTGGAATCATTCGCCTTGGACCTCATTGCTCAAAAATTTGTCGACAAATAGTCCAGATGAAAATGAAGTAAATGAACTTTGATACTCATGTTGGTGTAGTAACATAAAGATAATTTTCAAATCCCCACAAACAGTCCAGTTATGGTCAGAGTACTTAATCTTGCTAAGTATCCATTCGAGGTTTTGAACATTCTCAGAAAAAACTCTAGAAAGAGAAAGGTTCAAGTTATTTTTCTCTACTTCCACTTCATACCATATTCATATCAAGAGAATTATGTTTCAAGAGCCAAAAAATATTTCGTTTACAACATTGATTCTAACATCTCGGCTAAATCTCAAAGATGTTTCGACCACGTGAATAGTTTTTACTCATTGTAGGTATTCTTGTAAGCATCATCATTGTCGCTATCATCACTGCTTTGACACAACTGGTCAATGATCTAAAATTGTTTTGTTATACCAATATATCACTTTATAATTTAATCCTTATTTAACCGTTCAATGGTCTTTGATAGACTGGGTGTTTCACCTTGGTTCCTTCCTGACGCGCTCCTTAATGTTTTGACCAATCTTGACAAGTCCTCTAGCATTAGTTCAGATGATATTCTATTTATATTTTTGAGAAAGTTTGATATCGAACTGTCAATCACACTATATCTTATTTTTTCGAAATCCTTATACTTGAAGGAAGTAGCTGTAGTCCCAATATTTTAAGCCGGGAATAAAGATTCTCAAGGTGTTTGAAAAAAAATGTTTTCATTATTTTAACCACTCTATTGCTCACTCTATCATTACTGAACAACATGGTTTCTTGTTTGGGCGATCGGTTAAGTTTTACTTCTCTCTTCTGCCTTGAATGAAGTTTCCGATTGACATGGTATTCTTAGAAAAAGACTGCCCTCTTTTAACATTTCTGTTGATATTGTATGCTGGGTAATGTCTTGGATAAGTCAGACAGTTAATTTTCTTATGCCAATTACAATAACATGGTAACGTTCAAAATCAATCAATTAGGAAGAATGTTGGTTTTGACATACTCTTGGCATTACCCCCAAATACAGAATGAAATTGTAAACACATAATTAGTAAAATTGCACACTAATTTGTTTATTTCGTCGAATTTATTATCACTAAGTGTAAAGAAAAAACAAAAAAGAAACCAAACTATTAGCTACATTTTATTCAGATTTTGAAAGACATCGTTGGAAATTTCATTATCTTGTTCAACAGATTCTTGGTGTTGCAATTTTTATGGAAGTCAGTATATATTACAGTATGACGGTATCGTTCTTAAAGGGCTTTGTATGATAAAACGATACCTATTTTAGCTTGGTTTGTAAGAAAACTAATTGAAAATTAATTCAGCAGGAGGTACTCAACGTTCTTGAAAGACTTTAAATGAACTTGAAAAGACGAAAGGATTACAAGAAGCCGCGTTAATAATGGAGTAGATTCGAAAACAATCGTTTCCCGTTTAAGATATACAATTTTCCGGGAGTTAGACAATTATTTAAATTCAACTCTGTGCAGTCGCGGGGTTAAGGGAAAGAGGTCAACGGAGCATCTCCTTCGATCGAAGTCCCTTCGCTACGGGATATATTCAATATAAGATCAGTTTTCCTGGGGATGAATAAAATATTACAGCGGTCGTTGTTCTGGTCTCAACGGCAGGCCATATTAATAAAATATATCTGTACATGATCCTCGAGGGATTTGAGAGGATTTTGGGCTGTTATTCAGTATCGATCGACCAAAAAAACGTTTCACAAATGAACTGAAAACATGAATTGAAAATTAACTAAAGTTGAAAAGCATGGTATAACCGATGTCGCTACTCAAATAATTAAGCTTCCTAGCAGCATAACTGTTTAAGAGAACTTTAAATCAAGTTGCTCTGCAGCGAGAACGCAACGATCCCAGTAATATATCATCTTTTCGTACAAAGTTTGCGATGAAACTTGCACGTTCCGGTCCCGGAGCAAAGCAATAAATATTAAAGACACCCGCCAGCGCCAATACGATTCTGTCTAACCCAAAGTAGGTACGAACATTATGAATGACCCCGGTATAAATAGAGCATACCGTAGATTTTGATGCGGTTTGGTACACAAAAGAATTTATAAATATTTAACGATGTCAGCCCGGGTGGTCTCTCACTCACTTTTGAGGTAAATGGACGCATCAAAACCTCATAAGTAGAGATGGTGTGACAAATTTCGATTTCAATGTAACGCAACGGTTCGATTTCGTCGTTTCGTTTTTGGGTCCATTCAAAAATATAAACGATTTAAGAGGTTCGAGATCAACCGTTGGAAAGGATTCGGGTGCCTATTCGGATCGTATTTTTAACACAACAGGAAAAGGACGATTCGTCTTCTTGGACTGTTATCGCTTCCCCCTTAGGGAAATGTAGAACACTACGCCTGTTTTTATCATCGGCACAAGCTGCGATCGATCTTCCTCAACGAAATTTGTTTCCGAGTTCAGAGTGTAATAGCTTTTGCAGTTCTTGCCATCTCCCAAGTGCTCGTGCATATGCGCAAGCCTTTTATAGCCGATGAAAATAGTAATATGCCTCGTCTGCATTTAGCTTTTCCCCGCCAGCCGATATTTTAACAAGATTTAAAGAAATATTAGTTACAAGATTAAATTCGTCGTTCTACGAGAGAATTATTGAATAGAATCCTCTCAGTGCGAGGCGGACAAGGGTTAATCCTTTAAATTGTTCCATGAGCCATTAGCGAAACTGACAGATTTCAGAGGAAGAAAAACGGCAGACGGATGCGCGGCACATTAATTCTCTCCTTTAATCTGCCACCAGCACTTTTTCCCCGGTATAAATGAAAGTCGGGAAACCGCGATGATGAGCACTTAAACAATTTTTATTAACAAACAAGTACATATTTGTTCAAAATGAATATGTATAGAAAACCTTTACAAACATTTACACATCTTAAGGAACATTGAAGTTCAACCACGCGTAAACATCCATGGTGTCGCGTGTTCCTTCAAAATCGAGCCAGCTGCGCGTTTCGCATGCCGTAAATAATGCCTGAAAACAGCCGAAAGAAGACCTTTTCAGTCCTATCTCTCGCTTGAATGGACACGCTGCGGTTTGCACGTATCTTATAGCGATTTTGACCGGGACATACCCTTGTCTCCCCTAATAAAAACGAAAAGGTTTACCCATCTTCAGAATGCTATGTCGTTTCGATAAACCGGTGACGACATCGGCCCAAAATCTTAGATACTTCTTATTCCTTATTCAATTCACAACACGCGGTCGTCTTCATAAAGGCGTCTTTAAATGTTGGAGAAATAATAAAGTAATACAATAAAAAATATTTGAATTTAGATATGGACACCATAATATGATGACAAATTTAAAGATAATACACTCATATTGTTAAGAACATTTCAATTTAATTTTTATTTCATTTCAATTTATTATAATGTACATGGTTGTTGTCTACCCAAAAGGAGTTTCATTTTTATTTTTGTATTTCTTCTTTTTTGTTAAGCACACGTTCGCCTAAATTTTCTTTAAAAGAACAACTTATTCGACTTAACATTCGCATTCGCAATTCGTCGTTCAATTGAACTTAACACTAAAATATTCGTCTCTTATCACTCTTAATCAAAACCATAATGTGTAACGAAACTACATTTATTTTATGTACAATTTTTGATTAAAATACTCTTTTTTATTTTATTATATCATTTTAAATAATAAACTGTTCTGTGGATACACAATAATCTAAAACACCTAATAACAATATGGTAAAATCCATATAGATAACATAACAGGTACCAAACTTTTTGAAAATATGTATGTATGCTGAAAAAACTTAATTGGGAATAGACTCAAACGACGACTTAGGTCTGAAAAAAATCAAAATACGCACTTTCTACCTGCAGATGGTTTCTCTTTCGCAGCAGATGGTTGCACTGTTAGAACGAATAAATAATGTTAAGCACAATCCAGATAAAACCATTAACAATTTTGTAGGGGTCCTTTGTTGGAAGCATTTGAAACCATCTGAAAATATTTGAAATCTTCTACAAGCAGTATCCAGCCTTCTGAAAGCAAAATCAAGGATCCTAGTAGCAGTATCAAGTCTTATGGAAGTATTTAATGACTTTCAGAGGTAATATAAGTTTTCTGGAAGTATTTCAAATATTCTAGAAGCAGCATCAAATCTTTCAAATTGAATAGTATTTCCAATCTTCTGGTAAAATTTTAAATCATCTGGAATCATTTATAGTCTTCTAGAAGCAGTATCAAGTCTTCTGGAAGTATTTCAAGCCTTGCAAATATAATATCAAGTCTTCTGGAAACATTTAAATCTTCTAGAAATAGTATCAAGTCTTCTCGAAGCGTTTCAAATCTTCTAGTTGCAGTATCAAAGTCTTCTGAAACCTTTACAAAGTCTTCTGGAAGCATGTAACTTTCCTAGAGACAATATTAAGTCATCTGGTAACATTTCTCATGCAGAGGCAATTTCAAGTCTTCTGGAAGCACTTCAAAACTTCTAGAAACAGTATTCAATCTTATGGTAATATTTCAAATCTTCTGAAAGTATTGAAAGTCTTCTAGAAGTAGTATCAAGATTTCTAGAAGCATTTAAAGTTTCTCAGAGGCAATATCAAATCTTCTGGAAGTATTTTAATTTTCTTGGAGACAATATTAAGTCCTCTGGAAGCATTTTAAGTCTTCTGGAAATAGATTAAATGTTTTAGAAGTCTTTCTGTTCTTCCATAGGCAATATTATCTTCTATATCAAATCTTCTAGAAGCAATGTCAGGTCAAAACGATTAATAATTCAGTAACGGTTCTCTGTTGGAAGCAATTGAAGCCTTCTGAAAATATTTCAAGCCTCTTAGAAGCATTTTATGTATTATGTCTTCTGAAAGCAATATCAAGGGTTCTAGTAGCAGCATCAAGTCTACCGAAAATATTTCTAATCTTCTGCAAGAATTTCAAATCACCTTAAATCATTTGAAGTCTTCTAGAAGCAGTAGCAAGTCTTCTGAAAGGATTTCAAGTCATGCAAAGGTACCATCAAGTCAAATATGAAGTGTTCTGAAATTGAATTTTAAATCTTCTAGAAGGAGTATGAAGGTTTTTTGAAAGTTCTTCAGCTTTTATGGAAGCATTTTAGTTTCCCAGAGACAATATTAAGTCCTATGGTAGCAGAAAGACATTTACGGGATGCAACAGATTTAAGATATTCTAAAAGATCTCGATGAAAATTCATACATACAATATAACTTTTCAATGAACAATAACAGAGTTTAAGGCTGTCTGTTAAGGCTATTATTGTACATCTTTTGTGACTACATCAACCATAGTTACATCACATACATTACCTTACATCATAAACGCCTGTTTTTGAAAATACAACAGATGCTGGCACTGAATTGAGAAGAATAAACTCAATAGTACATTAAAATTAAAAAATTAATAGGTAATTCAGACATTTCTAAAGCTAATTCCATCTTGTAACGTTGCCACAATATTAGAAACTGTTGCCTCGTTGTAAATTCAACATAAGCATAATGAAAGGAACTTAAGCCACTCTTGTATTCACGGGTATTAAACTGAAGATGCACTGGTTTTTCATAAGCTATTTTTAGTACAACAGAATAATAAATAGGATTAGTAAAATGAAACATACATAAGGACGGATAGCCAACATTAACAGATGCTAAGGAATCGCGAAATATTGTCGTTCTGAAAATACGATTATTGGTAAAAAATTTAATGAATATGATAGTTTCAATCCAGATAAAACCATTAACGTTTTTCAGAGGTAATATCAATGTTCTGGAAGCTTTTCAAGTCTTCCGGAATCAATATTCAGTATCCTAGAAACAGTATCACGTCTTCTGGTAGCATTTCAAGTCTTCTAGAAGTAGTATCACGGTTTGCGGAAACATTTCAAGTCTTCTGGAAGCAATAGCATGCCTTCTAGAAGCAATACCAAGCCTTTTGAAAGCATTTGAAGTCTTTCGGAGGCAATATCAAGTCATCTGGAAGTGTTTCAAGTCATCTAAAAGCATCAATTTTCTAGAAACATATCATTTGAAGTATTCCAGAGGCACTATCAAGTCTTCTGGTACCATTTCATGTTTTGCAGAGTGAATTTCAAGTCTTCTAGAAGTATGTCAAATATCTAGAAGCAATATCATGTCATCTGGAAGTAATGTCAACGCTTCTAGAAGCAATATCAAGTCTTCTGGAAACATATGAAGTTTTCTAGAAGCTATTTAAATCCTTAAGAGGCAATACCTAGTCTTCTAAAAGCATTTCAACTTACCTAAATGTTTGTTTTTTCAAGGTTTCTGGAAGCATATTAAGTTCTGCAAGCAATATTAAGTGTTCTAGAAGTAAATAATTTCAATTCATCAAGAGATATTATCAAGTGTCCTGAAAGCATTTCAAATTTTCTAGAAGCAGTATAAGAATCTTTCAAAATCATTTCAATCCTTCTGGAACCATTTCAAGTATTCCAGAAACAGTATCAACTCTTCTAGAAGCAATATCAAGTCTTCTCGAAGAATTTCAAATCTTTGGGAAGCAATATCATGTCATCTATAGGCACTATCAAGACTTGTTGAAACATTTTACCTTTCCTGCAAGCAATGTCAGGTTTTCTAGAAGCAATATAAAGTCTTCTGGGAGTATTTGAAGTCTTTTAGAGGCAATATTCTTCTGAAAGAATTTCAAGTATTCTAGAAGCAGTATAAACTCTTGTAAATAGTATCAAGTCTTTCCAAAGCAGTTCCAGTGATTTGGAAACAATATCAAGTCGTCTACAGGCAGTATCAAGGCTTCTGGAATCATTTTAAATCTCCTGCAAGCAATATCAAGTTTTAATTGATACTGCTGCTAGATGTCGATGGACGATCTACTTATTCATATGGCCTTGCAGATATATGTCATTTAACAACTAATTCTGATGTTTTGAAAGTCTTTTCTGTAAATATATTACATACATTATACATATATTGAAGTGAGTAGTCAATATATTCACTTCAATATTGAAAAAATTGCAATAAAACGGGATTTCACTGAATCGTTATTAATCTATCAGCACATCTAATTCAAAAGATAAAAGTTTTAGTATTATTAGTATGAAGGCTTCGACATCTTCTTCTTCAACTTTGAACTAGTTCCTGAAGAAGGTTGCAACGTGGTATCCGAAACGTCAAACATTTTTTCAGAAAACGCACGGCAAAACCAGAAAGTTTTGTAGTTTTAGATCTGGTATTAGTCCTAGTGATAATTCTTGTGTTAGTAGTAGTGTGTTAGTGCTAATTTTAGTTCATGAGTTTTAGTATATCTTTTATTTTTTTGGATATTATCTTTTAAACATAATAAGAGATTTCACTGAAATGTAGTGAAACTATAACATATAATTTAATTTTTCAGGTTTTTTAGATTTTATTGAGATTGTAGTTTTATTTTCGATAGTTTTCGTAGTTGTACCTTATAGGCGCATTTAGTTATTTTATGTTTGTTCACTGTTTTCTCGATAAATTTGTGTAGTAACAGTTTGTGTCTATCCATTATTGGTGTGATGTGTATTTCTTCATATAGCTTGTTATTTTGGATATTCAAGTGGTCGCTTCTGAGTATAAGTTGTTAGGATTTATCTATAATCTAACAAAAGTCGTATCTATTGCTTGGAGAATATCCACGGTTGTTTAAGTAGAAATTCCATTATTTCCGCATGTTAAACATGGTTCTCTCTACTTAGCCTAAGCATTTGATAAAGCTATCAAATATTTAGGCCTACAACTTCATTAAATAGGGGTGTTCATATAAACAGATTAAATTAAGGACACGCAGCTATTTGCTCTAATTAATTAAAAATGTCATCCGAAAACTAAACGTACAATGATAAAATAAAAAAAAATATTTTTTCATTGTAATGTTTTTAAGACGTAGCTTATTGTCTAAAATCATACCTACGTCGTTAATTTTTTCTGATGGTCCTAATTTTACATATAGTCTGTACCACGAGATGTTATCACATAAATCACATAAAAATGAAGGAAACATATGTACTTGTTAGAAACCATTTCTAGAAAATAATGACGAAAATCTATGAATCATTATCACTTCTCGTGGTACAGATTATATATATTTATGATTTGATCTTGTGATGAGGTAGCAATAGTTAAACCTAAATCTTTAACATAAACTTTACATAAACTATTTCAGAAATCAGTATTGGCTTAAAACAGACCCCAACACCATAGATATTTTTAAATTCGAGTAACTTTTTTCTTTCATCGCCTAAGATAGAAAAACCTTTAACACTCATAAATCATCAATGTGAAATCCTTCACACAATCACAGAATCGTCTAATCATGTAATGGATCAAGACTATCAATTCATGCAGTGCAACTCATTAAAAATATTGCTCATTTTCAAGCATAAGGCCAACAGTAGATTTGGTTATTTTAATGGGTGACTTTAATATTGATTTTTTGAAAATAGATCGCATTTCAACTTTGGCCTTGATTGATATGACCTTTTGACTTAACTCAGTCAATAATTGATCCTACATGAAACTCAATGAAGTCGTCTTTTTTACTGGATTTAATATTCATGTCTAATTACCGTCTAGTAACCGTTAGTGGGGTTTGTGCAGTCCATAGGATGACTGATCATGATCTGATCTTTTGTAAGCTTAAAATTGTTTCAAACCATGAACCTGGTTTTCATGTTCTCATTAGATCATATAAATACCAGATTTTTTGACAGACTTGTTTCAAATGCCATTTTTTTAAAATTTTTCGATATAGCAAATGTGAATGACAAGGTTGCTTGCTTAATACAGCTTGTTTTGGCAGTTTTACACGTGCACGTGTCTCTTCGAACAATCTTAAGAGTGCATCCTCCGACACCTTGGTTCACAGAAAATATAAAATTTGTGTAAAAGTTGCGAGGTAACGCCTATATAACTACCGCAACAATATGTAAATAACAAAGTGGGAATATCATAAATCTTTGCGTTACGTAGTGAATACATCAATTATTCGTGAGCGTAAGGCTTATTTTGATTCGCAATTGCTCCCTACAAATAATTATTGGATAACTCTATGGAATGTGTTAATCTTTAGAATTAACTGTGTGCTTCCGCCCCAACCCTGTTCGTTAAATGACATTAATAATCATTTTATTGGCACAATTACAGGAATTGATAGATCATACAGAGTTGGTAAATTTTTATAATTCAAACCTTAAGCAGGATATATATTTTAACTTTCAAGCGGTAACAGACAATGAAGGAGAACGTGCTATATACAGTATAAAGAGTAATGCGCTTGGGTATGATTACTTTAATACTAAATGTATTAAATTATGCTGCCCTCACTTGATATTTTACATTCGTGATATCATAAACTCAAGTATAGCTGCTGGGGTCTTTCCGCAAGCTTAGGCAAAACCGTTAATTAAGTCATTGCCCAAAACGACTTAATTAACCTATCAGGTCTCAACGATTTAAGACCCATTAGTATATTAGCTGTGCTTTCGAAAATTATTGAACGACTTCTATGTGAGCAAATCGTGACTTTTGCAATATTTTGCCACAGAGTCAATTAATCCTTAGATGAAGTTATTGTTGTATGACTGCACTTACACATATTATATATGTATAAGTGCAGTCATATTATAAAGGTTGGAGGTAAATGTTTTTATGTGTGTGTGATTTATTTTCCTCCAGGTTCACAACTTGAAACCTACAGGAGTTTTTTTAATATATGCGAATGCAACCAATATATGTTTCAAGCCAATGTTATGATACTAGGAGATTTTAATTTGCCTTATATTATACCTAATTTAACAGTGGTTAACTCCCAATGTGAAAGAGAATTATGTGAATTTAGCAATTTTTATAATTTGAAACAATGCAACTATATTCCTAATAATTTAAACAGATGTTTAGATCTAATATTTTGTAATTTTGGGGTCAATGTAACTTTAAGTAATGGAGCGTTACTTAAAGTGGATTCTGTCCACCCACCTTTATGTGTTAATGCAATATTTCCAAAGAGAACTACCAAGTCAGTTTCATTCAAACATACAATTTTCGCAAGACTGATTTTCCATTATTAATTGCTTTAATTAAAGATACTGACTGGTTATGTTTAGAGAACTTTAGTACGGTGGATGAGGTTGTATCTAAATTTTATGAAATTTTTTACAGTTTACTACATAGATATACCTAGAGGAACGGGCTCTGTTAATGGGTCTATTAGAGAGTATGGTGGTTTACATCTGAAATAATAACAAAAATTAAGGCTAAGCATAAGTATTTGCTGTTATATAAAAGACATAATCTTCAGTTTTATCATAATAAGTTTAAAGAACTCCGAAAGGAGATAAAAAATGAAATTTAAAATACATATATCACATATATAGCCAATTTTGAACAAAGTATACAGGAAAACGGCTCTAACTTCTGGTCCTTCATTAAAAGTCGAAAGAATAGTAAGAAGGTTCTTGAATGTGGCTGTATGACTTATCTCGATGATCAATGTGAATCATCCAGGGAGATCGCTATGGCGTTTGGAAAATATTTTTCGTCAGTGTTCAGTGATGAGCGGAGCTCCTTTACTATCAGTTTTACTGGGGATCGGGTGGGTTCTGAATTGCTTCTTATTGATGAGATAACTGATGCAGACATACTTACAGCCTTGAAGAAAATAAAATCTAAAACATCTGTGGGTTCAGATCAAATTCCTATATATATTTACAAAGGTTTTATTGAATCTTTAATGAAACCTCTCAAAATAATTTTTAACAAAATAATACAAACTTATGAATATCCCACTTTGTAGAAGAAAGTTAAGCTTTTTCCTGTTTACAAAGGTGGCGATAAGAAACAAATTACTAATTATAGACCTATTGCTCTCATTCAATGTATCTCGAAAATATTTGAAAATATTATATATATTAAAATTTTTTAACATACAAAAAATTATATATCTGATGTTCAGCATGGTTTTTTTCCAGGGAGATCAACTGTATCCAATTTAGCGGTTTTTTTCTGAGAATGTAGCACTAGCCTTAGATAGCAAACAACAGATGGACGTGATATATACCGACTTTAAAAAAGCCTTTGACCGAGTTAATTTTGACATTCTGCTGTGTAAATTGTATAAGTACGGTTTTTCGGCCAATTTATTAAAATTATTTGCATCTTATTTTACGAATCGTATGCAGTATGTAGTATTTAATGGTGAAAGGTCAGAGTTGTTCCTCGTTCATTCTGGAGTGCCACAAGGTTCTAATCTCGGACCATTGCTCTTTTTATTATTTATAAATGATCTCCCTGATGTCATAAAGCACTGTAAATGCGCTCTGTATGCAGACGACTTTAAAATGTGGCGTGTGATAAAGAACCAATACGACTGCACATTAATTCAAGCTGATATCGTAAATATATGGCAATGGAGCATCTCTAATAAGCTAAATTTCAATACGTCGAAATGCTCTGTAATGACTTTTAGTAGGAAGAAAAGGTTGCATATTCATAACTATGAAATAAACAAGATGATTTTAAAAAGAAATGAATATATTTGTGATTTGGGTGTTACGTTTGATTTAAAGTTTTCATTTTCAAAGCATATTAATGGATTAGCGATAGATGCATATAGGCAATTGGGATTTATTGTTAGAAATTGCTTTGAATTTCAAAATAAGAATACCTTTAAAGTACTCTTTAATACATTTGTAAGAAGTAAGTTGGAGTACGCCTCATTCATTTGGAATATTGAATATGTGACCTATAAATCTATAATTGAGAGAGTTCAAAAGAAATTTATTAGGTATCCTACCTATAAAATAACAGGATCATATCCCACCTTTGAACCGTATTTGCAACTTTTGGGTACCAATGAGTTCACTTCCCTTGAGAGAAGGCGTGCTATCTTAGATGCTTATACATTGCATAAAATTTGGTTCAACAAACTTCAAATTGGTAACCAAATTGTTGAGAACATTGCCTTAAATGTACCGAGATTTGTTTCACGAACTTATTTACAGATCCTCTTGTTTGGTTAATAATCTTGAGGATGTTGACGTTTTCGTTTTTCGGAGTCAAAATCTTTCAAAAATTATGTGAAAAATTTTATAAACTCTAGTAATTCTAGTGCTTTTAGGTATTAATTTGAAAATTTGTTTTTCGATTACAACTGTTTATTTTTCTTTGGTGTTGGATGCTTTTCAATCAAGTTTTTCGGGTTAATGTTAAGGTTTAATGTTACGGTCCTAGTAGTTGTAGTTTTATTTTATAAAACCTTTGTAATTGGGGCTTGCCCTGTAGAGGTTTAATGGAAATAAATAAATAAAATAAATTATGGACGATGTTGTTCGGGAAATTGACAGGGGTAACGTAACTGTCCTTTGCTTTTAATAATCCTAACATATTTGAGGTTCAATAATAATGCAGTAAATTTGATGCTTGACTTTCTTCTGGAGAAAGAAAAAGCAGTGGCTATGAACGGAATGATTTTTGATATATTGGAACTGATGTTCCACAATACTGTCCCCATGACTTTATACTCTATATATGTCAAACTTCGATCAACAGATTAAGCACCGTAAAGCACATAATCTACACTCTTTATGTGAGTTTTCTTCTCGCCATAAACTTATGGACCTATAAATACCTATAATAAATATTTTACGCTTGTAATTTTTACCGAGTTTCACTTTTGATGGTGGTGGTAACAATAGCATCAGCAGTTCATACTTTATGTCTATGGTTTGACTCGAGTGCCCGAATTTTGTTTCTTCTTAAGGATTTCTTACATAATTATCTCAGCTCATTTTTTCATCATATCGCATATTCCAAGTATCGAGGTTCGATTTTAGTGCACAAATCTTGTTTCTTCTTAAGGATTTCTTCCGTAATTATCGCTTATCCCATTTTTGACACCGTATAGCCTGCTCCAAGTCTCGAGTGTAACTTTATTCCCCACATGTTTACATGTTTATACCAATTTCTCAATAGCTTTTTGTTAGTGAGGTTAAGTTTAGAATTATATGTAAAGAAAACCTGGAACAAAACGAGTCTTAATATCCAACAATACGATAAACCTAACAGTTAAAAAAATTTATGGAAAAATAATTTAATAGAAATAAAATAAATTGATAAATGGCGAAGTCAGGTGGTGCTGTACAAACATTACCGGTTTTCGGACATCTGCGAGAATTCGACGCCGATACAAATGCTTGGGCCATTTTTGTACCACGTTTAAAAAATTATTTCGACGCAAATGGATTAACGGATGATGAAAAGAAGAAAGCCATTTTCCTGAATCTTCTATCCGAAAATTCGTATCGACTCATTTTTAACTTGTGCCTGCCAGACTTACCGGAAACGAAGACATTTACACAACTAGTGTCGGTTTTTGATATGCATTTCCGAGGACAATTATCGATTTTTGCGGAGCGATTTAAATTTTATACTGCAAAAAAGGGGCCAAGTGAAACAATTCAAGAATAGGCGGCCAAAATTAAAAGTTTAGCGGTCCGATGTGAATTTGATATTGAATTACAAATAGTTCTCCGTGACATGTTTATCGTCGGATTGGGCCAAAGCAAAGTATTGGATCGTTTGCTAGAAGAAAAAAATACAATTTCTTTCGACGACGCGATCCGTATTGCTTCAGCCAAGGAAACATCGCTGCAAAACTTGACATTACATATCAAGGAGGAGCCATTACACCACGTCAGAAGTTTCCGAAAATATAATGCGCCGGTGTTAACGGAAGAGCCTTCGACGTCCATCGCGACATCAGCGCCTCCAGCCTGTCATGTATGTGGAAGAAGGAACCATTCTTCAAAACAGTGTCGGTATAAAAATAATTCTTGTCATATTTGTAAATTAAAAGGTCATATTGCTACGGTATGTCGAAATAAAAATAAATTACAGAAAAATTACAAAAGTAAAAATCAAATTAAACATAACTATGTAGACGTAGATTTAAGTGACAATTTTGATTGTTCTTTATATTCATTAGAGGAATTCGAAAACAGTACTTTAGTTAATCCATTTATTTTGGAGATAAATATAAATGGTCAAAAATTCAAATTTCAAGTGGATACTGGTGCTGGTATATCTTGCATATCTCATACCTTTTATTTAAAGTATTTTCCAAATTTGAAGGTACATGATACCGATAAAGAATTATGTTTTTATGATGGAAATAAAATTAAGCCTTTTGGGTGTTTAAAGTTGAATGTAACATTTAAGAGAATGAATAGAGATATAATATTTTTTATTATTGAAAAAGGCGGTCCTCCAATTTTAGGTAGAAATTTTTTGAATAGTTTTAATGTAGGTTTCTCAGAAATATATTCAATTAATATTTCAAAAGAGACTGATATAGAAAAAAATTTATCAAATTATGATAACTTATTTGAAAATAATTTGGGCACTTTTAATAAAGATGTAGCTAAAATTACATTAAAATCAAATGAAGTAGTTCCAAAATTTATTAGGGCCAGACCATTGCTTTATGCCTTAAAAGAAAAGGTCGAAGAGGAATTAAACAGATTGTTAAAAATGAAAGTAATAGTCCCAGTTGATTATTCACGTTAGGCTACGCCAATAGTACCGGTTATTAAAACCAATGGAAAAATTCGTTTATGTTAATATATTGAAATATATATCATATATATCTCATATTGAAATCACTAAATATCCCTTACCTAGAACAGATGAATTGTTTGCAAAGCTCAGTGGTGGGGTAGAATTCAGCAAATTAGATTTAACTAATGCTTACCAACAATATTTTTGGATGAAAACTCTAAACAGTTTGTAACAATTTCAACTCATAGGGGTTTATTTCAATTTCAACGTATGCCTTTTGGTAATGCGTCTGGGCCAGCTATATTTCAAAAAATTATGGATTCCTTATTGCAAGGACTAGAAGAGGTTGCAACCTTTTTAGACGACATTATAATTACTGCTCCGACAAGGGAGTTACACGTTAAAAAACTTATAAAAGTTTTTGATATTTTATCAAGTTCTGGGTTTAAAATTTGTGGTTGAATGAGGTGAATTTCGATAATCAAACAAAAAATTTGAGAGTATAAACTCTCAAATTTTTCTTTTTCAACTCTTCTAGGTTTAAAATTTCTAAAGAAAAATGCGTTTTTTTAAAAGACTCAGTTAACTATTTGGGCTATGTAATAGATAAAAACGGAATTCATCCGTGTAAAGAGAAATTAAGAGCTATAAAGGAGGCACCTATCCCTGAAAATATAACGCAACTGAAATCAGTGTTAGGATTGATAAACTATTATGGGAAATTTTTTAGAAACCTGTCTACAATTTTACACCCTTTATATCAATTACTATAAGGCGTTTAATTGTATTAAAAACGCATTAACATCCAAAGATTATTTAATTGATGATTTAATTCCTTTTAATCAATCTTTGCCAATTAAATTAATTGTAGACGCTTCTAACGTCGGTGTTGGAGCAATTTTGTGTCATATTTGTGAAGATTGTATCGTGAAACCAATAGAATTTGCTTCACGTACATTAACAACTAGCGAAACGAAATATTCACAAATAGATAAAGAAGGTTTAGCAGTGATTTATGGTTTAAATAAGTTTAATCAATATCTTCATGGCAACGAATTTACTTTGGTGACGGATCATAAACCGCTTTTAAATATATTTTCCCCTAATAAAAGCATTCCACAATTCTCTGCAAACCGTCTACGTAGATGGGCAATAATTTTATCTAACTATCGTTATAAGATAGAATATGTTAGATCGGATCAAAATATGGCTGATTGTTTATCTAGATTGCCAGTATATAACAATAATACAGACAAGATTGAAGAAGAATGTTTTAATAATTATATTGACATCAAGGATTTTAGCATAACTATTAATGATATTTTGAATGCAACACAAAAGGATGACATCGTTGAAAGTTATACATTTTGTTAAATCGGGATATTGGCCAAGTTATGCTTTTCGATTAAAACATTTTAAATCTTTTGCAGACAGGAAATATGAATTTTCAATTGAAAGTAAGTGCTTGGTTTGGAATAATAGAATTGTTATACCTGAAAGGTTACGAAAACTAGTATTAGATCAATTGCATTTTACTCATTTAGGAATGGTAAAATTAAAGGGCCAAACATAAATAATGATATTGAGAACTATGTAAAAGCATGCCAAACTTGTAACTATAACAGTAAAACACCTAATAAAAGTGAATTGAGAACATGGGAGTGGCCTGAAAATTTTTTTGATAGAGTACATATTGATTATTGTGGACCATTTTTAAATAGAATGTTTTTTATATTGGTTGACGCACATTCAAAATGGGTGGAAGCTCATGTTACTAACTCTACTACGAGTCAAGAAACAATAAAGATATTAAGAAAAATTTTTTCTACGTTTGGATTGCCGAAGACATTAGTTTCCGATAATGCCACATGTTTTACAAGCGACGAATTTACACATTTTTTTGAGGCAAAATGGTGTTCAACATACTTGTTCGCCTGCGTATCACCTTTCATCAAATGGTGAATCTGAAAGTAATGTCAAAATTGTATAAAATGGAATAAAAAAAATGATTTTTGGTAATAAGGATTTTGATATAGAGTTTATACTCTCAAATTTTTTGTTTGATTATCGAAATTCACCTCATTCAACCACGGGCGTTTCCCCCGCGGAACTTGTTTTTAGACATAAAATAAATAATAGATTTAATCTTCTTACACCAAACAATAATGTAGCAAATAAAGTTAATTTTCAGCAAAAGAAACAAAAAATGTATTACAGAGGGGGGAGAAACGTACTATTTTTTAAAGGAGAACAGGTGTTAGTGAAAATGTACCAAAAGAATTCGTTTTTTTTTGGAAGAAGGCGCAAATAGATACAATTTTAGGCAATAATACTTATTTAGTTTTACTCGATTCTTCCACTATAAGAAAATAACATTCAGATCAAATAAAAAAGATATATACATCTATACCTATATCCTTAGAGGATGATCAGATTAGCAGACCAAAAAGAATTTGTAAACCGCCCGATAGATTACGTTATATGTAAGTTTTTTATTAAAAAAAATAAGTTAAATTTTATTTTGTTTTTTATTAAATTAGAAAAATTGATTTATTTTAAGGGGAAAGATGTTAGTGAGGTTAAGTTAAGAATTATATGTAATGAAAACCTGGAACAAAACCAATCTTAAATAAACGTTTGACCTGTAAACATCGACTTTAATATCCAACAATACGATAAACCTAACACTTTTAAACATTATCCCATACAATATTTACATTAAAACTTGAAAATATGAAGTGCAAGATATAATAAGGTTGAACAAATCTTTTCTTCTTGGCACAAAAGAATAAAAATAACTTCGTTTTCTCAAATCTTAACCCTGTAAAGTCATGTATTTTAAGACTGACTTTGTCGGGCCATTTTGAATAGTCGTAACGCGCCCTATTGCTCTGCCTTTTTTTGGCTTTGATGTAAGAGTGTTTCGCCGTCGAAAGACTAGAGAAAAGAGAGTAGTAAAGCTTTGTCGGCATGACTTCCCCAAGCAAATTAACTCCGATCGAACGGGTCCATTGAAAGGGCAATGCAGAGGTCGGCACCTTTGGTGCGGCTGCCCTAAAGTACCGCGTCGGTTTTGTGCCATTGTAAACGCGTCAGTATCGCTTCACACCCGGACCCGAGGACACAATATCACTTTCACACTGCTTGTACTGTTTATTGTTTGTGCATTAAATCAGCTAAAAGGTCAACAATCCACTAAAGAACGAGCCTGGTAACGCTTGTTTGTCGGTCTATAGGTGAGAAAAGATCTCATTCAATCCGGAATCTATTCGGTTCGGTTACTAATGACGACACTCGACGACGTGACTTGAATCACCTTTCAAAAATAACCGATTCTTTTCTTTTCTTTGGATTGTAGATTATTCAAACTAATTGGTTCAAAAAGAAACAACGTAAATAGCATCAATTGAAATGTTAAGTACATCGATTAAATAAACTTTTGGTAAAACGTGACTTTACATAACATCATAAACTGCATTTTATGCAATTGATATTGAAGTGGGCCAATCGAAAGGCTAAATTGGATTTTCCATAGAATGCATCGTTAGCTGCAAATGCACGGGGTCTCGCCAAAACCAAGGTTGATCTTTCTGTAGCCCGGTTTTAGATATGCAAATTTGAACTCTCGGCTTGGATAATACCGAAGCCGAAAGTTTATCCAGCTGGTTTTACACTACATTTTATGTTTTATTTACAACTGTTGTAATAAAAGTTGTATTCGTCAAACGAGAGATAATTATTTCAATATTATATCGTAAATTAAATGTAAATAGTTACATTAACATAATTGTTATTCCTGTTAATAAATAAACACACAATGAAATTGAATTGTTGGTGTAATTGATAAAAATTGATCTAACACCTTTTTCCGTTTTTCGTTTTCCATTTTATTAAAACCACCCAACAAATAAAATTTCAAACATTGAAATGTAAATAAACAAATTTCCGTATTATTTTTATAGGCCTTTACAATATTTTTTATTTGTTTTTACACAAAACTTTATTAAATTTTTAACCACCCCAATTAAGTTTTCAAATAAAACTTCACATAAATATTTATTGAAATAATTATATCAAAATTTATTATATTTATATGGAAACGATAACGGTTCTCCATGGAATTCTTGAAAACAACAGGCCGGCTTTATTAACGTGATGATTTAAAATAATGAGTTCTCGTAAAGTGTTGTGGAGGGTCGTTAAGACAACGATGCATTTTACGTAAATTGGTGTACAAATAAATACGATTACTTTTCTTTGAAAACAAGGTTGTTGTGGCAACCTGTAATAAAGTACAAGCATAGATACGTGTTTTAATCTTTTCGTTTTCGTCGTAGAAACGGAGCATTTCAACAATAGCAACTGCGCGAAACTCTCCTTGAAGGAAAACACATCTTGATGGTTTAATCTCGTTAAATCCTTTTGTTCTTTATAATGACCGTCCCTTTTGTTTACGAACTTTAGAGATATTGAATATCCTTTGTGAGAAATGCGGGGAAATTTTAAAAGGTTAGATGATGATGAATCTTGAGTTTGAGAATAGTTTTGTTCATAAAATTACTTTTGAGAAATAAATGTAACTTAAGGATATCTAACTTTAATTTTCAGCTTTTTTCAAAATATCTCTGAGTTCTCTAGATATTTACTTCAAATCATAATAAGACATCTTTTATTTTTTGAAATAAATTATATAGATTTATCTATAAATAATTATCTTATAGATTTTTATCTATAAAATAATAAATAATAAATAAAAGAAATAATAAAAAAGGTTAATATAATCTCAAAAACTAAAAGATATTTTAAAAATTCATTTAATTCATTGTAAAGTTAATAATTTGTACTATAAATGCTAATAATTTGATAAGAATTTTTTAAAAATGCGATTTTCTACGATTTTTTGAAAATTATAGATTATCCCAAACTTGATATCTAATTATGTTTAAAACTTAATATCTCTAGAACTAAACAATATTTTGAAAATCGGTTTCGTTCATTGAAAAGTTGATAATTTAAGTTAGATGTGCTGATAGTTTCATAACGATTCAGTGAAACCTCGAATTGTTATGATTTTATGAACATAACTGCATATTTGAAAAAATGAGAATATAAAATGCCCTATTATGTTTAAGAGTTAATATCTCAAAAACTAAAAGATATTTTAAAAATCCATTTAATTCATTGTTAAGTTAATAATTTGTACTATAAATGCTGATAATTTGATAAGAATTTATTAAAAATGCGATTTTCTACGATTTTTTCAAAATTATAGATTATCCCAAACTTGATATCTAATTATGTTTAAAACTTAATATCTCTAGAACTAAAAAATATTTTGAAAATCGGTTTCGTTCGTTGAAAAGCTGATAATTTAAATTAGATGTGCTGATAGTTTCATAACGATTCAGTGAAACCTCGAATTGTTATGATTTTATGAACATAACTGCATATTTGAAAAAATGAGAATATAAAATGCCCTATTATGTTTAAGAGTTAATATCTCAAAAACTAAAAGATATTTTAAAAATCCATTTAATTCATTGTAAAGTTAATAATTTGTACTATAAATGCTGATAATTTGATAAGAATTTATTAAAAATGCGATTTTCTACGATTTTTTCAAAATTATAGATTATCCCAAACTTGATATCTAATTATGTTTAAAACTTAATATCTCTAGAACTAAACAATATTTTGAAAATCGGTTTCGTTCGTTGAAAAGCTGATAATTTAAGTTAGATTTGCTGATAGTTTCATAACGATTCAGTGAAACCTCGAATTGTTATGATTTTATGAACATAACTGCATATTTCAAAAAATGAGAATAAAGAATGCCCTATTATGTTTAAGAGTTAATATCTCAAAAACTAAAAGATATTTTAAAAATCCATTTATTTCATTGTAAAGCTAATAATTTGTATTACAAATGCTGATAATTTCATAAGAATTTATTAAAAATGCGATTTTCTACGATTTTTTGAAAATTATAGATTATCCCAAACTTGATATCTAATTGTGTTTAAAACTTAATATCTCTAGAACTAAAAAATATTTTGAAAATCGGTTTTGTTCGTTGAAAAGCTGATAATTTAAGTTAGATGTGCTGATAGTTTCATAACGATTCAGTGAAACCTCGAATTGTTATGATTTTATGAACATAACTGCATATTTCAAAAAATGAGAATAAAGAATGCCCTATTATGTTTAAGAGTTAATATCTCAAGAACTAAAAGATATTTTAAAAATCCATTTAATTCATTCTAAAGCTAATAATTTGTTTTATAAATGCTGATACTTTCATAAGAATTTATTAAAAATTAAATTTTCTACGATTTTTTGAAAATTATAGATTATCCCAAACTTGATATCTAATTGTGTTTAAAATTCAATATCTCTCGAACTAAAAAATATTTTGAAAATCGGTTTTGTTCGTTGAAAAGCTGATGATTTGAGTTAGATGTGCTGATAGTTTCATAACGATTCAGTGAAACCTCGAGTTGTTATGATTTTATGAACATAAAAAGGAGAATATAAATTGCCTTATTATGTTTAAGAGATAATATCTCAAAAGTTAAGAGATATTTTAAAAATCCGTTTGATTCATTGGAAATCTGATAATTTGTTTTGCAAATGCTGATAATTTTATAAGAACTTATGCAAACTGCGATATATTACAATTTTTTAAATAATATATGTCTAATTATGTTTAAGTTTATATCTCCACAAATAAAAAGTATTTTGAAAATTCGTTTGATTGATTGAAAAGCTGATAATTTGTTTTACAACTGCTGATAAATTCTTAAGTATTTATTGATAATGCGATTTATTAGCATTTTTTTGAAATGATAAACACTTTTAAACATTTTGCAAATGTTTAAAAGTTAATAGTTCTAGAACAAAAAAAAATCTGAAAATCTGTTTTATTTAATTTTAACACTGATAGTTTGAGTTAGTAATTTGTTATGATTTTTTTTTGAACATAACTGTTTATAAAAAAACTGAGAAGATGCTTTATTCTGTTTAAAACCTAATATCTCAAATACTAAGATTTTTAAAAATTTTTTTAATTCATTAGAAACGCGTCTTGGGATTTTAAACGCGTTGGGAAACCACTAAAGAGTCTTGGGATTTTAAAATTCTCGAAATTATGAAAAGAAATAACGATTTCTTTACCACCTATTTGAAAATACGTGCTTTTCCTTTTTTTATGAATTTAATTTACCTGTTTGAATCTCCTATTTTGTATTCTTTGTTATGATTTTCTTATTTAACATAAATTTATTTTATTTAATTGGATAAGTACATAAACGATGGTTTTTGAAAATATATAGGGGTGCTGGGTGCTGAAAAAAACTGAATAGGATCTGAAAAGGTTTGGAAATATTCACGTACTTTCTAAAAGAACATTCGCAACAGATGCTGATACTGAATTAGGAAGAATAATAATTTCTGAAACGATAATTTGAATCCGGATAAAAACATGAAATTAATTAGATAATAATTGTGTCATGAGTGCTTTTTTAGAAACATTTTTATTCTTATGAAACCATTTCAAGACTTCAGGAGGTAACATCAATCCTTTTCGAAGCATTTTAATTATTCCAAAAATAGTATCAAGTGTTGTAACATTTCGAGTTTTATAGAACTTCTCTAGAAACAGCATATAATCTTCTGAAAGTATTTCATGTCTTTCAAAGACAATACCAAGTATTCTGGAAGCACTCCACGTTTTCTGCATGCAGTATCAAGTTTTCTGGGAGTACTGCAAGCCGCATCAAATTTTCTAGAAGCAATATCAAGTCTTCCAGGAGCATTCCAAATCTTCTAGAAGCATTTCAAATTTTCTGCATACCATACCAATTTTTCGAGAAGCAGTCTTCCAAGAACAGTTGCAAATTTTCTGGAAGCAGTTTAAATCTTCTAGAAGTAGTTCAAGTCTTCTGGAAGCATAAGAATTAAAGAAGATTTAAAGGTTAAGTAAAATATGGATGCAGGATATTTTCATAATGATCAATTTATATCAATTTTAGCTTTTATGCTATCACAGAAAAATGAAGTTTACTTAATTAAATTTTAAAACAATTTGGAATCAAATTACATCACTACTTAGAATGCTAAAAAGGAGAATATAAAATGCCTTATTATGTGTAAGAGTTAATATCTCAAAAGCTAAGAGATATTTTAAAAATCTGTTTGATTCATTGGAAATCTGATAATTTGTTTTGCAAATGCCGATAATTTTATAAGAACTTATGCAAACTGCGATACATTACAATTTTTTTAAATAATATATGTCTAATTATGTTTAAGTTTATATCTCCACAAATAAAAAATATTTTGAAAATTCGTTTGATCGATTAAAAAGCTGATAATTTGTTTTACAAATGCTGATAAATTCCTAAGTATTTATTGATAATGCGATTTATTACCAATTTTTTTGAAATGATAAATACTTTTAATCATTTTGCAAATGTTTAAAAGTTAATAGTTCTAGAACAAAAAAAATAGTTTGAAAATCTGTTTTATTTAATTTTAACACTGATAGTTTGAGTTAGTAATTTGTTATGATTTTTTTTTGAACATAACTGTTTATAAAAAAAGTGAGAAGATGCTTTATTCTGTTTAAAAACTAATATCTCAAATACTAAGATTTTTAAAATTTTTTTTAATTCATTAGAAACGCGTCCATCCCGGGATTTCATTCAAGAAATGATAGGATCGGAACCACTAAAGAGTCTTCGGATTTTAAAATTCTCAAAATTAAGAAAAGAAATAACGATTTCTTTACCACCTGTTTGAAAATACGCTCTTTTTCTTTTTTTTTTATGAATTTAATTTACCTGTTTGAATCTCCTATTTTGTATTCTTTGTTATGATTTTTTTATTTAACATAAATTTATTTTACTTAATTGGATAAGTACATAGACGATGGTTTTTGAAAATATATAGGGGTGCTGAGTGCTGAAAAAAAACTGAATAGGATCTGAAATGGTTTGAAAATATTCACGTACTTTCTAAAAAAACATTCGCAACAGATGCTCACACTGAATTAGGAAGAACACTAATTTCTGAAACGATAATTTGAATCCAGATAAAAACATTAACTTAATTAGATAATAATTATGTATTGAGTGCTTTTTTAGAAACATTTTCATTCTTATGAATCCATTTCAAGACTTCAGGAGGTAATATCAATCCTTTTCGAAGCATTTTAATTATTCCAAAAACAGTATCAAGTGTTGTAACATTTCGAGTTTTATAGAACTTCTCTAGAAACAGCATTAAATCTTCTGAAAGCATTTCATGTCTTTCAGAGACAATACCAAGTATTCTGGAAGCACTTCACGTTTTCTGCATGCAGTATCAAGTTTTCTGGGAGTATTGCAAGCAACATCAAATTTTCTAGAAGCAATACCAAGTCTTCCAGGAGCATTCCAAATCTTCTAGAAGCATTTCAAGTTTTCTGCATACCGTATCAATTTTTCGAGAAGCAGTCTTCCAAGAACAGTTGCAAATTTTCTGGAAGCAGTTTAAATCTTCTTGAAGCAGTTCAAGTCTTCTGGAAACACAAAAATTTAAGAAGATTTAAAGGTTAAGTAAAATATGGATGGAGGATATTTTCATAACGATCAATTTATATCAATTTTAGCTTTTATGCTATCACAGAAAAATGGAATTTACTTAATTAAATTTTAAAACAATTTGGAATCAAATTACATCACTACTTAGAATGTTAAAAAGGAGAATATAAAATGCCTTATTATGTTTAAGAGTTAATATCTCAAAAGCTAAGAGATATTTTAAAAATCTGTTTGATTCATTGGAAATCTGATAATTTTATAAGAACTTATGTAAACTGCGATATATTACAATTTTTTTTAAATAGTATATGTCTAATTATGTTTAAGTTTATATCCCCACAAATAAAAAATATTTTGAAAATTCGTTTGATTGATTGAAAAGCTGATAATTTGTTTTACAACTGCTGATAAATTCCTAAGTATTTCTTGATAATGCGATTTATTAGCATTTTTTTTGAAATGATAAATACTTTTAAACATTTTGCAAATGTTTAAAAGTTAATAATTCTAGAACAAAATAGAAGTTTGAAAATCTGTTTTATTTAATTTTAAAACTGATAGTTTGAGTTAGTAATTTGTTATGATTTTTTTTTGATATAACGGTTTATAAAAAAACTGAGAAGATGCTTTATTCTGTTTAAAACCTAATATCTCAAATACTAAGATTTTTAAAAATTTGTTTAATTCATTAGAAACGCGTCTTGGGATTTTAAACGCGTCTTGGGAAACCACTAAAGAGTCTTGGGATTTTAAAATTCTCGAAATTATGAAAAGAAATAACGATTTCTTTACCACCTATTAGAAAATACGCTCTTTTTCTTTTTTATATAAATTTAATTTACCTGTTTGAATCTCCTATTTTGTATTCTTTGTTATGATTTTCTTATTTAACATAAATTTATTTTATTTAATTGGATAAGTACATAGACGATGGTTTTAGAATATATATAGGGGTGCTGGGTGCTGAAAAAAACTGAATAGGATCTGAAAAGGTTTGGAAATATTCACGTATTTTCTAAAAGAACATTCGCAACAGATGCTGACACTGAATTAGGAAGAATAATAATTTCTGAAACGATAATTTGAATCCAGATAAAAACATTAACTTAATTAGATAATAATTATGTATTGAGTGCTTTTTTAGAAACATTTTCATTCTTATGAAACCATTTCAAGACTTCAGGAGGTAATATCAATCCTTTGCGAAGCATTTTAATTATTCCAAAAACAGTATCAAGTGTTGTAACATTTCGAGTTTTATAGAACTTCTCTAGAAACAGCATTAAATCTTCTGAAAGCATTTCATGTCTTTCAGAGACAATACCAAGCATTCTGGAAGCACTTCACGTGTTCTGCATGCAGTATCAAGTTTTCTGGGAGTATTGCAAGCAACATCAAATTTTCTAGAAGCAATACAAAGTCTTCCAGGAGCATTCCAAATCTTCTAGAAGCATTTCAAGTTTTCTGCATACCGTATCATTTTTTCGAGAAGCAGTCTTCCAAGAACAGTTGCAAATTTTCTGGAAGCAGTTTAGATCTTCTAGAAGCAATTCAAGTCTTCTGGAAGCATAAAAATTTAAGAAGATTTAAAGGTTAAGTAAAATATGGATGGAGTATATTTTCATAATGATCAATTTATATCAATTTTAGCTTTTATGCTATCACAGAAAAATGGAGTTTACTTAATTAAATTTTAAAACAATTTGGAATCAAATTACATCACTACTTAAAATGTTAAAAAGGAGAATATAAAATGCCTTATTATGTTTAAGAGTTAATATCGCAAAAGCTAAGAGATATTTTAAAAATCTGTTTGATTCATTGGAAATCTGATAATTTGTTTTGCAAATGCTGATAATTTTATAAGAACTTATGCAAACTGCGAATAATTACGATTTTTTTAAATAATATATGTCTAATTATGATTAAAAGTTTATATTTCCACAAATAAAAAATATTTTGAAAATTTGTTTGATTGATTGAAAAGCTGATAATTTGTTTTACAAATGCTGATAAATTCCTAAGTATTTATTGATAATGCGATGATATGCGATATCATTTTGCAAATGTTTAAAAGTTAATAGTTCTAGAACAAAAAAAAAATAGTTTGAAAATCTGTTTTATTTAATTTTAACACTGATAGTTTGAGTTAGTAATTTGTTATGATTTTTTTTGAACATAACTGTTTATAAAAAAACTGAGAAGATGCTTTATTCTGTTTAAAAACTAATATCTCAAATACTAAGATTTTTAAAAATTTTTTTAATTCATTAGAAACGCGTCCATCCCGGGATTTCATTCAAGAAATGATAGGATGGGAACCACTAAAGAGTCTTGGGATTTTAAAATTCTTGAAATTAAGAAAAAAATAACGATTTCTTTACCACCTGTTTGAAAATGCGCCCTTTTTCTTTTCTTTTATGAATTTAATTTACCTGTTTGAATCTCCTATTTTGTATTCTTTGTTATGATTTTCTTATTTAACATAAATTTATTTTATTTAATTGGATAAGTACATAGACGATGGTTTTTGAAAATATATAGGGGTGCTGGGTGCTGAAAAAAAACTGAATAGGATCTGAAAAGGTTTGGAAATATTCACGTACTTTCTAAAAGAACATTCGCATCAGATGCTGATACTGAATTAGGAAGAATAATAATTTCTGAAACGATAATTTGAATCCAGATAAAAACATTAACTTAATTAGATAATAATTGTGTCATGAGTGCTTTTTTTGTAACATTTTCATTCTTATGAAACCATTTCAAATCTTCAGGAGGTAATATCAATCCTTTTCGAAGCATTTTAATTATTCCAAAAACAGTATCAAGTGTTGTAACATTTCGAGTTTTATAGAACTTCTCTAGAAACAGCATTAAATCTTCTGAAAGCATTTTATGTCTTTCAGAGACAATTCCAAGTATTCTGGAAGCACTCCACGTTTTCTGCATGCAGTATCAAGTTTTCTGGGAGTATTGCAAGCAGCATCAAATTTCCTAGAAGCAATATCAAGTCTTCCAGGAGCATTCCAAATCTTCTAGAAGCATTTCATGTTTTCTGCATACCATATCAATTTTTCGAGAAGCAGTCTTCCAAGAACAGTTGCAAATTTTCTGGAAGCAGTTTAAATCTTCTAGAAGCAGTTCAAGTCTTCTGGAAGCATAAAAATTTAATAAGATTTAAAGGTTAAGTAAAATATGGATGGAGGATATTTTCATAATGATCAATTTATATCAATTTTAGCTTTTATGCTATCACAGAAAAATGGAGTTTACTTAATTAAATTTTAAAACAATTTTGAATCAAATTACATCACTACTTAGAATGTTAAAAAGGAGAATATAAAATGCCTTATTATGTTTAAGAGTTAATATCTCAAAAGCTAAGAGATATTTTAAAAATCTGTTTGATTCATTGGAAATCTGATAATTTGTTTGACACTAAATTAGGAAGAATAATAATTTCTGAAACGATAATTTCAATCCACATAAAACCGTTAACTTAATTAGATAATATTTGTGTATTGAGTGCTTTTTTAGAAACATTATTAGTCTTAAACATTTCAAGTCTTTTGGAAGCATTTTAATTATTCTAAAGGTAGCATCAAGTGTTTTTGATTTCTAGATTATTTTGGTTCAATGGAACATTATAAATTCTGTTTAAATATAAATCGAAAACTGGCATGTTTCTGCTGTCTGGAGTTATAAGAATTATCAATTGGTAATGACGTTGTCAGCGTTTGTAGCTCTCTTGAAGATATAAAATTTAAGTTTTTAATCAGCAAATGGTTCTTGGTAATGTTTAACTCTACAAAATTAATCCCGTGATCCTTTTCCATTTCGACAGTGAATTCAAAGTCACCAATCATCAACATAGCGGCTATAAAAAATGATATCCTTTATAAAAATCTTATATTTGTCACAAAAAAGGTTATTTTCGAACGTAAAGAAATTTTGATTACAAGAAAATTCAAGTATTTTTTAGAAACTGTCTATTCTTTATTTGTCTAAAGTTCACCTTTACCAACCTCCAGTTAAACTGACTAGTAGTGGTTATACCGATTTTAAGTGTTCCTATTGGTTATGAGCCGGTTCTTAACTATTGGATAAATTTATCAAGAGGTGGTAAAAGTGGCTCTAAGGGGTCGAGGTTCAAGGCAATGATATTATCAGTAATGGGGCAATGAAGGCAATGATTGGTATGTTTGCATACAAATTTTTGATGTCAAAAAAGATCAATTTGCGGCCATTGTCAATTTTTAAAGTGTATAATTTATTTATAAATGTTTTTGAAAGTTGTATATAGAAACTTTTGAATAGTTTTCGCAATTTTATTAGTTAGAGTATTATTATTTCCGGTTATAGGTCTTATGCTTCTGTCCCGCCGATGTAATTTAATCAAACATTTCATAGAAAGAATAAGAGCGTTCATGTCGAAAGAGTTATGATGATTAATACCGGATTTATTTAAAAAAGCCGTATTATCTTTAACTAGTTGTTCAATTTATTATTGTATGGGATTATAGGGTTATTTTTGGTTTCTGTTACAAAGTTAAGAGCGTTTCCGTTTAGTCCGTTTAGATGGGTCCGTAATCTATCTTGTCAAGAATGACAGTACCCTTATCACCAAAGGTAACTATTTTTAAGTTATTTTGTTTTATTTTGTATTTAAGGGCCTTTAGTTTTTCGTAAATATTATTGGTAAATTTCTTTGTGTAAATTCTTTAAGGCTATTATTAATGACTTTAATTAATTTACAGTTATGCCTAAATACTTGATGTATGTTATGATTGTATAGCAGTTGAGTCTCAATCTTTATTGCCAACTCTATTGGTTTAATGATTTTGGGAAATACGAATTTATGTCCTAGTTCAAAAATCTCAATATCATCTGCAGACAAAGCTATCTTGCGCAAATTAGTGTAACGTGAATTTTTTATTATTTTGAACAGTATTGTTTAGATCATTTACTGTTCTTAATTCCATATTATTAGCTTCGTTTGAGTGAATTCAGGTTTTTTGATAAAAATAATTGATCTTATCTTTAACTAGCCTATTTAGTTTCATAAAATTAACTTCCTTACTCCTTAAAGTGTTGAAATAATCTTCGAATTTCTGTATTTGCAAGATTTTATTACTTTTTAATTACATATATCGTCATTCGAGTTTATGCATGTCTCGGAGACAACAAAGGTATCATACATACCATCCAAAATTAGATCCCTAACTGCACCAAAATGTGCTGGCAGAGATCTTATATAACTATATATATAACTATGAGCAATTTTCGTTTTATATTAGATGAGCGACGAGTTTGAGCGCAAGACAGATAAGAATCTCAAACTAGAGTACAAAGCACAATAATACAAGCAGTTATTTCTAGTAAACTCTTGTAATTCAACCAACATCCGTTCTAAAAATTAACCAAATGTCTACTAAATGTTTAATACTAACAGTTTAATGTCTAGTATAATATGAAAAACAACAACAATAATAAAAAAAGAAGGAAAGAAACCTTTCATCAACTATTCCAGCATTCAAATGATCCGCTGTATTTGGGTCCTTCTGTGCTCATTACCAAAAGGATACAGGGGAGTTCAAGAAGATCGGAGACATAATTTATTATAAATTTCATATATATTAATAATATCTTATTATTATAAATAAACCCATTTGGCAATAAATAAACCCTCTGATAGTTTTAACAGTCAAAAAGGTTTGGTTTTCTGGTTATTCTGGTTAATAGTGTATCTTTCGGCCCCAACCCATGAGCGCATTCAACCGCATTCAAGAGCAGCTTCACATCGAGTTTCACATCATTGGATATTCCCATTACAATTGCATTCGAATTTTCATACAACTCTTCCTCTATCCCTAATATTAGAATGTTATACTATCTCCTGTACTACTCGAGAACGGTCGATGCTCGGTCAGTCTCCTTATGAAGCTTTAAATCATCTTTCTCCAAATCAACTGCCTGTCCTGTTTATTTAAGTGCATCCTCAAAGTGGAATGCGAGTTTTTCTAATAAGTTTAGTAGATATATTATATATAGATAGTTTGTGTAGATATATTTTTTTTAATTCCCACCAATTTTCACAACTAATAAATAAAAATATCTTTTTGACTATTAATTTTATCCAATTCGCTTCTGTGGGGCTGTAATAAATCTTCTGAAATTGCGTTTCAAGTCTTCTCAAAGCATTTCATGTTTTTGTTAGTTATCTAGAAGCATTGATAGTCTTCTGGAAGTTGATCAAGTCTTTTCGAAGCATTTCAGATCTTCTGGAAACAATATTAAGGCTTCTAGAATCAGTGTAAAGTCTCAATTTGATTACGTGCTCTAAAATAAAAATTCTTAGCTGTAACTGAATTGGGCAGAAAAAGCATAATTGTGCATTTAAAAAATTAATTAAAAGTGCAACTTCAATCCACATAAAATCATTAACAATTTTGCATTTGTGTTTTTACATTCAGAAAACCTACATATTTGATGCGAATCCGTAGGCACCCATTTTGCACCCATTAAAAGTTTTGTATGGATGCTTGCACATATGGAGAAGCCCTACTCTAACACTTAAATTTTAGAAAAATTTATATTTTTAAATGATTTTTTTATTTTGTAAACGTATTTTAATATCGAAATTATTTGCCAGAATTTGAACTTGGATCCCAAAAAGATTTTTGTTCCCGAGAATTAGACAACCTATTTAGAATGCTAATAATTTGAGTTATGTAGATATGTTAACAATTTTATAATGATTTATAGCAATCTCAATTTAGTGAGATTTTTGACAATTTTGTATAAACATGAATTTATTATTTCTGAATTAGCTAATATAATAAAGAACATACAGAAATGTATGCATTCAAGCCATAACGAAGATATTTTGTGATTTAATTAATTTGTGAAAGCTTGAACATCCGATTAGAAAGTTAGTAAGTATATTTGTTTTAATATTTCTCAATGAAATGCAAGAGAAAGCTTCACAAAATGATTTGATCCATTTAGGGAACTGAGCTTTGTTCAAAATTAGATTTTGTAGTTTGCTAATACGATATCGCATATCACACGACTGTTGATTTCATAACGACCCACTCCCCGTATATGCATTCACACCGACCAAAATAAAATACAGTAGCAGTTTCGAAATTAGCATAACTCGGTTGCATAACAAGGGAACCACCCGCGGTGACATCTCTGCACAAGCACACATCATCTCCATCCCTTTCTCGGGGTTACACCCCGCGTCCCGTACGTCGGTCAGCAACAAAATAGTTAGCATTCTCGACGGGAGTTCGAAACATCCCCTTCACATCAAACCGCAAAACCACCCCAACAAAAAGATACTGTCTCCTTCGTAGTATCGGACAAGATAGTAAGCCAATACATAATGCGAACCCTCGAATTTATTTACGTTGTTGTATTCATACGCGGTTACCGTTATTGTTCGAATGTTGAATAGTTAAGAATAGATCGTTGAGTTATTTATTAAGATTTAATTTGAGAACGTTTTCGTGAGAGAATCATGTTGTGTGGTCTATGATTTAAAATTTGAATAAAACATTTTAAACTTAAATTTAGTTATTTGATAAAAAATGAATCAAGTCTTTTCGAAGCATTTCAGATCTTCTGGAAACAATATTAAGGCTTTTAGAATCAGTGTAAAGTCTCAATTTGATTACGTGCTCTAAAATAAAAATTCTTAGCTGTAACTGAATTGGGCAGAAAAGCTAAATTGTGCATTTAAAAAATTAATTAAAAATGCAACTTCAATCCACATAAAATCATTAACAATTTTGTATGAGTGTTTTTACATTCAGAAAACCTACATATTTGATGCCAATCCGTAGGCACCCATTTTGCACCCATTAAAAGTTTTGTATGGATGCTTGCACTATGATGGATAAGCCCTACTCTAACACTTAAATTTTAGAAAAATGTATATTTTTAAATGATTTTTTTACTTTGTAAACGTATTTTAATATCGGAATTATTTGCCAGAATTTGAAGTTGGACCCCAAAAAGATTTTGGTTTCCGAGAATTAGACAACCTATTTGGAATGCTAATAATTTGAGTTATGTAGATATGTTAAAATTTGAATAAAACATTTTAAACTTAAATTTAGTTATTTGATAAAAAATGAATCAATTCAATAACTAAAGAATACTCAACAAAAAAACCTGACATTTTATTGATTTAACAGTATTTCTTTTATCTCATTCACTTGTACTGACGTTTTTGAATGATTGGTTGCTTTAGATGAATAGGTTCTTTTCGTTGAATGGTTGAAAAATAGAAAAAAAGAGATTGTTGCACAAATTCTCACGCCATCCTACGCATGGGGATCGTTATATCATATACAGGTGTTCCCCTGGATAAACAATAAACGATTCTAGTCCGTATTTGGGGGCGTTCTCTATTGTTGGGATAGTACAGAAGCCATTGATCGAATTGAAGAGGTCGAAAAAGAAAAGTCTGCGAGTTCTTCTTGGAGTTGTGATGCTTTAAAACTTGGAAGTATTCAAAGTGTGGAAGTAAGTTCTGGAGAAGAAATATTGATTAATGAACCGGGAATTTCAAATTCCAACGGCGTCTTTTTCAATTTTCGGTCTTGTCGATTGAATTCCAATCACGGACAGAGCCATTTTCAAGCTGTGCATTACGAAATTGGTTGCATTGGGACGCCGGATCGTCTGCTTTCTATCGATAATCTTTATGAAATTTAAGGACATAGTCTTCCCTTAACCCTTATTGAAAAATAAATTAGAAATTCTCTTTCATCTTGATAATTTTTACATCCAGTGAAAGTGCTAACGGCCGAATCGAATTACAGCATCACCATTATTGCACAATCGGGGCATTCTGCAATAAAATCGTCGAGACTTTGAAAAGATTTAGTTTGAAATCATTATTGGTTCGCTGCGGGAGTCTCGGGTGTCGACAATAATTGCAACGGAGACTTCCGCACTGTCAAAACATCCGTGGACAACACAGCTGGATACCTTTCAAACGCCACACAACCTCCAAAGGTCACAAAAGTTTTCAGTGTGGAAGGTAAACTGCTGTATTCTTTCAATCGGGGACTTGCTCTAACTCACCCGATAAAACTAGAACAGTTGTTGGATTAACGTTTATCGTGAACGTCACGTTTGCTTTAACGAAGACCAGAGGACAATGAGTTTTAGCCGGATCGATGTGATTGAAATGGGCAAACTTTAATGTTTGCTCTAAATTTTCAAAATCAATTGTGTCTATACCATAACACTCTCAATCATTGCATCAAATGAAATAAATTAATAAATAAAAATGAAATAAATTGAAACTAAATATTTATTTCGTTTTAAAGTGGGAAGTAGAAACTTTATTTCCTTCCGTCTTTGTAACAATGACATCTTCTAAAATATTACCGCTAAGTCAACAATCTCGTGTGACTTAAGATATGTCTAAAGCACGGTCACAATACCAAGCAAACACTCGTGACACGTAGCGAAAAGCTCCGCGTGAGAGGCGACAGGCCAATTTGCTCGCCGGCGTTCATCCTCGGCGTTATTTGTGCCGGAGAGCCGTTATTGTACGTACAAATAAGCTTTAAATGACGCCTAAAGCCCTATTTACCTTTTCCAGCATTCATCGTATTGTGCACACTTTGTACGGTGACTTTCGATTTCTTTATCTACCTACGTTTTACCTACTCCAAATTTGGAATTATACCTTTATGCTAGGCTAGACAAGTTAAATCTTTTAATCTCATTTCATACAATTTGAAGCATAAAAATATATTTATTGCAAAAAGTTGTGCAAAATAATAATATTTTTTGTTAGAGGATGCAGTAATTAGTGAGGAGTTAGGTAAAGAGAAATGAGGTAATCCTGTTATCATTTAATCATTGTCGTTAAGATCTTAACAATGGCATCTTAAGCCGTAGAAATAGAAGAGCATGATCATGGTGATACTTACCCTATGTTTAACAATAATTAGGAACAATCATTGCGGTTAACGTATCTGTTAAAGTTGCGGCAACTTGTTGTATTCAATATGTTGAGAATTAAAAAAAGAAAAGAATACATAAATCTTGTATAGCAAAATATTGAAAATTCTTTACGATTCAGCGAACATTTGGTGTGATTTTTTAAAAATGATTTATTTCCAATAAATGAACTGCTTTATTATGTTTTAAAGGTTATATCTCAAAAAATAAAACTTATTTTGAAAATTCTTTCGATTCATTGGAAAGTTAATAATTTGTAGTATAAAGGCTGGTAATGTCATAAGAATTTATTAAAAAGTTTAGATCTTCAGAACTAAAAGATATTTTGAAATGCCGTTTCATTCAATGGTAAGCTAACACTTTATATAATTGAATGAGGAAAGTTTGTGATACACCAATTTGTTTTGATTTTCTGAAAATAATTGTTTGTGTCAAAATATAGGAAGTACCTTAATATGTCTAAGGCCAGGTATATTCATGTACCAGTAAACTATTACGTATGAACTTTAGAGAACAAGAACAAAGAAGCTCTTCCTGTCTATTAGCTAATTCAAGAGCTTGGATGACTTCTCAGCTATTTATAGAGTCGTTTAAAGAGCGTTTCATTAAAAAAGTGGAGCGTTAGCTAAAATCTAAAAATTTTGCATTTCACGTTTTATTGATATTTAATAACGCCCCATCTCATCCAGTAGATGCTCTCAGGTTAGCTCATACATGTATCGAGGTGGTATTTTTTCCCACCAACACAACGTCTTTATTACAACCTTTAGA
Organism: Onthophagus sagittarius; assembly: GCA_036711965.1. Classification (NCBI taxonomy): domain Eukaryota; kingdom Metazoa; phylum Arthropoda; class Insecta; order Coleoptera; family Scarabaeidae; genus Onthophagus; species Onthophagus sagittarius. Next base: position 68,922,935 of record JASERS010000003.1, read on the forward strand.
TTAAGGTGTTATAAAAGCTTTTAAAAGTCACTATATCCGGCACATGTTCAATTGTGGAAGTTATATAATATTGACCATGCGATTACATCTATAAACTTGCTTTAAATGGCCTTAAAGTATCAACCGTAGGTAATGCATGGAAGAAACTATTGAAGAAAGACACTGCGCAGAGTGCAAGCGAAGTTAAGGAGGTAATAGACAGAGCTGTCCTTTCTGCAGGGTTGCCACTGGGAGATGATTTTCAAAACATTGTACCAGCTGATATCGAATCTCTCATCAATAATCAAGAGTTGTCCAATGCAGACTTAGAAGCGCTACAAATAGAAAAAGATAATAGTAATTTCCTATGTAATAAATTAACGTTGAAAGAACTTAATTTATTTATACAAGAAGCAAATAATCTTGCTGAAAAAATAGTAAAATATAAACCATTAACGGAACGAAGCACAAAATCTAGATATTTTCTGAATTCTCTTCTTGCTCCTTACAAAGACCTTCAAAAGGATATGCAACATTATAACATTAATTAAGCATTGCAATCTACTATCCTTTCATTTTTTAAACCATCGTGTTCTAATGCAATTATTATTGATGAGTAGTAATGTTATAATTTTTATTTCTTTTTTTAGTGTATTTTGTTGCTGTTTATTATTATCAAGTTTACTTTTTTTTTAATTTTAAACAATTGTAATTATTTTAATATATGTATTAGTTCCGAATAAAAAGTTAGCGCGGAAACTTCAGTCATGTTACTTTGCAATTTTAAGATGCGGTTTATTTAGTACAAGTACAATTTTATTAATCTTTGAAATTATACCTAATGAAATATTTAATGTTATTGTTATATTCATATTAATAATTTAACTGCCAAGCAAAAATGGTCCTCTATAAATTAAATAAAACTTTGGGCACCGGCGACCATTTGGCGGTTAACGTGTTAAAAAATCATAGAAATAGTTTATCCCTCATAACATCTAGTGCTTCAATATTCGCAGATTCAACATTCTCGGCGTATTTTCAGAAGCTAACCCTCGCGAATGTTGAGGCCTCACTGTAATTTAAATCCGGTATAAGTACTAACTTACTACACTACTACGTACTATAAGTAATTAAACCAAATAAATATGTGTTGCAAATGAGATTTGTCTCAAATGAAAAAGAACAAAAGAAAATATTAAAATTCTAAGTAAAGAAATTGTAGATAAAGAAAATAAACAGGATGGGCCAAATTGGATATATCTAACGGGAAAGTCTTGTTTCTTTAAGGGCTGATTTATTTATCTTTGGTTAAATTTAACTACTGGATATTTTCCATGGTTACTGTAATTTCACTTACCATGATTGGCTATTTACTGGTCATATACCAGTAACTATGGTAAATATCCAATAGTTATATTTAACCAAAGATGAATAAACTGGGCCTTAGACATACAGGGAAAATGATATCACTGCCTGAGGTTCAAGTTTTATATGTAACTTAATGGTGAAAATCGCATATCGATTTATGGAGATTTATTTTATCAGTATTTAGTCTTTAGTTAGTAGTTTGTGGACTTCTTAAATCAAAACTTTGCATTTTGCCCAACAAACAACATTTTTTGTATGCAGTTGTATATCTTATGGAAGCATTTCAAGTCTTCTGGAGGCAATATCAAGGCTTCTAGAAACAGTATCAAATCTTTCAGAGACAGCACCAAACCTCTTGAAAGCAGTTCAAGCTTGCTGGAAACATGATAAGTTTTCTAAAAGTATTTCAAATCTTTTAAAAGCAGTATCTAATCTTCCCGAGGCAATATCAAGTCTTCTGGAAGCAGTACCAAGTCTTCTGGAAACAGTTCAAACCTTCTGGAACCAAAATCAAGTCTTTTGAAAATATTTCAAGGCATCTATAAGCAGTATCATGTCTTGTGGAGCCATATTAAGGTTTCTGAAGGCAACACCAAGTCTGTTGGAAGCAGTATCAATCGTATAAAAGCAGTATCAAGTCTTCTGGAACAAATCAAGTCAAATAGAAGCAGTGTTAAGTCTTCTGGAAGTATTTGTTTGTACTGATAAGCTTTGTATTTTTGTTCACCACGTATCAGCCGTCTATACGCAGCATTGTTTCGGATACAAGATAACCAGATATGATACCATTACCAAGGAAATATTTAGCATCGAAGAAATTGAAGATGAAGTTTAGTAATGTTCTCGAACCAGCAAAGGAGCAAGAGCCATGATTTCTCCCGAGAAATTTTCTTTATCTCCGGATCTATTGAAAATGCCACTATTTTTGATTTGGTCGTTTTTTCCAGGTAAGTTGTAGAGTCTTTTGCTGCCGGTTTCTAAACTGTATCTTTGAGCAAGTCCATGTGGGGTTACCGTTGTCCGCCGGAAATATGATTATGTTGTAGTTCTTTCTAAGATGTTTAAGGGCTTGGATTTCGCTTGGATCCAAATTCGGTTTCGGTTGTTTGGCTGGGCGTAAGGTCTTAGAGATATCCATTTGTTTGTCCATTGGTGTTAAGCTAGATTCGACGTTCGTAGAGATTTCTTCATCTTTTCATGGATGAACATCCTTTCATGGATTCATAGTCCTAGGAATTAGGGTGTAGTTAAATTCTTTGTTTATGGCTCATTCAACATCTGAAAGGTTGCATCCTGAAAAATTATGTACCATTTTTTGGTTATGAAGATGTAGCCTCTAAGATGTTTTTGCAAACACTGTTTTTAAACCTTCAAATTTTGTTTGGCCCTTTTGGCTTTTATTTATTGTTACCTTTCTGAAATTAAATAATATTCTTACAGAAAAACCAAATGCAAACTTGAAAGGATGCAATCCAGAAAGAGGCATCTATTAAATGATATCAGAAATAGTAAAGTATTTAAATGGGGACGGCGAGAGGATGGTTCATATTTGGATTTGGATATTAATGGATAAATTACGGAATATGGGTATAGGAAAAGTTTAATGTTTAACTAATTCTTACTTAGTTAACAGAAAACAATGCGTGAAAAGCAATAATATTAAAATCGAATGTTCAGTCAAAGCCAAATCATTCACTGCAGAAATTTACCTACATATTAAATTTATTTTCATTCAAAATTGATATCCCTAGAGCTAATAAATATTTTGAAACTCCGATTCGTGCGTTAGAAAGCTTAAACTTTATGCAACAATAAGCTGAAGAAAATGATGTTAATGTTTATAAAAGACAATATTTAAAAAACTAACAGTTATTTTGAAAATCTGTTTGGTTGATTGGAAAACTAATGATTTGCACTATAAATGCTGATAGTTTCATAAGAATCGGTTGAAAATGTAAATTATTGCGGGTTTCTGAAAATAATGAAGAATAATTGTGTATTCTAAAAAATGAGTTATTAAGAGTAAAAGTTGATAACGTCAGAATTAAAAGATACTTTAAAAATCTGATTCGTTCTTTAAAGCTTACGACTTGTACAATAAAATGTTGATAAATTAACAACGATTTTGTGAAACTCCGATTTATTGTGATTTTTTAAAAATAATTGTTTATCTCAAAAAATGAGGATGCGCTTTATTATGTTTAAAAGGTAATATCTAAAAAACCAAAAGCTATTTTGAAAATCTGTTTGGTTCTGCTTTACATGTTTCGAAATTTAATATATTTCTTTCTCAGGCATAACAGGAGGAACTAAATTTTCCAAAATGAATTGAAAATAATAAATAATAATAAGTGTTTCTTCAGATCCAGAACCATAAAAAACCGTTTAAAATATGTTAATATAAAATCCAAAAATTAAAATTAAATGTGTATGGGATGTTAGGGTGGATAAGTTTCACTGGACAATGTAAAATAAAAATTCAAAAATTGTATAACATATTACAAAGAATAATAGAGTTAGAGGACGCAAAATGGGGTATACAAGTTTCATCAAAATCTGTTGTTATTATTAAGCCAAATGATATCGTTTAATAAATCCATTATTATTTTTTTGAAGGTGAATAAAGTATTCTTCATATAAATTATGGTGTTTTGATTTTTTTTATGTTTTTTAATAAAGAAACAGCTAAAATTTAAATTGTGTTTAGAATCGCTTAAGTGTTTGTGTACAGCTGAGAGTTCTTTAGTTATAGACACCACGCCAGTCTTTGATATCGAATTTATGTTTGTTATTAAATAGCAGAGATCTAAGATTTCCGCTAGATGAGTAGAGCAAGATGGTGAAATTACACTTCTTGAGCATTTAATTAAATTTTTCATGGATGTGAGAAACGAAAGGCTATAGAATATGGAATATGGAAAAAAATATGGAAAGAATATGGAATATATATTATAGGAAAAGTTTATTATCTATGTCTCGAATTAAAGTTCAACCAAACGAGTTGTGCCACAGGGATCAATCTTAGGTCCATACCTGAAGTAATGAATCAACCTGTAGTATTGTATGCGGACGATGTCTCTGTGATATGATCAGAAAATGCAAATCTTGAAGACAAGATCGTTAAAATTACAGCGTACGTCGAGAAATGGTTTCATGCAACGATACTAGTAAACTTTGCAAACAACATGTTAAGCGAAAAAGAATATCCATTAAAGCTACAATTAAAATTATATTTGGAAGAAAACGCTTACTACAATCTAGATGAGTACTACAAGACGACAAATGAATAAACAACAATCTTTCTCTTGAATATTTTCTTTGACTTGTACTAAGTTGCGATTTTTTATGATTTCTTGAAAATGATTATCAAAAATTGTTCATTCCGAACAATTATAAGTTAATATTACATTTATAACATGATATATCCAGAATTAAAAAAATATTTTTTGAAAATTTGTATCGTGCTTTATTAAGTTTAGATTATTTATTACATTTATTGTGATTTTTTGGAAAATAATTGTTTATTATAAAAAAATGAGAAAGTGCTTTATTATTTTTAAAAGGTAATGTCTCAAAAATTAAAAGTTTTTTTGAGATTCCGTTTGGTTCCTTGGCAAGCTGATAGCAAGATGAAAATGATTTAAAGTATTAAAAAAGAAAAGAATAAAAAAAGAAAAAAGAATTATTAATTTTAAAAGTTGATATCTGCAGAACTAACAAACATTCTGAAACTCCGATTCGTGCGTTAGAAAGCTTACACTTTGTGCAACAACATGTTGATAATTTTATAAGAATTTATCAAAAATTCGATTTATTACGACGAAATGCTTAAAAGAAATTGTGTAGATCAAAACATGAGTTATTATGATTAAAAGTTAATATCTCCTGAACTAAAAGAAATTTGGAAACTCTGTTACATGCTTTAGAAAGCTTACACTTTTTACAATGAAATGCTAATAATTTTATAACGATTTTGTGAAACCCCAATTTATTGTGACTTTTGAATTGTTTATCCCAAAAAATAAGGAAATTTAAAAGGTAATGTCTCGCAAACTAGAAGTTGTTTTGAAAATCTATTTGGTTTTTAGGAAAGCTAATAATTTATCTTACATATGGTGATAATTTCATAAGAATTTGTTAAATATGCGATTTATAATAATTTTTTGAAAATGATTAAAACTAATTGTTTTTCCCATAAAATGAGTTATTAAGATTGAAAGTTGATATCTTTAAAAGTAAAAGATATTTTGATATCTTCCCGTTTTATGCGATAGAGAACTTACACTTTGTGTAACAAAATAAACATAATTTCACAACGCTATTGTGAAGCCCCGATTTATTTGTCATTTTTTGAAATTGTTTATCTCAAAAATTAAGGAGATGTTATTACAAAATAACTAATAGTTATTTTGAAAATCTAATTGTATCATTGGAAAGCTGATAATTTGTATCATAAATGCTGATAATTTTATAAGAATTTATTAAAAATGCGATTTATTACGCTTTTTTGAAAATGATTAAAAATAATTGCGTATCCCAAAATAATGAGTTATTTAAAGTAAGTTAATATATCCGGAACAAAACGAAATTTTGAAAATTCGTTTTGTACGTTAGAAAGCTTGCACTTTGTCCAACAAAATGGTGTTAGTTTTATAATGATATTGTAAATCCCCGATTTATTGTGATTTTTTTAATAATAATTGTTTATCTCAAAAAATGAGGACATGCTTTATTATGCTTAACAGGATTTCTCAAAAACTAAATGTTATTTTGTATTACAACTGCTGATAATTTCATAAGAACTGATTGAAACTGCGATTTATTGCGAATTTTTCTTAATACTCTTAATTTATTATTAAGAGTAAAAGTTGAAATATCTTGAAAATCCGTTTCGTGAGTTAAAAAGTTTAGTATTGTGTAATAAAATCTTGAAAGTTTAATAAAGATTTTGTAAAACCTCTACCGGTTTCGTTTCTTTACAGTTACCTTCAAGAGCTTACGTCACAAAACAAATAAAAAAATTATTTCGTATTATTTCGTATAAACGTTTTAAAAAATTTATAAAAGAAGAAACTTTTTATTAATTCGATATCAATTAACAATAAATTATTAATATCCTTGAGCACTAAATGACGGAGGTATGATAAGAAATAATTGTGTATCCTAAAACATGAGTTATTAAGTTTATATTTTGAAAATCCATTTCTTGTGTAGGACTTACAATTTGAATAACTCTAAACTGATAATAAAATTAAATAACAAAAAAGCATGAACTAATTTCTTACTTTTATTTCATTTGGGTGCTACATGTTTCGAAATCTAATATATTTCTTCCTCAGGCATAACAGGAGGAACTAAATTTTCCAAAATGAGTTGAAAATAATAAATAATAATAAGTGTTTCTTCAGATCCAGAACCATAAAAAACCGTTTAAAATATGTTAGTATAAAATCCAAAAATTAAAATTAAATGTGTATGGGATGTTATGGTGGATAAGTTTCACTGAACAATGTAAAATAAAAATTCAAAAATTGTATATCATATTACAAAGAATAATAGAGTTAGAGGACGCAAAATGGGGTATACAAATTTCATAAAAATCTGTTGTTATTATTAAGCCAAATGATATCGTTTAATAAATCCATTATTATTTCTTTGAAGGTGAATAAAGTATTCTTCATATAAATTAAGCTGTTTTGATTTTTTTAATGTTTTTTAATAAAGAAACAGCTAAAATTTAAATTGTGTTTAGAATCGCTTAAGTGTTTGTGTGCAGCTGAGAGTTCTTTAGTTATAGACACCACTCCAGTCTTTGATATCGAATTTATGTTTGTTATTAAATAGCAGAGATCTAAGATTTCCGCTAGATGAGTAGAGCAAGATGGTGAAATTACACTGCTTAAGCATTTAATTAAATTTTTCATGGATGTGAGAAACGAAAGGCTATGGAATATGGAATATGGAAAAAAATATGGAAAGAATATGGAATATATATTATAGGAAAAGTTTATTATGTATGTCTCGAATTAAAGTTCAACCAAACGAGTTGTGGCACAGGGATCAAGCTTAGGTCCATACCTGTAGTAATGAATCAACCTGTAGTATTGTATGCGGACGATGTCTCTGTGATATGATCAGAAAATGTAAATCTTGAAGACAAGATCGTTAAAATTACAGCGTACGTCGAGAAATGGTTTCATGCAACGATACTAGTAAACTTTGCAAACAACATGTTAAGCGAAAAAGAATATCCATTAAAGCTACAATTAAAATTATATTTGGAAGAAAACGCTTACTACAATCTAGATGAGTACTACAAGACGACAAATGAATAAACAACAATCTTTCTCTTGAATATTTTCTTTGACTTGTACTAAGTTGCGATTTTTTATGATTTCTTGAAAATGATTATCAAAAATTGTTCATTCCGAATTATAAGTTAATATTACATTTATAACATGATATATCCAGAATTAAAAAATATTTTTTGAAAATTTGTATCGTGCTTTATTAAGTTTAGATTATTTATTACATTTATTGTGATTTTTTGGAAAATAATTGTTTATTATAAAAAAATGAGAAAGTGCTTTATTATTTTTAAAAGGTAATGTCTCAAAAATTAAAAGTTTTTTTGAGATTCCGTTTGGTTCCTTGGCAAGCTGATAGCAAGATGAAAATGATTTAAAGTATTAAAAAAGAAAAGAATAAAAAAAGAAAAAAGAATTATTAATTTTAAAAGTTGATATCTGCAGAACTAACAAACATTCTGAAACTCCGATTCGTGCGTTAGAAAGCTTACACTTTATGCAACAACATGTTGATAATTTTATAAGAATTTATCAAAAATTCGATTTATTACGACGAAATGCTTAAAAGAAATTGTGTAGATCAAAACATGAGTTATTCTGATTAAAAGTTAATATCTCCTGAACTAAAAGAAATTTGGAAACTCTGTTACATGCTTTAGAAAGCTTACACTTTTTACAATGAAATGCTAATAATTTTATAACGATTTTGTGAAACCCCAATTTATTGTGACTTTTGAATTGTTTATCCCAAAAAATAAGGAAATTTAAAAGGTAATGTCTCGCAAACTAGGAGTTGTTTTGAAAATCTATTTGGTTTATCGGAAAGCTAATAATTTATCTTACATATGGCGATAATTTCATAAGAATTTATTAAATATGCGATTTATAATAATTTTTTGAAAATGATTAAAACTAATTGTTTTTTCCATAAAATGAGTTATTAAGATTTAAAGTTGATATCTTTAGAAGTAAAAGATATTTCGATATCTTCCCGTTTTATGCGATAGAAAACTTACACTTTGTGTAACAAAATAAACATAATTTCACAACGCTATTGTGAAGCCCCGATTTATTGTCATTTTTTGAAATTGTTTATCTCAAAAATTAAGGAGGTGTTATTACAAAATAACTAATAGTTATTTTGAAAATCTAATTGTATTATTGGAAAACTGATAATTTGTATCTAAATGCTGATAATTTTATTAGAATTTATTAAAATGCGATTTATTACACTTTTTTGAAAATGATTAAAAATAATTGTGTATCCCAAAATAATGAGTTATTTAAAGTAAAAGTTAATATCTCCGGAACAAAAAGACATTTTGAAATTTCGTTTTGTACGTTAGAAAGCTTGCACTTTGTCCAACAAAATGGTGTTAGTTTTATAACGATATTGTAAATCCCCGATTTGTTGTGATTTTTTTGATAATAATTGTTTATCTCAAAAAATGAGGACATGCTTTATTATGCTTAACAGGATTTCTCAAAAACTAAAAGTTATTTTGTATTACGACTGCCGATAATTTCATAAGAACTGATTGAAAATGCGATTTGTTGCGAATTTTTCTTAATACTCTTAATTTATTATTAAGAGTAAATGTTGAAATATTTTGAAAATCCGTTTCGTGAGTTAAAAAGTTTAGTATTGTGTAATAAAATCTTGAAAGTTTAATAAAGATTTTGTAAAACCTCTACCGGTTTCGATTCTTTAAAGTTACCTTCAAGAGCTTACGTCACAAAACAAATAAAAAAATTATTTCGTATAAACGTTTTAAAACATTTATAAAAGAAGAAACTTTTTATTAATTCGATATCAATTAACAATAAATTATTAATATCCTTGAGCACTAAATGACGGAGGTATGATAAAAAATAATTGTGTATCCTAAAACATGAGTTATTAAGTTGATATTTTGAAAATCCATTTCTTGTGTAGGACTTACAATTTGAATAACTCTAAACTAATAATAAAATTAAATAACAAAAAAGCATGAACTAATTTCTTACTTTTATTTCATTTGGGTGCTACATGTTTCGAAATCTAATATATTTCTTCCTCAGGCATAACAGGAGGAACTAAATTTTCCAAAATGATTTGAAAATAATAAATAATAATAAGTGTTTCTTCAGATCCAGAACCATAAAAAACCGTTTAAAATATGTTAATATAAAATCCAAAAATTAAAATTAAATGTGTATGGGATGTTAGGGTGGATAAGTTTCACTGAACAATGTAAAATAAAAATTCAAAAATTGTATATCATATTACAAAGAATAATAGAGTTAGAGGACGCAAAATGGTGTATACAAATTTCATAAAAATCTGTTCTTATTATTAAGCCCAATGATATCGTTTAATAAATCCATTATTATTTTATTGAAGGGAATAAAGTATTCTTCATATAAGTTAAGCTGTTTTGATTTTTTTATGTTTTTTAATAAAGAAACAGCTAAAATTTAAATTGTGTTTAGAATCGCTTAAGTGTTTGTGTGCAGCTGAGAGTTCTTTAGTTATAGACACCACTCCAGTCTTTGATATCGAATTTATGTTTGTTATTAAATAGCAGGGATCTAAGATTTCCGCTAGATGAGTAGAGCAAGATGGTGAAATTACACTTCTTAAGCATTTAATTAAATTTTTCTTAGATGTGAGAAACGAAAAGCTGTGTTATATATGTTACAGGTAAAGTGTGCATTTCAGTTAATGTATACATTAACTAGTCAATGTATACATTTACGTAACGTTTTAGTGAAAGTATTTACTAATCATAGAGTGTATACATTTACGGACGGTATAATTTTTTTAATAGACGGATTTGCAAGTGGTAAGTATAGTAATAAATACATTTTTGACGTAGTATCAAAAAACCGAAAAATAACTGGAAGCTTTGTACTAAGATATGTAATAAAAATTTAAATACGGATTTTTTTAATACAAATATTTATTCCTTAAAACAAAAATACAAAAACAAACAATATAAAGAACAAATCCGTTCATCTATTAATGCAAATACAACTTTTATTTGTTACAGGATGGTAAATTTTGGTGGCACTGCGAATTGCGCAATTTTTTTTTCTTTACACATGTGCATCTATTACCATTATATTTTGTTTTGCAATTGCATTTCACAAATCCCTGTCCACTTCCTACCGATTACTCTGTGACCACTGTTCTAAGAGGTAATTGTTGTGGTGGAATATCATCGATGTTTAGTACCTTCTCTGGGTATACACTAAATTGGAATCTAGTGTAAAGACCTTTTAAAATGGCATTCCTTGTTCCTATTTGAAAATAACCATCATCGGTGTTTTTCTTTATACATCCTAAGATTGAACGAGAATCTCCTCTTCCCCTGTCTACATCAGGTACTTTAATCCGGACAGTCATTTCGTTTTCTGCTACCATATGAGAAGCATGAGATATTGTTTTCATACGTGTAAGTTAAAGTTTTAAATTTTCTTTGGCCTCATTTCTGTTATTATTAATTTCATGTAGACGCACGCAAACGTTACAAATTACAAATTGAATTATCTTCCGACAATAACAAAACCTCACATTTTCTACACTTCTTCTCTTTTAATATATCGTTATTTTCTTCTTTATCAACACACGTTGTTGCTATTTCCTCTACTAGCAAAATTTCTTCTTGCAAAGCTTCTTCTAAGATTTCCAAAGAACTTTCTGGGATCACCTTGTTCTTCTGTATTAGATGCATTAGAAGTCTTTATTAATATGTCCAAGACGTCCTCAGTATTAATTTCTTTAATAACATCTCGTGGTAGTTAAGAAGAAGTAATATAAATATAAAATATTATCTTGTACTAAGTGATATATAAATTTATTTACGTCTTGACCGGTTTCGGTAATTATATTACCATCTTCAGAAGAACATCTACATTAAAGAGGTTTACATATTAAAATAAATAATTTTATATCTACTTTAAAACTTACGTCAATTAACAATTTAAAAAGTTAAAACAATCACTATACATTCTTAAGCGCACACAAACATACATTTCTTAAAATACAACAACACAATGGTATCACGAGGACAAATAAAACTCGTTTTCTAAAGAATATAGAAATGGAAAGTGGTTTTTAAAGATTTTTATAAGGATTTTTTAAATTATTATATAATGGAGGGGTAATATGGTTCATTTGTTCATTTAGTGCTATTTTATCTGGATTTTGTTTTTTAAATTTAGTTATTTCATACATTTCGAGTATTTCTAGTAAATAGCCTTTATTTTTCTTGTGTAATATTTTTGTATTTTTCTCCATATTAAATTCGTGGTTGTTAAAAAGTAAATGTTTTCCAAATGCCGAATTTTCTTTCGTTAAATGTTCTTTGATCCTTGTTTTGAAATTACGTCCGGTCTCTCCGATATATGTAGCTTGACAACTATTGCATTCTATTTGGTATACACCGCTTTCTTGTAAGATATCAAATTTGTCTTTACTATTATCTAGAATATTTTGAATAGTGTGAGTAGTTTTAAACGTTAGATTTATGTTATATTTTTTGAAAAGTTTTTTCAATTTGTGTGATATCGTACCTGGATAACTTATTGTTTTAAATTTATCTAACTTGCTATTATCGATAGTCTTTTCTAAGGATGAGATTTGTTTTGAATTTATTTTATTATGTTTTTTTGTCTATTAACTTTTGCACTGTATTTTCGGGGAAATAATTATCTTTTGCTATTGTTTGTATTATTGATATTTCCTTTTCAAAATTATTTTGGCTTAGTTCTGAATTAAAAGCTCGGTGTATATATGATCTTAATGCTGCTAACTTTTGAGTATAATCGTGGTATGAATCATACGGAATGATTTTGTTGTGCTGTGTCGGTTTCCGGTATATGTCGAATTCAATCTTATTTTCTTTTCTGATTAGAGTAAAATCTAAAAAGTTTAGCTTGTTGTCTTTTTCCATTTCCAACGTAAATTTTATGTTTTTATGGAGGTTATTTACGTATTTATGTAAGTCATTAATCATTTTTATATCATTCGTCTTAGTTACAACTAAAATATCATCAACATAACGTAACCATGTGATAATATTCTCATGATGTGGGTTTATTGAATTTACGATAAGATCTTCCTCTAATTTATTTAAAAATATATCCGAAATAAGTCCGCTAAGCGGCGATCCCATTGGGAGACCATCATTAAATTCATATATTTTATTATCGAATCTACAGAAATTTTGTTCAGTGCAGATATGTAATAATTTGAGAATATTATCGACATCATTTCTATTATCCATTCTACTGTGCAAAAACTCCTTTATTATAGTTAAAGCTTCCTTTATGGGTATATTTGTATATAGGTTTGTGATATCAAATGAAAATATTAATGATTCCTTCTGTATAGCTGATTTTTGGAGTTGTTCTATTACGTTTTGTCTGTTGTTAATACTAAACTTTGGTTTGAATGGAACATGATTTTTAAAAAATTGAACCAAAAACTTTGCTATTCTATATGTGCTAGAGTCAATGCTTGAGATGATCGGTCGTATGGGTATGTTTTCTTTATGTAGTTTTGGTAGAAAATTCGGCATTTGGAAAACATTTACTTTTTAACAACCACGAATTTAATATGGAGAAAAATGCAAAAATATTACACAAGAAAAATAAAGGCTATTTACTAGAAATACTCGAAATGTATGAAATAACTAAATTTAAAAAACAAAATCCGGATAAAATAGCATTAAATGAACAAATAAACCATATTACCCCTCCATTATATAATAATTTAAAAAATCCTTATAAAAATCTTTAAAAACCACTTTCCATTTCTATATTCTTTAGAAAACGAGTTTTATTTGTCCTCGTGATACCATTGTGTTGTTGTATTTTAAGAAATGTATGTTTGTGTGCGCTTAAGAATGTACAGTGATTGTTTTAACTTTTTAAATTGTTAATTAACGTAAGTTTTAAAGTAGATATAAAATTATTTATTTTAATATGTAAACCTCTTTAATGTAGATGTTCTTCTGAAGATGGTAATATAATTACCGAAACCGGTCAAGACGTAAATAAATTTATATATCACTTAGTACAAGATAATATTATATATTTATATAAAATTTATATTTTATTATGGATAAAAACATAACTAAAAAAAAAAAAAAAAAGAAGAAGTAAGTCCAACATTCGCTGGTGCTCCAAACATTGTTTCATATGGACTTCTTTTGATTCCTGCATGAACCGCCCTATTATATAGCGCTTTTTATTGTAGAAAAAAAGAAAGATTTGATTGAAAGGTTTTTATCTTTACTTATCTTTCTTGAAGCATTCAAGCGTTCAATATATTTTCTACATCTCGGTTTCTAATTCAGACCACACTTGTTTTAAATCTTTTATTATATTATTTACAAATTCTCGTCCATTATCAAACTGCAGCATGGATTGGGCACCAAATAATAAGAATATATTAAGTAGTTGATCTGCTGCTTCCAATCCCTGCTTACTTTTAAGTGCTCTAAGTATCACAAATTTCGTCAGATGATCTTGATAGACCAATATAAATTTAGGTTCTCCGTCAGGTTGTGATTGAAAGTCTATTAAGTCTTCTTGGCATCTAGAGTTATAGTGTGAAAATATCATCAGCTTAACCACCAACCCTTTCTTTTCGTTTTTTCGCTTTTTCAAATATAATTCGCATAAATTTAAAAATAGTTGTATTTCTTGAGTTGTAGTATTTTTATACCTTTGTTGTTCCTTCTTGATACGGTCACGTCATAGTCGAGTCTTCGCTTTGTTTTTTATTTAAAACAACTTCTACAACTTTTGTTATATAATACATTTTAAACGTATATTAAACTTTAAATGAGTATCGTTATTAATTGTATACATCAACTAGTAAAAGTTTACATTTCGTATTTTATATACACATTAACTAAGTAAATTAGTTAATGTATGCATTGTCTAGATAGTGTATACATTCACGTAATGAATGCTTTAACTGTAACATATATTTAAAATCAACTCGGTACATGTTGAAAATGTTCTATAAGAAATTTATATTGAACTTATTTTTAAAATCTTTTCCAATTTTATTCTTGTACAGCCCGCTTTGTTGAGAGGCAATTTGATTAATTTATTAAAGAGAAAGACTTGATTGTAAACTTTTATTTGATTCTTCAACCCATAATGCTAGTTCTTTATGGTCAATCAGGAAGCTCAAGATTTACTTCATAGAATTAAAGTACAAATTAATAAAATGCATCAAATTAAAATTTAAAAAATTAATTTATTTGCACATCATAAACATATTATTACACATAAAATATATTACTATTTATCTCTCATTAATTTTTACAAAAATAACACTAATTACAATCCTGTTATTTTATACATTATTTACACATTTAATTTTTGAAATATTTTTTTTAATTTCAATAATACATGCTTGGAACATACGGATAAGGAGACGAACTCGCCAAATTACTCCACGTACTAAATGGTAACATCACAGGCACAGCATAAAGCCCTCTCGGTTGCATATGAGTTTTCATGTGTTTCTTAAGATGATCTTTCCTTCCAAAACTTTTCCCACATTCGTTACAACTAAAGGGCCTCAATCCGCTATGGATTCTTTTATGTCTGGTTAACTCCTCGTTTCTTGTAAACGTTTTTCCACAATCTTTTTCGTCACACTTAAAGGGTCGTTCTCCAGTATGGATTCTAATATGACCTTTCAACTGGCCGTTATTAGAAAAGGCAACCCCGCAATGCGGGCATTTATACTTTTTGGGCCTTTGCTTCTTATTTAACGATTTGCTGTGTTCTTCTTGTTGAAGCACCCTAATGTATTCTTCTTGCAACGATTCAAAAAAAGAGTCAGATTGGAAATTCGGATGGGGAATCGAATGAATTATGTCTGAGTAAAGATACGAGTTTGGAGTATATTCGCTTAAATTTGGGGGGGTTAATTCTTTTGGCTTAATTCTTTCTGCTTTTATGATTTCGGTTTTTGTTTCGGGGTTATCACTTAATTCGATTTCTTCTGAGGTGGTGGTTGAGATCGTTGAGTCTTGATCACTTTTGTTGTCCCATGGTCGAAAAATTTTGGACGTTACGTGAGATTCTAATTCTAACTTCTTCGCGAACTCGAACATTTCGAAAGTCACTCCTTGTAAGATTTTGAAGAAACTAACCCTCAAAGTGTGTACTGATAGATATATAGTATTGCAAAAAGGGGCGGTTCTTTGCCCTAGGAGGGGTGCTACTGTAACAATAAACTGGACCCTATTCGCTTATTGGAATAGGGCAAAGTCGAGGGGTTGACTTTTGCCGAAGGGTGATTTTCACGGGGTTGGGAATGGGGCTGAAATGCAATTTTGCACGGCTGTCTTTTTAATGGTTGAACCGCGATTGTGGTCGGATTTAGTTGTAATGCGATTCTTTTCTGTTAGCAATACCTGAAGTGGTGTAAAAAAGATTTTTGGGAACAATAGCCCTTCATGTGTCAACAACGCGTCATAAACTAACCGATACAGGATTATTTATTAAGCACCAAAGTTAACAAGATCGGTTACGGTTAAATTTTTTTTTCAAACATTTTCATTAAAGAGGAATTTTTAAATAACCTAGTTTAAAATTAAATCTGGATGATGAACTTCGCTGCAAATTTTAGAGTTACGCAAACTTTTCAACGACAAAGAGCGGAAGGAAATATTCGGGCCGAATTTCCCGGAATTAATTGCTCTCGGTCCGGGACATTAAAAATTTGTCTCAATTCAATTTTTATTAAGGAAGTTAATTTTTGCTCGAAAACGAATCCTCTCCAAATATTTGATGTCCCAACGACATATTATGATTGATCCGCGTCCTAAACATCAAACTGAAAAACACCGAGCAAGGGTTGAGGACGTTTTAAAGTTTTTTTCGATCAATCAAAATTTGTCACCAATCTAAACTAAACGATTAACTACAAAAATTTAAACATATTGATTTTGACTTTACATCATTTGATATTCCATTTTAACCGAGTTATCTCGTACATTTCAATTAGCCATTTACGATCAAACTTAATTAAAACAAATTTTCTGTTTAAACATTTTAAACAACATCCAGAATGGATAGGTTAAACAGCTCGATCGAAACGTGTTTAAAAAGTTAGAGGCGAATGAAATGCCAGATAACGAGAATGGTTCGAAATATCCAAAATGAACCCGGCTCGTTCAAATCAAGGTTTTCTCTTTTTTTTTGGAGGGCTGGTGTGCTGCACCAATTTGCTGGAATGGTAGCGGAGGTTAAACAATCATAATGAAATCGCTTTGTCATAAATTGAGTAGTGGTGGGACTTCGGTTTTGTAGCGATAATTTTGACAAACGTTAAATAGTTTGCTACAAAAGGGATATTCATACAGTTGTTTCAACACTTTTTTTTACATTTATACATAGATTTTTGTTAAAGTAAAAGTAGAATTATTACACTAAAAATATTCGAGTTTGGCAGTATTAATTCTTGTATAGATTAATAATTTTTGTTTAAAAAATTGTTTCATTTAATATCTCGCGACTAAATGGCATATTAAAAGTCTGCTTTTTCGTTGGATTTATTATAATTTTTTTAAAAATAGTTTAGTCCAAAAATGAGTGCTATGTTATATTTAAACGGGTAATATCTCAAAAACTAAATGTTATCTTAAAACTCTATATAGTTTTTTTGAAAAGCTGATCATCTGTTTTACAAGTAATGGTCATTTTATAACAATTTAATAAAAATGCGATTTATTACGATATTTTAAAAACGATAAACAATAATTGTGAAAAACTTGATATCTTTAGAACTAAAAGATATTTTGAAAATCCGTTTCGTACATTAGAAAGTTTATATTTTGTACGCCAAAATAATGATAATTTTATAATGATTTTGTAAAACCCGATTGGAGCTATTTCTTTTTGAAAATAATTATTTATCCCAAAAAATGTGCAAATAGTGCTTATTATATATAAAAGGTAATGTCTCAAAAGATAAAAATTATTCTGAAAATTTGGTTAGTTTATAGGAAAGCTGATAATTTCCATTATAAATGCATTACAAATTTCAAAAGATTTTATAAAAATTTCGATTTATTATGATTTTTTGAAAATAATTGATTAAAGATTTGTTTTATCATATTTAAAAAAGCAATGTCTCAAGAACCATAATTTATTTTGAAAATCTGATTAAATCATTGGAACGCCGATAATTTGTATTATATATGCTGATAAATTCATAAGAATTTATTAAAATTATGATTTGTAATTTTTTGAAAATAATTGTTTATCTTCAAACATGAGGGTGTACTTAATTATGTTTAAAAGGTAATGTCTCAAAAACTAACAGTTATTTTGAAAATCTGTTTGGTTCAGTAGAATGCTGATAATTTATATTACAAATGCTGATAGTTGCATTAGATTTTATAGAAACTACGATTTACTACGGTTTTTTTGAAAATAATTGCTTTCCTCCAAAAGGAAGGATGTAATTTATTGTGTTTAAAAGATAATGTCTCAAAAGCTAGCAATTATTCTGAAGATTTGGTTAGTTTATAAGAAAGTTGGTAACTTGTATTACAAATTCTGATAATTTCAATTTTATTATGATTTTTTCAAAATAATTGTTTATCTAAAAAATGAGTTTGTTTTACTATGTTTAAAAGGTAATATCTCAAAAACTGAAAGTTATTTTGAAAATGTGGTTAGTTTATAAGAAAGCTGATAATTTGTATTACAAACGCAAATAATTTCATGAGAATTTATTAAAATTACAATTTGCGATATTTTTTTTTGAAAATAATTGTTTATCTCCAAAAGTGAGGGTATGCTTTATGTTTAAAAGATAATGTCTCAAAAACTAGCAATTATTTTGAATATCTGATTAGTTTATAGGAAAGCTGATAATTTGTATTAGAAATGCTGATAATTTCAAAAGATTTTATAGAAACTTCGATTTATTATGATTTTTTGGAAACAAATGTTCATCTCCAATTATGAGGGTGTGCTTTATTATGTTTAAAAGGTAATGTCTATAAAATTAACAGTTGTTTTGAAAATTTAGTTAGTTCATTGGAAAGCTCATAAATTGTTTTAAAAAAGCTAATAAGTTCAGAAAAAAATATTAAAATTAAGACTTATTATGATTTTTTGAAAATAATTGTTTATTTGTAAAAAAATAGGGGTGTGCTTTACTATGCTTAAAAGGTAACATCTCAAAAACTAAAATTTATTTTGAAAATCTGGTTAGTTTATAGGAAAGTTGATAATCTGTATTACAAATGCAGATAATTTCATGAGAATTTATTAAAATTACAATTTGTGATGATTTTTTTCAAAACAATTGTTTATCTTAAAACATGAGGGTGTGGTTTATTATGTTTAAAAGGCAATTTCTCAAAAACTCACAAATATTTTGAAAATTTGATTAGTCTATAGGAAAGCTGATAATTTGTATTACAAATGCTGATAACTTCAAAAGATTTTATAAAAACTTCGATTTATTATCATTTTTTGGAAATAAATGTTCATCTCCAATTATGAGGGTGTGCTTTATTATGTTTAAAAGGTAATGTCTATAAAACTAACAGTTGTTTTGAAAACTTAGTTTATTAAAAAGCTCGTAATTTGTATTTTTAAAACAAATTACGCTGACATGTTTAGAAAAATTTATTAAAATTAAGATTTATTATGATTCTTTGAAAATAATTGTTTATTTAAAAAATGAGGGTGTGTATTACCATGTTTAAAAGGTAATATCTCAAAAACTGAAAGTTATTTTGAAAATGTGGTTAGTTTATAAGAATGTTGATAATTTATATTAAAAATGCTGATAATTTCAAATGAATTTATAAAAATTTCGATTTATTATGATTTTTTGAAAATAATTGTTTATTTAAAAAAATAAGAGTGTGCTTTACTATGTTTAAAAGGTAATATCTGAAAAACTAAAATTTATTTTGAAAATCTGGTTAGTTTATAGGAAAGCTGATAATTTGTGTTACAAATGCCGATAATTTGAAAAGATTTTATAAAAACTTCGATTTATTATGATTTTTTGAAAACAAATATTCATTTCCAATAATGAGGGTGTGCTTTATTATGTTTAAAAGGCAATGTCTATAAAACTAACTGCTTTTTTGAAAATTTAGATAATTCATTGGAAAGGTCATAATTTATTTAAAAAATGCTGATAAGTTCAGAAAAATTTATTAAAATTAAGATTTATTATGATTTTTTGAAAATAATTGTTTATTTAAAAAAATAAGGGTGTATTTTATTATGTTTAAAAGGTAATATCTCAAAAACTAAAATTTATTTTGAAAATCTGGTTAGTTTATAAGAAAGTTGATACTCTGTATTACAAACGCAGATAATTTCATGAGAATTTATTAAAATTACAATTTGCGATATTTTTTTTGAAAATAATTGTTTATCTCCAAAAGTGAGGGTAGACTTTATTATGTTTAAAAGGTAATGTCTCAAAAACTAGCAATTATTTTGAAAATCTGATTGGTTTATAGGAAAGTTAATAATTTGTATTACAAATGCTGATAATTTCAAAAGATTTTATAAAAACTTCGATTTATTATGATTTTTTGAAAAAAATGGTTCATCTCCAATAATGAGGGTGTGGTTTATTATATTTAAAAGATAATGTCTATAAAACTAACAATTATTTTGAAAATCTGATTAGTTTATAGGAAAGCTGATAATTTGTATTACAAATACTGATAATTTCAACAGATTTTATAAAAACTTCGATTTATTATGATTTTTTGGAAATAAATGTTCATCTCCAATTATGAGGGTGTGCTTTATTATGTTTAAAAGGTAATGCCTATAAAACTAACAGTTGTTTTGAAAATTTAGTTAGTTCATTGGAAAGCTCATAAATTGTTTTAAAAATGCTGATAAGTTCAGAAAAATTTATTAAAATTAAGATTTACTATGATTCTTTGAAAATGATTGTTTATCTAAAAAATGAGGGTGTGCTTTGTTATGTTTAAAAGGTAATATCTCAAAAACTAAATATTATTTTGAAAATGTTGTTAGTTTATAGGAAAGCTGATAATTTGCGTTACAAATGCAGATAGTTTCATAAGAATTTATTAAAATTACAATTTATGATGATTTTTTTTGATCTCAAAACATGTGGGTGAGGTTTATTATATTTAAAAAGTAATTTCTCAAAAACTAACAAATATTTTGTAAATTTGATTTGTTTAAAAGATTTTATAAAAATTTCGATTTATTATGATTTATTGAAAATAATTGTTTATCTTCAAAACTAAGGGTGTGCTTTAATTATGCTTAAAAGGTAATGACTCAAGAATCAACAATTATTTTGAAAACCTGATTACTTCACTGAAAAGCTAATAATATGTATTACAAATGCTCATAATTTCAAAAGAATTTATAAAAATTTCGATTTATTATGATTTTTTTTTAAATAATTGTTTATTTAAAAAATAAGAGTGTGCTTTACTATGTTTAAAAGGTAATATCTGAAAAACTAAAATTTATTAAAATAAATGTTCATCTCCAATAATGAGGGTGTGCTTTATTATATTTAAAAGATAATGTCGATAAAACTAGCAATTATTTTGAAAATCTGATTAGTTTACAGGAAAGCTGATAATTTATATGACAAATGCTGATAATTTTAAAAGATTTTATAAACACTTCGATTTATTATGATTTTTTGAAAATAATTATTTATTTAATAAAATAAGAGTGTATTTTATTATGTTTAAAAGGTAATATCTCAAAAACTGAAAGTTATTTTAAAAATCTGGTTAGTTTATAGGAAAGCTGATAATTTGTATTACAAATGCTGATAATTTCATAAAAATTCTTCAGAAATAAAATTTCAATAATACTTCAAATTATTGATTCTGCCTCAAATTAAGGCAATACCTGCAATAGATAGATAAAGCCTGCTTAGTGTCTTAATATAATTCATTATACAGTAATGCTCAAATTAAACTTAACGTATTTTAAAAAGGACTAAGAATGGAACATTGAATCATAAAATTTTTTTATTCAGAGAAAGGTGAAGCCGGCTTATTATGTTTAAATGCTAATATCCAAAAAACTAAAAAATATTTTAAAAATGCGTTTTACTCATTGAAATGCTAATAATTTATATTAAAAATACTGGTAATTTCATTACAATTGATTATAAATAACACATTATAAATACAAATTTGATAAGATGACTATTTGTGTTTAATAGTTAATATCTCCAGACCACAAATATATTTTGAAAATTCGTTTTGTTCATTGCAAAACTGATAATTTGCCTAAGATGTGTTGATAGTTTCACAACTTTTCTGTGAAGCCCAGATTTATTATTATTTTCAAAAAATAATTAGATATTTCAAAAAAATAAAAACATGTCTTGTTATGTTAAAAAGTTTATATCTAAAAAATTAAAACATATTTTAAAAACGCTTTTGGTTCATTGGACAGCTAATAATCTGTATTAAAAATGCTGGTAATTTCATAAGAATTGATTAAAAATGTGATTTATTACGATTTTTTAAATGTGATACTTTATCCCAAAGTTATTAAAATATCTAATTATGTTGAATAGTTAATATCTCCAGAAGTAAAAGGTACTTTGAAAATCAGTTTGATTCATTGGAAGGTTGCTAATTTGCGTTAGATGTATCGATAGTTTTATAACTTTTTAGTTTAACTCCAATTAATTATGATTTTTTAAATAGAAGTAATGTAATTACTTGATATTTTGTGACTACGCTATATTTTCACTGAACTTATTGCTAATGTTGCAACAACAAAACTTCGTTAGTTTGTTGCTCCTAACCTACTTAATTTTAATAACATTTATCATATTTTTATATACAGTAATCGGTTTATTATCCACGGTTATTGTGGTAGTTGTTATCTCAACTCTAATGGATAAATCTCAAAGTTGTAAACAGGCACAAATTTTTATGTGTTTTGTGCCCCCTCTCAAATGTCTAAGTGCTCCATGAGTTTGGATGTTGTGGCATGGATACATATACAAGCACCCTAATTCTTGTGAGATTTTGCCTGTGAACCCAATGTTTCTGGATGATAATAACCTGTTATTATCATTTGCTAGCAACTTAACTATCAAAGTCCCTTGATACTTTACGTAAGCATCAGAAAATCCATATAGCAAGATATAGATTTTCGCGTTCACTGTATAATGATTGTATACAATATGTACATAAAGTATGGCATCAATTCGATATAAATTCGGGGGATGTTCGTAGAAAAAAAACCTAGTGCTATATCTGATACCTTTTGGCGCGCATTTATTGAGCTAAAATTGAAATGCACAGGCTGTCTTAAAATTGAAATACCTTGCCTAACTTCAATTTCATTCAACATTCCTGCAAATTTTTTACGAACCTGCATTTTTTCTTACATTTATGGATTCTACGTTAAATTCTGAGTATTTTTCAGCTGAGTATTTCGATATTAAAATTTACAAAATATCCCAAAATTGAGAAACAGTACCTAGGTTAACATTTAAAATTTTTTTTTCATCTTTTGTTGGATTTATGGATTCTTCGTTAAATTTTGAGTATTTCGATATTAAGTCTTCAAAAAATGGCTTTGTTTACTTGAACACATTTTAAGTTTGTTAGATTATTGTGTATTAAATGCATGAAATTAATATTAGTGTGGAAACAAATAAATCAATGTACAAAATTCCAATAAAACTATGTCCTAGTATTATAATCATTTATTTTTTATAAGTAAATACAACTTTTTTAAACGTCATTTTTTTTTTCTAAGAACATCCCCGGGCCATCCTTTAACAAATTCCTGTTTGCATCAATTCTCCTAATAATGGGGCCCATCTTTCACTTTTCATTATACATAATTCTCGAATATTTTAGATCCCATTTTGTATGTAGAACCTCTTTCGATTTAGAATTCTACTTTCGTTATAAATAACATTGTCTTCTTTAAAATTATTATTTTTTCTTAAAGCCTCATATTCAGCTTCAGCCATTAAAGATAATTCAATGGTATGTTTCGGTTTTTTAATCAATTCAACCACACCAACCTGGTCATCAAGCCTTTCATGAAGTATTTAATTAAATTCCGTTCCATCGTTCCATCGCTTTGTCGTTTTGTTTGTGCTTTTGTAACCTATTTCATGATTTATTTTAATATGTTGTTGGTGAAGATGACAATATAGGGTTTAGTTATCGGATATGCGATGAGTTGATGAGTATCGACTTATTTTATTTTTCTTCATATTTCTTCATCTTCAGTCTTCTTAAATGAGACTTATTGGCATTCTCTACCGACTTAATATTAATGACAATTATTTAAAATATTTGGATATCTTGTTATGTGTTAAGCTAATATCTAAAAAACTAAAAAGTTTTTTAAAAATCATTAATAAATCAGACAATAAATTCGTACAAATGATAATAACCTCGTAAAATTTCATTAAAATTACGATTTAGTATAATCTTTTTAAAAATAATTTAAGATAAATGTGGCATCATCCTCAGTCGGATATTGGGTTATCCGGCAAATCTATCCGTCCATTATGTACAACTATAAGTTTAATTAATATAATCTGATTATGATGAAATTTTTCGTAATTTATAAAGAAGAGATATGCACTTTTCTCAAAACAAAACCATACTTGAATATTTCAAGTCGTTTTTGAGATAAATTGTTTAGCATTTCATAAAATTAAAAATTTTTTAACTCAAACACAACAATTGAATTCTTAAGATATTTTGATGAAATTTTTGTGATTTATAAAGGAAGGTATGAACTTTTTTCAGAATAAATCCATACTTGAATATCTCACTATATATTTGAGATGTAAAGTTTTGAACTCAACCTAAAATCTGTAACAAATTAAAAATTTCCGCAATCATTTTTGAAAAAATCGTAAAAAAACGAATTCTTAAGATATCTTTCTGAAATTTGTTACAGTTTACAAAGAAAAGTATGTACTTTTTTTGTACACAAAACCATATTTGAATAGATCAATTCACTTTTGAAATATTATGTTTTGAACTTGATATAAAAATAACAATTAGCTTAATAACTATTAAAAAATCGTACAAAATCGATTTTTTAACATAACTTTATGAAATGTTTTGTGATTTATAAAGAAATGTATGTACTTTCCTTAGAACAAAACTATGCATGAATATGTCAATCGGTTTTTGAGATATCAAGTTTTGAATTCAACTTAAATCTGTAACATTTAATAAAACAACACTGTTTTTAATAATTTTTAAAGAATCGTAGAAATTCGAGTTGTTAACATACCTTTATGATTTCTTTGTAATTTATAAGTAAATGCGTGTATTTTTCTCAGAATATAATCATATTTCAATATCTTAACTTATTTTCGAGAAACTCAACCTAAATTTGTAGTATTTCATAAATGTTATAATTTTCTTAATTATTTTTGATAAAATCAAAAAAAAATCGAACTCTTAAGATGTCTAGGTGAAATTTGCTATCCATTGCAAAGAAAGTTATGTGCTTTTATACACACAAAATTATACTTGAATATCTCAATTGGTTTTTGAGGTGTCATGTTTTGAATTCAACTTAAATTTGTAGCAATTAATAAAAATAACAATATCCTTAATAATTTTTGAAAAATCGTATAAAATCGAATTCTTAACACATCTTGATGAATTTTTTTGTGATTTATAAGTAAATGTATGTATTTTTATCAGAACACAACCATGTTCCAATATCTTAACTCATTTTCGAGATTTCAATGTTTAAACTCAACCTAAATTTATAGTGTCATGAAAGTATTAATTATCTTAATTATTTTTGAAAAAATCACAAAAGTCGAATTCTTAAGATGTCTTGGTGAAGTTTTTATCGTTTTCAAAGAAAAGTATGTACTTTTATACACAAAAACTATACTTGAATATCTCAATTGGTTTTTGAGATGTCATGTTTTGAATTCAACTTAAATTTGTAGCATTAAATAAAAATAACAATATCCTTAATAATATTTGAAAAATCGTAGAAAATCGAATTCCTAACACATCTTGATGAATTTTTTTGTGATTTATTAGCAAATGTATGTATTTTTATCAGAACAGAACCATGTTCCAATATCTTAACTCATTTTCGAGATTTCAATGTTTAAACTCAACCTAAATTTATAGTGTCATAAAAGTACCAATTATCTTAATTATTTTTGAAAAAATCACAAAAATCGAATTCTTAAGATGTCTTGGTGAAGTTTTTATCGTTTTCAAAGAAAAGTATGTACTTTTATACACAAAAAACTATCCTTCAATATCTCAATTGGTTTTTGAGATGTCATGTTTTGAATTCAACTTAAATTTGTAGCATTTAATAAAAATAACAATATCCTTAATAATATTTGAAAAATCGTAGAAAATCGAATTCTTAACACATCTTGATGAAATTTTTTGTGATTTATAAATAAATGTATGTATTTTTATCAGAACAGTAACATATTCCAATATCCTAACTCATTTTCGAGATTTCAATGTTTAAACTCAACCTAAACTTATAGTGTCATAAAAGTACCAATTATCTTAATTATTTTTGAAAAAATCACAAAAATTGAATTCTTAAGATGTCTTGGTGAAGTTTTTTATCGCTTTCAAAGAAAAGTATGTACTTTTATACACAAAAAACTATACTTCAATATCTGAATTTATTTTTGAGATGTCATATTTTGAATTCAACTTAAATTTGTAGCATTTAATAAAAATAACAATATCCTTAATAATATTTGAAAAATCGTAGAAAATCGAATTCTTAACACATCTTGATGAAATTTTTTGTGATTTATTAGTAAATGTATGTATTTTTATCAGAACAGAAACATATTCCAATATCTTAACTCATTTTCGAGATGTCAATGTTTAAACTCAACCTAAATTTATAGTGTCATAAAAGTACCAATTATCTTAATTATTTTTGAAAAAATCACAAAAATCGAATTCTTAAGATGTCTCGGTGAAGTTTTTATCGTTTTCAAAGAAAAGTATGTACTTTTATACATAAGAAACTATACTTCAATATCTCAATTGGTTTTTGAGATGTCATATTTTGAATTCAACTTAAATTTGTAGCATTTAATAAAAATAACAATATCCTCAATAATATTTGAAAAATCGTAGAAAATCGAATTCTTAACACATCTTGATGAAATTTTTTGTGATTTATAAGTAAATGTATGTATTTTTATCAGAACAGAACCATATTCCAATATCTTAACTCATTTTCGAGATTTCAATGTTTAAACTCAACCTAAATTTATAGTGTCATAAAAGTACCAATTATCTTAATTATTTTTGAAAAAATCACAAAAATCGAATTCTTAAGATGTCTTGGTGAAGTTTTTATCGTTTTCAAAGAAAAGTATGTACTTCTATACACAAAAAACTATACTTCAATATCTCAATTGGTTTTTGAGATGTCATGTTTTGAATTCAACTTAAATTTGTAGCAATTAATAAAAATAACAATATCCTTAATAATATTTGAAAAATCGTAGAAAATCGAATTCTTAACACATCTTGATGAAATTTTTTGTGATTTATTAGTAAATGTATGTATTTTTATCAGAACAGAAACATATTCCAATATCTTAACTCATTTTCGAGATGTCAATGTTTAAACTCAACCTAAATTTATAGTGTCATAAAAGTACCAATTATCTTAATTATTTTTGAAAAAATCACAAAAATCGAATTCTTAAGATGTCTCGGTGAAGTTTTTATCGTTTTCAAAGAAAAGTATGTACTTTTATACATAAGAAACTATACTTCAATATCTCAATTGGTTTTTGAGATGTCATATTTTGAATTCAACTTAAATTTGTAGCATTTAATAAAAATAACAATATCCTTAATAATATTTGAAAAATCGTAGAAAATCGAATTCTTAACACATCTTGATGAAATTTTTTGTGATTTATAAGTAAATGTATGTATTTTTATCAGAACAGAACCATATTCCAATATCTTAACTCATTTTCGAGATTTCAATGTTTAAACTCAACCTAAATTTATAGTGTCATAAAAGTACCAATTATCTTAATTATTTTTGAAAAAATCACAAAAATCGAATTCTTAAGATGTCTTGGTGAAGTTTTTATCGTTTTCAAAGAAAAGTATGTACTTCTATACACAAAAAACTATACTTCAATATCTCAATTGGTTTTTGAGATGTCATGTTTTGAATTCAACTTAAATTTGTAGCAATTAATAAAAATAACAATATCCTTAATAATATTTGAAAAATCGTAGAAAATCGAATTCTTAACACATCTTGATGAAATTTTTTGTGATTTATTAGTAAATGTATGTATTTTTATCAGAACAGAAACATATTCCAATATCTTAACTCATTTTCGAGATGTCAATGTTTAAACTCAACCTAAATTTATAGTGTCATAAAAGTACCAATTATCTTAATTATTTTTGAAAAAATCACAAAAATCGAATTCTTAAGATGTCTCGGTGAAGTTTTTATCGTTTTCAAAGAAAAGTATGTACTTTTATACATAAGAAACTATACTTCAATATCTCAATTGGTTTTTGAGATGTCATATTTTGAATTCAACTTAAATTTGTAGCATTTAATAAAAATAACAATATCCTTAATAATATTTGAAAAATCGTAGAAAATCGAATTCTTAACACATCTTGATGAAATTTTTTGTGATTTATAAGTAAATGTATGTATTTTTATCAGAACAGAACCATATTCCAATATCTTAACTCATTTTCGAGATTTCAATGTTTAAACTCAACCTAAATTTATAGTGTCATAAAAGTACCAATTATCTTAATTATTTTTGAAAAAATCACAAAAATCGAATTCTTAAGATGTCTTGGTGAAGTTTTTATCGTTTTCAAAGAAAAGTATGTACTTCTATACACAAAAAACTATACTTCAATATCTCAAGTGGTTTTTGAGATGTCATGTTTTGAATTCAACTTAAATTTGTAGCATTTAATAAAAATAACAATATCCTTAATAATATTTGAAAAATCGTAGAAAATCGAATTCTTAACACACCTTGATTAATTTTTTTGTGATTTATAAGTAAATGTATGTATTTTTATCAGAACAGAACCATGTTCCAATATCTTAACTCATTTTCGAGATTTCAATGTTTAAACTCAACCTAAATTTATAGTGTCATAAAAGTACCAATTATCTTAATTATTTTTGAAAAAATCACAAAAATCGAATTCTTAAGATGTCTTGGTGAAGTTTTTATCGTTTTCAAAGAAAAGTATGTACTTCTATACACAAAAAACTATACTTCAATATCTCAATTGGTTTTTGAGATGTCATGTTTTGAATTCAACTTAAATTTGTAGCATTTAATAAAAATAACAATATCCTTAATAATATTTGAAAAATCGTAGAAAATCGAATTCTTAACACACCTTGATTAATTTTTTTGTGATTTATAAGTAAATGTATGTATTTTTATCAGAACAGAACCATGTTCCAATATCTTAACTCATTTTCGAGATTTCAATGTTTAAACTCAACCTAAATTTATAGTGTCATAAAAGTACCAATTATCTTAATTATTCTTGAAAAAATCACAAAAATTGAATTCCTAAGATGTCTTGGTGAAGTTTTTTATCGCTTTCAAAGAAAAGTATGTACTTTTATACACAAAAAACTATACTTCAATATCTCAATTGGTTTTTGAGATGTCATGTTTTGAATTCAACTTAAATTTGTAGCATTCAATAAAAATAACAATATCCTTAATAATATTTGAAAAATCGTAGAAAATCGAATTCTTAACACATCTTGATGAAATTTTTTGTGATTTATAAATAAATGTATGTATTTTTATCAGAACAGAAACATATTCCAATGTCTTAACTCATTTTCGAGATTTCAATGTTTAAACTCAACCTAAATTTATAGTGTCATAAAAGTACCAATTATCTTAATAATTTTTGAAAAAATCACAAAAATCGAATTCTTAAGATGTCTTGGTGAAGTTTTTATCGTTTTCAAAGAAAAGTATGTACTTCTATACACAAAAAACTATACTTCAATATCTCAATTGGTTTTTGAGATGTCATGTTTTGAATTCAACTTAAATTTGTAGCATTTAATAAAAATAACAATATCCTTAATAATATTTGAAAAATCGTAGAAAATCGAATTCTTAACACACCTTGATTAATTTTTTTGTGATTTATAAGTAAATGTATGTATTTTTATCAGAACAGAACCATGTTCCAATATCTTAACTCATTTTCGAGATTTCAATGTTTAAACTCAACCTAAATTTATAGTGTCATAAAAGTACCAATTATCTTAATAATTTTTGAAAAAATCACAAAAATCGAATTCTTAAGATGTCTTGGTGAAGTTTTTATCGTTTTCAAAGAAAAGTATGTACTTTTATACACAAAGAACTATACTTCAATATCTCAATTGGTTTTTGAGATGTTATGTTTTGAATTCAATTTAAATTTGTAGCATTTAATAAAAATAACAATATCCTTAATAATATTTGAAAAATCGTAGAAAATCGAATTCTTAACACATCTTGATGAAATTTTTTGTGATTTATAAGTAAATGTATGTATTTTTATCAGAACAGAAACATATTCCAATATCTTAACTCATTTTCGAGATGTCAATGTTTAAACACCCTAAATTTAGAGTGTCATAAAAGTACCAATTATCTTAATTATTTTTGAAAAAATCACAAAAATCGAATTCTTAAGATGTCTTGGTGAAGTTTTTATCGCTTTCAAAGAAAAGTATGTACTTTTATACACAAAAAACTATACTTCAATATCTCAATTGGTTTTTGAGATGTCATGTTTTGAATTCAACTTAAATTTGTAGCATTTAATAAAAATAACAATATCCTTAATAATATTTGAAAAATCGTAGAAAATCGAATTCTTAACACATCTTGATGAAATTTTTTGTGATTTATAAATAAATGTATGTATTTTTATCAGAACAGAAACATATTCCAATGTCTTAACTCATTTTCGAGATTTCAATGTTTAAACTCAACCTAAATTTATAGTGTCATAAAAGTACCAATTATCTTAATTATTTTTGAAAAAATCACAAGAATCGAATTCTTAAGATGTCTTGGTGAAGTTTTTTATCGCTTTCAAAGAAAAGTATGTACTTTTATACACAAAAAACTATACTTCAATATCTCAATTGGTTTTTGAGATGTCATGTTTTGAATTCAACTTAAATTTGTAGCATTTAATAAAAATAACAATATCCTTAATAATATTTGAAAAATCGTAGAAAATCGAATTCTTAACACATCTTGATGAATTTTTTTGTAATTTATAAGTAAATGTATGTATTTTTATCAGAACAGAAACATATTCCAATATCTTAACTCATTTTCGAGATTTCAATGTTTAAACTCAGCCTAAATTTATAGTGTCATGAAAGTATTAATTTTCTTAATTATTTTTGAAAAAATCACAAAAATCGAATTCTTAAGATGTCTTGGTGAAGTTTTTTATCGCTTTCAAAGAAAAGTATGTACTTTTATATACAAAAAACTATACTTGAATATCTCAATTGGTTTTTGAGATGTCATGTTTTGAATTCAACTTAAATTTGTAGCATTTAATAAAAATAACAATATCCTTAATAATATTTGAAAAATCGTAGAAAATCGAATTCTTTATACATCTTGCCGAAATTTTTTGTGATTTATAAGTAAATGTACGTATTTTTATCAGAACAGAAGCATGTTCCAATATCTTAACTCATTTTCGAGATTTCAATGTTTAAACTCAACCTAAATTTATAGTATCATAAAAGTATCAATTATCTTAATTATTTTTGAAAAAATCACAAAAATCGAATTCTTAAGATGTCTTGGTGAAGTTTTTATCGTTTTCAAAGAAAAGTATGTACTTTTATACACAAAAACTATACTTCAATATCTCAATTGGTTTTTGAGATGTCATGTTTTGAATTCAACTTAAATTTGTAGCATTTAATAAAAATAACAATATCCTTAATAATATTTGAAAAATCGTAGAAAATCGAATTCTTAACACATCTTGATGAATTTTTTTGTAATTTATAAGTAAATGTATGTATTTTTATCAGAACAGAAACATATTCCAATATCTTAACTCATTTTCGAGATTTCAATGTTTAAACTCAGCCTAAATTTATAGTGTCATGAAAGTATTAATTTTCTTAATTATTTTTGAAAAAATCACAAAAATCGAATTCTTAAGATGTCTTGGTGAAGTTTTTTATCGCTTTCAAAGAAAAGTATGTACTTTTATACACAAAAAACTATACTACAATATCTCAATTGGTTTTTGAGATGTCATGTTTTGAATTCAACTTAAATTTGTAGCATTTAATAAAAATAACAATATCCTTAATAATTTTTGAAAAATCGTGGAAAATCGAATTCTTAACACATCTTGATGAAATTTTTTTGTGATTTATCAGTGAATGTATGTATTTTTATCAGAACAGAACCATATTCCAATATCTTAACTCATTTTCGAGATTTTAATGTTTAAACTCAACCTAAATTTATAGTGTCATGAAAGTATTAATTATCTTAATTATTTTTGAAAAAATCACAAAAATCGAATTCTTAAGATGTCTTGGTGAAGTTTTTATCGTTTTCAAAGAAAAGTATGTACTTTTATACACAAAAAACTATACTTCAATATCTCAATTGGTTTTTGAGATGTCATGTTTTGAATTCAACTTAAATTTGTAGCATTTAATAAAAATAACAATATCCTTAATAATATTTGAAAAATCGTAGAAAATCGAATTCTTAACACATCTTGATGAAATTTTTTGTGATTTATAAGTAAATGTATGTATTTTTATCAGAACAGAACCATGTTCCAATATCTTAACGCATTTTCGAGATTTCAATGTTTAAACTCAACCTAAATTTGTAGTGTCATAAAAGTACCAATTATCTTCATTATTTTTGAAAAAATCACAAAAATCGAATTCTTAAGATGTCTTGGTGAAGTTTTTATCGTTTTCAAAGAAAAGTATGTACTTTTATATACAAAAAACTATACTTCAATATCTCAATTGGTTTTTGAGATGTCATATTTTGAATTCAACTTAAATTTTCTTAATCATTTTTGATAAAATCAAAAAAAAATCGAACTCTTAAGATGTCTAGGTGAAATTTGCTATCTATTGCAAAGAAAGTTATGTGCTTTTATACACACAAAACTATAGTTGAATATCTGAATTGGGTTTTGATATGTCATGTTTTGAATTCAACTTAAATTTGTAGCATTTAATAAAAATAACAATATCCTTAATAGTTTTTGAAAAATCGTAGAAAATCGAATTCTTAACACATTTTAATGAAATTTTTTGTGATTTATAAGTAAATGTATTTATTTTTATCAGAACAAAACCATATTCCAATATCTTAACTCATTTTCGAGATTGCAATGTTTAAACTCAACCTAAATTTAGAGTGTCATAAAAGTACCAATTATCTTAATTATTTTTGAAAAAATCACAAAAATCGAATTCTTAAGATGTCTTGGTGAAGTTTTTTATCGCTTTCAAAGAAAAGTATGTACTTTTATACACAAAAAGCTATACTTCAATATCTCAATTGGTTTTTGAGATGTCATGTTTTGAATTCAACTTAAATTTGTAGCATTTAATAAAAATAACAATATCCTTAATAATATTTGAAAAATCGTAGAAAATCGAATTCTTAACACATCTTGATGAAATTTTTTGTGATTTATAAATAAATGTATGTATTTTTATCAGAACAGAACCATATTCCAATATCTTAACTCATTTTCGAGATTTCAATGTTTAAACTCAACCTAAATTTAGAGTGTCATAAAAGTACCAATTATCTTAATTATTTTTGAAAAAATCACAAAAATCGAATTCTTAAGATGTCTTGGTGAAGTTTTTATCGTTTTCAAAGAAAAGTATGTACTTTTATACACAAAGAACTATACTTCAATATCTCAATTGGTTTTTGAGATGTTATGTTTTGAATTCAATTTAAATTTGTAGCATTTAATAAAAATAACAATATCCTTAATAATATTTGAAAAATCGTAGAAAATCGAATTCTTAACACATCTTGATGAAATTTTTTGTGATTTATAAGTAAATGTATGTATTTTTATCAGAACAGAAACATATTCCAATATCTTAACTCATTTTCGAGATGTCAATGTTTAAACTCACCCTAAATTTAGAGTGTCATAAAAGTACCAATTATCTTAATTATTTTTGAAAAAATCACAAAAATCGAATTCTTAAGATGTCTTGGTGAAGTTTTTATCGCTTTCAAAGAAAAGTATGTACTTTCATACACAAAAAACTATACTTCAATATCTCAATTGGTTTTTGAGATGTCATGTTTTGAATTCAACTTAAATTTGTAGCATTTAATAAAAATAACAATATCCTTAATAATATTTGAAAAATCGTAGAAAATCGAATTCTTAACACACCTTGATTAATTTTTTTGTGATTTATAAGTAAATGTATGTATTTTTATCAGAACAGAACCATGTTCCAATATCTTAACTCATTTTCGAGATTTCAATGTTTAAACTCAACCTAAATTTATAGTGTCATAAAAGTACCAATTATCTTAATTATTTTTGAAAAAATCACAAAAATCGAATTCTTAAGATGTCTTGGTGAAGTTTTTATCGTTTTCAAAGAAAAGTATGTACTTCTATACACAAAAAACTATACTTCAATATCTCAATTGGTTTTTGAGATGTCATGTTTTGAATTCAACTTAAATTTGTAGCATTTAATAAAAATAACAATATCCTTAATAATATTTGAAAAATCGTAGAAAATCGAATTCTTAACACACCTTGATTAATTTTTTTGTGATTTATAAGTAAATGTATGTATTTTTATCAGAACAGAACCATGTTCCAATATCTTAACTCATTTTCGAGATTTCAATGTTTAAACTCAACCTAAATTTATAGTGTCATAAAAGTACCAATTATCTTAATTATTCTTGAAAAAATCACAAAAATTGAATTCCTAAGATGTCTTGGTGAAGTTTTTTATCGCTTTCAAAGAAAAGTATGTACTTTTATACACAAAAAACTATACTTCAATATCTCAATTGGTTTTTGAGATGTCATGTTTTGAATTCAACTTAAATTTGTAGCATTCAATAAAAATAACAATATCCTTAATAATATTTGAAAAATCGTAGAAAATCGAATTCTTAACACATCTTGATGAAATTTTTTGTGATTTATAAATAAATGTATGTATTTTTATCAGAACAGAAACATATTCCAATGTCTTAACTCATTTTCGAGATTTCAATGTTTAAACTCAACCTAAATTTATAGTGTCATAAAAGTACCAATTATCTTAATAATTTTTGAAAAAATCACAAAAATCGAATTCTTAAGATGTCTTGGTGAAGTTTTTATCGTTTTCAAAGAAAAGTATGTACTTCTATACACAAAAAACTATACTTCAATATCTCAATTGGTTTTTGAGATGTCATGTTTTGAATTCAACTTAAATTTGTAGCATTTAATAAAAATAACAATATCCTTAATAATATTTGAAAAATCGTAGAAAATCGAATTCTTAACACACCTTGATTAATTTTTTTGTGATTTATAAGTAAATGTATGTATTTTTATCAGAACAGAACCATGTTCCAATATCTTAACTCATTTTCGAGATTTCAATGTTTAAACTCAACCTAAATTTATAGTGTCATAAAAGTACCAATTATCTTAATTATTCTTGAAAAAATCACAAAAATTGAATTCCTAAGATGTCTTGGTGAAGTTTTTTATCGCTTTCAAAGAAAAGTATGTACTTTTATACACAAAAAACTATACTTCAATATCTCAATTGGTTTTTGAGATGTCATGTTTTGAATTCAACTTAAATTTGTAGCATTCAATAAAAATAACAATATCCTTAATAATATTTGAAAAATCGTAGAAAATCGAATTCTTAACACATCTTGATGAAATTTTTTGTGATTTATAAATAAATGTATGTATTTTTATCAGAACAGAAACATATTCCAATGTCTTAACTCATTTTCGAGATTTCAATGTTTAAACTCAACCTAAATTTATAGTGTCATAAAAGTACCAATTATCTTAATAATTTTTGAAAAAATCACAAAAATCGAATTCTTAAGATGTCTTGGTGAAGTTTTTATCGTTTTCAAAGAAAAGTATGTACTTCTATACACAAAAAACTATACTTCAATATCTCAATTGGTTTTTGAGATGTCATGTTTTGAATTCAACTTAAATTTGTAGCATTTAATAAAAATAACAATATCCTTAATAATATTTGAAAAATCGTAGAAAATCGAATTCTTAACACACCTTGATTAATTTTTTTGTGATTTATAAGTAAATGTATGTATTTTTATCAGAACAGAACCATGTTCCAATATCTTAACTCATTTTCGAGATTTCAATGTTTAAACTCAACCTAAATTTATAGTGTCATAAAAGTACCAATTATCTTAATAATTTTTGAAAAAATCACAAAAATCGAATTCTTAAGATGTCTTGGTGAAGTTTTTATCGTTTTCAAAGAAAAGTATGTACTTTTATACACAAAGAACTATACTTCAATATCTCAATTGGTTTTTGAGATGTTATGTTTTGAATTCAATTTAAATTTGTAGCATTTAATAAAAATAACAATATCCTTAATAATATTTGAAAAATCGTAGAAAATCGAATTCTTAACACATCTTGATGAAATTTTTTGTGATTTATAAGTAAATGTATGTATTTTTATCAGAACAGAAACATATTCCAATATCTTAACTCATTTTCGAGATGTCAATGTTTAAACACCCTAAATTTAGAGTGTCATAAAAGTACCAATTATCTTAATTATTTTTGAAAAAATCACAAAAATCGAATTCTTAAGATGTCTTGGTGAAGTTTTTATCGCTTTCAAAGAAAAGTATGTACTTTTATACACAAAAAACTATACTTCAATATCTCAATTGGTTTTTGAGATGTCATGTTTTGAATTCAACTTAAATTTGTAGCATTTAATAAAAATAACAATATCCTTAATAATATTTGAAAAATCGTAGAAAATCGAATTCTTAACACATCTTGATGAAATTTTTTGTGATTTATAAATAAATGTATGTATTTTTATCAGAACAGAAACATATTCCAATGTCTTAACTCATTTTCGAGATTTCAATGTTTAAACTCAACCTAAATTTATAGTGTCATAAAAGTACCAATTATCTTAATTATTTTTGAAAAAATCACAAGAATCGAATTCTTAAGATGTCTTGGTGAAGTTTTTTATCGCTTTCAAAGAAAAGTATGTACTTTTATACACAAAAAACTATACTTCAATATCTCAATTGGTTTTTGAGATGTCATGTTTTGAATTCAACTTAAATTTGTAGCATTTAATAAAAATAACAATATCCTTAATAATATTTGAAAAATCGTAGAAAATCGAATTCTTAACACATCTTGATGAATTTTTTTGTAATTTATAAGTAAATGTATGTATTTTTATCAGAACAGAAACATATTCCAATATCTTAACTCATTTTCGAGATTTCAATGTTTAAACTCAGCCTAAATTTATAGTGTCATGAAAGTATTAATTTTCTTAATTATTTTTGAAAAAATCACAAAAATCGAATTCTTAAGATGTCTTGGTGAAGTTTTTTATCGCTTTCAAAGAAAAGTATGTACTTTTATATACAAAAAACTATACTTGAATATCTCAATTGGTTTTTGAGATGTCATGTTTTGAATTCAACTTAAATTTGTAGCATTTAATAAAAATAACAATATCCTTAATAATATTTGAAAAATCGTAGAAAATCGAATTCTTTATACATCTTGCCGAAATTTTTTGTGATTTATAAGTAAATGTACGTATTTTTATCAGAACAGAAGCATGTTCCAATATCTTAACTCATTTTCGAGATTTCAATGTTTAAACTCAACCTAAATTTATAGTATCATAAAAGTATCAATTATCTTAATTATTTTTGAAAAAATCACAAAAATCGAATTCTTAAGATGTCTTGGTGAAGTTTTTATCGTTTTCAAAGAAAAGTATGTACTTTTATACACAAAAACTATACTTCAATATCTCAATTGGTTTTTGAGATGTCATGTTTTGAATTCAACTTAAATTTGTAGCATTTAATAAAAATAACAATATCCTTAATAATATTTGAAAAATCGTAGAAAATCGAATTCTTAACACATCTTGATGAATTTTTTTGTAATTTATAAGTAAATGTATGTATTTTTATCAGAACAGAAACATATTCCAATATCTTAACTCATTTTCGAGATTTCAATGTTTAAACTCAGCCTAAATTTATAGTGTCATGAAAGTATTAATTTTCTTAATTATTTTTGAAAAAATCACAAAAATCGAATTCTTAAGATGTCTTGGTGAAGTTTTTTATCGCTTTCAAAGAAAAGTATGTACTTTTATACACAAAAAACTATACTACAATATCTCAATTGGTTTTTGAGATGTCATGTTTTGAATTCAACTTAAATTTGTAGCATTTAATAAAAATAACAATATCCTTAATAATTTTTGAAAAATCGTGGAAAATCGAATTCTTAACACATCTTGATGAAATTTTTTTGTGATTTATCAGTGAATGTATGTATTTTTATCAGAACAGAACCATATTCCAATATCTTAACTCATTTTCGAGATTTTAATGTTTAAACTCAACCTAAATTTATAGTGTCATGAAAGTATTAATTATCTTAATTATTTTTGAAAAAATCACAAAAATCGAATTCTTAAGATGTCTTGGTGAAGTTTTTATCGTTTTCAAAGAAAAGTATGTACTTTTATACACAAAAAACTATACTTCAATATCTCAATTGGTTTTTGAGATGTCATGTTTTGAATTCAACTTAAATTTGTAGCATTTAATAAAAATAACAATATCCTTAATAATATTTGAAAAATCGTAGAAAATCGAATTCTTAACACATCTTGATGAAATTTTTTGTGATTTATAAGTAAATGTATGTATTTTTATCAGAACAGAACCATGTTCCAATATCTTAACGCATTTTCGAGATTTCAATGTTTAAACTCAACCTAAATTTGTAGTGTCATAAAAGTACCAATTATCTTCATTATTTTTGAAAAAATCACAAAAATCGAATTCTTAAGATGTCTTGGTGAAGTTTTTATCGTTTTCAAAGAAAAGTATGTACTTTTATATACAAAAAACTATACTTCAATATCTCAATTGGTTTTTGAGATGTCATATTTTGAATTCAACTTAAATTTTCTTAATCATTTTTGATAAAATCAAAAAAAAATCGAACTCTTAAGATGTCTAGGTGAAATTTGCTATCTATTGCAAAGAAAGTTATGTGCTTTTATACACACAAAACTATAGTTGAATATCTGAATTGGGTTTTGATATGTCATGTTTTGAATTCAACTTAAATTTGTAGCATTTAATAAAAATAACAATATCCTTAATAGTTTTTGAAAAATCGTAGAAAATCGAATTCTTAACACATTTTAATGAAATTTTTTGTGATTTATAAGTAAATGTATTTATTTTTATCAGAACAAAACCATATTCCAATATCTTAACTCATTTTCGAGATTGCAATGTTTAAACTCAACCTAAATTTAGAGTGTCATAAAAGTACCAATTATCTTAATTATTTTTGAAAAAATCACAAAAATCGAATTCTTAAGATGTCTTGGTGAAGTTTTTTATCGCTTTCAAAGAAAAGTATGTACTTTTATACACAAAAAGCTATACTTCAATATCTCAATTGGTTTTTGAGATGTCATGTTTTGAATTCAACTTAAATTTGTAGCATTTAATAAAAATAACAATATCCTTAATAATATTTGAAAAATCGTAGAAAATCGAATTCTTAACACATCTTGATGAAATTTTTTGTGATTTATAAATAAATGTATGTATTTTTATCAGAACAGAACCATATTCCAATATCTTAACTCATTTTCGAGATTTCAATGTTTAAACTCAACCTAAATTTAGAGTGTCATAAAAGTACCAATTATCTTAATTATTTTTGAAAAAATCACAAAAATCGAATTCTTAAGATGTCTTGGTGAAGTTTTTATCGTTTTCAAAGAAAAGTATGTACTTTTATACACAAAGAACTATACTTCAATATCTCAATTGGTTTTTGAGATGTTATGTTTTGAATTCAATTTAAATTTGTAGCATTTAATAAAAATAACAATATCCTTAATAATATTTGAAAAATCGTAGAAAATCGAATTCTTAACACATCTTGATGAAATTTTTTGTGATTTATAAGTAAATGTATGTATTTTTATCAGAACAGAAACATATTCCAATATCTTAACTCATTTTCGAGATGTCAATGTTTAAACTCACCCTAAATTTAGAGTGTCATAAAAGTACCAATTATCTTAATTATTTTTGAAAAAATCACAAAAATCGAATTCTTAAGATGTCTTGGTGAAGTTTTTATCGCTTTCAAAGAAAAGTATGTACTTTCATACACAAAAAACTATACTTCAATATCTCAATTGGTTTTTGAGATGTCATGTTTTGAATTCAACTTAAATTTGTAGCATTTAATAAAAATAACAATATCCTTAATAATATTTGAAAAATCGTAGAAAATCGAATTCTTAACACATCTTGATGAAATTTTTTGTGATTTATAAATAAATGTATGTATTTTTATCAGAACAGAAACATATTCCAATATCTTAACTCATTTTCGAGATTTCAATGTTTAAACTCAACCTAAATTTATAGTGTCATAAAAGTACCAATTATCTTAATTATTTTTGAAAAAATCACAAAAATCGAATTCCTAAGATGTCTTGGTGAAGTTTTTTATCGCTTTCAAAGAAAAGTATGTACTTTTATACACAAAAAAACTATACTTCAATATCTCAATTGGTTTTTGAGATGTCATGTTTTGAATTCAACTTAAATTTGTAGCATTTAATAAAAATAACAATATCCTTAATAATATTTGAAAAATCGTAGAAAATCGAATTCTTAACACATCTTGATGAATTTTTTTGTAATTTATAAGTAAATGTATGTATTTTTATCAGAACAGAAACATATTCCAATATCTTAACTCATTTTCGAGATTTCAATGTTTAAACTCAGCCTAAATTTATAGTGTCATGAAAGTATTAATTTTCTTAATTATTTTTGAAAAAATCACAAAAATCGAATTCTTAAGATGTCTTGGTGAAGTTTTTATCGTTTTCAAAGAAAAGTATGTACTTCTATACACAAAAAACTATACTTCAATATCTCAATTGGTTTTTGAGATGTCATGTTTTGAATTCAACTTAAATTTGTAGCATTTAATAAAAATAACAATATCCTTAATAATATTTGAAAAATCGTAGAAAATCGAATTCTTAACACACCTTGATTAATTTTTTTGTGATTTATAAGTAACTGTATGTATTTTTATCAGAACAGAACCATGTTCCAATATCTTAACTCATTTTCGAGATTTCAATGTTTAAACTCAACCTAAATTTATAGTGTCATAAAAGTACCAATTATCTTAATTATTCTTGAAAAAATCACAAAAATTGAATTCCTAAGATGTCTTGGTGAAGTTTTTTATCGCTTTCAAAGAAAAGTATGTACTTTTATACACAAAAAACTATACTTCAATATCTCAATTGGTTTTTGAGATGTCATGTTTTGAATTCAACTTAAATTTGTAGCATTCAATAAAAATAACAATATCCTTAATAATATTTGAAAAATCGTAGAAAATCGAATTCTTAACACATCTTGATGAAATTTTTTGTGATTTATAAGTAAATGTACGTATTTTTATCAGAACAGAAACATATTCCATTATCTTAACTCATTTTCGAGATTTCAATGTTTAAACTCAACCTAAATTTATAGTGTCATAAAAGTACCAATTATCTTAATTATTTTTGAAAAATCACAAAAATCGAATTCTTAAGATGTCTTGGTGAAGTTTTTTATCGCTTTCAAAGAAAAGTATGTACTTTTATACACAAAAAACTATACTTCAATATCTCAATTGGTTTTTGAGATGTCATGTTTTGAATTCAACTTAAATTTGTAGCATTCAATAAAAATAACAATATCCTTAATAATATTTGAAAAATCGTAGAAAATCGAATTCTTAACACATCTTGATGAAATTTTTTGTGATTTATAAGTAAATGTGCGTATTTTTATCAGAACAGAAACATATTCCATTATCTTAACTCATTTTCGAGATTTCAATGTTTAAACTCAACCTAAATTTATAGTGTCATAAAAGTACCAATTATCTTAATTATTTTTGAAAAATCACAAAAATCGAATTCTTAAGATGTCTTGGTGAAGTTTTTTATCGCTTTCAAAGAAAAGTATGTACTTTTATACACAAAAAACTATACTTCAATATCTCAATTGGTTTTTGAGATGTCATGTTTTGAATTCAACTTAAATTTGTAGCATTTAATAAAAATAACAATATCCTTAATAATATTTGAAAAATCGTAGAAAATCGAATTCTTAACACATCTTGATGAATTTTTTTGTAATTTATAAGTAAATGTATGTATTTTTATCAGAACAGAAACATATTCCAATATCTTAACTCATTTTCGAGATTTCAATGTTTAAACTCAGCCTAAATTTATAGTGTCATGAAAGTATTAATTTTCTTAATTATTTTTGAAAAAATCACAAAAATCGAATTCTTAAGATGTCTTGGTGAAGTTTTTTATCGCTTTCAAAGAAAAGTATGTACTTTTATATACAAAAAACTATACTTGAATATCTCAATTGGTTTTTGAGATGTCATGTTTTGAATTCAACTTAAATTTGTAGCATTTAATAAAAATAACAATATCCTTAATAATATTTGAAAAATCGTAGAAAATCGAATTCTTAACACATCTTGATGAAATTTTTTGTGATTTATAAGTAAATGTATGTATTTTTATCAGAACAGAACCATGTTCCAATATCTTAACGCATTTTCGAGATTTCAATGTTTAAACTCAACCTAAATTTGTAGTGTCATAAAAGTACCAATTATCTTAATTATTTTTGAAAAAATCACAAAAATCGAATTCTTAAGATGTCTTGGTGAAGTTTTTATCGTTTTCAAAGAAAAGTATGTACTTTTATATACAAAAAACTATACTTCAATATCTCAATTGGTTTTTGAGATGTCATATTTTGAATTCAACTTAAATTTTCTTAATCATTTTTGATAAAATCAAAAAAAAATCGAACTCTTAAGATGTCTAGGTGAAATTTGCTATCTATTGCAAAGAAAGTTATGTGCTTTTATACACACAAAACTATAGTTGAATATCTGAATTGGGTTTTGAGATGTCATGTTTTGAATTCAACTTAAATTTGTAGCATTTAATAAAAATAACAATATCCTTAATAA
Source organism: Onthophagus sagittarius (assembly GCA_036711965.1). Classification (NCBI taxonomy): domain Eukaryota; kingdom Metazoa; phylum Arthropoda; class Insecta; order Coleoptera; family Scarabaeidae; genus Onthophagus; species Onthophagus sagittarius. The sequence goes on from JASERS010000003.1 coordinate 68,966,070, forward strand.
TTTTTGAAAAATCGTAGAAAATCGAATTCTTAACACATTTTAATGAAATTTTTTGTGATTTATAAGTAAATGTATTTATTTTTATCAGAACAAAACCATATTCCAATATCTTAACTCATTTTCGAGATTGCAATGTTTAAACTCAACCTAAATTTAGAGTGTCATAAAAGTACCAATTATCTTAATCATTTTTGAAAAAATCACAAAAATCGAATTCTTAAGATGTCTTGGTGAAGTTTTTTATCGCTTTCAAAGAAAAGTATGTACTTTTATACACAAAAAACTATACTTCAATATCTCAATTGGTTTTTGAGATGTCATGTTTTGAATTCAACTTAAATTTGTAGCATTTAATAAAAATAACAATATCCTTAATAATATTTGAAAAATCGTAGAAAATCGAATTCTTAACACATCTTGATGAAATTTTTTGTGATTTATAAATAAATGTATGTATTTTTATCAGAACAGAACCATATTCCAATATCTTAACTCATTTTCGAGATTTCAATGTTTAAACTCAACCTAAATTTAGAGTGTCATAAAAGTACCAATTATCTTAATTATTTTTGAAAAAATCACAAAAATCGAATTCTTAAGATGTCTTGGTGAAGTTTTTTATTGTTTTCAAAAAAAAGTATGTACTTTTATACACAAAAAACTATACTTCAATATCTCAATTGATTTTTGAGATGTCATGTTTTGAATTCAACTTAAATTTGTAGCATTTAATAAAAATAACAATATCCTTAATAATATTTGAAAAATCGTAGAAAATCGAATTCTTAACACATCTTGATGAAATTTTTTGTGATTTATAAGTAAATGTATGTATTTTTATCAGAACAGAACAATGTTCCAATATCTTAACTCATTTTCGAGATTTCAATGTTTAAACTCAACCTAAATTTATAGTGTCATAAAAGTACCAATTATCTTAATTATTTTTGAAAAAATCACAAAAATCGTATTCTTAAGATGTTTTGGTGAAGTTTTTATCGTTTTCAAAGAAAAGTATGTACTTTTATACACAAAAAACTAACAATATCCTTTATAATTTTTGAAAAATCGAAGAAAATCGAATTCTTAGTTGGAAAACTTATTTACCACTAGTTAATCATCGCAGGACTCCCTTCATCTTCTTCGTAAATTAGAACGGAACTAACGTCAAGAATAAGATTCCACCGAAGACTTCCCGGGCAGAGAGACTATGGTCGATAGCCCTTTTAGGCCAACATATTTGTTTTATTATTTTTTTCTTATATTCATTTATTTTATTCATTTATTTTTTTTTATTGTACACTATATTTATATATTTATATTGTTGGCGTATATAAATTTTGTTTCTCTCTCTCTCGAATACTTAATTCTTATATCGAGAATCGAATATAGAATCGAATTCTTATAAGCAAATATATGTATTTTTGAACCATACTTGAATATCTTAATTCATTTTCGAGATATCAATGTTTAAACTCAACCTAAATTTGTAGTATTTCATAAAAATTTCTAAATAACAATCTTCTTAATCATATTTGACAAAATCACCAAAAATCAAATTCTTAAGATGTTTTGGTGTTATTCTTTACAAAGAAATGTATGTGCTTTTATACGAACAAAACCATACTTGAATATCTCAATTCGTTTTCAAGACATCAATTTTCTTAAACAATTTTTGAAAAATTGCAGAAACTTGAAAAGTAAACATTTTTTAAAAAGAAATCAAGTTTTAAAATCAATTATCATCTATCAAATCAGTTATCCGGTATCCGGCTAGATTTTAAATTGTCGAAAAATAACCAGAAAATCTTCATCACAAAAATATTTTGACCATCCTTGGAACGTTTACACTTTGTATAACAAAACGCTAAGAATTTAATAACGGTTATTTAACTTAACGCTAGAAACATTCTCATTTAGTAGTCTTAAATCTAGTAAAGACAATTTCTATTTGAAAAATGTTTAGAGAGTGTCTTAAATTTATATTTCATTATTCTGGCAACAAAAGGCTTGGCTAGAAATGTGGAAGCATTCGTTATATTTTCGTTGGGATTGTTCGTCGGTACGTTTTACAGTGATTGATTCGATTTCTGTGGTGGCATAGTTCTTGTGTCTTCCGAGGCGGAGGAAATGTACTTTCGTCCGGTAACAGAATCGAGCGCAATTTGTTACTCGGGATTACTCCGTACGGGCACAGGATTACGGAACATGCCCTTCCGAACGAATATCGAACCGTGATTCGATTTGAATTTAAAATTGTACGCCGCTTGTTTCGATAAGAACGTAAAAATACCACAGGAAGATTACTTGGGTAAGCGGGCGAATACTTTCACGATTTCCCTTTCGATAAAAACACCTCCTCCCCACTATGCCTTTTAAAGTTGGGTTTAAATCATCACCCGATTTCGTCAGCACCCCTAACCAAATTTTGGGTATAACGTACCGTCACGTCATCGTACGCGTTTCCGCACGATAAACCCCTAAGAAACGTCCGACATTTCCCATCGCCATAAGGCGATTTGTTATCGGAAAGTATGAAAACCCCCTGCGTGGTCCCCCTTGTCAGTGGGACCGAGTGGGGCGCGTTCACGGAGCAATTAAAAATCCCTACCCGTATATGACGCCTATGGCGGGTTACGCACTTTTACCCCTTCACGCCGCTTTTTCACCCCTCGACCGCAGTTCAGTGGTGCGTCACCCCTCAGGACGAGACAGACGGATGCAAAAATTTGTTGTTGGGTAAGTGTTGTTGGTCGGATTTAGGGATCGTTTCGTGGACGGCCATTTTAACGGGTTCACCCCTCGTTGATGGGTAAGAGGGTTTTTATCGAATAAAGAAAAAAATAATCTAATAATAATGTATTATATTATATTCATGTATTTTTGTTACAAACTTGAAATCGTTATGAGACAGAATCGTGAACGTTTTTCATTTCGACAATCATGGAAAGTTACCGCCATTTCGTGTAACATTCCATGTCGAATTTCCACTGGGATGGTAACTAAAGGTTAATGCCTAAAGGAGCGTAGCGTGATTCGTACGAACTGACCTTAACCTGCACTTTGGCTTTGTTACATATGGTCTCGTTAGCGTGATAATCGATTGGATTTTAAGGGCTACTTTTAACCCATTTACGTCATTCAAAAGGAATTATAATATGGCTAATATCACAAAACTTTTTTTTATATATAATGATGAACAAATCAATGTTGGATTGGGTTGTGTAAGATTGAGTTTAATGCTTACAAATCCGAACCAAAATCTTCATATCGGTTCTGGTATTGCTATTAACTAACTACGATACCTATATAAATACTGATCCAAAATGAAAGAACATATGATAATGTGAACTGATATGACTAGAGAGAAATAACATGTATATCAAATTGAACTTTCCTCTTTCAAATGATGTTAAGCTCGTTGTTTCGATTTGAAATCGATTCTATCTAATAAATGTTGAAGGATGATGTATTTTTGAATACAATCGTGAAAAGAATGACAAAATTTGAAAAAGATTGTTTAGTCCTATTTTTGAAGCTGAAGAAATGACTTATACATCAAATTGAAGGTTGAACCTTCATCTTTAAAATGATGTATAACTCGTTGTTACAATTTGAAATCGATTCCATCTAAGAAATATTAAAGAGTGATGTGTTTTTGACGTTTTGGTAGAATCATAAAAAAATTATAAAATTTAAAAGATTATGGAGGTTGAACTTTCCTCTTTCAAATGATGTTAAGCTCGTTCTTTCGATTTAAAATCGATTCTATCTAATAAATGTTAAAGGATGATGTGTTTTTAAATACAATTACGAAACAAATGATAAAATTTGAAAGATTATGGACGTCTTATTTTTGAAAACACAGAAATGGCTGGTATATCAAATTGAAGGCTGAACCTTCCTCTTTAAAATGATGTTAAGCACGCTATTTCGATTTGAAATCGATTGTATCTAATAAATGTTAAAGAATGATGAGTTTTTGAATAGAATCACGAACAGAATGACAAAATTTGAAAAAGGTAGTTTGTTCTTATTTTTGAAACTGAAGAAATGACTTATACATCAAATTGGAGATTGAACATTCATCTTTAAAATGATGCATAACTCGTTGTTTCAATATGGAATCGATTCCACCTAAGAAATGTTAAAAGATGATGTGTTTTTGACGTTTTAGTAGATCACGAAAAAAATGATAAAATTTGAAAGATTATGGACGTCTTATTTTTTAAACCAAGAAATGGATTGTATATCAAACGGATGGTTGAAGCTTCCTATTTCAAATAATGTTAAGCTCGTTGCTTTGGTTTGAAATCTATTCTATCTAGTAGATGTTAAGGATAATGTGTTTTTGAATAGAATCACGAAAAAAAACGACAAAATTTGATAAAGATCGTTTATTCTTACCTTTGAAACTAAAGAAATGACTTATACATCAAATTGGAGATTGAACATTCATCTTTAAAATGATGCATAACTCGTTGTTTCAATATGGAATCGATTCCACCTAAGAAATGTTAAAAGATGATGTGTTTTTGACGTTTTAGTGGATCACGAAAAAAATGATAAAATTTGAAAGATTATTTACGTTTTATTTTTGTAAACCAAGAAATGGATTGTATATCAAACGGAAGGTTGAACCTTCCTCTTTCAAATGATGTTAAGCTCGTTGTTTCGGTTTGAAATCGATTCTATCTAGTAAATGTTAAGGATGATGTGTTTTTGAATAGAATCACGAAAAAAACGACAAAATTTGATAAAGATCGTTTATTCTTACCTTTGAAACAAACGAAATGACTTATACATCAAATTGGAGATTGAACATTCATCTTTAAAATGATGCATAACTCGTTGTTTCAATTTGAAATCGATTCCACCCAAGAAATGTTAAAAGATGATGTGTTTTTGACGTTTTAGTAGATCACGAAAAAAATGATAAAATTTGAAAGATTATTTGCGTTTTATTTTTGTAAACCAAGAAATGGATTGTATATCAAACGGAAGGTTGAACCTTCCTCTGTCAAATGATGTTAAGCTCGTTGCTTCGGTTTGAAATCGATTCTATCTAGTAGATGTTAAGGATGATGTGTTTTTGAATAGAATTACGAAAAGAACGACAAAATTTGATAAAGATCGTTTATTCTTACCTTTGAAACTAAAGAAATGACTTGTACATCAAATTGGAGATTGAACATTCATCTTTAAAATGATGTATAACTCGTTGTTTCAATATGAAATCGATTCCACCTAAGAAATGTTAAAAGATGATGTGTTTTTGACGTTTTAGTAGATCACGAAAAAAATGATAAAGTTTGAAAGATTATGGACGTTTTATTTTTGTAAACCAAGAAATGGATTGTATATCAAACGGAAGGTTGAACCTTCCTCTTTCAAATGATGTTAAGCTCGTTGTTTCGGTTTGAAATCGATTCTATCTAGTAAATGTTAAGGATGATGTGTTTTTGAATAGAATCACGAAAAGAACGACAAAATTTGATAAAGATCGTTTATTCTTACTTTTGAAACTAAAGAAATGACTTATACATCAAATTGGAGATTGAACATTCATCTTTAAAATGATGTATAACTCGTTGTTTCAATATGAAATCGATTCCACCTAAGAAATGTTAAAAGATGATGTGTTTTTGACGTTTTAGTAGATCACGAAAAAAATTATAAAATTTGAAAGATTATGGACGTTTTATTTTTGTAAACCAAGAAATGGATTGCATATCAAACGGAAGGTTGAACCTTCCTCTTTCAAATGATGTCAAGCTCGTTGTTTCGGTTTGAAATCGATTCTATCTAATAGATGTTAAGGATGATGTGTTTTTGAATAGAATCACGAAAAGAACGACAAAATTTGATAAAGATCGTTTATTCTTACCTTTGAAACTAAAGAAATGACTTATACATCAAATTGGAGATTGAACATTCATCTTTAAAATGATGCATAACTCGTTGTTTCAATATGAAATCGATTCCACCTAAGAAATGTTAAAAGATGATGTGTTTTTGACGTTTTAGTAGATCACGAAAAAAATGATAAAATTTGAACGTGTTTATTTACGTTTTATTTTTGTAAACCAAGAAATGGATTGTATATCAAACGGAAGGTTGAACCTTCCTCTTTCAAATGATGTTAAGCTCGTTGTTTCGGTTTGAAATCGATTCTATCTAGTAAATGTTAAGGATGATGTGTTTTTGAATAGAATCACGAAAAAAACGACAAAATTTGATAAAGATCGTTTATTCTTACCTTTGAAACAAACGAAATGACTTATACATCAAATTGGAGATTGAACATTCATCTTTAAAATGATGCATAACTCGTTGTTTCAATTTGAAATCGATTCCACCCAAGAAATGTTAAAAGATGATGTGTTTTTGACGTTTTAGTAGATCACGAAACAAATGATAAAATTTGAAAGATTATGGACGTTTTATTTTTGTAAACCAAGAAATGGATTGTATATCAAACGGAAGGTTGAACCTTCCTCTTTCAAATGATGTTAAGCTCGTTGTTTCGGTTTGAAATCGATTCTATCTAGTAGATGTTAAGGATGATGTGTTTTTGAATAGAATCACGAAAAAAAACGACAAAATTTGATAAAGATCGTTTATTCTTACCTTTGAAACTAAAGAAATGACTTATACATCAAAATGGAGATTGAACATTCATCTTTAAAATGATGTATAACTCATTGTTTCAATTTGAAATCGATTCCACTTAAGAAATGTTAAAAGATGATGTGTTTTTGATGTTTTAGTAGATCACGAAAAAAATGATAAAATTTGAAAGATTATGGACGTTTTATTTTTGTAAACCAAGAAATGGATTGTATATCAAACGGAAGGTTGAACCTTCCTCTTTCAAATGATGTTAAGCTCGTTGTTTCGGTTTGAAATCGATTCTATCTAGTAAATGTTAAGGATGATGTGTTTTTGAATAGAATCACGAAAAGAACGACAAAATTTGATAAAGATCGTTTATTCTTACCTTTGAAACTAAAGAAATGACTTATACATCAAATTGGAGATTGAACATTCATCTTTAAAATGATGTATAACTCGTTGTTTCAATTTGAAATCGATTCCACTTAAGAAATGTTAAAAGATGATGTGTTTTTGATGTTTTAGTAGATCACGAAAAAAATGATAAAATTTGAAAGACTATGGACGTTTTATTTTTGTAAACCAAGAAATGGATTGTATATCAAACGGAAGGTTGAACCTTCCTCTTTCAAATGATGTTAAGCTCGTTGTTTCGGTTTGAAATCGATTCTATCTAGTAAATGTTAAGGATGATGTGTTTTTGAATAGAATCACGAAAAGAACGACAAAATTTGATAAAGATCGTTTATTCTTACCTTTGAAACTAAAGAAATGACTTATACATCAAATTGGAGATTGAACATTCATCTTTAAAATGATGTATAACTCGTTTCAATTTGAAATCGATTCCACCTAAGAAATGTTAAAAGATGATGTGTTTTTGATGTTTTAGTAGATCACGAAAAAAATGATAACATTTGAAAGATTATGGACGTCTTATTTTTGTAAACGAAGAAATGGATTGTATATCAAACGGAAGGTTGAACCTTCCTCTTTCAAATGATGTTAAGCTCGTTGTTTCGGTTTGAAATCAATTCTATCTAATAGATATTAAGGATGATGTGTTTTTGAATAGAATCACGAAAAGAACGACAAAATTTGATAAAGATCGTTTATTCTTACCTTTGAAACTAAAGAAATGACTTATACATCAAATTGGAGATTGAATATTCCTCTTTAAAATGATGTATAACTCGTTTCAATTTGAAATCGATTCCACCTAAGAAACGTTAAAAGATGATGTGTTTTTGATGTTTTAGTAGATCATGAAAAAAATGATAAAATTTGAAAGATTATGGACGTCTTATTTTTGTAAACGAAAAAATGGATTGTATATCAAACGGAAGGTTGAACCTTCCTCTTTCAAATGATGTTAAGCTCGTTGCTTCGGTTTGAAACCGATTCTATCTAGTAGATGTTAAGGATGATGTGTTTTTGAATAGAATCACGAAAAGAACGACAAAATTTGATAAAGATCGTTTATTCTTACCTTTGAAACTAAAGAAATGACTTATACATCAAATTGGAGATTGAACATTCATCTTTAAAATGACGTATAACTCGTTGTTTCAATTTGAAATCGATTCCATCTAAGAAATGTTAAAAGATGATGTGTTTTTGATGTTTTAGTAGATCACGAAAAAAATGATAAAATTTGAAAGATTATGGACGTCTTATTTTTGTAAACGAAGAAATGGATTGTATATCAAACGGAAGGTTGAACCTTCCTCTTTCAAATGGTGTTAAGCTCGTTGCTTCGGTTTGAAATCGATTCTATCTAGAAGTTGTTAAGGATGATGTGTTTTTGAATAGAATCACGAAAAAAACGACAAAACTTGATAAAAATCGTTTATTCTTACCTTTGAAACTAAAGAAATGACTTATACATCAAATTGGAGATTGAACATTCATCTTTAAAATGATGTATAACTCGTTGTTTCAATTTGAAATCGATTCCACATAAGAAATGTTAAAAGATGATGTGTTTTTGATGTTTTAGTAGATCACGAAAAAAATGATAAAATTTGAAAGATTATGGACGTCTTATTTTTGTAAACGAAGAAATGGATTGTATATCAAACGGAAGGTTGAACCTTCCTCTTTCAAATGATGTTAAGCTCGTTGTTTCGGTTTGGAATCAATTCTATCTAATAGATATTAAGTATGATGTATTTTTGAATAGAATCACGAAAAGAACGACAAAATTTGATAAAGATCGTTTATTCTTACATTTGAAACTAAAGAAATGACTTATACATCAAATTGGAGATTGAACATTCCTCTTTAAAATAATATATTACCTATTGTTTCAATTCGATTCCACCTAAGAAATATTATAGGGTGATGTGTTTTTGGCCTTTTTAGTAGAATCACGAAAGAAATGATAAAATTTGAAGAAGATCGTGGACTTTTATTTTTGAAAAGGAAGAAACTACTTGCATACCAAATTATAGGGTGAACATTTCCTCTTTTAAATGACATACAGGCTGTCCCGAAATGACGTGAAACAACGGAAGAGGATGTACTCCTTGGTTCAAAATATGATGATTTAATTCAATTTATCTATATACAAAGTTACATCTTTCTTCTTTATAACTCGAAAGTCAATCAGTTCAATCAATTTCAACCATTTTTTGAGAAGTGAGTTTCTAGGTTCAATTAAAGTTTTTTTTATGGTTTTGAATAAAATTTAAAGAAAACGGAAATGATGGAAAGTCCATGTGGTTAGCGGATGTTAGTTCATTTTTTTTCTCAGCTCTGGCGACAATTACGCAATTATAATGTCTGAATAGCCCATTTAGCTCTTATAAAATGTTGATTACATATGTGGTTTAGACGAAAGAAAGGAGTTTTTGAGTATTTGTAAGTTTTATTTATATCATTCCAACTATAAAATCTCAACATAGTTGGCACTTGAGTGAGGAATTAAATACTGGGGGATTTTTTCTTCGTAAGTCCGTTTCATTATGAAATGTAAAGGTAAAGACTTTTGACTTCAATGCCGCCCAGACAAATTAATGTTATGATTCCTTTTTACTAGCTTAATAAGTTATGTAATCAAAATCTTATAAGAGACAAAAGTTTCAAAACTAAATGGGCTGGTCAGAAATTTAATTGTACAATTGTCGCCTGATCAGAAAAAAATATGGAGTAAAAGCTGGGGAATACATGGCTTTTCCATCATTTCCGTTTTTAAAATTTTTATCCACAACCTTAAAAAGACGTTAATTGAACCAGGAAAGTATCTAAAAGAATTTTTGTTGCTAACTTTAGCCTGAAATTGGTATTAATTAATTGTAACATTTGGGAATTGGAAAAATTAAAAAAAAAAATTGATGAAAGTTATGGGATGATATTGATGCTTTCTTCGTGCTCTCCATATTAGATTAGTGGGGTATTTGACCCAAAAAGTTAACCAAAATTATTTTATAGTTTTATCTCAAGTATTTTGACCCGCTAATTACGAAAAAATATTTAAAAAAAATAGGGCGTAAATAACATCAAAATAATAAAAAAAACAGGTAAATTCATAGTTATTTGTTTATACAGGATGATTCGTATAAAAACCAACACAGAGTAGAAGCCTGTAGGGGATCTAAAATATGATGATTTAAAGCAATTTGCCTTATGCTAAGTTGTATCCCTGAGATGTTATAGGCTTTCAAAATAGGATTCCAAATTTCGAAAAAACGTAATATATCCTTAGTAGTATAACTAAAAAATATATCAAAGTTGGTACATATAAGAAGGCAGAGCTTAATTAAAGCATTTTGAAGGGATAATCTCTTAATTCTCTTAATTCTAGGTAAAATAATTGATTAGTCATACTTTTTAATATTTTTTAAAATTATTTTTTATATTTAATTCTAAAAATGAAAACAAAATGATATAACAATTGATACAAACATCGATTTGAATATCTGTTCGCTTATTATAGCAACACGTTCTAATAGAGTTTAATCGGAGTCTTCAATTTCTTGCTGGGCGTCTTCCTCTTCTTCTACTTCTTCATTTCCATCTTCATCTTCCTCTTCAAGTAACACCATTTCTGTAGTATCCTTTCGAAGGGGTTCAGAGTGTTTTTTTTGTCTTATGAAAGAGATTTTTCAATTCTTTGACATTTTTCCAATTTTTTTTGCCTTTAATCGACCATAACGAAAAATAATTATATATGAACAAAAAAGTTAGCTACTCTATCCAGTAAAATATTTAATTCTCTAAATTTCGAAGTATTGGATATCATGATCGAATATATTTTACCAGAGATATCGTCAATCTACGACAATCGTGCAAAATTGCATTTTTTGCTATTTTGATTGTATCGTTGAAACATTACTACGAACAATTTGTTTAATAAAGATGTATTTTAACTGTTCTAGGCACCAAGTATAAACATTAAATTCACTTTCTAATTCTACTTTCATGTCCATATAGTACACTATGGAAAATAACAAATATACGGAACATGAACCGTTACTGTGTTTTTTAATTTACGATTTTCCACATTTTTGGCTATATCTCGAAAACTGGACGTGATGGTGAAAAACTGAAGACAGTTTCAGAATCAGCACAACATTCTAAGTCATAAAAATATCATAGTCTTTGAGATTTTCCTTGTAAACTAGTGTAGTTGGCCAATAGGCAACGATGAATTTTTTATAATTTCTAGTCCATGAATCAAAAGTTCATAATCAAAGTTTATTCAGCCGTTTCATGTGTATATCTCAAATTTTTCCACATCAATCTCTCTTCCACTTGAAATGATTCTAAGATCACTTTAAATCGATATATTAAATTTTTGTTTACACCGGTAATCTTAGATGCGAGTTTCGGATCAGCAAAAAATATTCGGCTTGTATTGCCATCATTGGTATTACCAAAGTATGTCCATCAATAACCCCATTTCTGCTTTAAATAAATTCCGTATTTATTTTTTCTATTGTTTACAATTTCGGTCTCTTCTTTACATTTCATTTGCCATTTTTTAAGAATATATTCGCACATCCAAATTCTCATATTCTCTTTACAGCTTTTTTTTTTAAATTAAATTCCTTTGATGTAGCACCACAAATATAACTCGTCATGGTAGATGTAGTATATGTTACATACTTTACCATCAATCATTGAAAAAAATAGTGTATGCTTAATTTTGCATGGTTTTCCTGAATTGCTACATCAGTCGGGTTTAGATCCTAAATTTGTTGGTTAACGTATTCAACTTCTTCATTTATGGCGTCCATAGTTTCTTCTAAAAATCGAATTCTTATTGATCTACAGAAACGTGCTGAAGAAAGTTTTGGATTTACCCAAACGGCTTTTCTCTTTCTTTTCTTTTTTCTTTTACTTATATTATGACTTATATTGTGACATTTCTAAATATTTCAGTTTGTCATCATTCAACATAAGCATTTTTTAGAAATTCACATAATCGGAAAGATGTGTAGTAGATTTAGTAGTTTTACCTCAGCAGTAGATTCAGTGACAATTATTCCTTCTCGTTATTGTCTTCACGAATCGGCTTCTACAAATATCGCCGAAACTAATTCCGGTTAGGCAATCATTTCCTGCATAGTTGTCCGGGAGATAGTTGTCTAACCACAGTACTAGCAGTGGAAAATGCAATTTGACACTTTTTTCCTCATATCGGAGAAACTGTTACGTCTTTTACTACCTTAGAAGCAGCTACATATCCAGATTTTCATAATTTCATTTGTGCTGCATATGCTTGGTTGGATATACTTGGTCGTCCAATTCCCCAAGATTGTTTTTCAGTGGGAATGCTGAATCCAGCCATGCAGTATTCTTTTTTAAAAATATTTCGAGTTTTTATGAGCACCTTACCATTTAGTCTTAAATTTCGACTTTAATATCCTCATTTGAAGAGAAGCACTTTCTATATAATCTTTAGCAAAATTCTTATCATTAAATAAATAATTTGTGTAAAGTCCAATTTCTTGGAAAAAGTTTTTCAGGGCATTGTGGCATGATCTCGTGATGTTTAAGATGTTTACGGATTATTACCTTCATTCCGAATAACCTAAATGATTTACACTTTCACTAATAAGTAGTAACTTTTTGTCATTTTACGCGAGAAAAATCTACATGTCGATATTTTTCCATAGAAAGTTCGATAGAAATGTTTAGTGCTGTATTTAGTGATGTATTGATTGCTTCCATGCCACGTGGATGCCAGACTCTGATTAACATTTTGTTATACGCACACTGACTTGACACATCTACTTATGTTGGGCTACATAAAAAAATATTAAATAAATATTATTATTATTATTCACTGTTTCCAGAAGATAAGATAGTGCAATTTGCTAAACATAATGGATTTATTTGAGAACAAATAAGTTACATGTAAGTACAAGTATATAACATGAACCGTTACTGTGTTTTTTAATTTACGATTTTCCACATTTTTGGCTATATATCTCGAAACTGGACGTGATGGTGAAAAACTCAAGACAGCTTCAGAATCAGCACAACATTCTAAGTTATAAAAATATCACAGTCTTTGAGATTTTCCTTGTAAACTAGTGTAATTGGCCAATAGGCAACGATGAATTTTTTTATAATTTCTAGTCCATGAATCAAAAGTTCATAACCAAAGTTTATTCAGCCGTTTCATGTGTATGCTTCAAATTTTTCCACATCAATCTCTCTTCCACTTGAAATGATTCTAAGATCACTTTAAATCGATATATTAAATTTTTGTTTACACCGGTAATCTTAGATGCGAGTTTCGGATCAGCAAAAAATATTCGGCTTGTATTGCCATCATTGGTATTACCAAAGTATAATTTTTCCATCAATAACCCCATTTCTGCTTTAAATAAATTCCGTATTTTATTTTTTCTATTGTTTACAATTTCGGTCTCTTCTTTACATTTCGTTTGCCATTTTTTAAGAATATGTTCGCACATCCAAATTCTCGTATTCTCTTTACAGCTTCTTTTTTAAGTTAAATTCCTTTGATGTAGCACCACAAATATAACTCATCATGGTAGATGTACTATGTGTTACATACTTTGCCATCAATCATTGAAAAAAATAGTGTATGCTTAATTTTTGCATGGTTTTCCTGAATTGCTACATCAGTCGGGTTTAGATCCTAAATTTGTTGGTTAACGTATTCAACTTCTTCATTTATGGCGTCCATAGTTTCTTCTAAAAATCGAATTCTTATTGATCTACAGAAACGTGCTGAAGAAGGTTTTGGATTTACCCAAACGGCTTTTTTCTTTCTTTTCTTTTTTCTTTTGCTTATATTATGACTTATATTGTGACATTTCTAAATTTTTCAGTTTGTCATTATTCAACATAAGCATCTTTTAGAAATTCACATAATCGGAAAGATGTGTAGTAGATTTAGTAGTTTTACCTCAGCAGTAGATTCAGTGATAATTATTCCTTCTCGTTATTGTCTTCACGAATCGGCTTCTACAAATATCGCCGAAACTAATTCCGGTTAGGCAACCATTTCCTGCATAGTTGTCTAACCACAGTACTAGCAGTGGAAAATGCAATTTGATACATTTTTCCTTATATCGGAGAAACTGTTACGTCTTTTACTACCTAAGAAGCAGCTACGTATCCAGATTTTCACAATTTCATTTGTGCTGCATATGTTAATTCGTTCGCTTGATTCCTCAAAGCTTATACTTGGTCGTCCAATTCCCCATGATTGTTTTTCAGTGGGAATGCTGAATCCAGCCATGCAACATTCTTTTTTAAAAATATTTCGAGTTTTTATGAGTACCTTGCTATTTAGTCTTAAATTTCGACTTTAATATCCTCATTTGAAGAGAAACACTTTCTATATCCTCTTTAGCAAAATCCTTATCATTAAATAAATAATTTGCATAAAGTCCAATTTTTTGGAAAAAGTTTTTCGGGGCATTGTGGCATGATCTTGTGATGTTTAAGATGTTTACGGATTACTACCTTCATTCCGGATGACCTAAATGATTTACTCTTTCACTAATAAGTAGTAACTTTTTGTCATTTTACGCGAGAAAAATCTACATGTCGATATTTTTCCATAGAAAGTTCGATAGAAATGTTTAGTGCTGTATTTAGTAATGTATTGATTGCTTCCATGCCACGTGGATGCCAGACTCTGATTAACATTTTGTTATACGCACACTGACTTGACACATCTACTTATGTTGGGCTACATAAAAAAATATTAAATAAATATTATTATTATTATTCACTGTTTCTAGAAGATAAGATAGTGCAATTTGCTAAACATAATGGATTTATTTGAGAACAAATAAGTTACATGTAAGTACAAGTAGATGCTGATACCAGAAGACTGGATACTGCTAAGAAAGATGATCTGGTGCTGATATGAATCGATACTGTGGCATTTTCAGGAGACTACACTTTACTTACAATAAATTACTGCTTGATGAAGAATTCCTATTATTTGCAAAAGATTTTCGCTAATGACCACAAAGATTACTGTCTACTTTCAAATGGAAAGATTTTGCATTTTGAACGATAGATATTGCTAATAGAATATTCTACACTACTAAGATACATCGAGCTACTTCCAAACGGCTACCTACAGAAAACGATTAAATGCTACTGATAGAAAACTAGATGCTGCTCGCAAAGAAGTAGGCAGTGCTTGAAAAAAGTGAGCAAGTGTTTGCGCAAACCAAATATAGTTTGCAGAAAACTAGATACTGTGAAAAGAAGTCTAGATAATAACTACCTAAAGACTATTTACTGTAATAAAAAAGTCAAAAAACTGTATATATTGCTTGGTTGCAATATATCCTCATCAAACTAACTCAAAACATATTTGAATCGATTTTGTACGGTGTATTTCAATCAAATCCGTATTCATAAAATACAATTTAAAACTTTGTTTAAAAAATAAGGGGTTTAAAACACTACGGGTTCCTAAATCAGTGAAACTTTTTTGCTTTTCGTTATGAACCATCATTACTCTACAACCACAGGACACCTCGTTTGCATTCAAAAGCATTCACAATCGGAAGGTAGAAAATCTGGGCTTCACCTGCAATATCTGTTTTCTTTTCAGCCAGCATGCAAACTGGTCGGAAACCTTCTCGGTTGGAAAGTAACGCGGCGCACGTTCTCCTCTACATTGAGAATCGTTGAGAACGATAACAATTTTCGGAAAATGGAAAAACAAGCTTTTCTGTTTCTCTATCCACGCACGACCCAGCGCGTTTTATCGCATTCGAAAAAAAATTGAAAAAAATTCCCGATGTAACACTTGAATAACAAGTATAAAGCAAACAAATTGTTTTAGATGGGTTCGGTCATCGTTTTTTTTTTTTTGGGTTTAATTAAATTCGAAAAGGTGTCATCCGATTTCTAAGGGATCTGATTGATCAATATTTTTTTGGCGTGATATCGAATTTCGATTGAAGCGAACGTACAGCCTCTTATATCTTAAGCGTTTGTGGTTTTAACACAATAAGGACAAATCAGTAATCAATCATTTCGAATTTATATTCCATTTTTGCGGAAACGAAGGCCATTGTCTGGTTGCGTGGTTTCCAATAGTGGACGATCTCCCCTAATTCTCCTACGATAGCAGCAAAAAAGTCAAGTGTTCCAACGACGAACAGTAAGCGTTCAATCATTTATCTTGACATCTTCGAATTTTATTGTTCCGACAAGATGGTATCCAACGTTTTTTTTTATTTCCTTAAAAATCAGTATGAAAAAAAAATGTATAATGTATTTTATAATAAAATAAAGAGTCCATATGATTAAACCATTTTCTCCAAGATAAACATCGTCGTTTATATACACAACAGCTCTACCCTTTCTCTGTTTCTTAAGACTATTTATTACCCTTGGGCGCTTCTCACAAAGATAATCCCTTGTATCTTTGCAAGTTTAAGGGTTTTAGAACCCTTCGCAGCCACGGAATAGTTCGAAATGTTTAAGTAGTCGTTAAAAGGTCAACCCTCCCCATTTAATTACAATTAAACATGTTCTTGTGTTTTTTTTACAACGACGATTATTAAAACTGACGATGATCTAAGCGTCTCATAAAGTCGGAGGGGTCTAAATATTAAGGGTTTAGCCTAAAATGAGCGGCAAAGTTGGCGACATAAGCCCCAAAAGTTATTAAACGCGCTGTAAAATTTTACCGCTTTATAAAGTCTCGTTGCTTTGGCGTCGAAATTCGTCTGTAGACATCTTCATTCGAGTTTCTCTCTGATTATTTCATCTCAACAGTTTACGAGAATTCGACATTTTTATAGGGGACGTTTCGATGCGACCTACAAGACGTTAAATTTTACATTTCCCTCGTGGTAATCGTCCGCGACATTTTTATTATCGGAATTAAATGTTGTAAAATTTTACAGTGGCGATCGTAAAGTAGTCTGTTTAAATCTTCGCGTGTTATATCATTGAATAGAGGGCACTTTAATTCATTTGCATTGTAGGATTTGGTGTGGACGGATTTTTCTTGGCCCTTAAAATAGATTTAACTTTATATTATCACTAGAATTATTACACATTATACCTTGATATTATACAGTGTGCGGCAAAATTATATAATAATTTCCATAAACCTTTATGAACTTTGTGAATACATTTAGGAACATAACTACAAAACAAATAACTATCGGAAACAGTATGTGAGCTCATAATGTCTTAAAAGACCATATCTTAGCGATTTATGAATTTAGTCCAGAAATTTTCACACAAATCGTCATCCCATTTATTTCAGTATTAGTGGTTAAAATTATGGCAAAACTTACAATAATATCCTATACATATAAAACGTTATAACAAATAGATCTAACTATATTTTTAAAAATTCCCGTCTTGAATAGAACACAGAGATGAAGAGATACTGTTTTACATCTTTTTTTACATTTTTTGGGACACTCTTGAAGTGTGATCGATCGGAGTAAATGATTACAAATTCTTAAGAAGTCGTAAAAGTCATTTCTGTCAAATATGGTAATCACATGTTGAGAGAGAACTGGATTATCTACTATGGGTATCATATTTGTGAGTGGACATAACAAAATGGCTTACTTGAACCAAAGCTTTCAATAAATAGAGGCATGGCAAAACAAATATCCATTGCTTCCTGGAAGCTTCTTTACATAATCCCTGTCAATTAAATCGAGTAATACCGTAATGATGTGCTTCCGCCATAAATACCCGATTACCGTCACAAGCAATCGCAATCCATCACTTCAGTATATTATAGGTAATACATTCAGTATATTATATTTCAAACTTGCATAATAGGCTAAGTTCGTTTTATTACACACAGTTTCAATGTCTGCTTTGCATCTGCGCAATCAGTTACAACGGAACAGTTGAATTTCTCAAAAAATGTAAGACAACGCTACAACGGGCCCAGATGGGACTCATGCATTTTTGGTTAAGGATGCAATCTTAGCACTCTTACATCCGTTCTTACATACTTTTAACTTAATAACCATAAACTCGAAGATTATTTCCAAAGATATGGCAATTACGCAGGATTTGCCCTGTTTACAAAAAGAATAATTTATAGATTGAAACCTAAATTAAATTTTACAGTAAGACATAAATATTGGAATTTCGCATGGTTTCTACATAGGTAAATTTACTACCGCTAACTACTAACTACATAAATCTACGGCACTGGATTTTTGTGGACAAGTTTACGTAGTTTAAACTGATTTCTCATGGCAATTCAACTGTTTGGATCATTAGTTGTTGACAATGAAACTGTTGAAATTTGGTTGCAAGTGATCTCTCACACATTTTATTTGTCTAACCGTAGGCAGCTGTTGAACTGGACTTTTTCCACTATTAGTAGTGAATGAGACTGTTTAACGCTTCTGTTAGACGCTTTCTTTGTGATGTACTCACAACAGAATGATTTTAAATACATCCAAGTGTCAGGTAATAACATACAGCCAGAAAAGCAACGAAAGCATCTTAGTAGCTGGCACAGAATATCGCCGAAAACTTTTCTAAGACTTACAGTAGATTACACTAATTTGGTATTGCGCATTTGGCATTGGCATTGCGTGTTTGGCATACACAAAGAATATCTTATCAAAGTGATTATTGATTGCCCTTCTGGTTTCTGTAAACACCAGAAAAGTTTCCAGGGGTCTTAGACTTTTTCAATGTATTGTTCATCGAACTGCTTCATTCGTATCACATTCTACCAGTGCAAGATTTACAACTAGGAGACTAATAAATAAGGATACAATTTTGTAAATGGTTAGGAGTACAGAAACGAGAGTTCTAGATCGGAAGTTGCTTATAAGCGTAGGAACGGTGCCAACATATGTCTGAGGAGAACAAAATGTGGTTGGTATTAAAAGTAACTAAATATCAGGCTATCGTTTTAAAAAAGTAATTAGAAAATGTGTACTATCTAGCGATGAGTAGTGGAGCTAAAGCCCAAAAATACCTCTGTACTCTAATGTTTCAAAATTTAAATTTACCTGATAAATAATAAATGGTGTCATTATCTTTTAAAAATTTGCGCCAATACGGTAGAGGAATTAACCCCTCAAGAAGATTTCAACACTGCGTGTCAGTTGTAGATCGCTTACTTCTAAAAACTGGTTGTGATCTAAAGCACAGTATGCTTACAACAGCATAGACAAAATCAAAATATTTCTAATTCAATTATTTGGTTCCAATCCAACCCAGAAAATGAAACATGCCCCTGCTTTATACCCAAACGAACTTTTGGTAATTTCAACAATTACTACCATCAATAAAGTTAATATGAGTAGATCTGAGTCTTATTTTCTTTCCTAATCCAATCCATCACAGAAACTGAAATATCGCCTGATCGCCTACAACTATGAAGCGAAATCCCAGTATTTTAAGAAAATTACTATGCTAGACGTCGGTTATTTATTCGGAGAACAGTACACAGCAGATATTGTTAACCTCCCATGACAGTCATTGATGTTAATCGACGTTGCTTGTACACTGTGTTAAATAATTATCGTAACCTACGTCACGTTGTAATGTTGGTTATCTATCTCATTGTGTAGTGGTAATGGCGATATTTTTAAATTAGTAACCAGATTTTAACCAGATGTTGACAGCAGATCGAACGTTATTAGGTTATTATTGTTGCGATTGTCGTATGCTTTGTGTTTCCGCATTTTCTTTATTCTTTAACCATTTTTTGCTGCCTTTATATTTCTTCAAACAGTTCTTCTTAGAGCTATCGTTGTTTCTAGCGATTGATTTAAGCGGTAAGTCAATAAACAAATTAAAATAATGAAAACGTTCAATGAGAATTTCTTTCAGATTTTTATTTATTTTCGGTACGCAGAATGCGGACGATAGTTGGGTTTATTCCTTACAAAGCTGTATACAGCAATTCAACCAACGTTTCCCAGATTTCGACGTTGATTTTGACGCTTTTAAGCATAGGAAACACATTTTTACAGTCTTTAATTGCTATACAAAAGTCAACTTTTAATAGCATTTTTGGAAAAAATTATTTCAAATAATAGGAATATTCGTCGCGTTGCAATACCAATACTGTGATATTGGTTGCCTAGATTTCGGGTACGTTAATTAGTTAACACACTGTATATTTTCCAGGGTAACGTAACCAAGTTCATGATGTTTACTATTACTCATCATTATTAGCGCTGTTCCACCATGTGCTGATAATAATGATGTCAAAAGTAGCTTTTTGTTCATCATGTGAACCTCTGATATTATCATAACATCGATATCGTAAAGATTTATGAACGTTTTAAACTCTTGTTGGTGTTCTATGAGACCAATGGCGTCTGGTCCTCAAGTACTGTAAAAATACTGTAATCTTTATTTCAGTGTTGAACAGTTATTTTCGACAACTCTGACATTATGAGGTCGAATAGTTTATCCATTCTAACCATCATGTTTTGAATAATGCGCTCTAGGGTACCATCTGTGTTGAGTGTTTGTGATTTTGGCACATTTGATTCTTCTGTAGATGCTTAATGGTTCATAGTTGGATGTTGTTAATAGGATTTTGTGACATCAGCGTAACTAGCGAAATGAGAGTTGCTGCTTAAAACGGGTTCAGACTTTGGGATTGAGTCTGTAACTCTCCTTTGTCTAAGAGTAGGAAAGCTTTTCTTCTGCAATTCTTTATAGACTAAACATCCTCTGTAGTTGGCAGGGTGATTACCATCGCAATTGGCATACTCCACGTCCTCTTTACGTGTTGTTCGACTATAATTCGTAGTTAAGTTTTTCCCGACACATTTAACACATTTTGGTTCCCGGTTACAGTATGCCTTCGTATGCCTACATGTTTAGCATCGTTATTCAACAGAGTCCTAATTTTGTAAATATCTTTGTTATTTGACGTGTTTTGTAGTGCCACGTTAAGCATTTTTTGTATTTCTTTGTTTAATATTAGCTTGCTGTAATTAAAATCATGTATGAATGTAGGTGGAGGTTTTATTACCTTGGATGTATGTATGTAAGGACCCGGGAGAGTGTGCGAATGAACGCACACCACACTTAGGCCCTAATGGGCCCCTTGTGCAACTCCCACTCTTCCTCTGTTCACATCAACCAGCCTAATGTTTTTTCGAAGACCAGGACGTCACTTAGAGGGAGGTTCCTGATATCATTTGTGGACGGCCACTTCTCCCCGAGTAACCTCTTTCTGAGGTCGGTTAAGAAGGGGCAGTTCGTCCTGTTCACAGGCCCAACAGAGAGGAGAATTAGCAATCCTCAAGTTATGAAGATGCTTGTTTACCTTACAGACCTGTAGCTATTGTAAGGGTGGTTTTGACCAACCCAATGAAATACTGAGCAGTTTTCTTTGCAGGATATTTTAGCAATTCCTTGGCTTGAAAACAGCCCGGATTATTGTCCCACGCTTTTAAAAATTTCTTGTGGGTAATGTACTTAATCATATCAGACCTATACCGTCTTTTTGAACCGTCAGTGTAGATTTTCAAGTTGTTATGTGTATATGTTACTGTGGAACTGCTATTGGTGAGGTAGCTCCAGAGAGACGTTCGACCACCAGTGACCTCCACCTTTTTGGTAGCTACTGATTGTAGTCTTTTCATGGTTACCAGTGCCACCTCTTGTATGTAGAGATGTAGAGGTGGCAGGTTTAACATGACCTCCATGGCTGCGGTGGGAGTAGAGCGCATCGCACCTGTAACAAACAGACACGCAAGTCTCTGTATACTTTTGAGTGCTGCGATGGTGATGATTTTTGAAGTTCTATTCCACCACACCACAGCACCATAAGTTAGCATGAGTCGAATAACGGCAGTGTAGATCCAAAGGGCTACTCGGTGTTCGCAAGCGTTGGTAGCGTAAGCGTGTAAACATTACCATCTCGGTCTTCTTGGGATTGACTGATAGAGTTTGTTTATTACACCAGGTCTCAATTATGTTGAGTGCTACCTGCATCCTTTCAGAGAGTACATTTATGTGTTTCCCCCTGACGAGGAAACCTTGGATTCATCCCCGCTTTCCATTTGATTGCCAAATGCATTCTATCGATTACTAGTTGAAATTTGTTTATTCAACCAGTACTCTTTTAATGTGAATTGTTTGTTGTTTGTATTTTCTGGACAATCGTTATCGATTCGGGTTCGCTTTTTTATTTCCGGTGCTTTTTCAAACATTTAGTATATTTATCTAACCTTAGGTAGACTTATCGACTTCAATTTTTATGAGAGTCTACTAGTTATGTCGAGTGAATTACTTGTGGCTCTTGTAAGAGATTTCTGAGAATGACTTTGGATAAACTGTGAAAAAAAAACGTTATTTTACTTTTGTTTGCAAATTGTGCACTTATATTTACAATATCTAGTATTCTATGAGCTGTATCTATTATTCTACTAGTATCTAGTATTTCTTCAAGTCATTTTAAACGTTTATCATTTTATTGAAGTTTCTCTATAATTTTGCCGCCCAGTTGGAAATAATTGTTAATATATCCAATTTTCAAAGTAAACATAACATTAGAAAGGAACGACCTTTGACTCCTTGACTTCTGACCCAAACCTTTTACATATTTTACAGTTAATTTTAGAGTGATCCATAGAAAGTAAACTCCCATAAAACTTACATTTCAAAATTCTTTAACTTATTGTTTGTATGGCTTTATTTTGAGTGAGAAATTTTTTCGATCCCATAAATTTCAGAAATCCTGTTTCGATTCCCACCAACACAATTTCTGTGGTGAATTACAACAATTGTATCTGTTCGAAAATAATGCTCCTCGGTCAAGAGAGATCTGTGAATTATTGGACATCGATGCCACCCACGACGGTTGTGGTCTAATATCCTACAATCGAAGGGCGGTGTTAAAAACGTCACTCCAAGGTATTCAAGAGCGAAAAACGACGTCCTCCAAACCGATTTTCGCGTCGACAGATTGTGCGTAAAGAAGCACTGTATAAAAACGGCGTAAATTATTTTCATTTGGCAGGTCATCGAGATCCGCCAAATGGAGCGAAAAAAAATCTTTTCATAAACCGTAAATTTACGCTTAAACGAAACTTATTCTTCTCATTTTTTTTGTTATAATGGTTTAAGGTAATAAATTTTGATGGTGCATTATCACGTTCACGCTTAAATAACGACTTCATTTCGTTTTACTTAGTTAATGCATAAATAAAGATAGGTTACAAAGAAAATCGAAACTAAATATGGTATAAATACGAAACGAAAACGCATTTGATCATTCCAATTCATAACATCGCTATGTTAAAACTCAAATTTAATCTGTTAATACTTCTGGTAACTTTTACTTTTTCAAACGGCGATATTAATCTGATGTCCCTTTCAGACGAGAAAAACTTTTCAGTACTCCGCAAGTTAAAATTAAGCTTTATTGATTACTATGGTATCGACGTCGTGATGCCGAGGGAAATGATTTCATCCGAGATGATAGATTACATCCTTAGTGGGAATTTTATAAGAAGCCCCGTTAGGATCACTTCGTACGAAGAAAAAAGGGTTCGTTACAAATCTCACATATTTTTCGCTAATGATCTTTCCGATATCACCGACTTCTCGAATTATCTTCGAAAAAGCTACAATACAATCGGAAAAATCTATTATATTTTGTGCGAGCCGATTGAAAATGATTCCCAAGAAATATATTTGCCGGTTTTTGAGAAATTGTGGAAATATAGATTGTTGCATTATCTTATTTTAAACACTAAAGGTGCTAATCCTGCGATATCGTATGATCCTTTTCAAGAACGTATAATGGCAATAAAAGATCTTAAGAGAGGATTTTACACGAACGATCATCTTTTAAAAGACGTACAAGGATACAGGATAAAATTAACGACGGTTGAAAATTATTTTGAATTTCATCACGTCGATTATTACCCAACAGACCAAACCCTTGCAAAAACTTTTGTTAAGTTTATTAACGCCTCAATCGAACACATCTCATTTGAAGCCATCATTCATAGCAATCACCGCATAAAATCAGATTTCGGACTTGCCCCAGGATTAGTTTCATCCCTTATCCTCAACATGTCTTATCTATACCCTTATAGAAGAGACGATTTCGAGATTGTAGTCCCACATCGGGGGCAAGTAATCTCAACACATATCGCATCAAGGATATTTGATAAATATGTGTGGCTCTCATTATTAATTGCGTTACTTCTTATCTTATTTGCCCTTCTAATAATTAAATTAACATTGAACGATTCACATAACAATATTAGACTAATATTTTATTTTCTTGGGGCAATGTTTCAATCTCCCACCCCCCATTTAAACGTTAACATCAATTCGTGGCCTCTTAAATTCCTTTGGATTAGTTGGCTTTTTATTTGTTTGATTTTGCACACTGCATTTTCTTCGATATTAATAAGCGCCCTCGTTAAACCACCCGTTGAAAATGAAATTAATACCATCGAGGAACTCTTAGAGAGTGATCTAAACATAACGTTATCAACAAGATACGCCTCAATTTTTCAACAAGCAGACGACCCAATATCGCAAGCTATAGCAAATCGATTAATTTTGAGTTCAAGAAACGAAATAGTTCATAAATTACAATATGGAGATACCTCTTCGGCGTACTCTTTAAGACGATCTGATTTGCGCTCGTTAAAATTACCGACGAAGAATGGAAAGAAATTATATCATCGCATGGGGCAATATTTAATACCTTGCCTTTCGACCGTTGGATTTGGGCTTGGAAATGTTTTTGATAAACGAATGCAAATAATTGTTTCGCGGTTATTTGAGGGAGGGTTATTGAATCGGAAGAAAAGGTCAAAAGTTGTCATGGAACAAGTTGTTTTTCAAATCGAGTTTAACCATTGGTCTTGGATGTTATCTTTGTATTTAATAGGATGTTTCTTTGCTGTTATAACGTTTTTCTTGGAGATATTTTTGAATAAATTATCTAAGATTAAATTGGAAGGTATACAAGTTATAATTGAAGATGTCTTTTTCAAAACTAAGTCCAAAAAATCGAAAATGCGTGCTTTAGTACTTATTTAAAATAAACACAAAAAGATTGCAAACTCAGTTTATTTTGATACAACTTCAAAAAATTTATTCCGAAGCTAAACCAAGTCCAAAAAGATTAAATTCCAAAATTGACTGAGCATCTACGAATAATTAAAAAGTGTTGTTGTGAAAATGTTAATAAATCAGTGTTAATCCGATAAACTTTGTAAACGTAGTCGAAGTACTTCCAAATGAAGAACGGACAACATTTGTGAGTTAAGATTTGAGACATTTGAGATCAATTTCGTTTTATTTTTGTGTGCTTATAATAAACTGTTAAAAATGTCGGATGGTTACAATGTAAAAGTGCCATTTAGCATTCTTATGCAAAGCAACTTTTCCGTTCTCTCTACTTGTTCGCTCTTGCAGTACTCTTTGCCACAATAGAATCTGGCTACCAGCTTCTTCCATTAATAATTATGTCCCCATATCGCTGCTCAATAATTATGTCCATACAATACAACCCAAGCCAACAGAACACAACCCTTTTCTTACTAAGTTTGGAGAAATCTGCAATACTGACATTCGGCTCGGAATCTTGAGCGGTCAGATGATGGGGTGCTCCATCATCCTTCCGAGCTTTCTTAGGAGCCTCCATCTTAATTGACTCCACACTGAGAGTCTTTGGCCTATCTTTCGATATCTTCCTTTCGTTGGTCTCCCTCGTTTCGAATCATCCACGGCTCAAGCAAATAAGCAAAAAGAAAGTCTCTCTGTCTTTTAAAGGTATATTTTTTATCCTACAATCCCCTTCTTCTATATTTACCAGCTTGTCCTGCAAAGCCAGTCCTTCGTGCCTATCTCCATCTGACAGCTCAGGCTCTCATATAGGGCTGACAGTAGAAGCTATAATAGCTTACTCATTGCTTTTATCTTCCCTGTTCCTTCAACTCTTTTCTGTCCCCGTTTCTAATTGACAATTCCATGTGTTTTATTTTCTATATACTCTATCTGGGTCCTCCACTTTAAAATTTTTCCAATCATTACACCTAAATATTTTAGCGAGTTTTTTTGATTCGACTACATGATCTTTGACTCACAATCATCCTTCCATAGTTGCAGAAACCTTCTTTTCCGCACTTTCTGTTTCTCATTAGAACAATCTTCGTCTTTTCGGGAGCGCTTTCTAGGTCTAATTCCTACATCTTACTTACCTTATTATCCAATTCCAATGTGAATTTTGTTCAATATCGTCAATTTTCCAACCACCAACTATGATTGCATATCAGCAGCGATCAATATTACATCTTTATTATTTCCCTCTAGTTCCAGTATATGACAGTACTTTTAGTTTAGTCCATAATTTCATGACATTTGTTGCAGAGTTCTTTAATAATCTGTATATGCTGAGTTCAGCTGCTCAATAAAACAATTTGCTTATCAAATTAAAAGGCATCGTGCAAAAACTGTAGAGCCAAAGCAGCGATTATGCAATGATTGCTACATCCGCAAAATTGATGGTTGACTGTACACACGCGTGCAAACACTTTTAAATTAATTACCCAAATATCTCCTTTAAGAAAGTTGCAAAGAGATGATTTTAGAGACTTTTTAAAGGATAATGAAATGATGGAGTCAATAATAAATAGCAATAAGTCTTAAACCCCGAGCTATTTCATCACAGTTTACGTATTCTTCCGTAAGGTTCATTTTAGCGGTACCAACAACTTTTCATTATTGACATAGAATCAGAGTTTTTTCATACATGTTTGGGTGAACAGGGCAATTATCAACCAACAAAGCTATTTTTCTTGGTTAATAGTATGTCCCATTCTCCAAGCTATAGAACCTTGTACGAGCTGAAGTATATCACATTTAATGTCTAATAAAAAAACTTTTCGGTTATTTCGGTTTTTCATTTTATTAAACAGTTAATACACTTATAACACAGCAACAAAAAAGGATAATGGTAAAATTGATTCGAAGTTGCGTATCTTAACCCAAAATCAGTAAGCCTTCGTTATACAAGGAACTAATTCATTTCGATTGTTTTAGACACATTTTCGAGATACTCTGCTTGCTCTCGATAACATTTTATTCTGAATGATATTGCTCTTATGTACATTGCTCTTAAATGTAACGATATCGAGAAATATACGAATGAATTAGTTACTTTTTCAGCTTGTTAA
The DNA here is from genome assembly GCA_036711965.1 of Onthophagus sagittarius. Classification (NCBI taxonomy): domain Eukaryota; kingdom Metazoa; phylum Arthropoda; class Insecta; order Coleoptera; family Scarabaeidae; genus Onthophagus; species Onthophagus sagittarius. Next base: position 68,993,315 of record JASERS010000003.1, read on the forward strand.
TACTTGGGAAACGAAGCATATTACAAAAAACTTAGAACAAAAATTGTAGTAAATTAGTAAGAATATTGCTTGCATCGATATTCAGAAAAATGTGAAAATTTGACAAATTGTTGATTTTAGTTGTGTTACAACCTACGCTCAAACGGTTTCTTGGATTATTAGAATCAAGATATGTCGACGTCGCAAATAAACCTAAACTTAACTTGAAGATGTCTGAAACAATTCAAAATGTCATACGTGCTCTCCAAAAATACGTTCTTAACAGATGCTGGCTCTGAATTGAAAAGAATAAGCTTATCATTGACCTTTATCATTAAAATAAAAAAAAAATTAAAAATGATAACATCAATCGAGGTAAAACCATTCAAGTCTTTGTGTGGTGTTCTTTTGGAAACATTTCTACTGTTCTGGAAGTATTTGAAGTCTTCCGGAGGCAATATCAAGTCTTCTAGAAGCAGCATCAAGTGTTCTAGAAGCATTTCAAGTGTTCTGGATGCAATATCAAGTCCTCTAGAAGCAGTAACCTTCTGGAGGTATTGTAATTCTTCTAGAAGATTTTCATGTGTTTTTCAAGCATTTCAAGTCTTCTGCAAGCAATATTAAGATTTCTGAAATAAATATTAGTTTTCTGGAAGCTATATCAAGTCTTATAGAAATAAAATGTTTCTGGAAGCGTTTCAAGTCTTCCAGAGCTAATGTTAAATTCTTTAGAAGCATTTAAAATCTTCTGGAAGCAGTATCAAGTCTCCTTAAAGCATTACACGTCTTCCAGAGGCAATATCAAGTCTTCTGAAAGTATTTCAAAACCGATTGAAACAGTTTCAAGTGTTTCTAATCTTCTAGAAGTATTTCAAATTTTTTAGAAGCAACATCAAGTCTATTGGAAGCATACCAGATATTCTAGAAGTAGTATCAAGTCTTCTGGAAACAGTGTGAAGTCTTCTGGAAGCATTTCGAGTCTTCTGGATACAATATCAATTATTCTAAAGGCAGTATTAAGTTTCCTGGAAGTATTTCATGTCTTGCAAAAACAATGTGAAGTGTTTTGGAAACATTTAAAATCTTTTAGCAGCAATATCAAGTCTTCTGGAGGCATATCAAAACTATAGATGCAATATCAAGTCTTGATACTGCTTCTGCCTAGACTTTATATTTCGTCCAGAAGACTTTAAATGCTTCCAGAAGACTTTAAATGTTTTCACAAAACTAGAAATGCTCCAGAAGACTTGATATTGCTTCTAGAAGATATGATATTGATTCCACAAGCTGTATATTGCTTTAAAAAAAATTTAATACCCCTTGCAGAAGAATTGAAATGCTTCCAGAAGATTTAATATTGCCTCTGTATGACATGAAATACTTTTTAGCGACTTGATACGGTTTCCAGAAGACTTGATATTGTCTCAGCAAGACTTGATACTGCTTCCAGAAGACTTAATTTTGCGTCTAGAGGACTTTAAATGTTTCCAGAAGACTTCAAAGGAAGCATTTGAAGTTAAGATTAATAATAATAATAATTGAAGATTAATACTAGTTGCAATAGGCTTTAAATGCTTCCACAAAACTTGAAATGCTTCTAGACGATTTAAATTGCTTCCAGATAATGCTTTTAGACCAGATACTGTTTCTAGTTGCTTTGAAATGCTTCCAAAAGATTTGAAACTGCTTTTAAAAGACTTGGTATTATTTGCAGAAGATGAAATGCTTTCAAAATACTTACAATGCTACAGAAGGTTCTAGAAGATTTATTTATCTTGATTGATATCAAGATTTTAAATGCTTTGAGAATACTTGGAATGCAAGAGAATACTTGATACTGCGTTTAGACTAGATACAGTTGCTAGCTATTTTGAAATGGTTCTAGAAAACTTGGTACTGCTTCTAGAAGACTTGATAATTCCCGAACTTGTTTTCGGGAAGCATTCCAAGTTCTCTATAGGCAATATCAAGTTAAGTTTATTCAAAACAATATAACTCTTTTAGAAGCAATATAAAGTCGTCTAGAAGCAGCATCAAATCTTTTGGAAGCATTTCAAGTCGTCTGGAAGGGTCTCAAGTCTTCTTGAAACATTTCAAGTCTAAGTTAATTGAGGAATTTGCACAAAATGGTTATAGATTATGGAACATGAAAAAGAAAATATATTAGAAATAGCAAGAGATATCAACGATGATGAGAATGGTTTTCCCTATAATAAAGATGTTGAAAGAATAAAAATAGATGTGTTCAGGTTGATCCGAGGTAACATCCGTTCATCTTCTATGTTGTTCCCTGTGGACAGGCTGTCAACAGGAGACTACGACAAAGCACTGAAAATGCCAAGTGAGATCTTGGCGAAACGTCTGCCCCTGTCCACAGGGAACAAACAAGAAGATGAACGGATGATACCTCGGATCAACCAGAACACATACTTCTCCATCCGTGAAGCACTACGAATTACCAATAAAAATAAATATGTATAGTAGTCCAAGACTAGATATGTAGATGAAGAAATTGAAGAGATGTTAGCAATCAAGTATATTAAAAGTATAGAACTGAAAAAGGTATAATATATCAGCTGTTAAATAAGAAATGATAATAGGTCTATATCTAGAGGAAGTTCTACAGAACTATGAAGACATAGAAATCACATTTTTTTAAGTGATGGAAAGACAAATCATCAAAAGAGATTTAAAAACCGAATGATGCGGACATTGTTCTTAACAAAATATAAAGAAAGATATAAATCTAGACTTATAGTCAAAGGTTGTGGTCACAGAGAATCATTTGATTATGAAGAAATTTATGCACCAGTAACAAGAATTTCATCCACCGAGTTTCGAAGCAGTTGCTTCATCTTCAGGTCGTACGCGTAAAAAATCTTCTAAAGCTGTATTAAACATTTATAAGAACAACGGATAACATCGAAACGTCAACTGTAGATGTTGTGTTTACATGTGTTGACTCGAAAGTGTATAGAAAAACTGATGAATGAATTTGATTTCAGATAAAATAGTATAATATCAAATCTACAAAATATATATAAAATATATCAAATCTTCTGGATGCATTATAAACCTTTAGAAGCAATATCAAGTCTTCTAGAAGCAGTACCAAGTTTTCTAGAACCATTTCAAAATAGCTAGCAACTGCATCTAGTCTAAACGCAGTATCAAGTATTCTCTTGCATTCCAAGTATTCTCAAAGCATTTAAAATCTTGATATCAATCAAGATAAATAAATCTTCTAGAACCTTCTGTAGCATTGTAAGTATTTTAGAAGCATTTCATATTCTGCAAATAATACGAAGTCTTTTAAAAGCAGTTTAAAATCTTTTGGAAGCATTTCAAAGCAACTAGAAACAGTATCTGGTCTAAAAGCATTATCTGGAAGCAGTTTAAATCTTCTAGAAGCATTTCAAGTTTTGTGGAAGCATTTAAAGCCTATTGCAACTAGTATTAATCTTCAATTATTATTATTATTAATCTTAACTTCAAATGCTTCCTTTGAAGTCTTCTGGAAACATCTAAAGTCCTCTAGACGCAAAATCAAGTCTTTTGGAAGCAGTATCAAGTCTTTTAGAAGCAGTATCAAGTCTTCTGAAAGCATTTCAAGTCTTGCTGAGACAATATCAAGTCTTCTGGAAACCGTATCAAGTCGCTAAAAAGTATTTCATGTCATAGAAATCATATTAAATCTTCTGGAAGCAATTCAATTCTTCTGCAAGCGGTATTAAATTTTTTTAAAGCAATATACGGCTTGTGGAAGCAATATCATATCTTCTAGAAGCAGCGTCAGGTCTTCTGGCAGCATTTCAAGTCTTTTGGATACAATATCAAGTCTTCTAAAAGCAATATCAAGTCTTCTGCAGCATTTTTAGTTTTGTGAAAGCATTTAAAGTCTTCTGGAAGCATTTAAAGTCTTCTGGACGAAATATAAAGTCTTCTAGAAGCTGTATGAAGTCTTCTGGAAGCATTTCAAGTCTTACAGAGACAATATCAAGTCTTTTAGAGATCATATCAATATTCTAGAAAGCAGTTCATGCCTTTCAGAGCCAATATTAAGTCTTCTAGAAGCATTTCCATTCTTCTGCAAGTAGAATTAAATTTTTCAAAAGCAATACATGGCTTGTGTAAACATTATCATATCTTCTAGAAGCAGCATCAAGTCATCTGGAAGCATTTCAAGCCCTCTGCAATTTATTTACCTTTCGTTAAATTTAACTATCGGATATTTAGCATAGTTACTGGTCAAATAGCCAATCATGGCAAAGGAAAATATCCAGTAGTTAAATTTACCAAAGGTGGATAAACTGGCCGTTTTAGCAATATACGTCAAATATAATAAAAAAGCATATCAAATCTTCTAAAAGCAGTATCACGTCTTGTAGACGCATTTTAAAGTAGTTAGAAATACTATCACTTCTAGATGCATTATCAAGTCTTCTAGAAGTAGTATCAAGTTTTGTAGAAGCATTCAAAGTCTTCTGGAAGCATTTCACATCTTCTGAAAGTATTTCAAGTCTTTTGGAAGAAATATCAAGTCATCCTAGAAGCAGTATCAATTTTCTGGAAGCAGATCAACTCTTCTAGATGTATCATTAAATCTTCTAAAAGCATTTCAAGCCTTTTGGAGCTAGTATCAAGACATTTAACTAGAAGACATTTAACTAGCTAGTATCAAGTCTTTTAACAGCAGTTTAAAATCTTTTGGAAGCATTTCAAAGCAACTAGAAACAGTATCTGGTCTAAAAGCATTATCTGGAAGCAGTTTAAATCTTCTAGAAGCATTTCAAGTTTTGTGGAAGCATTTAAAGCCTATTGCAACTAGTATTAATCTTCAATTATTATTATTATTAATCTTAACTTCAAATGCTTCCTTTGAAGTCTTCTGGAAACATTTAAAGTCCTCTAGACGCAAAATCAAGTCTTCTGGAAGTAGTATCAAGTCTTTTAGAAGCAGTATCAAGTCTTCTGAAAGCATTTCAAGTCTTGCTGAGACAATATCAAGTCTTCTGGAAACCGTATCAAGTCGCTAAAAAGTATTTGATGTCATAGAAATCATATTAAATCTTCTGGAAGCAATTCAATTCTTCTGCAAGCGGTATTAAATTTTTTTAAAGCAATATACGGCTTGTGGAAGCAATATCATATCTTCTAGAAGCAACGTCAGGTCTTCTGGCAGCATTTCAAGTCTTTTGGATACAATATCAAGTCTTCTAAAAGCAATATCAAGTCTTCTGGAGCATTTCTAGTTTTGTGAAAGCATTTAAAGTCTTCTGGAAGCATTTAAAGTCTTCTGGACGAAATATAAAGTCTTCTAGAAGCTGTATGAAGTCTTCTGGAAGCATTTCAAGTCTTGCAGAGACAATATCAAGTCTTTTAGAGATCATATCAATATTCTAGAAAGCAGTTCATGCCTTTCAGAGCCAATATTAAGTCTTCTAGAAGCATTTCCATTCTTCTGCAAGTAGAATTAAATTTTTCAAAAGCAATAGATTTAAGAGAACAAAACTTACACATGGCTTGTGTAAGCATTATCATATCTTCTAGCAGCAGCATCAAGTCATCTGGAAGCATTTCAAGTCCTCTGCAATTTATTTACCTTTCGTTAAATTTAACTATCGGATATTTAGCATAGTTACTGGTCAAATAGCCAATCATGGCAAAGGAAAATATCCAGTAGTTAAATTTACCAAAGGTGGATAAACTGGCCGTTTTAGCAATATACGTCAAATATAATAAAAAAGCATATCAAATCTTCTAAAAGCAGTATCACGTCTTGTAGACGCATTTTAAAGTAGTTAGAAATACTATCACTTCTAGATGCATTATCAAGTCTTCTAGAAGTAGTATCAAGTTTTGTAGAAGCATTCAAAGTCTTCTGGAAGCATTTCACATCTTCTGAAAGTATTTCAAGTCTTTTGGAAGAAATATCAAGTCATCCTAGAAGCAGTATCAATTTTCTGGAAGCAGATCAACTCTTCTAGATGTATCATTAAATCTTCTAAAAGCATTTCAAGTCTTTTGGAGCTAGTATCAAGACATTTAACTAGAAGACATTTAACTAGCTAGTATCAAGTCTTTTAACAGCAGTTTAAAATCTTTTGGAAGCATTTCAAAGCAACTAGAAACAGTATCTGGTCTAAAAGCATTATCTGGAAGCAGTTTAAATCTTCTAGAAGCATTTCAAGTTTTGTGGAAGCATTTAAAGCCTATTGCAACTAGTATTAATCTTCAATTATTATTATTATTATTAATCTTAACTTCAAATGCTTCCTTTGAAGTCTTCTGGAAACATTTAAAGTCCTCTAGACGCAAAATCAAGTCTTCTGGAAGCAGTATCAAGTCTTTTAGAAGCAGTATCAAGTCTTCTGAAAGCATTTCAAGTCTTGCTGAGACAATATCAAGTCTTCTGGAAACCGTATCAAGTCGCTAAAAAGTATTTCATGTCATAGAAATCATATTAAATCTTCTGGAAGCAATTCAATTCTTCTGCAAGCGGTATTAAATTTTTTTAAAGCAATATACGGCTTGTGGAAGCAATATCATATCTTCTAGAAGCAGCGTCAGGTCTTCTGGCAGCATTTCAAGTCTTTTGGATACAATATCAAGTCTTCTAAAAGCAATATCAAGTCTTCTGGAGCATTTCTAGTTTTGTGAAAGCATTTAAAGTCTTCTGGAAGCATTTAAAGTCTTCTGGACGAAATATAAAGTCTTCTAAAAGCTGTATGACGTCTTCTGGAAGCATTTCAAGTCATGCAGAGACAATATCAAGTCTTTTAGAGATCATATCAATATTCTAGAAAGCAGTTCATGCCTTTCAGAGCCAATATTAAGTCTTCTAGAAGCATTTCCATTCTTCTGCAAGTAGAATTAAATTTTTCAAAAGCAATACATGGCTTGTGTAAGCATTATCATATCTTCTAGAAGCAGCATCAAGTCATCTGGAAGCATTTCAAGTCCTCTGCAATTTATTTACCTTTCGTTAAATTTAACTATCGGATATTTAGCATAGTTACTGGTCAAATAGCCAATCATGGCAAATGAAAATATCCAGTAGTTAAATTTACCAAAGGTGGATAAACTGGCCGTTTTAGCAACATACGTCAAATATAATAAAAAAGCGTATCAAATCTTCTAAAAGCAGTATCACGTCTTGTAGACGCGTTTTAAAGTAGTTAGAAATACTATCACTTCTAGATGCATTATCAAGTCTTCTAGAAGTAGTATCAAGTTTTGTAGAAGCATTCAAAGTCTTCTGGAAGCATTTCACATCTTCTGAAAGTATTTCAAGTCTTTTGGAAGAAATATCAAGTCATCCTAGAAGCAGTATCAATTTTCTGGAAGCAGATCAACTTTTCTAGATGTATCATTAAATCTTCTAAAAGCATTTCAAGTCTTTTGGAGCTAGTATCAAGACATTTAACTAGAAGACATTTAACTAGCTAGTATCAAGTCTTTTAACAGCAGTTTAAAATCTTTTGGAAGCATTTCAAAGCAACTAGAAACAGTATCTGGTCTAAAAGCATTATCTGGAAGCAGTTTAAATCTTCTAGAAGCATTTCAAGTTTTGTGGAAGCATTTAAAGCCTATTGCAACTAGTATTAATCTTCAATTATTATTATTATTAATCTTAACTTCAAATGCTTCCTTTGAAGTCTTCTGGAAACATTTAAAGTCCTCTAGACGCAAAATCAAGTCTTCTGGAAGTAGTATCAAGTCTTTTAGAAGCAGTATCAAGTCTTCTGAAAGCATTTCAAGTCTTGCTGAGACAATATCAAGTCTTCTGGAAACCGTATCAAGTCGCTAAAAAGTATTTGATGTCATAGAAATCATATTAAATCTTCTGGAAGCAATTCAATTCTTCTGCAAGCGGTATTAAATTTTTTTAAAGCAATATACGGCTTGTGGAAGCAATATCATATCTTCTAGAAGCAACGTCAGGTCTTCTGGCAGCATTTCAAGTCTTTTGGATACAATATCAAGTCTTCTAAAAGCAATATCAAGTCTTCTGGAGCATTTCTAGTTTTGTGAAAGCATTTAAAGTCTTCTGGAAGCATTTAAAGTCTTCTGGACGAAATATAAAGTCTTCTAAAAGCTGTATGAAGTCTTCTGGAAGCATTTCAAGTCTTGCAGAGACAATATCAAGTCTTTTAGAGATCATATCATTATTCTAGAAAGCAGTTCATGCCTTTCAGAGCCAATATTAAGTCTTTTAGAAGCATTTCCATTCTTCTGCAAGTAGAATTAAATTTTTCAAAAGCAATACATGGCTTGTGTAAGCATTATCATATCTTTTAGAAGCAGCATCAAGTCATCTGGAAGCATTTCAAGTCCTCTGCAATTTATTTACCTTTCGTTAAATTTAACTATCGGATATTTAGCATAGTTACCGTTTTAGCAATATACGTCAAATATAATAAAAAAGCATATCAAATCTTCTAAAAGCAGTATCACGTCTTGTAGACGCGTTTTAAAGTAGTTAGAAATACTATCACTTCTAGATGCATTATCAAGTCTTCTAGAAGTAGTATCAAGTTTTGTAGAAGCATTTAAAGTCATCTGGAAGCATTTCACATCTTCTGAAAGTATTTCAAGTCTTTTGGAAGAAATATCAAGTCATCCTAGAAGCAGTATCAATTTTCTGGAAGCAGATCAACTCTTCTAGATGTATCATTAAATCTTCTAAAAGCATTTCAAGTCTTTTGAAGCTAGTATCAAGACATCTAGAAGCAGCAACAAGTCTTCTGGAAGCAGATCAACTCTTCTACGTCCTACGTATTCGGCACAAGATATGGAACATAGCAATATCTTTTAAAATACATAGATTCAGTTAACTGATGACAGAAAGATATTCTACAACAATGCTGCAAAATGTTGGGCGTGGGATACAGATGACCTAGTTGAAGAAAATGGAATTTAATGATTATTATTTTCTTAAATGTTACTTATGTCCAAAAAGAAAGTTTAATTTTCGGTTATAACAATTTTAATTAATCCTAAACATTCATGTGGCTCCTTGACTACAAAATATGTCATCTATTTATTAACACATTTGTACTCAATCTGTTCTATATAGCTGTTAGTCTATTATTTTAACAGATATTCAGTCATATTTATGAATAATTATTTTGGACTTAGTTTTGGTAAAGTGCTCTTCAAGTATTGCCTCTTCAAGTAAATTTACTATATTATATTTAAAATGTATTTTTTTTTATTTTTCAGATGTAACCTCTTGGATTTTTGATTTATTTTGTACTTAATGTATACAATACCTAAAAATGATGCAATTTGTTAATTTGGCTGCCTATACGAAAACCAAAAAATTCTTAATTTTATGAAAAACAAATCATTTCAATCAAAAAAAAATTTTAGATGTAACCTTGTACGTGTTCCAACATCAATCAACCTCGAACTTTAATAGTATTTGTGAATACAATTAAACCATCATATCCGCACATAAAAAATTGTTGCGGTTTGCGGCTTGATATTTACACTAAAAAAATCTTTTCGCGTAAATCTTGTAACCACACGGAAAAATATGCGTGTATATAATTAAAAAGATTGCATAAACTATTTAAACTTTTTATCATTAACCAAACAAATCCTTTTAACAATGAATATCACAACATAGAAAGAGATGCACTTAACTCTTCAACCTTTGGTCTCACTTTTTAACACGGAACGTTTATTATAAACAGCTAATGGACTTAAAATAGATATGTGTGGAAATGGTTAACAGCCTCAATATAAAGCGTCTGTACGCATTCGATCGGGATAGTCGTGGGATGGTGTGATCTCGATAATCATGGAAATTCGAAACGTTGAACAATTGTTAGAGCCATATTTACGAAATGGGAAAAAATTGATTAAATTTAATCAGAAGAAATTATTAGCAACAGGGGAGAATTACGGAAGCATAATGTTAAAGGTTGAGTTTATCATCGAAGATGAATCCAATCAAAAACAAGAAGTGATTAAGTGCGTTGCAAAATTAGTTCCACCAAGAGGGATGTTATGGGACATCTTCGACACAGTCTCCACTTTCAAAAAAGAAATCGCTGTTTATAACACAATCGTACCAGCATTAAATCAATTTGGACAAGAGCACGGTATAGAATGTATATTACCCTACTTTGCTGAATATTGTAATTCTAGACTTACGTTACAACCCAACAGCTGCGACGTTGATGATGATGCGGTGTTATTATTAAACAATTTGCAAGAGGAGGGTTACAAAGTTGAAGATAGATTCGTTGGTTTCGACAAAGATTCCGTAATAATGATCATTAAAAGTTTAGCAACGCTACACGCAACATCAATTGCTTATAAACGATCTAAACCGGAAGAGTTCCAAAAGAAAGTTTTAACTCATATTGAGAAATGCTTAATTTCGAAGCTCGACGAAACAGCTCAAAACACCCAAATCCATTGTTTCAAAACATTCCTTAAAAAATTTCCTAAACTAACCCATCTCTCCCAACGAATGATCGATTCATATCGTCACGGAATCAAAAAATTTTGCGAAATAAGAACTCCAAAAGAACCATTTGCCACATTTCTCCACGGCGATCTTTGGACAAACAACATATTAATTAAATCAATCAATAATAAAACAATTTCCACAAAATTCGTTGATTTTCAAGTAATCGAATACGGGAATCCCGCTAGAGATGTAATTTTCTTCCTTTACACAAGCGCTCGAATGGAATTGCTGCAATTCATCGACGATTACTTGTTAATTTACCATAACCACTTTATTGACACATTAAAAGTATTAAATTGCGACCCGTTTCCGTTCAATTATACCGCGTTTTTAGAACAAGTCGATGAGGCGGCTAAAGAAATGGAATTCGGTCACGTAATGTTTATTCTGCCCCCGGTGTTTACCGAAAAAGGGAAAGCGGTGGAACTTGGCGATATGAAAAATGCGAATGATATGGTATCTTCAGTTGACCGGATACACGTGAATTATCAATCTAGATTTGCGTTTGTTTTGGAAGATTTTGCGAGGAGGGGGTGGATTTAACGTTAAATGATTAAATTTTGCATATGTTAGAAAATTTGTTAATAAAATTAATCGAATATGTTTATTTTTTTTACTACAACGTTCCTAATTTATAATTACTTTTTGTTTTGTGTGTGTAAGTTTTGTTTGTTAAACACCATCAGCTGCTTTTGATGTGAATCGTATTGAAATGCATTCTTAATGTATACGTATAAAGTAAATTATTACTTCATGTTGATTTGTTGGCTGTAATGCAAGGCTATAGGCTATGAGGGACCCAACACTGCTTGCAGAAACTAGATAAACATAATCCAATGTTTTTGCTTGCTGAAAACTTATTATTATTGATAAAAGGATAGATATGCATTGCTAAAGTCTGGATGTTGCATGAAGAAGATTACACACAGTTAAAAGAAGGCTAGATTTTAGTAAATACTGATACTAAAATCCTATATACTGCTTGCTAAAGACTATCTACATACTTGACTAAATTGATGGTAAAGGTTCAAGTGTGGCTAAAAATGAAATGCAAGATACTGTCACTAAAAGACAGACCACTAGCAGATACCTAGATTGGTAATAAAGACTAGACATTGCTTATAGAAGTCCAGTTACTCCTCATAGAAGATGACGAAGATTAACAACTGCTTGAAGAACACTACAAAAATACGAATAATTTGCAGAGAATTGCTTACTGCTTGCTAATAAATTATACGGACGCCAGAAGGCCGAATGTTGCATCGAAAATATTAGATACTGCTGACAAAGGGTGGATATCGCTAAAAACTAGATACTGCTACTAGAATCCTATACACTGCTTATAAAATACTACCTACATGCAATAGAGTTCTGACGATGAACGTTCAGATGTGAGCAAAAGAATGCTAGATACTATTACTAAAATACTAAATACTACTGGCAGATACTTAGAGTGCTAATAAAGACAAGACATTACTAGTAAAAGCGTGGTTACTGTTCATAGAAGATGAAGGAGACCAAATACTACTTGCGAAAGACTTGTAGCTTGCTGATAAATTATTATTATTGATAATAGACTAGATATGGACAGCAGAAAGCTAAATATTGCCTTGAGAATGTTAGATACTGCTAACTGAAAGCTGGACATCGCTAATGACTAGATGCTGCTACTAGAATCCGATGTACTGCTTATAAAAGACTACCTATATGCAGTAAACCATATGCACTGATGATAAACGTTCAAATGTGGCTAAGAGGATGCTGATATTGTTAATTACATTATTAATAAATACTAGACATTGCAGAAAAGTCTAGTTATTATATTAGATAATAGTGTATTAAGTATTACTTATAGAAGATGAAGGTGACCAAATACTGTTTAGGAAAGCCTAAAAATATGCAAACAGCTTTCAGAGGACTGTTTGCTATTTGCTAATAAACTGATATTATTGATTGTTAACTAGATACGGATACCGGAAGGCTGAATTTTGAATGGAGAATGTTAGATACTGCTGGCAAAAGGCTGGATATTGCTAATGAATAGATACTGCTACAAGAACCCTAATCACTGCTTGTAAAAGACTACCTATATGTAGTGGACAATATATACTAATTATAAACGGTTAAGTGTAGCTAAGAGGATGTTAGATACCATTGCTAAAAAACTAGATACCGCTAGCAGATACCTAGATTGGTAATAAAGACTAGACATTGCTTAGAAAGTCTATCTACTACTAATAAAGGATGAAGAAGACCAAATACTTCTTACGGAAGACTAGGAAAATGTATATAGCTCGTAGACGACTGCTTACTGCTCGCTGAGAAGTTGTTACTATTGATAATAGGCTGGATACGAACGGTAGAAGAAAAAGTTAGAGACTGCTAATAATAGATTCATCTTTAGATTGTAATAGACCTCTACTAGAGTCCTATATACTGCTTATAAAATAGTACCTACATGCATAAGACTTCTGATGATAAACGTTCTAATTGAAAGAATGATAGCTGCTGTTAGTAAAACACTAGATACTACTGGCAGATACCTAGATTGTTAATAAAGACTAGACATTACTTGTAGAAGTCTAGTTGCTGCAAATGAAAAATGCAGGAGGCCAAACACTACGTCCGGAAGACTAGAAAACTGTAAATCACTTTCAGAGAGCTGCTTACTGATTACCAATAAATTATTACCATTATACGGATTAGATACGGTCACCAGAAGGCTAAACATATCATGCAGTATGTTAGATACTGCTGGTAAAAGCTTCAATATCGCTAAAGACTAGATACTGGTACTAGAAGCCTAGGTACTGTTTGAAAGAGCCTAATTACATACAGTACACTATATGCATGATAATAAGCTTTGAGATGTTGCTTAGAAGATGCTAGATATGGTGATCAAAAGAGTAGATGCTACTGGCAGATACCTAGATTGCAAATAAAGAGTGCATTTTGCTTGTAGTGGTCTAGCTACTGTTAATAGATGGTGAAGAAGACTTGATACTGCTTGTAGAAGCTTAGCAAAATACGTACAGATTGCAGGCGATTGCTCAATGCTTGTTGAAAAATTATTGCCCATTGATAAAATTCCACTAGGTATTACTGGCAGATGCTAGATTGTTAATAAATACTAAACATTACTTGTAGAAGTCTAATTACTGCTATCAGAAGATTAAGGAGACCAAATACAGCTTCCGCTAAACTTCTAAAATATAAATAGCTTGCAGAAGCCTGGTTACTGCTCGCTAATAAACTATTATTATTAATAACAAGTTAGATACGAACAGCAGAAGGCTGAATATTGCAGGGAAAATGTTAAATATTGCTGTTAAAAGGCAGGATATTGCTAAAGATTAGATAGTTCTACTAGAATCCTATATGCTGTTTGTAAAAAACTACATACAAGCAGTAGACTTGTATAGTTTGTTATGAGCTGATGATAAACGTTCAGATCTGGCTAAGAGAATGCTAGATGTGCTTACTAAAGATTAAATACTACTGGTAGGAGCCTAAATTCCTAATAAAGACTATACATTGTTTGTAGAAGTCTAGCTACTCTTAATCACCTTCTGGTGAAAAAGGCTCAATACTGCTTGTAGAAAATTAGAAATATATATATAGCTTACAGAGGACTGCTTACTGTTTGCTGAAAAATTGCTACTATTGATACTACGCGAGATATAGATGATAGAATGCTAAATATTGCATGGAGAGAATTACATGCTGCTAACAACAGGTTTGATATTACTTAAGACTAGATACTATTACTAGAATCCTATATACAGCTTATAAAATACTACTTACTTGCAGTACACTATATGCACAGATGATAACGTTCAGATATGGTTAAGATACCAAGACTAAATATTGTTTTTAGAAATCTAGTTAGTGCTGATAGAAGATGGAGAAGACCAAATACTGCTTGAAAAGACCACGAAAATATATATAGCTTGCAGAAAACTGCTCACTACTTGCTGATATCTTGTTATAATTGATAAGAATCAAGAAACGGATGGTAGATATTGCATGGAGAAGACTGTTGGCAGAAGGCTGTATATCACCAATAATAGATTAAATACTGATATTGGAATCCTACAGACTGCTTGTAGAAGACCAACCCAACCTTTGTTTATACGTTAGGGAGGAGATACATGCTTCACGTACTAACCCCGGTTAGATATGCGCATGATATAATTATATGGAACTACGGCGGCTACGGAGATTTTGTGCATCTTGTCTTATGATGGTTATTCCATAAAAAACTCCCACATTTTTCTCCTTCTTTTTCAAAAGTTAGGCGACCTGGACCCGCTCTCGTATTACTATAGGTTTGCCATGAGGAAACGCTTTGTATTATTTTATTCTTCATCCACCGTTCTTTCTCTTTCCTTAACCTCTTTGATGTCGATTACATCTCTTAGAAAATCTATCGCGATAGTATCATGAGATCCAATATGGATGATACTATCATCATTGACATGATGTATACCTGTGGCTTTTTGTACCGATATCCGAATACCGAAATCCCAGACGATTTAGAGGCGGTATTGAAAACCAGTATAGTTTTAAAAATATTATTTCTAAATTAATAACAAAAATGTTATAGAAAACACCAGACCATCGAACTTTGTACGTCTTAGATCAAGTTTTAACAGGTTCACACGAATCAGTCGGAGCAAATTAATACACGCAACGTTTTAAAAAATTCTGTTTGTTATTAATAATACAATCCAACAGAACCCAACTTAATCCTACCCGACTCATCACAAACCAATCCAATCCAACCCGATGGTACAACACAAATAAGACTAATTTGTCCTACTCTTCCAGAATTTGCCTTCAGTTTCTGTGTGCGCTCAGCTCGCTAAATCCTCTCAATTATATTCTAAGGTTTCCCAATCCTCTCCGCACAGCAGATATTTCCCCTTATCATCCGCCATAATATCTATTCGCTCTCTCCACATTGTCACAATAATATCTGACAACCAGTCTCTTCCTTTGCTCAGCCCCTTTCTTCACAAGCTGATAAAAGTGTCCTTAACTTATTTCCTCTGTAAACTACTATGTTTTTTTTACATAATTTACCAGAGGGTTAACTTTTGGCTATACTTGGCATACAATATAGTTTGTTTTATATTTCTTTCACGCATGACAGCTCGGGATCATCATTTATTGTTTCGAAGGACGTCTGAGCTTCTGAATTAACTCAATTCAGTCTGCCAGGAGCATGTAACCGTGTCATCCAGCTCATCCAAAACATTAACCGATCTGTAGGTATCTTCCAAGGGCAGTAGTAATTTTTCCAGAAATAGTTCAAGTTTTTTGGAAGTATGTCAATGCTTTTGAAAACAGTATCAAGTCTTGCAGAGGCAGTATAGAGACTTTTAGAAGCATTTTAAATCTTCCAGAAGCAGTTCAAGTCTTCTGGAATCATTTTAAATCTTTTGAAAATGATGTCATGTCTTTTGGAAGCATTTCAAATTTTCTGGAGGCATTGCAAGTCATGTGGAAGCATTGCAAGTCTTCCTAGAAACATTTTAAAGCTTCTTCAAGCAAAAGCAAGTTTTCTAAAAGCATCATCAAGTCTTCCAAGAGCAGAAATTAATCATTAAGAAGCAGTTCAGATCTTCTGGAAATATTTTAAATGTTTTGAAAGCAGTATCAAGTCTTCCAGATGTAGTATTGAGACTTTTAGAAGTTCTAGGAGTAGAGGCAATATCAAGTCATCTCGAATCATTTCAAATTTTTCAGAAGAAATATCATTTCTTCAGGAAGCATTTCAAGTGTTCTGGAAACATTTCAAGTTTTGTAGAAGCATTTTAAACCTTCGTCAAGCAAAATCAAGTTTTCTACAAGCAGTATCAAGCCTTCCAGGTGTAATAAAATAATTGTTTGGAAGCATTTAAAGTCTTTTAGAAGTAATCGTGCTAGAAGTAAATCCAATTTCATCAGGAATGAATGCAAAAAGAATCAAATGTAATGACTGTGTATTTAGGATGACAAACTTTATTTAGTGATTTCGGTGCCGAGGCTATACAAAATTTGTATTTCGGAAACAAAATTGTTTCCGTCTTCAGGCCAGACACGACTATCCTTTTCCAACCTTTTTTTGTAGTATCAAGTCTTCCAGAGGTACTATCACGTCTTCCAAAGGTATATCAAGGATATCAAGTCTTCTGGAATCATTTCAAATCTTTTGAAAGCAATTCAAGTCTTTTGGAAGCATTAGAATTCTTCTAGAAATATTGCAAGTTTTCTAGAAGCAGTATCAAGTCTTCAAAGGGCAGTAATAAATCTTCTGAAAGCAGTTCAAGTGTTCTAGGAGCATTCTACGTCTTTTGGAAGTAGTATGAAGGCTTCTTGAAAAATGTTAAGTCTTTTGAAAGCACTATCTAGTCTATGTTGCAGAGGCAGTATCGACAATTCTTTAACCATTTCAAATCTTCCAGAGGCAGTATCAAGTCTTCTGGAAGCATTTCAAGTCTTCCAGAATCGGCACCAAGTCTTCTAAAAGCATTTCAAGTCTTCCAGAATCGGCACCAATTCTTCTGGAAGTATTTCAAGGAAGTACTTTGGAAGCAATATTAAGCTTTCTAGAAGCAGTATCAATATTTCCAGGAGCAATAGCAATTTTTCTTGAAGCATTTCATGTCTTGTAGAAATATTTTAAATATTTTGGAAGCAGTATCAAGTCTTCCAGAGATAGTATCAAGTCTTTCAGAGTGTCATCGCTATCAAGACTTCTGAAATAGTTCCAAATTATATAGAAGCAATGTCAAGTATTCTGGAAGCATAACAATTCTTCTAAAAACATTGCAACTCTTCTGGAAGCTTTTCAAGTCTTTTCCAAGCAAAATCAAGTTTTCTAGAAGCAGTATCAAGTCTTCCAGTGGTAGTATTAAATATTCTGAATGCAGTTCAAGTTTCCCAGAAGCATTTTAAGTCTTTTGGAAGCAGAATCAAGTCTTCTAGAGGTAATATCGACTCTTTTGGAAGCAGATCTAGTTTTCAGGAACATTTCAAGTCTTTTAACAGTATTTCAGGCCTTCTAAATTTTTTTTTGCAGACCTATTTGGATTTCGGGACGATTAGAACTTATTGTTAGTCCCGAACTCAGAAAACGTTTTTGGTTCCAGGAATTGGTCACCCTAAACTTAACCCAACCCAACTCAATCCAAAAATTTACTCCGTACAAAATTCAAAAGCTTTAAAATATTTTGATAATTTTTGTAAAGAAGAAATCAAAATGTCAGGAATTAAAATGTTAGATAATTTGATTTTTACAGAAAATTATTTGAATCATTTTAAATTCTCCATCATTATTTGTTTTTATGGGTAGTTAACTTTTAATCGAAACACAACTTACGCAAGAATACTTACACAGGTTGATATGGTGCTAAAATATAAGCCATAAAAAATCTTTGCAATATTTATTAAAATAAAAATACAATTTGCAACAATAATTTTTTTAACATACAAATTAAAATTTCTTTATAACCGATTTAAATTAAATCCACCCTCGTTTTTCAAAATCAGACAAAACGAACAACATTTTCTTCTTAAAATTATCATGTAACGAACTTCCTGTTGTGTTGTTTATGATTTCTTCCATTTTCGTTAAATCTTTCGCCTCCTCTTTTTTCATATAAATCGGTAGACACATAAAGACGATGTGAAACAATTGGATTTCGTTGGCGTATAAAGCCATTTCTTCTAAAAATGCCTCAAAATTGAATTGTTCTAAATTGGGACATTTGAGTTTTCTTAATGTATCAATAAACGATTCGAAATAATATTTAACTAAATCATCGAATTTACTTTCAATTAATGATAAATCGATGCTTGTGTATAAAAGGAATAATAGATCGTTTGTGGGGGAATTATAATCGAGTCCTTGAAAATCGAGTAAAATACATTTAGATGGGTTGTTATGATCGTATTTAAACATTACGTTGTTGACCCAAAGGTCGTTATGAACCATTGTAGCGAAAGGTTCTTGAATTTTGGGGGCTTCATCGATTATTATGGGGTATCTTTTAAAATTTTTTTCTAACCTAGGTAATAAATGTTGTAAATTAGCTTCAAAGCATATACTTTTTACTTCCGTCATTACGTTGTCGGTCAAACCTGAAGGTGGCCTAAACGCCATATCTCTTGTTAGTGTAGGTTTAATTTTTTCTTTAAATTCATCTGGTTTTTGGAGTTTAAATGCTATAGGCACTGCGTGGAATGTAGCTAGATTTTTAAGAACGATTTTAGCTTCTTCTAAGTTAAACCCGATAAATCTATCGGGTAATCCGTATCCTTTTAGTTTTAGATTTTCTAATAAAAGGGTCGCATCTGGATCTACAACATCCGAGTTTGGATTCAAAGATATTCTACTTCCGTAAGTTTTTGCGAAAAATGGTGCAATCTCATCGATTCCGTGAGATTTTCCGAAATTATTTAACGTTGGTATAACAGTTTGATAAAATGAAATTTCTTTTTTAACAGTGTAAGGCACGTTAAAAATCCCCCAAAGAATTCCTTGAGGCGGACAAGTTTTTGCCACACAATTCACGATCTCTTCATTTCCATCCTTATCCATCAGAGTAACTTTCACCTCAAGCATAATACTTCCGTAGTTTTCACCGTTCGATAACAAATTTTTGCACTCGTTCGAAACGTATTTCTTGCCATCCTTCAACAATGAGTTAACAATTAGCTTATCAAACGATTTTATTTCCATTTCTATTTGTTGATATATCGAGTTAATTCACGTATGCACACAGTAAATTTATGGAGGCGACTGAACAGTTGCGAGTTGCTCCGGTCTTATTAATAGGCGTTTGGTAAAAAGTGTGTAATAACTTTACTGATACAAATCCATCAATGTGTAGATTAACTCATAAGTGCTCTTTAGATGCAAGTTACAAGGTCAATGATGAGTAAATATTGTTAACTGGAGTGTAGTTTAGTTTTAATAAAACTTTAAGTGTGGTAATTTAAACGTACCTACCAATTGTGACGTTGTAACTGTGTGTATATTACTTGAATAACTTTTGGTAATTAAGCACAAATGTTTGTGAGAAAAATTATAACGATGATAAAGGTTATTTAATAGATAAGAAAATTTTTATCTCAATTTTCTTGTTACTTAACTTGTTGAAATAAAATTTTTAAGACAAAAATTTATTTTGCTCTTATTTTATTGTTATACAGGCTGGTTCTGGAAGTGGTGGCTTAATTTTAATCACAAATACTAGAGTAAAAATGATAATGATTTGCGTAAATATTTTTGTCTGAACTTAGATATCTCTAAGAAATGAGGTTAAGAAATTTAATTAAATGTTCTCAATATGGTTCGTCAAATTATTTTTACTCTTCGATTTTCCACGATTTTTCAAAAATGATTAAAGAAATTATTTTTAAAAAAAGCATAATAAAAATTATCAAGATATATTAAGAATTCGATTTTCTACTATTTTTTTATCAATGAAATTGTAAATTTTATGAAATACTACAAAACTAGGTCGAATTCAAGAATTGATATTTCTGATAAAAATTGAGATGTTCAAATATGGTTTCATCGTCAAAAAATGCATACTTTTCTTGAAAAATGTCGTTAAAATGCATACAAATATTTTAAGAATTCGATTTCATACAATTTTTCAAAATTATTATGTAGATTGTTATTGTTAAGAAATGCTACAAAGTTAGGATTTCAAAACTTGATATCTCAAAAACGAATTGATATATTCAAATTTGGTGTTCTTCTTGAAAAAGTACATATTTTCTTTATAAATACCAAAAAGTGTCACCAAAATATCTTGAGAATGCGATTTTTTACGATATTTTATCAAAAAAATTATAAATTTAGTGAAATGATGTAAAATTAGATCGAGTTCAAAAGCGGATTTCTCAAAAACAAATTGAGATATTTTCGTATGGTTTAGTTCTTGAAAAAGCACAGATTTTCTTTTATAAGCGGCAAAAAATGTCGTCAAGATATTTCAAGAATTCTATTTTCTCCGAATTTTCAAAATTATTAAGGAAGTAGTTTTTAAGAAATGCTACAAATCTAAATTGAGTTTAGAACTAAATATCTCAAAAACGAATTAAGATATTCAAATATGGTGTTGTTCTTGAAAAAGTACATACTTTCTTTATTAATGCCAAATAATTTCATGAATATATCTTAAGAATTCGATTTTCTACGATTTTTTATGAAGGAAATTGTAAATTTTATGGAATGCTACAATGTTAGTTCGAGTTAAAACATGTATATCTTAAAAGCGAATTGAGATATTTAAGTATAGTTATAGTGTTAAAAAAGTACTTAAAAAGGTAAAAAAAGTACTTTATAACTGCAAAAAAATGTTCTTTAAAATATTTGAAGAAATTGTAAATTTTATGGAATGCTACAAAATAAGCTCGAGTTAAATCATGGATATTTCAAGAACGAATTTAAATATTCAAATATGGTGTTGTTCTTGAAAAAATACATGCTTCCTTTATCACTGCAAAAATTTTTCATCAAAATATCTTAAGAATACGATTATCTACGATTCTTTATGAAGGAAATTGTAAATTTTATGGAATGCTAAAAATTAAAGTTGAGTTCAAAACGTGATGTCTCAAATATAAATTGAGATATTCAAATATGGTGTTGTTCTTGAAAAAATACATGCTTCCTTTATAACTGTAAAAAATTTCCATCAAAATATCTTAAGAATTCGATTTTCTACGGTCGTTTATCAATAAAATTCTTTATTTTATGCAATATTACAAAATTAGGTCGAATTAAAACATAGATATCTCAAAATCGAATTGACACATTCAAATTTTGTGTTGTTCTTATAAAACTTTCCTTATAAGTGCCAAAAAGTTTCATAAAAATATCTTAAGAATTCGATTTTCTACGATTCTTTATGAAGGAAATTGTAAATTTTATGGAATGCTAACAATTTAGGTTGAGTTCAAAACGAGATGTCTCAAAAATAAATTGAGATATTCAAATATGGTGTTCTTGAAAAAATACATGCTTCCTGTATAACTGTAAAAAATGTTCATCAAAATATCTTAAGAATTCGATTTTCTACGGTTCTTGATGAAGGAAATTGTAAAATTTTATGGAATGCTAAAAATTTAGGTTGAGTTCAAAACGAGATGTCTCAAAAATAAATTGAGATATTCAATTATGGTGTTGTTCTTGAAAAAATACATGCTTCCTTTATAACTGCAAGAAATGTTCATCAAAATATCTTAAGAATTCGATTTTCTACGATTGTTTATCACGGAGATTCTCTATTTTATGCAATGCTACAAAGTTAGGTCGAGTTAAAACATAGATATCTCAAAACCGAATTGAGACATTTAAATTTTGTGTAGTTCTTATAAAAGTACATACTTTCTTTATAAATACCAAAAAGTTTCATCAAGATATCTTAAGAATTCGATTTTCTACGATTTTTTATGAAGCAAATTGTTAATTTTATTGAATGCTAAAAATTTAGGTTGAGTTCAAAACGTAATTTCTTAAGAATAAGTTGAGATATTCAAATATGGTGTTGATCTTGAAAAAATACATGCTTCCTTTATAACTGTAAAAAATTTCCATCAAAATATCTTAAGAATTCGATTTTCTACGGTCGTTTATCAATAAAATTCTTTATTTTATGCAATATTACAAAATTAGGTCGAATTAAAACATAGATATCTCAAAATCGAATTGAGA
Source organism: Onthophagus sagittarius (assembly GCA_036711965.1). Classification (NCBI taxonomy): domain Eukaryota; kingdom Metazoa; phylum Arthropoda; class Insecta; order Coleoptera; family Scarabaeidae; genus Onthophagus; species Onthophagus sagittarius. Next base: position 69,015,496 of record JASERS010000003.1, read on the forward strand.
CATTCAAATTTTGTGTTGTTCTTATAAAACTTTCCTTATAAGTGCCAAAAAGTTTCATAAAAATATCTTAAGAATTCGATTTTCTACGATTCTTTATGAAGGAAATTGTAAATTTTATGGAATGCTAACAATTTAGGTTGAGTTCAAAACGAGATGTCTCAAAAATAAATTGAGATATTCAAATATGGTGTTCTTGAAAAAATACATGCTTCCTGTATAACTGTAAAAAATGTTCATCAAAATATCTTAAGAATTCGATTTTCTACGGTTCTTGATGAAGGAAATTGTAAAATTTTATGGAATGCTAAAAATTTAGGTTGAGTTCAAAACGAGATGTCTCAAAAATAAATTGAGATATTCAATTATGGTGTTGTTCTTGAAAAAATACATGCTTCCTTTATAGCTGCAAGAAATGTTCATCAAAATATCTTAAGAATTCGATTTTCTACGATTGTTTATCACGGAGATTCTCTATTTTATGCAATGCTACAAAGTTAGGTCGAGTTAAAACATAGATATCTCAAAACCGAATTGAGACATTTAAATTTTGTGTAGTTCTTATAAAAGTACATACTTTCTTTATAAATACCAAAAAGTTTCATCAAGATATCTTAAGAATTCGATTTTCTACGATTTTTTATGAAGCAAATTGTTAATTTTATTGAATGCTAAAAATTTAGGTTGAGTTCAAAACGTAATTTCTTAAGAATAAGTTGAGATATTCAAATATGGTGTTGATCTTGAAAAAATACATGCTTCCTTTATAACTGTAAAAAATTTCCATCAAAATATCTTAAGAATTCGATTTTCTACGGTCGTTTATCAATAAAATTCTTTATTTTATGCAATACTACAAAATTAGGTCAAATTAAAACATAGATATCTCAAAATCGAATTGAGACATTCAAATTTTGTGTTGTTCTTATAAAAGTACATACTTTCTTTATAAATGCCAAAAAGTTTCATAAAAATATCTTAAGAATTCGATTTTCTACGATTCTTTATGAAGGAAATTATAATTTTATGGAATGCTACAAATTTAGGTTGAGTTCAAAACGTGATGTCTCAAAAATAAACTGAGATATTCAAATATGGTGTTGTTCTTGAAAAAGTACATGCTTCCTGTATAACTGTAAAAAATGTTCATCAAAATTCCTTCATTCTTTATGAAGGAAATTGTAAGTTTTATGGAATGCTAAAGATTTAGGTTGAGTTCAAAACGTGATGTCTCAAAAATAAATTGAGATATTCAAATATGGTGTTGTTCTTGAAAAAATACATGCTTCCTTTATAACTGCAAAAATTATTCATCAAGATATCTTAAGAATTCGATTTTCTACGATTCTTTATGAAGGAAATTGTAAATTTTATGAAATGCTACAAAATTAGGTCGAGTTCAAGAATTGATATCTGTGATAAAAATCGAGATATTCAAATATGGTTTTATCGTCAAAAAAATTCATACTATTCTTTAAAAATGTCAGTAAATTGCATCAAGATATTTTAAGCATTCGATTTTATACGATTTTTCAAAATTATTATGTAAATTGTTATTTTTAAGAAATGCTACAAATCTAGGTTGAGTTCAAAACTTGATATCTCAAAAACGAATCGATATAACCAAATATGGCGTTTTTTAAATACCAAAAAATTTCACCTAAATATCTTGAGAATTCGATTTTTTACGATTTTTTATCAAGAAAATTATTAATTTGGTGAAATGATGTAAAATTAGGTCGAGTTCAAAAATGAATTGAGATATTTAGATATGGTTTTGTTTTTCAAAAATTACAGGCTTTCTTTTATAAACGGAAAAAATTTCATCACGAAATCTTAAGAACTCGATTTTTTTTTTAATTATTAAGGAAGTTGTTGTTTTTAAGAAATGCTACAAATCTAAATTGAGTTTAGAACTAGATATCTCAAAATCGAATTAAGATATTCAAATATGGTGTTGTTCTTTAAGAATTCGATTTTCTACGGTTCTTGATGAAGGAAATTGTAAAATTTTATGGAATGCTAAAAATTTAGGTTGAGTTCAAAACGAGATGTCTCAAAAATAAATTGAGATATTCAATTATGGTGTTGTTCTTGAAAAAATACATGCTTCCTTTATAGCTGCAAGAAATGTTCATCAAAATATCTTAAGAATTCGATTTTCTACGATTGTTTATCACGGAGATTCTCTATTTTATGCAATGCTACAAAGTTAGGTCGAGTTAAAACATAGATATCTCAAAACCGAATTGAGACATTTAAATTTTGTGTAGTTCTTATAAAAGTACATACTTTCTTTATAAATACCAAAAAGTTTCATCAAGATATCTTAAGAATTCGATTTTCTACGATTTTTTATGAAGCAAATTGTTAATTTTATTGAATGCTAAAAATTTAGGTTGAGTTCAAAACGTAATTTCTTAAGAATAAGTTGAGATATTCAAATATGGTGTTGATCTTGAAAAAATACATGCTTCCTTTATAACTGTAAAAAATTTCCATCAAAATATCTTAAGAATTCGATTTTCTACGGTCGTTTATCAATAAAATTCTTTATTTTATGCAATACTACAAAATTAGGTCAAATTAAAACATAGATATCTCAAAATCGAATTGAGACATTCAAATTTTGTGTTGTTCTTATAAAAGTACATACTTTCTTTATAAATGCCAAAAAGTTTCATAAAAATATCTTAAGAATTCGATTTTCTACGATTCTTTATGAAGGAAATTATAATTTTATGGAATGCTACAAATTTAGGTTGAGTTCAAAACGTGATGTCTCAAAAATAAACTGAGATATTCAAATATGGTGTTGTTCTTGAAAAAGTACATGCTTCCTGTATAACTGTAAAAAATGTTCATCAAAATTCCTTCATTCTTTATGAAGGAAATTGTAAGTTTTATGGAATGCTAAAGATTTAGGTTGAGTTCAAAACGTGATGTCTCAAAAATAAATTGAGATATTCAAATATGGTGTTGTTCTTGAAAAAATACATGCTTCCTTTATAACTGCAAAAATTATTCATCAAGATATCTTAAGAATTCGATTTTCTACGATTCTTTATGAAGGAAATTGTAAATTTTATGAAATGCTACAAAATTAGGTCGAGTTCAAGAATTGATATCTGTGATAAAAATCGAGATATTCAAATATGGTTTTATCGTCAAAAAAATTCATACTATTCTTTAAAAATGTCAGTAAATTGCATCAAGATATTTTAAGCATTCGATTTTATACGATTTTTCAAAATTATTATGTAAATTGTTATTTTTAAGAAATGCTACAAATCTAGGTTGAGTTCAAAACTTGATATCTCAAAAACGAATCGATATAACCAAATATGGCGTTTTTTAAATACCAAAAAATTTCACCTAAATATCTTGAGAATTCGATTTTTTACGATTTTTTATCAAGAAAATTATTAATTTGGTGAAATGATGTAAAATTAGGTCGAGTTCAAAAATGAATTGAGATATTTAGATATGGTTTTGTTTTTCAAAAATTACAGGCTTTCTTTTATAAACGGAAAAAATTTCATCACGAAATCTTAAGAACTCGATTTTTTTTTTAATTATTAAGGAAGTTGTTGTTTTTAAGAAATGCTACAAATCTAAATTGAGTTTAGAACTAGATATCTCAAAATCGAATTAAGATATTCAAATATGGTGTTGTTCTTTAAGAATTCGATTTTCTACGATTTTTTATTAAAGAAATTGTTAATTTTAAGGAATGTTACGAAATCAGATAGAGTTAAAACATGGATATTTCAAAACGGAATTGAGATATTCAAGTATAATTTTAGTCTTAAAAAAGTACATATTTTCTTTACAAATACCAAAAAATTTCATGATATCTTTAGTATTCGATTTTCTACGATGTTTTAATGAAGAAAATTGTTTGTTTTATATAATGCTATAAAATTAGATCGAGTTATAACACAGATATCTCTAAAACGAATTGAGATATTCAAATATAGTGTTTTTCTTGAAAAAGTACATACTTCCTTTATAAATACCAAAAAATTGCATTAAAATATCTTAAGAATTCGATTTTCTAGGATTTTTTTATTAAATAAATTGTTAATTTCCAGGAATGTTACAAAATTAGGTCGAGTTCAAGAATTGATATCTGTGATAAAAATCGAGATATTCAAATAAGGTTTTATCGTCAAAAAAATTCATACTTTTCTTTAAAAATGTCAGTAAATTGCATCAAGATATTGTAAGAATTCGATTTTATGCGATTTTTCAAAATTATTATGTAAATTGTTATTTTTAAGAAATGCTACAAGTCTAGGTTGAGTTCAAAACTTGATATATCAAAAACGAATAGATATAACCAAATATGGCGTTTTTTTCGAAAAAGTACACACTTTCTTTGTAAATACCAAAAAATTTCACCTAAATATCTTGAGAATTCGATTTTTTACGATTTTTTATCAAGAAAATTATTAATTTGGTGAAATGATGTAAAATTAGGTCGAGTTCAAAAATGAATTGAGATATTTAGATATGATTTTGTTTTTCAAAAATTACAGGCTTTCTTTTATAAACGGAAAAAATTTCATCACGAAATCTTAAGAACTTGATTTTTTAAATTATTAAGGAAGTTGTTGTTTTTAAGAAATGCTACAAATCTAAATTGAGTTTAGAACTAGATATCTCAAATCGAATTAAGATATTCAAATATGGTGTTGTTCTTTAAGAATTCGATTTTCTACGATTTTTTATTAAAGAAATTGTTAATTTTAAGGAATGTTACGAAATCAGGTAGAGTTAAAACATGGATATTTCAAAACGGAATTGAGATATTCAAGTATAATTTTAGTCTTAAAAAAGTACATATTTTTTTTACAAATACCAAAAAATTTCATGATATCTTTAGTATTCGATTTTCTACGATGTTTTTATGAAGAAAATTGTTTGTTTTATATAATGCTATAAAATTAGATCGAGTTATAACACAGATATCTCTAAAACGAATTGAGATATTCAAATATAGTGTTTTTCTTGAAAAAGTACATACTTCCTTTATAAATACCAAAAAATTGCATTAAAATATCTTAAGAATTCGATTTTCTAGGATTTTTTTATTAAATAAATTGTTAATTTCCAGGAATATTACAAAATTAGGTCGAGTTCAAGAATTGATATCTGTGATAAAAATCGAGATATTCAAATATGGTTTTATCGTCAAAAAAATTCATACTTTTCTTTAAAAATGTCAGTAAATTGCATCAAGATATTTTAAGCATTCGATTTTATACGATTTTTCAAAATTATTATGTAAATTGTTATTTTTAAGAAATGCTACAAATCTAGGTTGAGTTCAAAACTTGATATCCCAAAAACGAATCGATATATCCAAATATGGCGTTATTTTTGCAAAAGTACATACCTTCTTTATAAATACTAAAAAATTTCACCAAAATATCTTGAGAATTCGATTTTTTACGATTTTCTGTCAAGAAAATTATTAATTTAGTGAAATGATGTAAAATTAGGTCGAGTTCAAAAATGAATGTCTCAAAAATGAATTGGGATATTTAGGTATGGTTTTGTTCTCGAAAAGTTCTCGTTCTCGTCTTAAGAGTTCTATTGTCTCCGAATTTTCAAAATTATTAAGGAAGTAGTTTTTAAGAAATGCTACAAATCTAAATTGAGTTTAGATCTAAATATCTCAAAAACGAATTAAGATATTCAAATATGGTGTTGTTCTAGTACATACCTTCTTTATAAATGCCAAAAAGTTTCATCAAAATATCTTAAGAATTCGATTTTCTACGATTCATTATGAAGGAAATTGTAAATTTTATGGAATGCTACAAATTTAGGTTGAGTTCAAGACGTGATGTCTCAAAAATAAATTGAGATATTCAAATATGGTGTCGTTCTTGAAAAAATACATGCTTCCTTTATAACTGCAAAAATTATTCATCAAAATATCTTAAGAATTCAATTTTCTACTATTCATTATGAAGGAAATTGTAAATTTTATGGAATGCTACAAATTTAGGTTGAGTTCAAAACGTGATGTCTCAAAAATAAATTGAGATATTCAAATATGGTGTTGTTCTTGAAAAAATACACGCTTCCTGTATAACTGTAAAAATGTTCATCAAAATACCTTAAGAATTCGATTTTCTACGGTTCTCGATGAAGGAAATTGTAAAATTTTATGGAATGCTAAAAATTTAGGTTGAGTTCAAAACAAGATGTCTCAAAAATAAATTGAGATATTCAATTATGGTGTTGTTCTTGAAAAAATACATGCTCCCTTTATAACTGCAAAAAATATTCATCAAAATATCTTAAGAATTCGATTTTCTACGATTGTTTATCAAGGAGATTCTCTATTTTATGCAATGCTAAAAAGTTAGGTCGAGTTAAAACATAGATATCTCAAAACCGAATTGAGACATTTAAATTTTGTGTTGTTCTTATAAAAATACATACTTTCTTTATAAATACCAAAAAGTTTCATCAAAATATCTTAAGAATTCGATTTTCTACGATTTTTTATGACGCAAATTGTTAATTTCATTGAATGCTAAAAATTTAGGTTGAGTTCAAAACGTAATTTCTCAAAAATATGTTGAGATATTCAAATATAGTGTTGATCTTGAAAAAATACATGCTTACTTTATAACTGTAAAAATTTTTCATCAAAATATCTTAAGAATACGATTATCTACGATTCTTTATGAAGGAAATTGTAAATTTTATGGAATGCTAAAAATTAAAGTTGAGTTCAAAACGTGATGTCTCAAAAATAAATTGAGATATTCAAATATTGTGTTGTTCTTGAAAATATACATGCTTCCTTTATAACTGTAAAAAATTTCCATCAAAATATCTTAAGAATTCGATTTTCTACGGTCGTTTATCAATAAAATTCTTTATTTTATGCAATACTACAAAATTAGGTCGAATTAAAACATAGATATCTCAAAATCGAATTGAGACATTCAAATTTTGTGTTGTTCTTATAAAAGTACATACTTTCTTTATAAATGCCAAAAAGTTTCATAAAAAGATCTTAAGAATTCGATTTTCTACGATTCTTTATGAAGGAAATTATAATTTTATGGAATGCTACAAATTTAGGTTGAGTTCAAAACGTGATGTCTCAAAAATAAACTGAGATATTCAAATATGGTGTTGTTCTTGAAAAAGTACATGCTTCCTGTATAACTGTAAAAAATGTTCATTAAAATATGTTAAGAATTCGATTTTCTACGATTCTTTATGAAGGAAATTGTAAGTTTTATGGAATGCTAAAGATTTAGGTTGAGTTCAAAACGTGATGTCTCAAAAATAAATTGAGATATTCAAATATGGTGTTGTTCTTGAAAAAATACATGCTTCCTTTATAACTGTAAAAAATTTCCATCAAAATATCTTAAGAATTCGATTTTCTACGGTCGTTTATCTATAAAATTCTTTATTTTATGCAATACTACAAAATTAGGTCGAATTAAAACATAGATATCTCAAAATCGAATTGAGACATTCAAATTTTGTGTTGTTCTTATAAAACTTTCCTTATAAGTGCCAAAAAGTTTCATAAAAATATCTTAAGAATTCGATTTTCTACGATTCTTTATAAAGGAAATTATAATTTTATGGAATGCTACAAATTTAGGTTGAATTCAAAACGTGATGTCTCAAAAATAAACTGAGATATTCAAATATGGTGTTGTTCTTGAAAAAATACATGCTTCGTTTATAACTGCAAAAATTATTCACCAAAATATCTTAAGAATTCAATTTTTTACGATTCACTATGAAGGAAATTGTAAATTTTATGGAATGCTACAACTTTAGGTTGATTTCAAAACGTAATTTCTCAAAAATAAATTGAGATATTCAAATATGGTGTTAATCTTGAAAAAATACATGCTTCCTTTATAACTGCAAAAATTATTCACCAAAATATCTTAAGAATTCAATTTTCTACGATTCATTATGAAGGAAATTGTAAATTTTATGGAATGCTACAAATTTAGGTTGAGTTCAAAACGTGATGTTTCAAAAATAAATTGAGATATTCAAATATGGTGTCGTTCTTGCAAAAATACATGCTTCCTTTATAACTGCAAAAATTATTCATCAACATATCTTAAGAATTCAATTTTCTACGATTCATTATGAAGGAAATTGTAAATTTTATGGAATGCTAAAAGTTTAGGTTGAGTTCAAAACGTTATGTCTCAAAAATAAATTGAGATATTCAAATATGGTGTTGTTCTTGAAAAAATACATGCTTCGTTTATAACTGCAAAAATTATTCACCAAAATATCTTAAGAATTCAATTTTTTACGATTCACTATGAAGGAAATTGTACATTTTATGGAATGCTACAACTTTAGGTTGATTTCAAAACGTGATGTTTCAAAAATAAATTGAGATATTCAAATATGGTGTCGTTCTTGCAAAAATACATGCTTCCTTTATAACTGCAAAAATTATTCATCAACATATCTTAAGAATTCAATTTTCTACGATTCATTATGAAGGAAATTGTAAATTTTATGGAATGCTAAAAATTTAGGTTGAGTTCAAAACGTGATGTCTCAAAAATAAATTGAGATATTCAAATATGGTATTGTTCTTGAAAAAATACATGCTTCCTTTATAATTGCAAAAATTATTCATCAAAATATCTTAAGAATTCAATTTTCTACGATTCTTTATGAAGGAAATTATTATTTTATGGAATGCTACAAATTTAGGTTGAGTTCAAAACGTGATGTCTCAAAAATAAACTGAGATATTCAAATATGGTGTTGTTCTTGAAAATGTACATGCTTCCTGTATAACTGTAAAAAATGTTCATCAAAATATCTTAAGAATTCGATTTTCTACGATTCTTTATGAAGGAAATTGTAAAATTTTATGGAATGCTAAAAGTTTAGGTTGAGTTCAAAACGTGATGTCTCAAAAATAAATTGAGATATTCAAATATGGTGTTGTTCTTGAAAAAATACATGCTTCGTTTATAACTGCAAAAATTATTCACCAAAATATCTTAAGAATTCAATTTTTTACGATTCACTATGAAGGAAATTGTAAATTTTATGGAATGCTACAACTTTAGGTTGATTTCAAAACGTAATTTCTCAAAAATAAATTGAGATATTCAAATACGGTGTTAATCTTGAAAAAATACATGCTTCCTTTATAACTGCAAAAATTATTCATCAAAATATCTTAAGAATTCAATTTTCTACGATTCATTATGAAGGAAATTGTAAATTTTATGGAATGCTACAAATTTAGGTTGAGTTCAAAACGTGATGTTTCAAAAATAAATTGAGATATTCAAATATGGTGTCCTTCTTGAAAAAATACATGCTTCCTTTATAACTGCAAAAACTATTCATCAAAATATCTTAAGAATTCGATTTTCTACGATTCTTTATGAAGGAAATTGTAAATTTTATGGAATACTAAAAATTTAGGTTGAGTTCAAATCGTAATTTCTCAAAAATAAATTGAGATATTCAAATATGGTGTTGTTCTTGAAAAAATACATGCTTCCTTTATAATTGCAAAAATTATTCATCAAAATATCTTAAGAATTCGATTTTCTACGATTCTTTATGAAGGAAATTGTAAATTTTTTGGAATGCTAACAATTTAAGTTGAGTTCAAAACGTGATGTTTCAAAAATAAATTGAGATATTCAAATATGGTATTGTTCTTGAAAAAATACATGCTCCCTTCCCATCCTGCTGACCTCGTTAAAAAAAAGGATTTGATTGGGTTGGATTTGGTTGTGTTGCGTTGAACTTCAACTTTATATCATTTAATATGGAAAATAGTATGAAATTGGAGCTCAACCCAACCCAACACATAAGATTATGCAAAAATCATGGATCAAAACAACTTTTTACAAAAACACCTCGGGACACAATAATTTACAAAACAGTGTAATGCAAAAACTTAGTAAGCAGTAAACCGTAGTATATTGATTTTAACCGCTTTTATAAAAAAAATGTGGTATAAAATTTGACGTCATTTCGAGTTTAAGATGTCGCTAACCAGCTATGTTCAGATAACTCTAAATAAGCTAACTCTAAATACCCATTTTATAAATATCTACCCACCGAGTATTTACCTGATATTTGACTGATTGTATACATTCGGGAAGCACAAATTTTAAGTAAATGTTGTTTAGTCTGTACTAGAGATGTGCATATTACGTGGGTCCCGCCGGGTCACGATGGGTCATACTTGACCCAGCGTGAGCGGGCATCAATTTTTGTATCACTCACGTGATTTTTTAATTTTTAAACATGATACTTTCAGAGTTTATTTCCAAAAGTTTTATTGGTCCATGATTTTGGAGAATATTATGGACTGAGTTGGGTTGGGTTGAGCTTCAGCTTCATATTATCCTTCATAGTGAATAGTATGATGTTGGAGTTCAATCTAATCTAACTCAACTCAACCCAACTTAACCAAACTAAACGTAATCCAACCCATAATATTCCTCATATTGAATATGAAGTTGAAGCTTAACCTAATCTAACGGTTCTCCGTTTTATGAAATACTTCGTGTCTTTTTCTTCTGTTGTTGGATTGGATTGAGCTCTACCTTCACACCGTTTAATATGAGGGATGGTATAAAGGTTTCTTCTATGGTTGAGTTGGGTTGAGCTTCAACTTCAAATTATTAAGTATAAAGTTGAAGCTTAATCCAAACAGTTAAGTTATGTTAATTTTCAACTTCATGCCATCCCTCATATAACAAAAAATCAAATCAAATACCCAAAATTTGGAATAATTTTTAATTATTGGAAATATTCCATGATTTTTTCTTTCATATTCATGGTCTGATTTTTCTTCCATACTTGTGTTGAGACACTCTTCAACTTCATGGCTTCCCTCATATAACAAAAAAAAATAAAATCCAAAACAACAAAACTTTCAAGTTCCATTCAATATGAAAGATGGTATAAAATTGAGGCTCTGTCATGATATCAGACAGATTTCTATCAATTTCTTCCCAAATTGCTTAATTTCATTCAATTTAATAGACATTAAGTATTTTCAAATTTTTAAAAATTCAAAAATTAAATTTTGAAAATTTTTAAGTTACTATTATATTTGATACACGATTTTTTAAAAACGTTTGCGTATAACGAACTTCGGCTATAACGAAATTATAGTAATAAATAATCGTGCCTATTATTATCATTAAAATGTTAGTACGTAACTTTTTTTATAACTCCGTATCCACATCTGCGAAATTAGAATTAAATAATCCGATAAATAATGCGGGCCTCAACAAATTTAATATTATTATTAAAAAGATATTCAAAACTTGTTCCAACCGGGTCATTCCGGGTCCCGTCGAAACCAAAGGTGCTCACGATCACGAACGTTCACGTAATCGGTACAATTGGTGCCCACTCACGCTGGGTCACGTATAACCAATCGTGACTCGGCGGGACTCTCGTTATTTGCACATCTCTAATTGGAACCTACATTGTTCCAACAACTTTAGAACAATCAAAAACAACAATGAAATTCAATTTAAAAATCAAAAAATGCAAATTAACCAGAAATAACAATGATTATGAATTTTGTTGCGGTCAAAAGTTTATCATGACTTTATGAACATCTGTAGAATTGCTTTTAAAATAGAAAACATAATCTCCATACACCAACGCCGTTATTGCGATATCGATTTATTTTAATCATCGTAATTACTTTAATATTTCAAATGTGTTTTTCTAGATATTCTTCATTAAGCAAAAAAGTGTTATCTGAATTATTAAATAACATAAAGGATTCATTCATTTGCATTTAATGATAGTTTTTTAATTGGGTTCGATTGTGCTAGGTTCGAATCAACAATTCCTTTTTAAAAGTTTTAACACTACAATTGAATTGGATAAAAACAAGTTTACAATCAATCGTGTTTACTTTCAAAATGACCCAACACCAAACAGATAAGAAATGATACAGATATAATTGAAAATAAAAAGAAAATAGATTAGTTTGAAATCAAAGTTTTATTGCAAGATTTGATTGATTTATTTTAAGAGATAAGTTAAATCAACATTTTTAAACGTTGTATACTTGGTTGTATAACTAAATTGTTTGTTTTTTTAAATGCAATTTGTTGTCATTAGATTGAATTTTATTTTCTTTGATGACTCGTTTTGTTATAAAGCTTAATGAATTCGTAATAAAAAAATTGTTTTTTTAATTCAACTCATAATGAGATTGCAATTTCAAATTGCTAATACAAAACTAATTTCTCACGTATTTTACATCGAATACATCAAAGTTTTTTATCTGTTTATCAGAACGAAATCCCCGCATCATCTTCGTTCTTAATGATAATTGCTTGGTCATAGAGTATTATTATCTAATCGCATACTAAAATAGATACCCACATAAATAGGGACAGAAGCAAGAGAGAGTGTGAATTACTCAGAATCCAACGTTCAGATCGTTTCACTCGCAACGCGCGTCATTATGAATAGTGATATTGAAATCAAGAATATAGAAAGTCTCTTTTCTACTTTATTACAAAATGGGAAGAAATTCGTTTCGTACGAATACGAAAAGTTATTGCCCCCCGGCGAAAATTACGGCAGCGTTATGTTAAAGTTAAAAGCAAAATTAAGTGGGGAAAACGGTGAAGAAGTTGTAAATTGTGTAGCGAAATTAGTGCCCCCCACTCCGTTTTTGTGGAAAATGTTTAACACACCGATTACGTTTAAGAAAGAGATTGGGATGTACAAGGTAATTGGGCCTTTACTTAACGATTTTGGGAAAGAACACGGAGTTGATGATTTATTTCCGTTTTTACCTGATTATGTCGGTGCAAGAATTTCGTTGGATCCTGAGTCGACCGAAGTTGATCATGACGCAGTTTTAGTTTTAAAAAATATGTTGCAAGAAGGGTATGTTGTCGGAAACAGATTTAAAGGATTCGATAAAGAAACGACGAATATGTTATTGAGGAGTTTGGCTGTGATGCATGCTTCAGTTATAGCTTTAAAGTTAAAAAAACCAGAAGTGTTTAAAGAAAAAGTACTTAAAATAATAGGAGTAAAAATGCCCATGGATTTAAATGAAGAAGCAGTTCAAAAATTAATCAAACAAATTCAAGACGGTTTAAGCAAAAACGATCGATGTATACCTTTCATCCCAAAAGTTTTAGGACGATTAGAAAAATTAGGCGAATTAATGAAGAGTGCTCCAAGAGAACCGTTCGCAACTTTAGTCCACAACGATTTTTGGACCAACAACATGATGGTCAAATTCGAAAACAATAAACCCGTGTCAACAAAATTCATCGATTTCCAAATCGTCGACTACGACAATCCATTAAACGACGTCCTATTTTTATTATACACAAGCACAAAATTAGACTTATTAGAAGACGTCGACGATTTCCTCGACGAATACCACAAAGAATTTAAATCCACGTTAAAACGCTTAAATTGTGACACCTCCCAATTTTCAAAATCGGCCTTTTTCGAGGAAATAAAAGCCTCGGCTAAAAAAGAATTAATCCACATCATTTTCATGTTACTACCACTTTTTACCAGAAAAGGGGAGGCGAAAGAACTGGCCCAAATGGCGGATGAAACTGATTTATTCGTAGCGGATAATAGTCTCGATGATGGTTATTACCCTAGGTTACATTTTGTACTGTTAGATTTTGTAAAACGATGTTGGTTATAAATAAAGTTGTTCTAATAAGTTGTTCGTTTTTATTGTTTTCGTTGAAAAACCCGCATTATCGATGTTAAGAAATCGAGAATATCTGAAATATTTAAATTTTTTTGTACTCCATTAAGAATGAGTTTTAGAAATATGCATGACGTGAGTGTGGCATGAAATAAATATAAGTGCACTTACATGTAACTAATTTGACGCATTTCACGTTTTGTACCAGATACGTGCGTTGTTGATGTATTAAATAGAGAATTATATTAAGTGATTTGGTGAGTACGATAATTAATATAAGTAAATTAATGATTATTAAATAATTTTTATTATAAAAATGTCTCTTTGTGGCACTAAAGTACGTTAGTCATCGGTAAGATTGAAACGAAACCTTAATGCATTGAAAAAACAATCACGACCGGTGTTAATTGAACTAACAATAACTTTTTTGAAAAAATTTTTGACGTTTCGAATGATAAATTGTAATATTTTTTTTTCAGTTTCGATAGACTCTGTTTGAAAATGTGATGTTAGGTCTAATTATAGATTGAATACTTATACGCAGAAGAGAATTGATGATAAAGAGTTATATTTGAATATGACTACTAAATGATTTGACTTTGAAAAAATCCTATTGTCTATATATCATCTAATCTGTAGAATAACCCAAATTTACTTTTATAGAGTTTCTTGCTTTTGGTAAAGAAGAATTATCTGAGCTGTTAAAAATTGCAGCCTAGAGTTGGGATTCAATCAATACTTTTCTTACTTCTTGATCATTTTTAATGTTAAATGATATCAATAAACCCCAAATTTTAAATCCATCAGTCTCTAGTCATGACGATATCGTAAGAACTTTTAATAATTTCGCCATAACCTGACAAAATTTTATGCAAAATATTTCTCAGATAAATTTTAATTCAGAATCGATTAACTAACAACGATATTTATAAAAGAATGTATGTACTTTTCAATTAACTACACCGTAATAAACGTGTGATATCTCTATTTGATCTTGAGATACAATCTTTAGAAAATTTCCATCTCGCTTCAAAATTTACGTTTTAATGTAATTATTTTTAAAAATTAAAAAAAATCGGATTTTTAAGATCTTTTTATGAAACATGTGATATATATAAAAGAAAGTATATATTTTTACATGAACTAATCCATTCTTTGATATCTCGATTTGATCTTGAGATACAAACCTTAGATTAAACCATAAATTTTTACCTCTTCTCAATTTTTAGATTTTGATGCAATGATTTTTATA